>CP136055.1:404191986-405441986 GCA_032464435.1 Aegilops umbellulata
TGCGGATCCACGAGTCTCTAGGGGCGAGCGAATCGACCTGGAGCAGCCCATAGCCGCCGCAAGCCCTGACGGGGTCCCTCCCGGGCAAGCGGGGCTTCGGGTCTACAAAAGCACCCGCCGACTGTCTTGCGTATCGCGCTGTCGGTCAGGTCTCCTTCGACGTGAGCTGCGGTGCATCACCCCCGGCGTCGAGGGTACACGTGATGTGTTCGTGTGTCAACAGTTTGTGTGCCAAATTTATGTTGATGATATTATCTTTAGCTGTACTGACCAACGTTACAGTGATGGATTTGCCTATATGATGAGTGAAGAATATCAAATTTCTATGATGGGAGAATTGAAATTTTTCTTAGGTCTTCAAATTCGTCAATAGCGCAATGGCATATTCATATCTTAGGAGAAGTACCTCAAAGATGTACTGAGGAAATTCGGCATGCAAGATTGCAAAGGGGTCAAAATTCCAATTAAAATGGTGTTGACTTCGATCAAAAGGTATACCGCTCTATGATTGATTCTCTATTGTACTTATGTGCATCTAGGCCGGATATTATGCTTAGTGTTTGCATGTGTGCCCGATTTCAAGCTACACCGAAGGAATCACACCATAAGGATGTGAAGCATATTCTTCGATATCTAGCTCACACACCAACACTTGGATTATGGTACCCCAAGGGCTCGGCTTTTGATCTCATTGGATATTCAGACTCTGACTATGCTGGTGATCGTGTGGACCTCAAGTCAACATCAGGCACATGCCATTTCCTCGGACGATCTTTGGTATGTTGGTCCTCGAAGAAACAGAACTCCGTGTCACTGCCTACTGCTGAAGCTGAGTACATTGCTCCTGGTTCTTGCTGTGCTCAATTACTATGGATGAAGCAAACTCTCAAGGACTACGGCATCAACATGAAGAATGTGCCTCTCTACTGTGACAATGAGAGTGCAATCAAGATTGCTCACAACCCAGTTCAGCACTCGAAGACAAAGCACATTCAGATTCGTCATCATTTTCTTCATGATCATGTGTTGAAGGGCGACATTTCTATTGAGCATGTGAAGACTGAAGTACAGCCAGCCGATATCTTCACAAAGCCCTTGGATGAGAAGAGATTTAGCAAGTTGCGGTGTGAGCTAAATATCTTAGAATCGTTCTTTGAAAAGGACACTCATCCTAACACTTCTGCAAAATTGATGACTTAGATGTGCAACACATGAAGAAAAGTTTTTCTTCAATCAATGAAGTATAACACTCTAAGTATGAAGAAATTAACGAAGAATTTGATTCTCAGAGCCCTACGATAATTGTACGCGGTGTCTGAAATCATCATTCTTATACGGCGGGTCACGCCACCACCAAAAGTTGAAAATCTTCAATTTGATTTTCCTCAGTTTTGAAATTCCTCAATTGTTCATTTTCTTCAACTTTGCATTGTCCTCACCTTTTCCGTCGTTTTTCTTCATTGGCTATATATATATATATATATATATATATATATATATATATATATATATATATATATATATATATATATATATATATATATATATATATATATAGTCCTCTACAGCATTCACTTATTGCTAATTCTTCAAGTTGTTTTTTCTGCTAAGTGAATGTGATCGGACCCTTCCCCCTCTATGCTAAACTCAACCCATTCTATTCACAAATTCTTCATGAGCATTCTATTTGAAACTCGTTCAAAATCTTTACTATGTCCTTGTCAGCTGAAGAATTTGCGAACGCAACTTTAATACTTATCTTATCCAAAAATTTCGTTTTTGCCGCTCAAACCGTTCCACATCCCACAATAATACTTATCTATTCACCCACGATCTCACGCGATCTCCACTTCTCAGTACATGGGTGACACATGTCAAGCGAATGAGAAGGGTCAGTGGCACGTTCATCCAATTTCTTCGGGCGAACAGTTTTTCAGTCCTACTATAAATACCCCTCCCCTTCCTCACTTCACTTTTACTCCGCTCGACCTCTCTCCAGCTTGAGCTTCTCAAACCCTAGCGCCGCCGCTACTTCATCGTCGCCGGTGAGGAAGAGCTTCACTGCCTCGACCTCGTCGCCGTCGTACTCGCGCCGGCCGCGGATTTCTTCACTCCGCCGCCGCCATAGCTGTCTTCCTCTGCCGGGTTAGGGCGTGGAAGATCTGAACTGATGAACTTCACATCTACACTTCCCAGTTCGTCGTGTTCTTCGTCCAGGGTAATTAAAAGTTACTTTTACTTCCCTCATTGATTCAAACGTTTCCTACAAAATCTTCAAAGGTGTTTTTTTCTTCAAATCTTCACACACTAAACATCTCACATGTCATATGTTCTTGATTCATTTCTCTAAGCTACACTTTTCTTCAAGATTCCTCAATTGTATGGATTCTCAATCTATAAAACTCTGGAACCTAAGACAAAGAACTCTTAGTGAAATTCTTCAAGACTCATCTGGTCAAATTCCTCAAACTTGTTCATTTTACAAAACCTTCTGAGAACGCATATGACCTCTCCAAATTCCTCGCAATTATACTCTGTTCACAAGTACTCATGTCAGCTGCTGATTCACTTGGTTCTCGTCAACTTAACTCATTTGCAGTGTTCCTCAAAGAAAAGTTGCATACATCTTCAGAGAATTCAATTGTTCAAATTCCTCAGCTGAAGAAAATGGCTTATGGAAAGAAGCCACAAAAGGGAGGAAAGAGGCCTGAGGTCAACACAGCGTTTGAGATCCCTGATGATATATACAAAGAATACTACACTCCTGATGGGGCCAAGTTTGGCAAGGAGGACAAAAATCAGCGCAAGGTGCGCATACAACGGATAGAGAGGAGATGGGCAAGAGAGTGGAGGGAGTACATGAAGAAATTCGCTCTCAATCCTCCATGCCCAAGACCTCCATTGGCACGTGGACAAATAGCAGATCCCACCAGCCTCAAGCACGGTGAGGACTATCCTGATGAATGGGCCAAGCGCTAGGCCAAACTGGCCAAACCGGCAAAAGAAGCGGTGAGGAAATTTAATGAAGACTCTGCTGCTGCTACCCTCCGCTGAGGCTTTTGCAAACAAGCCGAAGAAGGCCATGGCTAAGAAGCCTGCTCATAAGCCAAGTGCTTCACCCTCAATGCCCTCACGGCCCAGTTCCTCAGCAATGCCCTCACGGCCAGATTCCTCAAAGCCCTCACGGCCAACTCCTCAAACTGCTCCTACTCCTCCAAAGTCCTTAACTCCTCCGCCAAAGTCCTCAGCTGCTCCAACCAAATCCTTTGCACCTGTGCCCCTTGCCACATGCCAAAGGACAACGGGTATCTCTATTGCCTCAGGAGCTTCTGCCAGTTCCTCAGCTGCACCACATTCCTCAACTGGCCCCTCTCTGCTGAAGAAAAAGGCCACTGCTGGACGAGGCACTCGACCAAGTCCTCACAAGAAGCAGGTCGCCTTTCAAGTGTCGTATGATCAAGACGAAGCTGATGATGAAGAACTTGCTGAAATCATCAGAGATAGGCAGGTCAAGGCCGCTAGAGGCAAAGGCAGTAATGTGCCATTGCTTCTGGATCTGAAGTTGATCCTAGACTTCATCGACCTATGGCACAAGGATCCCAACACACCTTTGCCGGAGATGAATCTCACTCCTAGTCAATGTCATGTTTTGACTGCCTTCATTGAAGAAGAGAAATGAAATTTGAACAAGGAAGAAGAGTGAAGAAAGCGTAGTACAAGAAACAACGCTTTCTGAAGCAAAATGTTCTGAAGCTTTCCTCTAAAGAATTAGTTGCCTTGCAATCTGAGATCAAGCAATTGAGTGATGAATTTGATCGTTACTACACTGACTGGCTTGGAGCCAAAGTCAGGTTTGTGAACTTGACTGAGAAGTTCACGTCCAAAGTTGCAGCTCCAACGCAATAAGAAAATCCTCACGCTGAAGCATCTGCTCAGCCAACTGAAGAAAATGCCAGCACCGTTGATGATATTCAGGCTGCTGAAGAAACTCAAAGTACCAGGGCTGATGACTGCATTCCAGCCACTGAAGAAATTGCCAGGGCATCCACTAGTGGTGTGCCTGAACAAAACGTCAGGACAGCTGAAGCTTCAATAGTTGTGCCTGAAGAAAATGAAGAGATCAGGGCAACTGCAACAGTTGTGCCTGAAGAAATTCAACCAAATTCCTCTGCTCCTCCTTCACCCACACCTACTCCGATCCTTCCATCTGCCTCAGATGTGAAGAAAACCAAGGCTGCAGAGCGTGCAGCGGCGAAGAAAAGGAAGGCATCAACTTCATCAGATTCTTCAGATCCGAAGAAGATGAAGCCTCTGACTAGTTCCTTTGAGAACCAAATTGATGTCGTTCCTATCACAACCAGGCCATCAAAGGACCTTGTTCCTTTTGATGTAGATTATGTGATTCCAAGTGAATCAGATGAAGAGATTCCTTCTGCTGCTTCGTCAAAGCAGTTGGATGAAGAAATTGAAGCGGATGCAATCCCTTCAACACCAATTGTCTCCTCGCTTATGCCTCAATTCACTGCTGAAGAGGCCTGCGTTGAAGAAACGGAATAAGAAGATGTGGACATTGGTTGTACCACACTCGTGCTGAATGATGACTTTTGGGAAAGTCAGCACCCTAACTCTCCACTGTTCACACCGTTGCAAAAAATTCCTCAGTCCCCAGTAACTATAGTTAAAATGTGATCTGATGAACCACATGCCACACCGTCTGTCCATGAAGAGATACTACCCACTAGTGCTGAATAAAATGTGACTGAAGAAGTGAAGACCCAGGCTTCCACTGAAGAAGAACCTGAAATCCTCAGCCTATGGATCATGAGATTGCGATTCCTGAGGTGGTGATGCAATTGACTAATACTCCTCATCCCAAGCCAAAGGACCCCTTCTCGAAGAAGCAGAAATTCAAGGCTGATGACTTCTTCGGCGAGCATGTTTTCTCCACTGATTACAATCCTTACGACTCTGCTCGTCTTAGAAGGAAGCGCTTCTGGACTGGCAGCCAGGCCAACTTCTATTCTTCACCGCTCTTCAACAAGGATAAAGTCTTCGACCACGAGCACATTCCTCATGTAGACATGGAATCCCTGTCGTGCTTCTCACCTGTCCTTAGTGTGCTTCATCACGCATGCCTCCTCAACTTCTACTCTGACATTGTTGATTGGAATGAAGAACTTATTCTTCAATTCTATGCAACCCTGCACATCACCGGTGATGCTGATGACATCAACACCTGGGTTTTGGACTGGATGACCGAGAACACACATTTCAAAGCACCGGCCTCTGAAATACTTCATGCCCTGCCAATCAATCATCCACCTGAAGGAGCTTGTTGCTTTTACCAAGAGCCTGAACTTACTGCTCATTATATGCAAGTGCTTATGAAGCTTCTGAAGCCTGGTCAAGCCCCAAGGACCAAATTCCTTGTGAAGGAATTGCTCTATGTGCCACGAACTGCCTATCGCATTATGACGAACACAATGAGTCCGATCAAAGGCCACAACTCGTCTGATGAGGAAATTGTTGGCATCATCAAGAATCTGCTATTCAACATCATGCATGGCATTCCTGTCAACTATCATGATTTCTTCATGAGGACTCTGGCAAATGTTGCACTTTCTCCATTTGAGCTGAAGCCTTATGCCCCTTGGATTATGAGATTCCTCAGAATAAGGTCTTCACTCAACTACAAGGCTGATTTTCAGAATCACTTCAGCCACTTGCCCTTGATTGAAGTCCTCAAGCGGACATATTCCTCAGCTGATGAGAAGGGCAAGGCTCCAGCTATTATTGATGAAGGCATTCATCAATTGTATGGTCAGTTTCGAACGCTACATCTTATTCCACCAATGATGACTCTGCCACTCATGACTCTGCTACCAATGCACCCAAGTCTACTCCTCAAGCCACAGCTCCAAGAGTGATGACTGACCGTGAGTTGCTTCTTAGTCTTCACCAGAAGGTGGATCGAAACCACAAATAGGTTAAGCGTCAGTTTGGCTCTATTCTTCACAACATGACTGCTACACATAATGCAGTGAAGAAAAACCATTACTACCTCCATGAAGTCTTCGGTCGCGCCTGGGCTGTTCTGTCACATGTATATGGTGAAGAAGATCTGAAGAAAATGGGTCTCAAGGAGGATTTTGACTAGTCTGCACCTCCACCGAAGAAATACAAGAAGGTCAAGGTTCCTTCCTTTGTGGCCAGCTCTTGTTCCTCATCACGCGACACCGACGAGTATGAAGACTTGGACAACACTGTGGCAGGCCCTACAACAACAAACGACCCCAACAACGCTGGCGCTCCTTCATCAACTTGATATTCTTCAGGGGCGTTAGTCCTCATTTTCGATCCTTTTGGTCATTCGATGACAAAGGGGGAGAAATTTGAGTTAGTCTTCAGGTGGGTCTACCTATATGGGTGTTTTTTGTTAAGTTACAACTCTCGTTCTTTTGAAGACTTTGCTGGATCGAGTTGTAAACTTAAACTCTATGGTGGCCTGATACTTTTGCTGAGCTTTTCCGCATGCTTATTCCTCATTAATGTTAATGTGTGCATGCTGAATTTCATCAGTCACCATATTTCATCCTGCATTTCAAATTCGTCATATATTATGTCAAATATGTGTATGAATTACACGATATAGGGGGAGATCTCCATGATTCTACTCTTCAAGTGTGCATTGCTTCAAAAGCAAATTCCTCACTATGCACATCTTCAGGGGGAGTTCTTCTATATCTTGCAATCAAATTCCTCAATAACAGTATTTACACTTCATATGTTTATCCCATTGAAAACTTAACCTATATTGTCATCAATCACTAAAAAGGGGGAGATTGTAAGTGCATCTAGTGCCCCTTAGTGATTTTGGTGTATTGAAGACTTATAGGTTAAGAGACTGATGCGTTTGTGAGTGTACATAGGACTATAGGTCTATGAGGAGTTTGATATTTACAGAGAAAGTCGACCCCTAAAAATGAAGTTCTTCGTTTGAAGACTTTGGATTTCTGAAGACTTTCTGAAGACTTTCAAAGTGAAGAAATTGGTGTGACCTTGAAGACTTGGCATCCATTCGAGGGACATGGAGCGTGAAGACTTTGGTTTTCGTAGTTTCATTTTCCCTTTATTCAGTCATAGGAAACACCGTACTGTTAAAGGGGGTCGAGGAAATACTAAGGAAAAATTTCCAAGTGATGCTCAACTCAAAATCCTGCACCTACCAATCCCTTCGAGTGAAGCCATTGGAAATCTCATACAGTACAGTCATATTTTTCAGTGACAAAGACAAAGTTCTTCTGGTCGCTGAGGAATTTGTTTTGACTGAGGAGTTCGGAATTCACCAATGCGGATTGCCTACACTGTGAGGAACATGATAGCCCTCAAGAATTTGATACTCAAATTTCCGACCGTTGCTGTACCTTGTGCCAGTTGTCCCAAAATATCTACCCACCTAACGGTCATATCATGGAATGGCATTTATGTTTTATCATGTCGAGTTGCTCCCTAGGCTATAAATAGCCGCCTCCTACAACCACTAGCTGGTTGGCTGCTCTGAGAGAAACTGACACTTGTCATTTGAGAGCATCCCATCCTCCGAGGACTTTTTGAGCGAAAATCATCAAGTGAGGAAAATCCGAACCTAAACACCTACAAACCCAAAGTGATTGAGCATCACTGAAGAGATTGATCCTGCGTGGATCCGACGCTTGTTACCTTTGAAGATTGTGCTTCTTCCAGACGGTTAGGCGTCATGGTCTAGAGCATCCAAGAGGAATTGTGGATCGCCAAGTGACCGAGTTTGTGAAGGTTTAGAAGTCACCTGAAGACTTACCACGAGTGATTGGGCGAGGTCTGTGTGACCTTAGCTCAAGGAAAATATGGTGAGGACTGTGTGTCCTCTGGTTTAAATACCTAGCCGCTCCAACCAGACGTACAACTGAGACAACAATTGGAACTGGTCTACCAAATCATTGTCTTCACCAAGCTTATTGGTTCTATTTCCTCAACTCTTTCATTTCCTCATAACTGTGTTGTGCTCTTGTTCATATCTGTGTTTGAAGACTTTGACTGAAGACTTTCTCAATTTCCTCAGTTCAATTTCTTCAGTCTGTTTGTCTTCATCCTGTGTTATCCTGTGTTTACGCTTTCTGTACTCTGTGCTCGTCTTCATTTCATCATGATGACCATGCTTGTGTTCTGTTATGTTTACTTTTGAGTACTTATTCCGCTGCAAGTAGTTCTTTGCTAAGGAATTTCTTCACCCGCAAACTCCTTAGTGAAGAATTCATAAAAATCGCCTATTCACCCCCCTCTAGTCGATATAACGCACCTTCACCTCATATGGGTCGAAAAACGTCATGGGCCATACATGGTCCGGAACATAAAATGGGCTGGAATCATATTGGACGGCCCAGATGATGCTACTGGGCCTAATTCGGATAGGTTGTAGCGGGCCCTGGGTTAGCGGGCTGTAAATAGGCTATATGCGAACAGGCCGTTAACAGGCTTTCCCTGGGACGGCCCGCCACCTTTTGACCAAGTCAAACAGGCCGACCTTTTCACAGGAATGGGCCTGTGTTTGGCCGTGCCACGTTTCGACGTATCATAGGCGCCTTCGGTCCAATGAGTAGATGACAGGTGAGCCGACACGTGTTTCCTCCAACCAACGATGATTTTACACGTGGAAAATCCCCATTGGTCGAGGCTGTTAGCGGGTTATCAGATCCAAAACCAGACCCGATAGCTTAATGGTGTTCTTTCACGGTGGATGCCACGTGTCGGTCACCCTTGACGAAAGCACTTCTGTGACGCGCGATTTATCGTCATGGAAGTGGACACTTCCGTGATGGTAATGTCATGGAACACTTCTAAGACAGCACAGGTATGACTATCTTGATTCTGTCATAAAATCGTCATGGATGTACATGCATGACAAAAAACACGACCTACTATGACAAACACGTATCATCACGGAAGTGTATTTTTTTGTAGTGTGAAGGTATCATCTTGGGGCATAAAACTTCTAAAAGAGGTATTGAAGTTAATAAAGCTAAAGTTGATGCTATCGAAAAGATGTCGTGTCCTAAGGACATTAGAGGTATAAGAAGTTTCCTTGGTCATGCCGGTTTTTATAGGAGGTTCATTAAAGACTTCTCAAAAATTTCTAGGTCTCTAACTAACCTCTTACAAAAAGGTGTTCCTTTTGTCTTTGATGATGATTTGGTAGAAGCATTTGAAATACTTAAGAAAGCCTTGATTTCTGCACCTATTGTTCAGCCTCCTGTTGGAATTTACCCTTTGAGATTATGTGTGATGCTAGTGATTATGTTGTGGGTGCCGTTCTAGAACAAAGAGTTGATAAGAAATTAAATGTTATTAAATATGCTAGTAAAACTCTAGATAGTGCCTAGAGAAATTATGCTACTACTGAAAAGGAATTTTTAGCAGTTGTATTTGCTTGTGATAAGTTCAGACCTTATATTGTTGATTCTGAACTAACTGTTCACACTGATCATGTTGCTATAAAATATCTTATGGAAAAGAAATATGCTAAACCTAGACTTATCAGATGGGTTCTCCTACTACAAGAATTTGATTTGCATATTATTGGTAGAAAGGGAGCTGAGAACCCCGTTGCAGACAACTTATCTAGGTTAGAGAATGTTCTTGATGACCCACTACCTATTGATGATAGCTTTCCCGATGAAAAATGAGCTGTCATAAATGCTTCTCGTACTACTCCATGGTATGCTAATTGTGCTAATTACGTTGTTGCTAAATTTATACCACCTAGTTTCACATACCAACAAAAGAAAAAGTTTTTCTATGACTTAAGACATTACTTCTGGTATGACACACACCTTTAGAAAGCAAGGAGTAGATGGTGTTATTAGACGTTGTGTACCTGAGCAATTGAACAGGAACAAATCCTACGCAAGTGTCACTCCGAGGCTTATGGAGGACACCATGATGTAGATAGAACTGCACATAAGGTATTGCAATCCGGTTTTTATTGGCCTACTCTTTCCAAAGATGCCTGTAAGTTTGTCTTGTCTTGTGACATGTCTTGTCTTGTGATGAATGTCAAAGAATTGGTAATATTAGCAGACGTCAAGAAATGCTTATGAACTATTCACTTTTTATTGAACCATTTAATGTTTTGGGCTTTGATTATATGGGACCGTTTCCTTCCTCTAATGGGTATACACATATTTTAGTTGTTGTTGATTACGTTACTAAGTGGGTAGAAGCTATTCCAACTAGTAATGCTGATCATAACACCTCTATTAAGATGCTTAAAGAAGTTATTATTCCGAGGTTTGGAGTCCCTAGATACTTAACGTCTGATGGTGGTTCACATTTTATTCATGGGCTTTTCATAAAATGCTTGCTAAGTATGATGTTAATCATAGAATTGCATCTCCATACCACCCACAGTTAGTGGTCAAGTAGAACTGAGTAATAGAGAGATTAAATTAATTTTGCAAAAGACCGTTAATAGATCTAGAAAGAATTGGTCCAAGAAACTTGATGATGCATTATGGACCTATAGAACTACATATAAAAATCCTATGGGTATGTATCCATATAAAATGGTTTATGGAAAAGCATGTCACTTACCTCTCGAACTAGAACATAAGGCATATTGGGCCATTAAAGAGCTCAATTATGATTTCAAACTTGTCGGTGAGAAGAGACTATTTGACATTAGCTCACTTGATGAGTGGAGAACCCAAGCCTATGAGAATGCCAAGCTGTTCAAAGAAAAAGTTAAAGGATGGCATGACAAAAGGATACAAAAGCGTGAATTTAATGTAGGTGGTTATGTTTTGCTATACAACTCTCGTTTAAGATTTATTGCAGGAAAAATCCTCTCTAAATGGGATGGTCCTTACGTTATCGAGGAGGTCTATCGCTCTGGTGCCATAAAAATCAACAACTTCGAAGGCACAAATCCGAAGGTGGTGAACGGTCAAAGAATCAAACATTATATCTCAGGTAATCCCATAAATGTTGAAACTAATGTTATTGAAACCGTAAACCCGGAGGAATACATAAGGGACACTTTCCAGAACGTTTCAGACTCCGAAAAGGACTAGGTATGTGGTACGGTAAGTAAACCGACTCCAAAACAGTTCTCATAGAAAATTTTCTCCATTTTGGAATATTTAAGAAAATAGGAAAATAAGTAGTCCGAAAGGGACACGAGGCATCCACGAGGGTGGAGGGCGCGCCCTACCCCCTGGGTGTGCCCCCTACCTCGTGGGCTCCTCGTGTGCTCTCGGGACTCCGTTTTCTTGCACAATACTTCTTTTGGTCGGTAAAAATTCATTATATAATCTCCCAAAGGTTTTGACCACCGTACAATGCAAATATCCTCTATTTTTCGTTTTGAGTTGTTTCTATCGCAGATTAGAGCAAGATGTCTTCTCAAGAGTCAGTCGGGAGAGTCGGGTGTCTCATCCGACACTGGGACCAGGAGCAAACAGTGATGCTGACCACATTGGGCCATCAACAGAGGAAGAGATGGAGGCCGACTTGAAAAGGATAGATGCCATGGAAGAGGATCAAGAAATTACTTCACGTTTCCGAGCCAGATTCACGATGGGGGAACTACAGAGCTCAGCTATTCCAAACTCGGTCATCCCTTCCAATGTTAGATTTCTTTCTTATGAAAATATGAAAAAGAGTGTTACTTGTTCTCCCGCAGCTATGCAACATCCATGGGTGAAATGAGCTTTAGCCGCCACGGGTAAGCTCCGTAAGGAAATAATGGACCTCAAGCAGCAAGGCAATAAGCTCGAGGAAGAAAATCGTATCCTAAGAGGCATCATCGCCAAGAATATCACATCACCACCTCCAAAGAAGGAGACATAAACACATGGGTATGGGTACTCCCCTTGGCAACTGTCAAGCTTGGGGGAGATGCCCCGGTATCGTATCACCATCACACTTCTCTCTTTACCGTTTTCTTAGTTCGATCCTTTTGGTAATATCTTGATCTAGTAGAATAAAGTTTTAGTATGATCTAGTTTTGAGTTTTGCTTTATGACCCTTCTATGTAATCGAGTCCGTGAGCTATATATAATAAAGATTAGTTTTGAGTCGAGGGCTTGGTTATCTGGCTATGATCTTGAGGGAATAAAAGAAAGAATAAGAAGAATTAAAGAAATTATATTGATCTTATGGAGAGTAATGACTTCACATATAAAGAGTATGATGAATAAAAGTTGTTGATAGTTGACAAACATAGTTTTGGTCATCGTTGCAATTAATAGGAAGTAATAAAGAAAGAGAGGTTTTCACATATAAATATACTATCTTGGACATTTTTTATGATCGTGAGCACTCATTAAAATATGACATACTAAAGGTTGATGTTTGACAAGGAAGACAACGTAATGGGTTACGTTTTCTTATATCCGAAATAAAGTATATTGTCATGGATCATCCAACATGTTGAGCTTGCCTTTCCCCCTCATGCTAGCCAAATTTTCTGCACCAAGTAGAGATACTACTTGTGCTTCCGAATATCCTTAAACCCGGTTTTGCCATGAGTGTCAACCATATCTACCTATGGATTGAGTAAGATCCTTCAAGTAAGTTGTCACTGTTGCGTGAAATAAAAATTGCTCTCTAAATATGTATGATCCATTAGTGTGGAGAAAATAAGCTTTATACGATCTTGTGATATGGAAGAAATAAAAGCGATGGACTGCATAATAAAGGTCCCTATCACAAGTGGCAATATAAAGTGACGTTCTTTCGCATTAAGATTTTGAGCATCCAACCATAAAAGCACATGACAACCTCTGCTTCCCTGTGCGAAGAGTCTGTCTTTTATTTTTGTCTTATGTCTTATGCAAGAGTCGAGGTGATCTTCACCTTTCCTTTTTACACTTTATCCTTTGGCAAGCACATTGTGTTGAAAAGATCCTGATATATATATATATATATATATATATATATATATATATATATATATATATATATATATATATATATATATATATATATATATATCCAATTGGATGTAAGTTATCATAAACTATTATTGTTGACATTACCCTTGAGGTAAAAGGTTGGGAGGCAAAACTATAAGCCCCTATCTTTCTTTCTGTCCGATTAAAACTTCATACCCATAAGTATTGCGTGAGTGTTAGCAATTCTGAAAGACTAAATTATACTTGAGTATATGGACTTGCTGAAAAGCTCTTATATTGACTCTTTCCGTTGTTATGATAAATTGCAATTGCTTCAATGACCGAGATCATAGCTTGTTAGTTTTCAATGAAGTTTCTGATTCATACTTGACATTGTGAATAGATTGTTACTTTAGCATAAGAAATCATATGACAATATATATATATATATATATATATATATATATATATATATATATATATATATATATATATATATATATATGTTGCTGTTATAAGACTGATCATGATGCCCTCATGTCCGTATTTTATTTTATCGACACCTCTATCTCTAAACATGTGGACATATTTTTCGTTATCTGCTTCTGCTTGAGGACAAGCGAGGTCTAAGCTTGGGGGAGTTGATACATCCATTTTGCATCATGTTTTTATATTGATATTTATTGCATTATGGGCTATTATTACACATTATGTCACAATACTTATGCCTATTCTCTCTTATTTTACAAGGTTTACACGAAGAGGGAGAATGCCGACAGCTGGAATTCTGGGCTGGAAAAGGAGCTAATATTATAGACCTATTCTTCACAACTCCAAAAGTCCTGAAATTTCACGGAAGTCAGTTTTGGAATATATTAAAAATATTGGGCGAAGAAAGCACCAGAGGGGGCCACACCCTGTCCACGAGGGTGGAGGGCACGCCCTACCCCCTGGGCGCTCCTCCTGCCTCGTGGGCCCTAAGGGTGTCCTGGATTACTGAGTCCTCGGACAGCCGGACTGTATCCTTTAGCCGGACTGTTGGACTATGAAGATACAAGATTGAAGTCTTCGTCCCGTGTCCGGATGGGACTCTCCTGGGCGTGGAAGGCAAGCTTGGCAATTCGGATCTGTAGATCTCCTCCCTTGTAACCGACTCTGTGTAACCCTAGCCCCCTCCGGTGTCTATATAAACCGGAGGGTTTAGTCCGTAGGGCAACAACAATCATACCATAGGCTAGCTTCTAGGGTTTAGCCTCTACGATCTTGTGGTAGATCAACTCTTGTAATACTCATATCATCAAGATCAATCAAGCAGGAAGTAGGGTATTACCTCCATCGAGAGGTCCCGAACCTGGGTAAACATCGTGTCCCCCGCCTCCTGTTACCATCCGCCTTAGACGCATAGTTCAGGACCCCCTACTCGAGATCCGCCGGTTTTGACACCGACATTGGTGCTTTCATTGAGAGTTCCACTGTGTTGTCACCATAAGGCTTGATGGCCCCTTCGATCATCGGTAACGATGTGATCCAGGCTGAGGTTTTCCTCCCCGGACAGATCTTCGTATTCGGCGGCTTTGTACTGCGGGCCAACTCGCTTGGCCATCTGGAGCAGATCAAAAGCTACACCCCCGGCCGTTAGGTCAGGTTTGGAAGCTTAAACTATACTGCCGACATCCGCGAAGACTTGATCTTTGACGAATTTGAGCCCATGTCAGGTGCGCCGCACAGTCACGACGAGCATGATTTAGCTCTGCCGTCAGACAGTGCTCGGGAGATCGCCCCTGTGCTACTCCGGCCCTCAAACCGGAGCAGATTGCGTCATCCAAGGACGGGAGGATGGACCCCACCTCGGAGGCCGCGCACTCAGCGTCGATAGAGCCGAATGCTGACATCACTTCCTATGAGACCCGTGTTGCCGGACACTTGGATTCGTCCCCGGCCACAGGCTCCGAGCCGCCTACGCCCATGCCTATCGAATCCGATTGGGCGCTAATCATGGAGTTTTCCTCCGCGGATATCTTTCAGCACTCGCCCTTGGGCGATGTGCTAAATTCATTAAGGTCTCTCTCCTTATCAGGAGGCCCTTGGCCGAACTATGTCCGGCTAGAATGGGATGCGGACGTCAAAGAAATTCGCTCCCCACCCACCACCCACTTAGTAGCCACTGTCGATGATTTAACCGACATGCTCAACTTTGGCTCTGAAGACATCAACGATATAGATGACGATGCAGGAGATGAACAAAAACAACTGCCCACGGGGCGCGGGACTGCCACCTCATCATATGACATATACATGGTGGACAGCCCCAAAGAAGGCGATGGCGATAAGACAACGGAGGATAATCCCTCCAAGAAGCAACCCAAGCACCGACGTCAGCGGCGCCGCTCTAAGTACCGCCATAGCAAAAGCAGCAATACCGGCATAAGAGACAATAACGCTCCGGATAGTGCCAAAGACGACGACAATCCCCTCCAGCCAGACCTCGAGTGGGAGGATGAACAAGCTAGCCCTCTGGAACAGGCAGCAGACGGAGAATCAGAGGATGACAATTACATGCCTCTCTCCGAAGATGAGGCGAGCTTCGGCAACGAAGAATTTATCGTGCCTGAGGATCCCATCGAGCAGAAGTGCTTCAAGCGCCGGCTTATAGCCACAGCAAATAGTCTGAAGAAAAAGCAATAATAGCTTTGAGCTGATCAAGATCTGCTAGCGGATAGATGGACCAAAATCCTGGCGGCCGAGGAATACGAACTCGAACGCCCAACCAAGAGTTACCAAAAGCGCAGGTTGCTACCTTAACTCGAGGAGGAAGCATTAAAACATACATTACCAGCGTATGATGCGGCGGATCGACCACCTTGTGGCCGAGACAGAGGGGCATATCAGCCTGAAATCCAGCCCACACCCCGTCGCCAGACAAACAAAAATACCAAGGCTCGGGGTAACACACACAGGACCTGCGAGATGTATTGAAAAACAAAGCAGGACATACAAGATCGATCTACGGATCACGGGGGCGCGCCCCAACGCGTGACAATGACCGTCACACCGGATATACTAAAAGCAAATTCAGTCGGGCCAAATATAGCAGACAAGACTCGTATGAACTGCATCGTGATATAGCCCGGCACAGAGGCGCCACACACCCCCTATGCTTCACTGATGAAGTAATGGATCACGAATTCTCAGAGGGTTTTAAACCTATGAACATTGAATCATATGACAGCACTACGGACCCCGCGGTATGGATAGAGGATTTCTTCCTCCATATTCACATGGCCCGCGGAAATGATCTGCACGCGATCAAGTACCTCCCGCTAAAACTCAAGGGGCCGGCTCGCCGTTGGCTTAATAGCTTGCCGATAAACTCCATTGGAAGTTGGGAGAACCTGGCAGACGCATTCCTAGACACTTCCAGGGCACTTATGTGCGGCCACCGGACACTGACGATTTAAGTCACATAACACAACAGCCAGGAGAGTCAGCCAGGAAATTCTGGACTCGGTTCCTAACTAAAAAGAACCAAATTTTCGACCCGGATGCCGAAGTCCTAGCAGAATTTAAACATAACATCCACGACGAGTGGCTCGCCTGACATCTCGGCCAAGAGAAGCCAAAATCCATGGCAGCCCTCACGACACTCATGACCCGCTTTTGCGCGGGCGAAGATAGCTGGTTGGCTCGTAGCAACAACACATCAAGCAAATCTAGCACATCAGAAGCCAGAAATAGCAACGGCAAACCCTGGCGCAAGAAACACAAGCGCCGCAAATATGATGAAAACGCTGAAGATACGACAGTTAATGCCGGATTTAGTGGCTCTAAGTCCGGTCAGCGGAGAGGGCCACTCAAAAATAACAACTTGAGTCCGTCCAGTCTGGACCGCATACTCGATCGCCAATGCCAAATTCATGGCACCCCAGGAACGCCAGCCACCCATACTAACAGAGAATGATGGGTCTTCAAACAAGCTGGCAGGGCAGGCGCCAAAAACAAAGATGGGGGTCCCAAAGCGACGATGGCGACGAAGAGCCCAGATCACCCAATGTAGGGAGGCAAAAGAGATTTCCCCCGCAAATCCAAATGGTGAATGTGGTAAACAACACCCACATTCCCAACCCGGAGCAGATGCGCACCCTTCGGGACGCCGACTTAATGGAACTAGTCGTTCCACAATACAAACTAGGGCCGGTCACCTACAACCGCACGGATCATCCGGTTAACGCCAATCAGGGCAATCCAGCCGCACTAGTCCTCGACCCAATAATTAACGGGTTCCACCTCACACGAGTCCTTATGGACGGAGGCAGCAGTCTAGACCTGCTTTACCAGGACACAGTGCGCAAGATGGGCATCGATCATTCGATGATCAAACCAACTAAAGCCACTTTCAGAGGCATTATATCAGGTGTGGAAGCCACCTGTACAGGCTCCATTGCCCTTGAGGTAGTCTTCGGATCACCAGACAATTACCATACCGAAGAGTTAATCTTCGAAATCGTCCCCTTCCGCAGTGATTATCAGGCACTGCTCGGACGAACCGCGTTCGCTCGATTCAACGCGGTGCCACATTATGCCTACCGTAAGCTCAAGATACCTGGTCCACGTGGCCTCATCACGACTAAGGGCAAGGCCGAACTTTCCTTCGACAGCAACAAGTACACCGCTGCCTTAACAGCAGAAGCCACGAGCAACACCATGCAGCTGAAACTCGAGTCCACGGCATGGCTCCCGGATACCGCCAAAGGACTCCGAACTACTTCACGACAAGATAGCCCGACTCGTCCAGAGCTCAATTAACCACTCCGGCGAAAGGCCAGGACAGGCTGCACACAACGGCTCGACCGCTCTCCGGCACAAAAACATTTCTTGCATTTCCTTTACAGGTTCCCCTTTGCACCAACCAGGATGGGCGGTACAGAGGCAGCTTGAACGCGCAAGGAAATCCTTCGATGTTCCCCGCGATGACCATCCGACTGTACTCCGGATCCGCACACAACTTCTTCCGCCCTGGTCTCAGCAGGTTTCACAGTCATATTTCTTTTTAATCACATTATCTGTACTCATACGCATAGACGTACTATTCAAATATAAACATGTGGATTTATATGATGCTTATCTGCTGTTATTTCCTACTAAAAATCTTTTGTCAAGTGGCATCCATACGCCGCGACATACCTTAAAACATGCCAGGGGCTTCGTTCCGCCCATAATACGGCAACAAAGTCCGAACACCTTCACCGAAGTTCGGCACCCCGAACCTATAGCATTATATGCATCAGCTCTGAATCATGTCTTGGGTCAATAGTTGGGTTTGCCCGACTCCCATGTTTTGGTACCTTATGTTCCGCTATATCGGCTAAGGTAGCACTGGGAGAACTACTGCGATCGTGCCCCGGTTCTTCCAGACAAGCACCTCAGTAGAGAAAGCCGAAAACTGACTGTCATGATACGGCGAGAGCTGGTCAGCTGTTCGAGAGGTTGTAAAATCTTTAAGGATTTCTCCCGCACAATGCCATAACCAATGCAGCGTGCAATGGATTGGTTTTTTTCTTCCGATCAGGCGCCTATAGTGCCCCTTGTGCGGTCTTCCGAACACCAGGGGTTGCGCCCACCTTCCTAAAGCTCCTATGGCTAAGTGAGAGTGATAAATCCCTATAGTTTGATTGCCTGGTTCGTTGTGCTGAACACCTCCTTTGAAGGACCCAAAACTGTGATAAAGAGTGATCAGGTTTATCCCGAACACCCCCGTACTTTTTACGTGGGGGCAGAAGCCGACGACTGGCCAACTCTCAGGATTAATATATAAAACGGCCGCGCAGGAGGATAAACTTTTATAACATGCAACAAATAATATAAATGACCTCATTCAAACATTACAAAGGACAACATGATCCGTATTCCTGGAAATATAATGTCCTTGGTACACAGCTCCGCCGCAAGGTAGGATCCTTTCAGGACACCTTCATAATATAATTCGGGCTTGCGGTGCTCCTTCTCCTATGGCAGCCCTTCGGTCATCAGCTTTTCAGCATCCATCTTCCCCCAATGCACCTTTGCGCGGGCGAAGGCCATTCGCGCACCCTCTATACAGACCGACCGCTTGATGACGTCAAGTAGAGGGCAGGCACTAACAAGCCGCTTCACGAGCCCGAAGTAGCCGCTTGGAATCGGCTCGGCAGGCCATAGCCGGATAACTAAATCCTTCATGGCTAGTTCCACCACCTTATGTAGTTCGATCAGCTGTTTTAGTTGATCGGCAAAAGGCACCAGATGATTCGGTACCAGATACTGCGACCAGAAGAGCTTGTCCGCAGTGTTCCTTTCTTCGGCTCGGTAGAATTGGGCGGCATCTGATATGTTGTGGGGCAGTTCCGCAAACATCCCTGGAGGAATCCGAACTCAAAATTAGAAACATGATTTTCTCCTAAAATACCTAATGCACACAGAAAAAGCCTTACCCGCGGCGATCTTCCTCGCCTCTTGGATCTCCTGGAGGGCGCCTCGGGTTTCCCCCTGGGCATTGCACGCGGCCTGATGAGCCTTGATGAGTTCGGATTCTTTCTCCGTTAAACTCTGCTCCAAGGTCTCACATTTCTTAGCAGCCTCTTGAAGCTCCTGCTCAGCTTCAACAACCCTGGCCTCGTGTTTTTCACGAAGGGCCTGCTCTGCGGCTGCCTTTTCCTCGGCCTTGGCCACAGCCTTCTTAAGATCCTCGACTTCGGTCATCATCCCTAGAGAAAATCAGGGAACATTTTTTTATCATACTGGAAATTTGTTCGCACTAAACGAGAACAAGGCTTGCTCATACCTTGCTTATCTTCCAACTGCCTTTTCAACTGGCCAAGCTCTTCTTTGGTCCGCTCCAGACTTTGATATAGTCCAGAGACCTCAGCAGTATGCAAGGCAGCAGCAGCCGCAGATGCATGCTTATAAAAGAGAGATAGATTTCATCAAATGAGTGTTCCTGCAAAAATAAATTTGATCCTCTGTCCGGTTCTCTCACTGAATAGTGTATCAGGGACTACTATCCATACTATGACATTCTTAGAAACCTCACAAATATACCTCAAAGCCTCTTATAAGGCTGACACAGGCTTCATTCAGTCCACTCTCAGCAGACTGAATCTTCTCAATCACCGCACCCATAAGGGCACGGTGTTCATCAATGATGGAGGCGCTCTTCAGCGCCGCAAACAAAGCATCCGGCACCTCTGGTTGGACGGAGATTGCCGGTGGAACAGGCACGCCCCCTCCAGCCAAGGGAGGCCGCCTGCGTGATTCTGGAGCCGCATTGGCCTCCGGATTTGCGTCCGGCTGGGAGCCGAATTCAAGATGGCTCCCGCCGATGACTCCCATGGGAATCTTCTCCCCCATATCACCGGCCCCTGAAGCTTGACCTCCAGGTGCCGCTTTCACAATCTCTTCCTCCCCTCTTTGGTCGGGGTCCTTCCGGGATGAAGCCTCGGTGTTATCCACATGTTTGGGTGAAAGGGCCTTCGGGGGTGTCCCGCTCTCCATAGCATCCGAGCTCAGCAAATCCTCTGATGAGGATCATTCGGTGTGAGACATCGCCGGACTACAAAAAGTATGGTTCAGGTTAAAGTATTACGCCATGATGAGTCTCGATGCATAAACGTATTCGGACTTTATATACTCACGAGTTCACCAGGGTCTGGGCCCTGGATCCCACGTCGGGCCACTGTCGGTGGCGGCAGTGGACTTTTCCCGAAGAGGAACTTTTCCCCTCTTAGGCGACTTGGCCTCCAAGTGTGCGGAGGCCGTCCTTTTCTTTCTTCCCCCCGCGGGGGATTCATATTCCTCCTCCTCCTCGTCCTCTTCCGAGGCGGAACGGGGATTGGAGCCTTCGGATATTGTGTCCGAGGTGTCGCGGCGACGAAGGCCGCCCCGGGTCTTTTTGGCCTCCTTCTCGGCCGTCTTCTTCGGCACCTTGTAAGGCGCTGGGACCAGCATCTTCGACAGAAGTGGGACGACCGGTTCTTCAGGCAGCGGGGCCGGACAATGGATCTGCTCCGCCTTCTAGGGGAGTTGAGGAAAACACACTAAGCATTTCCTTTGGGTTATGCGGATAAAACGTGTAAGAACTTACCGAGCTTGCAGGGCGGGACAGTTGGTACCCGCGGTCCTCGACCGAGTCCGGCCATGATTTTCCGGACTTAAAAAGCCCCTTCCAGATATCTTTGTGTGAGGAGCCAAAGAGCTCTCGCAGGGTCTGGTGCTTGGCCGGATTGAATTCCCATAGATTGCAAGTCCAGTGCTGACAAGGCAGGATCAGACGAACTAACATCACCTGGACTACATTGACAAGTTCGATGTTCTTGCCCTCCATATACTTAACGCGTGTCTGGAGCACCGACAGTTCATTGGACGAAGACCAGTTCTGACCCTTCTTGAGCCAGGACGTAAGCCGCAGTGGGGCTCCGGATCAGAACTCGGGAGCAGCGGCCCATCCCGTGCCACGCGGCTCACTGATGTAAAACCACTGCTGTTGCCACTCTTTGACGGAATCGTTAAAAGTACTTGTTGGCCATGTGACGTTGGGCATCTTGCTCACCATAGCGCCCCCGCACTCGGCATGCTCGCCGCTCACCACCTTGGGTTTCACATTAAAGATCTTCAGCCATAAGTGTCGGCGTTCTGGGAACGGGGGTCCCCAGACTTGCCTGCTTGCGGCCTGCAGCGTGGCTTGAGAGGGGGCCCAGCGCGGCCCATCTTCATCAACACAAGACCCAAGACCCTCGAGAGGGGCCAAGCCTCATGGGGCGGATGACACGGTGCTTCCTCAGGCGCGGCCTCATCAGGCTGGCTCACGAGGAGGCGGAGAGATCAAGGCGGGGTACCTCACGAGGTGCCTATGACGCAAGCCATGACGACCAAGGGCGCCAGGCGGGCACCAGCGTGCGCAGTGTCCTCCCTTTCCTCTTTGGTGCAAAGGGGGCAAGCGCAGGCGAGAAGATCAAGCAAAGGCATCCATTTCGATGCAACGAGACCAAGACCAGTCCAACAGTGGGAAGGAGGTCATCGTGGAGCCCAGAGCGGCGTCACCACAGGGCCTTTGGCAGGCGAGGACCAACTTTAGTCAGGATAAGTGTACCAGATGTTCCCCTTCAAATTGGCCAATTGTTGGCGCCCTTCCCGCTCAATATTTGGGAAGAGGCCCAGGGCCTTTGCCTATAAATAGGACTAGCCACCCCTAGGGTAGAGGCATCTGGCAACAAGCCGCTAGCAATCTAGGGAGACCATCAAGAAACCAGTTAGAAAGACTCAGGCAGCAGAGAGAGAGAAGGGCGGCTGAACTCCCCTAGCAGTTCATCGCCCCAGCTAGAACAGGCCCTCGCGAGGTTGTTCTTCCTTGTATTGTTCATCATCATCAGCCCAAGAGGCAATCCACCCACCACACTGGAGTAGGGTATTACACCACAACGGTGGCCCGAACCAGTATAAACCCTGTGTCTTTTGTGTTTTTCTTTCAGTAGTTAGATCTTAGCGAGACGGAGAGGTAGAGGGCACGATCTCCGCGCGCACCCTAGAGTTCGAACCTCAAGGGTCTGCCGGAACACGAAATCCGACAATAAGCCAAAGTGTGGTGAGATGCGGAGGAAAGCCTCGCACACAACAATGAATGTCGAGATGTTGAGGAAGGAATTGGGAGAGAGATCACGAAAATCAATCCCGTAATAATACATGATGCCGCGAACAAACGGGTGGAGGGGAAACCCTAGCCCAAGGACAAAATGAGGGAGGAATACAACCCTCTCGTGGGGTTCCGGAGTAGGGACGATCTGTCCCGCCGTCGGGAGTCGGTGGCTGATTTTCTTGGCCAGATACCCGGCCTCCCGAAGCTTTTTGATATCCTTCTCCCGGACGGTAGAGGCCATCCACTTGCCTCCTGATCTGGATCCGGACATTTTTGGAGGGCCTTTCTGGGTGGAGAAGACGAACGCTTGGGCGTTGGAGCTCGAGCGAAAAGGAATGAATCGGGAAGGAGAAAGCGCAGGTGCGAAAGGGAGTCCTTATCCCCTTATAAAGGCAGCAGGGATTCTGCACCTCCCCACTTGCCTGGTAAACTCGCTTATTCCCCAAGCGTCGTGATTAATGGCGCGGCTGGGTTACCCACACCCGTATTTATGAGAATCCCGTGATAAGGGGACACGATCTCTGCTTTGACAAGACGTGCCAAGAAAACCGCCTCGCAATATGTGCAGTAGCTGGTTGAGAAAAACGGCTCGAATAATGACCGGGCCATGGCGTGATGTCACGCTACAAGATGTGTCAGCAGATTAGATTTGTGGAATATTGTACTCTCTACAGTGGTATGTGGAATTTGTTTTGCAGAGCCGGACACTATCATTTTGTTCAAAATCTTCTATGGAGTATTCGAAGGAAGAACCCTCCTTGCAATGCCGAAGACAATCTGCGCATCAGACTCATCGTCATTGAAGCCTGGTTCAGGGGGTACTGAGGGAGTCCTGGATTACGGGGTCCTCGGATAGCCGGACTGTATCCTTTAGCCGGACTGTTGGACTATGAAGATACAAGATTGAAGACTTTGTTCCGTGTCCGGATGGGACTCTCCTGGGCGTGGAAGGCAAGCTTGGCAAATCGGATATGTAGATCTCCTCCCTTGTAACCGACTCTGTGTAACCCTAGCCCCCTCCGATGTCTATATAAACCGGAGGGTTTAGTCCATAGGACAAAAACAATCATACCATAGGCTAGCTTCTAGGGTTTAGCCTCTACAATCTCGTAGTAGATCAACTCTTGTAATACTCATATCATCAAGATCAATCAAGCAGGAAGTAGGTTATTACCTCCATCGAGAGGGCCCGAACCTGGGTAAACATCGTGTCCCCCGCCTCCTGTTACCATCCACCTTAGACGCACAGTTCGGGACCCCCTACCCGAGATCCGCCGGTTTTGACACCGACAAGCCCCCTGGCAGGCCTCCGGTGACCATCTTTTGCTATATGAAGTATTTCGCCCTGGAAAAATCAGAAGGAAGCTTTTGGGACGAAGCACCGCCGTCTCGAGGAGGAACCTGGCGAAACCAATCTAGGGCTCCGACGAAGCTATTCTGCCGGGGAAACATCCCTCCGGGAGGGGGAAATCATGACAATCGTCATCACCAATGATCCTCTCATTGGGAGGGGGTCAGTCTCCATCAACATCTTCATCAGCACCATCTCCTATCAAACCCTAGTTCATCTCCTGTATCCGATCTTTGTCTCAAAACCTCAGATTGGTACCTGTGAGTTGCTAGTAGTGTTGATTACTCCTTGTAGTTGATGCTAGTTGGTTTATTTGGTGGAAGATCATATGTTCAGTTCATTTATGCATATTAATAGCCCTCTGATTAATTATGAACATGAATATGATTTGTGAGTAGTTACGTGTAAGGGCATCTTCTGCCTTAGAGTTTTGGTGATGATGACAGCACATATGTGGACTAATCGTGCACCATAGTTTTCTCAGGTACACATTGTGTGGCGCAAGATGGTTAGGCTTTCCCTCTATGCGGAAAAGATCGAAGACGGAGTTTCCAACTTTTTTATTCCTTTGGTCGTAGGATATCCGTACTATTAAGAGGGAATCTACATCGGATGGTATTGGGTGAATCACTTCACGTACACATTCTCTGCACCCACCATATACCCTCCGTTCGAGGAGAGAGAGGTTCCCCAAAGTCCTCTGTCCTGTGCAGTTCTGCCCATGGCGGTAGTACCGCTCCCGTGAGCGGTTGTACCACTAGCCGGTAGTTCCGGTCTCACCACCGCTCCAAGTACCGCTCAGGGGTGACTCCCTTCTGTACAGGGTACGGTGGTAGACCGATGGTGGAACGGTAGTTCCGGTTTGTCTTGATAAACCAGTACTACCGGTGTTCAGGGCGGTAGTACCGCCTCAGACTCCACCACCCAAGGACTGCTGGCCCAACGGTAGATCCGGCCCAACCTCGGCTCCAACTACCGGCCTAAGGGGTATACCTTCTGTATGTGGTGCAGTAGTCGGGTGGTAGTAGAGCGGTAGTTCAGGTTTATTCCGATGGACCGGTACTACCGGGTGCGCCACCAGAAGTATTGCCTTGGTGCCCTAGTAGGGGTTTCCCGCATTCACCGGTTGTACCGGTGTCTATTGCGGAAGTACCGCTCCTATGCATTTTTGCACATAACGGTTGGATCTGAGGGGGCCTATTTAAGGAGGTGCTTCTCCTACCTCCCACCTACCTCTTGCCTCTCTCTCTCCTCCATTACTTCCATTAAAGCTCTCTTTCCTGATCTCTCTCTCTCTAGCCACTCAGACTCGTTGATTTGCTAGGGATTGAAGGAGGAGACCTAGATCTACACTTCCACCAAAGGATATTTGATTCCCCCATACTTTCTTGTGTGGATTTTGTTACTCTTGGGTGCTTAGGCACCCTAGACGGAAGAGGTCACTTCGGAGCCACATTCCATTGTGGTGAAGCTCCGGGGTTTCATTGGGAGCCTCCAATTAAGTTGTGGAGAGAGCCCCAACCTTGTTTGTAAAGGTCCAGTTGCCGCCTTCGAGGGCACCAATAGTGGAATCACGGCATCTCGCATTGTGTGAGGGCGTGAGGAGAATACGGTGGCCCTAGTGGCTTCTTGGGGAGTATTGTGCCTCCACACCGCTCCAACGGAGACGTACTTCCCCTCAAATGGAAAGAACTTCGGTAACACATCCTCGTCTTCACCGGCTCCACTCTTGGTTATCTCACCTTTACTTGTGCAAGCTTATATTGTGTTGCATCTCTTGCTTGCTTGTGTGCTTGTTGTTGTTGCATCAAATAGGTTGCTCACCAAGTTGCATATCTAGACAACCTACTTTGATGCAAAGTTTAAATTGGTAAAGAACAGCTAAAAATTGTTAGTTGCCTATTCAACCCCCACCCTCTAGTCAACTATATCAATCCTTTCAATTGGTATCAGAGCCTCGTCTCTTTATTAAGGACTTTGTCGTCCAAAGAGTATGGTTGACTCTGTAGATGGAGAGGAGGAGCACCCCGGTGTGATTCTGTCCTCATCTATGGCCGTGCTACCTTTTGAGCATGCGTTGGTTTTCTCTTGAAGAGGAAAGGGTGATGCAGCAAAGTAGCGCAAGTATTTCCCTCAGTTTTTTAGAACCGAGGTATCAATCCAGTAGGATGCTACACGCAAGTTGCCTTGTACCTGCACAAACAAATAAGAACCTTGCAACCAACGCGATAAAGGGGTTATCAATCCCTTCACGGCCACTTGCAAAAGTGAGATCTGATAGAGATAATAAGATAAATATTTTTTGTATTTTTATGATATAGATTGGAAAGTAAAGATTGCAAAATAAAATAGATCGGAAATTTCTGTAATGGAAAATAGAACCAGGGGCCATAGGTTTCACTAGTGGCTTCTCTCAACATAGCATAATCTATGGTGGGTGAACAAATTACTGTCGAGCAATTGATAGAAAAGCGCATAGTTATGAGAATATCTAGGCATGATCATGTATATAGGCATCACGTCCGCGACAAGTAGACCGAAACGATTCTGCATCTACTACTATTACTCCACACGTCGACCGCTCTCCAGCATGCATCTGGAGTATTAAGTTCATAAGAACAGAGTACATTAGGCAAGATGACATGATGTAGAGGGATAAACTCAAGCAATATGATATAAACCCCATCTTTTTATCCTCGATGGCAACAATACAATATGTGCCTTGTTGTCCCTGCTGTCACTGGGAAAGGACACCGCAAGAATGAACCCAAAGCTAAGCACTTCTCCCATTGCAAGAAAGATCACTCTAGTAGGCCAAACCAAACTTGTAATTCGAAGAGACTTGCAAAGATATCAAGTCATACATATAATAATTCAGAGAGGAACCAAATATTGTTCATTGATAATCTTGATCATAAACCCACAATTCATCGGATCTTGACAAACACACCACAAAAAGAATTACATCGAATAGATCTCCAAGAGAATCAAGGAGAACTTTGTATTGAGATCCAAAGAGAGAGAAGAAGCCATCTAGCTAATAACTATGGACCCGAAGGTCTGTGGTAAACTACTCACACATCATCGGAGAGGCTATGGTGTTGATGTAGAAGCCCTCCACGATCGATTCCCCCTCCAGAGGAGCGCCGGAAAAGGCCCCAAGATGGGATCTCACGGGTACAGAAGGTTGCGGCGGTGGAAATAGGGTTTCGTGGTGCCCTCGGATGTTTTCGGGGTATATGAGTATATATAGGCGAAGGAAGTAGGTCGGTGGAGCCACGAGGGGCCCATGAGAGTGGGGGGCATGCCTACCCCCCTGGGCGCGCCTCCCTGCCTCGTTGCTTCCTAGACGTCCACTCCAAGTCTCCTGGATTGCGTTTGTTCCAAAAATAACTCTCCCGAAGGTTTCATTCCGTTTGATATTCCTTTTCTATGAAACACTAAAATAGGCACAAAAAATAGCAATTTGCACTGGGCCTTTGGTTAGTAGGTTAGTCCCAAAAATGATACAAAAGTACATAATAAAGCCCATTAAACATCCAAAACAGATAATATAATAGCATGGAACAATAAAAAATTATAGATACGTTGGAGACGTATAAGGCCAATGGGGGAACCTCGGTCTCACGCGAGGAGTTCAATGTTGCTTTGGACACATTGAAAACTTCCACGACGGCCGAGGTCAAAGGCATGCTTAAGAACTTTATTTCTAGTCTTAAATTACCCACCGCACCGTTGGAAGTGGTCGATCCCACTAACAAGGTGACGGATGCTAACTCCTACAAGGGGGAACCTACTAATGAGAAAGTTCCTTTATCTAGTGGTAGAAGTGGAAATCGCATCTTTGCCCATGTGGAACCTTCGCTTATTTATGGTGGACCGATTCCTTCCACCCATTTGAATCATGCCGGTTCTCCCCCTAAGATTGTGAAAAATGAGGACTTTGATGCTTGGGTGTATCGCTTTAAGCGTCATTTAAACCATGTTAATACTAATCTTTGGAGAATCATTGAAGAAGGTTTCTATCTGCATGACCGAAGCAACTTCACCCCTAGAGAAGCCGCGGATAATCAATTCAATGAGAATGCTCTCTTCATCATCCAAGATGCAATTACACCCAAAGATATTGCTCATCTCCGACCCTTCACCATGGACAAGGAAGCATGGCACCATGTCGTTTCCCTTTACAAGGGAAGCGCAAGCATTCAACGCTCCAACTATGAACTGGTGCAAGATGAGGCTGATGAGTTCGCAATGAATGAAGATGAAGAACCTCGTGAGCTTTACCGGAGGCTAACCACTCTCACGGTCTCACTCCGAGATCATGGGAGCAAGGATACGGATGACAATTGGATCAAGCGCAAGTTCCTCAAGGCCATGATGCCTTACCACAAGGCCATGTTGTCCGTCATCTGTCATAGGCCGGACTTCCACACCTTGTCCTCAAGTGAAGTCTTGGATGAGTTTGTGGCAATGAGGATCTTGGACAAGACCGCCAACAATGCGGTATTGTGTTCTCAAAGAGCTAAGAAGCCCAACCTTGCTTTGAAGGCCAAGGTTAGTGTGGAAGAAGGTGATGAAGAGGAAGAAGAGGAGAGCAACCCCGAAGATACAAAATATGCTTATCATGAGCACATGGCTCTTGCTTCAAGGCAATTTTGGAGCAAGCAGAACACAAGGCCAAACTTCAACAAAAGCAACTCAAGTGGCTCGAAAGTCAAGCAACGTGTGAGGACATGCTATAATTATGGCAATGTGAGCCACTTTGTTGCGGAATGCCCATATGAGAAGAGGGAAGACAATGGTGTCATGCTCATCCGAAAAGACACAGCCAAGTCTTTCCCCAACAAGAGCAACTTCACCAGGAAGACTCCTCCTAAGGGGTTGGTGGCGCAAGAAGAGTACAATGAGGATGATGATGACGATGAAGACGGTGACTCGGTTGCCATGGCCTCCGTTGCCATTGCAACATCTCCACGGGTGTCCCTCTACGATTCACCCAATGAGAACATCATCGCCAAGTGCCTCATGGCTAAAGCCACCAACAAGGTAACCCCCAACATCAAAACTACCATCATTACTAATCCTTCCTTGACGGATTGTGATACGTCTCCAACGTATCTATAATTTTTTATTGTTCCATGCTATTATATATTCTATTTTGGATGTTTAATGGGCTTATTTATACACTTTTATATTATTTTTGGGAGAAACCTATTAACCGGAGGCCCATCCCAAATTGCTGTTTTTTTGCCTATTTCAGTGTTTTGCAGAAAAAGAATATCAAACGGAGTCCAAATGGAATGAAACCTTCGGGAGCGTGATTTTTGGAACAAACATGTCCAGAGGACTTGGAGTGGACGTCAAGCAACTAGTGAGGAGGCCACGAGGCAGGGGGCGCCTACCCCCCCAGGGCACACCCTCCACCCTCGTGGGCCCCTCGTGGCTCCACCGACCTACTTCTTCCTCCTATATATACCTACGTACCCCCAAACCATCGGGGAGCACCACGGAAACCTAATTCCACCACCGCAACCTTCTGTACCTGTGAGATCCCATCTTGGGGCCTTTTCCGGTTCTCCGCCGGAGGGGGCATTGATCACGGAGGGCTTCTACATCAACACCATAGCCTCTCCAATGATGTGTGAGTAGTTTACCTCAGACCTTCGGGTCCATAGTTATTAGCTAGATGGCTTCTTCTCTCTCTTTCGATCTCAATACAAAGTTCTCCTCGATTCTCTTGGAGATCTATTTGATGTAATCTTCTTTTGCGGTGTGTTTGTCGAGATCCGATGAATTGTGGGTTTATGATCAAAATTATCTATGAACACTATTTGAATCTTCTCTGAATTCTTTTATGTATGATTGGTTATCTTTGCAAGTCTCTTCGAATTATCAGTTTGGTTTGGCCTACTAGATTGATCTTTCTTGCAATGGGAGAAGTGCTTAGCTTTGGGTACAATCTTGCGGTGCTCGATCCCAGTGATAGTAGGGGAAACGACACGTATTGTATTTTTGCCATCGAGGATAAAAAGATGGGGTTTATATCATATTGCATGAGTTTATCCCTCTACATCATGTCATCTTGCTTAAAGCGTTACTCCGTTCTTATGAACTTAATACTCTAGATGCATGCTGGATAGCGGTTGATGTGTGGAGTAATAGTAGTAGATGCAGGCAGGAGTCGGTCTACTTCTCACGGACGTGATGCCTATATACATCATCATACCTAGATATTCTCATAACTATGCTCAATTCTATCAATTGCTCAACAATAATTTGTTTACCCGCCATAATACTTATGCTATCTTGAGAGAAGCCACTAGTGAAACCTATGGCCCTCGGGTCTATTTCCCATCATATTAATCTTCCTTCAACAAGTTATTTCTATCTTTGTTTACTTTGCAATATTTACTTTTAATCTTTATCATAAAAATACCAAAAATATTGTGACGCCCGGATAATTAGACTACAGTAATCCCCTGCTAATGATGCCACGCCACCTCGATTACTGTTGTTAATCTCGCGTTAGTTCAAAACCGATTCAAATTCAAATTGTATTAGAAGCAAACATCAAAAGTTTTCAAACTTTAAAACTAAAATGTTCAAGTTGTAGAAAATAAATCATAAATAATATTGATGCACAAACCACATTTTTGTAAAGTGTTTAGATGCACTAAAGAAATTACAACAGCAGCAAAACATTTAATTTAATACCTTTTTAAAATTAATAAAATATTAAACTATTTTAATTAGCTGTTCAAACTAATGTGGCAGTGTAGTAATCTAAATACTAATTTAGGCGTTGAAATTATTTATTACAAAAACTAAAATAATTAATTATTAAAAGAAACAGAAAAGATAAAAAAACAGAAAACGATCTTAAAAAAATGAAAGGAGAACCCCCTCCCCCCCCCCCCCCCGCTGGGCCAAGTGGCCCAGCTGGCCTCCATCGTCCGAACGGGCCGGTCCACCCGCGCCCTCTACTAACCCCCATGGGCGCCCGAAACCCTAGCCGCACTCACCCACTTCCCCCACGAACTCCCCCCGCACCCCACACGCTCTCTCCCCCTCCCCCCGATCCAGTTCTGGATCGGGATCGGGCCGACGACCACACCCCGTCGCCGTACTCCTCCATCATCGCGCGCCCGCGCCGCCCCGCACCGACGTGCCCACGACCACGCCTCGGCGCTCGACGTCGTCGCCGAAGGCCGCCTCGCCAGACCGCCACCTCGCCGGACTGCCTCCTCGTCTTCCCCTGCGCCGCACGTCGTCCCCGTCCGCCTCCCCAACGGCTCCATCAAGCCTCGCCGCCCCCTTCTCACGACGAACGTGAGCACCTCCCCGTGCTCCCTCTCTACCCCCCCCCATCCCGTGGTCACCGCACTCGCGCGCGCTCTCTGCTACGCCGGGCCTCGCTCACGCGGCCGCGTGCCCTGGCTCGCTGCTGCTCGTGGACCTCGCCCGCTGGCCGTCGCCGCCCGCCCGCGCCATCGCCCTGCTTGCACCACGGCCACGCCGCAGCTTGCGCCCGCCTGCACCGCACCTCGTACGCCTCTCCCCCCTGCTCGCTGCTGCTCCGGCGCGGCTCAGCCTGCGCCACCGCACAACCGCCCGATCCGGCCCCGACCGCGCACCAGCATCCGACCACCCAACCACGGTGAGCCCCCGTCTTGCGCCCCACCTCGTCGTCTCGTCGCTCCAACCCTTCCCGCGGCTGCTACTGCCCTGCGGCCGCGCGCTATCGCCGTCCCGTCGCCGCTCCGGCCGCCTGGGCGACGCCGTGGCCAGCGGCCTCCTCTGCTCCGACGTGTTGCCGGGTCCGCCCACCCCCTGGACCTGCGCCCGCTCAGGCTGCCCCCCCCCCCCCCCCGCGCCCGAACCCACTAAGACCCCTAGGGCCAATGACATGTGGGGCCTAGCCCCAGAACGGTTTATGTATAAAAAAAGAATAATAATAATTATTATTATTAACTTAATTAAATTATTAATTAGTTAATTAAAAGAATTAATTAACTTAATTAATTCTGTTAACTAACTATTAGACCAAATTAACCTGCTAATTAATCTAACTAAACAGTTAGTTGGTTAGTTAGGCAATGACATGCGGGACCCACATGTCAGGTTGACCAGGTCAACTGCTGACATCATGCTGACGTCAGCAAACACTATTCTGGATAATGTTGAACTAAATTAATTAGATAACTTATAAAAATGATTAAATCTTTTAAAAATTAATATAAAATAAACCGTAGCTCGGATGGAAAAACTTTGTACATGAAAGTTGCTCAGAACGACGAGACGAATCCGGATATGCAGCTCGTTCGTCCGCCACACATCCCTAACCTATCGAACTCGCAACTTTCCCCCTCCGGTTCCTCTGTCCGAAAACGCGAAACACCGGGGATACTTTCCCGGATGTTTCCCCCCTTCGTCGGTATCACCTCCTACCGCGTTAGGGCATACCTAGCACCGCGTATTGCCTCGTTATGTTTTGTGATGCTTTGTTTGCTCCGTATTAACTGTTTCTTCCCCCTCTTCTTCCCCGGTAGACCCCGAGACTGACGCTGCTGCTAGTACCCCGTTCGACTACGGAGTTGACGACCCCTCTCTCTTGCCAGAGCAACCAGGCAAGCCCCCCCCTTGATCACCAGATATCGCCTACTCTCCTCTATACTGCTTGCATTAGAGTAGCGTAGCATGTTACTGCTTTCATTATTCCTATCCTGATGCATAGCCTGTCTTTGATACTGCTGTTGATACCTTTACCTGCAATCCTACTGCTTAGCATAGGATGCTAGTGTTCCATTAGTGGCCCTACACTCTTGTCCGTCTGCCATGCTATATTACTGGGTCGTGATCACTTCGGGAAGTGATCGCGGGCATATACTATATACTTTACACTGTTACATTACCTGTGATACTGTTCGGAGTTGGGGGTTGAAGGGGCAGGTGGCTCCATCCCGATAGAGGTGGGCCTGGGTTCCCGACGGCCCCCGACTGTTACTTTGTGGCGGAGCGATAGGGCAGGTTCAGAACACCTAGGAGAGATGTGGGCCTGGCCCTGTCGGCGTTCGCGGATACTTAACACGCTTAACGAGATCTGGGTATTTGATCTGAGTCTGGCCATTTGGTCTATACGCACTAACCATCTACGCGGGAGTAGTTATGGGTATCCCGGCGTCGTGGTATCAGCCGAAGCCTTCGTGACGTCAGCGACGGAGCGGCGCGCGCCGGATTGGACTGGAACGCCACTAGGCTAGGTCTGCTTCCGGCCGCCCACGCAACGTGCAGGTGTGCTCAGGGCGATGGGCCCAGACCCCTGCGCGCTTAGGTTTAGACCGGTGTGCTGACCTCTCTGTTGTGCCTAGGTGGGGCTGCGACGTGTTGATCTTCCGAGGCCGGGCATGACCCAGGAAAGTGTGTCTGGCCAAATGGGATCAAACGTGTTGGGCTATGTGGTGCACCCCTGCAGGGAAGTTAATCTATTCGAATAGCCGTGTCCCTCGGTAAAAGGACGACCCGGAGTTGTACCTTGACCTTATGACAACTAGAACCGGATACTTAATAAAACACACCCTTCCAAGTGCCAGATACAACCCGGCGATTGCTCTCCAACAGGGCATCGAGGAGGGGATCGCCGGGTAGGATTATGCTATACGATGCTACTTGGAGGACTTCATTCTACTCTCTTCTATATGCTACAAGACGGAGGCTGCCAGGAGCGTAGTCTTCGACAGGATTAGATATCCCCCTCTCACTCTGGCATTCTGCAGTTCAGTCCACTGATATGGCCCCTTACACATATATCCATGCATATGTAGTGTAGCTCCTTGCTTGCGAGTACTTTGGATGAGTACTCACGGTTGCCTTGTTACCCCTTTTCCCCATCTCTCTACCCGATTGCTGCAACCAGACAATGGAGCCCAGGATCCAGACGCCACCGTCGACGACGACTCCTACTACACTGGAGGTGCCTACTACTATGTGCAGCCCGCTGACGTCGGCCAGGAGTACTTTAGGAGGATCCCAGGCAGGAGGCCTGCGCCTCTTTCGATCTGTATCCCAGTTTGTGCTAGCCTTCTTAAGGCAAACTTGTTTAACTTATGTCGGTACTCAGATATTGTTGCTTCCGCTGACTCGTCTATGATCGAGCACTTGTATTCGAGCCCTCGAGGCCCCTGGCTTGTATTATGATGCTTGTATGACTTATTTTATTTTTAGAGTTGTGTTGTGATATCTTCCCGTGAGTCCCTGGTCTTGATCGTACACGTTTGCGTATATGATTAGTGTACGATTGAGTCGGGGGCGTCACAAATATTATCTTATCATCTCTATCAGATCTCACTTTTGCAAGTGGTCGTGAAGGGATTGACAACCCCTTTATCGCGTTGGTTGCAAGGTTCTTATTTGTTTGTGTAGGTGCAAGGGACTTGAGCGTGACCTCCTAATGGATTGATACCTTGGTTCTCAAAAAGTGAGGGAAATACTTACGCTAATTTGCTGCATCACCCTTTCCTCTTCAAGGGAAAACCAACACAGTGCTCAAGAGGTAGCAAGAAGGATTTCCGGCGCCGTTGCCGGGGAGTCTACGCACAAGTCAAAACATACCAAGTACTCATCACAAACTCTTATCCCTCGCATTACATTATTCACCATTTGCCTCTTGTTTTCCTCTCCCCCACTTCACCCTTGCCATTTTATTCACCCTCTTTTTCGTTCGCCTCTTTTTTTCCGCTTGCTTCTTGTTTGCTCGTGTGTTGGATTGCTTGCTTGTCATGATGGCTCAAGACAATACTAAATTGTGTGACTTTACCAATACCAACAACAATGATTTTCTTAGCACTCCGATTTCTCCTCTTACTGAAGCTAAATCTTGTGAAATTAATGCTCCTTTGTTGAATCTTGTCATGAAAGATCAATTCGCCGGCCTTCCTAGTGCAGATGCCGCTACCCATCAAAATAGATTTGTTGATTTGTGTGATATGAAAAAGAAGAAAGATGTGGACAATGATATTGTTAAATTGAAACTATTTCCTTTTTCGCTTAGAGATCGTGCTAAAACTTGGTTTTCGTCTTTGCCTAAAAATAGTATTGATTCTTGGAATAAGTGCAAAGATGCTTTTATCTCTAAGTATTTTCCTCCCGTTGTGATCATCTCTCTTAGAAATGATATTGTGAATTTTAAGCAACTTGATCATGAACATGTTGCACAAGCTTGGGAGAGAATGAAATTAATGATACGTAATTTCCCTACACATGGTTTGAATTTATGGATGATCATACAAAAAATTTATGCCGGATTGAATTTTGCTTCTAGAAATATTTTAGATTCGGCCGCGGGAGGCACTTTTATGGAAATCACTTTAGAGAAGCTACTAAACTCCTACATAATATTATGGTTAATTATTCTCAATGGCACACTGAAAGATCTACTAGTAAAAAGGTGCATGCAATTGAGGAAATTAATGTTTTGAGTGGAAAGATGGATGAACTTATGAAATTATTTGCTACTAAAAGTGTTTCCTCTGATCCTAATGATATGCCTTTGTCTACTTTGATTGAGAATAATAATGAATCTATGGATGTGAATTTTGTTGGTAGGAATAATTTTGGTAACAACGCGTATAGAGGAAACTTTAATCCTAGGCCGTATCCTAGTAATCCCTCTAATAATTATGGTAATTCCTATAACACTTCTTACGGAAATTTTAATAAGATGCCCTCTGAATTTGAGACTAGTGTTAAAGAATTTATGAATTCGCAAAAGAATTTCAATGCTCTGCTTGAAGAAAAAATTGCTCAAAGTTGATGAATTGGCTAGGAACGTTGATAGAATTTCTCTTGATGTTGATTCTTTGAAACTTAGATCTATTCCACCTAAGCATGATATCAGTGAGTCTCTCAAAGCCATGAGAATTTCCATTGATGAGTGCAAAGAAAGAAATTCGGAGTGCAAAGAAATAATTTCCATTGATGAGTGCAAAGAAAGAAATTCCAAAAATTCAAACTTTTTAGATCTTGATGCTAAAATTGTTAAAAGTGGGATTGAAGAGGTTAAAACTTTAGATAGCAATGAACCCACTATATTGGATTTAAAGGAATTTAATTATGATAATTTATCTTTGATAGATTGTATTTCCTAGTTGCAATCCGTGCTAAATTCTCCTCATGCTTATAGTCAAAATAAAGCTTTTACTAAACATATCGTTGATGCTTTGATGCAATCTTATGAAGAAAAACTTGAGTTGGAAGTTTTTGTCCCTACAAAACTTTATGATGAATGGGAACCTACTATTAAAATTAAAATTAAATATCATGAATGCTATGCTTTGTGTGATTTGGGTGCTAGTGTTTCCACGATCCCAAAAACTTTGTGGGATTTGCTAGGTTTCCGTGAATTTGATGATTGTTCTTTAAACTTGCACCTTGCGGATTCCACCATCAAGAAACCTATGGGAAGAATTAATGATGTTCTTATTGTTGCAAATAGGAATTATGTACCCGTAGATTTCATTGTTCTTGATATAGATGGCAATCCTTCATGTCCTATTGTTCTTGGTAGACCTTTTCTTAGAACGATTGGTGCGATCATTGATATGAAGGAAGGGAATATTAGATTCCAATTTCCGTTAATGAAAGGCATGGAATACTTACCTAGAAAGAAAATTAAATTACCATATGAATCTATTATGAGAGCCACTTATGGATTGCCTATCAAAGATGACAATACCTAGATCTATCTTCGCTTTTATGCCTAGCTAGAGCGTTAAACGATAGCGCTTGTTGGGAGGCAACCCAATTTTATTTTAGTTTTTTGCTTTTTGGTTATGTTTAGGAATAAATAATCCATCTAGCTTATGTTTATATGTTTTTTGTGTTTTAATTAGTGTTTGTGCCAAGTAGAACCTTTGGGAGGACTTGGGGAAAGTCTTTGCGATCTTACTGTAAAAAACAGAAAATTTAGTGCTCACGAGATTAGCTGCAACTTTTTACTGGAGAGTGATATTTAGTTGATTCTTTTTGCAGATCATTAATAGATAAATTCCTCACGTCCAGCAATTTATTTTAGAATTTTTGGAGTTCCAGAAGTTTGCGTTAGTTACAGATTACTACAGACTGTTCTGTTTTTGACAGATTCTGTTTTTCGCGTGTTGTTTGCTTATTTTAATGAATCTATGGCTAGTAATGGAGTTTATGAACCATATAAAAGTTGCAATACAGTAGGTTTAATACCAACATAAATAAAGAATGAGTTCGTTACAGTACCTTGAAGTGGTGTTTAGTTTTCTTTCGCTAACGAAGCTCGCGAGATTTTCTGTTAAGTTTTGTGTTGTGAAGTTTTCAAGTTTTGGGTAAAGATTTGATGGATTATGGAACAAGGATTGGCAAGAGCCTAAGATTGGGGATGCCCAAGGCACCCCAAGGTAAAATTCAAGTACAACTAAAAGCTTAAGCTTGGGGATGCCCCGGAAGGCATCCCCTCTTTCGTCTTCATCTATCGGTAACTTTACTTGGAGCTATATTTTTATTCACCACATGATATGTGTTTTGCTTGGAGCGTCTTGTATGATTTGAGTCTTTGCTATTCAGTTTATAACAATCATACTTGCTTTACACACCTTTTGAGAGAGACACACATGATTCGGAATTTGTTAGAATACTCTATGTGCTTCACTTATATCTTTTGAGCTATATAGTTTTTACTCTAGTGCTTCACTTATATCTTTTAGAGCACGGTGGTGCTTAAATTTTATAGAAATTATTGATCTCTCATGATTCACTTATATAATTTTGAGAGTCCTTTAGAACAGCATGGTAATTTGCTTTGGTTATAAAATTATTCCTAATATGATAGGCATCCAAGATAAAAACTTCTAAGTGCATTGGATACTAAGAGAAGTTTGATAATTCATAATTGTTTTGAAATATGAAGATGGTGATATTAGATTCATGCTAGTTGAGTAGTTGTGAATTTGTGAAATACTTGTCTAAAGTTTGTGATTCCCTTAGCATGCATGTATGGTAACCGTTATGTGATGAAGTCGGAGCATGATTTATTTATTGATTGTCCTCCTTATGAGTGGCGGTCGAGGATGAGCGATGGTCTTTTCCTACCAATCTATCCCCTAAGGATCATGCACGTAGTACTTTGTTTTGATAACTAATAGATTTTTGCAATAAGTATATGAGTTCTTTATGACTAATGTTGAGACCATGGATTATACGCACTCTCATCCTTCCACCATTGCTAGCCTCTATAATACCGTGTACCTTTCGCCGGTATCATATACCCACCATATACCTTCCTCAAAACAGCCACCATACCTACCTATTATGGCATTTCCATAGCCATTCCAAGATATATTCCCATGCAACTTACCATCGTTTCATTTATTATGACACGCTTCATCATTGTCATATTGCTTTGCATGATCATGTAGTTGACATCGTATTTGTGGAAAGCCACCTTCATAATTCTTTCATACATGTCACTCTTGATTCATTGCATATCCAGATACACCGCCGGAGGCAATCCATAGAGTCATATTTTGTTCTAAAGTATTGAGTTGTAATTCTTGAGTTGTAAGTAAATAAAAGTGTGATGATCATCATTATTATAGCATTATACCAAGTGAGGAAAGGATGATAGAGACTATGATTCCCCCACAAGTCGGGATGAGACTCCGGATGAAAAGAAAAAAAGGCCAAAAGAACAAAAAAGAAGTCCCAAATAAAATAAAAATAAAAAATGAGAGAAAAAGTGAGAAGGGACAATGTTACTATCCTTTTTCCACACTTGTGCTTCAAAGTAGCACCATGATCTTCATGATAGAGAGTCTCCTATGTTGTCATTGTCATATACTAGTGGGAATTTTACATTATAGAACTTGGCTTGTATATTCCAATGATGGGCTTCCTCAAAATGCCCTAGGTCTTCGTGAGCAAGCAAGTTGGATGCACACCCACTGAGTTTCTTTTGTTGAGCTTTCATACACTTATAGCTCTAGTGCATCCGTTGCATGGCAATCCCTACTCACTCACATTGATATCTATTGATGGGCATCTACATAGCCCGTTGATACGCCTAGTTGATGTGAGACTATCTTCTCCTTTTTGTCTTCTCCACAACCACCATTCTACTCCACCTATAGTGTTATGTCCATGGCTCAAGCTCATGTATTGCATGAAGATTGAAAAAGTTTGAGAACATCAAAAGTATGAAACAATTGCTTGGCTTGTCATCGGGGTTGTGCATGATTTAAATACTTTGTGTGGTGAAGATAGAGCATAGCCAGACTATATGATTTTGTAGGGATAACTTTATTTGGCCATGTTATTTTGAGAAGACATGATTGCTTTGTTAGTATGCTTGAAGTATTATTATTTTCATGTTAATATTAAACATTTATCTTGAATCTTTTGGATCCGAACATTCATTCCACAATAAAAAGAATTACATTGAAAATTATGTTAAGAAGCATTCCACATCAAAAATTCTGTTTTTATCATTTACCTACTCGAGGACGAGCAGGAATTAAGCTTGGGGATGCTTGGTACGTACCCAACGTATCTATAATTTTTTATTGTTCCATGTTATTATATATTCTGTTTTGGATATTTAATGCGCTTATTTATACACTTTTATATTATTTTTGGGACTAACCTATTAACCGGAGGCCCAGCCCAAATTGCTGTTTTTTTTCCTATTTCAGTGTTTCGGGGAAAAAGAATATCAAACGGAGTCCAAACGGAATGAAACATTCGGGAGCGTGATTTTTGGAACAAACGTGATCCAGAGGACTTGGACTGGACGTCAAGCAACCAGCAAGGAGGCCAAGAGATAAGGGGCGCGCCTGCCCCCCTGGGCGCGCCCTCCACCCTCGTGGGCCCCTCGCTGCTCCACCGACCTACTCCTTCCTCCTATATATACCTACGTACCCCCAAACCATCGGGTAGCACCACGAAAACCTAATTCCAGCGCCGCAACCTTCTGTACCCGTGAGATCCCATCTTGGGGCCTTCTCCGGTGCTCCGTCGGAGGGGGCATTGATCACGGAGGGCTTCTACATCAACACCAAAGCCTCTCCGATGATGTGTGAGTAGTTTACCTCAGACCTTCGGGTCCATAGTTATTAGCTCGATGGCTTCTTCCCTCTCTTTGGATCTCAATACAAAGTTCTCCTCAATTCTCTTGGAGATCTATTCGATGTAATCTTCTTTTGTGGTGTGTTTGTCGAGATCCGATGAATTGTGGGTTTATGATCAAGATTATCTATGAACAATATTTGAATCTTCTCTTAATTCTTTTATGTATGATTGGTTATCTTTGCAAGTCTCTTTGAATTATCAGTTTGGTTTGGCCTACTAGATTGATCTTTCTTGCAATGGGAGAAGTGCTTAGCTTTGGGTTCAGTCTTGCGGTGCTCGATCCCAGTGAGAGTAGGGGAAACGACACATATTGTATTGTTGCCATCGAGGATAAAAAGATGGGGTTTATATCATATTGCATGAGTTTATCCCTCTACATCATGTCATCTTTCTTAAAGCGTTACTCCGTTCTTATGAACTTAATACTCTAGATGCATGCTGGATAGCGGTAGATGTGTGGAGTAATAGTAGTAGATGCAGGCAGGAGTCGGTCTACTTGTCACGGACGTGATGCCTATATACATGATCATACATAGATATTCTCATAACTATGCTCAATTCTATCAATTGCTCGACAGTAATTTGTTTGCCCGCCGTAATACTTATGCTATCTTGAGAGAAGCCACTAGTGAAACCTATGCCCCCCGGGTCTATTTTCCATCATATTAATATTCCGTCAACAAGTTATTTCTATCTTTGTTTACTTTGCAATCTTTACCATAAAAATATCAAAAATATTATCTTATCATCTCTATCAAATCTCACTTTTGCAAGTGGCCGTGAAGGGATTGACAACCCCTTTATCACGTTGGTTGCAAGGTTCTTATTTGTTTGTGTAGGTGCAAGGGACTTGAGCGTGGCCTCCTACTGGATTGATACCTTGGTTCTCAAAAACTGAGGGAAATACTTACGCTACTTTGTTGCATCACCCTTTCCTCTTCAAGGGAAACCAACGAAGTGCTCAAGAGGTAGCAGATTGCATTGATGAAAGTGAGGGGCCTAATGAGGAAGAAAATGAATTTGAGTCTTTTATGAGTAAGCTCAAGGGTAAGTCCAAGAAGTACTTTGTTGCCCTCTTGGAACAACTTGTTGAAGCCAATGACATGATCGAGGCTCACGAAGAAACCATCTCTAAGATGGAGGGGCATACTCGTGACTATGCTGATGAGATATCGGATCTCTCGAACGCTCTTGAGGAAGAGCGTGGTCATCGTTTGGCTCTTGAGGAGTCATACAATGATGATCATGCTAAATTAAAGAAAGATCTTGATCATGCTCTTGTTGTATCTCGTGTGCTAAATTCCGAGAAGGCCAAACTTGAGATTGATCTTGCTAGACTCAGGAGGAGTTTGATATACTTGACAAGGCTCACAAGGCCTTCAAGGGTACTCATGCTAGTCTTAAAGAGTCTCATGATCAACTCCAAGTGAAGCTAACCAAGGAGAAAGCCACTTTTCCTCTTATGGTTTTAATTGATAATGCAAATGCTACTAACCCTTGTTGTGAGCATGTGCATCTTGTCGAGGAGAATGAAAAGTTGAAGGAGCAACTTGAAAAGGGCCTTGTGTCGTGCATACAAGGTGAGAAGAACATAAACGACCTTTTGAGCAATCAAAAGGAAGTTGTGGCCAAGGAAGGAATTGGTTCGCACCCAACTCCAAGAACAAGAAGAAGAATGACAAGGCCAAACGACCTCCTCCTCTCAAGCAAACTTTTGTGAAGGAGGGAGAGGGTGCTTCTAAGGATAAGAAGAACAATGTGAAGGGTGGCAGTGTCAAGAAGGGCAATGCCACCCCTTCCAACAAAGCCGGCGACTTTAACCCTTCTTATGTGTTATGTCGTGCTAGTGATGGCATGTTTATGCTAAATTTTTTGGTTCTCCTTATGAGTATATTGAGTGGTCTATTTGGGTTCCTAAGACCCTTGTTACTAACATCAAAGGACCCATTACAAAATGGGTACCTAAAACCAAGCATTGATCTCTTGTAGGTGTTTGCTTCCGGTGGGGGATCATGGTTGCTCGATAGTGGAGCCACAAATCATATGACCGGAAGCAAGGACTTAGTGGTGGGCATACACAAGATTCCATCTATGCCCACCAATGTCGAGTGGGGTGATGCCTCGTCCTCCAAGGCATTGGGACTTGGCAAGGTTGCCATTTCTCATGATCTCACGATCGAGAAAGTCATGCTTGTTGAGTCCCTTGTATACAGTTTACTTTCCGTTCGTCAACTTGCACTCATGGGCTCTGCCACTTTCTTTGGTATTGATACCGTGGCCCTCTTGTGGAGCAAGACTCTTAAAGTAGCCTTTGTTGGGCATGTCGAGAACAGTCTCTATCACTACAAAAAATACACTTCCATGATGATACGTGTTTGTCACACCAGGTCGCGTTTTTTGTCATGCATGTACACCCATGACAAATTTATGACAGAATCAAGACAGTCATACCTTTGCTGTCATAGAAGTGTTCCATGACATTACCAAAATTATCATCATGGAAGTGTCCACTTCCATGACGATAAATCGCGCGTCACATAAGTGCTTTCATCAAGGGTGACCGACACATGGCATCCACCGTAACGGAACGTCGTTAAGCTATCGGGTCGGGTTTTGGATCCGATAACCCGTTAACAGCCCCGACCAATGGGGATTTTCCACGTGTAAAATCATCATTGGCTAGAGGAAACACGTGTCGGCTCATCATTGGGACAGATGTCATCCACTCACTGGACAGAAGGCGCCTATGATACGTCGACACGTGGCACAGCCCAACAGTGGCCCATTCCTGTGAAAAGGCCGGCCCGTTTGACTTGGTCAAAAGCTGGCAGGCCGGCCCATGGAAAGCCTGTTAACGACCTGTTCACATATAGCCCATTTACAACCCGCTAACCCAAGGCCCGTTACGCCCTATCCGAATTAGGCCCAGTAGCGTCATCTAGGCCACCCAATATGATTCCATCCCGTTTTCACTTCTGGCCCATGTATGGCCTAAGACGTCTTTCAGCCCATATGAGGCCCTATGTAACTCTTGGCCTATTAACAGCCCGTGGTGAAACTGGCCCGTAATGAACAGTGTATCACTTTACACCCATTAACGGCCCGTGGTGAAACTGGCCCGTAATGAATAGTATATCACTTTATACCCATTAAAGGCTCGTTATTCCGTTGGGCCATTTCCAGCCCATGTTATCTTTCGGCCTTCTCAGATCCCATTTATTCTTGGGCTCATTTCCAACATTCGTTTACTTACGGCCCGTTACTGTCATTTTCTGCTTGTGGGCCAAATTCAGCCCGTGGTTACAATCGGCCCGTTTGTGGTCCGTTAATACGTTGGGCTGTTTTCATAGCGTCATCAAATACGGCCTATAACGATGGCCCATTATGGTCGGCCCATGAACAGACGATTCCAACTCTAGCCCGTTTACGGCCATAATGCGGTCTGTTTGGCCCATGTTTAGCCAATCGATCATACGGCCCGTATAAGGCCCATTGATGATACGGCCCACAGAAGGCCCATTGTTTCTACGGCCCGTAGAAGGCCCATTGATTCTACGGCCCATAGAAGGCCCGCTATTTCTATGGCCAGTAGGAGGCCCAGTGTCACTACAGTAAATATTAGCCCATGGTTATTGTGGCCTAGTTTTAAAAAATAGGTTATTGCAGCCACTAGCTAACCGCGGAAAAAGAACTGCAATGACTACAAGCAAACAAATAAACAAGACAACAAGGAAATAAATAAGCAAGCAACTAACGCTAGGCTATCACGGCTATTACACATATTACATCCACTGGGCATCAAAGTTCGCCACCAGTGCAAATATAGGGAACAAAGCAGCATATCATATACACTGGTTGTCAAAGTTGGCGACCAGCACAAATAAACGCCACAGCAAAACAAATCCAGAACTAAAACCACTTCAGAAGATCTCAAGAAACAATATCCTGGGTACCCATAATGCTGGCAAGATGCTTAGCAAGCTTATTAACTTTCTCTTGTTTGGCGGTTAAATCCTCCAGCGCTTGCTGTTGCACCAGAAAATATGCATCTGAATTCTGCAGGGACTTCCTCAGTCCTTCAGCTTCCTGTCGCAGCACATCTGATTGATGTCTTTCAACTTGAAGTTGAGACTCAAGAAGACGAACTGATTCAGGCAGCGAGTTCGAAGAGCTTGTGCCAGCAGTAGTGACCAGTAACTCGAACACTACATCAAGACAGGACTTTTGGGTTCCCTCACTGTCGTCAAGATAGTTTTTATCAGCTTTCTTGGAGACCAACAGGGATGTCTCACTATCTTGAACCTTATCTGCATTACTTCCTTTACCATTGGATAACGCGGTACTGTTCTCCAATATTTTGTCCGCATTCTAAAAGAGAAACAAGCAGACACATCACATGTTTACCATGTTGTATATGAAACTCATTTTGGTAAATGAGTTCAGTAGTAAAGTGGATAGGATAACAGCATGAAACAAACATATATCTATGTACCATGCTCACTTTATGGTCTATATCAGTCTAGTTTTTGTTGCCAAATCAAGATAGAGACACAGTTCAAATAATATTTGTTCAAGACAAAGCAGAATAGACAGAATATAAGTGTGGGTAACTATAGAGCAATAACAACACTTGTAATGTGCATGACATGAGAACATAACTGTTTGTTCAATTGAAACTAAAATCAACATAGAGCAGGTTACAACAGCAAACCAGTTAAAGAAACAGGTTTAAAACATACCTGTTGCGCCATTGGAGTTTAAATTCCATCCTTCAAATTCGAAAATAGTTGGAATGAGTAAATACAGTAATGCAAGAGCAAAGGAGTATGAACCATAGCTACAGAACCTGACCTGAGAACAAATCTTCTTCTCCTTTAAGCGTTGAGTTGGGATTCGGAGTGGTGGTCCTCGTGCTTTGGGCACTGCAGTTCCCTTACTACCTGCTCGTGTTTGGGTGCTCTGTGGTGGAGACGGTGTTGTGTCAACTGGAACTGGGTTACTATCTGCCGGGGTTGGGGTTAGAAGGGGTGTAGCTGGTTCTCTGTCCAACTGGGTAGGGGTACAATCTGCGAGAGTCTGGGTTATGTGTGGTGGATCTGGTCCTTGGGCAAGTACAATTGTGGTTCTATCTGCATCAACTGGTAGCACTATCTTTTCTGAAGACCGTGTTGTTACTCCCTTAGATATTTCCATCACGCTCTCCAATTCAAATTGCTGATAAACAAGACAAGTAATTGAAAGTATAGACATTTTATGATAGACAGGTGCAATGGATAGTGGGGAATAAAAGAGGGCATGAAATAATTCATATTTATGTTGTCTAACCAAACAGGATAGCATGGCACAATTTCACATATATGATGGCTAACTAAACAGGATAGCATGACACAATTTCACATTATGATGGCTAACTAAAAAAGATGGAAAGACATAGTTCAAAATATGAGACTATGTAAACAGGATGACATGACATAACTATATAATGTGTTTATTAAATAGGTTGGCATGCCATAATTCACATACATTCACGGATAGAATGCCATAATTCAAAATATGATGACTCTAAACACTAAACAGGATGAGATGATATAACTATATGATGTCTTTATTAAATGGGTTGCCATGCCATAATTCAGATAGATGATGTGTATGTACTATGTAAACATGATGGCATGATATAATTCAAATATATGATTTATATAGTAAGCAAGTAAGCAGATGGCAATCCATATATGATGTAAAAACTAAGCAATGCAAGACAACATGCATGACATGGGTAATATAACCCTGCCAAGTTTGAGCATAGACCTCAGGGGGAAATAGGACTGGTCGTCAGTCTCTGAATCCTCCTCTGAGGAGCTCTCTGTAACCAGCAAGATGTCTGCTTCAGCAGGTAGCATTGTCTGCTCTAAATACCTTGTTTTCACTCCAGATACGTCCATGACCGCTTCAAATGGCTGATGCACAGGAAGAGTAATTGAATATACAAACGTTGTTGAGAAATGGAACACGTAATACAAAAAAAATGATAGCATGATATAATTCACATACATGATGATTGGCTAAACAGCATGGCATTGCATAATTCACATATATAATGCCTTTGCAACAAGATAGCATTGTATAATTCACATATATAATGTCTTGCAACAAGATGGCAATGCATAATTCACATATATGGTAATTAGACACTGAACATGTGGCATTCACACAAAGCATGTCTAAACTAATCAAATGACATAGCAATGTGAGACACCATACGCACGATATGAGCAACATAACCCTGCCAAGTTAGAGCATACACCTCGGGGGGGATAGGACTGGTCATCTGTCTCTGAATCCTCCTCTGAGGAGCTATCCGTAACTAGCGAGATATGCTCTTCGTCAGATAGCATAGTCTGCTCTGAAGACCTTGTTTTCACTCCAGAATTTGCCATCACCGTGTCAAATGGATGATGCACACGAAGAGCAGTTGAGTGTACTAACATTGTTGGCAAATGTAATATGTAACGGAAAAAAAAGGATGGCATGATATAATTTACATACAAGATGACTGGCTAAGCAGGATGGCATTGCAAAATTCACATATATGATGCCTGGCTAAACAAGATGGCGTTGCATAATTCACATAAACGATGAATAAACTAAACATATTGCATTCACACAAAGGATGTCTAAACTAAGCAGATGACATATTTGATGTATAAAGTAAGCAATGCAAGACACCATATGCATGATATAACTAACATCAGCATGCCAAGTTAGAGAGAAGACCTCAGGGGGTAAATAGAAGTTGTCTTCTCCTTCTGAATCCCCCTCAGAACATATATCTTCCTCTCGATTACAATCCCAAATGCGTGGAGGGGGGCTGCCTTTGCGCCTACCATGGAGCGACGTCTGCATGAAATTTTATTGCCACACAAGGCTCGTCTCTTTTGCTCTACATGTACAGTTCCGTTGTTTACAATAACTGTCATGCATAGGAATAAAACATAGTGAGATTATGTAAGGAGTGCATGAAGAAATCCAGAGTGATGGTAGCAACCTGTGGATAGACCCAAAACCAATAATAGCAGGCAGATAATGGCTTCAGTTAAAAAATATAGATAATGGCGTCTTTACTGTTTGTTTCCCACCCGACATGAAACTCATAGTAGACACCGGAGATTAACCAGATAGTAGATAGATACTATTAATAGCGGCCCCGATATGTACCCCACAACCATTTAAAAACTCAAGTTTGACCATTAGTTTGGAGCTGACTCAGATTCTAATCGATGAACAGGACGATAAAATAGCATGTAATATTAAGCGATGCATAACGTAAGCAGACATGAAAGAGTGCGACCTCTCTTGTGGACCCGTGTAGTCCTCGAGGTCATCTGCTCGGTTGATGATGGTAATGCAGTTTTCATGGCTGCCAGCGGCGGGGAAGAAGATCTGAGGCGGCGAAAGACAATCTGGAGGCCGGATCCCTGCTGTGCTGGACCCTTCTGTCGTTGGAGCAGCTGAGCTGGGGTGGACGACGGCGCAGCAGGAGCGGGACAAACCACGCAAGGTTTTCTTTGACAACTATCTGTAAGAGAAGTAATTCTGTAAGGGCTCGTTTGAATTGGAGGATTCCAACAATGCAGGGATAGGAAATAGATAGGAATAGGATAGGAATGCACGTGCAAAACAGAGAATTTAAAAACACAGGATTTCTGACAATCTGGGTGTTTGATTCACAACAATTGGAAGATCACATGATGCAAAGAAGCATGGTGAGATTAAGTCAAACCACAAGAAAATGTACGGTTATAATGCTATTATGCTACTATCTCTTAGTCTTGTGCTTCATGAATAGGAATTTGAAAAGGAGGACAAGTGAAAATTAAAATTCCTATGTTTTTTCTTTCAAGGAGACACTAAAGGAACAAATCTGTGTGCTCAGTGGACAATATATATAACATGTAGAGTAAAAAAGAGATGCAACAAGTGTACAACCTCTTTGGCGAAGCCATGTCGATCTCAGCGTGATTGGGTTGGCCGGTGAGGATGCTCCAACTGACTTTGCTGTCGGAGGAGGGGAAGAAGATCTTAGGCGTCTGGAGATGGAGCCCGAGGTACTGCTCCGCTGTGATGGAGGGTTTCGTCGTTGGAGCAGCTCCGGTGAGTTGTACGATGCCGAGGCTGAAGCAGGACAAGAGAGACAACGAACAACGTTAGCCTGAGTGGAATTCTAATAGCATCTCCAATACATGACGTAAAATACATAACCACAAAGTGCTAGATGTAAAATACATCAGCCGCTCATCTCTGAACTTAACTGTCGAAACTGAACTTAACTGTCGAAACTTAACTATCGAAACTGAATTTTGCTGTCGAAACTGAATTTTGCTGTCAAAACTGAACGCACTAGCAAGGTGAGGCTACACGTCGGTCGACTGACTCTTTCATCTCTGGTCAGTCGATTTTGTAGCCGTTGGATACGAAATCAACGGCCTGCGGTTCATCTTCAACCTCCACCCCCTGAGCCGCCAACCACCATCGGCGAAACAGCAGCCCCCCGCCGCCCCGCCCGCCTCGAAAACACTCCCCACCGCCGGTCCGCCGCCGCCTCGGCCATCCCTCTAGGCCCCCTCGTGCCGAGCTTTTTCTCTGGCGATCCCCACGCCACCGCCCTGCCAACGCCCCGCCACCACCGGCGACCACCGCCCCCATCCTGAACCCTAAGATAGATAGTGGGGTACCTCTCCGGCGAGCGCCCCTCCTCGATGCGGCTGGTTCTTCCTTCACCCCGGGGATCCCCCCCACCCACTGAAAAGCGACTGACCCAAAAGTCGATTCAGTCGACTGGAGTGTGGCTAAGTCGGAGCAGCATCACAAGCAAGAACGAGAGCAGCAGCGCGAGCAAGAGCAATAGCAAGAGCAGACCAGGAAGGGGACCGAGAGCAAGAGCAGAGCAGCAGCGCGAGCGAGAGCTAAAGCAGCAGCAGCTCCTACTGATGTGGACGTCGCCGCCGAGGGAGCGACACTGTGGAGGAAGTGGCCGGCGACGCCGCCATGGATGGAGCCGCGCCGTGTCGGCTCGGGACCGAGCACCGGCAACACCGTGGGATCGAATCAAGAAGAAAATGCGGCGATTATTGTACAACCTCTTTGGTGGCGTCGATTAGGCCGTAGCTTCATCCGAGGAAACGGTGATGATGATGCTCTTCCGGTGGTGCATGTGAAGACGGCGGTGTGGGAATGGAGGTGGCGCGAAAGACGAGGGGAACGTCGGGACAGCTCCTTGGAGGTGGAGGACGGGGTGGCTGAACCAGCGGGACGATGAGATCGACGATGGATCCTCATCCGGTACGGTGGATGAGGGACGTCGAGGTGTTGCTGTGGACGATATCGTTGGGGAAGAGGCTCCGGCTAGGTGGCGGACGGAGCAGGGTGTGGGGATTCGTAGCGGGTTTTCGCGGCCTCGGTGTACGAATGGGTGGGCGGATGGGATGGCAGTGGGGAACCATGGCTTAGAGGCGCGCTTGTCTGAAATGTGGGGTAAGTTACAAAAGTACCCCCACCGATTTGAGGCGGTTCTTTCGGTTCAGGGGTACCACGGACATTTCGCGTGTCGGGATTTCACAGGAGGTGGGAGTTTTCGCGCGCGTTGTAATTTTGGAATAGCAAGGCGCGGGTTGAGATGGAGGGAGTTGTCGGAGCACAACGAGACAAAGATATATCTTAATTATTTCGGGCTAACAAGGCGCGGGTTGAAATTTTCGGACAAGCCTAACGTGTGGTGTACCAAATCAATGCGCACTGCAAATGTCATTCAAAACTTTGAATTCATGTTATGTTCTATTAAAATATTTCGCTACGTGTATAATGCATGCAACCTACTACTCAAATGAACGCTATAGTGCATTCCAAACGTATATACTACCGCTTCAATATGAACTAAATTTGAATTCGTTTCCCTATTTGAATAAGATCTACAGTAATGATTGTTGTGAAGTCAAAGCATTTGAATTTGTTTCTCTGTTTTAATAAGATCTACAATCATCATTACTGTCAAGTTAAACCATCGTTTGTGTATTATCTTCACAGCACACCACATGATTAGCCGCGAGTTACATATGAACTATGTGTATTATATGAACTCGAACTAGATTTTTTGAATCCACTTTATTTTGATTTCAAATCACATTACATTTCTAGCTCTAGCTAGATCTTCATAATCTAAACCATGTCTCATATGTATAATGTGTTTATCACATTATGTATGGTGCCCCGCCCCCTACGCCTACAAGTATTTAGATGTGAGTTGCAAATGCCACATTTTACCACAAGTTCAAATAAAATGTGAGAATGTTCGATATATAGTATTGTTTAGATTGTTCGATATTTAGTTGTAAGCTGCAAACGCCACACATTATCACAAATTCAAATAAAATGTGAGATTGTTTGATGTATAGTATGGTTTAAATTGTTTGGCATTTAGCTGTGAGATGCAAACGTCATGCATTATCACATTATGGTATAACATGTGCACAGCACGTGTATCACCACTATATTCATGCATGCAATGTTTAAAACACTATGATCTCCTATTCAAATATATGAATCCGCTTTCATATCAAATTATGATCTTTGTTAGTCTCTTACACCCACACAATCCTCTAACCTTTGTAGCTACCACTAACTTTCTCTCATGCATGCACACGCCCTCCTCGCCCTCCCCCTCCCTCGGCATTCTATCCACCGGGCACATTCATTTTTTTTCTTTAGGTCGTTCTCCCAGAGTTTCCACAACTCCTTTCCGACACACACCGATCGATAAACCTCTCCAGCGATGCTTGCCTACAACATACACACACACACACACCTTCAACCTCCTCCTTTATGTGTCCTTGCCTCGTGTCTCTCATACGGTCAGACACACGTGTAAACTCTCGCCCCTCTTTTCATCGATCTCACAACTGCACACTCCTCCCCATATCTAGCTAGTAGTTGGGCCTCTCGCACCACCTCCTAGCTCCATTCTCTCTGTCTATCCGTCTCGCTGGGCCTTATTTGCCTCTAACAAATGGACGCACACCGACAGATCTCTCGCTATACATATAGCTAGTTAGGTCCTTATAACTCGTTTTTACCCACACGTCAATCGACCTACCTCATTAGTTGTGTCTCTCCCTTCCTCCGACAAACAACAATTGATCTACCGATCTAGTGAGGTTTGCTTACCAAACACATGGTTCCCCTTCATCATCCATGGATGCGTCCCGACAGATCTATCACGCACAGGCACACACAGAAACACATCCCCACTCTTATTGATAACATTGCAGTTCCACCCTCAGTTTGTCTAGTAGGCCTCTCCCGCCATCTTCGAGAAGCAACTCCATCACGCATCCAGCACTCTACCCCTCTCCATCCCTCTCTCTCTCCTCTCTCTCGGTCCCATCATATTTCCCGTCCTTCAGTTATGTATGGATGTCGACCGATCTCCCTCAAGACATAGCTGGGTCTCTACTTCTCAGCACATATACGAGTCGTTCTACCTCTATGGTTAGGCCTCTGCCTACCCCTCCCCCCACCCCCCTCCCCCACACACACCGATACATTGAGCGCTCTAGTCATGTCTCCCTACCACACACAAACTTGACATGTGCCCTCTAACGTTCCGGTAGGCCAGTTGCCCTATATCTTTGACTTTCACACACACACACACACACACACACACAATTTCGTGGCTCTCTTCATCGATCTCGCACCCACCCACTTGATCCTCTCTTCGACTCTATCGATAGCTATGACCCCTCCCTCTCTTCTCGTGGATTGCCCGACCCTCTATGTATGATATGGATAGGCCTCCATTTCACACACATTGCATGCAAAATTTTGTTTGAGCTGTCATTGACACATATTCCCACAAATAATTCACGAAATCAACCCCCCACCCCACCCCCACCCCAAAACAAAAAACAATCACGAACGCGGTTTGTATCTCTCACACACACCCACGTAGGTGGGGGACGTGCACGAAGAGAAGAGGTGCATGCACGGCGCACATACTCCCGTCTCATTCCCAACCACACCCGCGTGGGTACACGGTGGAGCTCATTTCTGTACGAAAAAGGCAGCCCACATGGTAATTTGGCACGTGTACTGGTTGTCCACTTGGTGGAGGGAGGATCGTCTACCACGGGTGAACAAACAAATTGTGACTTGACGTGTTATGTTAAAAAAAAGAGGCAAACCATGTGGGGCCTACCTTAGAGGCAAGGCTCTATACACTAGAGTACTTTTGATGTGTCCCGTTAACTTGCAGAACGAGGAGAAGCTTGCTTAGTACGTCGTCTCCCCCGCCCACGGGTGCGGTGGCTCGCAGGATGAGATGAAGCTTGCTCTGCCTTACGCCCGCTCCCTCGCCCATGCGCGCGGTGGCTGGAAGGACGAGGAGAAAAATTTACTACTCCCTCCGTTTACTCCTCGTCCCTACTACCTTTGTTATAGAGATTATATCATATTGTTTGGAATATATATGTCCTTTAGTAGATTTCAATATGAACTACTAGTACATACTCCAAACACTGATGTATATAGACGTATTTTAGAGTGTAGATTTACTCATTTTGCTCCGTATGTAGCACTCTCCCTCGCCCCTTGACCCTCGCCCAAGTGGTGGACGTGCAGCAATTCATTCGGTCTCATATAGCCAGAACGATATATACTGCACTACCAATATTGCTCGACTTCCCGAAGAGGCGAAGAGCCAATCGCAGGGTTAATATTTTGGAGATGCCAAGCGCAAGGTTATAGGAGAACGAGTAGTAGGTGGCGCGTCATTTATAAATAAAGTTTTTTTTTCTTCAGTGGCACGTACGCAATATGATAGGTTCATATGGAGAGAAAAGGAAACCGCTCCACTATATACATAGTCCGGACGGGCCAGCCTACACGGTTGCTTGCTGGGGTTGCTCTCTTCACACTCTCTCACACAAAACGACTGTGGCCACATCTCTAACATCCAGGCGGATCACGTCCGCTTGGGGAAGGGGTGGATGCTTAGTGTAGATGCGGTGGCCGTCGCCGACGGTGAAAACCCACTGTCGACACATCACGATCAGGGGTCCCCGCCGTTCTCTCTCACAAAGCCGGTGAGGTTGCCTTCATCCCTTGCTCACTTCCACGACGTGGGCAGTTGCCGCCTCCCGCCGCCCTCCTCAAGGTTGAGCTACGTCCCTCAGGTACAACTCCCTTTACAGCCGGCTTGCACCACTGCTCCAGCTGCCCACATCACTCCCTGTGGATATTTCTCTACTTCGTTGCCCCGCACATACCTCTACTGGCTTCTACATACTGTATTTGTGATGAGTTTATGTCTCGTCAACTAGTCCCAGTAATCTTATTCTAATCACGCTTCTTCAATTTCTTTGCCACAGGGATGCTCATCTCGATTTTGGTGAAACTGCACAAAATGATCCGATGGTCAAAAGGTTGCAAACTTCATTTATTAGGAAGCTCGAACGTTGCCAGCAAATTGAAGCCTGGTCAGGGTTCACGGTTCAAGGGCTAGGGACTGCATGGATCTTTTGTTTTCTTTAGCTGCCTCTGTTCCAAAATAAGTGTCAACTTTAGTAGTAGTACAACTTTGTACTAAAGTTTGCACAAAGTTGAGACACTTATTTTGGAACGGAGGGAGTACATATTTTCTATGATCTGTCAATCATTGAGATGCAATAGCATGCATGTTAGTCTCCTTTGTATTTGATGAAATGTTGCAACGGGCAACCTTGGACGCAAGATACATATAACAGAAGCTGGAAGCTTCATAGCATTGTACAAATTTATCTCGCTGATAAATTACAATACGTACTATACTAGTACTTCCTCCATTCCTAAATATAAGTCTTTGTAGCGATTTCACCATGAACCACATGCGGATGTATATAGATGCATTTTAAGTGTAGATTCATTCATTTTGTTCTGTATGTAGTGGAATCTCTACAAAGACTTATCTACTAGTAATAGCTAGCCCCCACTACTAGGAATTCTCTATCCTCTCCTTGAGCCACATCATCAAAATTGATGTACCCGTTAGCTGAAGTAAATCAGTCCATAATAGTCGTCTGATCTAGACGTTGAGAGGCTCCGCACTAAGCCACATGCAAGCATGCAGAAATACCGTGCCACATGCATGTGAGTGGGTTTTAAATCACATCAACATGTCTGCATGCAAGCATGCACCGGTAGCATGCATGTAAGTGAGCTTTTAAGTCCCATTAACATGTCAAAAAGAAAAATATAATCCCATTATGCGGTAGGAGTTGGCTGATCTTTTTCCTTACGTGGGATGATCTAAATGATGATGGGAGTTTATTTAGTTTGGCTACCACATTTGTCATGCGGTTATAGAGTTTCTTTTAGTTCTACGAAATCGATAATTTTGCGTAGAGAGATATACCGTTGTTCCGCGGCAACGTGCGGGGACTCATCTACTAATATTTAGGAACGGAGGGAGTACTATGTAAAGAGTTAGGTGTCGCACGGTGATAGTGTGAGGTGGGCCATGTAATCACTGAGCCTGCGTGTTTTCACTGCTCTTGCACGCCTCCGCTGTAAGAATGGAGAAAATTGTAATCTAGTAGTAGTACCTCCTTTCGCCGAAAGCGTGGGACATCCAGCAGTCCTACCACCTCAGTAATAAAGACCAATGAGTCGTCAAATCACATAGACCCAGCAGTAAGTTGGACGGACGAAGCAACCATAACTCTTGCGCTAGTGAGAGGTCACGTCCGCTCTACCCGGGCATGAATGCGGCACCGATTCTTTAGAGCGGCGCTGGCCGTTTCGGGCGGGAAGCGCGCGCGCGATGGAGGAGCTTTGGGTGGGCCAGGCTGGTCAGGAGCGGGCATGGCAACTGTCCGCATATACCTACCGGACACGCCTGGAAACGAGAGGATGCACCGACTCTCGCGGCTAAAATCATACACTACACAATATCTCTCTGTAGGAGTAGGTCGATCTGTCGCTCTCTCTAACACACACATGCTGTTAAACACACACACACACACACACACATGCACGCATCTTGGTCCCGTTGCACCTTCTAACGTGACTTTTTACACCTAGGCAGAGGGAGTAGTAAGTATACGAGATACGGTGGCACACTAACTTAATTCGAATACTGTGTGCATGTTATAACAAGGATTCACTTAAAATAGTACGTGAGCGAAGACAGGGATCAATTGGACAGTGTTCCCAAGCAGTAGCGAGATGTGTGAGGTAAGATACACCGCTGGCGCTTTTAATTTTTCTTATTAATTTGTTTGTTTCACCCTCTGACTGGTGGGACCCAACGTACTACGTGGAGAGAGGTAAGGTGACTAAGGTTGCATTATTTCTGAACCACTGTGGATAGTCTTACCACCAAAGCCACACGACACGATTATGATTGAAATCCCAATGACTCCCACACACACAAAAAAACATGGCATGCTTGTCACACGAATGCAGGAATGTATAAAAAGGTTATTTCCCTCTCGTTGAACATAACGGGAGGGTTGTGTAGTTGGTTAGCATGTTCGCTCATCAAACTTGAGGTCTCGGGTTCGATAACTACACTTGAGCATAATTTGTGCCAAGAGGATTCTTTGACTGGTCAAAATGTTTTCTAGGGTTTGCACGCTTCACACTCTCTCTCCAGTATATATATACACGTTGGAGCCTCAGCGCTTGTAGTTGCTCTCTTCACACTCTCTCACCCTCTCCAGATCTAAACAAGACTTCGTTGGCCTCTCTCTCCCCTCACTGCTGCTCAAAGAGACGGCAGGATCCGTCCGCCGGGAAGGGAAGGAGGCTTAACGTTGTCGCCGTCGGCGAGGGACTACCGGTGCAGCTGTTCGCTTTCCACCCAGCGGCCGCGCGGGAGGGCCTCCGACCCCTTCTTCTTCGCCATCGTCCCGTCGCCCACCGAACCACGCCCCAAGAACCTTAAGGTATAATTTACTTACTCCACATGCATTGCTCTAGCTGCATGTATACCATGAATCTAGGACGTGGTTCAAAGAGGAAAGGAGTGGGGGAAAGTAGTGGGAAAAGTTGTATATAGCATGAATCTAGGACGTGGTTCAAAGACGAAATGAAGGAGGAAAGTTGTATAGCATGAATCTAGGACGTGGTTCAAAGAGGAAAGGAATGGGGGAAAGTAGTGGGGAAAGTTGTATTGCATAAATCTAGGACGTGGTTCAAAGAGGAAAGGAAGGGGCGAAAGTACTAGTTCAAAAAGGAAGGAAGGGACAAGGTTGTAGAGTTTGAACAGGACTAGATTTGTTGCGCTCACATAGGGAAAGGTGTCTAAAGATAACAAACCTGGGACCAACACAAATATGCTCCTTGGTTGTTTGTTCTTTGTTGCAACAGACTGTGCATGACCACAGTACATCGGTAGATGCACATGGTGCTGGTGCGTCCACTGTCCCGTGCAACTCATTAGCTGTTGTTAATCTAAGGCCATGTTTGGTTAAAAACTCCCTAATCCCTACCTGCTTGGTTCCAGGGACTAAACATGGACTAGAGGTTCTTAAATGACATGCTAAAAGACCATGTTACCCCTAGTAATGAACTAATAGAGACAAGGTGCGATGCGTGGCAGGGGAAACTATTGGAAAAAGTCCCAAAAAGACTCCCTCGGGGTCTTCTTTCTTTAGTCCCAAATGCCCACTTTTAGTCCCTAAAAGTCCCTCCTGTTTGGTTTAGATGGGACTGACACGGAGTTTTTTTAGTCTCTACACCAAAATGTCCATGTAAACAAACACCCTCTAATAATGCCGCTGGAAAATTGATGCAATGCCACAGTTAAAAGCAAATTACATGTTTAACGAATTTTATTGTTAATATAATCTCTATGTTAATATTAATCAATGCCACCGTTTGATAAATGCTACTATCTTGCTTTCTTTCCCATTTAGATAAGGTAGATGCTTCTTTCTGTTGGCTTCTGTGTCATCCACCGTTATTGACCACTAATTGTTTCCTTTGCACCTCTGTGTAAACAGGGTTATCTACTTCCCCTCGTTGCCATTGTGACCTTTTGTTGCACTGCACAAAACACTTTTGTTTTAAGAGTGTTTTGTGCAGTTCAACCAAAATGTCACACCGACAACGTTGCTTGATTGCTTGATCTTAGTGGAAGTGCACAAGAGTAGATCTTACTTCCTATCCGTTAAGGCGAATTTGGTTCAGATCTTCTTCTTGTGAGTTGTTTGAATTCTGCATCATGACAGGTCAGTACTAGCCTTCTTTCACATGATTCTGCAGTGTGCTTTCATATGTTGTGCTACTTGTATGATAATGTTGCTTGATTTTAGTGAACTGCACAAATGGAGACAAGACTTCCAATCTGTATGTGCACCGTAATATCCCATTGAGGTAAGATAAGGATATTTCACAATTGCTGGCCTGTATTTTGCCACTTTCATCAGAAAATTAAGTTTAGTACTATACTTGTGCTCCCTAATTGACATGCCAAATCTTACATTGAAGGCGAAGCTTGTCTGTTATTGAACCAAGTAATGAAGGGGAAGAACAAGCGGAAGAAAAACAAAAATCAACTCCTGGTGCTGTAATGAAGCACTAGAACTATGATGACACAAGTAATGATATAGTTTTGCATCTTAATTTATTGCTATGGCTGGAACGAGCAATTGTTTTGCCACTGATTTGATGCCACACTTAATGTAATATGTAATTATCTCTACTTGTGCAAACAGGGATCTTCTTTGAAGATACCATATATTTTAGTGGAACTGCACAAGAAGATGTCGGAAACATTAAACTAATCGAGGAGTATATAGTAAGCATGGCCACCACCGTAGATAGCAATAGATGGTTCCAGAGAAGTGCTTCATCTGTATGCTCTACACAATAAGCCTCCTGACAAAGGTTGGTACTCGCCCACTGATTTCATCGATATGATTGAGCTTTATCATCTCTATTGGTGTTGTGCTACTGTTTAGATACTGTCATGAAAAAGTGGTATTGTCCTTGAGAAGTGCTTCATCTGTGTTGTTTTAAATATTTCATTTCCTTTTTTCGAGCAAACAGGGATGCTAGCATTTAGTAGTCCTCTTGTCTTTTCACAACAGGATCATCTTCCTCTGAAGAATAATATGGAGTACGTGAAGTGACTAGTTTCGATTATGCCAGGATGAAGAAGCCCTATCTATCTTCTCATCAGAAGGAGCAGTTGAAGGATGGTTACATTACTCCCCAAAAGACCAAACTAACTTCAGCTCAGAAGGACTAACAAATCTCCATTTTTTTGCTGTGATGCGCGAGTACAATGTTGTTCTAGGATTCTTTCTGGTGATTTCCATTTTTCTAAAAGTGTGCTCTACATGGACCATGTATGTGCCTGTTGAAACTGTCAATTCATAGTACAGTTTGCTTTATACTAATCACTTTTCTGTATTTGTGCAAACAGGGGTGCTCAGCTTGATTTCAATGGGAACTGCACAAAATATTCATGAATACATCGAATCATTCATTTCCACCACAAGAAAGGAGGTGTCGATAAGTTCAAGGCATTGCAACATATAAGGGCGAAATCATACAAGCTACGCGCGAATTTGGTTGATTTTGGTGGAACTGCACAAAAAGAACAGCTGGTTTATTTAGCACGAGGTGCCATGTCAATGTCCGAACTGATGGCAAACCCTGCCCATTCCACAATCGTAGGCATTTGATATTTTGGAATGGCCTTGTCAAATTTTGCTCATTGATTTTAGCAAGACATGCATTTGATATTTTCGAATGGGACACCCTTTGCTATTAGCAGCATCGATCAATTTTTTCTTTATTCTTTAGTTGTGAAGTAAATATTGCCTCTGACATGTGAGTCGCTGAGATGCATAATCATCGATTGTTTTGAATGTTCTCTATGAATTGCCAGGCCTGTGTGTTTGATTGCAATGTACAGAAACACTAAAAAGCTGCCCAAACTCTTTGTACACCTTCTGTTCCTTTTTACTTCGCACATTGTGAAAGTGCATACTTTTCTGTATAAGATTGGTCAAAGTAGAGATACTTTGACTGCAAACAAAACTTGTATGCAGACTAGAAAGGACCGGAGGGAGTACATGTGAAACTGCTGCAAACGAGGTGATCACCCTGGGAATAACGCTAGTACGTATTGTTTTGCATGTTCATCCAATGCCAGTGATACAGGAATTCAAACTAATCGAAATAAATTCATTCATACACGGTCAGATTTCATATAAACATGCCGGATTTCATTACGTTTCATACATTCTTCAACTAAAAAGGGGTGCGCTGGAGGTATAATTAATTAACCGAAGCTACCCACCTGTGTCCCGCTGAGCCGAACAGAAGCTTCAGTGACTTAACTGCAGGTGCAGTTGCGTAACTGACATGTGCCCTGTTGGGCCCACGTGTCAGTCAGCCAACTGCACCAGCAGTTAAGTAGAAGCAGCGTTCTTCTCCAGCGCAGCTCTCCAACTCCACGTCGCTGCCAAGAAGCTAACCGGTCGTCAATGGTCAACCCGCCTAGCTTGGCTTCAACCGGAGGGTAGCAGCAGTTGCCTTACTTGGACCAGAGCGGCGGCGGCCTACCGTGTTCTACTCTTCCTCGTTTTCTGTGTGGTGCGGCCTCGTTGGCAGCGGGGCGGGGCCTCGGCGGAGCCGGCGATGTCCTCTGTTTCGTTGCCGGCGGGCGGCGCCTCAGCGGAGCGGTGGAAATCCTCCCCCACGTTGCCGGCAGGGTGGGGCCTCGGCTGAGCCGGCGATGTCCTCTGCCTCATTGTTGGCGGGGCGGGGCCTCGGTGGAGCTGGCGGTGTCCTCTGCCTCGTTGTTGGCACCGTGGGGCCTCGGCGGAGCAGGGCCTCGTCGACGCCAGCAGAGCGGGGACTCGTCGGAGCCGTCATTGTCCTCTGCCTCGTCCTCGGTCTCGCCAAACAGCGCCTCACCTGCTTCATCGCCCTCTTTGCTAGCCTCTTTGTAGGCGGCCGCAGCCTCCGCCACCCGCATGCGGTACCGCCAGCGCTCGAGGCGGCCCTTGCGGGCGGAGTGGTACGAGTCAAGCAGCGCCTCCTGCTCCACCCGCTCCGTGGTGATCTCCTCCTCCGCCTGCAGGTGCTCCTGGAGGAGATGGTGGTTGTAGGCGGCGTCGGCCTGCGCCTCCTGGAACTGCTCCTCACGCATCTGCCTTACCCTGTCCATATATTGGGCACGGGCCTCGCTAATGGTCATGGTGCAATGCACCGGCGAGGATGGCGCGGAGGAGGGGGTTGGCGCCGGATCGTCGACTACCATGTTCTCCATTGGGACGTCGTCGTCCTTCGGCTGCCTGCCGGCCAGCCGATCGGCAGCAATGGCTGCCATCTCCTTGTGGTCCGTCGTCCGCCCGTCCCGAAGAGCGTTGGAGCGCGAGGACGCCATGGTGGGCAGTAGTGGTGTGGACCGGAGAAAGGGAACGGATGCGGATGACTGCGGCTATGACCGGCACAGCAATTTATATAGCAATGGTGGGCAGGTGGAGGGACAGACGTGTGGCGCCGGAGTAGCCGCCTCGGCAATCATGTATCATTAATGTGGGCGGCAGATGGACAGATGGACGGCACTTGTGTCGTTTGAAGGCAGAGCAATCGCCTGCACCGGGAAGCGGGGCGGGCGGCGCTGACTGTTTCGGGTGGAAAGCGCGCGTGGGCGAGGAGAGGACTTTACTTGGAGGGGATGACAATGGGGACCCACCGGGTCCATAGCCTCACGTACGCAAGTGCCTCCTTATTTTATATATATATATATATATATATATATATATATATATATATATATATATATAATTTATTTTGCTTCCTCCTGGTTTCCTAACATCACGGTCCCACACCATTGTCAACCTATGTAGTAGTCAATAAATGAGAGAATTGCACAAGAAGCGGCCGACAGCTGGGACCAAGCAGCTCGAGCAGTATTTCTGTTTTTGAGGTGTGAGCATTGCAGAGTTTTTCGATGTTTAGCCCAGATATTAATTTTTCTCCTCTGAACAACAATGAAAACATCGCTGCAGGTATTAACTGGGCGGGCTGTGGCCCGTCTAGCCCAGGCCAGATATCCAGCCCAGATATTAATTTTTTTCAAGCTGAAAATGACTAGCCCAGCTATACTTTTTTTAGGAATACCCAGGCAAGGTCAAGTTGTTATTCTCCGCCCCGCTAGGCTACAAATCTTTCCTAGGAGGGATGCAATAGGCTTAACAAGAAAATGGGCTTTAAGAAATAATAAATGGGATGTAATTATAAAAACTGGGTAGTAACTATAAAAAATGCACCAAACACTTGATTACTTTATAAAATATTATTTTTGGATATTGAAAATTTTAATTTCATCAATTGTTGCGAGCGCAATGTTTCATTGGATTTTTACGTAATATAAATTTATATTGAAATTGTATTTAATCTGACTAGAAATTTCGGGATAAAAATATTTCGGATCCCATCAAAATGTGGGAAATTTTATTGAATTCTGTTTTGAACGGTTGGTTGAAATGGGATGTACTTTTAACAAAATGTAAATGGGCTATAGTAAATTCCATTAGAATTAAAAAATGGGCTACACATTCTTACAAATCTCAAATGGGCTATAAGTTCTCTGCCACACACTTCTGGCCTTACTAAGTTGACGCGTCCCCTAAAAAACAGAGTTGACGCGTATGCAAGGCTTTGTCAACTTATAGTCAACACACGGTTCTAGCAGCAGGGGCCGTTGGATGTCCATCCAACGGATGCTGTGCTTCTTCTTCAATCCCGGATATTCTAGCTTCACCTGCCCAAAAGATGATTCCTCCCCCTGACATCTGGGGCGCACCGTTTTGGAAGCTAACCTGTGGGCCTACTAAGTTCACGTATCAAGGGCTTTGTCAACTTAGTCAATATAAACGATTCTAGCTGCAGTGACCGTACAATGTCCATCCAACGGCCGTCGTGCTTCTTCAACCTCTGGTCTTCTTGCTCTAGCCGCCCAAAGCAGCACCGGTCGTGCCGCCTGCTCCTGCCTCCTGTGGCCGGTTGTGCTGCCGCGGAGGCCTCACCGCCCCCTACTACTCCCACCGCTGGCCAGGCCATCCCTCCACTCATCCACACCCCCGGTTATTCTGCGGCGACGGCAGCGCAGCCGAACCAGTGAACCCTCGTACTCCTCTTCGCGTGTGCATCCACTGTCGTGTCTTCCCCAGCTCCGCGGCGTCCCCTTCCTAGGCCTCACCGTCGTCCACCGCCCTAGTGCTCTCGGCGCGGCATGGTCAACGTGGTCAAGGAATGACTTCCATCGGACGTGGACTGTACATGGAGAGGCTGACAGCTGGGTCCACGGCAGCCGCAAGGAAGTGCCTCCTTATTATGCGCAAAATAATTATTCCTCCACCTAACAGCGGGGACCCACCGGACGGGCCACTGTATTACGCGAAAAAAATGATTCGCCCCCTGACTGCTGGGACCCACGAGCTACATCTTCGCATGCAAGGAAGTGCGTCCGGGAAAAAAACAATTCGCCCCCTGACTGTTGGGACCCACCAGCTACATCTTCGCATGCAAGGAAGTGCGTCCGAAAAAAACGATTCGCCCCCCGACTGCTGGGACCCACCAGCTACACCTTCGCATGCAAGGAAGTGCGTCCGGGCAAAAAAATGATTCGCCCCCCTGACTACTGGGACCCAGGAGCTACACCTTCACACGCCAGGAAGTTTTGATGCTACTCGTCGTCTTGTATCCAACAAGATTGAGTTTGCTCAATTCGAAGCTCTTATGAAGAAGTTTTGGCAGTTCTGGTTTTCTCCCTGCGGTAGTACCGCGGTCGGCAGCGGTAGTACCACTTATAGCGTCAAGCGGTAGTACCGCTCCAGTACCGCTGTACTACCTCCTCGATTTTGGGTCCTGCACTTTTCATGTCGGGTTTAGCAGTAGTTGCATGGTAGTAAGGCACGGTAGTACCGCCTAAGCGGTAGTATCGCTCCGGCCGGGCGGTAGTACCGCTACTGCATTATTGCCGCGGTACTCTGCTCTGCCTTGCCTTTTTTGATCCCGTGTTTTGCTCCTCCAGCGGTAGTACCGCTGGGGTGAGCGGTAGTACCGCTTACATGCAGTACTACCGCCCCAAGGTTCATGTTTTTTTCTCCTTTTCCCTACTTCTTCCGCCCGAGCAGTAGTACCGCCCGTGGAGCGGTAGTACCGCTCGTGTGCGGGCTGAGCACATAACGGTTGGATTTTCCCCCTCCTATAAAAGGGGGTCTTCTTCCCAATGAACCTTATCCTTTGAGCTCGCGTTTCTCCCCCATTGTTGACCTGCTTCGAGCTTGCTAAGTCTCAATCCCTCCATGGATTCTTGCTAGTTTTTGAGGGAAAAGAGAGAGGAGATCCAGATCCACATTTCCACCAATCACTTTCTCCTCTATGTGAGGGGAACCCCTTGGATCTAGATCTTGGAGTTCTTGGTGTTCTCCTTCTTGTTCTTCCTCTCATTTTCCTCCCTAGCATTAGTTGCTTCGGTGGGATTTGAGAGAGAAGGACTTGGGCACTCCGTCTGCCCTTGCCATTGCATTTGGTGCATCGATTTGAGTTCTCCACGGTGATACATGGAAGTTACAAGTTGAGAAGCTTATTACTCTTGGGTGCTTGGTACCCTTGAGCTTGTTCCTCTTGGGTGCTTGGGCGCCCTAGACGGTTGGTGGTGTCCGGAGCTCAATCATTGTGGCGTAAAGCTCCGGGCAAGCGTCGGGGTCTCCAATTAGGTTGTGGAGATCGCCCCGAGCAATTTGACGGGTACCGGTGACCGCCCCCAAGGGTTGCCAAAGTGTACGGGTTCGGCGACTGCTCCCAAGGGTTGCCATTTGTACGGGTTTGGTGACCGCCCTCAAGGGTCCCTTAGTGGAATCACGGCATCTTGCATTGTGCGAGGGCGTGAGGAGATTACGGTGGCCCTAGTGGCTTCTTGGGGAGCATTGTGCCTCCACACCGCTCCAAACGTAGATTAGCATCTGGAAGGGCGTGAACTTCGGGATACATCGTCGTCTCCACGTGCCTCGGTTATCTCTTACCCGAGCCCTTTACTTATGCAATTTACTTTGTGGTAGCCATAGTGTTTCTTGTCATATATCTTGCTATCTCATGGTTGTTTATCCTGCTTAGCACAAGTTGTTGGTGCACATAGGTGAGCCTAGCCGTTTTAAGGTTTTGTGCTTGACAAATTAACCGCTAGGTTTATTCCGCATTTGTTCAAGCCTAAACCGTAATTATTTTAAAACGCCTATTCACCCCCCCCCCCTCTAGGCGACATCCACGATCTTTCAACTGTTCAAAGCTTCATCCCAGTGGAGTCGCCAAAAAGTGTGTTCGCACACGAACACGTCACCGTGTACCCTCGACGCCGGGGGTGATGCACCGCAGCTCACGTCGAGGGAGATTTGACCGGCAACGCAATACGCAAGACAACCGGCAGATGCTTTTGTAGACCCGAAGCCCCGCTTGCCCGGGAGGGACCCCGTCAGGGCGCGCGGCAGCTATGGGCTGCCCTAGGTCGGCCTGACCTCCCCTAGGGCCTCGAGGTTTGCCGCCCTGCAATGAAGAAGAACGAACAAGGAACGAGGAAGAAGAACAAAGGGAGAGGATAAAACTAAAGGTAAAAAGTGGTAGATGAATTGACCGATTGTGTGTTGTTCAATCATCTGTCACCCCTTAGTATATAAGAGGCGGCTGGACTTCCTGTGAAAGGAAAAGGCTTGGATTCACGTCCAAAACCCTAGTCAAATTCGGATTGGTTTTATCCGAACTTTCCAAAAGTGTTTGGTTTAAACTGGCTGTACCTTGTGGGTCCTTTTTGTGGTAGTAAACAACCTCGATGGAAACGAGTCCGAAAGCAATCTTGACCATTTCCACGAGACGAACATCTTTCATGTTGAAGTTTTTTCATCAGAGGTCATCTCGAGGGTCAAATCCTTCACGCAAAACAGCTAATTATTCACGCAGCTCGTCAAACATATCCACATATGTGTCTGGCTCCGGGCGTCATATTTTGCTCGCTGGAGGGTCTCGCTGTGCGGGCTCTAACTTTTGCATACGACCTCGAATTGGGCCGATCTTTATATCAAAATCGATCATTTTGACGAGACGCACAACTTCTCTGTAGTACACTTTTTCCATCCAAGATCATCTGAATAACCTTTTGAGCCCATCTTCAACTTCTCGTCGGATTGACTATCACAGCCTCCACCCCGGCAGCTTTCCACCCAGGAAGCTTTCACATCAGCAAGGTTTCACCCCGACAAGGTTTCTTCCCCGGCAAGATTTCTCCCCTGGCAATATTTCACACCGGCAAGCTTCCACACCGGCGAGCTTTCTGCGCCGGCAAGCTTTCCACACCGGCAAGCTTCCACACCGGCGAGCTTTCTGCACTGGCAACTTTGCACACCGGCAAGCCTTCACACCGGCAAGGTTTTACTCCGACAAGGTTTTCATTCAGCCGGCAAAGGCAAAATAACTCACGTGACCCATCAGACACCACCTAGGTGGGTGTCTGGTCCCTCGTGTCACTTTTTCACTCAGGGCCGGCCCGCGAAGTGTTGCCTCTAACTTTTGCATACGAACCCAGATTCTTGACCGTGCCAAAATCTGGTGTCAACGCAGATCAAAGGCCGGTGGGTTTGATTGGGCATTAGTGGCGGTATATGGTGCCGCGCAGCCAGAACTCAAACCAGATTTTTGGCTGATCTTGTCCGTATTTGCGGTAGCGAGCAGCTCCCAATTCTGGTTGGGGCGATTTAAACATTATTCGAAGGAGGGGGAAAAGAATAATGAGAACTTTGACGGCAGATGGTCGTTTATGTTTAATACCATAATTGAAATCTTGGATCTCAGAGAGATAGAGCTTTCTGGTAGAAAATTTACTTGGGCTAATAGGTTGCCAAACCCGACATTTGAGAAGCTGGATTGTGTCCTCACGAGCGTCGAATGGGAGCAGAAGTTTCCCCTGGTAACAGTCCAAGCGTTATCGCGCGCGATCTCGGACCACACCCCATTACTCGTTGACTCTGGCGAGGCTACCCATGTGGGGACTAAGAACACGTTTGCTTTCGAAGTAGCATGGTTCGAAAGAGAAGGGTACTTGGATCTGATAGCAAGGGAATGGGCTAAAGATTCAGGAGGGAGAACCCCTGTTGAAAGATGGCAGAATAAGATAAGGCATCTACGAAGATTCCTTCAAGGGTGGGCTAAGCATATGAGTGGGATTTATAAGGTTGAAAAGGAAAGGTGATACCTCTTGAGCATGCGTTTGTTTTCCCTTGAAGAGGAAAGGGTGATGCAGCAAAGTAGCGTAAGTATTTCCCTTAGTTTTTGAGAACCAAGGTATCAATCCAGTAGGAGGCCACACGAAAGTCCCTCGTACCTACACAAACAAATAAGAACCTTGCAACCAACGCGATAAAGGGGTTGTCAATCCCTTCATGGCCACTTGCAAAAGTGAGATCTGATAGAGATGATAAGATAATATTTTTGGTATTTTTATGATAAAGATTTAAAGTAAAAATAGATTGGAAACCTATATGATGGAAAATAGACCCGGGGCCATAGGTTTCACTGGTGGCTTCTCTCAAGATAGCATAAGTATTACGGTGGGTGAACAAATTACTGTCGAGCAATTGATAGAAAAGTGCATAATTATGAGAATATCTAGGCATGATCATGTATATAGGAATCACGTCCGCGACAAGTAGACCGAATCCTGTCTGCATCTACTACTATTACTCCACACATCTACCGCCATGCAGCATGCATCTAAAATATTAAGTTCATAAGAACAGAGTAACGCATTAAGTAAGATGACATTATGTAGAGGGATAAACTCATGCAATATGATATAAACCCCATCTTTTTATCCTCGATGGCAACAATACAATACGTGCTGTTTCCCCTACTGTCACTGGGATCAAGCACCCATGATTGAACCCAAAGCTAAGCACTTCTCCCGTTGCAAGAAAGATCAATCTAGTAGGCCAAACCAAACTGATAATTCAAAGAGACTTGGAAAGATAACCAATCATACATAAAAGAATTCAGAGAAGATTCAAATATTGTTCATAGATAATCTTGATCATAAACCCACAATTCATCGGATCTCGACAAACACACCGCAAAAAGAGTTACATCGAATAGATCTCCAAGAAGATCGAGGAGAACTTCGTATTGAGATCCAAAGAGAGAGAATAAGCCACCTAGCTAATAACTATGGACCCGAAGGTCTGTGGTAAACTACTCACACATCATCGGAGAGGCTATGGTGTTGATGTAGAAGCCCTCCGTGATCGATGCCCCCTCCGGCAGAGTGCCGGAAAGGCCCCAAGATGGGATCTCACGGGTACAGAAGGTTGCGGCGGTGGAATTAGCTTTTCGTGGTGCTCCTCGATGGTTTGGGGGTATGTAGGTATATATAGGAGGAAGAAGTAGGTCAGTGGAGCCACGAGGGGCCCATGAGGGTGGAGGGCGCGCCCAGGGAGGTAGGCGCGCCCCCCTGCCTCGTGGCCTCCTCGTTGATTGCTTGACGTCCACTCCAAGTCCCCTGGATCAAGTTTGTTCCAAAAATCACGCTCCCGAAGGTTTCATTCCATTTGGACTCTGTTTGATATTCCTTTTCTGCGAAACACTGAAATAGGCAAAAAAAACAGCAATTTGCACTTGGCCTTGGATTAATAGGTTAGTCCCAAAAATAATATAAAAGTGTATAAATAAGCCCATTAAACATCCAAAACAGAATATATAATAGCATGGAGCAATAAAAAATTATAGATACGTTGGAGACGTATCAAGCATCCCCAAGCTTAATTCCTGCTCGTCCTCGAGTAGGTAAATGATAAAAACAGAATTTTTTATGGGGAATGCTACTTAGCATATTCTTCAATGTAATTTTCTTTATTGTGGCATGAATGTTCAGATCCAAAAGATTCAAGATAAAAGTTTAGTATTGACATAAAAATAATAATACTTAAAGCATACTAACAAAACAATTATGTCTTCTCAAAATAACATAGCCAAAGAAAGCTCATCCCTACAAAATCATATAGTTTGGCCATGCTTTATTTTCGTCACACAAGATGCTCTCATCTTGCACAACCCCGATGACAAGCCAAGCAATTGTTTCATACTTTAGTAATCTCAAATTTTTCAACTTTCATGCAATACATGAGCGTGAGCCATGGATATAGCACTATGTGTGGAATAGAATATGATGATGGGGCTGTGTGGAGAAGACAAAAAAGGAGAAAGTCTCACATTGACGCGGCTAATCAACGGGCTAGGGAGATGCCCATCAATTGATGTCAATGTAAGGAGTAGGGATTGCCATGCAACGGATGCACTAGAGCTATAAATGTATGAAAGCTCAACAAAAGAAACTAAGTGGGTGTGCATCCAACTTGCTTGCTATAAGCAACTGTTTGGGCCCCCGGAGGATAATTTTGTATCCTTGGATGAGTCCAGGGTTGAGGATGTCCCTCAACTTGCTGCGGATGAGAATGATATTTTGACCGCCCCATTTTCGGAGAAAGAGGTGTTTGAAGCTATTTCACAAATGAAGAATAATAAGGCTCCAGGGCCGGATGGTTTCCCGGCGGAGTTCTATAAAAAATGTTGGCATATTGTTAAAGGGGATTTGCTACCGATGTTCCATGATTTATTCTCTAGACAGCTTTAGTTGTTTCAATTAAATTTTGGAACTATCACTTTACTTCCTAAGAAAACAGAGGTCGTACGAATTGAGCAGTTCCGGCCGATCTGTCTTCTTAATGTAAGTTTCAAAATTTTCACCAAGGTTGGGACTAATAGGCTTATGCAAATTGCGCACTCTGTGGTGCAGCCGTCCCAAACTGCTTTCATGCCAGACAGAAACATCCTAGAAGGGGTTGTGGTCCTACATGAAACGCTCCACGAAATCCACACGAAAAAACTAGACGGAGTTGTTTTCAAATTGGATTTTGAGAAAGCGTACGATAAGGTCAAATGGCCTTTCCTTCAACAGGCCTTGCGTATGAAAGGTTTTGATCAGGCCTGGAGACACCAGGTAGACTCTTTCACGCAAAAAGGGAGTGTTAAAATTAAAGTGAATGATGACATAGGTCACTACTTCCAAACACACAAAGGTCTGAGACAAGGAGATCCGATGTCACATATTCTGTTCAACATAGTGGTTGATATGTTGACAATTATAATAGGAAGGGCTAAGGATGCTGGTCAGGTAGGTAGCCTCGTTCCGGAGTTAGTAGACAGAGGTGTGTCTATCCTACAGTACGCTAATGATACTATCATCTTCATGGAGCATGACTTGGCAAAAGCGCGAAACATGAAGCTGGTGTTATACTTATTCGAACAATTGACCGGGTTAAAGATTAACTTCCATAAGAGCGAGTTGTTATGTTTTGGAAGAGCTAATGATGACCAAGATGCGTACAAACAATTGTTCGGGTGCGAATTGGGGGCTTTACCTTTCAAGTATTTAGGTATACCAATTCACCATCGTAAGCTGGCAAACAGAGAATGGAAGTGCATTGAGGATCGATTTGAGAAGAAATTGAGCTGCTGGAAAGGCAAGCTCATGTCATACGGAGGCCGATTGATTCTTATTAATTCCGTTCTCACGAGTATGCCCATGTTTCTCTTGTCCTTTTTCGAGGTACCAGTTGGAGTTCGGAAAAGGCTTGACTTCTATCGATAACATTTTTTCTGGCAGAATGATGAACTAAAACAAAAATACAAACTCGCCAAATGGGATATCATTTGTAGGCCGAAAGACCAAGGGAGTCTAAGTATTGAAAATCTTGAGGTAAAGAACAGATGTCTTCTCAGCAATTGGTTGTATAAACTATCTGTAGAGACGGAGGCCACATGGGCTCAGATTTTGCGTAACAAGTACCTTCACTCTAAAACCTTGTCCCAGGTGATAGTGAGGTCGACTGGTTCTCCTTTTTGGAAAGGACTAATGATAATTAAATCACTCTTTTTCGACAGGACAAAGTTTATAGTTGGAAACGGTGCCACTACGAGATTCTGGGAGGATACATGGCTAGGGGAGACGCCCCTCGCACTCTAATATCCCTCTCTTTATAGTATTGTTCAGCGAAGAGACGCTTATGTTGCAACAGTACTATAGTCCACTCCTCTTACTAATCAATTTAGGAGGACGCTAGCGGGAAACCGTTGGGGAGTCTGGCTCCATCTTGTGAGAAGATTGATGGATGTTCAGTTTTCTCAACAGTCCAATCAGTTGTGCTGGAAACTAACTAAGAATGGAGAGTTTTCGGTTAAATACATGTATTTGGATGTTATCAACTCTAACGCTATTCCTCGTTCGAAGCATGTTTGGAAAGTCAAAGTACCCTTGAAAATTAAAGTGTTTATGTGGTTTGTGCATAAACAAGTCATTTTGACCAAGGATAATTTGACAAAACGCAACTGGACAGGATCTACAAGATGTAATTTTTGCGACCATGATGAATCCATCAAACACCTCTTTCTTGACTGCCCTCTGGCAAAAAATTTCTGGCGGATGGTGCACATAGCATTTAATATTACTCCTCCGAATACTATCAACACGTTATTTGGGACGTGGCTAGACGGGATAGATTCCGGAACAGCGAGACACATTCGTGTAGGAGTATGTGCTTTATTATGGGCAGTCTGGAACTGCAAAAATGATTTGGTCTTTAACAGAGCAACAAGTATTCACTTTTTGCAGGTTATTTTCCGAGCCACTGCGTTGATCCGTATGTGGTCGCTACTCACTCCGACGGAGGCCAGGGAGCGTATGGTTTTGGATCTACCCGATGGGAGATGGTAGCACAGGCTATTTTCAACCGGTTTGGATGACGGCCATGTAATAGGATAGGCAAATAGTGTCCCTATATGTTTATGCCGGCCGGTTGTGGCTTTTCTATTACTTTACCATTTAGCTCTTTGTGAGCCTTTTTCGTTTCTTTGTTCAAGACTTGAAGACTTGTGTTGAACCTTTTGCTTATTAATAATTATGGCCGTATGCATCGTTCTGATACAGAGGCCGAGGATCCCCTTTTCGAAAAAAAACTAGTATGCTTATGTACTATTTTTCAATATCAAGCTCATAGACTATTGCATTGAATCACTCATATCCCAATATTCATATCGTAAATTATATTATTTGATTAAGTATATATTAGGTAGTATTTAACATCAAAAATTCATTATTAACATTTACCTGCTCGAGAACGAGCAGGAATAAAATTTGGGGCACGCCAAAGGCCTTAGAACGACTTCCCCATGCCCTCGGTGGGCCTCTTGCATGGATCGCCAAGCGTCAGTGATCCTTTTTCCGTGAGCATGCGCCAAAGATCCTGTACGCTCGCCGGATTGGTCCAACCGACCAAATCGTGACATGTCTCGCCTACTGCTGCCACACGGACACACACCTCTCGTTGATCCATCAATATGTGTATTGCGTTTTCTACTTTTTTTTTATCTCGTCGAGAACAATGTAGCCAATGACAATTTCATTTCGGACTCGATCCTTCCTCTAGATCAACAAGCACGTCCTTCTTGAAAAACTTGTTATGTTACCACCTGTTAGATTTTTTTTTTAAACCAGGCTAACCCCCTTTCCATTGCAAATGAACGAAAATACATCACTTTCAGAAACATTGTTCAGGGGGGTGGAAAGAGGTAGAGCGAGTTCAAGCACTGCCCACTGCATTCGCCCGCCTTCGAAACGAATGCCATGGGGCGAAAACCTAACATCATCAAAATAAATCCGGGGCGCAAGTCGATCTACCGATAACCAAACAACCACGCGAAATACGACACCAAGATTTGTTACCGAGATTCAGCAGATATCAGTTAACCTCGGGGCACGACCATGGACACTTTTCCCTGTCGATAGCGTTATAATACCGCACGCCGGCCACCTCGGGGCCACTATGCCATCGGCTCCCCCTGTGCACTTGTGTCAATCAACACGCCGTGCGTGACGCAGTCTCCTCCACGAAGACGGATGATCGCCGGCTCTGATTGATGTTCATCGTGTAGCACGCGAAATAAAGTTGTAAACAAATGCTTGGACAGAGATTTGTTAACTAGTCTTGCCACGGCTACAAGTTCACACCGCATACAACAGACACGCACAAAAACTCACAAGATGAAAAAGACAAGAAATGCTTCGCCTGCAGCCAGGCATCGGGGTTGGTTATGTGCGCCGTTGTTTCATCTCCATTTCACAGTTTGGGTCCCAAACCGGCGTTCACTTTCAGGCCACCACAGGACAATACTTGTACTGCTACTAGCTAGACAGCCAGGGTGGGCCGCTGGCCCCATGGAGCGCGTGCCGGCCCCGGCGTGGCGTGGGCGCGTGGCGGTGTGTCGGGAGGGATAAAATTACTGTTCTGATCCATATGGTTAACTAAATCCCGTTTTGACCTCGTATCAAAATAAATTTCGTTTCTGACCTTTTTTGATGACGCCAAGATCCCTGGCGTCTGGGTTACGAAGCAGACGCTAGGGGCCCTGGCGTCTGGCCTCTGACCCGCACTGCCCGCCTGCCCGTTGACCTGCTGACGTGGCAAAGGGGCCAGACGCCAGGGTCCCTGGCGTCTGGCTCTGGTAACAGAATAACCCTTAGGGAAAGTGTGTGGGACCCACCCCACACACTTTTCCCAATCCACAACCCGAGCTTGAAGAAGACTTGGAGCTCCCACACTCTCTCCTACCCCTCAAGCTCCCTCTCAAATCCTCTCCAAAAGGTATATCTCTTAGGTGGATCTTTCCATCACTTTGTTGCTCTTGTTAATCTTCCCCAAATCATCCAATTATTTTTTGTCAAATCTTGTTATTTTGGTTGCATTTTATACATGTTGGTGGAACCCTAGTTCATGTTTTCTCCCTTATGTTAGTGTGAATGGCTTGGTTAACTTTGATAATATAGTGTTATGCATGGTGTGTAGTAGGAATATATGCTTGTTTAGTAGAAAGATTGGGGGTTAGGGTTAGTTAGTGATTAGGGTTAACTTTGCTTAGTGTGTGTTAATTAGTGATACTTTTGTGGACATCACCAATAATTTAGTCTTGATATGATTTGGATATAATTAGATGTATTTGGATAAACACACCAATTCTCATTGAAGTCTTAAATGCATTCATGTTATTTTTAGATGGAGAGACTTGTTAATGTTCATTACATGGACAAGGAGGCATTCTTGAGTAACAATGCCGACACGGGTGAGGAACCATTGGTTTTTGATACAAGCCCCAGCTATGAGGATGTTGTTGCAAAAGTGAGACAAGTCTTAGAGTGGATGGACACCAATGTTGAGTTAAGTTAATAGGAAGGTATGATGTTGGAGTTGGAGCCAAATCTCGCTTGAAAAGTATGCCTATCACCTCGGATTTGCATTGGGATGTATACAAGGAAAAAGTATCCCAATCGGAAGACAAGTCACTTGAATTGTTTGCCATCAAGGTTGAATCTCCTCGGTTTACCATTGATTTGAACCGGCATGTCTCTTCCCCAATGGATGACATGAGCGAGAGGACAATGGTGCCACTTGTTGAGCATAGGGTTGTGGTTGATGCCCCCAATGTTTATCCCCCACCACGTCCCCGTGTACCATCTATCAAAGCAAATGAGGTTGAGTTGTATGCCCCCAATGCTTCTATCCAACCACCAACTAGCCAAGCAAATGAAGTTGAGGTGATTGGTAGTGACGAAGTAATTCAAGAGGATGAAGATGCTTATGATGACGACAAAGAGCAAGAGGAAGGGTTTCATGGTAATGATGTTGGTGACTTGGATGCGTACATAGCGCAAAAGGACATGGATCGTGACTTGCCTTTTAGGCGTCAATATGCGTATGACTCGGATGACGAGGGTCCAGTTGAACAGTTGGACGAGGATGGATTCACAAAGGAGGAGAACCAAATCCACTTTGAGCTGACGGGCTTACAAAAAAGAACTCACTTGTTTAAAGATCTCAGCCTTGCCCATAAAGCTGTTGTTGACGGTGGAATGAGAATTACGGCTATTGAGCCAACACCATGCCCGGATCCAGGAGAACCAAGGGTGGAGAATGAGGACGAGAATGCTTATTTGAAGAAAGGATTGAAGTTTCTGAGCTTGCCTATGCTGAAGTTTTGGTTGGCTGACTATGCCATTCGAAACCATAGGCCAATTTATGTTGAGCACTCCGACATGAAGTTGCGTTACACCGTGGTGTGTGAGCAAAAGGAATGCACATGGAAGGTTCGTGCAAGAAAGCTTAAAGAAACCGAAGAATGGGTGTTAAAAAGTTGTGATACCACTCATAGATGCAAACCGCCATCAAAACGACTTAGAAAGACACACCGTCAACTCACATCTGAGTATCTTGGATACAAATGGATGAAAGACATAGCCTTTGATCCCACTGTGAAAGTGAGGTTTCTCATGCGGACGGTGAAAAAACAATTTGGTTATGAAGTCAAGTATGGGAAGGCATGGAAGGCAAAGGCAAATGCTATTAGCATGTTGTACGGTGGATATGAAGAAGCATACAACCAGCTCCCAAGGTTCTTGGCCGCGATTGCACATAGGAACCCGGGCATGTTTCATGTGGTCGAGGATCACGAGGGAGTGTTCCACCGTGCCTTCTGGAGTTATGGACAATGTGTGGAGGCGTTTCAGCATTGTCGTCCGGTCTTGTCTATAGATTGCACGTTCTTGACCGGTAGATATAAGGGCACACTAATGGTAGCAATGGCGCACTCATCAAACGACAACGTGTTGCCGTGTGCATTTGCTTTGGTGCCTTCCGAACACCAAGACAACTGGGAGTGGTTCATGGGTCATGTTAGGCACAACGTGATTGGGGCTAGGGAGGTATGCATCATATCGGACCGGCATCATGGCATACTCAAGGCAATGGACATTGTTATTGCAGGATTTCCAAAGCTTCGCCACAGATGGTGCATGAGGCATTTCGTGGCCAACTTTTACCGGGCATGTAAGAGCAAGGAGCTCAGCAAAGACCTTACCCATGTATGTGTGGTCTTCACCACCCAAGGTTTCGATGCTCGTTACAACAAACTCTTTGCAGCGGTGAACGAAGGGGGAAAAGAGTTCTTAACTAGGAATTTAAGCGAGAAGCACAAGTGGGCACGCGCTCATGACGATGGTGGTTGGCGATATGGCGACATGACGAGCAATCTGGTAGAATGTTTCAACAATGTGTTGAAGGGTGCTCGTGCATTGCCGGTGACTGCAATAGTGGAGTACACCTTCTTCAAGCTTAATGAGTACTTTCAGAGGCATTCTGAAGAGACTGCAAAATGGATAGGTGAAAAAAAGGATTATCCGGAAAAGGTTGATGAATGGTTGCAGTTACAAGCAAGCAAGTCTTCACGGCAACAAGTTATCATATTCGATAGACTTGAAATGATCTATCAAATTGATGAGCCAGGTGGCACAACACGAGACGGTAGACAATATGGTGGTGCTGCATTTGAGGTGAAACTAAAGACTCGGTGGTGCCAGTGCGAGAGGCCTAGTAAGTATCATTGGCCATGCTCGCATTTTATAACGGCGGCGAAGGCGAGAAATATACATGTTAATGATGGAAAAACCGTGAGGATGCAAGAGTTCCATGTGGAAGCTACTAGGTTGACATGGGCGCCAAGATCACCCTTTCTTGGACCAATCACAGTGGCCTGAGTACCATGGCCCTCATATTAGGCCAGACCCTCTTCTGAAGGTGGAGACGAAGGGTACAAGGAGAACTAAGAGGTTCAGGGGTGATATGGATGACCTGGCTGGATACACTGGCATGAAACAATTTGGTAGCGGTCATTTCATGGAGGCTCCTGGCATCATCAATTGTGGGGTGTGCGGTGAAGGGGGACACAATGAGCGGACATGCAAGAAAAAGAAAACCAAAAAAAGAAAAACAAGTTGTGGAGGCGGCACCGATGGTGAACGAGGTGGAAGAGGTGACGGTGATGGTGGTCGAGGAAGCACAAGTATCAGAGGTGGTAGTGGTGTTCGTAGAGGGAGTACAAGTGCTAGAGGTGGTGGTCGAGCTAGCACAAGTGCTAGAGGTGGTGGTCGAGCAGGCACAAGTGCTAGAGGTGGTGGTGGTCGGAGAGGAAGCACAAGTGCTAGAGGTGGTGGTGGTCGTAGAGGAATGGTTGATAATGGATCGGCCTTCGGTTATTTGCATAATCCAGATGGTTGATCTAATAATAATGGTATATTATTTGTTCATACAATTCCTAGCATTTATTCATTTACTGTATTTACGCATTTACTCTCTTTAGGTCTTGTGCTAACAATTGTTCTTTTTGTAGGCATGGCTTCGTCCGGTTCCAGGACGAGGCCGGCGTGCGTGGACCAAGAGGACATGCCGAAGACGTGGATGGAGGCCAGTTTGGACAAGGAGAAGGAGAAGGATGTGCCCACACCACCATGTTGGTGTGGTGATATTTGCAAGCTGAAGGTGTCCACTGACCACAACAAGTCATGGACAGAAGGTAGAAGGTTTTTCGTGTGTCCCAACTATGCACATGATCGTCGAAGGCCAACTAACGCATATGACATACCACCGGTATGTTAGGTGTACATACAAAAAACATCAACAAGTTGTCACTCACATGTCTAACAAAATCATGGTTTATATGTAGTCCCCTCCTCCACTTTGCAAGTACTTCACTTGGATAGATCATGAGGTACCAAAAGATGTCCAAGAGGACCAACGTCGAGATTGGTTACGGAGGCAACGCCTATTCGAGGAGTCCTATGCACGGGGATTGGAGCGGGAGCGTCGTGAGAAGGAGGCTCATGAGCGCAAGAAGCGTGAGCAAGATAGGGCACGCAAAGAGAAGGAGGCTCGTCAAGAAGAGAGGGCAAGAAAACTTGCAAGGGCTCGCGATGCATGAGAGGAGGACGAGGCACGTGACAAGAAGGGAAAGTGGTCCCGTACTACTCAGTAGACAAATGGAAAGGCACCGGCGTCGATGATGAACTGTCGAGACTTTGTTTAATGTATGAACTTGTTATTCGAGACCTTGTGTGGTCATGAACTACTTATGTCATTCGAGACATCGTGTGTGAACTTGTTATTCGAGACCTTGTGTGGTCATGAACTACTTATGTGCAACCTATTTGAAATTATGTGCAAACTATGCTTTGTTCATATTTTTGTTTGATTTTCAATGTTTAAAATTTTGTGCAACAAGTTTACAAGAGAGCACTATGCCTAGTTGGAAATGTGCACACCCAGACACCAGGGACCCTGGCGTCTGGGTCTCTATCCAGAGAGCATTTTCAAAGTGCTCTCTGGTTAGGGAACCAGACGTCAGGGACCCCCCTGACGTCTGGTTCCCTAACCAGAGAGCACTTTGAAAATGCTCTCTGGATAGAGACCCAGACGCCAGGGTCCCTGGCATCTGGTAACCTATCCAGAGAGCACTTTGAAAATGCTCTCTGGATAGAGGCCCAGACGCCAGGGTCCCTGGCGTCTGGTAACCTATCCAGAGAGCAAATTTGTAGTTTGCAAATATGCACACCCAGACGCCAGGGACCCTGGCATCTGGGTTCCTATCCTATCCAGAGTGTAAATATCGTGTGGATAAGATTCTTTGGGCCCACCTCGAGCCCTCTCATCCATTCATCTCCACCTCTATCCCTGTCATTCCTTTCGTTCATCTCCACTCACTCTCACCTCTAGCCCTCTCGTTCACTCACTCTCATCCAGTACCATAATCCCCCTCAAATCTCTCACGAATCGGTCCAGTTTCACCGTTGGATCTTCAGGGTTTCGAAACTAGAAGATAAATCAACTCCACCCCCACTTATTGGTTGGTTAAATGTATCATAGTTTTGTGTAAACCCTAGTTTGTTTGTTTTGCTCGTGGTTTAATGTATCATAGGTTAGGTACTAAGAGATTTGTGTGTTGTAGATGGCTAATGGTACTCAGTGGGTGCTTAGCCCTGTTGTTCATGTCCAAGGCTTGTCTCCATGTGTTGTGCAAGTTAGTGAAGTGGACCTCGCTTTTGATTGGTTGAAGACTAAATTCATGTTGAAGCAAGGTTTGAAGGAAGAGGATTTTGTGTACTACGTCAGCAGGAGGCAGGCAGATGGCCCCGGGGAAAGAAAATTGGTTGACATAACTGATGATGACAAGATAGAAATGCTGCAAGAATGGAAATGGAAAAGGGTTGTTGACTTGCATTGCTACAGGAAACCGAGTTATATGTGATGTTCATGTCGTTTCAACTATCGTGGACCATCATGGTCATGAACTACTTATGTTATTCGAGACTATTTGTGTAATTTGAGATTATGTGATGAACTTCTCATTCGAGACTATTTGTGTAATTTGAGATTATGTGATAACTATGCTTGTCATTTGCTATTATGTGAACACTAATGTTTGTCATTCGATACTATAGGTGTTTGCTAGAACAAAATATCTATGTCATTCCATACTATAGGTGTTTGCTAGAACAACATATCTACTTCATTCGATACTACGCTATGACAAAATATGAACAAAATGAAAAGGTACTACACAAGGGCCAGACGCCAAGGACCCTGGCGTCTGGGTGCCCTGTTTCTGCTGTCCAGGACTCTGCTTTTGCCCTGTTTCTGCTGTCCAGTCGACCACCAGACGCCAGAGATTGTGGCGTCTGGTCCCCTGACTTGAAACCAGACACCAGGGACCCTGGCGTCTGGGACCCTATAGATTATTTTGAACTTGCTGTTTGACACAAGATAGCACATATATATTCATATGATAGGTTCAGACAACACAGAAGATAGCACATTTCACAGAAGATAGCACCACGACAAATTCTTGCATGCAAACGACAAGTTCATGGATTTTTCATCACGACAAATTCAAGCATACATAAGACACCAAGTGCATACATATGGTACTAAGTGCATACATAAGACACCAAATTCAAGACAACCAAATTCAAGACAACCAAGTTTTTACCACGACACCAAATTCATGCACTTCCAAACAAAAGCTCACTTCCTCCTTCCTCTCTTCACAATGGTTGCAAGTGTAGGCTCCTCCTCTTCGCTAGCCTCCTCCTCCTCTTCGTTGTATGCCTCCTCCTCCGCCTCAATGTTGGCCTTATATCTTTGCATTCCTGTTGGGATAAGCTTAAGAGGATACTCCGGACTATGGAATTGTGTGTTCCATGTCTTCTTTCTACCTTTCTTGCCTGTTGTCTTAGCAATGGCTTTGCCTTTCCTAGAACGAGCATTGCCTTGTGTCGGTTGTGATGGTTGTGGAGCATCAACATCATACTCATGATCCTCTTGTTGTGTTGCATCATACTCATGCTCCTCGTGATGTGTTGGCTTCTCTTGATGCATTGGCTCCTCTTGATGCATTGGCTCCTCTTGGTGTGGTGCCTCCTCCATGCCATCATCGTTCTGAAGTAAACGCCGTCTATGAGCTCTGGCGGCGCGGGTACCAGGTGCGTACACGTCACTGGACTTAGCACCATGGCAAGAAAGCATTGCTGCCATCTTATGGAACCGCTTCTTGAACTTCTGCAACAACACCAAATATGCTATGATATGAGATGCAAATAAATAATCCGTGAAAAGAAACTTTTCTAATATATTTGTCACACCTCCATCGTGCTCCTAAGATTTCTCTCAGATAATCCACCACCAAGTGGATGACTCAGTGCAACATTGGCATCGTTGACGCACAGAAGCAACTCTCGGCCCTGCAATTCATGAACACACCAAACTTATGTATTTGAAAGAAGACAACATGATGCAAGTATGTTAGAATAGGTCAAACAGGCTACCATTTCGTCATGCATCGGTGCGTAGTCAACATGAGCCCCTCTGGTGTCTCTCACAGCCGTATTGAAGGTATTATAACCTTCTGCAGTCTCCGGGTCTTCAGACACCAACTCCGACCACTCGTCGTGAGTCCAACCTGGCTTCAGCTTTAACCGGTAACGATTCGCATACCACACTTGATACTTCTGATATGCTAACTGATTGTGAGGTCTATTCTCTGATTGCACTAGCGTGTCTCTTTGATTCCAAATTTCTATCCATGCACGGTGTTTGTTTACCCAATCTGATATATCCTGATTGTTCCTTCGATCGAACCTACAAATGATGCACGGGACAAAGCATTAGCAAACATTGACTTATTCAATGCTCTACTACATACTCAAGGCATGCTTGCTTACCGGTGCAGAGATAGCATTTCCTCCTTGCTCTCCTCAATTGGAATACCTTGTCTTTTTCCAAATTGTCTTGCCACACGGTCTACAAAGTGCCACTCGACTGCGAAGAAGCATATCATTGGGCACCTCGCCCGCCAAAGATGGCTATCACGCGTGCACATCTCATTAAGATCAAAGTCACGATCTTCCACATAAGGCAACCAATATACCTGCAAAACAAAGAGATACATTGTTAGCTACATAAGTTTTATTCTTGACTAAATTTTATCTCATCGAACTTCTCAAAACCTGCTCAGCAGTCAAGGTGTCCAGCTCGTTCATATAGAACTTGTATCGCACATGCGAGCTTCCTGTGTAGACTGTCACTTGTTCCCAATAGTAAGCAAGCGTAGGGCGCCGATATGGATCATCATTATGCAACCCGTCATGATTACCCCGTGGGTTTGCCATGAGGGGGTTCTTGAAATCGGGCCGTCCAACCGGGATCCGCTCCCACATCCACACGGATAGGCTCCAAACAAACCCAGACAATGAGGATGTATCTCCCTTTCTCCGACACGCCAAGTCAAGCTGCAATCAAACAAACATGTTAGATATGGAGGCGCATGACAAATGCAAGATAAATGGTTGCAAATATCTCTTACCTGACGATACAAATATGCTAGTGCGGCCGAACCCCAGCTATACTGGTATCCCAGTTATTGAGTAGCTCCAAGAACATCCAGAGGGCTGAGTTCCCGGTTGCATCTGAGAAGACTACCTTGGTTAGTACATACCAAAGATAGGCCCGCGTGTACTGCTGCACAACCACGTCATTGGCATCCTGAGGGCACAGATTGGTGTTTCCTATGACCATTTTTAGCCAAGAATGCCTCACTTTCGCGGTATCGGCCTTGCCTTCCTGAGGGCCCTCGGGCTGAACGCCAATTAAATCGGCAGTCTGTTCTCGCCAATTACCCACACTGACACGACCGGTAACAGCTTGTCCGTTGATAGGAAGGTCGCTTATCATAGCCATGTCCTGTAGGGTCATCGTCATCTCCCCACATGGAAGGTGGAACGAGTGAGTCTCCGGCCTCCAACGATCCACAAGTGCGGTCAGTGCCGCATGGTTCACTGGCGGAGCGCGTCGCTTAAACTGCAACACGAATGGGAGAAGACCCAATCTCCGAATGTAAGCCTCATACCGCGGGTCGTAATCAAAGTCATCAGCGGAATGATCCCTCATGCGCATAGCAACTACTTGCTGCAAATAAAGTGATGTTTTAATAATCAATACAAGAACACAAATGAGAAACAACGAAAATTGACCCAGTCTTGCTTCTTACCTGTCCATTCTCAATGGCACGAGCACGATGCTCCTTATCCCACTCATCGATTAATCCGTCATACCAAGGACCATCACCATCCGCCATCCTACAAAACAAATCACAAACATCTATGAATACATGAACAATATCAAACAATTTCCTTCTCCAAGTTTATGCCATATGAAAACACCATTCTTCTCAAACACAACCACATCATTTCTTTCTTCTACATATGCACACATATCATCTAGAGTACCAAATTTCACCATCAAATAAATTTCATAATCATCATCCGCCATTCTATTGAACAAATCATGTCACACACAATAATCAAATTTCATCATCTCTTTTGCATAAAAACATTTGCCATCTATATATTCAACTATATTGTCATACCACTTCACATTTTTATCTTCTTCATATGCACACATAATTATTCTCAAACATACCAACATCATCTCAATCAAATAAATTTGTCAAATAATATGGTGTCACATATGAAAATACATATCATCTAGAGTACCAAATTTCACCATATCTTTTGCAAATATAGTATGCCAACAATAGGATTATCTACACATACACACACCATCTATCAAACCAAATATAGTATGCCAAAGTCTATTTTACATACAAAAATCATATAATCATCACCCCTCTTAATTCAAAAAAAAATCCTATGGACAACATATACACAAAACGGAATTGATTTTACCTACATGTTCAACTACACATCATCTACTGCCTACCTAATCATCTATCAATTACAAAAAAATTCCTAAAATATAGAAACCATCTACTCATCTAACATCACCTAATGTTGAATAATGCATCCAACCAAAGAGGGGAAAATAAAAACAAATTGGAGGGAATGGGGGAGAATACCTCAAAGAAGCTTGGGGGTCAGATCTGTGAGTTTGAGGGGTTGATGGAGTAGATCAAGGGGGTGGTGGTGGGAGGGAGAGAAGGGGCGACGAACTGCCCCCTGTTCGTCGAACGGACGCCAGAGAGGATGAGATTGGGATGGGTGGGCTGGCCCCGCGGCGTTATCCACTTACCGGAGCCAGACGCCACGGTCCCTGGCATCTGGCCCCTTTGCCACGTCAGCAGGTCAACGGGCACGCGGGCAGTGCGGGCCAGGGGCCAGACGCCAGGGTCCCTGGCGTCTGCTTCGTAACCCAGACGCCAGGGACCTTGGCGTCACCGAAAAAGGTCAGAAACGAATTTTTTTTTGGAACGAGGTTAAATCGGGACTTTCTTTGCACAAAGGGTCAGAACAGTAATTTTGTCCTGTCGGGAGTCGGGACTTGTCCATTGCCTTGCCTTCCTCCTTGGTAAAACTCGGCGACTGTCGGTGGAGCATTTTCTTGCAGTTCTCTAGATCAGACCCCGCGACAGCATGAACGATCGATGAGATGAGTTCTGTAGGAGGAGCAGTGGTTTTCTCTTTTGAGACTGTACTTCATTAAGAGCATGAAGACGAAAGAGCTTAGTTGGAGTACGTACTCCTACCTCTTTATTGCTACCTGCTGGAACCGACTACCGAGCACTGCAAGCGGTGGAGCTCACAGCTACGTTCTCGAGCTCTTGGCAGTGGCAACCAACGACGGGTGAACCATACACAGGGGTCTCTTCTGCCTGCCAGGCCTGGTAAGTTGCTGCGGATATCACCAGTTGATCAGGCTCAGGATCACCACAGATGTTCGTAATCAGCAAAACTCCGGGCATGAACTTGTGCAGTGTCACCTGGCCCGGCTGCGCGATGAAACAAACTTGGCACCGCCAAACAGTCAAACACTAACCAAAGCTCATCGTAACACGTGCTCAAAACCACTACTCCCAAGCCGCAAAAAAAAAAACACTACTCCCAGGGATCGGTAGCCTTCAAAACAAGCAACGAGTTTACGCTGCAAGTGGTGTGGCTGTACTCCTCGGATCTGCAGTAAGCCTGCACAAATCGCACGTCTGACGACATCACGACAACATCACAACACTCTCTAGCTGCTGCAGTCGAGTGATCATCCCTTCACCAACCGGAGAAAAAGGAGAAAGAGACCGAGCCCTTTCTTTGGCCTCTTTTTTTCGACAGGTTCTTTGGCTTCCCGGGCACGAGACGAAGGAACCAAATGATTTTCCCCGCCTTTACCAAAAAAGTTCCGCCCGAGCACTTGGCGACCGACCACTCACATCGCAACAAACCACACACTAACCTATTCAGGGCCCATCAACGCTTTAAACCAAAGTGGAAAGGGAAACGCCGGATCAGATTCCTGAAATCTGGAGCCACGGGCTTGAGATTTGCGCCACAAAACGACGTCCAGTCATCTGCTCTCAGCGAATTAAGAAATGCACTTGACACAATCTGGTTCCCACCCCTTAACATGTGACATACACCACCGAAAACATGCACACAAAATATCCCCTCGATTATTTTCGGCGGTGTTATAGTACGTATTACTATAGATAGAGTACATCTGTTACAGATTTCGATCCTAACAGAAAACAAATGGAATCAAATAAGATATTCCCCCAACAGGCAAAAAAAACAACAGCTGTACACAACCCGTCCCTGCATCTGGCGAGATCTCATCTCGTCTCAGCAAAACCTCGACACATCCGTCACCACCATGCGGGCCTATATGTCAGTGCCGAAAGGGCCACTCCAACCAGCGACATAAAATTGTCCACCTGGGCCCGCGCCGGGCCCATCCCACCCTGTGAGGCCACCAGGTACGGCGTGTCCGTCCGTCACTGCCCCTACACCGAGTCACCGACACCGACCCCGACCCCAACGACGGCGACGCCGCAACCGAGCCGGGTCATGGGCAGTGATCCGGACTCGGACGACTGACTTGTCACTCCAGCGACCTGAGCCGCGCATTGTCAGGCCACGGCGGCGAGAAGGTCGTCACGTGCGCCGCGGCGGCGGAGCAGGTCGTAGGGCGCCCACAGCGCGTCCAGCGGGCAGGGGCGGCCGGCGTCGAGGCGAAGCCACGGCTTCCCCTTGCCGCTCCAGTGCAGCAGGCTCACCGGCCCCGGGTGCAGCTCCCGGCACTGCCCCGCCACGTTGTCGCCGCCGAGGCCGTGCTGGTTCCACCTGTGCTGCACGGCCTTCACGTCGCCGGCGAACACGAGGAGGAACGGCGGGAGAGAGCCCAGCTCGTATATCCTGGCCTCCTGCTTCTGCACGTCCATCCAGTACTCGAGCTTGGCCGTGTACCCGCCGGCCCGCCACCGGTCGAGGTCGATGACCATGACCCCGGTGTTGAAGTAGCAGGGCGCGCGCGTGCGGTTGGCGAAGACGGAGGAGTAGGCGGGGTGGCGCCAGAAGGCGTCGGTGAAGTAGAGGGTGAAGTTGGCGTTGCAGTACTCGGGCGCGGCGAGGGCGGCTTGGGGCCCGAGGTCGGTGGCCCAGAGGCGCGCGACGTCGTCGACGACGAGGAGGTCCGAGTCGAGGTAGAGGACGCGGGGGACGGAGCGGGGGAGGATGTCGGCGAGGTAGATGCGGGCGTAGTTGAGGGGCTGGTCGAGGGCGCGGCGCACGGAGGAGGAGATCTTGCCGCGGACGAGGCGGGCGTCGAAGCGGTGGACGGTGGCGGGGAGCGTGGGGAAGGCGGCGGCGAGCGCGGCGCGGAGCCTGGCGAGGCGGCGCGCGGGGGACGCCGAGGAGGCGACGAAGTGGAAGGCGATGGACTCCGGGCAGGCGGCGTGGCGGAGCACGGAGAGGACGCCCGCGAGGGACCCGCGCAGGTAGGTGCCGTCGAGGGTCATCGCGATGTGGATCGTGGGCGCGCCCGCGCACCCCGCGCCGTTGCGGAACGCCGGCGCCTCCCTGAACTCGGGCAGCTCGGCCGCCGACGCCGCCGCGGCGGCGGCGGCGGCGACGAGGAGCAGGAGCGCGGCGAGGAGGCGCATTGCGGGGCGGGGACGGACGGGAGTGTGCGCCGCTTTATTATTCCCCTCCCATCCGAGAGAGGGGGAAGGATAAAGAATCGGGGAGGGGAGGGAATGGAATTTGGATGGGCACGGCACCGTCGGCACGGGTAGGGGGGAGATGGGGGGTGATGCAGAGTTAAGAGGCGGAGACGGCGGAGGGGAGGGTACAGGCTGGAAAGAGGGCGACGTGTGAGGTTTCCGCGTGGGTTTTCCGGGGCTTCTCGTTGGGATTTTTCGAGTTTTTCCGTACGTTGGGCTTTGGTCGTTACGATTTCGACGGGGAAGGAAGGGGAAGGCAGACGAGACGGCCGTAGCCAGCCCGTAGGCGTAGCAGGCTGCTTCGGTTGCGTGATCTTTGCGTGCGCTCTTTTTTCGTGGTAGCCGTTAGCCGGTTAGGCCCAAAGTCCCCGAAGCTTAGTAAGGCTCGCACAAGACCCCTGCAAGGCTTTTTTTTTTCTTTTTTATTAGGTTATAATGGAGCACATGAGAGTTTTTTTTTCAACCATGCTCTCACCCCTTTCCGTTAAAGCACAAGAGAGTTGTTCAATTAATTAGCAAAAACCAGGTGCAAACCTTACAACCTTGGCCACAACAAGCCAGACTCAGCACAGACCCGAACAAGCCAAACTCGACACAAAGTGCAAGCTCCAACCCTCAATCTTGCTCATCAACGGCGTCGATTGAAGCACCCTCAACTCACAGACTCTGGCTTCAAATCTTAGCACCACCGGCTTGTAAGAACACACACCGCCGTATCAAACTGAGCCAGCCCAAACCAACGCATCCTAAACATTTTGCCACCCATCGTGGGGCAAAATTGACACAACACAGTCCATCGGCAACTTTGATTCATCCACCACAAAATCTCGAAGAAACAATGCACCTTTACGCCGCCCATCATGTCACATCATTGACACTTGTCATGCCCTGCAAATTGTAGCTACGATTTCACGCCAATATGTCGTCGCCACCTCCCTCCCTCCTCCACTCCCCTTGTCGCCGTCACCCAAAGATGGTGGCGGTGTTTGGTGGCATGTTAGCCATTTTGTCTCGTCAAAGTTGCATCTCACGTGGGGAGATATTTTGCCCTAAGGCAAGTCCAACAGTTTTAAAATTTTAAATGTCCATGCAACAGTCGGGAAGAACAACAACAAAGGCTAAGCGGGGGTGGTCGCCAGAAATAGAGAAGGCATTTTTGTGGGCACTTGGAGTATCACCTTTGTTGGTCTTGTGAACCCAGAGATCCTTGAAGCAATGGCATATGCCGAGAGGCACTACCGCTAGCATATGATCTAATGGCAGCAAGGCAAAAATTGCTTGTGACTGAGAAGGAGTGATCAAGGCTATCCAACAAGGATTTTTCAAACGTCGTGTGTGGCAAACGAGTCGGCCTTCATGCCTTTGTCATGGTTTTAGTTCAAACAACGCCACTTATTTTGGAACAGAGGGAGTATATTCTACTGTTTCTTGAATAAAGAGGGATACTTGACTTTAAAAAAGTTACTCCAAAAACTGTAGCAACTTTTCTCTTTTGTTAGGGTTTTCTTTCTCTCGCTGACTTCACTGTCATTGAGCGCAGACCCCTCGCAGACCCCTCACTTTATCGCCTCTCCCACTGCGGTTCTTACTCGGACTAACACCACATAAACGCACCATTTGGAACGTAGGAATCAAAACGCCACAACAGAAAAACTACGTACAAGATATGAGATATCATGTAACCTAAATTCTTACAGCAATCCAAAACACAAGAATACACCAGACTTGCTATTTGGACACCACATAAGAAAAACGTAGGAATCCTAGACACATGAGAGAAACACATGAGGTCTTTTTCTCCAAAATTCCTTTGCATTGCCATGTTCCATAGGAACCTTTGTGAGCCATTCCTTTGTTTCAGACGGCACCCTCGGAAATTTTTTCTGTAGGAATTCGATTCTCCAAAATTCCTATGCTCTTCCTCTGTTTCAACTTTCAAACGGGGTCTGAGAACGGAGACAAGTCGGTTCTGCAGCACATTACAACGCTACAACGAGTGAGAGATAGGGCTTCTGAACCACTTGGAACAAAGAGATATTCAGGGCGTTCATAAAAAAGCCAATGCCAATATCTAGGCCCTGGACAGTGCCCCCCCTAGTCCTGATCAGCAACCGATTTGCGGTTTATCTTGACTCAGGTCCGTTTGGACCTCGAGTCAATACTAATACAGTAGCAAGTTTAGTGATGGGTTTGCTCAATTTGCAACAAAGTGGAACATTTAAGGATTATTCTCTTTATTAGATTGGATCTCACGAGTACTGTGTGAATAAACAACACTCACCTCGATTCATATACCACCTGCAATGGGTAGGGCTTTGGTAATTGACCACATATGAGCACTAATGGCTCGGTTTCAATACACAAACGTGTCTTCCTCAAAATCAAGATTAAATACTCCATACATACAAAGTACAGTACTGGACAAAATCCATATTCACCAAAATTTTATCCAAACACCAAAAAACTGAGCAAGACCAGCAAGCATGCACAAAGTAAAGGTGTATGCTACCAAAATCATGAAGGCAGCGAGGGGAGAGGCTGAAAGCGTGTCAACTGAGAGATTTACTAGACCAGTTAGGATATTTGCCTGCAAGAGAATGTAAATGTCAGTTTCTTTACACTGGCCGCTTAAAGAGGTACATATATCTGCTAAAATTTGACGATTCGGTCCTATTAGTCATACGTTCCCATTTTGGCATCAGCAATAAGAATAAGGAGACACGATCTTACCACAAGGAATGCGCCAAGCATATTTTGATTGAATGCTTCCTCAAGAACCAAATTCTTGTCATGTGAAATGGACCCCGCTAGTGTGAGAATAGATATAACCTGTCATTATAATAGTAGCCATCATCATGAATAGTGAAGCCTGAACATTCTTTTAGCAATTTCGTAACTGGTAACAATACAATCGTAAGTATTAGCAGGCTCAATTGTTGTTAGACCATTCAGGCAACACCACAACTGGTACATTTAGTTGCAGCTGGAGCTAAAGGGCTTGGTGGCTACCTCTAGCTTTAGGTCATTTGTTGATTTTCATTTGGTGTTTGTTCCTTTTAATTACACAGATGGTTGTGCCCCGCATAATGCATTGGCTTAGTAAAACTCTTCTGCCAGATATATTTACATGGTAGTTCTGCATGATCTCAAAAAGAGAATGTAACTAAGTAGCATGCATTTGAAGATGAGAAGTGTGTGCATCTTGCCAGTTTTTCAGGCTCTAATATCAGATTCAGACCATCGTTAAAATATTAAAACCAGTTGGTGAACTATAAGTACAAAGGATAAAGCTAAACTTTCAAACCTCATTTTTCAGCTAGTGCACATTATTTTCAGCTATGTTGCTCTGGTGCATATTATTTTCAGTTGAAATTTGAATGTTATCCTCATTTGAGAAGATAAACTATGCAAACTAACACTATCCTTGCCCTTTTAGGGTCCACAATTGGATAACTGAAGGTACTATCGTTTAAAGAACTCCCTCCGTCCCATAATATAAGATCTTATTACATCCAATTTGTGAGCAAATTGAATGTAATAAGATCTTATATTATGGGACAGAGGGAGTACATATTATTCTTGTCTTCTGGATGTGTTAATCTGACAATGAATGCATGCTATAAGTTTATAAAAGCGAGAAAAGAAATAACAATACCTGAAAATTCTGGCCAAACACAAGCATAACATAGGCGAAGTTGCACTGCAAAATGAAATGCTTTGAATCATTTTACTGGAGAAAAGATAAGTTGCTGGAGTTACTTTGACCCAATTTCGAGTGTAAAACTAGTTTGTAGTAACTGTAGCATTTCCTTTCACTAAAAACTTTTAATATGGTAAGGTAGTTTGCCCGCGTATCCGTCCATGTTGGAAGAATCGCATTGCATGAGTGGAAGGTTTACATTTCAGCAATGCAACAAATGTTCTTACTTCAGATTTACGTAGACCAAACCTAAATACTATGAAAATGTATGTCATACTCTTACACTTAATCATCATGTTCAAACACAACATGTCCATTGAGATAATTAGAGCACAGTACTGTTTTCTATATACCATAAGTTGCTGCTACGTTGCATAGCTATCACAAAAATTCTTCAAATATGAGTTTGCATTTTTGGTACCAGCGTAAATAAAACCAAGCACGTAGTTAGTACCCTACCATTCGTCGAGAAACTCTTTCAACATAGCTGTCAAGAATGATCGCCAAAATCCTATGAACATGCCATCGGAGAAAATGTTAACCAAGGAATATTAGAACTCTTATTCATAGGTGTTCATGTTATCATTGTTTCCTACCAAAATGATGCTGCGAGAACCCATACTTTTACCACTTGAGTGCTCCTAATCTTTCCTTTTGAACTAAGGTCATGAAACAAAAAGTAACCCAGAGATACACCAATCAGGTACATGCCCCAGTATCCTGTGGAAGTAGTTCATTAGATCGCATAATGTGCTGCATGGAAATCTATGATACTGAATATTCAGATATAAAAGTGACCTAGTAAGTAACATAACAGATAATCGCCATATTAAAGTTCAGCAAAACAAAAAAGGATGATAGAAAGAGAGCGAACTATTCCTGGGGTGGAGGAGTTGTGGGTACATGACATTTACACACACATGTGCTCAGTTTAGTGATATTTGTGGATTTACCCCCCCCCCCCCCCTTTCTAGTGTGAATAGGACATATGCTCGCATGGGTGTGCGCGTGTGTGAATAAATATTACACATGTTTGTTCACTAAGCTTTCTGTACAAATCTGGACCAGCAATGTTATTTCGTCAAACAAACAAAAAGCAAGCATGGAAGGCTCTACGCCTCTATGTTCCTCAGCATATTATGCAAAGAAATGACAAAGAAATCATGTGCACGTAGATATTTTTACCAAATATGCTATACACGCCTTCCTTATTCTGGCCAATGATATCAGCACTTCTCTCATCAGATGTGAGATACTCATTCAACCCAAAATTTAGCCATACCTGGTATCCTGTAAAAATAAATAAGAGCAATTTATCTACTGAAAAGGAGAATTGTAGCACCTCTAAGCCCCTCTAACCAAACTGTAAAACTAGAACCGTTAGTACCTGCAAGAACAAGCATACCAACTATCCCGCAATATTTAGGATGAATCCTGATAATGGATGTAAGGATAGAAACTGCTGCAAGGGTGAAAAAAAAGTTCCAATGGACACCATATTCTCCTACATGCACCTACAAGGTAACAAAAGGAACATGAGAGTTTTTATGGTACCCTGGTACTCCATAGAGTAAGCTCGGAGTACCCAGAAAATCTGGCCGCTCATTTATAGGGTTACTTTAGTCTTTTCACCGTGCTAATTAATTGGTGTTTGATCGTAATATAATTTCTCAGATTAGATCGACCCTGTTGACGCGCACGCCGCCGTCCGCCATCGTCTTCTTCCTACCAAACAAGGATACATGTTTTACTCCGCGAATCTCACCCAAGTTCGGCCATGGTCTACATCGCTGGAGACACTAGCAGCGCATGTGCAAGGGAATATGTGAATTACAGGTTGGTCTGTTCTAGAAATCTATGGCGACACGATCTATCAAATTGACCTTAGGGATAGTCGACTCCTATCCCGTTTATTCATACATTCATTAATTCTTTCGACCTTTGATGCTTGCTACCTTTGCATTCAGATCTTGCGGGAGGAGATTCTGTTCGGTACGATACTACCTTGCATCCGAATCCAGGTCAAAAAGTATTCTGCATCTCCACATGTTCTTGCTTCATGGCCTCTCGCCTCAGGCTACAGTTCTCCACCCAAGTTGGCCCTTTCCAACGTCGCACTGGCGCATCGCAGCTATGGCCGGTCCGGCGAGCAGCGGGCGATTCATCCGAGCCGAAATACACGACGAGATATAGTATTCTTTCAGAAAGTTATTCTGTGACACTTTTGCCCCTCAACTTATGGTCCTCCCGGGTAATTAGTGGTGGTACTCCTGGGTACACGTATTGGAGTACCATCCAATCTTAATCACTGGATTAGGACAAATGAAGGGTCCATGTTAATTTCAGGGTACCGTAGAAGAGCTCAAGGAACATAGCTCTTCAGAAAAGACAACATTCTAATACGGAAAAAATTGAGTAAATAACCTTTGATTATGCATTGTAAACTGAAATCTAATCAACTCCACTTTCACTACTACTACCTCCGTGCTCAAATATAAGACGTTTTGGTAGGCTACAAAGGACTGCACATGCTATAGTAACTATTATACGTATTTAATTCTGCTTAATACAGGTTTCAGTATCTAGAAATGAAGGAAGTGAGAATACGAAAATAGACAGGGACAGGAAAGCACAACAAAAAGGTTAGCAAGTCTATAGAAATGGCATTATATGATAAATTCTGACAGATGCGTAATTTAAGTAATTGGCACAAAGAAGAAAAGTACCTGATAATCAACACCTGATGTAGAGATAAGACGAGCAAAGCCAAGAAATACTAGAGGACTTATGGACTTCAGTGCTGCCTTCCATCTCCTAAAAAACAGAAGGTGCACTATGAGATAGAATACTTATGCTGTTGAATAGTGCCTATTGGCAGATCTAACGGGCAGAAACTACAGTTATCTTCCAAAAAAAATCAGAATTGAAACAATGATTCTGCCAAAGTAACTGTGCATTTTTGTGATGATACTGGACAAACACGGGATCATTTGTCAGTATGTTCATACAGTAATTTTTCATCTATATGAGAAATAATACTAAGTCAGAAAGCTACTTGGAGAAAAACCTAACAAGAAGCGATTAACACAGAAATACCACCTACATGCAAATAGAAAAGATGCAAAAAGTTGCAGGACAGATCTTATTTGAAAGAACAGATGGACCAATCATTTTATCTTGAATGCTACTAATGATTATAATTTTCTTCATTTATCAATGAACTGACAAAGCTAAGATTTGCATGCAGAATTGTAATACTTTGTATCTCAATTTATAAAGGTCATGAAAAACTCAGCACACCATAACGTAAGTGGTGAAGTTGAAACTTCTAGGTTCCTACAAGCTCCTATGTCCAGTAGAAACAGTCAACATAAATAAACATTAGTTCTTTAGAGTATCTACAAACAACAACTTATGTAGTGAGAACATTTTGACATAAAGCCCGACGGACAAAAGTATCTAACACTATGACTATTGACTAATAATTATTATCATAGAAAAAGTAGGATTAACTTTTGCAGAACAGGAATCTAGTTTTTCACACTGAGTTTGCCTTTTAGTTTCAGTATTCACATGAGCTACTTCCGACTTAACTAGATGAGAATCCTTAGCATCATGTTGGATCCAAATATATATATATATATATATATATATATATATATATATATATATATATTCATTAAGCCCTAAAAGATTTTCTTTAAGACAAATGAGATCAATTTAAGCACTTACATTGAGGTTATGTTTCGTGCTTGTCTAGACACCAGTGCATTAGCCACTACAAAAGACCCTACTCCGAGATCCATCTGTTATGTTGGAAGACAGGTCAGATTTCTGATCTTTCAGAAATAATGGCAAACATGATCCAAATTACACGAAGGGAAGCACGGGTCAAGAACCTGACATTAATAACTATAATAAATAATAGATTGATGAAGAAAAAATGGAAGCAAGGCATATTTGTAAACAAGAAACTTGTGTCAATTCCAGAAGAACAAAAAATAAGCAATGATCAACAGTAGTTGATGACCTAATCATACAGGGGAAAGGCATACTGGACAACCAATAAAGATGACAACAGATGACTATTAAGTGCTGTGGACATCAGTAAATTGCATTCGACCGGCAGGCCAGCAACCTAGACCAGGGTAGTGATACTGCCGCAGGAGACTTTCTCGTGTTTAGCAAGGGCTTGCAGCAACAGGTAAACAACGTTTGAATTTTCCAGTAAAGTTAAGGATTGTGGCCTTCATCAAGTATGGTTTAGACATGATGAAGCACCAGATTTCGGGAGTTACAAGGTTGCAAGTCAATCTACGACGGCTGTTGTCAATCGGTATTGAGTTACATAATATATTATCCAGCTCCACATCAGATAGTCAGGTTCACAGTGCTGAACATATACAGGGCAATGACACCGGAGCAAGAAGCAGTTGTAGAGGTGTTGCAAGAAGCCGACACAGTCAAGCACAGCAGAGGAGGCAAGCACAAGAGGAGGAACGGCAGTGCATACAGGGGTAACAGCATCAAAGGTGCAACTAGAAGCAGCGGTAGCAGAGCAGATAGATGCGATGATGCCAGGAGACGCAGAAGGCATACAAATGGCGGCAGAGTACTCTGTAGTGACATTGTTGAGCCCAGCTGGAAGAATCCAGGCCATGAATGTGTGGAGATTGACTCAAACAATCCGGTCTATGTGTGTGCACACAAACAGGAAACAAGAGTTTGGCGTGTGCAATATTTGCAAGCTACAGTTCTGATTGTAAAATTGACTCCGAAAATATGCTGCAGGCATGAAGTCAGCGGCGGTGGCGGTGGCACTGCTGAGGGCACGCGGTGGAATTTCGTAGCACAGGTTTGAAATGCATGAGATTGCATTGTGTTGATCCAACGTATGAGATTATGAGCATAGACCAGCCAAACAAACATATACGTGAGCAGCAATTTGCATGGAAGCCAGCAGATCAATTAGGGCATGAAGAGTCCGGGCCAGGAGATGAATAAGGAATGTTTAAACTGCAACAAAACCGTGAGGATCACAGGGCCAGCTTTGTATTGATTATTAGCTCAACAATTTCTTGGACTGGCACACCTCTGTGCCATGAGTTTACTTCCATGTGCACAGCAGGATGGGCAGCGATACAGTGCGCTGAAGGAGAAGCGGTGGCTGTGAAGCAGCAGGAGGCATTACCGGTAACACAACCCACAGCAGCCCCTAATGTGCAGATACGTCCCTACTTGATGCACCAGAGGAGTCCACGACTGACAAATGGATTTGATTTAACCAATCTAATGAAGCCGTCAATCCTTTGCATCCAAATAATATGCACAATTTGCAGCTGTCGCCATTTTTTGCACAACTAGTTCATGATTTTGTGCAATTCTTAATGATGATGATTATAAAACTAGGCCATCATGGGGGCTACATACCATGTAAACAACCTTTGGCTATTTAATTAGCCTTCATGACGAAAATAAGGTAGCGGAACCTGTAAAAACAAAAGATACACTAAAGAAAATGCCTGGACGACTTAACTTACAATGCCACTACCATATGTTTCAGCCTTTGCATACCGTCTAGGAAAGATTTTGAAATCCACTGCCAATATGGACACGCATGTCACTAAAACCTACAAAGAGCACAATCACCATTAATACTGCAATAGTACTGCTCCATCTCTAGTGCTGGTGAAGGAGCGATAATGTGTTACTTATATAATCAATAAACTTGTGCATACCACTGACACTCGGTAAGAAGATATGTCTGCCCTGAGAGAAGGCAGATGTTGTTGAGCCTTGAGATGAGACTGAGACCTGAAAGTGCAGTGTCATAAGACTCCAGATCACCATGGGTGGTGTTTCGCGAAAAGAAATCAGAAGGGAATTAGAGCAGCAAAAACAAGGTAAAAAAATTTGGAGTAATAACTAAATACCAAATACCTTTTAAACAAGATGTAGATAGATATCACAGCTACAAGAGAAATTGCACAAATATAAGCCCATTCAGCTAAGATCTGCAACAAACCAAAGGAATAACCACAGATTCACTTATGAGTTAAAAAATGTTAAAGCTCATCCAAAGATTGGTAGATGACAACCGAATAGTTCAGTACTTCAGTATAAGCTTGTGCTTTGCACGTTCCCTGATTTATTTCCTTTAACAATTTCATCATGTAAGCATATTAAAATGCAATGAAGAGGGTACTTGCCGTGAAAATAAGAAGTATAGGCAATACAACAGTGAGACAATCTATAACCAACGCTGAAAAGTAATACACTCCATCTTTATGACCAGCAAGAGCATCATCATTTTTCTTCACTGAATCCCTCCTAACATTATCTATAATAAGATAAAAACAAGGAAGTAGAATCTCTGTCAGATCTACTCCATGAATGAAAATAAAGAAGTTACTATTATTGATAACAATGACTACATCAGGGTAAAAAAAACATGGAAAAACTGAGAAGGATGCCATGACATAGCTAGCATCAGATTGGCCAGCACAGTTTAAAGTAGTGGACATGCTAGCTGCCCACGGTTAAGTAAAAATTATCAATATAGATTCTCGGACATAAAAAATATTGGGCTGGATCGTTGAATATCAGAAAATACCTTGTTTAAAAATATCAGAAAATACACATTTATGATCAGAACGCTAAATGTGCAAAATTGCAGCATACTGGCAACTGAATTCCACTTTCCAGTCATAACACCTATCTCACTTGAACATTTGTTGCACAACAAGATTCTACACTTACACAAAAAGGTATAAATGGTTATGAAAAATTACAATCTCTAACCAACTGACCTCTGCTGCTCCATTTCCTTAAAACCACCACTGCCTGCAAACCAAAAAAACAAATCAGACCACAACCCTGACGTGCATATATAGATGCAGAAATATTGGGAATCTAAGGGAGAGATAATCAGTCACCGGCACGATAGTGGAGAGTGCCGCGATCTCCAGAAGGGACGACCCCGTCAGGTTGCTCACGAATCTGCATCATGAAGGAGGAGAATACCTAGAAGTTAGCAGAGCAGTACGGGCGAGAATAAAGTGGTGGCAAACGCATGTAAGATTTGAACTTTGCACTCACTGCTCCTTAAGAAGCTTGTTCGGGTTCAGGGGCTTATCGAGGAGGCCCTCCATTGTTGGACTGCGAGAGGTGGTTCGGTTGCCGTGGGCCCCCCTGCGTGCAGGAGAGAGGTTGGTGGCCGCAGGTGGTGGCAGCGGCTAGCGGGCCGCAGGAGGACGGTTGGAAGCCAAGACTCTGCCTCTGACGGTGGTGGCAGCAGCGGCTGGCTGGCGGATCAAAGATTTTGAAACAGGGCGGTCCACCATAAAAAAATTACAATGAATATGACATGCCAATAGCACAATAGAAGTTGATGAATATGATCTTAATTTCTCAAATAAATTTTGATTTTGCATAAGAAAAAGCCTACATGCCTTGAAAAGTTCAAAGGAGACTGTGTGCATGTGTTCATTCTTCCACATTTGATACATATATGTAACCATGTGGTCCTAGTTGACATTCTGTTCTTCAATATGGCAATGACATTTATTGATTCAAAAAGTGAGAACAATGTATCAATTGTTTGACCCAAACTGAACAATTCAGTAGTAAGTAGTACTAACATTTCTGAAAATTACAGCTCAGGATGCCACATGGATTCAGAAAATGGATCCATACTGAAACAATTCAGTAGTAAGTAGTAACATTCCTGGACAGAACTCATCACTAGTAATACATTACAATTTACAGAGGAGCACAGCAAGCCTCAATAAGTAACGAGAAGTACTGTCAGGTGGCAACACGACGAGCAATGAGTATAATCAGTAAACAAAAATTGCGGAAGAGGCAGAAAACTCATCAAACGTACCTCAAATCGGGCTGGGCGGCTGGTTACGTGCCTTCTGCAGCTGCACAACGCCGGGCGCCGGGCGCCGGACGTCGACTGCCGAGTGCGGTCTGGGCGGCTGCGGGCTGCCGGCTGGTCGCGGTAGCGCAGGGCAGGGGCGGGGCGGGGCGGGTAGAGTCGACGGCGAGGCACGGGACCAGGTGGCGAGATCGGCGGGAGCGCAAAGCAGTCGCGAGGGGAATCGGGGACGCAACGGCTGTCCTGCCGCTGCCGCGGCTGTGCGACGAGTCTTTTTCTTGCGACGAGTCGACTCACGGCTGTGTTTTGCTGGGCTTTTTTTTGCTTTCCTTCCAGCCCATCCCCTGATCTCTCTTATGGGCTATGGTCTCGCGCACGCGATGCAAAAAAAAAATTTCGCGAATACGCTTTGTAGGGTATCTTTGCATCACCTTGATAGAGTCCGAAGCAAAATGGAGCTCTTCCGTTCGTTTGGATTTTCAGCCGTCGGATCGGAATCTCCTCGCGACGGCCGTCGGATCTCGATCCAAATCGCTGTGGGTCGTTGGATATTTACCCGATCAACCTCGGCCGTCGGATAAAATTCCAATTGCAACAAATTGTAATATCCATGCCCCCACCGGGGTATTTTGGTCATTTCGCGTTGGGGGGTATAAAAAGGGACCGTTGCCGTGGGATGACCTAGTCGCATCCTCCCTCCTGCACTCGCGCCTCCCCCGCGCCCGGCTCCTCCCGCCTCGCCGCCTCCTTGCTTGAAGATCCAGAGCGAGTCGCTGCCGCTGCATCTTTTCCTCCTCAAGCGCACCATCCCAATCTCCCGTGCTCCGCCTCCGCCCCGCTCCCCTTCCTGGCGGCGCTCCCGACCGCCGCCATCGCGACGTCTTCTTCTCCCCCACCGTCGAACTTAGGCCGCCGCTCCGTCTCCCGTCCCCGTCGCACCTCCCCTCGAGCCACCGGCTGGTGCTCCCCCTTCAAGGGAGGAGCAACTCTGCCTCACGGAGGGGGTGGGGTGATGCTCAGGGATGGGGCAGCCGCGGGCTCCGGCACAGGCGCGTGGGTACCGCCGCCGTGGCTCACCCCACCCACGAGGTCCTGGTTCCTCTCAGATGCGGCCTAGGAGGACGCTCTCTCACGTGGTGTGGCTGCTGCCCATGTTGCCTCTACCGCGAGCACCGTGGAGGAGGAGCGGTCGCTGGGGAAGAGAAAGAGGAGGCTGGTGCGAGCTCGTGCCGGTCGGCGACGGCGTGGCCGGTGCTAGATTTGGATGGGACAACTGCTACCCGCTCCACCACTCTAGGTTCACCGCCTCTCTCTCTCTCTCTCCCTCTCTCTCTCTCTCTCTCTCTCTCTCTCTCTCTGATCGCCGTTCCTCTTATCTTCTTGGATTGCAGGTCAGAGCCGGACGAGGTCTCCCACAGTGTAGCTTGGATGGAATCTCCAGCAGATCAGTGCTCTGGTAATTAACAACTCCATGATGGTTATGAGCACACCCATATTTAGTTTAGTGTTGTGGTGGTGCATACAATGTGGTGCCTGGGAAGCCCCAGAGTTTGAAATGGTACTGGATTGTGTCTGCTTGAGATCTCTCTGCATTTGTTGCTTATGGTTCTGGGGTTTCGTAATGTAATCATGCTTCATTCAGGCCATTAAGTTTTTGGATAAGAGGTCAAACACACCTGCCACCTTCACATTTGTTTTCATTTGAATTCAGTATATGCCAGCACTTCTGCTTATAACTGAACTGAACTATTTGTAACATTCTTATTGTATGTACATATTGAGAGTTGTCAAGAAACTTTTTTATATAAAGCTTATTGTATTAGCTTTGCCACTGCTTTTAACCAGTAGTCTGGAGTGACAAATATGTGAGAGGTTGTGAATTGGCAATGCAGACTGAATTGACTGCCTTTCTTCTTACAACTGTATCCCTTTTCCTCTTTCAGAATGACATGCTGCAAATAGTTCAGGTTTGAACAAGGAATGCAAAATTCAAGGATTGAGCCAGTGCTGGTCTATATTTCATATTGGTTTTTGCACCCTGCAGCCAGTGGTAAGACACACAATAACTGGATTAAGTTATCTTGCTGTGTGAAGGGGGGGCTCCTCTTTTTGCCAGACTAACATATTATTGGGATATTTGACTTCTTGTTGACAGAGACAGTTAACAAAAGGGATTGCACTCTTTGTGACGAGGGTCTCCTTTTTAGTTCAGCTCTGTTATTCACAAACTAGGCATCAAAAATATTATTGCAACATCTAAAGAATGTTGCCATACATGTGATCACCTATATAATTCCTTGGTCACTAAATTATTGTAAATGCCCTTTTAATTAGTACTGATATTTCTAGGATACATTGTTCACCTCAGAAGGCCCTGTTTCACTTTCTCCTTTTTCTTCTTTTGTCCTTCATTATCTTTTAGCTAATAATGTGATCCTTGTATTTGCATATTTTAGAGTATATATCATGTGAAGATACTGAAGCTTAACTTCATGAGAGAAAGGAAAACGCTTGGGAATTTAAATGTTTAGATGAGCTTTCCGTGGTTATTCTGCCATTGCCGATGTAAGCTTCGCCGGCTCTTTACATTTTTATGAGCACGATGTATGTGCTTTCTGTGAGAGTAAGGTAGTAATACAACACAAGATGATGTTGCCTGTCGCTGTGTATCCGTTGTTTGGGAGTGAGGTGGTATAAACTCCATATTTCCGACATTAGAAGGAAATCATAAAAAGAGTATAGATGCACTTGCTCGACTAACAAAGCTTGTACCTAAGAGCAGGTCTGGTTCATGCTTTAGGGAGGTTAAATAAATTTCAGTCAGACGCAAAGTAATTTCTAGCATAGTTGCATTTGATCATCAGTAGATCATCATATATAACAGGACTATAGAACAAAGTACATAAAATCATAATTTTTAGAACTGATTGTATTTCAGATTCAGTGGCTTCGCTACCGTTTTAGCTTAATGACATCTTCCAGTTCCCAGCTATGCAAGTCTAATATATATGGTTGCAGGGCGTTAACACATCTGGTTGCAGGGCGTTAGAGGATGAGAGTGGAAGCTGGCGAGCGGTGTCCACAGATTGTACAGCGACCAAGCGGTGGTGAAGAATCAATGTGTGGATCTATCATTACCATATGTACTAGGTATGCAAAGTTATTCCTATGGTATGCTTTATTGTGGCCATACGGCCTTTTATGTTTCATTCCTTTTGTATTTCTGTCAACAAAAAATATAGAGCCGCACCTTAATTGTCATGGTGATGTTGGACGGCATGGTAGTTGTCCAGTTCTATTATTTAAGAAGTCAATGTGTGTATATCTGGCAAAGTGATAATCACAGTTGACTAAAGAGCTTAGAAGTAGAGTTTAAAAGAAAATTCAGAAGCATTGGAGGCTCATGCTTCTACTATCATGTTTTATGCTCCAGTTAGGAGTGGTGTTTCTAAAATAGAGATTATTGATTTTCACGTATATAACCTGTGTTCATAGCAGCATTCCTGTCTCATCCTTTCTTTTCCGTTTTCTTCTCCCTCTAAATTGTAGAGCTCCTATTCAAATTAGTAATCTTTTCAACTGTTTTTATAACTTCGCAAAAAGGTCCTGATAAAGAAGAGTCGCAGGCTTCAGAAATAAGATGTTTGCTTTATTTAACTAAGTTGTTCTCTTTTTGAGGGAGTATTGTGCTAAGATGTTTGATATCCTTATTATAGGGATACAAGGTCCGTGAAAGAGGTCTGGTGTTAGCCACCAAATTACGATGTTGAGCAGTGCCCAAGCGAAAGATAGCAAGGCGGTTGACGTAAGGATACGGAGTAAGCAGCGCTAGCGGCAGTGGACACAGCTACCATGTCAGTGGGCACACCAGAGGCACAACACACGATGTAGTGCACATCAAAGCAGTCGCCGCTCCGCGGTAAATTAGATAGAGAAAATATATGACATGTTAGGCTGTTACTTGCTAGCAGCAGAAATATTCAACTTATTCATGAGGTAACAACAGGGTCTATTGCGCTGAATTTTTTAGATGAAACCAAACCAAACTAATATATACCTAGCATCCGTCCAGAAGTCTTGATTACGGAATATATATGGTCCCATTTTAAGTTTCATAGGATATGCTCGGATATCTGTTCTTTTATAGGGATTTGAGAAAAAAGAAAAGAAAAACACTTATAATAAGGCAATGGCTTCGTGAGAAAGCACAAGTAATATCGTTGCATGGCAGCAAGGCATACCTTAATTTGCTTCATGGTGAACTGGAAATGTGCTTCTATGTCAAACTGAAAAAAGATATATGTTGCCTGCTAGCACGGTAATATGACCATCCATTAACCACTATTTTGTCGAAATACAGGGATATCTGGTGCGTTTCCATATGCAGAAAATCTTCTTGCCACTGCACCTGTAGGCCTAATGGTTCGCTTCTCTTGTTTCAGGTCAGTCTACCCTGACTTGCTCTGCTTTTAGACTATCTGTTTGAGTTATATAGCTGGAAAACATGTACAATTTCTGCACCTCCTTTTGGTGATATTTATCAGTTAGTGAGATTTCTTTACCTACGCTCTATGACGCAGATTGTGTATGCCTCTTATTTATTTGGTTTGATTTAGGAATAGAATCATTGGGATATGTATTTTAGATTTAGACTTACAGAAGGGGTATGTGACGTGACAGTGCAAAGCCTTTTAGGGCTATCCTCTTTCTCCTATTTCTTCTTTGAACTTTGGAACAAACCCTCAATTTGCTCACTGTAGTAGTGTGTTATTCATCGTGATCTATGAAGCCGATCTTATTGAATTTATAGTTGGCATACTTCACATTGCATTGGTTAGAGTGGCCCATGTGAGTAGGTATGGATAGCCTGAGCTTCTATTGAGGGCACTTCTTCATATGGCACAAATCACCACAAGTTTGTGCTTCACCTATTCACAACCACCCGGCCAGAACTTGAAAATGGAACCAGAGAGTAGTACTTGCTTAGAGCATCTCCAACGGCCGCACAAAAATTCCGCGCCCAATAAACATTATAGCGCGCCACTGTAGCACTTTTAAAGCGCCGGGACCAATTTTGCTTTAGCAGGTGCCCAAAAACGCGCGCCCAAAAAGCAGACAATGCAAATTGTGAAGCGCGCGCAATCCGGCGCCCCAAATATGCTGCGCGCGATAGCGTTTTTCAGCGCGTGCGCAAAAACTTTTAGCGCTACAGCTTGTGCTGGAGCTGTCCGGCGCCCAAAAAAACAAACTTTTAGCGCGTGGAGCTCTTTTTGGGCGCCTGTTGGAGATGCTCTTAGGGAGCTAGCCCAGTGCTATGTAAAATGGAACCAGAGAGTAGTACTTGAAAATGGAGTTTATTGTAGGTGAGTGTGCGAATAAAGGAAAAGGGTAAATACATTTGTTTCATTTTGTGATCCCATTGATCATGTTATGCTATGTACCTACAACGACTACTGTATGTGATCAGTTTTTCTAAGCCGTGTTCCATTTGTTAGGCTTGATACGCATCCTGCCGCGCCGCCGCAACCGCTCTCACTCGCGTCGTCTCCTACTCCATGCCCCCTTGGTGCTCATCAGGAGGAGCGCGGCTCGCCGCCGGCCCTTGCGAGAGAGGTCACCGCCCCTGGTCAACTTTGGCCGCCTCCACCACCACCCACTCGCAGGAGCCCCGCCACTCCTCCTGATCCTCCATCGCGTGTTCATTACCGGGACGAGTAGCGGCTCTGCCTGGAGGCGCTGACATTTGCTGGAGGAGCGCCAGACCGTTGTCCCCGGCGCTCAACAAGATCTGTAGATGTAATGCTCGCCTCTAGGCTGCTTGCCTTGCCTCAGGTGCTCTTTCCCGCGTTTCCTTTCGTCCCCTCCATGCTCCTTCTCAGCCTGGTGATGTGCTGCCTGACCGCGTTTGTCCTGCTGCAGCGCGCCCGGGATCTGACGGCACTCCTTCAGTCAGCCGTTGGTCATTGCTTTGGTTGGTCGCTTCTTGTACCTTTTCTACTGTTTATTTAATAGCTAATGCATTGTTATCGATATGCGTTCATGTTTATTGTTATCTTGCAGCCATTCTGGTACAAAATTTTGTATTGATATGCATTCATGATTATAAAGTTTTTGATTATTCGGGTACAATTTCATGAGAGCGTTTGTTCTTTCTGATGCCAACCCTCAGTGTGATATTTTGTCATGTGAACACATAATATCTGTATGTGGTTATGTGCACCTTCATAGGAAGGCTCACTGATCCCCATTTGTGATGTCCGCAAGGATTGAGAAGACAATTGGTCGGATTGCTTTTGGAAGAGGCGGCAGAAAGAGTAGAAACCATGATGCCTATGTTGATTCAAAGTATAGTTATTAAGCAAACCATTACTGTTATTAGTGCTTAATTCCTCCTGTATGTTTGAGAAATTGAAATGATGGAATCAATGGTCTATATTTCCTTCAAATTGTCGAATATATATTGTGTAACCAATAGTGGACTGGGTGGGTGCTGCCATTGTGTTTTGCTTTTCGTGTAACAGTCTGAATCGAATATGAATCGTGTTCTACCAAGTTGGATATAATGTCGCTGCATTGTAAATAAGTTATTGTGTGCTGTGATTCTTCTTTGCTTTTGGTATAATGTTCTAAACCTGCGCATTTTTCCTTCATCATGTCAACCTATCGAATTTGGAGTGTGACCTACCGTGTTCGATGGTCACCATGTTGAATATGACCGCACCCGGCAAGGGTGCGGGGAGCGGCAAGCCGCACTTTCTATCTAGTTGATAGAGAGAAAGGAGGAATACAAGAGGCCGACGCCACGTACACGTACGCAAGAAGGCGTGTCCGTGGCGTTCAAGTGAGCATAGAGTGATGGGGTTGCTCAGCCCCTCATACAAGATCAGGTTACATGAATAAAAACACTAAGTCCTTTGGCTCCGGCAATGGTCCAGGAGCGTGCGTCATCTTGAATAGTGGTGACCATGGTCGGGGTAGACGGGGCGATCTTGTCGAAGATAACCGCATTCCGATGGCGCCAAAGCGTCCAGTCCACAAGGCCAGCTAAGGTAGTGAGGCCGCAGCGAGTGGTAGCAGGTAACCTGAGGAGGGCTACAGAGAGCCAATCGAAGAAGCCGGAAGATCCATCGGGCTGGAGGGTGGGAGGGGGAGCACCAGTTGAGGATCTCGTGCCAGACAGACCGAGCAAAAACGCATCCCACCAAGATATGATGCAAAGTCTCTGGCTCCTGAAGGCAGAAAACGCATGTCGGCTCGTGATGTAGGCCACGCCGAGCAAGCCGGTCGGCAGTCCAACAGCGGTTCAAGGAGGCTAGGTATATGAAAAACTTCACCGAAAGGGGCGCGCTAGACTTCCAAACCAGACGCCAGTGCTCGGGTGTTGTGGAGCCGTTGAATAGAGCAGCATAGCAGGAGGATGCCGAGTACACGCCATTCTCGGTCCATTTCCAATGAAGGGTATCAGGCTGGGACGAGAGAACCACGTGTTGAACCTTGCGCCAAATGTCAACGTACTCAAGGGTGGCCGCACGACCAAGCGATCCTGGATGTCAGAGATCCACGCGCGATCAATAAGCGCCGTGGCGACCGTGCGGGTGCGCCGCCTCCTGGGCGGGACAAGGGCCACCAGGACGGGAGCAAGGGTCGAGATGGAGTTGCCCTCAAGCCACGGATCGGTCTAGAAGCGGCAAGAGGTCCCATTACCGACGATCCAAGAAGTGGACGCACGAAAAAACTAGGCGACCTCCGCATCATGAGGAAGCTGGAGGTGAGACCAAGAGCGACTGTGATCCGTGGCCTGCAGCCAGAGCCACCAGACATGGAGAGAAATACCAGTGCAGTGCAAGTCCCGTATGCCAAGCCCTCCAAGCTCGATGGGACGGTAGACTCGCGCCCAACTGACGAGACAAGAACCCGCACGCGCGTCTTTGCGTCCATGCCAGAGGAAATCCCGGATGATTCTGTTGACCTTCTAGAGGATTGGAGGAGTGAGAGCCATGGCGAGTAAGATGTGCACGGGCATGGCAAATAACACATGCCAGACCAAGGCCAAGCGCTCACCGCGCGTAAGGAGGGCGGCCTTCCAAGTAGCCAACTTGCGGAGGAGCTTGTCGACTAGGGGCATCAGATGGGAGGGCGGGACTTTCCAGAGGGAAAGGGGCAGGCCCAAGTATGTCACCGAAAAAGAGGAAACCGGGCAGGAAAGCGTTGCCCCAGCGGACTGGGCGACGTCGGGGGGGGGGGGGGGCACTGGATGGGCACAACTAGGCACTTGGAGAAGTTCATGCGTAAGCCGGAGACGTCGCCAAAGAACTCCAGGAGCTTACTGACTGTGGACAGCTCGAAGCTGTCGGGGTGGCAGAAGACCACAACGTCGTCCATGAACAGAGACACACTAGATGCGGCGTGGCGCTGAGTAAGCCTCCTGATGGCGCTGGACGCAACAGCATGTTGGAGAAGCGAGTTGAGAGCATCTATGACCAGCACGAAGAGCATAGGCGAAACAGGGTCGCCCTGGCGGAGCCCCTTGCAGTGGGCAATGGGAGGGCCTGGAGTGCCATTAATCAAGACGCGCGTGGAGGCTGTGGAGACGAGGATGGATACCCACTCCCGCCACCTTGGGCCAAAGCCCAAGTGCTGCAACATCTAAAGGAGAAAGGCCCAGGAGACCGAGTCGAAGGCCCGGGCGATATCAAGCTTCAGGAGAGCCCGTGGGTGTTTGAGTTGATGCAACTTCCTCGCCGTCTGTTGAACAAGCAAGAAGTTGTCGTGGACACTTCTACCAGCGATGAATGCACTCTGGCTCATGGAGACAAGCTCCCCCAACCTCGGTGCAAGGCGAAGGGATAGGACTTTAGCAAAAAGCTTTGCCACCAAGTGTATAAGGCTGATCGGACGGTAGTCAAAGAGCGTGGTCGCATCCGGCTTCTTAGGCAGGAGAGTGATGAGAGCCTCGTTTAGGCATTGGAAAACCTGGCCATTGAGGGAGTAAAGCTTGGCAAAAACCCCGGACAGGTCATCTTTGATGATATCCCAACATGAGCGCAGGAATTCCGCAGTGAAGCCGTCCGGGCCGGGCGACTTGTCAGAGGGGAGCTTCTTGATGGCGGCCCATATCTCCTCGGCGGTGAAAGGTTCCTCAAGAGAGGATAGGTCGAAAGCACTGGGGTGGCCAATGGCATCAAGGTTTAGGGATGTGGCTCTGTCGCTCTGCGTCCCCAAAGCAGAGGAGAAGTGATCGAAGGCGGCCCTAGCCAAGTCCGACTCGCCAGAAACACGGACTCTGTTGACAGTAAGGTCGATCATATGGTTCTTGCGGGCACGGTGAGAAGCCTGAATTTTGCAGAAGGCTGCGGACGCCTCGCCCTCCTTAAGCCATCATAGACGGATACACTGACGAGCGATCGACCGCTCCAGAGAAGCCAGGCCCAGGTATTTTAGCTTGAGCTCGCGGCGCAACCAAGCCTCGGCGGGGGAGAGCGGCCTGAGATCCTGGGCCGCGTCGAAACGGGCGATGAGTTCACGCGCAATGCCCAGCTGCGCGGAGAGTGTGACCATGGAGCGCGAGCTCCAGCGTTGAATACACCGCGCTGTGGCCTTGAGGTGCGCAAAGAAACGCCGGAAGGGGTCCGGGTCAGGTGGGACAGAGCACCAAGCATCCTTAACCACCTGATGGAAGCCATCGAGGGAAGGCCAAAACTTCTGGAAGTGAAAGCGCCGACCACCATGGGAACGAGCAGAACAGTCAATGAGCAGCGGGCAGTGGTCCGAAGCCGCGGAGGAGAGGCATCGTAGCAAGCACTGGGAGTGAGCCACCTTCCACGAGGGAGTACAAAGAACTCGGTCATTCCTGACAAGGGTAGGAGCATCTTGCTCGTTTGACCAAGTATAGAGTCGTCCATGAAGGTAGATGTCGTGGAGACCGTGGTCCGAAATGAAATGACGGAAACGATTCGAGGTGCGCCTGTTAATCCGGCCATTATTCTTATCCGCCGCCGATGTGACAAGGTTGAAGTCACCGCCTAAAAGCCAAGGGCCAGAAATATTGCTCCATAGGTCTTGGAGCTCGTTGAGGAAGGTAATTTTAGCATCATCCCCCTGAGGGCCATAGACACCCGTGATCCACCAATGGGGGCCGCCAAGGGGTGGAGTCACCACAGCCGAGCCGTGATGATCGCCGACGATCGGGTTGGACAGAGCGACTACGGTAGATTGCCACGCAAGGATGATCCCACCGCGGGTACCATCCGCCGGTAACCAATAGAACCCATCAAAGGGGGCGCCCAGAGTCTCAATAACAAGCGCCGACGAGACCGAAGAAAGTTTAGTTTCTTGAATGCAAACAATACAAGGCGAGGCGGAGTGGATCACCGTGCGGACAGCGGTGCGCTTAGCACGGCTATTAAGACCACGCACGTTCCAAAATACAACTTTGAGGTTGTCTAACATTAAGAAATGGGCATCACACAGGGAGCCAAAAGGCTGGGATCATGCCGCGGACGGGCATGGCAGGGAAGAGGAGGGCGCCAAGCTTCCAAGGACGGACTGTGGGATACTCCAACCGTAGAAATCAGCAAAGGCGCGCACGACATCAATGGCCAGAGGCAGCTCGAACAACTTGTTGTAGCGGATGAGAATTGCGTCCGAGACTGGCTCGTCTTCCTTGAGGAGGCCCAAGCTGAGAAGTAGAACGCGCTTGGCTTTTGCCTCAGAATCTAACCCACGGTCGGCTTTGGCAATGCGTGCGCTACGGCACGGGGTGAAGCTGGGCGGAAGGGCAGCCCTGCCACGTTGCGAACTGGGGGTAGGAAGAACCGGAGACACCGGGGAAGAGATGGAGGAAATGAATTCCTTGAGCTGATCTGGTCAGGAGTATGGCTGCATGGCCCTGCATGGGTTGGGGAGACGTGGCGCGTCCTGGGCCGCAGCATGGGTCGAAGTGACCTGGCCATGCACGATGTCGGGGGACGGGATCGGGCCCACGAGGTGATCACCACTAGCCGCAAGGGATGGCTGATCCGAAGCAAGAGGAGTATCAACCTCGGAAACCAGCGTCGCAGAGGGCGCGCTGCAACCAGCCGGTGGCCCGGTGGGGCCAGCAACAATGAAGTCGCCGATTGGAGCAGAGGACGCGTCCGGCGCACCGACTGGGGCAGAGACAGGAGATAACGCTGTCGGGGTGGGGGCCGGGGGGGCCAGGCCAGTTGTCGAAACGGGATCCGTGCCAGCCAGCGCAGGGCTGGCACGTGTCACATCCGAGGAAGGCCCCAAAAGCAGCACATGAGAAGGTGGGGGTGATGGAGACCGGGTGCGTTGGGGGGAAGGTTCTGGAGCCGCGGCTGCCAACACGAAACTGGCGCGTGTCGCAGCCGAGGCGGGCTCCAGAAGCAGCGCGGGAGTGGGCGACGACATTTGAACCCGGTCAACAGGGCTTCGCGCGGCGGGCCCTGCTTTATCCAAAAGCAAAGCAGGGTTGCTGACGGCGGGAGGGGTCAGACGCAGAGCAGCAGGGATCCGAGGAACGACCGGGCTAGCAAGGGGATGCGGGTCCAAGATACCCTGCCAACCCCGGTAAGGAAGCTGCCGGCGGCAACCACGCCCACCACCGGAGCCCCGACGGGAGGAACGCCCTGAGGCACGACCACCAGGCTCCCTAGGCGGGAACTCATGACGGCGAGGCCATGGATCCGGGACCGGAGGGGACGCGCAGTCAGCATCGGGATCCGTGCCGGGGGCGGGCGGCGGTGGCCGGCTAGGAAAACGGTAGTCTTCTATCTCCTCGACATGAATGGACACACGGAAACGAAGCAACGGGCGCGTGAAGCGGGACACACGGTTCGGGTCGGCATCGTATGGCACGCTGTCCCGTTCCGGCAGCAGCAGCTCGGGAGAGCGCAAAATGGCGTCGGGGTTGGCCGTCCAGGCGTAGAGGCGGAACGCCGACATGTCTTGCCCCGAACTGGTCTCCGGCGCAATCTCATTGATGAGATAGAAAGGGGCTAGAAGGGTGAGAGTAGAGGAACGACACCATGCGTGATCGGGGATACCACGCATCACGATGTGCACACGGAACCGCGCGAAAACGGGCTCGCCGCCGGCAAGGCTGCTCCAGGGGCTGAAGACCAGCCGGAAGCGCTGCGAACGGAGGCAACCAGTGGCGACACGGGCGCGATCCTCCATGGAGCGGAAGCGGATCAGGAAATCGTCCGGTTGATGGAGATGAACCGAGAAGTCCCCACGACGGAGCTTGAAACGCGCCATGAGGGCGTCAGCGACCTCGTCCGCGCAGATGCCAATGTGGTTGCCAGCGAGGGTGCCGATGAGAGCCAAGCCCAGCGACGACTCCGCCGACTCCAGCTCCGCAGACCACGGGAGATAGCATACCGCCGCGGCCGGGCGCAACGAAGGGTGGCCAGACAGGGGAGTGGCCGCCCCGGACGAGGAGCCAGACCTGGCCGGGGCGGGATGGGAGCCGAGGCCGGCGCTGAAGGAGAAGGGGACGCCGAGGCCGGTAGAGAAGAGCCCACCGAGGCCGCAAGCGAGGGCAACACAACCGGCAGGGGGGAGTCCACCGAGGCCGGCAGGGAGGACGACACACTCCTGGCCCCGGAAAACGTGGGGACGCAGGGACCGGCCACACTCGCCTCCGACGAACTGGGGGAATAGGGGCGAGGCCACTTGGGCGGTGGAGAGGCATAGGGGCGGGGAGAGCGCGGGGAGGTGCAATACCGGGCGATGTGGCCGTAGTGGCGGCATCGCCGGCAGCGGATGTCCCGACGACACTCACTGCGGCGATGATCCGGACTGGGGCTGAGGCAGCGGGGCACTCCGCAGCCTGTGGGGGGGGGGTCCCGGCGGAGAGGATCCCGGGAGGAGTGGCGGCGCGGGGGGCGACGAGGCGCGGCCGGAGCACGCCGCGGCCGCGGACGGTGACCCAACCATCGCCGGCCGGCGACGCCACGGGCTCCTCCACCGGAAGAACGCGGTGGATCTCAGAGCGCGGGCGCGGACGGTGTAATGCCCCGAGAATCTTGCTACAGTAATCCCCACTAATGATGCCTTGTCGTCATGCTTTCTTAAGCCAAAATGCCACTTACCAAAAATCAAGTCTAATTCAATTCAAATTGCAAGTCCATTATTTGCATCTTCAAATGAGCCAGAAAAATAGTTCACAATGTGGCAAATATTCTCTAAGTATTTGTCATGATGAAACCTACCTTTGTTGGATTTCAAAAATGCTCCTGTGAATTATTTGAGTGGTCCAGCAACAATTAAATTGGCCTTTTCAATTTCTAAAAGTGTGTAAACATTTCCAAATGCTCAAAACAATTTTGTGCAACTTCACAATATTGCAAAGTATTTATTGTGGCATGTGGCACAATTTACAAGAGTCATTTGGTGCTCAGAATAATTGCAAAGCAGTAGCTTTTTGATTTCCAGAAGAAAAAAATGAAAGAGAGGAAAATGGCACTATGCTCTTACGAGGCCCGGCACACACAGTGTTCATAAAGCCTATTGATATAGTGCATAGGCCCAGCCCAGCTTCCCCTCATCCCCTTTCTGTGTTCATCAGACAAACAGAGGACGTGGAGGCCATCCCATGGCTGCCTGCCAAGCGCCGGCCATCCCACGGCTTCCCCTTGGTGGATAAGATCGCCCTAAAGCCTCTGGCAAACCCTAGATCGCCCTCGTTCATCCCCCCTTGATCCCCATCGTTCCCCTTCCCCTCTGTCTCCAATTGAGCTCGTGCGCTCGTGCATTGACCGTTGTCTCGTCGTCGTGGTCGCGGACACCGACCTCTCCGGCGCGCGGGAGCACGTCCAGGAGGTCCACAGCGGCCGTCTTCTTCCGTTCAGGGGACCAGCCAAAGCCGGGACGCCCCCTCCACGATGCCTTCTTCGTCTTTCTCCGTCTCGGCCGTCGCATCTCGTGTCACCATTGCCGCTACTCCAAGCCGCCCCCTGCCTCGCCGACCTCGCCAATGAGCTCGTGGTGAGCACCTCCCCCGAATCCCCCCTCTTTTCATCTTGATTCTTTGCCGTAGCCGCCGTCTCTGAACTCGTCTGAGCTCCCACGTACGCGTACGTGTACGTGCGTGCTTGAGCCACCGCTCCTACTACCTTTGCATTGTTGCTCCCTGGCCGCGCCCTGGCCTCGCCCGCTCGCACGTGGCCGCCCCCTGTTCGCCTCCTCTTATCGTTGCGCTGCTGCTACCTGCTCTTGTTGCTGCCCCCCCCCCCGCAGCCGCCTGCGCGCCCGCTGCGCTGCTGCTCGCCTACTGCTCTTCTTCTGCTAGTCGCGCTTGCTGCTACCTACTGCCACAACTGTTCTTGCTGCAACTGCTGCCGCCGGCCTCGCCCTCTGCCCTGCGACCGCTTCCCCGAACTCGCCGCGCCCTCCCCCGCCGTTGCCGTCGAAGGCCGCCGTCGCCTTCTATGCGCGCCCGCCGGAGCACCCCGGCCCGTGCCCGCCGCCACCTGACCTCGCCGGCTTCGCCCCCCCCCCCGCGCACCGCGTCGCCTTGCAGTGCCTAGTCCCCTGTCGCCGTGCCCTTGCCTGCCGCCGCTCGCCGCCACTCGATGAGGCCCCTCCGGTGCGGACGTCCCAGCGAGGCCACCGCTGGCTTGGCCTCTGTCCACGGGGCCGGCCCAGTTTAACTACGGGGCTAGACCACCCCCTAAACTAACCCCCCCACTACTACTGACCCATGGACCCAAGTCCATTAACTTAGATTAGATTTTAAACTAATTTAAGTCCCCCCTGTCAATGACAGGTAGACCCCACCTCTAGATATCTCTTTAAATGGAAAATACTAAATCTGTGAGAATGACACCTGGGCCCCACTACCCAGGTTTGACCAGTCAACAGTTGACTAGTCAACTGTGACTGGACTAATTGACTGGGTCAACTAAGCCCCTGGCCCCACTTGTCATTGGCAGTGGCTAGCCCGTGCTGAGTATAAAATGTATATTCTGTTTTTAAGTCTATTTGGTAATAAATCTAGGAACTTCAGAAAAATGCTAAAATCTTTAGAAATTCGTAGTAAATATACCGTAACTCGGATGAAAATGCTTTCTACATGAAAGTTTCTCAGAACGACGAGACGAATCTGAATATGCGGTCCGTCTACCTGTCAGATGCCTCTAACTATCTGAACATGGAACTTTCCCCCTCCGGTCATCTGTCTGACACAGGTCCGAAACCGAGAAAACATTCCGGGTTGACTTCCCCCTTCGCCGGTATCGTGTAGCACCGCGTTAGAACACGTCTAGCTCTGCCTGTTGTCCTGTTATGCACTTGCTTGATATGTATTTACTGTTTCTCCCCCCTCTTCTCTTCGGTAGACCCCGTGACGATGCTGATTGACTACGTCACCGATGAATCTTCTTCCTTTGCAACAGAGCTTCCAGGCAAGCCCCCCTTTTGATCATCCCGATATTGCCCATTCCATGCTCTCATGCTTGCATTAGATTTTGCTACTGTTATTGTTTGCTCCTATTCTGATGCATAGCCTGCTTTTGTATCTGCTGTTGTACCTTACCTGCTTATCCTAAACTGCTTAGTATAGGTTGGTTAGTGATAGATCAGTGACCCCCACCTTGTCCCTGTTGCCCCTGCTTCATCATCGAAGACCCGTTCAACGGGATCGAAGACCAGGCCCCGATACCGCACATCACTTTCCCCTTAGTTGCTCAACACTACTGGGTTACTATCGAGTGCCGAGGGTGAGCCCTCTTCATCACTTCTGTTGTTAACCTGTAGTGTAGCTATTCAGTCGTGGTCATCGAGGGTGATTTCCTCCTTAACCACTTCCGATACGGCTCTGTCGTGCAACCCCTCAAGTGTGAACCTCGAGGGTGGATCCTCTTACGTTCACCTTGATGATTACATTGAGTGGAATTCACTGGGGGTGATTCCTCGGGTTTTACCCTTGATGTTTGGACACACAGTTACTATGGTTACTATGACTTTACACTGAACCATGTTACTAAAGACGGGTCGACCCTGAGGGGTACCCGCACGAGCTTAATTGCGAGTGATGTGGAGACGAGTTGACCTGGAGGGTGCCCGCGAGATAATTACGAGGCGTGGCCGGGCATTCCTAGCCCTTGCCACAAGTCCTCGAGACGGGGCAACGTGGTCACATCTTTCGTGAGTCTCTGCTTGTTACCGTGCGTTCCTAATCCACTACGATTTGGATATTTGATCCGAGGGGCCTCTAGCCTGATAGCACTAACCATCACGTGGGCATAGTATGGGCGTTCTGCGTCGTATGCATCAGCGACTGAGCAGCGCGCGCCGGGTTGGACTGTGTAAGCGCCTGCCTTGTTGAAGGACGTAGCTAGGTCTGCTCACCGGCCACGTTCGCAACGTGCAGGAGTTCCCGGGGAGATGGCCCATGACCCCTGGGGGCATAGGTTTAGTCCGACCTGTTGGCCTCTCTATTAAGCCTAGGTCGGGTTGAGGCATATTGTTTGGCCGAGGCCGGGCATGACCCAGGAAAGTGTGTCCGGCCGGAGTCAATCGAGCATGTTGGTAAGTTGGTGCACCCCTGCAGGGAAGAAAACATCTATCGATAGCCTGTCCTATGGTAACGGACACTTGGAGTTGTATATCGATCGCTACAACTAGAACTGGATACTTGTGACAGGAACTGGATGGTGATGAGAATTGGTTTGTGATCATAACTGGATAGCATGGCTCTGGGATTGCTTTCTCGCAGGGAGTCGAGAAAGGATCTCTGGCCAAGGTTGATAACACTCCTACTACTTTACCTTATGCTACTCTACTCCCTCCGGTTGCTGCAAGATGGTGGTTTCCATAAGATGCTAGTCTTCGATAGGACTAGGCTATCCCTCTATTCTGGCATTTCTGCAGTCGAGCCAAGTTCAAGGGATTGACTACGATGAGATCTTCTCACCCGTAGCGATGCTTAAGTCTGTCCGAATCATGTTAGCAATTGCCGCATTTTATGATTATGAAATTTGGCTAATGGATGTAAAAACTGCATTCCTGAATGGGTTTCTGGAGAAAGAGTTGTATATGATGCAACCAGAAGGTTTTATCGATCCAAAGGGAGCTAACAAAGTGTGCAAGCTCCAGCGATCCATTTATGGACTGGTGCAAGCCTCTCGGAGTTGGAATAAACACTTTGATAGTGTGATCAAAGCATTTGGGTTTATACAGACTTTTGGAGAAGCCTGTATTTACAAGAAAGTGAGTGGGAGCTCTGTAGCATTTCTAATATTATATGTGGATGACATATTATTGATTGGAAATGATATAGAATTTCTGGATAGCATAAAGGGATACTTGAATAAGAGTTTTTCAATGAAATACCTCGGTGAAGCTGCTTACATATTGGGCATTAAGATCTATAGAGATAGATCAAGACGCTTAATTGGACTTTCACAAAACACATACCTTGACAAAGTTTTGAATAAGTTCAAAATGGATCAAGCAAAGAAAGGGTTCTTGCCTGTATTGCAAGGTGTGAAGTTGAGTAAGACTCAATGCCCGACCACTGCAGAAGATAGAGAGAAAATGAAAGATGTTCCCTATGCTTCAGCCATAGGCTCTATCATGTATGCAATGTTGTGTACCAGACCTGATGTGTGCCTTGCTATAAGTTTAGCAGGGAGGTACCAAAGTAATCCAGGAGTGGATCACTGGACAGCGGTCAAGAACATCCTGAAGTACCTGAAAAGGACTAAGGATATGTTTCTCGTATATGGAGGTGACAAAGAGCTCATCGTAAATGGTTACGTTGATGCAAGCTTTGACACTGATCCAGACGATTCTAAATCGCAAACCGGATACGTGTTTACATTAAACGGCGGAGCTGTCAGTTGGTGCAGTTCTAAACAAAGCGTCGTGGCAGGATCTACGTGTGAAGCGGAATACATAGCTGCTTCGAAAGCAGCAAATGAAGGAGTCTGGATGAAGGAGTTCATATCCGATCTAGGTGTCATACCTAGTGCATCGGGTCCAATGAAAATCTTTTGTGACAATACTGGAGCGATTGCCTTAGCGAAGGAATCCAGATTTCACAAGAGAACCAAGCACATCAAGAGACACTTCAATTCCATCCGGGATCTAGTCCAGGTGGGAGACATAGAGATTTGCAAGATACATACGGATCTGAATGTTGCAGATCCGCTGACTAATCCTCTTCCACGAGCAAAACATGATCAGCACCAAGACTCCATGGGTGTTAGAATCATTACTGTGTAATCTTGATTATTGACTCTAGTGCAAGTGGGAGACTAAAGGAAATATGCCCTAGAGGCAATAATAAAATAATTATTTATTTCCTTATATCATGATAAATGTTTATTATTCATGCTAGAATTATATTAACCGGAAACATAATACATGTGTGAATACATAGACAAACAAGAGTGTCACTAGTATGCCTCTACTTGACTAGCTTGTTAATCAAAGATGGTTATGTTTCCTAACCATGGAGAAAGAGTTGTTATTTGATTAACGGGATCACATCATTAGTTGAATGATCTGATTGACATGACCCATTCCGTTAGCTTAGCACCCGATCGTTTAGTATGTTGCTATTGCTTTCTTCATGACTTATACATGTTCCTATGACTATGAGATTATGCAACTCCCGTTTACCAGAGGAACACTTTGTGTGCTACCAAACGTCACAACGTAACTGGGTGATTATAAAGGTGCTCTACAGGTGTCTCCAAAGGTACTTGTTGGGTTGGCGTATTTCGAGATTAGGATTTGTCACTCCGAATGTCGGAGAGGTATCTCTGGGCCCTCTCGGTAATGCACATCACTTAAGCCTTGCCAGCATTGCAACTAATGAGTTAGTTGCGGGATGATGTATTGCAGAATGAGTAAAGAGACTTGCCGGTAACGAGATTGAACTAGGTATTGGATACCGACGATCGAATCTCGGGCAAGTAACATACCGATGACAAAGGGAACAACGTATGTTGTTATGCGGTCTGACCGATAAAGATCTTCGTAGAATATGTAGGAACCAATATGGGCATCCAGGTCCCGCTATTGGTTATTGACCGGAGACGTGTCTCGGTCATGTCTACATTGTTCTCGAACCGTAGGGTCCGCACGCTTAAAGTTACGATGACAGTTTCTTTATGAGTTTATGTATTTTGATGTACCAAAGGTTGTTCGGAGTCCTGGATGTGATCACAGACATGACGAGGAGTCTCGAAATGGTCGAGACATAAAGATCGATATATTGGAAGCCTATATTTGGACAGCAGAATCGTTCCGGGTGAAATCGGCATTTTACCGGAGTACCGAGGGGTTACCGGAACCCCCCGGGGGGTTATTGGGCCTACATGGGCCTTGAGGAAGAAGAGAGAAGGAGGCAGGAGGTGGCCGCGTGCCCCTCCCCTTCCTAGTCCGGATAGGACAAGGGAAGGGGGCGGCGGCCCCCCTTTCCTTCCCCTCTTCCTCCTCTTTCCCCCCTTCTCCTTCTCCAACTAGGAAAGAAGGGAGTCCTACTCCCGGTGGGAGTAGGACTCCCCCCTGGCGCACCCCTCCTTGGCCGGCCGCCCCCTCCCCTTGGCTCCTTTATATACGGGGGCAGGGGGGCACCGTAGGACACACAAGTTGATCTTCGTGATCGTTCCTTAGCCGTGTGCGGTGCCCCCCTCCACGATATTACACCTCGGTCATATTGTAGCAGTGCTTAGGCGAAGCCCTACGACGGTTAAACATCAAGATCGTCACCACACCATCGTGCTGACAGAACTCCTCCCCGAAGCTTTGCTGGATCGAAGCCCGGGGTGTGTCATCGAGCTATATGTGTGTCAAGAACTCGGAGGTGCCGGGGTAACGGTGCTTGGATCGGTTGGACCGGGAAGACGTACGACTACTTCCTCTACGTTGCGTCAACGCTTCCGCTTCGGTCTACGAGGGTACGTAGACAACACTCTCCCCTCTCGTTGCTATGCATCACCATGATCTTGTGTGTGCGTAGGAATTTTTTTGAAATTACTACGTTCCCCAACAGTGGCATCCGAGACTAGGTTTTATGGTTTGATGTTATATGCACGAGTAGAACACAAGTGAGTTGTGGTCGATATAAGTCATACTTCTTACCAGCATGTCATACTTTGGTTCGGCGGTATTGTTGGATGAAGCGGCCCGGACCGACATTATGCGTACGCTTACGCGAGACTGGTTCTACCGCCGTGCTTTGCACACAGGTGGCTGGCGGGTGTCAGTTTCTCCAACTTTAGTTGAACCGAGTGTGGCTACGCCCGGTCCTTGCGAAGGTTAAAACAGCACCAACTTGACAAACTATCGTTGTGGTTTTGATGCGTAGGTGAGATTGGTTCTTGCTTAAGCCCGTAGCAGCCACGTAAAATTTGCAACAACAAAGTAGAGGATGTCTAACTTGTTTTTGCAGGGCATGTTGTGATGTGATATGGTCAAGACATGATGCTAAATTTTATTGTATGAGATGATCATGTTTTGTAACCGAGTTATCGGCAACTGGCAGGAGCCATATGGTTGTCGCTTTATTGTATGCAATGCAATCGCCCTGTAATGCTTTACTTTATCACTAAGCGGTAGCGATAGTCGTAGAAGCATAAGATTGTCGAGACGACAACGATGCTACGATGGAGATCAAGGTGTCGCACCGGTGACGATGGTGATCATGACGGTGCTTCGGAGATAGAGATCACAAGCACAAGATGATGATGGCCATATCATATCACTTATATTGATTGCATGTGATGTTTATCTTTTATGCATCTTATCTTGCTTTGATTGACGATAGCATTTTAAGATGATCTCTCACTAATTATCAAGAAGTGTTCTCCCTGAGTATGCACCGTTGCCAAAGTTCGTCGTGCCCAGACACCACGTGATGATCTGGTGTGATAAGCTCTACGTCCATCTACAACGGGTGCAAGCCAGTTTTGCACACGCAGAATACTCGGGTTAAACTTGACAAGCCTAGCATATGCAGATATGGCCTCAGAACACGGAGACCGAAAGGTCGAGCGTGAATCATATAGTAGATATGATCAACATAATGATGTTCACCATTGAAAACTAATCCATTTCACGTGATAATCGGTTATGGTTTAGTTGATTTGGATCACGTGATCACTTAGAGGACTAGAGGGATGTCTATCTAAGTGGGAGTTCTTAAGTAATATGATTAATTGAACTAAAATTTATCATGAACTTAGTACCTGATAGTATCTTGCTTGTCTATGTTGATTGTAGATAGATGGCCCGTGTTGTTGTTCCGTTGAATTTTAATGCGTTCCTTGATAAAGCAAAGTTGAAAGATGATGGTAGCAACTACGCGGACTGGGTCCGTAACTTGAGGATTATCCTCATTGCTGCACAGAAAAGTTACGTCCTGGAAGCACCGCTGGGTGCCAGGCCTACTGCTGATGCAACTAACGACGTTAAGAACGTCTGGCAGAGCAAAGCTGATGACTACTCGATAGTTCAATGTGCCATGCTTTACGGCTTAGAACCGGGACTTCAACGACGTTTTGAACGTCATGGAGCATATGAGATGTTCCAGGAGTTGAAGTTAATATTTCAAAAGAATGCCCGGATTGAGAGATATGAAGTCTCCAATAAGTTCTAAAGCTGCAAGATGGAGGAGAATAGTTCTGTCTGTGAGCATATACTCAAGATGTCTGGGTATTGTAATCACTTGATTCAACTAGGAGTTACTCTTCCAGATGATAGCGTCATTGACAGAATTCTCCAATCACTTCCACCAAGCTACAAGAGCTTCGTGATGAACTATAATATGCAAGGGATGGATAAGACAATTCCCGAGCTCTTCGCAATGCTAAAGGTGGCGGAGGTAGAAATCAAGAAGGAGCATCAAGTGTTGATGGTCAATAAGACCACTAGTTTCAAGAAAAAGGGCAAAGGGAAGAGAAAGGGGAACTTCAAGAAGAACAGCAAGCAAGTTGCTGCTCAGGAGAAGAAACCCAAGTCTGGGCCTAAGCCTGAAACTGAGTGCTTCTACTGCAAGCAGACTGGTCACTAGAAGCGGAACTGCCCCAAGTATTTGGCGGATAAGATGGATGGCAAGGTGAACAAAGGTATATGTGATATACATGTTATTGATGTGTACCTTACTAGAGCTCGCAGTAGCACCTGGGTATTTGATACTGGTTCTGTTGCTAATATTTGCAACTCGAAACAGGGACTACGGATTAAGCGAACACTGGCAAAGGACGGGGTGACGATGCCCGTGGGAAATGGTTCCAAAGTCGATTTGATCACGGTCGGCATGCTACCTCTATATCTACCTTCGGGATTAGTATTAGACCTAAATAATTGTTATTTGGTGCCAGCGTTGAGCATGAACATTATATCTGGATCTTGTTTGATGCGAGACGGTTATTCATTTAAATCAGAGAATAATGGTTGTTCTATTTATATGAGTAATATCTTTTATGGTCATTCACCCTTGAAGAGTGGTCTATTTTTGATGAATCTCGATAGTAGTGATACACATATTCATAATGTTGAAGCCAAAAGATGCAGAGTTGATAATGATAGTGCAACTTATTTGTGGCACTGCCGTTTAGGTCATATCGGTGTAAAGCGCATGAAGAAACTCCATACTGATGGACTTTTGGAACCACTTGATTATGAATCACTTGGTACTTGCGAAACGTGCCTTATGGGCAAGATGACTAAAACGCCGTTCTCCGGTACTATGGAGAGAGCAACAGATTTGTTGGAAATCATACATACATATGTATGTGGTCCAATGAATGTTGAGGCTCGTGGCAGATATCATTATTTTCTCACCTTCACAGATGATTTAAGCAGATATGGGTATATCTACTTAATGAAGCATAAGTCTAAAACATTTGAAAAGTTCAAAGAATTTCAGAGTGAAGTTGAAAATCATCGTAACAAGAAAATAAAGTTTCTACGACTGATCGTGGAGGAGAATATTTGAGTTACGAGTTTGGTCTACATTTGAAACAATACAGAATAGTTTCACAACTCACGCCACCCAGAACACCATAGCGTAATGGTGTGTCCGAACGTCGTAATCGTACTTTACTTGATATGGTGCGATCTATGATGTCTCTTACAGATTTACCGCTATCGTTTTGGGGTTATGCTTTAGAGACGGCCGCATTCACATTAAATAGGGCACCATCGAAATCCGTTGAGACGACGCCTTATGAACTATGGTTTGGCAAGAAACCAAAGTTGTCGTTTCTTAAAGTTTGGGGCTGCGATGCTTATGTGAAAAAGCTTCAACCTGATAAGCTCGAACCCAAATCGAAGAAATGTGTCTTCATAGGATACCGAAAGGAGATTGTTGGGTGCACCTTCTATCACAGATCCGAAGGCAAGACATTCGTTGCTAAAAATGGATCCTTTCTAGAGAAGGAGTTTCTCTCGAAAGAAGTGCGTGGGAGGAAAGTAGAACTTGATGATGTAAATGTACCTGCTCCCTTGTTGGAAAATAGTACATCACAGGAACCGGTTTCTGTGACGTCAAAACCAACCAGTAAGGAAGTTGATGATGATGATCATAGAATTTCAGATCAAGTTGCTACAGAACCTCGTAGGTCAAACAGAGTAAGATCCGCACCAGAGTGGTACGGTAATCCTATTCTGGAAGTCATGCTACTAGATCATGATGAACCTACAAACTATGAAGAAGCTATGGTGAGCCCAGATTCCACAAAATGGCTTGAAGCCATGAAATCTGAGATGGGATCCATGTATGAGAACAAAGTGTGGACTTTGGTTGACTTGCCCGATGGTCGGCAAGCAATTGAGAATAAATGGATCTTCAAGAAGAAGACTAACACTGACGGTAATGTTACTGTCTACAAAGCTTGACTTGTTGCAAAAGGTTTTTGACAAGTTCAAGGGATTGACTACGATGAGACCTTCTCACCCGTAGCGATGCTTAAGTCTGTCCGAATCATGTTAGCAATTGCCGCATTTTATGATTATGAAATTTGGCTAATGGTAGTAAAAACTGCATTCCTGAATGGGTTTCTGGAGAAAGAGCTGTATATGATGCAACCAGAAGGTTTTATCGATCCAAAGGGAGCTAACAAAGTGTGCAAGCTCCAGCGATCCATTTATGGACTGGTGCAAGCCTCTCGGAGTTGGAATAAACGCTTTGATAGTGTGATCAAAGCATTTGGGTTTATACAGACTTTTGGAGAAGCCTGTATTTACAAGAAAGTGAGTGGGAGCTCTGTAGCATTTCTAATATTATATGTGGATGACATATTATTGATTGGAAATGATATAGAATTTATGGATAGCATAAAGGGATACTTGAATAAGAGTTTTTCAATGAAATACCTCGGTGAAGCTGCTTACATATTGGGCATTAAGATCTATAGAGATAGATCAAGACGCTTAATTGGACTTTCACAAAACACATACCTTGACAAAGTTTTGAATAAGTTCAAAATGGATCAAGCAAAGAAAGGGTTCTTGCCTGTATTGCAAGGTGTGAAGTTGAGTAAGACTCAATGCCCGACCACTGCAGAAGATAGAGAGAAAATGAAAGATGTTCCCTATGCTTCAGCCATAGGCTCTATCATGTATGCAATGCTGTGTACCAGACCTGATGTGTGCCTTGCTATAAGTTTAGCAGGGAGGTACCAAAGTAATCCAGGAGTGGATCACTGGACAGCGGTCAAGAACATCCTGAAGTACCTGAAAAGGACTAAGGATATGTTTCTCGTATATGGAGGTGACAAAGAGCTCATCGTAAATGGTTACGTTGATGCAAGCTTTGACACTGATCCGGACGATTCTAAATCGCAAACCGGATACGTGTTTACATTAAACGGTGGAGCTGTCAGTTGGTGCAGTTCTAAACAAAGCGTCGTGGCGGGATCTACGTGTGAAGCGGAATACATAGCTGCTTCGGAAGCAGCAAATGAAGGAGTCTGGATGAAGGAGTTCATATCCGATCTAGGTGTCATACCTAGTGCATCGGGTCCAATGAAAATCTTTTGTGACAATACTGGAGCGATTGCCTTAGCGAAGGAATCCAGATTTCACAAGAGAACCAAGCACATCAAGAGACGCTTCAATTCCATCCGGGATCTAGTCCAGGTGGGAGACATAGAGATTTGCAAGATACATACGGATCTGAATGTTGCAGATCCGTTGACTAAGCCTCTTCCACGAGCAAAACATGATCAGCACCAAGACTCCATGGGTGTTAGAATCATTACTGTTTTATCTAGATTATTGACTCTAGTGCAAGTGGGAGACTAAAGGAAATATGCCCTAGAGGCAATAATAAAGTAATTATTTATTTCCTTATATCATGATAAATGTTTATTATTCATGCTAGAATTGTATTAACCGGAAACATAATACATGTGTGAATACATAGACAAACAAGAGTGTCACTAGTATGCCTCTACTTGACTAGCTTGTTAATCAAAGATGGTTATGTTTCCTAACCATGGACAAAGAGTTGTTATTTGATTAACGGGATCACATCATTAGTTGAATGATCTGATTGACATGACCCATTCCGTTAGCTTAGTACCCAATCGTTTAGTATGTTGCTATTGCTTTCTTCATGACTTATACATGTTCCTATGACTATGAGATTATGCAACTCCCGTTTACCAGAGGAACACTTTGTGTGCTACCAAACGTCACAACATAACTGGGTGATTATAAAGGTGCTCTACAGGTGTCTCCAAAGGTACTTGTTGGGTTGACGTATTTCGAGATTAGGATTTGTCACTCCGAATGTCGGAGAGGTATCTCTGGGCCCTCTCGGTAATGCACATCACTTAAGCCTTGCAAGCATTGCAACTAATGAGTTAGTTGCAGGATGATGTATTACAGAACGAGTAAAGAGACTTGCCGCTAACGAGATTGAACTAGGTATTGGATACCGATGATCGAATCTCGGGGAAGTAACATACCGATGACAAAGGGAACAACGTATGTTGTTATGCGGTCTGACCGATAAAGATCTTCGTAGAATATGTAGGAACCAATATGGGCATCCAGGTCCCGCTATTGGTTATTGACCGGAGACGTGTCTCGGTCATGTCTACATTGTTCTCGAACCGTAGGGTCCGCACGCTTAAAGTTACGATGACAGTTTCTTTATGAGTTTATGTATTTTGATGTACAGAAGGTTGTTCGGAGTCCCGGATGTGATCACGGACATGACGAGGAGTCTCGAAATGGTCGAGACATAAAGATCAATATATTGGAAGCCTATATTTGGACATCGGAATCGTTCCGGGTGAAATCGGCATTTTACCGGAGTACCGAGGGGTTACCGGAACCCCCCGGGGGGTTATTGGGCCTACATGGGCCTTGAGGAAGAAGAGAGAAGGAGGCAGGGGGTGGCCGCACGCCCCTCCCCTTCCTAGTCCGAATAGGACAAGGGAAGGGGGGCGACGCCCCCCCTTTCCTTCCCCTCTTCCTCCTCTTTCCCCCTCCTCCTTCTCCAACTAGGAAAGAAGGGAGTCCTACTCCCGGTGGGAGTAGGACTCCCCCCTGGCGCGCCCCTCCTTGGCCGGCCGCCCCCTCCCCTTGGCTCCTTTATATACGGGGGCAGGGGGGCACCCTAGGACACACAAGTTGATCTTCGTGATCGTTCCTTAGCCGTGTGCGGTGCCCCCCTCCACGATATTACACCCCAGTCATATTTGTAGCGGTGCTTAGGCGAAGCCCTGCGACGGTTGAACATCAAGATCGTCACCACGCCGTCGTGCTGACAGAACTCCTCCCCGAAGCTTTGCTGGATCGAAGCCCGGGGTGCGTCATCGAGCTGTACGTGTGTTAAGAACTCGGAGGTGCCGGAGTAACGGTGCTTGGATCGGTTGGACCGGGAAGACGTACGGCTACTTCCTCTACGTTGCGTTAACGCTTCCGCTTCGGTCTATGAGGGTACGTAGACAACACTCTCCCCTCTTGTTGCTATGCATCACCATGATCTTGTGTGTGCGTAGGAATTTTTTTGAAATTACTACGTTCCCCAATAGTTAGGAGGCTCCCAAGTAGGAGGCCTTGCCTTTTCGATCGATGTTGCTTTTGTGCTAGCCTTCTTAAGGCAAACTTGTCTAACTCATGTCTGTACTCAGATATTGTTGCTTCCGCTGACTCTTGCGTTTTCGAGCTTATGTATTCGAGCCCTCGAGGCCCCAGGCTTGTAATATAATGCTTGTATTATTTTAATTTGTGTCTAGAGTTGTGTTGTGATATCTTCCCGTGAGTCCTTGATCTTTATCGTACACATTTGCGTGTATGATTAGTGTACGATCGAATCGAGGGTGTCACAAGTTGGTATCAGAGCCGACTGCCTGTAGGAACCCCCCTTTTCAACTCCTTGGCCGAAGTTGAGTCTAGCCAATGAAAAATGGTTTTTACTAACATGGTTGTGTGGCTTACGGGCCCACGTCACCATTGGGTGGTATTAGGATCTTTTACTCCTCGTCTATACTCTGGAACTCTGATCTCTCTTCTATTCGGGTTAAATGATTTTGTTAACTCTAACTCTAGGTTCTCCTAAATACGTTCTCCCGGAGAGCCCCTCACTCCAAATGATTGCTTGGTGCACTAGAAGACTCTGAAGATACTCTCCGATGTTTTCCCGAGACCCCTGTACCCTTCGTCGTTGCGATCCTACCACCGATAAATCCTTATGAGTAACTACCTACGTTGTCGTTCATACCTTCATCCCCAGTTGCTCTTGTTATTACAAGATGCCCCGAATTACTCTCTGTTGTCCTGAGAATCCGTTGAGCCTACTGCCTTGTTGTTCTTTGCCACATGAATACCCCTGCGGAAAATTACTCGCGCTTGCCGAGTATCCGTTCGTCCAACGTTGTTCTTTGTTTCACAAAATTCTTGAGAATGCTATTCGATCTTCCGAAAATCCTTAGTAACCTAATGCTCTTGCTCCTCCTTGTCTGCTTGCATTGTGGATGCTTCCCATATGTCTAGCAATATTCTTTAAAATCCTTTGCGATTGACATCCTTACCCTATTATTTCAACATGAGTGTGAATGCACGCAACCGTCAGTTGTTCCCTGGAATTGTCCTTCCGGCTCAGAAGTCACCCCTGACATGAGTTGGTGTTCGACAAATCAAACCTTGGTTGATTGTTGATCTATGTCTATTCAACTTGTCTTTGATCAGAGCCTCTGCCTCTGATCCCTCGATTTTCGAAATCATATTTCCTTTGCATTTGAGCTTTGAATTAGTCAGTTGTTTCTATAACCCGATGCCTTTGCATTCTTTCTTCTTCTTGGTGAGTATCGATACTCGCATCAGATCTTTATGGACCACCATATCCTTGGTTGGATTATTATCCGACAATGTCCTTCATATTCATTAAACTCGTGAGTTTTGCCCTGACATATAATGCCTTTGGTAAATTCTATCATCTGCTTTTGTCAACCATGCTCTGCTTTTGAGCTGGTATATTTTAATCCTGAAGTTTGTGGTATATGTTCCCAAGATGCCCCTATGGGTTGAACCTATGCCTTCCCTAATCCGGGTGAACCCGAGAGTTCTCACGAGTCTTACTCTTCTGGCGTTTCGCCAGCTATAATTTCAACACTACGACTTCATCGAAAACAAGAAGTGAATGGAAGGTTATGCATTGAAGAAGTGGGAGTCGACCTTGAACTTTGTGTTCATGCCCATGGACTCGATGTGGAACTTATCATGGAAGCTTCTTGTGATAACCGTGGTTCTGACCATGATTGTTCCCCTTTGATTCCATTTCTCGGACAAGTTAAAGCACTTGTCTTCTGCAGACCAATGCATCTACGCAACCTCTATCTTGAACTTCCTTCGGGTATTACCCTCCAGTATCTCAGGAATATCAAAGAACTGAGTAGCTTCCTATGAGTATTCATCTAGTATTACTTCTCACTGATTTCAGATTTCCCCCCGGGTTCTGAGTTATTAGTCACTCGAGAACACTGATAAGAGAATCGATTCCGCACTCTGATTCAATAACTCTAAGTAATTTTCATTGCTTACGAGTTTAATAATCCTTCAAGTCATTCCTAGCCTGGCCGGCTATATCATTATCGTGCTAAATCTTAACTGTGCTACCTGGTCCTTCCTGGAGCAGGATTTTCGACGACGAGCTAAGCTTATGTCGATCTTCCTCGTCATACCATTTCACCCTGAATAGCAAGCTTGCTTTCGAGTTTGTGTCGTACTCGTGGTTCAAATAACCTTACGCTTCATCATTTCTTTTGCTTGATGTCGTCGTTGATCGATTACATCTTCATGAAACCTCTCGACAAATGTGTCGTGATCATCATCATCATTCCAAACTTTTCTAGGATATCAACCGAATTCATGATGAGAAGTACCATCCTTGCCCCCTCAATGAATTGTTGCTGAGCCCGTGGGCCCCATCCTCATCTTTTCCTTGCTGAAATTGTATGACTTATTTTATAAGTTGTTCCGATGGATCCTTTGTGTATCCGAAGTCTGGCCTTTCCCCGATGACCATGTCAACACTATCCCGAAGCATGTGTGTGGTACTCCGATCATCAACAAGAACATTGGGAGCGCAATGCTAACTATTTTTGATCAATTATCCAAACACCTTTGTATGGGTAATATCATGATTCGTCCCTCGCCCCTTTATCTAAATGCTTTTGAACTTACTGTCATATCATGTATATCCTGCTCTGCTTTCCTTTGGGAAGGATATACTCCTAATTCTTGTGTGTAAACACATTTTCCTTTCCATTGGTCTGATTAATCCGATAATTTCATTTTCCTTTCCATTGGTTTGTTTAACCTTCTTTTGATCTATATGATATATGCAGAAATAATTCCCTGCTTATAAAACACCCCGATGTACAACCTTGTCAGTGAGACCTTGTTACTATTGTTGATGACATTTCGGTAGCCACCGATGGATGAGAACTTTGCCTATTGGTCCGCCTCATCTTACGAGCAGGAAAATGGTTCTCTTCGTCCCTCGCCCTTGGTACCAACGTTGTTGCCAACATAATTGACAGGCTATTCTCTGACCTACCTTGCCATCATGACCGTGCAAAATGATAGCGCCTTCCTGCTTTTAACCCACATGGTGGGCCCATAACCCACAGGTCCACAGGATCGAAACCTGACTCTCCTCTATATCTTTGATTCCGAAATATTCTTGCATTTGGCTTCATATCATGTCACGAGCCACCTTTCGAGAGATGATCTATTCCCGATGCTCTGAACCCCCTTCTCACACTCTGTTCAGGTATCGATCGTTTGTCCATTCGCTTGAAACTTCCTATTGTACCTTCATATTTTGCTCTCGATGTTTTCTTAAGTTTCAACTCGAGAGGTCCATCAGCCACTCTCCTTGAATTGTCCACCAGATAATTAACCCTCTAAGGGTCAGTTCTCCTGAAGTTACTCTTTACTTCCGCACTTAAATCTCGGGACGAGATTTCTTGTAGTGGAGGAGATTTGTAACGCCCCGAGAATCTTGCTACAGTAATCCCCACTAATGATGCCTTGTCGTCATGCTTTCCTAAGCCAAAATGCCACTTGTCCAAAAATCAAGTCTAATTCAATTCAAATTGCAAGTCAATTATTTGCATCTTCAAATGAGCCAGAAAAATAGTTCACAATGTGGCAAATATTCTCTAAGTATTTGTCATGATGAAACCTAACTTTGTTGGATTCCAAAAATGCTCCTGGAAATTATTTGAGTGGTCCAGCAACAATTAAATTGGCCTTTTCAATTTCTAAAAGTGTGTAAACATTTCCAAATGCTCAAAACAATTTTGTGCAACTTCACAATATTGCAAAGTATTTATTGTGGCATGTGGCACAATTTACAAGAGTCATTTGGTGCTCAGAATAATTGCAAAGCAGTAGCTTTTTGATTTCCAAAAAAAATGAAAGAGAGGAAAAGGGCACTATGCTCTTACGAGGCCCGACACACACAGTGTTCATAAAGCCTATTGATACAGTGCATAGGCCCAGCCCAGCTTCCCCTCATCCCCTTTCTCTGTTCATTAGACAAACAAAGGACGTGGAGGCCATCCCATGGCTGCCTGGCAAGTGCCGACCATCCCACAACTTCCCCTCGATGGATAAGATCGCCCCGAAGCCTCTGGCAAACCCTAGATCGCCCTCGTTCATCCCCCCTCGATCCCCATCGTTCCCCTTCCCCTCTTTCTCCAATTGAGCTCGTGCGCTCGTGCATTGACCACTGTCTCGTCGTCGTGGTCGCGGACACCGACCTCTCCGATGTGCGGGAGCACATCCAGGAGGTCCGCAGCGGCCGTCTTCTTCCGTTCAGGGGACCAGCCAAAGCCGGGACGCCCCCTCCATGATGCCTTCTTCGTCTTTCTCCGTCTCGGCCGTCGCATCTCGTGTCACCATTGCCGCTACTCCGAGCCGCCCCCTGCCTCGCCGACCTCGCCAATGAGCTCGTGGTGAGCACCTTCCTCGAGTCCACCCTCTTTTCGTCTCGATTCTTTGCCGTAGCTGCCGTCTCCGAACTCGTCTGAGCTCCCGCGTACGCGTACGTGCGTGCTTGAGCCACCGCTCCTACTACCTTTGCACTGCTAGTCCCTGGCCGCGCCCTGGCCTCGCCCGCTCGCACGTGGCCGCCCCCTGTTCGCCTCCTCTTGTCGTTGCGATGCTGCTACCTGCTCTTGTTGCTGCTCCCGCGCAGCCGCCAGCGCGCCCGCTGCACTGCTGCTCGCCTACTGCTCTTCTTCTGCTAGTCGCGCTTCCTGCTACCTACTGCCGTAGCTGTTCTTGCTGCAACCGCTGCCGCTGGCCCCGCCCTCTGCCCCGCGACCGCTTCCCCGAACTCGCCGCGCCCTCCCCCGCCGTTGCTGTCGAAGGCCGTCGTCGCCTTCTATGCGCGCCCGCCGGAGCACCCCGGCCCGCGCCGGCCGCCACCTGACCTCGCCGGCTTCGGCCCCCCCCGCGCACCGCCCCCCTGCAGTGCCTAGTCCCCTGTTGCCGTGCCCTTGCCTGCCGCCGCTCGCCGCCCCTCGACGAGGCCCCTCCGGTGCGGGCGTCCCAGCGAGGCCGCCGCTGGCTTGGCCTCTGTCCATGGGGCCGGCCCAGTTTAACTACGGGGCTAAACCACCCCCTAAACTAACCCCCCCAATACTACTGACCCATGGGCCCAAAGCCATTAACTTAGATTAGATTTTAAACTAATTTAAGTCCTCCCTGTCAATGACAGGTAGACCCCACCTCTAGTTATCTCTTTAAATGGAAAATACTAAATCTGTGAGAATGACACCTCGGCCCCACTACCCAGGTTTGACCAGTCAACAGTTGACTAGTGAACTGTGACTGGACTAATTGACTGGGTCAACTAAGCCCCTGGCCCCACATGTCATTGGCTGTGGCTAGCCCGTGCTAAGTATAAAATGTATATTCTGTTTTTAAGTCTATTTGGTAATAAATCTAGGAACTTCAGAAAAATGCTAAAATCTTTAGAAATTCGTAGTAAATAAACCATAACTCGGATGAAAATGCTTTCTACATGAAAGTTGCTCGGAACGACGAGATAAATCTGAATATGCGGTCCGTCTACCTGTCAGATGCCTCTAACTATCTGAACATGGAACTTTCCCCCTCCGGTCATCTGTCCGACACAGGTCCGAAACCGGGAAACCATTCCGGGTTGACTTCCCCCTTCGCCGGTATCGTGTAGCACCGCGTTAGAACACGTCTAGCTCTGCCTATTTTCCTGTTATGCACTTGCTTGCTATGTATTTAATGTTTCTCCCCCCTCTTCTCTTCGCTAGACCCCGTGACGATGTTGATGCCTCTGTGATCGACTACGTCACCGACGAATCTTCTTCCTTTGCAACAGAGCTTCCAAGCAAGCCCCCCCCTTTTGATCATCCCGATATCGCCCATTCCATGCTCTCATGCTTGCATTAGATTTTGCTAAAGTTATTGTTTGCTCCTATTCTGATGCATAGCCTGCTTTTGTATCTGTTGTTGTACCTTACCTGCTTATCCTAAACTGCTTAGTATAGGTTGGTTAGTGATACATCAATGACCCCCACCTTGTCCCTGTTGCCCCTGCTTCATCATCGAAGACCCGTTCAACGGGATCGAAGACCAGGCCCCGACACTGCACATCACTTTCCCCTTAGTTGCTCTACACTACTGGGTTACTATCGACTGCCAAGGGTGAGCCCTCTTCAGCACTTTTGTTGTTAACCTATAGTGTAGCTATTCGGTCATGGTCATCGAGGGTGATTTCCTCCTTAACCACTTTCGATACGGCTCTGTCGTGCAACCCCTCAAGTGTGAACCTCGAGGGTGGATCCTCTTACGTTCACCTTGATGATTACATTGAGTGGAATTCACTGGGGGTGATTCCTCGGGTTTTCCCCTTGATGTTTGGACACACAGTTACTATGGTTACTATGACTTTACATTGAACCATGTTACTAAAGACGGGTCGACCCTGAGGGGTACCCGTGCGAGCTTAATTGCGAGTGATGTGGAGACGGGTTGACCTGGAGGGTGCCCGCGAGATAATTACGAGGCGTGGCCGGGCATTCCTAGCCCTTGCCACAAGTCCTCGAGACGGGGCAATGGGGTCACATCTTTCGTGAGTCTCTGCTTGTTACCGCGCGTTCCTAATCCACTACGATTTGGATATTTGATCCGAGGGGCCTCTAGCCCGATAGCACTAACCATCACGTGGGCATAGTATGGGCGTTCTGCGTCGTATGCATCAGCCGAAGCTTAATAGACGTCAGCAACTGAGCGGCGCACGCCGGGTTGGACTGCGTAAGCGCCTGCCTTGTTGAAGGAGGTAGCTAGGTCTGCTCACCGGTCACGTTCGCAACATGCAGGAGTTCCCGGGGAGATGGCCCATGACCCCTGGGGGCATAGGTTTAGTCCGGCGTGTTGGCCTCTCTATTAAGCCTAGGTCGGGTTGCGGAGTATTGTTTGGCCGAGGCCGGGCATGACCCAGGAAAGTGTGTCCGGCCGGAGTCAATCGAGCGTGGTGGGTAAGTTGGTGCACCCCTGCAGGGAACAAAACATCTATTGATAGCCTGTCCTACGGTAACGGACACTTGGAGTTGTATCCCGATCGATACAACTAGAACTGGATACTTGTGATGAGAACTGGATGGTGATGAGAATTGGTTTGTGATGATAACTGGATAGTATGGCTCTAGGATTGCTTTCTCGCAGGGAGTCGAGAAAGGGTCTCTGGCCGAGGTTGATAACACCCCTACTACTTTACCTTATGCTACTCTACTCCCTTTGGTTTCTGCAAGATGGTGGTTTTCAGAAGATGCTAGTCTTCGATAGGACTAGGCTTTCCCTCTATTCTGGCATTTCTGCAGCCCAGTCCACATCTACAGCTTTCTTTTGATAATGTTGCATATGTAGTGTAGATCCTTGCCTGCGAGTACTTTGGATGAGTACTCACGGTTGCTTTGCTCCCCCTTTTCCCCCTTTTCTTCTTTCCAGTTGATGCAACCAGATGTCGGAGCCCAGGAGTCAGATGCCACCGTCGATGCCTACTACGACGTGGAGACCGCCGACGACCAGGAGTAGTTAGGAGGCTCCCAAGTAGGAGGCCTTGCCTTTTCGATCGATGTTGCTTTTGTGCTAGCCTTCTTAAGGCAAACTTGTCTAACTCATGTCTGTACTCAGATATTGTTGCTTCCGCTGACTCTTGCGTTTTCGAGCTTATGTATTCGAGCCCTCGAGGCCCCAGGCTTGTAATATAAAGCTTGTATTATTTTAATTTGTGTCTAGAGTTGTGTTGTGATATCTTCCCGTGAGTCCTTGATCTTGATCGTACACATTTGCGTGTATGATTAGTGTACGATCGAATCGAGGGTGTCATAGACGGGCCGCCGGCGGGGAAGGCATCGGGGGCGAGGCAAGGACCTGGGCAAAGGACGGGCGAGGCGAGCAGGGCGTGCCCGTCGGGCTGTCGTCGCGCCAGCGGAGCTCGCAAGTCCGACCCAACCCGGCGGAAGGGGAGGGGGAGGGGGAGGCCATGGGGGCCGCTGGCAAAGGGCGCCGGAGCAAGCGCAGGGGAGTGGACGCCGGGGCCGGAGGGGCCGCCAGCGGAGAGCGTGAGGTGGAGCAGGGCTAAGCTAGGCGAGAGCAGAGCGGGGCTCAAAGGAAATTTCTTGTTTATGATGTGATCTCCTCGATTCAAATTTTTGAATGCTGCTTGCTTCAGATGTGGTTGTGGACGGTATTGCTTTTCCCTCTAGCTAGGGTTTCGTCTTCTCTCGGGGCGATTGCGTCGCAGCCGTCGAGGTTTTCTTTCCCTCCTTCGATCTTGCTGCGGGATCGTATCAGGCTTGTTCGGGGTGCCTCTCTGGGGACACCGCCTGGTCTGGACGTCTTTTTCGCCACAAGAAGGAAGGTCTAGGGCGCCTTGCAACACCCGATCGATCTACATCGGGCTAGGGTTTCAAGTGATGGCAGCAGATGGCACGTCGGCAGCAAGGACTCCGGGCGCAGATACCGCTGCGGGGTTAGTGAAGATGATGGCAAAGCTGGGACTCCGTGAGGAGGATCTGGATGATGTCGTCTATGATGAGAAAGAAGCACCTCCGGATGCAGCAAGATTGATGGCCGTCGTTCGGGTGCACATTGATAAGACATACAGTCAATATTGGTTCTTCAAGAACATGCGTGCGGCTTGGGATCTCGTGCACGACTGCAAGTTCTGTCCTTTGGAGGACAATCTATACACAGTTCAGTTTTTCTGCCTTGGAGATTGGGAGAGGGTCATGCAAGATGGACCATGGAACTTCCGGGGAAACGCTGTCATCCTCAAGACTTATGATGGAATCACTCAGCCTTCGATGGTAGCACTAGACACACTTGACATATGGGTGCAGATTCATGATGTACCTGATAAATATGCTCATCTTGTGGAGGCCATGGCAGGAAAGATTGGAGAGGTCCTTTACGCTGAAAATATATCCCAGGATTTTGCTGGCAATTTTTATCGGGTATGGGTGAGGGTTGATGTGTTCAAACCCTTAAAGAATGCGGTGAGTATGATCAGGGATGGAAAACGCCAAATCTACAGGGTGAGGTATGAAAAACTCCCAGATTGGTGTGCTGTTTGTGGGCATCTGGGACACACCTATAAGGAGCATGGGGATGGTATTCATGCACCAGCAGCCCTAGTTTTCAAGGATCTTCGTGCTACATGGGCTATGCGTACGGGAGCAGGGCCTGGTGGAGGCCGCGGCCGTAGAGGTGGGAGAAGAGGAGGCCGTGGAGACCGCCCGATTGCTAGCGATGGCAGGCAGTGTAGCTCAGCTATGAACACAGCTTCTGCGGAAGATGATGATCTAGCTGTTAAAACGGCCACTGATATTGAGATGCAAGAGTCCAACCGTAAAAGGTTGGGAAGAGATGATGGGCAAGTGCACGAATCGGAGCTGTTGGGAGCAATGGTGCCGCTTACTGATGGGCGGTCCAGCGGGCAGTGGCAGATCTAGGCCCCAGGCCGGGGGGGGGGGGGCGGGCCCAGGGCATGAGGCCCATTTTGTTTGTATATTGTGGCACATTGCTGTAGCAACTGCTATAGTATACGAAGGGGGCCCGGGGCGGCCCACTGGGCTGGATCCGCCCCTGCCGGCGGGGGTGGGGTTCTGGCTTTGCCGCCACCTCAGACGCCACTAAGCCCGCCCCCAAAACAGGACCTGAAGCGGTCCAAGATCTCAATTGCAGGAGAGAAGAGTACCCAGGACAAGACAAACGGCAAGAAAGGAGGCAAAACCCCAGAAGCATCATCGGCGGGCTCCCCGGCGGAGCACCGCCGGGCACAATGAGTCTCTTAAGCTGTAATTGTCATGGTGTGGGAAAAGCTGCGACAATCCGAGAACTTCAAGAATTAGCAAGAAAATTTGCCCCTACTCTTCTTTGTATTGTTGAAACTCAGCTGGATAGAGCGAGAGTAGAAAGTTTAGCCAGTTCCATTGGTTTTGATAACGCTTTTGCTGTTAGAAGTCAGGGTCGCAGTGGCGGCCTAGGTATTTTTTGGAACAATTCAATAAATATTGAGATTCTTGGGTACTCGATGTATCACATTGACTGTGAGATTGTTGAACCAGGCCAAGATCCTTGGAGGTCTACTGTGTTCTATGGTGCAGCGCAAACCAGTAACCGCCAATACACCTGGGACACTATGAAAGGAATTGCAAGTTTGAGCCAACTCCCTTGGGTTTGCATTGGGGACTTCAATGAAGTCCTACGTCCAGAAGAACAAGAAGGGATTGGGGAACGCAGTAATGCGTAGATTCAGGGATTCCGAGACGCGGTTGATGTTTGCATGCTTGAGGACTTAGGCTACCAAGGAAATTTTTGGACTTTTGAAAAAAAGGTCAGAGGGGAAACTTACACAAGGGTAAGGCTGGACAGAGCGCTGGCTTCAATGGCTTGGCAAGCAAGGTTCCCATTGGCGTCCTTGAGACATATCACGGCTGTCACATCGGACCACTGGCCGATTCTTTTGATGCTACAGGAGGAACAATTGCGGTCGGCGGCAAAACCTCCTTTCAAGTACAAGGTCATGTGGGAGACACATGATAAGTGGAAGGACACGATCACGCAATACTGGGGGCAGGAGCAACTGGCCGTTAGTCTGGAGGGTTTGAGAATAAAGCTCCAGGCAATTTCAAGTGATCTCAGCAAGTGGAATAGAGACACGTTCGACATCGTTCGAAAGGAAATAAAAAAGCTCACAGCGGAGCTAGAAAGGTTGAGGGGTGATCCGACGAGGACAAGCCCGTCTCATGTTGAACTCAAGATCAACGAAAAATTAGTTGAGATGTACCAGCGGGAAGAGCTAATGTGGCGCCAGTGGTTGAGGCTTGAGTGGTTGTTGGCAGGGGACAAAAATACTAGATTTTTTCACATACGGGCGAACATGAGAAGAAAGAAGAATATGATTAAGGCGCTAGCGAGTTCGCTTGGGGTCTCACTCAGTGATCCGGCCGAGTTGACGAAGATGGTAACAGAGTTCTCCAGCATGTACCCAGCAAAGTGACACAACAGATGAATGACATGCTCCTGGCCCCATACACTAAGGAAGAAGTGAAGACAGCTTTATTCCAGATGATTCCAACCAAGGCTCCGGGACCAGATGGCTTCCCAGCTCACTTCTATCAGAGGCACTGGGACATTTGTGGAGAGGAAGTCACGGCTGCAGTGCTCAGAATAATTCGTGGGGAGGAAAGTGCAGAGTGTGTCAATGACACGGTCCTAGTGCTTATTCCTAAGGTGATAAACCCTACTCTCCTCACTCAATTTCGACCTATCAGCTTATGTAATGTCATATATAAGATTGCATCGAAAGTTATTACAAACAGGCTGAAAGTAATCTTGCCAGACATTATATCTGAGGAGCAGTTAGCTTTCGTCCCAGGCAGGCTGATAACTGATAATATCATATGTGCATATGAATGTCTTCACTTCATGAAGAGGAGCAAGGCAAAGATGAATAGTCACTGTGCCCTGAAGTTGGATATGATGAAAGCATATGACATGTTGGAATGGAGCTATCTTCGGGCAATAATGATTCACTTGGGCTTCTCACAATAGTGGGTAAACATTATAATGGGTATGATCAGCTCCGTTTCTTTCTTTGTATTATTTAATGGAGAGAAGTTTGAGAGTTTTAAACCATCCAGGGGCATCCGACGGGGAGATCCTATCTCCCCCTATCTTTTCTTGATTGCAGCAGAGGGCCTTTCATGCCTACTTAAAATCAGTTCTCAGTCGTCAGTGCTTGGAGGGATCAAGGTGGCACCAACAACTCCGGTTGTAAACCATCTCCTTTTTGCTGACAATAGCCTGTTGTTATTCAAGTCTAGTAATGAGGGGGCAGTAGCAGTTTCAAACCTGTTGGAGTTATATTGCAGTGCATATGGACAGCGAGTTAATCATGATAAACCCTCTATTTTCTTCAGTAAAGTCTCTCCACAACATCTGCGGGACAACATTAAGAATACTTTGAATGTGCAAAATGAGTCACTAAGTGACCGCTATTTGGGTATGCCCACGGATGTAGGACAAAATAAGATGGGCACATTCAGATACCTCAGAGACCGAGTGTGGGAAAAGGTTCGAGGTTGGATGGAGAAGCTTCTGTCGGTTGCGGGGAAGGAGGTACTTATAAAAGCAGTCGCACAAGCTCTGCCGGATGGCATGCTTTAGGCTTCCGAGGGGACTTTGTGAGAATATAACTTCAATCATCAGGCAATTTTGGTGGGGTAGCAAGGCCGGAAAACGGAAACCGAGTTGGGTGGCGTGGGATATAATGACAAGGCCAAAACATCTTGGAGGTCTCAGCTTTAGAGATATGGAGATTTTTAATCTAGCGCTACTAGCTAGACAGGCTTGGAGGATTTTGTGTGATCCTTCTTCTCTCATTGCACGTATGTTGAAAGCGGCATACTTCCCAAATTCAACACTATTGGAAGCCGAACTTGGAGGCCGACCATCACAGATATGGAGGGCGATTATTGATGGGAGAGATATGCTTCGGCAAGGGATCATACGGAGGATTGGGAATGGAGTTACCACGGAAATATGGGCTCATAATTGGCTGCCTAGGCCTAGTCTGATGAGACCCACCACATCCCTAATCACCAACCCTCCGAGGTATGTGTCAGAATTAATCAACACTGCATTAGCATCGTGGAATGAGCAGCTGGTGCGTTCTGTTTTTGTCCCCATTGATGCTGAAGCAATTTTGTCTATCCCGCTATGCATAAGGGATATTGATGACTTCTGGGCATGGAGTGGAGAGAAACGAGGTTTTTTCACAGTCAAGTCTGCTTATAACATGATATTACAAACCAAGCTTACAAGGGAGAATTGGGTTGACGAAAATGATGGACCCTCAGGAGCTGATCAGGAGGGCAACGCATGTACTGGACTGTGGAGAACGGAGATACCATCTAAAGTGAAAATGTTTTTGTGGCATCTAGCCCGGTGTTCGGTTCCTACGGCAGACCTCCTCCAGCACAGAAACATGGCAACATCGGGGGCGTGCAGGTTGTGTGGAGCAAGGGACTCTTGGAGACATGCTCTACTCAATTGTTCCATGGCCAGAAGCACTTGGGCTCTTTTTGATGAGGCCTTGGTCGAACAGATGATTCAGTATGATATTGACAATGCGAAGGAGTGGGTATTCAAGATGAAAGAGGCGCTGACAGATGATCTTTTTGTACGAATGGCAATTACACTTTGGGCCATATGGAGCGCCCGAAGAAAAGCTATCTATGAGGATATTTTCCAAAGCCCTATGCCAACCCATATGTTTACCCAGGCATAGATAAATGATCTCCAGTTTTTGAAGAAACCGGCAAAAGGAAGCATATGTCCAAAAACTCAGAGGCCTACTCAATGGCTTCCACCGGCGGGTGACTGTGCCAAGGTGAACGTAGATGCTGCAACCAGAGCAACGTCAAGGGCAGGCTCTGCCGCCGCGATAAGCAGGAACAAAGAAGGCTTGTTTCTGGGGGCTTCAGCTCTGGTGGTTAAGGGCGTCAATGATCCTACTACATTAGAGACGCTGGCGGTCCGAGAAGCGATGGCACTTGCAGATGATCTGGGCTTACACTCCATCCATGTGGCATCGGATTGCAAGATAGTGGTTGATGATATCAAGCAGAGGAGTGGAGCAGATTATGGAGCAATAATACATGAGATCATAGAATACTCCAGTACTTTTACTACTTGTAATTTTTTTCATGAGTTTAGGAGCTCGAATTTCGAGGCTCACAATCTCGCGAAGCATGCTTTACAACTAGGAATTGGTCGCCATGTCTGGTTAGGCCATCCTGGTGAACTTAATTTCGTCCCTGTAAACATTGTGACGGTTCAATAAAAGCTTCGTGAGAGTGTCTCAAAAAAGAGATGTGGCTGTGTCTCTCGGCGTATCCCCTCTCGTTAGTGTTTCTTCTTCCTCTCGGCGGTGTTTTTCTCCGCTGTTGAGATCAATCTACCCCACCCCCCATCCTCTCGCCGGTAGCCAGGGCTCTAGGGTCTTGGCGATGGCGGGCTCGGGAGGTACGTTGGGGACAGTACCGCCCGCGGAAGAGATCTTTACGGGCAGGAGAAGCATGGATGATGGCGCATCTGGCTCAGGTACGACGGCGACTGAACTTGAGGCAATGATGGATGAGCTTGGTTTGAAGTAGGAGGATCTATAGGATGTGATCATGGAGGATGATGAGATCCCTGTTGAGGCTACACGGTGGATGGCAATAGCCAGGGTTCACACAGAGAAGACTTACAACCAGTATTGGTTCTTCAAGAACATGAGAGTTGCATGTGATCTGGCGAAGGAAGTGAAGATACGCCTACTCGAAGAAAATCTGTACACCCTGCAGTTTGCCTGTCTCGGCGATTGGGAGCGAGTAATGGCGGAGGGCCCGTGGACTTTCAAAGGGAAAGCGGTGGTTCTGGCCCCGTATGATGGAATCACAAAACCCTCCACCATTGATCTCACTAAGATCGACATCTGGATGCAGATACATGACCTGCCGGATGGCTTTTTCTCCAAGATCAAGGCCCTCACCTCTACGGTGGGGGAGTTCATATATGCCCAGCCTGGATCGCAGGATTTTGAGGGGAACTTTGCCCGTGTCAGGGTGAAGATTGATGTGACTAAACCTCTGAAGAACGTCGTCTCGCTAGTGATCAAGAAAAAAGAAGGCGTTTAGTGTGTGATCTTTAGAATCAAATTCGAAAGACTACCAGATTGGTGTGCAGTCTGTGGCTATCTAGGCCACCTATTCAAAGAGTGCGGAGATGGGGTGCATGACCCGAAGACCTTGGTTTTCAAGGACCTGAAAGCAACATGGTTTAAGGGCCCTCGCAACGGTCCTAGAGAAGGAAGAGGAACCAGGGGGCAGAGGCCGAGTTCGCTTTAATGGTGGCCGCGGCCGAACCAATCCCCAGCGGAGCACAACTGAGTATGAGGAGTACAAGGACGCAGGGAGGAGCCAGCATGATATACTGATGGAAGATGCGGAAGAGGCTAAGAAGAGGGATGCAGCGGCTCTGGTGGTAGCGCCAATGCAACAGAAATCATCTACGTCTACAGAACAAGGCAGCAAGGTGCTGATCACACCGCATGATGCTCCCCAAAGTCCTTCCTCCAAGCAAGAGCCAAAGAGAACTAAACCCAGTCCATCCACAGGAGAGAAGCCCGTAGGAAAGAACACAACGGCAAACAAAAACATTGATGTGCGTTTGGCGGGCCTCCCAGGGGGGTCGCGCCTAGCGCAATGAATATCATATGTTGAAACTGTCGTGGGGCTGGCAAACCCGCGACAGTTCGCGAGCTTTGTGATATGACGAGGCAATTTGCCCCCTCTATAGCATGTATCCTTGAAACCCAAATAGAGGGCTCCAGAGTAGAGAATCTTGCTGGTACACTTGGTTTTGATAGTAGCTTTGCTGTAAGTAGCTATGGTAGGAGCGGTGGACTCGGAATTTTTTGGAATGAATCAATAAAGTTAGAAGTTATTGGCTATTCGGAATATCATATGGATGTTACTGTCGGTGATGGAGGATCAACTTGCAGATTAACTTTTGTTTATGGAGAGGCTCAAGTCCCGGAAAGATACAAGACAAGGAACATGTTGACGGGCATTGTCAGTGTGTCTAGCTTACCTTGGGCAGTTATAGGCGATTTTAATGAGGTACTTACACCCCAAGAACATGATGGTGTCGGGCAACGCAGTCAGGCACAAATGGACGCATTCAGGGATGCACTCGACACGTGCGGACTGGTGGACATAGGATACCAAGGGAACAGTTGGGCGTTTGAGAAGAAAGTCACAGGCGGGACCTTTACGCGTGTACGCCTGGATAGATGCGTAGCAACGCCCAGCTGGATGGCCCAATATCCACATGCAATATTGGAACACAAAACGGATGCGTCGTCTGACCACTCACCATTGTTGCTTCGACGAGACTACGTGCATGCATGCAGACCAGCTCCACTGTCATTTAAATATGAATTAGCTTGGGAGAGACACCTGGAACTGCAGCAGGTGGTCGCTGCTGGATGGACTACACACCCGGCGGATAGCGCTGCAGCAGTGCATGATAAGCTCAGCGCGCTTTCATCTGATCTGTCAAACTGGGAGCGGACGAACTTTAGGAATGTCAGGCAGGAAATTACAAATCTTAAAAAGGAACTGGACACTTTGCGATTGGCTCCAGGGCGTTTTGCTCCGTCTCACTTGGAAACTAAAATCGCCGATAGATTAGTTGAGCTATATCATCAGGAAGAGATTCTCTGGAGGCAACGAGCTCGCCTGGAGTGGTTAGTCCACGGGGATAAAAATACGTACTTTTTTCACCTAAGAGCAAGCAGGAGAAGAAGGAAGAATCAAATCAAATCACTTCACCTACCTGACGGCCGAGTCACGGAGGATAAAAATGAGTTGGAGGCAGCCGCATCAGCCTTTTATTCTGATTTGTACAGCTCGGAGGGTGTACAAAACATGGAGCAGGTTATTGACACAGTACCTCGCAGAGTCACCGATGATATGAACGTCATCTTGAATGCCCCATATACCCAGGAGGAGGTCAAAAAAGCGATGTTCCAAATGTTCCCACTGAAGGCACCGGGCCCTGACGGCTTCCCAGCACATTTTTTCAAAGGCACTGGGAGGTATGTGGTGATGAAGTAACAAAAGCAGTACTCAGAATAGTGGATGGAACAGAATCTACAGAAAATATTAATGAGACTTTGTTGGTCCTTATTCCCAAGGTAAAAAACCCAATGTTATTATCTCAGTTTCGCCCGATCAGTTTGTGTAATGTTTTGTACAAGATTGCTTCCAAGGTGATTTCTAATCATTTGAAGATAGTGTTACCGGAAATCATCTCAGAGGAGCAGTCAGCCTTTGTGCCTGGGAGATTAATTACAGACAATATAATCACAGCATATGAGTGCCTCCACTTCATGAAACGAAACAAAGCTAAGAAGAACCAACACTGCGCTTTGAATCTAGATATGATGAAGGCCTATGATAGGGTGGAGTGGTCTTATCTTCAGGCTATTATGATAAAACTTGGCTTCACAAAAGGCTGGGTGAGCATTGTGATGAACATGGTCATGTCGGTAAAATTTTCCGTTTTGTTCAATGGTAAGAAACTTGATCAGTTTACACCTACACGTGGAATTCGACAAGGAGACCCGATCTCCCCTTATTTGTTTTTGATAGCAGCAGAGGGCCTTTCGTGCCTTATAAAATCCAGAGAAGAGTCATCTAACCATAGTGGTATACAAGTGGCACCCACGACGCCACCAGTCATCCACTTATTATTTGCAGATGACAGCCTGCTGTTTTTCAAGGCGAATGGAGTGGGAGCATCAAGTGTGCTTCAGATGTTGGATACTTACTGCCAGGCCACAGGTCAGAGAATCAACTATGATAAGTCCTCGATTTTCTTCAGTAAGGGAGTTCCTGATAGTGTGAGGGCAGAAATTAAGAGATTGCTCAATGTGCCTAATGAAACCCTCAATGAGAAATATTTGGGCATGCCATCTGATGTGGGTTCTTCAAAGAATGGTGCTTTCAAGTATCTCAAAGACCGCTTATGGAGTAAGGTGCATGGATGGATAGAAAAGACTATGGCAACAGCAGGAAAGGAGGTTCTTGTCAAGGTAGTTGCTCAGGCGATTCCGGTCTTTTCTATGTCGTGTTTTAAGCTTCCCAGAGGTTTGTGTGAACATATCAACATGCTAATCGCAAATTCTGGTGGGGAAGCCGTGATGGCACGAGGAAACTGATACGTCTCCAACGTATCTATAATTTTTGATTGCTCCATGCTATATTATCTACAGTTTTGGACTATATTGGGCTTTATTTTCCACTTTTATATTATTTTTGGGACTAACCTATTAACCGGAGGCCCAGCCCAGAATTGCTGTTTTTTTGCCTATTTCAGAGTTTCGGAGAAACAGAATATCAAACGGAGTCCAAACGAAATGAAACCTTCGGGAACGTGATTTTCTCATTAGATAAGACCCAGGAGACTTGGGCCCTCCGTCAAGAAAGCCACGAGGCGGTCATGAGGGTGGAGGGCGCCCCCCTAGGGCGCGCCCCCCGCCTCGTGGGCCCCTCGAAGCTCCACCGACATACTCCTTCCTCCTATATATACCTATGTACCCCCGAACGATCAGATACGGAGCCAAAAACCTATTTCCACCGCCGCAACCTTCTGTACCCACGAGATCCCATCTTGGGGCCTGTTCCGGAGCTCCGCCGGAGAGGGCCATCATCACGGAGGGCTTCTACATCATCCTAGCCCCTCCGATGAAGTGTGAGTAGTTTACCTCAGACCTTCGGGTCCATAGTTAGTAGCTAGATGGCTTCATCTCTCTTTTTGGATCTCAATACAATGTTCTCCCCCTCTCTCGTGGAGATCTATTCGATGTAATCTTCTTTTTGCGGTGTGTTTGTTGAGACCGATGAATTGTGGGTTTATGATCAAGTCTATCTATGAATAATATTTGAATCTTCTCTGAATTCTTTTATGTATGATTGGTTATCTTTGCAAGTCTCTTCGAATTATCAGTTTGGTTTGGCCTACTAGATTGGTTTTTCTTGCAATGGGAAAAGTGCTTAGCTTTGGGTTCAATCTTGTGGTGTCCTTTCCCAGTGACAGAAGGGGCAGCAAGGCACGTATTGTATTGTTGCCATCGAGGATAACAAGATGGGGTTTTTATCATATTGCATGAAACTATTCCTCTACATCATGTCATCTTGCTTAAGGCGTTACTCTATTTTTAACTTAATACTCTAGATGCATGCTGGATAGCGGTCGATGAGTGGAGTAATAGTAGTAGATGCAGGCAGGAGTCGGTCTACTTGTCTGGGACGTGATGCCTATATACATGATCATACCTAGATATTCTCGTAACTATGCTCAATTCTGTCAATTGCTCAACAGTAATTTGTTCACCCACCGTAGAATACTTATGCTCTTGAGAGAAGCCACTAGTGAAACCTATGGCCCCAGGGTCTATTCTCATCATATCAATCTCCATCACTTTATTATTGCTTTGCCTTTTTACTTTGCCTTTTACTTTTTGCCTTGCATCTCTATCAAAATACCAAAAATATTATCTATCATCTCTATCAGATCTCACTCCCGTAAGTGACCGTGAAGAGATTGACAACCCCTAATCGCGTTGGTTGCGTTGAGATATTTGTTTTGTGTAGGTACGAGGGACTCGCGTGTAGCCTCCTACTGGATTGATACCTTGGTTCTCAAAAACTGAGGGAAATACTTACGCTACTTTGCTGCATCATCCTTCCTCTTCGGGGAAATTCAACGCAGTGCTCAAGAGGTAGCAAGAAGATTTTCTGGCGCCGTTGCCGGGGAGTCTACGCAAAAGTCAACATACCAAGTACCCATCACAATCCCTATCTCTCGCATTACATTAGTTGCCATTTGCCTCTCGTTTTCCTCTCCCCCACTTCACCCTTGCCGTTTTATTCGCCCTCTCTTTTCCGTTTGCCCTTTTCTCGCTTGCCTTCTGTTTGCTTGTGTGTTGGATTGCTTGGTTGTCGCGATGGCTCAAGATAATATAAAATTGTGTGACTTCACCAATACCAACAATAATGATTTCCTTAGCACTTCGATTGCTCCTCTTACCAATACTGAATCTTGTGAAATCAATACTGCTTTGTTGAATCTTGTTATGAAAGATCAATTCGCCGGCCTTCCTAGTGAAGATGCCGCTACTCATCTGAATAGATTTGTTGATTTATGTGATATGTAAAAGAAGAAAGATGTCGATAATGATATTGTTAAATTGAAGCTATTTCCTTTTTCGCTTAGAGATCCTGCTAAAGCTTGGTTTTCGTCTTTGCCTAAAAATACTAAGAAGACTAGGCCCGTAAGGGTTCCTTTTTTCTGGTTTTTTTGGAATTTTTTTACCGCTATCGTTTGAATGACGCGTGTGCACGGTAGTTTCCTAGAATGTGATTTATCATATTTTTTACTTGGTCGGTCTTTTAAGCATGTTTGATTGTGTTGTCGTATGTGCCCTTGTATATTCACGTATGCATCCTACCAGAAAGTTCCTCTTGTTTTTTATTTTGATTGACTGTATGTGTCTGTTCCAGAGTTATGTGGGTCAGTTGCGGGCCACGTGCTCCTGCATGTCGCCACGTCCACCTCACATGCAGTTGACCAGCAATTCCAGCGATGACACGTTGTCTTCCAGAATTTGCTGGGATTTTGTCTCCTCCAAATTTGTCTCTCTCACATTTTTTTTGAGGGGAACCAAGTTTATTCATTCATAAGCCACAGAAATTGGAATACATCTCGGATCATGGGGTTGGCCAAGCCACACGTGGCGCCCCTGACCTAAAGAACGAGCAAACTTGGCTATGCTATGAGCATCGTTATTTGAGTCTCGACTTTCAAAAACGAAATTACAAGTATACTTGGTAGCTCTATGAAGTATCTCTGAAACAATGGTTCCATATTTTCCACGATTGGAATTGTGGATATCCATGACCACCTGCTTCGCATCAGATGCCAATATAAAATTCTGCACAAGGAGGTCTTCCGCCAACGCTATTCCCTCCCTACATGGAATAGCTTCCAACGTCGCCGGGCCTTGGAGTCCACGGACAACTAGAGCCGAGCTACCCATGTAGTTACCTTGGTCATCTCGACAGACTGCAGCTGCTATACCTCCCCTGGCTGAAACCCCGGCGTCAACATGGATTTTGGCGTATCCTGCCGGTGGTGCCTTTTGTCGTCTTGTTCCCCCTGGACACCGCTGCAGCGCCCATACCGGGTGACGCCCTCGGTTCCCTTAGGATCTCAAGATCTCTGATATATCTGTCGATAAACATATGTGTTGCTTGAGGGCTTTGGAAAATTCCTTCATGAATAGCTTTTCTCCTAGAGTACCAAATTGCCCAGAGTGTTACTGCAACTTTAATGAATTGCATGTGAGGTAACATCTCCATTAGTGAGAAGAGCCAGTGACGAGCATGCGGTTCCGTCGTTGCAATGAGGTGCTGAGCTATGTCGTCATCCACCAGCGCCCACGTACACCGAGCAACAGTGCACTCCAGCAATGAGTGTCTCCAAGAATCTGGTCCTCCGCATAACCCGCATGCATCAGAGTTTGTCATATGGCGGTGAGCACGAACATCTTCTGTTGGGACTGAGTGCTTCGCCAACCTCCACAAAAACATCCGAATCTTACCCGGTACTTGAGTTTTACACAACATCTTCCAAGGCTTCTCTTCGGTGTTTATACTCGAGGATCCGGCCGATTCCTCCAGCCACGCCTCCCTTCTCAATTTCGTTGCCACAAGCATTCTATAGACTGATTTAACTGTAAATACTCCGCTCCTCTCAAAATGCCATCCCCAATAATCCTCCACATTCCTTGTGCACAAAGGTATGCCCAAGATGGCCGGAATATCCATCGGCATAAACACCTCATGCAACCTTTGAAAATTCCACATTGCCGAGGTAGCATCTATTAGTTCAGACACCATCACCGGGGGGTTTGGAACCCTACTCCCATACGATCTCAGCATCTCGTCCCGCGGTATCCAGTTATCGTCCCATATATTAGTTGTTGTCCCATTGCCAATTCGCCTGATCAAACCCTGTTCCAGAACATCTCTTCCTTCAATGATAGCTCTCCAAATATGGCTAGGGTGGTTGCCGAGGGTAGCCTGCAAAATTGATGAGTTTGGATGATAAACACTCCTTACCACGCGGGCGCTCAATGACTCTGGATCTTGCACCATGCGCCATGCTTGCTTTGCTAACATAGCCAAATTGAAAATTTCAAAATCTTTGAAGCCCAATCCGCCCATGCCTTTTGGTTTTGTCATCTCCTTCCACGAGACCCAGTGTGGTTTATGGTGACCATCTTTACTGCCCCACCAAAATTTCCGAATTAACATATTAAGATGCTCACAAAGTCCTCTAGGCAATTTAAAACAAGACATAGAGAATACTGGTACTGACTGAGCTACCACTTTGACCAGAACTTCCTTCCCAGCAGATGACATTGTTCTCTCTATCCAGCCCTGTATCTTCCTCCACAATCTGTCCTTCAAATATTTAAAGGCCCCATTCTTTGATGTCCCAATATCAGATGGCATGCCCAAGTATTTTTCATTGAGGGTTTCACTTGGCACATTAAGAATTCCTTTAATTTCATCTCTCACCGACTCTGGAACTCCCTTACTAAAAAAGATTGAGGACTTATCATAGTTGATGCGCTGACCAGTTGCATTACAATATATATCCAACAGCTGGTGCACCTCCTGAGCACCCATACCATTCGCCTTGAAAAACAGCAGGCTGTCATCTGCAAATAATAGATGGTTGACTGGTGGTGCCGTAGGCGCCACTTTTAGACCATGAAGATTAGATGACTCACTTCTAGATTTTAGGAGGCACGAAAGGCCCTCTGCCGCAATCAAGAACAGGTATGGGGATATGGGGTCCCCTTGCCGTATGCCACAAGAAGGTTTGAACTCCTGCAACTTCTTTCCATTGAATAACATCGAAAATTTGTCCGTGCTTACCAGTCCCATTACTATGTCAACCCAATTGTTGGTGAAGCCCAATTTGAGCATTATTGCCCTCAGATAAGTCCACTCCACCTTGTCATAGGCCTTCATCATATCAAGCTTAAGAGCACAATGCTGATTTCCCTTTGCCTTGTTGCGTTTCATAAAATGAAGGCATTCATACGCAGTTATTATATTATCTGTTATCAATCTCCCAGGGACAAAAGCAGACTGCTCCTCAGAAATTATGTCAGGCAGAACAAGTTTCAATCGATTTGAGATAACCTTGGATGCAATTTTATACAGCACGTTGCAAAGGCTAATGGGCCGAAATTGTGACAAGAGGGTAGGGTTTTTTACCTTCGGGATCAGAACCAATATGGTCTCATTGATGCATTCTGCTGATTCTGCACCTGTAACAATTCTCAACACCGCCCTAGTCACCTCTTCGCCACAAACATCCCAATGACGCTGGAAAAAATGCGCCGGAAAACCGGGCCCCGGGGCCTTTAAAGGGAACATTTGAAAGAGTGCATTCTTCACCTCTTGCGAATTGTACGAAGCATTTAACTTTTCATTCATATCAGATGTGACCCTGCATGGCACTGTATCAAGGACCCGGTCCATATCATTGACTCCCCCAGACGTATACAGATTTTTATAAAAGGTTGTAGCCAATCCTTCCATCTCCACCTCATCGGCTTTTAACTGACCATCCGGGCGTTGCAGATTTTTAATTTGATTTTTACGGCGCCTTCTGCTTGCTCGAAGGTGAAAATAATAGGTATTTTTGTCGCCATGCTGCAGCCATTCCAAACGGGCCCGTTGGCGCCACAGCAGATCTTCTCGATGGTAGAGCTCCACCAGGCGTTCTATAATTTTTAGTTCCCTGTGCGTGGGTCCAGTTCGTCCTGGGATTCCCGGCAACCTATCAAGCTCCGTCTGCAGCTGGCGTATCTCGCCCCTGACAGAACCAAAATGCGACCGATCCCAAGTAGATAGGTTCCCCGCCAATTGCTGCAGCTTTCCATGCATGTCTGCAACCGAGTCCGCAGATTTCTCCTTCCAGCCCGTGCCCACACAGTTAAACAAATCTGGCTCTCTTTCCCACATTAGCTCATACTTAAATGCTTTGGGTACTCTCCTGCGTGCATGGACGTCTTGATATTTTAGCAAGATGGGGATATGATCGGATGTAGCTGCTCCTTTGTGCTCAAGTGCATGCAATGGGAACGCCATGCACCATGCAGTATTAGCCACACATCTGTCTAGCCTGACACGAGTAAACGAGCCCCCTGTAACCTTTTTCTCAAATGTCCATCCCCTGCCTGTATAGCCGATATCCGTCAGTCCGCATGTGTCCAGAGCATCTCGGAACGCATCCATCTGGGCCTGGCTACGCTGGCCCACTCCATCATGCTCATGTGCGTGAAGCACTTCGTTAAAGTCACCGATAACAGCCCAAGGGAGATTGCTATTGCTTGCAATGCCTCGGAGCATATCCCAAGTTTTGTACCTCTCCGGAACCTGCGCTTCTCCATAAACAAAGGTCACCCGTGTTCTAGTATCAACTAGATCATCAACCAGCACATCAATATGATACTCCGAGTAACTAGAAATTTCTACCTTTATTGAATTATTCCAAAAAATTCCAAGACCACCACTCCTACCAGTGCTACTAATTGCAAAACTATTATCAAAATTTAAAGTGCTAGACAACATCTCTACTCGAGATCCCTCGATCTGGGTTTCTAAGATACAGAGGATCGAGGGGGCAAACTGCCTCGCCATATCGCGAAGCTCTCGAACTGTCGCCGGTTTGCCAGCGCCACGACAGTTCCAAGCTAGGACACTCATTGGGCCCGGCGGCGCCCGTCATTAGGGCCCGCCAAACTTGGTTTTTCAGCAACACTGGTTCCCTCCTTGCTTTCACTAGCCTTGATCCTTTTGGGGTCCCGCTTTGGGGGAGGGCTGGCCGGATTCACACCTGCTGGCACAATCGCAAGGTGATTGTCATTAAGGTCAGACGGGCCCTGGTCCTTCAATATCAGCGGAGCATCTCTGTCATTCCTTTTCCTATTTGCATCCAGCATCTCTGTGTCAGCAGCCATAGCAGGATCGCTTGCGTGAACAGTTCCATATTCCTCTGCATCCCTCTCTCTCTCCCGGTCCTTGCACTGGCTCGGCCAGAACGGCCTCTTCCTCCCCTTCGTCCACGTCCGCCACCAGGACCGGCACCTGTCCTCATAGCCCATGATGCACGGAGGTCTTTGAAGAACAGTTTTTCCGGTGCGTGTATACCGTCACCATGTTCCTTGTAGACGTGGCCAAGATGCCCGCACACTGCACACCAATCAGGAAGTTTTTCATACTTGACTCTATAGATTTGGCGCGCACCATCTCTGATCATCGAGACCGCATTCTTTAACGGTTTAAAGACATTGACCTTGATCCACACGCGGTAAAAGTTGCCTGCAAAGTCCTGAGATTGTGGTTCCGTGAAGATAACCTCACCCACCTTGCCGGCGAGCTGTGACCAGATGGGCATACTTGTCTGGGACATCATGGATCTGAACCCATATGTCCATTGTATCCAGGGCTACCATGGACGGCTGAGTGACCCCATCATACGGCGCGAGGATGACTGCGTTTCCGCGGAAGTTCCACGGGCCATCCTGCATGACCCGCTCCCAATCCCCCAAACAGGAAAATTGCACCGTGTAAAGATTGTCTTCCAGGGGACGGAACTTGCACTCCTGCGCTAGATCCCATGCCGCTCGCATGTTCTTGAAGAACCAAAATTAGCTATAGGGCTTGTTGATGTGGACACGGGCTACGGCGATCCATCTCACCGCCTCTGGAGGTGCCTCTTTCTCATCGTAGACGACGTCGTCCAAGTCTTCCTCACGAAGGCCAAGCTCCGCCATCATCTTTGCTATCTCGCCAGCGGGATTTCCTCCCGGCGCCCTTGCCGTCGAGGAGCTGCCCGCTGCCATAACTCACCCTACCCGACTTTAGATTCAATCGGGTGTTGCAGGAGCCCTAACTCCCTTCTCACGGCTGAGGAGTCGACCTAGGTCCCGTGGTGACCCAGGATCACCCCGAGATCGGCCCCGGTCAAGACCAGATGTGTGATCAGGGGAGGGAAGGGGAAAGCTCGACGGCGGCGACAGAATCGCCCCGGGAGAAGAAAAAACCCTAGCTAGAGGGAATCTGCGGTAGTGTGTAGAACTGGGCCACCGCTCCGCCGCTGTAAGCGCAAATAAAAAGGCCCCTGCATATGCCCAAATGCCCAGTACTAGCCAGCGGATCGCAAGGGAGCTCCTCCACCCCAGACGCGGCCGCCTCCTTTTTCCACCGGCATCTGGACGGCGCAGCAGCCCCCTTTTTCCTCTGGCACCGGGACGACGCGGCCGCCGCCTATGCTGCTCCATCCCACCGCAACGTCGTCGCTGGCCCTAGCCACGACTTCGTCGATGCAGCGACCGGATCGGCGGATCCAGCCCGTATGGTGCGGCAGCGGCGGCTGAATCCATGACGGCGACGACGTCCAGCGGTTCCCGCCGGCCCAAGCAGGTCCATCTTCTCCCTCAGCCCCTCTCATGGGTCCCTCGCTGTCGCCTCGACTGCTGCCCCCCTCCGCAACCGCCGGCCACCGGCAGTAGCCCCAGGGCCGATGGTGACTTCCAGGCTGCGGCATTGCTCAACACCGGCGGCCTCGACGCCTAGCCCCAGCAAGCATCTCTCTCTCCCCCGTTCTTCTTCTATGGCTTCTATGCTGTGCCAGTACGTACCACGGTCCGTTGCCTAGGCCCGTCCATGCATTGCAGGTACTCATACTTCTCTTCTTCCTGAATAGATGCTCTTCTGGCATCCACTGCTTTTCTTTGATTTAACCCCTATAATTTTTCATCTTTGGTTGTGCAGATTTTTGTGTATGTCACTATAAGGTGTTTGATGAAAATCCAAGCAGGGTAGGAAAAGATTTATTTCTGTTTATACTCTTTTGTGTAATCAATATTTCTTTTTCTTCTGCTGGGTGGTTGGGGGTTTGTTTTGGGATATTTCATTGAATTTGAGACGACTTTTCATGCTTATTTGGAGGCACCAGGGTCAACTAATTCTGATCCTAGCATAAGTATACTCAAAGGGAGTATTAATTAGGCACAGTCTGTTTAGAGCATTGCACTGTGTTTTTGCTTTGCTAATACTGATGTGTAAGTCAAGAATGTGCGAGTATATGGACCTTTCTCTTTTGAATAAAGAGATGTGTAAACAACAAACTGATGCATAAACGTACAAATTTTGTTCACTAGATACACTGCATGTTCAACACAGATGATCATCAGTGATATGACAAGGTCAACTATTTTCCTAATAATTAGTGGTTACTTCCTATGAGGGAGCCTTTCTACATCTCACGTACCAGATCTTATTCGCAACTCTCTTGCTCCTTCATAAGAAGTTGTACTTTTCATTCTCGAAAAAAAAAGAAGCTGTACTTTGCAAGGGTCTCAAAGAAAAAAGTCTGTATTCAACAAACAGTAGATAGACATTTTGAAGCATCATTTTCGAATATAAATTGGTTTTCTTTATACTCTGGAGATATTACCTCTCTCAACTCTTATCATATAGCAGGGACTGAATGATCCTAACGGCAAGATGTCGACATAGTATCAGGTCTCAGTATATACACTAAAAAAGAGCAGTTGTTTCCCACTCATCCTTTCAACAACCGTAACTATTTTCCAACTTTTTGAGTGACATAGAATTCTATGTTCTGTTTGATTCCTTGCAACCAACAAAAAGGAGTGGCTACACTCTATTGTTTGTTCTATATTTTCATACTTGCTTTTCCTTCGGCTACCTCACACTAGAAAGGGGGAGAAGTGGGTAGCTATCTTTTTTCATACTTGCTTTTCCTTCGGCTACCTCACACTAGAAAGGGGGAGAAGTGGGTAGCTAGCTTTTTTCATACTTGCTTTTCCTTTGGCTACCTCACACTGGAAAGGGGGAGAAGTGGGTAGCTGGCTTTTTTCAAGTCCAGCAGAATTTATCATTGATCTATGCATGATTGAACACCAATTGCGGCATTCATTGTGTACTACTACAGTCTTATTGTTGAGATGGTTCTCTTACATTGGTTGAACAAGTTGTGCATTATTGAGTAATGCTGAATGGAACTATCTATTTCTTTTGCCGATGGTGGAGGAATTACTGATCTTAATTTGCCTGCAAGCTTCATGGACTGCTCTGAGATGAGTGCCAACTGCTAAGGTACTATCCTAATATATATAAGATTTCCCATCGGAAACTTGAAATCGTAGGGTCTACCAAATTGTTGCATTATGGCCATTCGGTTCATTTTGTTTGCATTAATGTATGAAGTCTTTTCTCTCGGTGTTGGAAGACAAACTGAAAAATGTTCCCTCTATTTACAGTTATGTTCACTTTAGATATATGAAATCTTTGATTTATTTTGTCAATTGTGTTCTTCATCAGATGTTGTTCTTAATAGGTTTCTGATTACTCCTAGAAAGATCCTCCTATAAAAGTAGAGTTGCGCTCTTTTACGCACATCACGCGTGGATCTCAGTGGATCTAGATAGGCAACATTCAGATTGCGAAAAACATAATTTACCTGCTATTCTTTCTGGCCGACAATAATCTTCCCGGTGACTAATATATATGATTCTTGGGCTCATCACAAGATTATAGTGGGCATGTGCATTTTCTGCAAGGGAATATCATAGAACACATGTAACTTGGTTCTATCTGAAACAAAGAAACTATACACTACATAAAATGATTAGTCTCTGAAGGGTTAAGCTTATTTTTGGTTAATCTACTGCTTCAAGTTTGCTTCATCAAATGATGCCTTTTTTGGCCATTTTAATATTTTTACGTTATGGCATTCCATGATAGTGTGCCCACTTATTCTGTAGCCACCCTTTTTGATGACCAAATCATGATATTACTTTGTTTTTCTTTTTGATACGTGTGTGAATTTTCCCAGCACTAAACAACAATGCCATGAATACGACATAAGATATGACAGTAAGGTTTGCTTACCCTTGGTGATCATCCAAGAGTTGATGTTTTATCTCTGAATTGGGAACAATAGTCCAACTAAATAAATATGGACGCTTATGCATGGGCGGTTCTTATAAACAAATAATTATAGCATGATTATTTATTTTGTGCACCTGCAAGATGCTATTACTTGTCCTATAGGATTGATTAATTGGCTTGGAATTACAGAGGGATAATAATCTTACTCGGATCTGGACTATAACTTTTTTGGTTTCAGGTATGTAGAATTACGGCTTTAGGTTGTAACCTGGGTGGTTAGTAGATTAGATTCCGCAGAGCTTTTCAAATCTGTTCAAACATCTCAGTGGATCAGATTTATGTATTTATTGTTTATTTAAATATCATTGTCCTTTTAAATGGGAATGTACCATTTTCGTTTAAGTTTGTTGACCAAGGTTGTCAAAGTAGTAAACTCAGCCACTGTGGCATGATCAACTTTTATGAGCCACTTTATACTGGGCAAATCAAATGTAGGTCCAAGTGGCTTCGCGACAGGTTTTGGAAACACTGCTTGGGCAAATCAAATGTAGGTCCAAGTGGCTTCGCGACAGGGTTTGGAAACACTGCTTGTGGGTGACCATGGGATGCCCGTAGGGGAGACAAATAAACATAGCATACAGAGAAATAATTGATTCATCACAAGTACATGCAGTCTTTCTTTGGTCATACATGCAGTTTAAGTTTTGTTGGCAGACCATTTTACTCTATTTAATTATGTTATTTTCATTTGGGAACATCTTAATGTTCTCGCTTTGTACTGGTAAAGGAATGCAAGTCTTGGAATTCTGGTTATATTGATGTTTTTGCCGTCAGTACAACATTGCCATGTACTGATATATATGGGATAATAAGCTTCAGTGTATGAAGCTGTTGTTAACTTCTGCTCCCATCATGCACGGCGTTATCCCTTGATGTATAGCTGTACTTATTAGCAATGTGTGTCACCTGTTAGCGATGTACACTGTCGGATTTCGGGTTCCGGCAGACCCTTGAGGTTCGAACACTGGGGCGAGCGCGGAGATCTCTCCCCTACCGATCTACGTTCGATCCTCTCGTGCGAACTAAGATGAAAATGATGAACAACACAAGAGACACGAGGTTTATACTGATTCGGGCCATCGTTGTGGTGTAATACCCTACTCCAGTGTGTGGTGTGGTGGATTGCCTCTAGGGCTGATGATGAACAGTACAAAGGAAGAACAGCCTCGCGAGGGGTGTTCTTGAGCTGGTGCGGTGTGTTCTACTTGGTCTCTACTCGATTCGGTCAGTCTCCCTCCTTTTCTCCCTTCTTTGTGGTGGCTAGCTCTATTTATAGAGGCCCTGGGCCTCTCCCCGAATAATTGAACGGGAAGGGAGCCAACATTTGGCCATTTTGAAGGGGAACATCTAGTACAAGTTATCCTGACTAAAGGTGGTCTTCGGCTGCCAAAAGCACTCGTGATGATGCTGTCTTAGGCTCCACGGTGACCTCCGGCCGTCCGGCTGGTCTTGGTCTTGTTGCACCGGAATGATAACCTTTACCTGATGCCTTGGCCTGTGCTTGCCCCCTTTGCACCAAAGAAGAAACAAGGACTCTGCCCAGGCCGGCGCCCGCCTGGAGCCCGCCTGGCCTTGATCGTCATGGCTTGCGTCACGGGATCCTCGCGAGGTACCCTTGCATTGATCTCTCCGCCTCCTCGCAAGCCTGCCTGATGAGGACGCTCTTGAGGAGGCTTCCTGTCGTCCGCCCCGCGAGGCTTGGCCCCTTGCGAGGGTCTTGAGCTTGAGCTTGATGAGGATGGGCCGCGCTGGGCCCCCACTTGAGCCACGCCGCAGGCCGTAGGTAGGCAAGTCTGGGGACCCCCGTTCCCAGAACACCGACAGTAGCCCCCGGGCCCAAGGCGCGCGCGGGCTTGGCTTAGCAGAGAAGCGAAGGGGCAAGCGCGAAGCGCCGCGGGCCCTAACAGTCTGCGGCCTTGTGCGCCGCGTCGCGATTGATTGGACGCCACGGCGCCTCGGCAACTGCACGACTTGACAAGTCCCTGCATGCAGAGATATGGGTCATGATTACCTGCGATCGTGGTGCTCGACGGTTGGCCTTCTCCGGCTATAAATACGGGGCTGCGTGAGCTCCTTCAGTTCGTCCCTTCCTGCAACTCCTTCTCCTCTTCTTCCTCGTCCTTGCTTCCTCTCACGCCAATGGCACCGATCCGCCGGTTTTCCGCAGAGGAGAAAGGAAAGGCCCCGCGAGAGGGTCCTGACCCCCTTCTGCCGAAGAAACTGCCAATCCTCGGCCGCCGGGACGAAGGTGCCTGGCAGGAGGTGTCGAGGCCGTGGTACGAGCGGCCGCCGCCTGGGTTTTCGCTGCCCTTGTACGCTCGCGTCGTGGGCCTCAGGGGGAGGGCGCCGAGCAACACCAACAGCGCCGCCGCCGATGCCGGCGAGTCACGTTGGTGCGCGTCGTCCCCCCTGGAGTCCACGCCGAGCGCTCCTCTCGCGAGTTTGTGCTCCATGCCGCCATGCCTCCAAGCTCTTGGATTCGTCTTCCTCCCTCCTTCGCCTTCGAGATGCCGCCGAGCGGGGCTCTGGAGCTCTGGCTGCAGCACGCCGACTGCGGCACCCCCGCGACCGGGGCGGAGGTTGCGGTCGTCGCTCCGGGTAAGGTCTTCATGACCCGGGGCTGGGGTGAGATCGCCCGGGTCTGCCGCACGGATGACGCCCTCGTGATCCATCTCGAATACGACGACGCCTTCCTGATGTTCTTCAAGGTCTTCGATGCTGAAGGATGCCGGCTGGAGTGTTGCCCCAAGGGAAGCGGCAGGGCGACGAACTGGCGAGGGCCTAGCCCGCCCGTCGGCCCTCCAGCAGCTCCTCAGGCAGCAGTGGAGGAGCTGAGGACTTCAGCGGCTCCCCCGAGCTTCTCGCGACTCCGGAGACTAGCGACGACAGCTACGAGCCTCCGAGCTCGCGCAGCGCTCGGAGTGGGGCAGCTGCATCGGGCCGCCGATGCCACTGATCTGGATAGGGTTGGCGCCGGCGCCGGGCAGCCCACTGTTGATGATGGCGTCGCTTGAGGAGGTGCTAGCAAGTAGCGTTAGCAAGTAGCGTTCCCTAGGATTATCACCTTTTGCTCCTTGCGAGGAATCAAAGCAACACCCCGCGTGGGTATGTAAGGCGCCTGCCGTGTCTTTTGTGAATATTATATCCTCAATATGAACCGGTGAGAGGTGCTTGTCCTGTCCTGGCTAAGCTCCCCCTTTCTATCCTCACGAGGACTTGGCGCTCTGCGCTGACAGGTCCCAGTCCCCAGGCAATCTTCAGCTGTCGCTGGTATGCCAGGTCGCGATGCCGTGGTCAAGGACAGGAGGTGAGCGTCCTGAGGTCCGGTAAGATCCCCCGAGTCGCGATGCTCGGGAGGTCCCCTTTAGCGCTCAAGCAATCCTCGCTGGGCGAGAAAGGAAGGTAGCGTCGCCATGACAGAGTTGCACAGGGCGGGGATTTAGCACTGCGTTGGTCTAGTTCTCGCGAGGGCGTGACTTATCTTGTGCATCTGATGTAGTTTCTCAGGGAGGCGCCCGGCCCGAGAGGCGGTGGCCGAGGTACTGCTGGGTTAGGCCCTCGCGAGCTTCTTCCCACTCCCCTGCACTTCCCTTAACGCTCTACATCCTGAGGTCCCGGTCCTCGAGCGAGCTCAGCCGCCACTGGTATGACAGGTCGCGATGCCGTGGGTCAAGGCCAGGGGGTGAGGGATGGAGAGCCAGTAGGAGCCCATGAGTCGCGATGCTCAGGTACCCCCCCTTTTAATGTGCAAGCGGTCCGTGCCGAGGATGGGGAGAGAAAGCTCATGATGTCCCCAACGTTGCTCCTGGAGTAGGTCATGCACACCAATAATAAGGAGAAACAGGGCCTGTCATTACGGCGGCCGGCCAACCTATGGTCACTCCGAGGGAGCGGTTAGGGCACTGAGGGCCTGGTGAGGTGGCGCCGTGCGGGGCTACCGCGGCCAGAGCTCGACCACTCAGGTTTATCAACGCTGCAGGGACGGACCCGTGCGCACGCGCCGTGCCAGAGCGAGTGGCTCTCCAGATAGGCGTCGATCGAGTAGGTGATTAGGTCAGGTATGTTAAGCACATAGGAGGAAATCCAATTTCAAGAAAACGCAGGTAAAAGCTACCGCCGCTGGGTCGGGCCCGAGCGGCGTGGGGATGATGCAGCCCGAGGGACGCTCCCAACATGGTAAGTAAAGAACATAAGCAAAACGGATACATGCCGCGGGGACGGACCCATGCGGCTTGGGAATGGTGCGGCCCAATGGGCGCTCCCAGCTGAAAGTAGAACTCTGAAAGATGTCACCTGATGCTGTTGAAGATGAAGTGATGCTGAGGAAGTGGGCGATGCGCGGTGAAGACGTCGGCCCTCATGAGCCCCCAGGCCCAGGGGCCTCGGGAGGCTCTGGTGGCTCGTGCAGGCCTTCGGGGACCATCGCCACCTCCGCCAGGACCGCGCGGTGCCTGACCTCTTGAGCCTCCAGAATGCCCCCCAACAGGCGCTGGTGTGCGGCGACCGTGCTCGGCAGGCCGAAGGGCATGCGAACGTAGCTGTGAGGTGGCCCCTCACAACGCCCTAAGCGCGAAGGCCAGAGGCGCTCCTGAGACGCGGCTCGGTTGAGCCCCGGGACATCGATGCAGACGCGCAGCCCACCATCCTCGCCTGGATGTGGGGCCACGGCAGGTAAGCGGCGGCTGTCGCGCATGACTCTTGACTCCTGTAGCTCTTGGGTGTTTCTTGCGACGAACTCCTGAGGGTTTGGTCTTCCTTGACTTGTATCTTCCTGAGGGAAGCGTGCTTGAAAGCACCCTTCCAAGTGGTGCCTGAGCGCCTCCCTCGCGACCTCGACAAAGTCGGTGGCTCTCCAAGAAAGAGCCCCCGAGCCCTGCCTGAGGAGGGCGCCGGGGCGCCTTCCTATGCGTGAGAGGGTGGCGCCCCCTGATCGGGCGCGAATCCTGACGCGATACCTCCGGAGGTGCCTGCCTCCTTGTGGCTTGGGCCAGGTGAGGTCTTCTTCTTCTTGGGGGTCGCCTCGGGAAGCCTCCCGCTCCTGAGATCTGGGTCTTCGATTGCTGCGGCTTGGAACGCACGCCCAAGTGAACACACTGCGTCTCTTTCTTCACAGGGCACGGTGATGACTCCACCGCTTCCTGGCATCTTGAGGACATTGTAACCATGGTGAGTCACTGCCATAAACTTGGCTAGGGCTGGGTACCCGAGGATGGCGTTGTATGGCAGGCGGATGTGAGCGACGTCGAAGTCGATGAGCTCGGTGCGGTAGTTGTTGCGCTGTCCGAAGGTGACTGGAAGGCGCACCTGCCCTATTGGAACAGTGGAACCATCGGTGACTCGTGAGAAAGGCTTGGTCGGCTGAACCTGATCGTACGACACTTGGAGATTGTCGAACGTTTCAGCGGACAGGACGTTGAGTCCTGCGCCGCCATCGATGAGGGTCCTGGTGACCTGCACATTGCTGATGACTGGGGAGCAAAGCATCGGGAGGACTCCGGCCGTTGCCGCGCACTTGAGCTGATCCGCTGAGCTGAACGTGATAGCGCACGTAGACCACCTAAGAGGGTGTGTGGCCTCAAGCTTTGGGAGGACTGCATTCACCTCGCGAGCAAACAGCTTGAAGATGCACTGCGATGCTGGGGCCTGGGCGCCACCCAATATGCAAGCGATTGCGCTCTTGATGTTGGTCTTCGTTCCTCCTTGGTGGTGGCGGCAGAGGAGGGAGGCCTGCGTTGCCGTGCGGGCAGTCCTCACGAGGCTGGTCCCTCCAGCCTCCCTCGCGAGGCTGGTCCTGCCAGCGGTCCTTGCGAGGGCGGTCACGCCATCCCTGGCGAGGGCCACGGTCTTCCCATCGTCTGCCACCTCTTCCTCCTCCTCGGCCATAGCCCCTGTCGTTACGCTCTGGGCGTCGGCCGATTCGCCCATCTCGCACGACTCTGAGCTCTTGACATTTGTTGGTGTTGTGGGTGTGGAGGCTGTGGTACACGCAGTACCGTCCGCCCTTGGATGACTCAGGTTGATCCCTGCCTCGCTTGGTGTCCGGTTCCGCTACTAGCACGACAGCCCCCTTGCGCTTCACATCTTTGGCCTTGAGCTTCTTTTCTTCCGGGTCTGCTGCCGGGAGCTCGAGGAGGGAGAGACGCCCTTCCTCAGCCCTGGCGCACTTGGTCTCCAAGTTGAACAGCTCCAGGGATGTGCACAGGTCTTCACGGATTGCTAGCTCTTCCTTCATCTTGACGTCGCGCACGCCGTCGGAGAAGGCTGAGATGATAGCTTCTTCAGTCACCTTGGGGATCTTGAGGCGAGCGTAGTTGAAGCGCTGGATGTACTTCTGCAGGGTTTCTCCTGGCTGTTGCTTGATGCGGCGCAGGTCGCTCACGGCCGGGGGCCGGTCGCGGGTGCCCTGGAAGTTGACGATGAAGCGGGTGTGCATCTCGCTCTAGGAGGAGATCGTGCCAGGAGCCAGGTTCAGGAGCCAGGTGCGGGCGCCGTCCTTGAGCGCCATGGGAAACCAGTTCGCCATGACCTTTTGTCTCTGTTGGCGGCTACGATGCCCAGCTCGTAGAGCTGTAGGAACTCCGCGGGGTCCGCCGTGCCGTCGTAGCGAGGAGGGAGGTCAGGCTTGAACTTGCCTGGCCATGTGACGCCGCACAGCTCGGGGGTGAAGGCGAGGCAACCCGCCGTGGCCACCGGCGCCCTCTGCTGGTGCTAGATTTGATCTTGCGGGTCACCACGCGCCGCCGCTGGGAGCAGCGCGGGGTCTTGTCGTGGAGGCGCTGGGACGCGATCTTAGCGCGCCGGCGCTGGGAGCGCGCGAGCACCTTCTCGGGGACGTGGGATCTCTTGGCAGCTCCGCTCTTGCTGCGCAGGCGCCGGACATGGGGGATCTCGCCCTGGGGCTGCAAGCCTTGCAGCCAAGGCACCTTCTTAGGGAGGAGGTGGCGGAGGCACCTCCTGATCCTCGCCCCCTGCGCCGAACGGAGGGCAAGACAGCTAGAAGGACCGCAAGGGGGAAACCCCTGCGGCACTGATGAGCTCGGTGATGCGGGCGAGCCAGTCCTCGTAGAGGTCATCGACGGGGCGGTAGTGCAGGAGCTCCCGCGCCAAGAGCAATGAGGCGTGCGCATCCATGGGTGCGCGACGGGCGTGGGACGACGAGCCAGCTAGAGTCAGCGACGGGGTGGCGGTGCGGCCATGCCGCCTCACCGAAGGATGCTGGGACGAGGCCTGCTGCTCGTTCCCCGCCGGGCCAATGGCGGCGTTGGCGGTAGGCGACGGGGAGCGATGAGGGGGCCGCCGACGGGTGCCGTCTAGGCGACGCGAGTGGCGCAAGCAGCCCGGCGCTCGACGCGAGCTCGACGAGCGTCAACCATGGACACGACGGAAGATCACACGCAAATAGCGAAAGAAAGATTCGGGCGCACCCCTACCTGGCGCGCTAAATGTCGGATTTCGGGTTCTGGCAGACCCTTGAGGTTTGAACACTGGGGTGCGCGCGGAGATCTCTCCCCTACCGATCTACGTCCGATCCTCTCATGCGAACTAAGATGAAAATGATGAACAACACAAGATACACGAGGTTTATACTGGTTCGGGCCACCGTTGTGGTGTAATACCCTACTCCAGTGTGTGGTGTGATGGATTGCCTCTCGGACTGATGATGAACAGTACAAAGGAAGAACAACCTCGCGAGGGGTGTTCTTGAGCTGGTGCGGTGTGTTCTACTTGGTCTCTACTTGAGTCGGTCAGTCTCCCTCCTTTTCTCCCTTCTTTATGGTGGCTAGCTCTATTTATAGAGGCCCTGGGCCTCTTCCCGAATAATTGAACGGGAAGGGCGCCAACATTTGGCCATTTTGAAGGGGAACATCTAGTACAAGTTATCCTGACCAAAGGTGGTCTTTGGCTGCCAAAAGCACTGGTGATGACGCCGTCTTGGGCTCCACGGTGACCTCCGTCCGGCCGTCCGGCTGGTCTTGGTCTCATTGCACCTGAATGGTAACCTTTTCCTGATGCCTTGGCCCGTGCTTGCCCCCTTTGCACCAAAGGGGAAACAAGGACTCTGCCCAGGCCGGCGCCCGCCTGGCCTTGATCGTCATGGCTTGCGCCATGGGATCCTCGCGAGGTACCCTTGCATTGATCTATCCGCCTCCTCGCGAGCCTGCCTGATGAGGACGCTCTTGAGTAGGCTTCCTGTCGTCCGCCCCACGAGGCTTAGCCCCTTGCGAGGGTCTTGAGCTTGAGCTTGATGAAGATGGGCCGCGCTGGGCCCCCGCTTGAGCCACGCCGCAGGCAGGCAAGTCTGGGGACCCCCGTTCCCAGAACGCCGACATACACAGTGATTTCTACAATTCTTACGGGAGAGTCACCTCTGTTTAATGCACCTGTTTCAGTAGAAGCACAAACAGCCCTCCATGAAAATTTCTACAGTTTTATGTTTACATCACAATACAGAGACATGAGTTTTTATAATTAAGTTGGGACATAAGTTTTAGTATAGTTTATGATTGTATCTTCAATGACTTGTTGGACAGCCGTACTTCCTAGCATATCAACCTGATACAAACTCTTACATTGATGTAACAACTGTTTCCCTAAGAAGACCCTTACATTGGTTGCAGTTGCCTGGACTTGAGTCGTCTATGGTGTAGTGTAACTAGATCTAATGAATGACTTAGCAGCAAATTAAGTCTTGGGATGAGTTACCAAGCATTATAAAAAAACAAATAGCTTATCAATCCATGTAGCGCGGCGTGCCGCCGGGTAGCCGCTAGTAGTATTGATTCTTGGAACAAGTGCAAAGATGCTTTTATCTCTAATTATTTTCCTCCCGCTAAGATCATCTCTCTTAGAAACGACATTATGAATTTTAAGCAACTTGATCATGAACATGTTGCACAAGCTTGGGAGAGCATGAAATTAATGATACGTAATTGTCCTACTCATGGTTTGAATTTGTGGATGATTATACAAAAAAATTATGCCGGATTGAATTTTGCTTCTAGAAATCTTTTAGATTCGGTCGCGGGAGGCACTTTTATGGAAATCACTTTAGGAGATCCTACTAAACTCCTAGATAATATTATGGTTAATTATTCTCAATGGCACACTGAAAGATCTACTAATAAAAAAGTGCATGCGATAGAAGAAATCAATGTTTTGAGTGGAAAGATGGATGAACTTATGAAATTATTTGCTACTAAGAGTGTTTCTTTTGATCCTAATGATATGCCTTTGTCTACTTTGATTTATAATAATAATGAATCTATGGATGTGAATTTTGTTGGTAGGAATAATTTTGGTAACAACGCGTATAGGGGGAATTTTAATCCTAGGCCTTATCCTAGTAATCCTTCTAATAATTATGGAAATTCCTAGAACAACTCTTATGGAAATTTTAATAAGATGCCCTCTGAATTTGAGAATAGTGTTAAAGAGTTTATGAATTCACAAAAGAATTTTAATGCTTTGCTTGAAGAGAAATTGCTTAAAGTTGTTGATTTGGCTAGGAACATTGATAGAATTTCTCTTGAGGTTGATTCTTTAAAGCTTAGATCTATTCCTCCTAAGCATGATATCAATGAGTCTCGCAAAGCCATGAGAATTTCCATTGATGAGTGCAAAGAAAGAACTGCTAGGATGCGTGCTACAAAAGATGCCTTTATTAAAGCGTGTTCTTCCAATTCCTATGAAAATCAAGATGAAGATCTAAAAGTTATTGATGTGCCCCCTATTAAATCTTTGTTTTGCAATATGAATCTTGATGAAACTGAATATGATCTTCCCTTACCCAGAAGGCGTTCCAAAAATTCGGAGTATTTAGATCTTGATGATGAAATTGATGAACGTGGGGTTGAAAGAAATAAAACCCTAGATGTTGCTAAACCCACTATATTGGATTTCAAGGAATTTAATTATGAAAGTTGCTCTTTAATTGATTGTATTTCCTTGTTGCAATCCGTGCTAAATTCTCCTCATGCTTATAGTCAAAACAAAGCCTTTACCAAACATATCGTTGATGCCTTGATGCACTCTTATGAAGAAAAACTTGAGTTGAAAGTTTCTATCCCTAGAAAACTTTATGATGAGTGGGAACCTACTATTAAAATTAAAATTAAAGATTATGAGTTTATGCTTTGTGTGATTGGGATGCTAGTGTCTCCACTATTTCCAAGACTTTGTGTGATTTGCTAGATTTCCGTGATTTTGATGATTGCTCTCTAAGCTTGCATCTTGCGGATTCCACTATTAAGAAACCTATGGGAAGAATTAATGATGTTCTTATTGTTGCAAATAGGAATTATGTTCTCGTAGATTTTATCGTTCTTGATATAGATTGCAATCCTGCTTGCCCTATTATTCTCGGTAGACCTTTACTTAGAACGGTTGGTGCAATTATTGATATGAAGGAAGGGAATATTAGATTTCAATTTCCATTAAAAAGGGCATGGAACACTTCCCTAGAAAGAAAGTAAAATTTCCATATGAATCTATCATGAGAGCCACTTATGGATTGTCTACCAAAGATGTCAATACCTAGATCTATCCTTGCTTTTATGCCTAGCTAGGGGCGTTAAACGATAGCGCTTGTGATGAGGGCATGACTACCTTGGATACGAGCAAAAATATTGCATACATGCATATTTGTCAGGTGATTTCTAGTGTCAACTATTCAATAATCTATTTATATTATCCAGAACAAAAATACTTCACACACTTTTGTGTTTGGTCTAATTGTAGATGTATGGGACATTTGTACAATCCACATATGAAGATAGGGGAAAAGGAGAAGTTTAAGTTCTGTTCAAAAAGTCCTCTCACATCACTTTTGGGCCAAGAGAAGATAGAGTCCAAGTCTCTCACGTTCTGGATTTAGATTCGGACTGCACAGACATACCTGACTCAAAACGCCAAGAACTTTTTCATACGGACTCCGAATTGGGTGATTCTTTTTTTGTTGGAAAGTAGATTTCATCCTCTTTCCAAACCAATTGGAATCATCTTTAAATTCGTCCGGAGCATTGAGATATGGATGAAACAATCTGACGCTGCAGCAGAATCCGAGTCAAACAATAAGTCCAAAGGTGTTGCATCACCTCCACTTGGGCCCATGAGCCTTGTACGACCTAGGGTTGGTTTCAGGCTGCCTTGGGACGTCCTCCCACCTCCTTGGCCGCCACCCCTTGCTCCTATATAAGTAGATCCACATAGTAGCTTTTTCCTTGGGATTTGTTTAGTTAAAAGTTAGCCATTGCAACTTCGTGTACTTCGTTTGTGTCCAACGACCAGACCAAGACCGCTTCCGGATCCCCACCTTTATCAATACTTCATCTATATTCGCAATATTCAGATTGCTTTATTATATTCTTGCTTGTTCTTCGATTGCTTGCAGGAATAGACCTTCGTGGTCAGGTTGATCGTGCTCCAGCGTGGTCAATAACCTCTAGGAGTTGGTTTAGCGATTGCTAAGGCGCAACGTGGTGCACGTTGGTAGTCGGATCGTCAAAGTCATCTCCACCAAATCGATAGTTATCATCTCATCGAAACATCGGGACACCTTTGCCTCTATCAAGTGGTATCAGTTTTCTGGTTGCTCGGTGAGAATTTCCAGTTATCCCTAGATTAGATTTATTTTCTTACCTATTGTCCAAGAAAAATCCACACAAAAAAGTTAGATCTGTTCATCCTTTGTCCAAGCCATTCTAAGCCTTTGCATAATCATTTTAGTGTTTTGCTTTGTTGAATTTGCGGTTACATCGTCGTGTCAAGTTGTTGGTCTTAGTGTCTAGTACTTTAGAGTTTCGAGTTCTGTTCACAGTTTGTCACGCCACCGCCGCACCATCTTCATTGTCGTTGCCGTATACCACCACCGCGTCATTATTGCATCCGCTGTCCACCACCGCCATCCATCAATTTCCACCACGTACTCCCCATCATTCATTGTCATAATCATACTTGAGGTCGTTCGCGTCATCACTAGATCCAATCTGCATCTTATCTAGCTTGTTTGTGAAAAAAAAAGAGAAAGAGAAAAAAAGAAAAAAAAAGTGAGAGAAAAAAAAAGAAAAAAAAGAGGAAAAGAAAGAGAAAAAAAGTGAAAAAAATTCCGTGAAAAAAAGGAGAAAAAAAGATATTCAGAGTGTGCTCCGCCTTTGTTTATGTGCAGCGCCGTGATTTTGTTAGTGTTCTAGGCTCGCGTCTCTAGCACGGTCTAGCCTAGGACCAGCACAGTAACGTCGTTGAGCGTTTATTCAACATTGCATCTCTGAATTGATTATTGCTGATCTTTTGCTACCATATATTTGGCCTTCCAAGCTCCACATATTTCTACACCGTGTATACATACGCTCACCTGGCAATCGCTTTACTCAATCTTCGGAGTTATTTGACACCGCTGGTTGCCGGTCACCACCTGCTGCATGGTAAGAACTTGTAAGACTTTGATATTTGCTATACTGTGAGCGTTTTACCACCACATCCTAGTAGTTCATAGGAACATTATTCTCGGATTTTATTTCTTGTTTTTCTACTAAATATGGCAGGTTCCAGAGTCAGTTGGGCTTCATCAATCGTGGGAGACGTGCCACCAGCTCCGAAAATACAACCACCGTCACAAGAGGTGCAAAGACATAAGAATACGCACAATCAGGTTTTTGTTTCCATGCCACCTTTTAATGGTCGTTTTAAGCCTGATTTATATATTAAATGGGAGTTCGAAATAAATGTTATATTTGCTTCCCATGATTTTTCGGAATGTAAAAAAGTTAAGCTTGCGGTTGGTTCTTTCACTAGTTTTGCTACTGTTTGGTGGAGTGAACATTGTCGGTTATACCCTGATTATGTACCTAATACTTGGGATGATTTAAAACTTGTCATGAGAGATAGATTCGTCGATGTTTATTATACTCGTGGCATGATTAAAAAACTACGACATTTAAAACAAGGTAGTGACACTGTAAGAAAATATTATGATGATTTACAAACTACCTTGTTGCATTCCTTTTTAGAGGAAAGTGAAGAAGATTTTATAGATAGATTTTGGGGAGGATTAAACCGTGATATTCAGGAGATACTAATTCATGAAGAATGTTATCCTATGGACCATTTGTTTCATCTTGCTTGCAAAGCTGAACAGGAAATAAAGAGGCGTGATGCCCACAAGACAAACAAGCATAAGGTGCACATCCAAGGAGTTGAGACGGTCCTTCCTTCTACCACTGCGCCTACTATGACAACAACATCCGTTGTTGTGAGCACTGCATCAGCTCCATATTATGACCTGTCACTGCCGAGAGTTCCAACATCGTCTGAGTTGATAACACGAGGTAATGACAAAGGTACTAATCTTCTAACTTCACATGCGAATGATGAATGCCTTGTCGATTTAAATACACCATGTGATGTTCTAGCCACTACATTGATCACACCACCTATTTTAGATGATTATGCTGATGATTTGACTTTGCCATGTGATCAAGTAACTGCAATATCAAGAATTTTGAGTGCACCCATTGAATTAACCGTTGATGTGAAAGAACCATGTGAATCAGGCACTAAAACAAATTTGGATCAACTACGTTTGAAAATAATTGTGCCAATGTTTAATCATTTTGATATGACCTCTAATCTTGGTCATGATTCTGTGTCAAATGACTTATTGCATGTTGGCATATTTAAGCATGTTGTAGCATGTAAATTTTATGCAAGTAAGGTTTGTTCACCAATATTGGGATGGTTTAATGATGAATATTGTCAATCTTTTCATATGAATAAGAGCTTCACTTATATGTGCAAACTGAGTTGCAATACTTTCATGCCTTGTACTTCTTGTGATAATATTTTGGCTTTATATTTTATTCACTATGAAAGTTACTCATGTATGCATGTGTCATATGTGCAAATTCCACGGGAAGTAAAAATTGATGACATATACATATACAACATGTACACCTTGTCTCTTTTGTTAGCCACATTTCAGATAAAGCAACGCCGAGGACGGCTTTATTTTCAAGAAGGGGAGGATGATGAGGACATGACTACCTTGGATACGAGCAAAAATATTGCATACATGCATATTTGTCAGGTGATTTCTAGTGTCAACTATTCAATAATCTATTTATATTATCCAGAACAAAAATACTTCACACACTTTTGTGTTTGGTCTAATTGTAGGTGTATGGGACATTTGTACAATCCACATATGAAGATAGGGGAAAAGGAGAAGTTTAAGTTCTGTTCAAAAAGTCCTCTCACGTCACTTTTGGGCCAAGAGAAGATAGAGTCCAAGTCTCTCACGTTCTGGATTCAGATTCGGACTGCACAGACATACCTGACTCAAAACGCCAAGAACTTTTTCATACGGACTCCGAATTGGATGATTCTTTTTTTGTTGGAAAGTAGATTTCATCCTCTTTCCAAACCAATTGGAATAACCTTTAAATTCGTCCGGAGCATTGAGATATGGACGAAACAATCTGACGCTGCAGCAGAATCCGAGTCAAACAACAAGTCCAAAGGTGTTGCATCACCTCCACTTGGGCCCATGAGCCTTGTACGACCTAGGGTTGGTTTTAGGCTGCCTTGGGACGTCCTCCCACCTCCTTGGCCGCCACCCCTTTCTCCTATATAAGTAGATCCACCTAGTAGCTTTTTCCTTGGGATTTGTTTAGTTAAAAGTTAGCCATTGCAACTTCGTGTACTTCGTTTGTGTCCAACGACCAGACCAAGACCGCTTCCGGATCCCCACCTTTATCAATACTTCATCTATATTCACAATATTCAGATTGCTTTATTATATTCTTGCTTGTTCTTCGATTGCTTGCAGGAATAGACCTTCGTGGTCAGGTTGATCGTGCTCCAGCGTGGTCAATAACCTCTAGGAGTTGGTTTAGCGATTGCTAAGGAGCAACGTGGTGCACGTTGGTAGTCGGATCGTCAAATTCATCTCCACCAAATCGATAGTTATCATCTCATCGAAACATCGGGACACCTTTGCCTCTATCAGCTTGTTGGGACGCAACCCAATTTATTTTAGTTTTTTTGTTTTTGCTTCTGTTTAGGAATAAATGATCCATCTACCTTCTTTTTAGATGTGGTTTTGTGTTTTAATCAGTGTTTGTGCCAAGTTAGACCTATAGGATCTTCTTGGATGATAGTTATTTGATCTTGCTGTAATTTCCAGAATCTTTCTGTTCACAAAAAAATATATTAAAAATCACCAGAACGTGATAAAATACTTATTCCAATTGCTATTGATCAATAAAAAAAATTTCTAGGTCGTCCTATTTTGGTAGATTTTTTGGAGTTCCAGAAGTTTGCGTTATTTACAGATTACTACACACTGTTCTGTTTTTGACAGATTCTGTTTTTCGTGTGTTGTTTGCTTATTTTGATGAATCTATGGCTAGTAAAATAGTTTATAATCCATAGAGAAGTTGGAATACATTAGGTTTAACACCAATATAAATAAATAATAAGTTCATTACAGTACCTTGAAGTGGTGTTTTTTTTCTTTCGCTAACGGAGCCCACGAGATTTCTGTTGAGTGTTGTGTTGTGAAGTTTTCAAGTTTTGGGTGAAATCTTTTGATGGATTATGGAACAAGGAGTGGAAAGAGACTAAGGTTGGGGATGCCCATGGCACCCCCAAGATAATCCAAGGACACCAAAAAGTCAAAGCTTGGGGATGCCCCAGAAGGCATCCCCTCTTTCCTCTACTTCCGTCGGTAATTTTACTTGGAGCTATATTTTTATTCACCACATGATATGTGTTTTGCTTGGAACGTCTTGTATTATTTGTGTCTTTGTTTGTTAGTGTACCATAATCATCCTTGCTGCACACACCTTTTGAGAGAGCCATACATGAATTGGAATTTGATAGAATACTCTATGTGCTTCAGTTATATCTTTTGAACTTTATAGTTTTGCTCTAGTGCTTCACTTATATCTTTTAGAGCACGGTGGTGGATTTGTTTTATAGAAACTATTGATCTCTCATGCTTCACTTAGATTATTTTGAGAGTCTTAAATATCATGGTAATTTGCTTAATAATAATAATATGCTTGGTATTCAAGATTTGTAAAACTTTCTTTTGAGTGCGTTGAATACTAAGAAAAGTTTGATGCTTGATAATTTTTTTGAGATATGGAGGTGATAATATCAAAGTCGTGCTAGTTGAGTAGTTGTGAATTTGAGAAATGCTTGAGTTGAAGTTTGCAAGTCCCGTAGCATGCACGTATGGTAAACGTTATGTAACAAATTTGAAACATGAGGTGTTACTTGATTGTCCTCCTTATGAGTGGCGGTCGGGGACGAGCGATGGTCTTTTCCTACCAATCTACCCCCCTAGGAGCATGCGCGTAATGCTTTTGTTTTTGATGGATTGTATATTTTTGCAATAAGTAAATGAGTTCTTTATGACTAATGTTGAGTCCATGGATTATACGCACTCTCACCCTTCCATCATTGCTAGCCTCTTCGGTACCGTGCATTGCCCTTTCTCACATTGAGAGTTGGTGCAAACTTCGCCGGTGCATCCAAACCCCGTGATATGATATGCTCTTTCACACATAAAGCTCCTTATATCTTCCTCAAAACAGCCACCATACCTACCTATTATGCAATTTTCATAGCCATTCGAGATATATTGTCATGCAACTTTCCACCATACCGTTCTTCATGACACATCCATCATTGTCACATTGCTTAGCATGATCATGTAGTTGACATAGTATTCGTGGCAAAGCCACCATTCATAATTCTTTCATACATGTCACTCTTGATTCATTGCATATCCCGGCACACCGCCGGAGGCATTCATATAGAGTCATACTTTGTTCTAGTATCGAGTTGTAATCATTGAGTTGTAAATAAATAGAAGTGTGATGATCATCATTATCTAGAGCATTGTACCAAGTGAGGAATAAAAAATAAAATAAAATAAGGCCATAAAAAAGAGAAGGCCCAAAAAAAGAGAAAACGAGAGAAGGGACAATGTTACTATCCATTGCCACACTTGTGCTTCAAAGTAGCACCATAATCATCATAATAGAGAGTCTCTCGTTTTGTCACTTTCATATACTAGTGGGAACTTGGCTTGTATATTCCAACGATGGGCTTCCTCAAATGCCCTAGGTCTTCATGAGCAAGCAAGTTGGATGCACACCCACTTAGTTTCTTTTGTTGAGCTTTCATACATTTATAGCTCTAGTGCATATGTTGCATGGCAATCCCTACTCCTTGCATTAACATCAATCGGTGGGCATCTCCATAGCCCATTGGTTATCCTCGTTGGTGTGAGACTTTCTCCTTTTTTGTCTTCTCCACATAACCTCCATCATCATATTCTATTCCACCCATAGTGTTATATCCATGGCTCGCGCTCATGTATTGCGTCAAGGTTTATAAGTTTGAGCTTATTAAAGTATGAAACAATTGCTTGGCTTGTCATCGGGGTTGTGCATGATGAGAGCATTCTTGTGTGACGAAAATGGAGCATGACTAAACTATATGATTTTGTAGGGATGAACTTTCTTTGGCCATGTTATTTTGAGAAGACATAATTGCTTAGTTAGTATGCTTGAAGTATTATTATTTTTATGTCAATATGAACTTTTGTCTTGAATCTTTCGGATCTGTATATTCATAGCACAATTGAGAAGATTTACATTGAAATTATGCCAAGTAGCACTCCGCATCAAAAATTCTCTTTTTATCATTTACCTACTCGAGGACGAGCAGGAATTAAGCTTGGGGATGCCTGATACGTCTCCAACGTATCTATAATTTTTGATTGCTGCATGCTATATTATCTACTGTTTTGGACTATATTGGGCTTTATTTTCCACTTTTATGTTATTTTTGGGACTAACCTATTAACCGGAGGCCCAGCCCAGAACTGCTGGTTTTTTGCCTATTTCAGAGTTTCGGAGAAACAGAATATCAAACGGAGTCCAAACGGAATGAAACCTTCGGGAACGTGATTTTCTCATCACATAAGACCTAGGAGACTTGGACCTCCGTCAAGAAAGCCACGAGGCGGTCACGAGGGTGGAGGGCGCGCCCCCTGCCTCGTGGGCCCCTCGAAGCTCCACCGACGTACTCCTTCCTCCTATATATACCTACGTACCCCAGACGATCAGATACGGAGCCAAAAACCTAATTCCACCACCGCAACCTTCTGTACCGACGAGATCCCATCTTGGGGCCTGTTCTGAAGCTCCTCCGGAGAGGGCCATCATCACGGAGGGCTTCTACATCATCCTAGCCCCTCCGATGAAGTGTGAGTAGTTTACCTCAGACCTTCGGGTCCATAGTTAGTAGCTAGATGGCTTCTTCTCTCTTTTTGGATCTCAATACAATGTTCTCCCCCTCTCTCGTGGAGATCTATTCAATGTAATCATCTTTTTGCGGTGTGTTTGTTGAGACCAATGAATTGTGGGTTTATGATCAAGTCTATCTATGAATAATATTTGAATCTTCTCTGAATTCTTTTATGTATGATTGGTTATCTTTGCAAGTCTCTTCAAATTATCAGTTTGGTTTGGCCTACTAGATTGGTTTTTCTTGCAATGGGAGAAGTGCTTAGCTTTGGGTTCAATCTTGTGGTGTCCTTTCGCAGTGACAGAAGGGGCAGCAAGGCACGTATTGTATTGTTGCCATCGAGGATAACAAGATGGGGTTTTTATCATATTGCATGAAACTATTCCTCTACATCATGTCATCTTGCTTAAGGCGTCACTCTGTTTTTAACTTAATACTCTAGATGCATGCTGGATAGCGGTCGATGAGTGGAGTAATAGTAGTAGATGCAGGCAGGAGTCGGTCTACTTGTCTGGGACGTGATGCCTATATACATGATCATACCTAGATATTCTCATAACTATGCTCAATTCTGTCAATTGCTCAACAGTAATTTGTTCACCCACCGTAGAATACTTCTGCTCTTGAGAGAAGCCACTAGTGAAACCTATGGCCCCCGGGTCTATTCTCATCATATCAATCTCCATCACTTTATTATTGCTTTGCTTTTTTACTTTGCCTTTTAATTTTTGCCTTGCATCTCTATATAAAAAATACCAAAAATATTATCTATCATCTCTATCAGATCTCACTCCCGTAAGTGACCGTGAAGGGATTGACAACCCCTAATCGCGTTGATTGCGTTGAGCTATTTGTTTTGTGTAGGTACGAGGGACTCGCGCGTAGCCTCCTACTGGATTGATACCTTGGTTCTTAAAATCTGAGGGAAATACTTAGCTACTTTGCTGCATCATCCCTTGCTCTTCGGGGAAATCCAACGCAGTGCTCAAGAGGTATCAAGAAGAATTTCTGGCGCCGTTGCCGGGGAGTCTGCGCAAAAGTCAGGCCATAGCGGACGGTACTACCGCTCTAAGGAACGGTACTACTGTTGGCTGCAACGGTACTGCCGCTCGGCACCGCTGGGACCTCGCACATCGCCTAAGGGAGAAGGAACAAAGAGGAGGGTCGTTGAGCGGCACTAGTAGCGGTAGTAGGGGTGGTACTACCTCTTACAAGTGGTACTACCGCTCCTACTGCCGTTGCTACTGCCGCAGAACCTACACGAGACACGCAGGTCTCGCGTCGAGGCAGTACTAGCACGAAACCGGTGTCGTACTACCGCCTGTGGCCGTGGGTGGTACTATCGCTTGTGGCTTTACCGCTGGTGCCTCACAAGACACTCCCAAGTAAAACAGATGCACGGGGAAACTAGAACTGCCATCGTCATTGAAAGCACCCTTGCTGATTTTGTGAAGACCGGCTATCTGCCAAAAAAGGAAGTCATATCCTATCGTGCTCCTGATCCAACAGAGGAAAAACCTCAACCCAAAGAGGGGGAAGTCATCGTATTTACTGATCACATGAACCGGGGCTTTTCTCCACCCGGCTCAAAGTTTTTCAGAGATGTCCTACACTTTTTTGATCTCCGACCTCAAGATATCGGTCCCTACTCTGTATCTAACATTTGCAATTTCCAAGTGTTCTGTGAGGTGTACCTTGGAGAAGAACCCAACTTGCTGCTCTTTAGGGAATTATTTTATTTGAACCGGTAGAATGAACGTGCCAATGGGCCTAGCTTGGAGCTCGATGGGATTTCAATCCAGCGACGGAGAGACTGTCTTTTCCCGTACGCTGAACCACCGAGTCACCCTAAAGACTGGACCCAGACATGGTTCTATTGTCAGGATACTTCTCCGGCTGATGAAAACCCTCTGCCCGGCTTTCGTGCCCTGCGCCTCGAGTCCACTCACCCTTTGCCAGATAAACTGTCTCCTGCGAACGCCAACAACTCGCCCCAACCATGACTAAAATCAAGGCTCTTCTTGGGAATGGCTTGAATGGCATTGATTTGGTCCGGGTTTGGCTTGCCTGGCGGGTTATTCCATTGAGCCGTCGCCCTGGTTTGATGTGTGACTACACGGGCCAGAAGAATGATCCTCTACGGCACAGCCCGGATGATTTACCTGATGATGTCATTGATGATAGGACAAAAGCACTTCTGAATGAAAGCCTGGCAGACTGTGGCAAAATAGGTTTGAGCCCTTTCTGCAAAGCTAACCCGGCTCCAGCGGTAAGCTTGTAACTTAAGCATTTTTATTTTATACTCTCACCTTTTGATGTTTTACCTTTACTTAAAAACTCTTGTTGAAATTCACAGGCCACTGACGATTTTTGGAAAGCCAACTATGATCATGAAGCTGCCAAGAAGGCCAAAAAAATTAGGGAAGCCGCCAGGAGAGCCGCCGCCAAGAAGAAAGGACATAAACCCAGTGCCTCAGACATGTTTCGACTGGAGGACACCTCTGAGTCAGAGGTAGCTCTTGATTCTCTAGGCTCCTTTTTAACTATCTTATTGACACTGATTACCATCAGGAGGATACAGGAGCGAGTCACGCAGCGGTTGAAGAGGTAACTATCATTTCCTCCGACTCCTTGCCTTTGCCAAGACAAAAAGTCCGAAGAGTGACCCAGAAAGTAAGATTTTCACATCCTTTAGCTTACCAAGATCCTCAATTTCTTTTGAAGCGTCAGATTCATGAGAGCCGAAGGCAGACCCGGACCAGCAAAGGTGCGGAACTCTCCTCCGGCTTGCCCAATACACCAAGGAAACGTCGAAACAAGGTCACCTCCGATTTAAATTCCTTTCATCCTCTGGTGGGCCTCACTCGTCAACCACTCAATTATTCTGATTCAAACTTCCAGGGGACTTCTCCTTCCTCTGGCGAATCAATGTAGTCCAATTTGCCGGCTTTCAAAACCGCTCCAGGGTAATGATAACCTGCTTATCCTATGTTAATTTCAATTTGCTACTCTTGTACTGACTTTTTGATTTGATGCAGTGGACAAGCAAAGCCCAGCAAAAGGGCGAAGAAGAACAAGTCGGTCGAAGAGCCGATCTTAAATGAACCGGATCTCGGAACGGCTGCTCCTAACTCCTCCACTCATGAGCCACCGCCTGAACCAGCCCACGATATTCCAACGCCTACTATTGATCCGCCTGTCGAGCAAGCCATAGATGGTTCCCGGAGATCCCTAGCCCGGCCAAGACAGATGACCCTGATGTCGAAATCATCAAGACCGGCTTTGTTGAGCCGGGCAGACCAACCGTGCTGGCCCAGTGCTCCGCCAAGGAAGAACTTCTAGAACGCTGCAGGGCTAAACTGGATGTGACTGATTATACTCACATGAGTATTGGAGAAATCTTCTCTGGTTATATGAGCCAAGTGCACAACAGTCGTGACATGGAAATTAACATGGTGAAGCAGTTGCACCAAAAATCTGAGTTATAACTCTTCGTGCTGTACTTTACTTATCCTTACCATACCAGCCCCGAAGTCTATTGCTTATGATGAGATATGTTGTAGACTTAAGACCAGCTTAGCAATATATGTAAGAAGTCTGGCTTATCCTGTAGCTTCCAAGGGCCGGTTTAAACAGTATGTTTAAACCAGTCCTTATCATGTTTAAATCGAAAAGTTCTTGTAACAGCACTATGCATTAGCCCCCAAGTGCCAAGTATCTTTGCTTGCAAAGTGCTTGAGACTTACTTTTATGAACCGCTATTGTAAGCAGATTTCTTCAACACACATTAGCCCCCAAGTGCCAAGTGTCATTGCTTGCAAAGAGGCTTGGGACTTTAATGTGGCATTATGATAAAACTGACTTTAACCCGGCATTTGTGCAGGCGACCATTAGTCAATTTGAATCGGAAATATCTGACTTGTAGAATCGCCTGGAAGCACAGGAGATTCAAACCCAAAAAGCCAACTCCAAGTTTGAATTCAGTGTATCTGAACAAGAGAAACTGAAAAAAGGCTTTGAATCCGAGAAGAAGGCCTGGGCTAATGAAAAGATCGCCTTGATCAATCGGGCTGAGAAGGCAGAGGCGACTTTCACAGAAACAACCGCTGAATTATCCGGTTTAAAACGCCATGTCTCTCAGATGGTCTCAGCAATCTTTGGTAAGTTACTCTACAAGTATTGAATCTTGTCTAATAATTATCTCAGTTGCTATCAACTCACCTGACATTGTAATGCAGGCCCTAGGAGTTCAAATCTTAACCAAAGCATGCTGGTAAAACTGAAGGTGGTTTACACGCTAGTGGAGCAACTCTACACCGGGTCTCAGCGTGCCTTGGCCGCAGTGGCCCTGACAAATGAAGTCCCCATCCTCCTGTCAGATGTATTGAAGCGGCTTGCTGTGTTAACTCAACGGTTTAATGAATTAAGGCAATCTTCTGCGAGAGCCGGAGCCGTAACTGCATTAAGCCGGGCCAAGGCGTGGCTACCGGAGCTAGATCCAGCCAAAATCACCATCGGCTATCCAAGCCTAAAAGAGGACGGCACACCGTTTGGACAAGAGGACTTCACCACTTGTGTTAAGGAAATCCGCCCTGTGGCCACCCTGATTGCTAATGACATGGATCTTACCAAGTATCATCCGGGTTATGATGCTGAAAACCGGAGGATTCCAACACCACATTATGAAGTGACCAGCCTGATCCCTCCAATTCGTAAGCATACCTTCGCCCCTGAAGTTGACCCGACCGGATTAATTGATGATGAAGTTGAATTTGAAGCTTTGAGTGGCATTGACTGGTCATCATCAACCTTCCAGGACAGGGAACAAGATGGAGGAGCGGAAAGGGATGATCCGGAAGCTTCAGGCCAACAACACAATTGACTCATCTGGCGACTCATATTCACGCTTTGGTAAAAAACAATGTTTCATCATTTGGACTCGGGGAGTCATGTAATAGGGTAGAAAAAACACTTGGTTTTGTCGTGCCATCGTGCACGTGCTTGACGCTCAACACCGTTTAATCCGCCATCTTATATTCCTCCATATTATGCTGATCATCTGTTTTCCTTATGTTTAAGAAAGCTTTATAACTGGCATGCGTACAGAAATAAATCACAAGTCCCTTGGCGGCTTACCGCAAGGCGGGTCATAGAGGATGAAACTTGTTTATCAATTATAACATTGAAATACAACTGATGATATCATACCTGCAGTCCTTTGAATGATATCGCCGGTTTATGTGATCCGGATAGTGAAGGATGATAACCCAATCTTATAGAAGTTGGTACTTCCACACATATGATTTATATACCGGCGACTTATTGACTAAGGTCAAGGCGGGTTAAATAGAAGCCACTCATTAGACGCTTCCAATAGGATAAAAAAAGAAGTCTCAAAACAAAAACTTCAAAAAAAACTATTTGCGAAACATCAAAATAAACAAAATTTTGAGGCTTCTGATTCGAATACGATCAGTAAACCATTCCAAAGGGGTTAAGCTAAGATTCGAATACGATCATATAGCCCCCAGTGGGTTTGGCGTTGCCGATCAAGAGGGTACTGACAGCTATGTTCTCTTTGGTTCGAATACGACTTATGTTTGAACAGGAAGTCCCCAAATGACCTTGAGAGTTGTTTAATGATGCTAATTCGAATACGATCCACGTCAGACCCAAAGGGGTTGAGCTATGATTCGGATATGATCAAGAAGCCCCCTAGTAGGTTTGGCAGCGTGCCAATCAAAAGGGTATCGACAACTATGTTCTCTTTGGTTCGAATACGACCTATGTTTGAACAGTAAGCCCCCTAGTGGTCATGATATTTAACGGCTAGATTCCAATACAATCATGAGCCAGACCAAAATGAGATCCATATTCAAATATGATCAGTTCCCTGTCAGTTGTTTCAAGGATATGAGGACATATAAACTTTTGAGGATGAAAAGGACATAGGTCCTACTTTATTACTTTTCATAATATATACATCGTCAAAATATGTACATCATGAGAGCCGGCGGTTCAAGTGTAGTAAGGCCGAAGATGAGCGATATTCCATGGCCATCGGGTCTCTTCCTCTGACTTACGTGAGTCTTTGTGCTCTCGAACATCGATGAGGTAATACGTTGTGTAAATTTTTACTGACCACAAAGGGCCCTTCCCAAGGCGGGGATAACTTGTGTGCATCAGACTGATCCTGGATGAGCCAGAGCACTAGGTCACCTTCTTGAAAGTTTCTGGACTTAACCCAGCGGCTGTGATAACGAGGCAGGTCCTGTTGGTAAATCGCCGAGCGGGCTGCTGCTAAGTCACGCTTCTCATCTAACAAGTCAAGTGCATCCTAAAGGGCTTGTTCGCTATTAGGTTCAACGTAAGCCGCCACACGGGGTGAGTCATGACGAATGTCGCTTGGTAGAACTGCCTCTGCCTCATAAACCATGAATAAAGGCATATAACCCGTAGACCTATTAGGTGTAGTATTGATGCTCCATATCACAGAAGGCAACTCCTCCACCCAACAACCCGGCGTCCGCTGTAAAGGGACCATGAGCCGGGGCTTGATGCCTCTCAAGATCTCCTGATTGGCTCTTTCAGCTTGACCATTGGACTCAGGATGAGCTACTGATGAAGCATCGAGCCGGATATGCTCACGTTGACAGAACTCTTCCATGGCACCTTTGGACAGATTAGTACCATTGTCAGTTATGATACTGTGTGGAAATCCAAAACGAAAGATCACCTTTTTCATGAATTGAACCGCCGTGGATGCATCACACTTACTGCCCGATTCTGCCTCAACCCACTTCGTGAATTTATCAACCGCCACCAGCAGGTGTGTCTTTTTATCCTTGGACCTTTTGAAAGGCCCAACCATATCAAGCCCCCATACTGCAAACGGCCAAGTAATTGGAATCACCCTCAATTCTTGAGCCGGCACATGAGCTCGTCGTGAGAATTTCTGGCAACCATCACATTTACTGACCAGATCCTCCGCATCAACATGAGCCGTCAGCCAATAAAAACCATGACGGAAAGCCTTGGCCATAAGAGATTTGGAACCGACATGATGACCACAATCGCCTTCATGGATCTCACGAAGGATTTCTTGACCCTCCTCAGGCGAAACACAATGTTGAAACGCCCCAGTGACACTACGATGATGCAACTCACCATCAACAATTGTCATCGACTTAGACCGCCGGACGATTTGTCTAGCCAAGGTCTCGTCCTCAAGCAACTCGCTCCGGGTCATGTAAGCCAAATATGGCACTGTCCAATCTGGGATGACGTGAAGAGCCGCCACCAATTGCGCTTCTGGGTCTGGAACAGCCAAGTCTTCCTCTGTGGGTAACTTAACAGAAGGGTTATGCAGAATATCTAAGAAAGTGTTAGGTGGCACCGGCTTACGCTGAGATCCCAGCCAGCTTAAAGCATCAGCCGCCTCATTCTTTCTTCGATCAATATGCTCCACTTGATAACCTTTGAAGTGTCCAGCAATAGAATCAACTTCACGGCGACAAGCCGCCATGAGAGGATCCTTAGAATCCCACTTGCCTGACACCTATTGAGCCACCAAATCTGAGTCGCCAAAGCACCTTACCTGGCGTAAGTTCATCTCCTTAGCCATCCGAAAACCATGGAGCAAAGCCTCATATTCAGCTGTGTTATTAGTACAAGGAAACATCAACTGGAGCACATAACAAAATTTGTCACCTCGAGGGGAAGCTAAAACAACTCCAGCCCCTGAGCCCTCCAATTGCTTGGACCCATCAAAGTGAATAGTTCAATATGTGTTGTCCGGCTTTTCCTCAGGCGTCTACAGCTCTATCCGATCATTGATGAAGTCCACCAGTGCTTGAGACTTAATAGCAGTGCGTGGCACATACCTTAAACCATGAGGCCCAAGTTCAATGGCCCACTTGGCAACTCGTCCTGTGGCCTCTCTATTCTGAATGATGTCTCCCAAAGGAGCAGAACTTACCACAGTGATGGGGTGACCCTGGAAGTATTGCTTAAGCTTCCGGCTCGCCATGAACACCCCATAAACGAGCTTCTGCCAATGTGGATATCTTTGCTTCGACTCAATAAGCACCTCACTGATGTAGTAAACCGGCCGTTGAACAGGATGCTCCTTGCCAGCCTCCTTGCGCTCCACCACAATTGCAACACTGACAGCACGTGAGTTAGCAGCCACATACAACAATAAGGGATCCTTATCAATGGGAGCCGCAAGGACCGGCGGCTCAGATAACTGTCTCTTTAAATCTTCGAAGGCAGCATTAGCGGCATCACTCCAGACAAAGTTGTCTGTTTTCTTCATCATCTGATACAGCGGTATGGCCTTCTCACCTAACCGGCTTATGAACCGGCTTAAAGCAGCAATACGACCCGCCAGTCGTTGAACATCATTGAGCACGCCGGTTTAGCCAAAGAGTTGATTGCCTTGATCTTCTCCGGGTTAGCCTCAATGCCTCTGTTAGAGACCAAAAAACCCAAAAGCTTGCCTGCTGGCACGCCAAACACACATTTGGCCAGGTTAAGCATCATTTTGTAGACCCGGAGATTATCAAAGGTTTCCTTCAGATCTTCTATTAAGGTCTCCTTCTCTCTGGACTTTACCACAATATCATCCACATAAGCATGAACATTACGCCTGATCTGAATATGGAGACAGTTCTGCACACATCGTTGATAAGTCATGTGGGCACTTTTAAGCCCAAAAGGCATAGACACATAACAGAAGGCTCCAAACGGAGTGATGAAAGCCGTCTTCTCCTGGTCCTTAACTGCCATCTTGATCTGATGATAACCAGAATAAGCATCCCAGAAACTCAAACGCTCACAACCCGTTGTAGCATCAATGATATGATCTATACGAGGGAGAGCGAAAGGATCAGCCGGACAAGCCATGCTTAAGTCCGTGTAATCCACACACATACGCCAGGTGCCGTTCTTTTTAAGAACCAGCACCGGGTTAGCCAACCACTCCGGGTGAAAAACTTCAACAATAAACCCCGCCGCCAAGAGCCGGGCCACCTCCTCACTGATAGCTTTACGCCTCTCCTCGTTAAACCGCCGAAGAAACTGCCTGACCGGCTTAAACTTTGGATCAATATTGAGAGTGTGCTCAGCGAGTTCTCTCGGTACACCCGGCATGTCAGAAGGTTTCCATGCAAAGATGTCCCGGTTCTCACGGATGAACTCGATGAGCGTGCTTTCCTATTTGGGATCCAGATTGGCACTGATACTAAATTGCTTAGGCGAGTCACCTGGAGCAAAATCAACAAGCTTGGTGTCATCGGCCGACTTAATTTTCATCACCGGCTCGTGTTCCATGGTTGGCTTTTTCAGAGACGTCATGTCAGTCGGGTCAACATTATCCTTATAAAACTTCAACTCCTCTGCTGCACAGACAGATTCAGCATAAGCAGCGTCGCGTTCCTCACATTCTAGGGCTATCTTTCCGACTCCCATGTACCGTGATGGTGCCCTTGTGACCCGGCATCTTGAGCTGCAAGTAAACATAACACGGCCGCGCCATGAACTTGGCATAAGCCGGCCGTCCAAATAGAGCGTGATATGGGCTCTTGATCTTGACCACTTCAAAGGTTAATTTCTCAGCCCTAGAGTCATGCTCATCTCCGAAGGCTACCTCCAGTTCAATCTTACCCACTGGGTATGCCGACTTACCAGGCACCACTCCATGAAAAACAGTGTTGGATGTCTTAAGATTTTTATCAGTCAGCCACTCAACCCCATACGACGGAAGGTTTGATAATAGAGGATGTTGATGCTGCTGCCTCCATCCATGAGTACTTTAGTGAATTTATATCCACCAAATTGAGGTGCCACCACCAAAGCCAACTCACCCGGATTGTCAACCCGGGGGGGTGATCTTCCCTGCTCCATACAATGGGCTGCTCTGACCACCTCAAATAGCGAGGGACTGCCGGCTCAACAACGTTCACAGCCCTTTTGTGAAGCTTCTGATCTCGTTTGCACAGACTAGTGGTGAACACATGATACTGTCCACTATTCAGCTGTTTGGATTGCTTTGGTAACCCGATTGCTGTTGTTGTTGGCCTCGCTGGCCAGACTGTTGATTATAACCACCATGATTTCCTTGAAAGCCGGAACTTGAGCCGCCGCCCGAGCCATGAAAACCGCCTCCGCCTGAGCCACCGCCAGGCCCATGGTTGTCGTCGAACATGTTAGAATTTTTCAAAGCCTTCATGATCGCACAATCTTTCCATAGGTGAGTGGCTGGCCTTTCCCGAGTGTCGTGTCTTGGACAGGGCTCATTGAGCAATTGCTCAAGAGTGGGACCTGACCCGCCAGACCGAGGGGGCGGCCTCCCCTTGCGTCGTTGATTGTTACCCTGTGAATTGGTGTTAGCCACAAACTCTGGGTTATCGCCGGCCTTACACTTATTGCATCCCTGACTCGCCGGGTTAAGCTGATGACCCTTTCCATTGCCGTTCTTCTTTCCCTTCCGTGTCTTCTCTTCATCAGACGTGGGATCCTTGGTACTATCAGAATCGGCGTATTTAACTAGAGCCGTCATCAGCTGGCCCATGTCATTATAATCATGCTCGAGCCGCCCCAGCTTCTGTTTCAGATGTTCAAATCGGCAATTTTTCTCCAACATTAAGACCGCAGAGCCGGCATCCATCTTATCAGATGAATGTATTATCTCCTTGACCCGGCGCACCCAATGGGTCGTGGACTCACCTTCCTCTTGCTTGCAATTAGTTAAATCTACAATTGACATGGGCTGCTTGCATGTGTCCTTGAAGTTCTGAATAAACCGGGCTTTTAACTCTGCCCATGAACCAATGGAGTTAGGCGGAAGCCCCTTTAGCCAAGTGCGGGCCGTTCCATCCAACATCATGGTGAAGTACTTGGCCATTGTCGCATCACTGACCTCCAACAATTCCATGGCCATCTCATAGCTTTCAATCCACGCCCTAGGCTGTAAATCAGCTGTGTAATTCGGCACCTTTCGAGGTCCCTTGAAATCCTTGGGCAAACGCTCATTACGCAGAGCCGGTATCAAACAAGGAACACCGCTGGTTCTCGTGGCCACACCTGCCTCAATAGAAGTCGTTGGATAATCCGGGAAGGTTTGGTGAGCCACCTGCTCAGCCACCTGCTGAGCCGCCCGCTCAGCCTCTTGAAGTATCCTGTCCTGTACCGGATTATGCCCACCTAGCTGGTTACGACGTTGGGCATTGCTTGATACAGCCGTCGAATCCATATGTCTGCTGTAACTCAGGCTCCGACTTGGGCGAGGAGTCGAATGAATCCTGTCTTGACTATGAGAATAAGCCTCCTGCTGTGCCAGAGCCGTCTGAAGAAGTTCTCTGACCCTTCACGTCTCAACCGCTGTTGGAGAATCGCCATCCACCGGGAGAGCCGCCAAACGCGCCGACGCAGCGATCAGGTTTTCCAAAGGGTTGGAAAAATGACCCGGTGGTGTTGGTACGTAGCAAGGTGGGGCAGTATTCATGTGAGGAGGTTCCATCCCTCGGGGTTGAACCGGCGCCCCCGCTCCAGGTGTTATAAACCGGTTTGCCTCTGGCAGGTTACTACGGCCGGCTCGAGGTGTGCAGAAGAGATTCCGAGGATCATAAACCGGAGGCAGACGGGATTGACCTTCTGGTGCCTCCTCCTCATCACCTCATTTGACGCGTTCAGATTCATCGTAAGCTGGAAAGCCTCTGACTGGATCTACTGAGTTCGAGCATCCAAAGCGCACGTTCTACGACCAATCTGGTGTCCTCAGCTACTAGGGCTTCTTTGGCTCGGGCTACCTCCTCACGTACTCGTGCTACCTCTGCATCATGCTCAGCCTGATCCGCCGGTATAACTGTGGCGGTCAACAGGGCTGTCAATCTGTCCATGAGATCAATCAGCACCTGAGCCGGCGGGCGCACAGGGCCTCCTGAACCGGAAGTTATTGCTGCCGCAGCCGTAGAGTTTTGACTGGGTTGAGTACCAGCCATGAAGATCCCTACTTTGTTCGACGGCTCAAAGGGGTCCGAAATACTGCTGCCATCGGAACAACCCCCAAGCCCACCATCTTGTAATTGGTATAACGAATCCGTCTCACCAGTGGACGACTCACCATCAGAGTAGATAGCCGTCTCACCGCCATCCACGGATCCTTTAGAAAATTCCCCTCCGTGGATGCAACCCATGAAGGCACGCTTCATGGCGGGCTGAGCCCGGGCGGGTCTCGCACGCTGAGCCGTCTCGATGATGTCGGTGCAGATGTCCGGCTCAGGGCCCGGCTCGCCAATCCGGCCAATGAAGACGTGGATTCCACCGAAGGGGACCCAGTACCCGTACTCAACTGAGCCGACATCGGGGCCCCAGCCAGCGTCGTTGATGTAGAGCTTGCCGCGACGACTCTTGGTCATCCGGCCCACAGCGTATCCCTTGAGCCCTTCGAAGCTGTCCTTCAAGAACTCAAATCCACCGTGCGCTGGCCCCACGATGGGCGCCAACTGTCATGGAATTGTCATGGCAGATGTCCTGGTGAGAGGACTTAGTCGTGGAGCCATCGCAACTAGGAAGCAAGAAGGGGTTAATCGGGACAAAGGACACGGGGTTTATACGGGTTCGGCCCCTTGCGGTGAATGTAAAAGCCTACGATCCAGTTTTGAGTGGGATTATGTATGTCTTGATAACCAGGGAGCGAATCCGCTTGACCCGGCTCTCGACTTGATGTTACTTGCCCTAAGCCGCCGCGGGGTCGTCCCCTTATATACACGGGTTGACGCCCGACGGCCTACAGAGTCCCGGCTAGCTCATAAAGAGTGTCCGGCTCGGCGACTAGATAATCTTGCCTTATAATACAAGTCATGCCATTATGGCGATTTATCACTATGGGCTTTAAGTCGCCTTTGGGCTTGGGGCCCTTGACTGAACCGCCATCTTCTTGATATTGGGCTTCATATGATGAATCGTTATAGCGTAACCCAGCCCCTCCTGGGCGGGTTACACTAGTAGTTATATCCCCAACAACTTCTGCAAATGAGCTCCGAATAGAGCAAACTCAAGCTTGTTGGATAGATGATGACAAGTAGCATCCAATAACGACTGGTTATAGTAACAAGTGGCAGGGGAGGTATGCCTAACAAATAGAGGAAAGACACCTCCAACAAAGAAGAACCGACATAACCTTCAACATCGAAAACATCACAGAAGATGCACATGAACTCCATTTTGATGAACTCGAGTGATACGTCTCCAACGTATCTATAATTTTTGATTGCTCCATGCTATATTATCTACTGTTTTGGACCATATTGGGCTTTATTTTCCACTTTTATATTACTTTTGGGACTAACCTATTAACCGGAGGCCCAACCCAGAATTGCTGTTTTTTGGCCTATTTCAGTGTTTCAAAGAAATGGAATATCAAACGGAGTCCAAACGGAATGAAACCTTCGGGAACGTGATTTTCTCACCGAATATGATCCAGGAGACTTGGACCCCACGTCAAGAAAGAAAGGAGGCGGCCACGAGGGTGGAGGGCGCGCCTCCTGCCTCGTGGGCCCCCCTTTGCTCCACCGACGTACTCCTTCCTCCTATATATACCTACGTACCCCCAAACGATCAGATACAGAGCCAAAAACCTAATTCCACCGCCGCAACCTTCTGTACCCATGAGATCCCATCTTGGGGCCTGTTCCGGAGCTCCGCCGGAGGGGGCATCCACCATGGAGGGCTTCTACATCATCATAGCCCCTCCGATGAAGTGTGAGTAGTTTACCTCAGACCTTCAGGTCCATAGTTAGTAGCTAGATGGCTTCTTCTCTCTTTTTGGATCTCAATACAATGTTCTTCCCCTCTCTCGTGGAGATCTATTTGATGTAATCTTCTTTTTCCTGTGTGTTTGTTGAGATCGATGAATTGTGGGTTTATGATCAAGTCTATCTATGAATAATATTTGAATCTTCTCTGAATTCTTTTATGTATGATTGGTTATCTTTGCAAGTCTCTTCAAACTATCAGTTTGGTTTGGCCTACTAGATTGGTTTTTCTTGCAATGGGAGAAGTGCTTAGCTTTGGGTTCAATCTTGCGGTGTCCTTTCCCAGTGACAGTAGAGGCAGCAAGGCACATATTGTGTTGTTGCCATCGAGGATAACAAGATGGGGTTTTTATCATATTGCATGAAACTATCCCTCTACATCATGTCATCTTGCTTAAGGCGTCACTCTGTTTTTAACCTAATACTCTAGATGCATGCTGGATAGCGGTCGATGAGTGGAGTAATAGTAGTAGATGCAGGCAGGAGTCGGTCTACTTGTCTCGGATGTGATGCCTATATACATGATCATACCTAGATATTCTCATAACTATGCTCAATTCTGTCAATTGCTCAACAGTAATTTGTTCACCCACCATAGAATACTTATGCTCTCGAGAGAAGCCACTAGTGAAATTTATGGCCCCCGGGTCTATTCTCATCATATCAATCTTCCATCACTTTATTATTGCTTTGCTTTTTACTTTGCCTTTTATTTTGCTTTGCATCTTTATACCAAAAATATTATCTATCATCTCTATTAGATCTCACTCTCATAAGTGACCGTGAAGGGATTGACAACCCCTAATCGCGTTGGTTGCGTTGAGCTATTTGTTTTGTGTAGGTACGAGGGACTCGCGCGTAGCCTCCTATTGGATTGATACCTTGGTTCTAAAAACTGAGGGAAATACTTACTCTACTCTGCTGCATCACCCTTTCCTCTTCAAGGAAATCCAATGCAGTGCTCAAGAGGTAGCAGGAAGATTTCTGGTGCCGTTGCCGGGGAGTCTACGCAAAAGTCAACATACCAAGTACCCATCACAATTCCTTATCTCTCGCATTACATTATTTGCCATTTGCCTCTCGTTTTCCTCTCCCCCACTTCACCCTTGCCGTTTTATTCGCCCTCTCTTTTCCGTTTGCCTTTTTCCCGCTTGCTCGTCGTTATGGCTAGTCTTATATCTTCTCCGTTGTCTCCCGGGAACGAAATTCTAAATTTTAAGCAAAGGGAATGAGAAAATTTAAAAGACGCTTGGTATAGAATTTGCAATGCTCAAAATAGATCTACCAGGAAGCAATCTACTTCAGTTCTTCTTTGCAATTTTTATGTAGTTGCTAATCCTTGGTATAGATATATCCTTGATACCATTACCGGAGGGAATTTTTTGGGTAGCCACATTTTTTATTCTTACAATGCTATGATAGATTTATTTGGGTCACCACCTCTTCTAGTTAATGGAACTATGTTAACTTTGGAGCATGTAATGCAAAGACTTGAAATTATTGAAAATAAAGTTGCTACCGTTGAATTAATTGAAAATCTAGATAAAAATATCCACAATCAAATTACCCAATATGGATCTAAGGTGGGAGTAACTTTGAAAAATATTAAGGAGAAGGAACCCATAGTTAATGAGAGAATAAATCAAGATTCCACTAGGATCGATAAACTTGAGGGTATCATTGCCAACTTGGGAACCGCTTTTTCTTCCGCTAAGAGTACTCCAAGTCCTTCTAATAAAGTTGCTAAGCTTATGTATGTTCCTAAGAATAAGGGTGAATCCTCTAGTAAGGAAACTGCGGATCTTAAATCTATAAGTATTCATCCCAATCTTTTTGCTATCATTAAGCAACCATTTGCTACAAATGAATTTTTCGATTTTGTGCCTAAAAGTTTAATAATTACTAAAAAGAAAGAAATCTATAAGTAAGGTATATGCCTCATTGAGAATTGCCTACCAAAGATGGCAATACCTAGATCTATCCTCGCTTTTATGCCTAGCTAGGGGCGTTAAACGATAGCGCTTGTTGGGAGGCAACCCAATTTTATTTTTATTTTTTTTGTTTTTCTTCTGTTTAGGAATAAATAATCCATCTACCTTCTGTTTAGATGTGGTTTTATGTTTTAACTAGATCATGATGGCGCGTGTTGCGACGCCCGTCAATTTTGGCACTAAAGGATAGGATTTTATGAAATATATGGAATAGTAGAAATTTACATCATGCACGGAGGTACATGAGGTGAAGATGAAAGTTAATTGTTTACTATTATTTTTGTTAGCAATGAAAATATGAATATTTGTTAGGGATGGGAAAACCTCCACCAGTTTTTGTAATCATGTCTGTATGAGTTGCCTTGAGAAGAAACATGTTTTCATTGTAAAAATGAGAAGATAGAACATCGCACAGAAGAATGGACACAGTGATATTACACAAAATTAGTGAGAAAAAAGTACATTGGTGCAGCAGCATAGAGCTGACGGGTAGCTTGAATGTAGGACATACCAAGAAATTTAAAAGCAAGGAAGAAGCTATGGTTTTGCTAACTACAGTACTCTCCTCTAATACAAGTCCTGAAGCTTACATCCGCATGCATGGAGTGGGTTCTCACTAAAGAAGACTATGTCCGAAGCATATTGACAAAGACTTCACCACATGTTATGGGAGATGGATATCACAAAATAGCAATAGAATCAAGAAATTACATCACAACATAGCAATAGAATAAGGAAATCATCTCACAACATAGCAATAAAATCAGGAAATCATCAATTGCAGCACAACGCCATTCATTCAGAGGACCGACTCCATGTTTATTTTGCAGTAGCATATCTTGTTTTTTTGTTTTTTTTTTCATACAGTAGCATATCTTGTTGTTGTTCTCTACCAACCGATCATTCAATGTGACTTCCTGTTAAACCAAAGGAACTCAATTACCAACCCTTGGAAAGGCCATAAAGAAACAAAATCATATCCTCACAAATCAAACCTTAGAAGGAGAAGTAGGCGTAGCGGAGGTGGAGAGGTTAAAAACCTACGGACTTTGCCATAGGGAGCAAGGTGGATGTTACCACCGTCGACAGAACTAACGACAGTTGAGCCTCGCTTTGCGCGGCGTAGACTAGTATCATTGGATGTTTTTCCTCTCCTAGTCTGACAGATTGGATTGGATCAAAGGTCAACCACTTGATGAGATCCAACCTTTATGATTTTCTCAACTCAATCGACCAAAATTATGATGAACACCACCTGTCTAAACTTAGATTGGAGTAACATTAGCACCTCAAATTGCATCTCCAGCAGAGCAACTTTTTGCGTCGGAGTAAGATATAGAGCGGTAGTGCTGGTAGCTAGGATGGATGAGAGAGGCTGAAGAGCAGAGGGGACGGGAGATGGCAGCAACCCAATGGAGAGCCATAGCCGATGGGAAGCTTTTGTAGAAGGAAGAAAGGGCAAAGAGCAAGGGCTAGGACATACGTAGATTATAGGAGTATGTAAGATGCTAACCAGTAACTGAACTCCACTATTTGCCCCCATTTTCAATTTCATTAATGGCCTGTCAATGAAATTGAACACGGCGACGAACTCCTCCAGCAGATGAGGCGTCGACTTTCATCGCCCGCATCCCCCGTTCTCCTAGATCGAGCGGCCCCCGAATCACCCGCATGGTGCGCATCGGCTCGATCCTCTCGCGGACCAGTCGCCTGCTCTACGTCGCACCCGTCCTCTGCTCGGTTGGATCCTGGATCCCCTTGAGCGAACATTTTTTTTAACGAGTGCAGCAACAGATCGCTCTGGACTGCTTGGTTATATATATGGGCCGGGAAAATCGGTGCATTTTACCACTGGCCTCCGTTTTTTCTCCTGGAGCAGCAGCCCCTACGACAGTTGGGCCAGGAATCAAAAGGTGGGCTGGAGGTCACTAGATACAGCAGATCTGACGGCCAGAAACTCCCGGATCGTGAAAACTGACGGCCAAAAACTCAAATCGTTGTGAGGGCTCGCTTTAGGTGCAGTTATACTGCCCTTAATTAGTGTTTGTGCCAAGTTAAACCTATAGGATCTTCTTGGATGATAGTTATTTGATCTTGCTGTAATTTCAAGAAACTTTCTATTCATGAAAACAATTGTTAGAAATCACCAGAACGTGATAAAATACTGATTCCAATTTCTGCTGATCAATAAACAAATTGACTAGGTCTTCTTATTTTGGTAGATTTTTGGAGTTCCAGAAGTTTTCATTAGTTACAGATTACTACAGACTATTCTCTTCTTGACAGATTCTGTTTTTCGTGTGTTGTTTGCTTATTTTGATGAGTCTATGGCTAGTAAAATAGTTTATAAACCATAGAGAAGTTGGAATACATTAGGTTTAACACCAATATAAATAAAGAATGAGTTCATTACAGTACCTTGAAGTGGTCTTTTGTTTTCTTTCGCTAACGGAGCTCACGAGATTTCTGTTGTGTTTTGTGTTGTGAAGTTTTCAAGTTTTGGGTGAAATCTTTTGATGGATTATGGAACAAGGAGTGGCAAGATCCTAAGATTGGGGATTACCATGGCACCCCCAAGATAATTCAAGGACACCAAAAAGTCAAAGCTTAGGGATGCCCCGGAAGGCATCCCCTCTTTCGTCTACTTCCATCTATAATTTTACTTGGAGCTATATTTTTATTCACCACATGATATGTGTTTTGCTTGGAGCGTTTTGTATGATTTGAGTCTTTGTTTTCTAAGTTTACCACAATCATCCTTGCTGTACACACCTTTTGGGAGAGCCATGCATGAATTTAAATTTGATAGAATACTCTATGTGCTTCACTTATATCTTTTGAGCTATATAGTTTTGCTCTAGTGCTTCACTTATATCTTTTAGAGCACGGTGGTGGATTTGTTTTATAGAAACTATTGATCTCTCATGATTCACTTGGATTATTTTGAGAGTCTTAAATAGCATGGTAATTTGCCTAAAAATTTAATATGCTTGGTATTCAAGATTTGTAAAACTTTCTTTTGAGTGCGTTGAATACTAAGAAAAGTTTGATGCTTGATAATTGTTTTGAGATATGAAGATGGTGATATTAGAGTCATGCTAGTTGAGTAGTTGTGAATTTGAAAAATACTTGTGTTAAAGTTTGTGATTCCCGTAGCATGCACGTATGGTGAACCGTTATGTGATGAAGTCGGAGCATGATTTATTTATTAATTGTCTTCCTTATGAGTGGCGGTCGGGGATGAGCGATGGTCTTTTCCTACCAATCTATCCCCCTAGGAGCATGCGCATAATACTTTGCTTTGAAAACTTCTAGATTTTTGCAATAAGTATATGAGTTCTTTATGACTAATGTTGAGTCCATGGATTATACACACTTTTCCTATCCTTCCACCATTGCTAGCCTCTCTAATACCGCGCACTTTTCGCCGGTATCATACACCCACCATATACCTTCCTCAAAACAGCCACCATACCTACATATCATGGCATTTCCATAGCCATTCCGAGATATATTGCCATGCAACTTTCCACCATTCCGTTTATTATGACACGCTCCATCATTGTCATATTGCTAGCATGATCATGTAGTTGACATAGTATTTGTGGCAAAGCCACCATTCATAATTCTTTCATACATGTCACTCTTGATTCATTACATATCCCGGTACACCGCCCGAGGCATTCATATAGAGTCATATTTTGTTCTAAGTATCGAGTTGTAATTGTTGAGTTGTAAGAAAAATAAAAGTGTGATGATCATCATTTTTAGATTATTGTCCCAAGTGAGGAAAGGATGATGGAGACTATAATTCCCTCACAAGTCGGGATGAGACTCCGGACAAAAAATAAAAAAAAGAAAAGAAAAGAAGATAAAAAGAGGCCATAAAAAAAGGAGAAAATGCCCAAATAAAAAATAAAAAAATGAGAGAAAAAGAGAGAAGGGACAATGTTACTATCCTTTTACCACACTTGTGCTTCAAAGTAGCACCAAGATCTTCATGATAGAGAGTCTCTCATTTTGTCACTTTCATATACTAGTGGGAATTTTTCATTATAGAACTTGGCTTGTATATTCCAATGATGGGCTTCCTCAAAATGCCCTAGGTCTTCGTGAGCAAGCGAGTTGGATGCACACCCACTTAGTTTCTTTTGTTGAGCTTTCATATACTTATAGCTCTAGTGCATCCGTTGCATGGCAATCCCTACTCACTCACATTGATATCTATTGATGGGCATCTCCATAGCCCTTTGATACGCCTAGTTGATGTGAGTCTATCTTCCCCTCTTTTTGTCTTCTACACAACCACCATTCTATTCCACATATAGTGCTATATCCATGGCTCACGCTCATGTATTGCGTGAAGATTGAAAAAGTTTTGAGAATGTCAAAAGTATGAAACAATTGCTTGGCCTGTCATCGGGGTTGTGCATGATTTAAATACTTTGTGTGGTGAAGATAGAGCATAGCCAGACTATATGATTTTGTAGGGATAACTTTCTTTGGCCATGTTATTTTGAGAAGACATGATTGCTTTGTTAGTATGCTTGAAGTATTATTATTTTTATGTCAATATGAACTTTTGTCTTGAATCTTTCGGATCTGAATATTCATACCACAATTAAGAAGAATTACATTGAAATTATGCCAAGTAGCACTCCGCATCAAAAATTCTTTTTTATCATTTACCTACTCGAGGACGAGCAGGAATTAAGCTTGGGGATGCCTGATACGTCTCCAACGTATCTATAATTTTTGAGTGCTCCATGCTATATGATACATCTCCACGGAATATCTTAAAATAAATAAATAAAAATCCTCGCCAAAGATGAAGGCCAGGGGCCCACACCCTGCTCACGAGGGTGGGGGCGCGCCCCCCTCCTAGGGCGCGCCCCCTACCCCCCTGGTGGCTCTCTGATGCCCATCTTCTCCTATATGAAGTCTTTCGTCAAGAAAAAAACCAGAAGCAACCTTTCGGGAAGAGACTTCGCCGCCACGAGGTGGAACCTTGGCGGAACCAATCTAGAGCTCCGGCAGAGCTGTTCTGCCGGGGATACTTCCCTCCGGGAGGGGGAAATCATCGCCATCGTCATCACCAACGCTCCTCTCATTGGGAAAGGGCAATCTCCATCAACATCTTCACCAGCACCATCTCATCTCCAAACCCTAGTTCATCTCTTGTATCCAATTCTTGTCTCAAAGTCCTGGATTGGTGCTAGTAGGTTGCTAGTAGTGTTGATTACTCCTTGTAGTTGATGCTAGTTGGTTTATTTGGTGGAAGATCATATGTTATGATCCTTTATACGTATTATTACCCCTCAGCTTATGAACATGAATATGCTTTGTGAGTAGTTACGTTTGTTCCTGAGGACAAGGGAGGAGTCTTGCTATTAGTAGTCATGTGAATTTGGTATTCGTTCGATATTTTGATGAGATGTATGTTGTCCAGCCTCTAGTGGTGTTATGTGAACGTCGACTACATAACACTTCACCATTATTTGGGCCTAGAGGAAGGCATTGGGAAGTAATAAGTAGATGATGGGTTGCTAGAGTGACAGAAGCTTAAACCCTAGTTTATGCGTTGCTTCGTAAGGGGCTGATTTGGATCCATATATTTCATGCTATGGTTAGGTTTACCTTAATACTTTTGCTGTAGTTGAGGATGCTTGCAATAGAGGTTAATCATAAGTGGGATGCTTGTTCAAGTAAGAACAGCACCCAAGCACCAGTCCACCCACATATCAAACTATCAAAGTACCAAACGCGAATCATATGAACGTGATGAAAACTAGCTTGACGATATTCCCATGTGTCCTCGGGAGCGCTTTTCCTATTATAAGAGTTTGTTCCGGCTTGTCCTTTGCTACAAAAAGGATTGGGCCACCTTGCTGCACTTTATTTACTTTTGTTACTTGTTGCTCGTTACAATTCATCTTATCACAAAACTATCTGTTACCACTTGTTTCAGTACTTGCAGAGAATACCTTGCTGAAAACCGCTTATCATTTCCTTCTGCTCCTTGTTGGATTCGACACTCTTACTTATCGAAAGGACTATGATAGATCCCCTATACTTGTGGGTCATCAAGAATCTTTTCTGGCGTCGTTGCCGGGGAGTGTAGCGCCTTTGGTAGGTGAAATTTGGTAAGGAAAAATTTATATAGTGTGCTGAAATTTACTGTCACTTGTTACTATGGAAAGTAATTCTCTAACGGGCTTGTTCGGGGTATCTTCACCCCGTCCGGTAGAGCAAAGAGTTGCTCCTCAACCTACTGAACCTATTGAAAATGAAACTCCTTTTGAATTTCCTTCGGGTGTGATGGAGAAACTGCTAGCTAATCCTTTTACAGGAGATGAAACAAAGCATCCTGATGAGCACTTAATATATGTGGATGAAGTTTGTGGATTATTTAAGCTTGCAGGTGTACCCGATGATGTTGCTAAGAAGAAGGTCTTCCCTTTATCTTTGAAGGGAGACACATTGACATGGTATAGGCTATGTGATGATACGAGATCATGGAACTATAAAAGATTAAAATTGGAATTTCATCAAAAGTATTACCCTATGCATCTTGTTCATCGTGATCGCAATTATATATATAATTTTTGGCCTCGCGAAGGAGAAAGCATCGCTCAAGCTTGGGGGAGACTTAAATCAATGTTATATTCATGCCCCAATCATGGGTTTCCAAGGGAAACAATTATTCAAAATTTGTATGCTCGGCTTTCTGAAAACAATCGCACCATGCTCGATACCTCTTGTGCTGGCTCTTTTATGATGAAGACTATTGAATTCAAATGGGACTTATTGGATAGAATTAAACGCAACTCTGAAGATTGGGACCTTGACGAATGTAAGGAGTCAGGTATGACACCTAAGTTTGATTGTGTTAAATCTTTTATGGATACCGATATTTTCCGTAAGTTTAGCACTAAATATGGACTTGACTCTGAGATAGTAGCTTCTTTCTGTGAATCTTTTGCTACTTATGTTGATCTCCCTAAGGAGAAGTGGTTTAAATATCATCCTCCCATAGAAGTAAAAGTAGCCGCACCTATTAAAGTTGAAGAAAAGACTGTTACTTATAATGATCCTATTGTTCCTACTTCTTATGTTGAGAAACCACCTTTCCCTGTTAGAATAAAGGATCGTGCTAAAGCTTCAACTGTTGTTCATAAAAGCAATATTAGAACCTATACACCTCCTGAGCAAGTTAAAGTAGAACATAATATTGCTATTGTTAAAGATCTCTTGTCTGATAATATTGATGGGCATGTTATTCAGTTCGACGATGAAACTGCTAGAATTGCTAAGCCTTGTGCTAAAGATAAACATAGACCTATGGTAGGCGTGCCTGTTATTTCTGTTAAAATAGGAGATCATTGTTATCATGGCTTATGTGATATGGGTGCTAGTGCTAGTGTTATACCGCATACTTTGTATGAAGAAATTAAGCATGAAATTGCACCAGCTGAGTTAGAAGGTATTGATGTCACAATTAAACTTGCCAATAGAGATACTATTTCACCAATTGGGATTGTTAGAGATGTCGAAGTATTGTGTGGGAAAACTAAATATCCTGTTGATTTTCTTGTTCTCACTTCTCCACAAGATAGCTTCTGTCCCATTATATTTGGTAGACCCTTCTTGAACATTGTTAATGCTAGGACAGATTGTGAAAAGAATGTTGTTACTATTGGCTTGGATGATATGGTTCATGAGTTTAATTTCTCTAAATTCAGTAAACAACATCGTGAGGAAGAATTGCCTAGTAAGGATGAGATTATTGGTCTTGCTTCTATTGCCGTACCTCCTAGTGATCCTTTAGAACACTATTTGCTAGACCATGAAAATGATATATTCATGAATGAAAGAAGGGAAATAGATGAAGTATTCTTTAAATAGGAACCTATTCTACAACACAATTTACCTGTTGAAATCCTAGGGGATCCTCCTCCACCCAAGGGTGATCCCGTGTTTGAGATTAAACCATTGCCTGATAATCTTAAATATGCTTATCTTGATGAAAATAAGATATATCATGTTATTATTAGTGCTAACCTTTCAGAGCATGAGGAAGAAAGATTATTGAAAACTCTGAACAAGCACCGTGCCGCTATTGGATATACTCTTGATGATCTTAAGGGCATTAGTCCCACTCTATGTCAACATAAAATAAATTTGGAAGCAGATGCCAAACCAGTTCGTGATCCTCAACGACGTTTGAATCCTAAAATGAAAGAAGTGGTAAGAAAAGAAATACTCAAGCTTCTGGAGGCAGGTATAATTTATCCCGTTGCTGATAGTCAATGGGTAAGTCCTGTCCATTGTGTCCCTAAGAAGGGAGGTATTACTGTTGTTCCTAATGATAAATATGAGTTGATTCCACAAAGAATTATCACAGGTTATAGGATGGTAATTGATTTCCGCAAATTAAATAAGGCTACTAAGAAAGATCATTACCCCTTACCTTTTATTGATCAAATGCTAGAAAGATTATGCAAACATACACATTACTGCTTTCTAGATGGTTATTCTGGTTTCTCTCAAATACCTGTGTCAGCTAAAGATCAATCAAAGACTACTTTTACATGCCCTTTAGGTACTTTTGCTTATAGACGTATGCATTTTGGTTTATGTAATGCACCTGCTACCTTTCAAAGATGCATGATGGCTATATTCTCTGACTTTTGTGAAAAAATTTGTGAGGTTTTCATGGACGACTTCTCCGTCTATGGTTCCTCTTTTGATGATTGCTTGAGCAATATTGATCGAGTTTTGCAGAGATGTGAAGAAACTAATCTTGTCTTGAATTGGGAAAAGTGCCACTTTATGGTTAATGAAGGTATTGTCTTGGGGCATAAAGTTTCTGAAAGAGGTATTGAAGTTGATAAAGCCAAGGTTGATGCTATTGAAAAGATGCCATGTCCCAAGGACATCAAAGGTATAAGAAGTTTCCTTGGTCATGCCGGATTTTATAGGAGGTTCATTAAGGACTTCTCAAAATTTTCTCGCCCTCTGACTAATTTATTGCAAAAAGATGTACCATTTGTCTTTGATGATGATTGTGTAGAAGCATTTGAAATACTTAAGAAAGCATTAGTCTTTGCACCCGTTGTTTAGCCACCTGATTGAAACTTACCCTTTGAAATTATGTGTGATGCTAGTGATTATGCTGTAGGTGTTGTTCTAGGGCAAAGAGTTGATAAGAAATTAAATGTTATCCATTATGCTAGTAAGACTCTAGACAATGCTCAAAGAAATTATGCTACTACCGAAAAGGAACTTTTAGCAGTTGTATTTGCTTGTGATAAGTTCAGACCCTATATTGTTGATTCTAAAGTAACTATTCACACTGATCATGCTGCTATTAAATATCTTATGAAAAAGAAAGATGCTAAACCTAGACTTATTAGATGGATTATCTTGCTACAAGAATTTGATTTGCATATCATTGATAGAAAGGGAGCTGAGAACCCCGTTGCAGACAACTTGTCTAGGTTAGAGAATGTTCTTGATGACCCACTACCTATTGATGATAGCTTTCCTGATGAACAATTAAATGTTATAAGTACTTCTCGTAGTACTCCTTGGTACGCTGATTATGCTAATTACCTTGTTGCTAAATTCATACCACCTAGCTTCACATACCAACAAAAGAAAAAGTTTTTCTATGATTTGAGACATTACTTTTGGGATGACCCACATGTTTACAAATAAGGAGTAGATGGTGTTAGTAGACTTGTGTACCTGAGCATGAACATGAACATATCCTACGCAAGTGCCACTCCGAAGCTTATGGAGGACACCACGCTGGAGACAGAACTGCACATAAGGTATTGCAATCCGGTTTTTATTGGCCTACTCTCTTCAAGGATGCCCGTAAGTTTGTTTTTTCTTGTGATGAATGTCAAAGAATTGGTAATATTAGTAGACGTCAACAAATGCCTATGAATTATTCACTTGTTATTGAACCATTTGATGTTTGGGGCTTTGATTATATGGGACCTTTTCCTGCCTCTAATGGATACACACATATTTTAGTTGCTGGTGATTACGTTACTAAGTGGGTAGAAGCTATTCCAACTAGTAGTGCTGATCATAACACTTCTATTAAAATGCTTAAAGAAGTTATTTTTCCGAGGTTTGGAGTCCCTAGATATTTAATGACTGACGGTGGTTCACACTTTATTCATGGTGCTTTCCGTAAAATGCTTGCTAAGTATGACGTTAATCATAGAATTGCATCTCCTTATCACCCGCAATCTAGTGGTCAAGTAGAATTGAGCAATAGAGAGCTCAAATTAATTTTGCAAAAGACTGTCAATAGGTCTAGAAAGAATTGGTCCAAGAAACTTGATGATGCATTATGGGCATATAGAACTGCATATAAAAATCCTATGGGTATGTCTCGGTATAAAATGGTTTATGGAAAAGCATGTCACTTACCTCTCGAACTAGAACATAAGGCATATTGGGCTATTAAAGAGCTCAACTATGATTTCAAACTTGCTGGTGAGAAGAGGTTATTTGATATTAGCTCACTTGATGAATGGAGAACCCAAGCTTATGAAAATGCCAAGTTATTTAAAGAAAAAGTTAAAAGATGGCATGACAAAAGGATACAAAAGCGTGAGTTTAACGTAGGTGATTATGTATTGCTATACAACTCTCGTTTAGATTTTTTGTAGGAAAACTTCTCTCTAAATGGGAAGGCCCCTACGTTATCGAGGAGGTCTATCGTTCCGGTGCCATAAAAATCAACAACTTAGAAGGCACAAATCCGAAGGTGGTAAACGGTCAAAGAGTTAAACATTATATCTCAGGTAACCCCGTAAATGTTGAAACCAATATTATTGAAACCATAACCCCGGAGGAATACATAAGAGACACTTTCCAGACTGTTTCAGACTCCGAAAAGGAATAGGTATGTGGTACGGTAAGTAAACCGACTCCAAAACAATTTTTAAGGTAATATTTCTCCGTTTTGCAATATTTAGAAAAAATAGAAAAATAAGTGGCAGTCCGGGAAGGACACGAGGGCCCCACGAGGGTGGTGGGCGCGCCCCCTACCTCGTGAGCACCCCGTGTGCCCTCCGGACTCCGTTTTCTTGCACGATACGTATTTTGGTCGGTAAAAATTCACTATATATTCTCCCGAAGGTTTTGACTCCCGTATCACGCAAATCTCCTCTGTTCTTGTTTCGAGCTGTTTTTCTGACAGATCTAGACTATCATGACGTCCTCAAGTGCCTCCAAGGACAAGTTCTTCGACAAGGTCATCAACCCTTACCTCGCAGAGGTGCTGCGACGCCCTCAAACCATTGAGTTGCGTGATGGGTTGCTGCACATCCGCGATGAAGAGGGACCAAAGGGGACCGGAAGCATGGAGACGAGGCTCGAAGCAGTGGAGCAACAAGTTTTCAAGTGTCAAGGAATGGTGGAACGTGAACTCAATTCCAATCACATGATGATCGCGGAGTTCACTAGCAACCACAAGTTGGATGCTGACAACATCGGGGAGGCCATCTTCAAGCTTCATGAGAAGATCGAGCACCTCCAAGCCCAAACCTATGACCTACAAAACCAAAACTGTGAGTATGAATATAGATTCAAAAGGATGAGTTTGGCTGCAGATTTGAGGATCCCGGAGACTCGATCATCCTTCTGTGATGGTGAGCCTATGCCTTGGAAGATGGACAACAAGCCCGCATCATCGACAACACCTCCACCTTCTTCTTCACCAACAAAGGAGACATAATCACATGGGTATGGGCGCTCCCCTTGGCAACTGCCAAGCTTGGGGGAGGTGCCCCGATATCGTATCACCATCACAACTCCTATCTCTACCGTTTTTCTTAGTTCGATCCTTTTAGTAGTATTTTGATCTAGTAGAATAAAGTTGATGGCATGATCTAGTTTTGAGTTTTGCTTTATGATCTCTCTATGTAATCGAGTCCGTGAGCTATATAATAAAGATTAGTGTTGAGTCAAGGGCTTGATTATTTTGCCATGATCTTGAGTGAATAAAACAAAAGAAGAAAAAGAATAAAAAGAAACAAAAGTTCATATTGATCTTATTGAGAGTAATGACTTCACATAGGAAGAGTATGATGATTAAAAGTTGTTGGGAGTTGGAAGACATAGCTTTGGTCATCGTTGCAATTAATAGGAAGTAATAAGAAACTAGAGGTTTCACATATAGATATATTATCATTGACATTTTTTATGATTGGGAGCACTCATTAAAATATGACATGCTAAAGAGTTGATGTTGGACAAGGAAGACAACGTAATGAGTTATGTTTTCTTATATCTGAGATAAAATATGTTGTCATGGATCCTCTAACATGTTGAGCTTGCCTTTCCCCCTCATGCTAGCCAAATTCTCAGCACCAAGTAGAGATACTACTTGTGCTTCCAAATACCCTTAAACTAGTTTTGCCATGAGAGTTCACCATATCTACCTATGGATTGAGTAAGATCCTTCAAGTAAGTTGTCATCAGTGCAAAGCAATAAAAATTGCTCTAAATATGTATGATTGATTGGTGTGGGAGAAATAAGCTTTATACGATCTTGTGATGTGAAAGTAATAAAAGCGACGGACTGCATAATAAAGGTTCATATCACAAGGGGAAATATAAAGTGATGTTCTTTCACATTGAGATTTTGTGCATCCAACCATAAAAGCGCATGACAACCTCTGCTTCCCTCTGCGAAGGGCCTATCTTTTATCATTATCTTCTACCTTATGCAAGAGTCATGGTGATATTCACCTTTCCTTTTTCATGTTATCCTTTGGCAAGCCCAACATGTTGGAAAGAACATGATATATATATATATATATATATATATATATATATATAATTGGATGTAGGGGAGCATGATTTATTATTGTTGACATTACCCTTGAGGTAAAAAGTTGTGGGGCAAAACTATAAACCCTATCTTTCTCTATGTCCGATTAAAACTCCGTAACCACAAGTATTGCATGCGTGTTAGCAATTATGAAGGACTAGATGATAGTTGAGTATGTGGACTTGCTTTTTAGCTCTGACATAGACTCTTTCCGATGTTATGATAAATTGCAATTGCTTCAATGACTGAGGTTATAGTTTGTTGGTGCTCAATAAGGTTTCTGATTCATACTTTTGCATTGTGAATAGATCATCACTTGAACATAAGTAATCATATGACAAAATCTATTTATGTTGCTGTTATGAGAATAATCATGACGCCTTCATGTCCGTATTTTATTTTTATCGATGCCTCTACCTCTAAACATGAGGACATATTTATTGTTATCGGCTTTTCGCTTGAGGACAAGCGAGGTCTAAGCTTGGGGGAGTTGATACATCCATTTTGCATCATGCTTTTATATTGATATTTATTGCATTGTGGGCTATTATTTCACGTTATGCCACAATACTTATGGCTATTCTCTCATATTTTACAAGGTTTACATGAAGAGGGAGAATGCCGACGGCTGGAATTCTGGGCTGGAAAAGGAGCAAATATTAGAGACCTATTCTGCGCAACTCCAAAAGTCCTGAAACTCCACGGAATATCTTAAAATAAATAAAGAAAAATCCTCGCCAAAGATGAAGGCCAGGGGGCCCACACCCTGCTCACGAGGGTGGGGGGCGCCCCCCTCCTAGGGCGCGCCCCCTACCTCGTGGGCCCCCTGGTGGCTCTTCGATGCCCATCTTCTCCTATATGAAGTCTTTCGTCAAGAAAAAACCAGAAGCAACCTTTCGGGACGATACTCTGCCGCCACGAGGTGGAACCTTGGCGGAACCAATCTAGAGCTCCGGCAGAGCTGTTCTGCCGGGGATACTTCCCTCCAGGAGGGGGAAATCATCGCCATCGTCATCACCAACGCTCCTCTCATCGGGAGAGGGCAATCTCCATCAACATCTTCACCAGCACCATCTCATCTCCAAACCCTAGTTCATCTCTTGTATCCAATTCTTGTCTCAAAGTCCGGGATTGGTGCTAGTAGGTTGCTAGTAGTGTTGATTACTCCTTGTAGTTGATGCTAGTTGGTTTATTTGGTGGAAGATCATATGTTCAGATCCTTTATGCGTATTATTACCCCTCTGATTATGAACATGAATATGCTTTGTGAGTAGTTACGTTTGTTCCTGAGGACAAGGGAGAAGTCTTGCTATTAGTAGTCATGTGAATTTGGTATTCGTTCGATATTTTTGATGAGATGTATGTTGTCTATGTTGGAAATATGCCCTAGAGGCAATAATAAATAGGTTATTATTATATTTCCTTGTTCATGATAATCGTTTACTATCCATGCTAGAATTGTATTGATAGGAAACTCAGATACATGTGTGGATACATAGGCAACACCATGTCCCTAGTAAGCCTCTAGTTGACTAGCTCGTTGATCAATAGATGGTTACGGTTTCCTGACCATGGACATTGGATGTCATTGATAACGGGATCACATCATTAGAAGAATGATGTGATGGACAAGACCCAATCCTAAGCCTAGCACAAGATCGTGTAGTTCGTATGCTAAAGCTTTTCTAATGTCAAGTATCGTTTCCTTAGACCATGAGATTGTGCAACTCCCGAATACCGTAGGAGTGCTTTGGGTGTGCCAAACGTCACAACGTAACTGGGTGGCTATAAAGGTACACTACAGGTATCTCCGAAAGTGTCTGTTGGGTTGGCACGAATCGAGACTGGGATTTGTCACTCCGTGTGACGGAGAGGTATCTCTGGGCCCACTCGGTAGGACATCATCATAATGTGCACAATGTGATCAAGGAGTTGATCACGGGATGATGTGTTGCGGAACGAGTAAAAGAGACTTGCCGGTAACGAGATTGAACAAGGTATCGAGATACCGACGATCGAATCTCGGGCAAGTACTATACCACTAGACAAAGGGAATTGTATACGGGATTGATCGAATCCTCGACATCGTGGTTCATCCGATGAGATCATCGTGGAACATGTGGGAACCAACATGGGTATCCAGATCCCGCTGTTGGTTATTGACTGGAGAACGTCTCGGTCATGTCTGCATGGTTCCCGAACCCGTAGGGTCTACACACTTAAGGTTCGATGACGCTAGGGTTATAAAGGAAGTTTGTATGTGGTTACCGAATGTTGTTCGGAGTCCCGGATGAGATCCCGGACATCACGAGGAGTTCCAGAATGGTCCAGAGGTAAAGATTTATATATGGGAAGTCCTGTTTTGGTCACCGAAAGGGTTTCGGGTTTTATCGGTAACGTACCGGGACCACCAGGAGGGTCCCGGGGGTCCACCAAGTGGGACCACCGGCCCCGGAGGGCTGCATGGGCCACATGTGGGAGGGGACCAGCCCCAGGTGGGCTGGTGCGCCCCCCCACAAGGGCCCAAGGCGCCTAGGGTTTGGGGGAACCCTAGAAGGGGGCGCCCTCCCTTGCCTTGGGGGGCAAGCCACCCCCTCCTGGCCGCCGCCCCTCCTCAGATGGGATCTGAGGGGGCCGGCCCCCCTCTCCCTTGCCCCTATATATATGAAGGGGGTGGGAGGGCAACCGCACCATTGTGCTGGCGCAGCCCTTCCCCTCTCCCAAGTTCTTCTCCTCTCCCGCGATGCTTGGCGAAGCCCTGCAGGATTGCCACGCTCCTCCACCACCACCACGCCGTCGTGCTGCTGCTGGATGGAGTCTTCCTCAACCTCTCCCTCTCTCCTTGCTGGATCAAGGCATGGTAGACGTCACCGGGCTGTACGTGTGTTGAACGCGGAGGTGCCGTCCGTTCGGCACTTGGTCATCGGTGATTTGGATCACGACGAGTATGACTCCATCAACCCCGTTCACTTGAACGCTTCCGCTTAGCGATCTACAAGGGTATGTAGATGCACTCTCCTTCCCCTCGTTGATGGTTTCTCCATAGATAGATCTTGGTGACACGTAGGAAAATTTTGAATATCTGTTACGTTCCCCAACAGTGGCATCATGAGCCAGGTTTATTGCGTAGATTCCATGCACGAGTAGAACACAAAGTAGTTGTGGGCGTTGATTTTGTTCAATATGCTTACCGTTACTAGTCAATCTTGATTCGGCGGCATTGTGGGATGAAGCGGCCCGGACCGACCTTACACGTACACTTACGTGAGACAGGTTCCACCGACTGACATGCACTAGTTGCATAAGGTGGCTAGCGGGTGCCAGTCTCTCCCACTTTAGTTGGATCGGATTCGATGAAAAGGGTCCTTATGAAGGGTAAATAGCAATTGACATATCACGTTGTGGTTTTGCGTAGGTAAGAAACATTCTTGCTAGAAACCCATAGCAGCCACGTAAAACATGCAAACAACAATTAGAGGATGTCTAACTTGTTTTTGCAGGGTATGCCATGTGATGTGATATGGCCAAAAGGATGTGATGAATGATATATGTGATGTATGAGATTGATCATGTTCTTGAAATAGGAATCACGACTTGCATGTCGATGAGTATGACAACCGGCAGGAGCCATAGGAGTTGTCTTTAATTTATTTATGACCTGCGTGTCAACATAAACGTCATGTAATTACTTTACTTTATTGCTAAAGCGTTAGCCATAGTAGTAGAAGTAATAGTTGACGTGACAACTTCATGAAGACACGATGATGGAGATCATGGTGTCATGCCGGTGACGACGATGATCATGGAGCCCCGAAGATGGAGATCAAAAGGAGCAAAGTGATGATGGCCATATCATGTCACTATTTGATTGCATGTGATGTTTATCATGTTTTTGCATCTTATTTGCTTAGAACGACTGTAGTAAATAAGATGATCCCTCATTAAAATTTCAAGATAGTGTTCCCCCTAACTGTGCACCGTTGCGAAAGTTCGTCGTTTCGAAGCACCACGTGATGATCGGGTGTGATAGATTCTTACGTTCACATACAACGGGTGTAAGCTAGATTTACACACGCGAAACACTTAGGTTGACTTGACGAGCCTAGCATGTACAGACATGGCCTCGGAACACAAGAGACCGAAAGGTCGAGCATGAGTCGTATAGTAGATATGATCAACATGAAGATGTTCACCGATGATGACTAGTCCGTCTCACGTGATGATCGGACACGGCCTAGTTGACTCGGATCATGTAATCACTTAGATGACTAGAGGGATGTCTATCTGAGTGGGAGTTCACAAGATGAACTTAATTATCCTGAACATAGTCAAAAGATCTTTGCAAATTATGTCGTAAGCTCGCGCTTTAGTTCCACTGTTTTAGATATGTTCCTAGAGAAAATATTGTTGAAAGTTAACAGTAGCAATTATGCGGACAGTAGAAGGCTTATGTCCTTAATGCATCGCTCGGTGTGCTGGACCTCGAACGTGGTCTGTGGATGTTGCGAACATCTGACATACACGTTTTGATGACTACATGATAGTTCGGTAATGATAAATGATTTAGAATTGAGGCACCGAAGACATTTTTGAAATGTCGCGGAACATATGAGATATTTCGAGGGCTGAAATTGGGATTTCAGGCTCGTGCCCACGTCAAGAGGTATAAGACCTCCGACGATTTTCTTGGCCTGCAAACTAAGGGAGAAAAACTCAATCGTTGAGCTTGTGCTCAGATTGTCTGAGTACAACAATCACTTGAATCGAGTGGGAGTTGATCTTCCAGATAAGATAGTGATGTTTCACCAAAGTCATTGCCACCAAGCTGCTAGAGCTTCGTAATGAACTATAACATATCAGGGATAGATATGATGATCCTTGAAATATTCGCGATGTTTGACACCGCGAAAGTAGAAATCAAGAAGGAGCATCAATTGTTGATGGTTAGTGAAACCACTAGTTTCAAGAAGGGCAAGGGCAAGAAGGGATACTTCATGAAACGGCAAATCAGTTGCTGCTCTAGTGGAGAAACCCAAGGTTGAACCCAAACCCGAGACTGAGTGCTTCTGTAATAAGGGGAACAGCCACTAGAGCAGAATTACCCTAGATACTTGGTAGATGAGAAGGCTGTCAATAGAAGTATATTGAATATACATTATGTGAATGTGTACTTTACTAGTACTCCTAGTAGCATCAGGGTATTAGATACCGGTTCGATTGCTAAGTGTTAGTAACTCGAAATAAAAGCTACGGAATAAACGGAGACTAGCTAAAGGTGAGCTGACGAGATGTGTTGGAAGTGCTTCCAAGGTTGATATGATCAAGCATCGCACGCTCCCTCTACCATCGAGATTGGTGTTAAACCTAAATAATTGTTATTTGGTGTTTGCGTTGAGCATAGACATGATTGGATTATGTCTATCACAATACGGTTATTCATTTAAGGAGAATAATGGTTACTCTATTTATTTGAATAATACCTTCAATGGTCTTGCACCTAAAATGAATGGTTTATTGAATCTCGATCATAGTGATACACATGTTCATGCCAAAAGATATAAGATAGTAATGATAGTACCACCTACTTGTGGCACTGCCATGTAAGTCATATTGGTATAAAACGCATGAAGAAGCTCCATGTTGATGGATCTTTGGACTCACTCATTTTTGAGAAGGACTGAGACATGTGAACCATGTCTATTGGTATATACGCATGAAGAAACTCCATGCAGATGGACCGTTTGGACTCACTTGATTTTGAATCGCTTGAGACATGCAGATCATACCACATGGGCAAGATGACTGAAAGCTTCGGGTTCAGTAAAATGGAACAAGAAAGCAACTTGTTGGAAGTAACACATTTTGATGTGTGCAGTCCAATGAGTGCTGAGGCACGCAGTGGATATCGTTATGCTCTTACCTCACAGATGATTTGAGTAGATACTGAGCATATTTACTTGATGAAACACAAGTCTGAATTATTGAATGTTCAAGTAATTTCAGAATGAAGTTGAATATCGTTGTGACAAGAGGATAAAATATCTATGATATGATCATAGAGATGAATATCTGAGTTGCGAGTTTGGTACACAATTGAGACATTGTGGAAATTGTTTCACGACTAGTACCGCCTGGAACACCATAGTGTGATGGTGTGTCCGAACATCATAACTGCACCCTATTGGATATGATGCATACCATGATGTGTCTTATCGAATTACCACTATCGTTCATGGGTTAGGCATTAGAGACAACCGCACTCACTTTAAATAGGGCACCACGCAAATCCGTCGAGACAACACCGTATGAACTATGGTTTAGAGAAACCTAAGCTGTTGTTTCTTAAAAGTTTGGGGTCACGACGCTTATGTGAAAAGTTTTTCAGGCTGATGAGCTCGAACCCAAAGCGGATAAATGCATCTTCATAGGACACCCAAAACAGTTGGGTATACCTCCTGTCTCAGATCCGAAAGCAATAGGGATTGTTTCTAGAATCGGGTCCTTTCTCGAGGAAAAGTTTCTCTCGAAAGAATTGAGTGGGAGGATGGTGGAGACTTGATGAGGTTATGGAACCGTCACTTCAACTAGTGTGTAGCAGGGCACAGGAGTTGTTCCTATGGTACCTACACCAATTGAAGTGGAAGCTTATGATAGTGATCATGAGACTTCGGATCAAGTCACTCCCAAACCTCGTAGGACGACAAGGATGCGTACTGCTTCAGAGTGGTACGTAATCCTATCTTAGAAGTCATGTTGCTAGACAACAATGAACCTACGAGCTATGGAGAAGCGATGGTGGGCCCGGATTCCGATGAATGGCTCGAGGCCATAAAATCCGAGAGAGGATCCATGTATGAAAACAAAGTGTAGACTTTGGCAGAACGGCTCGATGGTCGTGAGGCTGTTGAGTACAGATGGATTTTAAAAGGAAGACGGACAATGATGGTAAATGTCACCATTAAGAAAGCTCGACTTGTCATTAAGATGTTTCCCGACAAGTTCAAGGAGTTGACTACAATGAGACTTTCTCACTCGTAGCGATGCTAAGAGTCTGTTGGAATTAGCAGGTACTGCATTATTTATGAAATCTTGCAGACAGGATGTCAAAATATTGTTTCCTTGTTCTTGAGGAAAGGTTGTATGTGATACAACCAGAAGATTTTGTCGATCCTGAAAGATGCTAACAAGTATGCAAAGCCCCAGCAATCCTTCTAAGGACTGGAGTAAGCATCTCGGAGTTGGAATGTACACTTTGGTGAGATAATCAAAGATTTTGGGTTTATACAAAGTTTATGAGAAACTTGTATTTCCAAAGAAGTAAGTGGGAGCACTATAGAATTTCTGATGAGTATATGTTGTTGACATATTGTTGATCAGAAATGATGTAGAATTTCTGGAAAGCATATAGGGTTATTTGAAAAGTGTTTTTCAATGGAAAACCTGGATTAAGCTACTTGAACATTGAGCATCAAGATCTATAAGGATAGATCAAAATTGCTTAATAGTACTTTCAAACGAACACATACCATGACAAGATTTTGAAGGAGTTCAAAATAGATCAGCAAAGAAGGAGTTCTCGGCTGTGTTACAAGGTGTGAGTATTGAGCAAGACTCAAGACATGACCACGGCAGAATAGAGAGAAAGGACGAAGGTCGTCCCCTATGCTTAGACGTAGGCTCTACAGTATGCTATGCTGTGTACCGCACCTGAAGTGTGCCTTGCCATGAGTCAGTCAAGGGGTACAAGAGTGATCCAGGAATGGATCACAGGACAGCGGTCAAAGTTATCCTTGGTAACTAGTGGACTGAGGAATTTTCTCGATTATGGAGGTGGTAAAAGAGTTCGTCGTAAAGGGTTACGCCGATGCAAGCTTTGACACTAATCCAGATTATTCTGAGTAGTAAACTGGATTCGTATAGTAGAACAATTATTTGGAATAGCTCCAAATAGAGCGTGGTAGATGCATCTAGGAGATGACATAGATATTTGTAAAGCACACACGGATCTGAAAGGTTCAGACCCGTTGACTAGTAACCTCTCTCACAAGCGAGATATGATCAAACCCCATGGGTGTTGGAATCATTGCAATCACATAACGATGTGAACTAGATTATTGACCCTAGTGCAAGTGGGAGACTGTTGGAAATATGCCCTAGAGGCAATAATAAATAGGTTATTATTATATTTCCTTGTTCATGATAATCGTTTACTATCCATGCTAGAATTGTATTGATAGGAAACTCAGATACATGTGTGGATACATAGGCAACACCATGTCCCTAGTAAGCCTCTAGTTGACTAGCTCGTTGATCAATAGATGGTTACGGTTTCCTGACCATGTACATTGGATGTCATTGATAATGGGATCACATCATTAGAAGAATGATGTGATGGACAAGACCCAATCCTAAGCCTAGCACAAGATCGTGTAGTTCGTATGCTAAAGCTTTTCTAATGTCAAGTATCGTTTCCTTAGACCATGAGATTGTGCAACTCCCGGATACCGTAGGAGTGCTTTGGGTGTGCCAAACGTCACAACGTAACTGGGTGGCTATAAAGGTACACTACAGGTATCTCCGAAAGTGTCTGTTGGGTTGGCACGAATCGAGACTGGGATTTGTCACTCCGTGTGACGGAGAGGTATCTCTGGGCCCACTCGGTAGGACATCATCATAATGTGCACAATGTGATCAAGGAGTTGATCACGGGATGATGTGTTGCGGAACGAGTAAAAGAGACTTGCCGGTAACGAGATTGAACAAGGTGTCGAGATACCGACGATCGAATCTCGGGCAAGTACTATACCACTAGACAAAGGGAATTGTATACGGGATTGATCGAATCCTCGACATCGTGGTTCATCCGATGAGATCATCGTGGAACATGTGGGAACCAACATGGGTATCCAGATCCCGCTGTTGGTTATTGACTGGAGAACGTCTCGGTCATGTCTGCATGGTTCCCGAACCCGTAGGGTCTACACACTTAAGGTTCGATGACGCTAGGGTTATAAAGGAAGTTTGTATGTGGTTACCGAATGTTGTTCGGAGTCCCGGATGAGATCCCGGACATCACGAGGAGTTCCAGAATGGTCCAGAGGTAAAGATTTATATATGGGAAGTCTTGTTTTGGTCACCGAAAGGGTTTCGGGTTTTATCGGTAACGTACCGGGACCACCAGGAGGGTCCCGGGGGTCCACCAAGTGGGACCACCGGCCCCGGAGGGCTGCATGGGCCACATGTGGGAGGGGACCAGCCCCAGGTGGGCTAGTGCGCCCCCCACAAGGGCCCAAGGCGCCTAGGGTTTGGGGGAACCCTAGAAGGGGGCGCCCCCCCCCCTTGCCTTGGGGGGCAAGCCACCCCCTCCTGGCCGCCACCCCTCCTCAGATGAGATCTGAGGGGGCCGGCCCCCTCTCCCTTGCCCCTATATATATGAAGGGGGTGGGAGGGCAACCGCACCATTGTGCTGGCGCAGCCCTTCCCCTCTCCCAAGTTCTTCTCCTCTCCCGCGATGCTTGGCGAAGCCCTGCAGGATTGCCACGCTCCTCCACCACCACGCCGTCGTGCTGCTGCTGGATGGAGTCTTCCTCAACCTCTCCCTCTCTCCTTGCTGGATCAAGGCATGGGAGACGTCACCGGGCTGTACGTGTGTTGAACGCGGAGGTGCCGTCCGTTCGGCACTTGGTCATCGGTGATTTGGATCACGACGAGTACGACTCCATCAACCCCGTTCACTTGAACGCTTCCGCTTAGTGATCTACAAGGGTATGTAGATGCACTCTCCTTCCCCTCGTTGCTGGTTTCTCCATAGATAGATCTTGGTGACACGTAGGAAAATTTTGAATATCTGCTACGTTCCCCAACAGTCTAGCCTCTAGTGGTGTTATGTGAACATTGACTACATAACACTTCACCATTATTTGGGCCTAGAGGAAGGCATTGGGAAGTAATAAGTAGATGATGGGTTGCTAGAGTGACAGAAGCTTAAACCCTAGTTTATGCGTTGCTTCGTAAGGGGCTGATTTGGATCCATATGTTTCATGCTATGGTTAGATTTACCTTAATACTTTTGTTGTAGTTGCGGATGCTTGCAATAGAGGTTAATCATAAGTGGGATGCTTGTTCAAGTAAGAATAGCACCCAAGCACCGGTCCACCCACATATCAAATTATCAAAGTACCGAACGCGAATCATATGAACGTGATGAAAACTAGCTTGGCGATATTCCCATGTGTCCTCGGGAGCGCTTTTCCTATTATAAGAGTTTGTTCCGGCTTGTCCTTTGCTACAAAAAGGATTGGGCCACCTTGCTGCACTTTATTTACTTTTGTTACTTGTTGCTCGTTACAATTCATCTTATCACAAAACTATCTGTTACCACTTGTTTCAGTACTTGCAGAGAATACCTTGCTGAAAACCGCTTATCATTTCCTTCTGCTCCTCGTTGGGTTCGACACTCTTACTTATCGAAAGGACTACGATAGATCCCCTATGCTTGTGGGTCATCAATACCTAACCCCACATAAAACTCTCACATAGACCATGGGTTAATACACAAAGTGTAATCGACAATGCTTACCATACCATGGGATCACTTGATCCCTCTCGGTACATCTTCTACGCTTTGTGAGTTGATCAACTTGATTCACTCTTGACTTAGTCTTGATCAACCTTGAATCTTTGCAACTCTCTTCATTTGGATGATGTCTTGAAGGTAAACATGAGTGATCACACAATCTTCTTCTTCAAGACATGCTTGCAATAAGCTCAACACTCACATGACCAATCTTTCGATAATTCCTTAATAGCACCTTGGTCAACTCATAAACTCCTTGAAACCAACACATGGACTTCAAGAAATACCTATGGATAAATCCTTCAAATATAACTCAATGCAACCATTAGTCCATTGAGAATGTCATCAATTATCAAAACCACACATGGGGCCCCGCATGTCCTTTCAGCTGCCCACAAGCGGACAACACTGCCACAATTGCCTTGCTACCCGGGAACGGGGCAACGGAGCACGATGGCGCAAGGAGCCGCGGCCGCAGTTGCAAGCAGCAGCGGGCGGCGACGCAAGCAGGGGCCGTAAGGACCAACAGTGGCGATGGGCGGCGGCGCAAGCAGCAAGAGGCAGCACAGCGGGCGGCGGCACAAGCAGCAACGGCGGCGGGTGGCGGCAAGCAGCAGCACATCCATGGGGCAAACAACAACAGTGCTGGGCGGCGCAAGCAACAACAGGTGGCGGGCGGCGGCAAGCAGCAACGCGACAGGGCAGCGCAGCGGCAACCAGAAGCAGCACGGCCGGCCACAACCATGGTCGGCGCCGCCACGACCATAGGGACTCGATTACTTTTATAAAAGAAGTTTAGGGACCCGATTGTTTCTTATATAAAAGTTCAGGGGCCCGATTGCTTTTAAAAGAAATTGGCCCCACCTGTCATAACCTGTCAATAGTCAACCTAACTGTCAAAGCTAACGTCAACTTGACGAGTGGACCCGAGCTATCATAATCATGTTTAAATTTAATCAACATAGTCATGAGTGTGACATGGTAGTTTTTTGGAACCGTGAACCAAAGTTATGTAGACTTTTGAGAAATTAAAAAAATGGTGGTTTTTTTATAACGATATCCGTAATATGGTAGGTTTTTTTTTTTGCTATTTACTCGATCTAAAGGTACGCACTACCCTAGTGGATAGCTCTGTCGCCCCCAACAACCGAAGTCAGCACCCTTGCGCAGAGGCAAATTCAGAAGCAGCAAAGCGCCAAATGCCACACAAAATGCGCGAGATACTCCCTCCGTTTTTATTTACTCTGCATATTAGAGTTGACTGAAATCAAACTTTGTAAAGTTTGAACAAATTTATAGAAAACAATACAAATATTTACCATAACAAATCTATATGATGTGAAAGTATATTTAATAATAAATATAATGTTATTGATTTGTTATTGTATATGCCAATATCTTTGTTTATAAACTTTGTCAAAGTTTACAAAACTCTACTTTGACTAAAGCTAATATGCGGAATAAATAAAAACGAATGGAGTATATCGGTAAAAGAATACCCCAATGGGGCGAATAGTCCGGCTCTCACGACACACGGAATCACTCAAGCTCCGATTTTCTTAATGGATTGTCAGTACTCCGGTCCGCCGTAAACAAGCGAGAGCTGTCACATTACTTGGCATTTAGCAAAGAAGACGCGGACACCAAGCATCCCGATCCCGGCAACCATATGATAACGCAATCATCCAAAATTTGAACCTATCCATAATAAACCGAGAGCCGATCTCGCACGCAACGCAAATTGAGTGTGGTCTTCAAGAAAAGAAGGAAAATTACGCTGCATCTGGCATGACGACGCCTTTGGCGCTATCATCCCCTCACCTATCTATCTTCTATCCACTAGGCTACAATGACGACTGTCTATGATGCGGGTGCGATCGCCAAGCAAGCCAAGTGTTTGACGAAATTCCTCGCCATGTACACCCCGTGCATCCAGCTTGAAGCTTTTTTTGCTCTATCCTCTCATTTTCTTTTCTTTTTTCGAGAGAGGGGGAGAAAAAATAATCCTCTCATCTTCTCAACCGGCCCCGCTCAGCAGCCTCAGCCCTCAGCAGTTCACCCGGGATAAACACCCTCCGTGCCGTCGCTGTTACTGACGACTGAACCTATATGATGGAGCGCGGCCACCAACTGTTCGACCAAATTCCTCGCCCCAGAGCGCGCCATGGCTCCCCCCTTCCCCCTCATACTCCTCGTCCTCGTCGCCGGCGCGGGAGCTGGCGCCGCCGCGCCGCCGAATGCGCACGCGTGTGCCACGGCCGAGGCCAACACCTACGCGTTCTGCGACGCCTCGCTGCCGTTCCCCGTCCGCGCGCGCGCGCTCGTCTCCCTCCTCACCCTCGACGAGAAGATAGCGCAGCTCTCCAACACTGCGGCGGGCGTGCCGCGCCTCGGCGTCCCGCCCTACGAGTGGTGGTCCGAGTCGCTCCACGGCCTCGCCGACAACGGCCCGGGCGTCAACTTCTCCTCGGGCCCCGTCGCCGCGGCGACCATCTTCCCGCAGGTCATCCTCTCCGCCGCCGCCTTCAACCGCTCGCTCTGGCGGGCGGTGGCCGAGGCCGTCTCCGTGGAGGCGCGCGCCATGCACAACGCCGGCCAGGCCGGCCTCACCTACTGGGCGCCCAACATCAACGTCTTCCGCGACCCGCGCTGGGGCCGCGGCCAGGAGACGCCCGGCGAGGACCCGGCCATGATCGCCGCCTACTCCGTCGAGTATGTCAAGGGCTTCCAGGGGGAGTACGGCGACGGAAGGGAAGGCAGGATGATGCTCTCCGCCTGCTGCAAGCACTACATCGCCTATGATTTGGAGAAATGGGGCAAGTTTGCACGGTACACCTTCAATGCCGAGGTGAAGCGTCTGCTCCTATTCTCGTCGGTCTTTCATAGTATTATTAAAGCTCACTTTCGGTTATTGCACATTATCTAGCTTATTGGACATGCTGTTCTTCATTAAGTATGTCATACCATAACAGCCTATGATTACAATGCTGATTTTTCGGGAACTTGACATCACACTAGCACACTACTTTACCAGTTCAGTCTATGAACAGAAAAACAATTCTCCATACAGTTTTTTTTTTTTTTGAGGATCACATACAGACTCTTTGGTACACTAAAAAACCTTCAGAGTGGGTGTATCATGTATCAGTGATACTGAGAATCAAAATATCTGCGCCAAATGTGTGCAACGTGAAATCGCAGAGTCGCTTCTTTGAACAACATGTTCAATCAAAGAACAGAAATATTAGCTTGGAATCTGGTGAATAATTCTTTTAAACTTCTATTACAATTTTAAATTTTGCATCCATTGTTGGTAGGTAAATGCGCAAGATTTTGAGGACACGTACGAGCCTCCTTTCAAGAGCTGCATCCAGGAGGGTCGTGCAAGTTGCTTGATGTGCTCATACAACCAGGTAAATGGTGTGCCAGCATGTGCCCGTAAAGATCTGCTGCAGAAGATTAGGGATGAATGGGGATTTAAAGGGTACTGCTTGCTCTCCTTTGAGTTGTTCTCTACTGCATGTGCCTTGAACTATTAGATATGTCAGGAATGGCACTAATCTCATAGTATCGGTGCTTACTTTTTGTCCAAAGGTACATCGTATCTGATTGTGACGCTGTGGCAATAATCCACGAAAACCAGACATACACGAGTTCAGACGAGGATTCAGTAGCGATTGTTCTCAAGGCTGGTTAGTTTCCTGAAACCCTCTCTCTTTCGCTGAGCATCGCATATGGGATTTTATTAGCATGTTGCTGTCTTTCTAGACTGGACTTGCACTTCTCAGCTCAATAACACTATAAAAAGCAAAAAATAGGAGGTCAGGGACATAAAATTTAATTTTGGAATCCAACAAATGTGAACTCCATTTCAAGGTTTCTACTTTCTGCTTTCAGCGTGACTGCTTAAAATATGAACTTGTACACCTTGCCGGAATTAGAATGATTAAGGTTAAACATCTTCTCGATATAGATTTTTTTGACCACCTTCTATATATCATTCAACCAAGCAGAATTTCTTGCTGAATATGATTCCTGTTTTTCAAGGAATGGATGTCAACTGTGGGTCTTTCCTGATTCGGCATACAAAGTCGGCTATCGAAAAAGGAAAGATACAAGAAGAAGATATCAACCATGCTCTTTATAACCTGTTTTCTGTTCAGCTACGCCTTGGACTTTTTGAGAAAGTCAGTGAGAATCAATGGTTCACTCGACTAGGCCCCAGCAATGTTTGCACGAAAGAGCACAGGGAGCTCGCAGCAGAAGCTGTAAGGCAGGGAACTGTCCTGTTGAAGAACGATAACAGTTTTTTGCCTCTAAAGAGAAGTGAAGTTAGTCATATTGCTATGATTGGAGCGGCAGCAAACGATGCATACATAATGGGTGGAGATTACACAGGTCTAAATCACCGTACTCATTTAAAAACCTCTTATTTTTCTATCCTACGTAAACTAATGTAAGCCTCACTTGGTTCAGGTGCTCCCTGTGATCCTATCACCTTTCTTAAAGGCATGCAAGCCTTTGTTCCACAAACGACTGTTGCTGGTGGTTGCAAAAATGTATCATGTGACTCAACGGATGGATTTGGCGAAGCCATTGAAGCAGCTAAAAGAGCTGACATTGTTGTTGTGATTGCTGGGTTGAATCTGACTCAGGAGACCGAAGATCTTGACAGAGTGACCCTTCTCCTTCCAGGCAAGCAGCAGGACCTCGTAAATATCATTGCCAGTGTAACAAAAAAGCCTATCGTGTTGGTGATCACGGGCGGTGGTCCTGTTGATGTTTCTTTCGCGAAGCAAGATCCAAGAATTGCAAGTGTCCTGTGGATTGGATATCCAGGGGAAGTTGGCGGACAAGTTCTCCCAGAAATTCTTTTCGGAGAGTACAATCCAGGTGAGTAAATAATATGCGGTCAAATAAAAAACCTTGTATTGTTAGCTAATCTAGTACACTCTGCTGATGACAGGAGGAAAATTGCCCATGACTTGGTACCCTGAATCCTTCACTGCGGTTCCAATGACCGATATGAACATGAGAGCCGACCCTTCGCGCGGCTACCCTGGAAGAACATATCGGTTCTACACCGGAGATGCGGTATACGGTTTCGGTTACGGTCTGAGTTACACAAAGTACTCATACAACTTCTTGCAAGGTCCAAACAGAATTAGCTTGTCACATTCACCAGTTCCAGGCCTCATCAGTAGGAAGCCTGCATACACACGGAGGGACGGACTGGACTACGTCCAGGTTGAAGACATCGCGTCATGTGAATCCCTAGTCTTCTCTGTCCATATCTCGGTCGCCAACGAAGGTGCCATGGACGGGAGCCACGCTGTTCTACTGTTCACAAGATCGAAGTCGAGGGTTCCTGGCTTCCCTCTGAAGCAGCTGGTTGGTTTCGAGCGCATCTACACTGCCGCGGCCAGATCAACCAACGTGGAGATCAAGGTGGATCCCTGCAAGCACATGAGCGCGGCCAACACTGAAGGCAGAAGGGTGCTGCTCCTGGGATCCCATCATCTCATGGTAGGAGACGAAGTGCACGAGTTTGTCATCGAAGCATAACAATCTACATCGTGTGTCACTTCTATAGCTGTTATATTTGGCACAGTCGGATTTACACCTGTACAATTGTACCATAATCATGTTGTAAAGATTCATTGGATGCATGTACGGTTGAACCGATTTTGCAGTAAAAGAAAGCAAAAGCAATAAATTTGACGCTGTTCTAGTTCTATTTTTGTTAGATGAGCACTGTTTTTTTTAAGAGTACGCAAATTGCGTATCATATTTTTATACAAGGCAGAAAGAAATGTACAGGAAATGTCGTAAGCCCAACAAGTAGAGCTACCAGCTAGCATCTGCACACCCACCCCCAAATACATGCTACTCTCATAAATATTTGAAAACATGTAGCTCTGGCCGATCTCCAAGTTTGTATCTCATGTTTGTATCTCATCTAGAATGAGGTTAATAAATTGGGGGATAGTCTGTTGTTGCGCAATATTTCTGAACACCCGCGCATTTCTTTGCTTCCACAAGCTCCAAGCAATGAGAATGACTAGCGAATCAAAAGCTCTTTCTGCTTGTCTTGGGCACCTCCTTGCTCGATCTTAGCCACCACTCCTCCAGGATGTCTAGAATGACTAGCGAATGAAAGCTCTTTCTGCTTGTCTTCGGCATCTCCTTGCTCGATCTTAGCCACCACTCCTCCAGGATGTCTGTCTAGCATAAACACACTACATAAAGATGTGGTCAAGAGTGTCCTCTTCCTAGCAGCAAGTGAAGCACGGGGCAGTGGCGTCTTGTAATCCATGTCGAAGCCGTCTATCAGAGGTCCAGACACGATAATGGAGAACAAGCCATATGGATATTTTGCATTTGAATGGTGCCCAACTTTTCCATATGCAATGAGCGGGTGAACCATGCCATGGCACAACATCTTGTAGGTAGATTGAGCCGAGTACTGAGCGGAGGCACTCCATCTCTAGGTGAAAATGTCGGGGGTGCTAATATTAAGAGAGATGATGCTGACGACTGACCATAGGTTTGAGAACCGTTGTGGTGCCAGACCTGCACCTACGTCTGTGATCTAGCTTAGGTTGTTGAGGGCATCATGGACTGTTCTTTCGTTGACGTATCTCGTAGTCACCTTCTCTAAGACAAGGGGTGCTATGTCCGCAACTGTCGTACCATTGATCTAGTGGTCTCTCGAGAACAGGAGGAATTTACCATCTCCTAACTAGATATGCACAAGGCTATCAAAAATGCCCTTGGCCACATCATCACTCAACGGCGGTAGGCCTTGCCAGGGTCTACTGGGGTCCGTCCTACGCAATCATTCCCATCCGACGCGCAGTGCCAATGGTTTAAGCTTTAAGCTTTTTTACTCCTAGTCCTCCAAACTCCGTCGGAAGACAAACCATGTTCCAAGCCACGAGGCATTGGTCTCCATGGACTTTATCAGATCCACCCCAGAAGAAAGCCCTCATCCATTTGTCAATTTCCTTGAAGACCCAAATAGGGGGTCTAGCACCAATAGGTGGTGAATAGGTCTCGCAGCGATGACGCCCTTAACTAGCACAGGGCGACCTAGCCTCGTAATCAATCTGCGTTGCCATGCCGGGATAAACTCCTTAACTGTGTCTAGGATTGGCTGCCACTGAGCCTTGGTGAGCTGAGAAATACTAAGCTGCAATCCCAAATATTTGCATGGAAAATGTGCAATATGGCATCCCTGGATCTTCTCAATCCCGGCCCGTGTCTGCAGTGTCCGATCTGATTGGGATGGTCCATGATTTAGCATAGTTGACTCTCAGACCCGACGCTTCACCAAATATCTCGAGAGCACTACCGACAAAGTTCAGATCTTGGCGAGACGGACGCGTAAAGAGGATTACATCGTCTACAAAGATAGAAAATTGTTGTAGCGGAGTGGCGCCCGGAAGAAGGGATATCACCCCAAAGTTGTTGCTCTGAGTGACGAAAAAGGGTTTCCCCTGCTTTATATTATAAAGCACCAACCACAGAGCAAAGTAACGGTAGCAAGGTTCCGCCAGCCGGACCTAACAACAGCCATACAAGTACAGGGAACATAGGTCTTGATGGGGAAGCAACACAACAATCCCCTAAAACGAGAAGGAAAACCTAATCCAGCTCAGGCGGTGGTAGAGGAAGCGGCGGCTAGAGTGGCTGCGCGAGTTTGGAGGTGGTGGAGCAGAGGTGGGTGATCATCCTGTCGATGAAGAGGCGGTCTTGGCGCTTTCTAAGCGGCCTCTAGAGCTGCAAAAAGCCACACAGTTTGTATACGGTGTTAGTGCTACGCTGATGAATGATGTGCTCAATCACCAATTTATTACGGACATTCCATAATGTCCACAGCTGCGATCCGACCAACACCAAGAGGGAGGGACGTGCAAAGCTAGGGAAGGTAAGAACTTCCGCAAACATATCCGGGAGGTTAGTATGGCACCAACTGCCACCTACGATCTCGCGCATGCAACTCCATAAGAATCTTGCGGAGGGGCAAGAAAAGAAGATGTGGTTCGAGTCTTCAGGGACCAAGCACAGAGGGCATAGGCCATCGGAGGGGCCATTCCGCTTAAGCACCCCCGTGCCAGATGGAAGGTGCCCTCTTACTAGTTGCCATAGGAAGATTCTAATCTTCAGAGGCGGTTTAATCTCCCATAGGAAGATTCCAAAGTTGTTGCTCTAAGAATGATGGATGTCAAGGATTTCGTAGCAATGACGAAGAGAAGGGGAGATAGAGGGCCCTCTTGTCTCAGTCCACGTGCATGCATAATCTTCTGTCAGGGATGCCATTCAAAATCACTCTCGAACTAGCCGACGAGAGGAGGATGGAGATCCTTGGCAACCATTTGGCACTGAATCCTTTCTACGGCAACACCTCAGAGAGGAAAGCCCATGAAAGGCAGTCGAAGGCCCGTGATATATCAAGCTTGAGCATCACTCCCTTGCACTTCCTTGAATGCAAGCACCTAACCACCTGGCGGACCAAAATGAAGTTGTCGTGTAGGCATCGCTTAATAATGAATGTTGACTGATTTGCGGAGACGAGCGTGCCCATATGTCGTCACGCACGGTTCGCTAAGATTTTTGCCACCAATTTTGGGAAGCTATTTATCAAGCTTATAGGTCTATAGTCACCAATGGCATCGCATCTGGCTTCATGGAATAAGCGTGATGAGCCCTTTATTAAGCGATGTGAATCCTCTGCCATCACCATTGTAAAGTTTTAGGAGGGCTGCCATGATATCATTTTTTATTATGCTCCAAGTCTTGTGATAGAATATCCCCATAGATCCACCTGGCGAAGGGCACGATGTGGTGGCATATTCTTTATCACTTCCCAGACCTCCTCGTCGGTAAATATGTTGTCAAGATCACAGAGGTCGGTCGGTTGCATGCCTAGCTACACAAGTTTAAGGGACTGCATTGTTGTATCATATAGTTTCAATGTTGTATATATATGTTGGATTGTATAAAAATATGTATAATTGCTGTATAAATCTAGGGCTCATACAACCCAAGATGATTTGTAGACATCGTTAAAGCAGCCTCGACCGACCATAGGAGCCCCCTTGATTGTTCGTAGTTGGCCGATGTCGAGTCTAGAAGGAAAACTTTTCTGAGTCTAGTTATATCGGAGAGTAGGAATTCTTTTTACTCCTTGTCCCCTTCGTCGCTCTAGTAAGGAATCGTGACGTAGGTGTTTTGACTTACTCCTCTTCCCTTTCAATTTTTTTAGGATCACGCAGTTAGTTTTCATTCGCTGCGATGTCAGCTCTTTTCATCCGGCGCACTTCTCTTCGAGTTGATTCGACTCTCTTTGTCTTTTTCAAGATCAATCCTTGATAACCCACAAGTATAGGGGATCGCAACAGTTTTCGAGGGTAGAGTATTCAACCCAAATTTATTGATTCGACACAAGGGGAGCCAAAGAATATTCTCAAGTATTAGCAGCTGAGTTGTCAATTCAACCACACCTGAAAACTTAGTATCTGCAGCAACGTGTTTAGTAGCAAAGTAATATGATAGTGGTGGTAACGGTAACAAAAGTAAAGGAAGCAAAAGTAATATTTATGGTATTTTGTAGTGATTGTAACAGTAACAACGGGAAAGTAAATAAGCGTAAACCAGTATATGGAAAGCTCGTAGGCATTGGGCCGGTGATGGATAATTATGCCGGATGCGGTTCATCATGTAACAGTCATAACCTAGGGTGACACAGAACTAGATCCAATTCATCAATGTAATGTAGGCATGTATTCCGAATATAGTCATACGTGCTTATGGAAAAGAACTTGCATGACATCTTTTGTCCTACCCTCCCATGGCAGCGGGGTCCTAATGGAAACTAAGGGATATTAAGGCCTCCTTTTAATAGAGAAACGGAACAAAGCATTAGCACATAGTGAATACATGAACTCCTCAAACTATGGTCGTCATCGGGAGTGGTCCCGATTATTGTCACTTCGGGGTTGTCGGATCATAACACATAGTAGGTGACTATAGAATTGCAAGATATGATAAAGAACTCACATATATTCATGAAAACATAATAGGTTCAGATCTGAAATCATGGCACTCGGGCCCTAGTGACAAGCATTAAGCATAGCAAAGTCATAGCAACATCAATCTCAGAACATAATGGATACTAGGGATCAAACCCTAACAAAACTAACTCGATTACATGATAGATCTCATCCAACCCATCACCGTCCAGCAAGCCTACGATGGAATTACTCACGCACAGCGGTGAGCATCATGAAATTGGTGATGGAGGATGGTTGATGATCACGACGGCGATGAATCCCCCTCTCCGGAGCCCCGAACGGACTCCAGATCAGCCCTCCCGAGAAGTTTTAGGGCTTGGCGGTGGCTCTGTATCGTAAAACGCGGTGATTTCTTCTCCCTTTTTTTTTCCCTGAAAGCAAATATATAGAGTTGGAGTTGGCGTCGGAAGGTCTCCAGGGGGCCCACGAGGTAGGGGGCGCGCCCTAGGGGGGCGCCCCCTGGTCTTCATCTTTGGCGAGGATTTTTTATTATTTTTTATAAGATGTTTCGTGATGTTTCAGGTCATTCCGAGAACTTTTGTTTTCTGCACATAAAACAACGTCATGGCAATTCTGCTGAAAACAGCGGCAGTCCGGGTTAGTTCCATTCAAATCATGCAAGTTAGAGTCCAAAATAAGGGCAAAAGTGTTTGGAAAAGTAGATACGACGGAGACGTATCAACTCCCCCAAGCTTAAACCATTGCTTGTCCTCAAGCAATTCAGTTGACAAACTGAAAGAGAAAGAAAAACTTTTACAAACTCTGTTTGCTCTTGTTGTTGTAAATATATCAAGCCAGCATTCAAGTTTTCAGCAAAGATCATAACTAACCACATTTGCAATAATTCTCAGGTCTCATATTTACTCATATCAATAGCATAATCAACTAGCGAGCCATAATAATAAATCTCGGATGACAAAACTTTCTCAAAACAATCATAATATGATATAACAAGATGGTATCTCGCTAGCCCTTTCTGATACTGCAAAACATAAATGCAGAGCACCTTTAAAGATCAAGGACTGACTAGACAATGTAATTCATGGTAAAAGAGATCCAATCATAGTCATACCCAATATAGATTAATAGAGATGAATGCAAATGACAGCTGCACTCTCCAGCTAGTGCTTTTAATAAGAGGGTGATGACTCAACATAAAAGTAAATAGATAGGCCCTTCGCAGAGGGAAGCAGGGATTTGTAGAGGTGCCAGAGCTTGGTTTTGAAATAGAGATAAATAATATATTGAGCGGTATACTTTCATTGTCAACATAGCAACTAAGAGATGGCGATATCTTCCATGCTACACACATTATAGGCGGTTCCCAAACAGAATGGTAAAGTTTATACTCCCCCTCCACCAACAAGCATCAATCCATGGCTTGATCGAAACAACGAGTGCCTCCAACACACATCAGGTCCCATGGGGAGTTTTGTTTGCAATTAATTTTGATTTAGTTTGCATAAAGCATGGGACTGCGCATCCCGGTGACCAGACATTTTCTTGTGAATGAGGAGCGGAGTCCACTCCTCGTGAGAATAACCCGCCTAACATGGAAGATAAGGACAGCCATAGTTGATACATGAGCTATTCGAGCATACAAAACAGAATGTTTATTTGAAGGTTTAGAGTTTGGCACATACAAATTTACTTGGAACGGCAGGTAGATACCGCATATAGGAAGGTCTAGTGGACTCATCTGGAATAACTTTGGGGTTTAAGGGATTGGATGCACAAGCAGTATTCCCGCTTAGTATAGGTGAAGGCTAGCAAAAGACTGGGAAGCGACCAACTAGAGAGCGACAACAGCCATGTACATGCATTAAAATTAATAAACATTGGATGCAAGCATGAGTAGGATATAATCCACCATGAACATAAATATCGTGAAGGCTATGTTGATTTTGTTTCAACTACATGCGTGAACATGTGCCAAGTCAAGTCACTTAAATCATTTAAAGGAGGATACCACCCCACTATACCACATCATAACCATTTTAATAGCATGTTGGCACGCAAGGTAAACCATTATAACTCATAGCTAATCAAGCATGGCACGAGCAACTATGATCTCTAATTGTCATTGCAAACATGTTTATTCATAACAAGCTGAATCAAGAACGATGAACTCATCATATTTACAAAAACAAAAGAGGTCGAGTTCATACCAGCTTTTCTCATCTCAGTCAGTCCATCATATATCATCATAATTGCCTTTCACTTGCACGACCGAACGATGTGAATAATAATAAGAGTGCATGTGCATTGGACTAAGCTGGAATCTGCGAGCATTCAATAAACAGGAGAAGACAAGGCAATATGGGCTCTGGGTTAAATCAACAATAATGCATATAAGAGCCACTTCAACAATTTAATCATGGTCTTCTCCTGTCGACCCCCAAAGAAAAGAAAAGAAATAAAAAGTATTTACACGGGAAAGCTTCCAACAAGCAAAAGAAGAACGGGATTTTTTTTTGGGTTTTCTCCTTTTAACTACTACTACAGCAGAAAAGTAAACTACTACTATTTTTTTTCTTAAGGTTTAACAAGCACACGAGAAGAAAGCAGGAAAAAGAAGATAAGCTAGCATGGATATTACAGTGAAAGAGTATGAGCACCGACATCTAGCAATGAGTGTGTGTGAACATAAATGTAATGTCGGTGAGAAATACGTACTCCCCCAAGCTTAGGCTTTTGGCCTAAGTTGGTTTATTGCTAGGGATAGCCTGGCGGATACCCGTAGGTGTAGCTGGGTTCGTACTGCGACGAAGAAGACTCTGACTGCCATTGGCTGACAGCCATCTCTGGATCCCAAGAATAAACAGACTGTCGTGGAGGCTCATCTTGTGGTTCCAGTTCCGGGGCTGGTGCAGGATTCCGGTAGGCTTGAACGGCAGCCCACGTAACGAGATAAGGTCCTTTAAAATTAAATAAAGAAGGAGCGGGCAAGGTAATAGTTTCAGGATGATGTTTATGAAAGAATAATTTATATTTGAGCTCTCCTTCCCTGCCTTTAACAATAAAATCATGCGCTAGCATACTCTTATAGTCTAGATAAGCACTAGGCAGCAATTTTTCTTCTTTCTCATGAAGCCTAATAGCTATGTTAAAATGTGCAGCGAGGCGTGAAGCATAAATGCATCCAAAGATGGGACCCTTAGTACGGTTCATACTTAACCGTCTAGCAATAATTCCACCCATGCTAACAGTGTTATCGCGGTATAAACCATGGAACAAAATAATAATATCAGGAACACTAAGGTTTCCACAGTTCCCGCGACCAATCAAGCAACGACTAGCAAATATGGCAAAGTAGCATAAAACGGGAAAATGTATGCTAGTGATTCTTGCATCAGAAACCTTCCTGGTTTCTCCCACAGTGATAGTGTTAATAAATGCTTCCACATCTTTACGGTGTGGCTCCTCTAAGGTACCCTCAGGGGGTATGTTGCAAACTTTGCAAAATTCAGCTAATGGCATCTTTTTAACAACGTCATATAAATGAAACTCTACTGAAGGAGGTGATTCCTTAGGGAAAAAGTAGAAGTTTTGCACAAAAGTATTTGTGAGTAAGAGATACTGAGGACGCTGGTCGCGGACGAAGTCGGTGAGGCCAGCATTTTCAATCAAAGAATAGAAATCCTCATAAATCCCGGCTTGTCTCAAGAAGTTATTGGAAGGCCATTCACACGGCCGGACCTCCGTGGTACGAGGCAACTTATATTTGGGCCTCTGTGCTTCTTCATTTTGTTTCTCCTTCGAGCTTTGGCTCGATGAGCCCCTCACAAGTCTCTTCATTATTTTCTGAAATATTCTGAAATTTTTAGTAACTTCAAACAAAAGTGAACCAAGCTCAACAAAACTGATAGCAACTACTCCTACAAGTGTCTAGAGCCTATATCAAGCATTAGAACTACTTGGAACCATATAAATATGACATGCAAGATCAAGAACATGGTCACCTATGCAGCACAAATTTGCAAAGAATAAAGCACTAGAACAAAAACTAATTGGACCAATGGAGGGGTCACATACCAAGGAACAATCTCTCCAAGCAGTTTTGCGAGAGGTGCTTTCAGCAAGGAGATCAAAAATTGTAGCAAAGTGAGCTAGAACTCGTGCTTGAGTTGGATATTCGTGTTTGTGTGAGGAAGAAGAAGAGGATGGGTGCAGGAATAAGTGGAGGAGGGCCACCGTGGGCCCACGAGGCAAGGGGGCGCGCTCGGGGGTAGGGCGCGCCCTCCACCCTCGTGGCCAGGTGGCAGCTCCCCCCGCGGTGATTTTTGCACCATAAATCCTCAAATATTCCCAAAGAATCATATTAAATTGGCATGGCATTCTGAGGACTTTTATTTTCGAGGTATTTTTATATTGCACGGAAAAATCAGGAAACAGACAGAAAAATACTATTTTTACATTATTTCAACTAAATAACAGAAAGTATAAAGAGGGTATAGAAGGTTGTTGAGGGAGTCCTGGATTAGGGGGTGTCCGGATAGCCGGACTATACCTTCGGCCGGACTCCTGGACTATGAAGATACAAGATTGAAGACTTCGTCCCGTGTTCGGATAGGACTTTCCTTGGCGTGGAAGGCAAGCTTGGCGATACAGATATGTAGATCTCCTACCATTGTAACCGACTTTTTGTAACCCTAGCCCTCTCCGGTGTCTATATAAACCGGAGGGTTTTAGTCCATAGGAGAGAACAACAATCATACCATAGACTAGCTTCTAGGGTTTAGCCTCCTTGATCTCGTGGTAGATATACTCTTGTACTACCCATATCATCAATATTAATCAAGCAGGAGTAGGGTTTTACCTCCATCGAGAGGGCCCGAACCAGGGTAAAAACATCGTGTCCCTTGTCTCCTATTACCATCCGCCTAGACGCACAGTTCGGGACACCCTACCCGAGATCCGCCGGTTTTGACACCGACATTGGTGCTTTCATTGAGAGTTCCTGTGTGTCATCGCCATCAGGAAGGATGCCTCATCCCGTCTTTAAAGACGGCACCGTTGCTAAGGGAGCTTTGGTTGTCGGCCAAACTCTCCGGCTAGGTGGTTTTCTTATGACCGCCTGTTCGGCTGCTGCGCCGACGATGACCTCTCGGGCCATCAAAAGCAATCTTCAATGCAGCTCGGAACTCGCCGAGCAGTTAGATCCAATGGAGCTCTCTTCCATAAACGAGCTCTTGGATCGCATCGCCGCCCTGGGAGTCGCTACGGATCACGACCAGATTGGGCCTAAACCCGATCTGAGAGAGATTAACTCTCCCCAAGTCACCCATCACGTTGCCGTGGTAGAGGGACAGTGCGGCGACCCTTCATCTATCTTAAGGACTAGCTACGTCCGGATTCCCGATCCCTCCAAGCCGGATACCCGCGGAGGGGAGGATATCACTCAAGACCTGAACTTAGAGTCATGCGACGGGCTGGATTCATTGGATAACATCCAAGAATCCAAACTTTCAAGTTCAGAAACTCCTTGGCCTCTGAGTCTCAGATTGGGTGAGGTTTCGGATTTAATTCCACCCACCCACCCGAACATAAGCGATCTATCCCAAATCAGGTAAAAGCCCGAAGAAATAGTACATCATTACTGGGTCAGATTCCTCCTGGTTAGGAACAGGATAAAGGACTGCCGCGAGGAAGACGCAATCTCAATCTTCTACAATAATTGCACGGACAAGGGAATCCTCAACGCCATAAGTCGCCGTGATATTACACGCTTCGCTGACTTGGCGTACATAGTACGAAAGTACTGTGCGATGGAAAGCACCTGGAAAACCGAAATAAAATTTTGGGACGATCCGGCACTGAATACAAACCCAGTCCGAAATAAAAGGGTGCATCATCGCCAGACACCCGGGTCAAACACCAAAAAGCAAAAAGCCTCTACAGGGCATGGAACCATACTGGAAGGATGGCTTAATGGACCCTGTAAAATTCACAGTACAGAGGGCGCCACACCAACTCACAGCCTTAGAGCATGTTGGATACTCCGGCAGGTGGCCAAAATTGGCGAAGATCTCCTAATTCCAGAGGCCACAGAAAGCCACCCCAGGGGCACCAATACGGTATTAACAGTCTTTGAGACTTTCGCATCAAATAATATGCGAAAAAGAACACTTCGCGGCCTTGCCGAAGTCTACCAAGTAGCAACAATAAACCCATGGAGTGACACGGCTATTACTTTTAATGCCAGTGATGAACCTAAATTCCGAACAACCCGAGCACCAGCCGCATTGGTCCTCAGTCCAATAGTGGACGGCTTTCGCCTCACCAAGGTACTCATGGATGGAGGCAGCGGATTGAACCTCATTTATGAGGAAACCCTTCAAAAAATGGAAATAGACTGGAACCGCATTGAGCGAAGCAGTACAACCTTTAGAGGAATAATCCCTAGTCGGGAAGCGCGCTGTACAGGAAAAATCACACTAGATGTGGTGTTCGGCACGCCGGATAATTACAGGTCCGAAGAGGTCACGTTCCATGTGGCCCCGTTCAGTAGCGGATACCACGCACTGCTAGGGCGGGAAGCGTTTACAACTTTCCAAGCAATACCCCATTACGGGTACATGAAGCTCAAGATGCCCGGGCCGAACGGAATTATCACTCTCGCTAGTGATCCGGACATAGCACTCCGCGCTGAAAACAAGACAGCCGCACTGGCCCTTGAGGCACTATCCGAAGCCCTAGCGGCTGAGGAACTGAGTGTGCTGCGCTCCACGGTGAACAGGGATGATGTGATACTTGACAAAAGATCCAAGTCCACCTCCTTTAAACCAGCGGACGAAATAGTCAAATTCCAGGTCCATCCAACGGACCCCAATAAAACAGCTTTTATCAGGGCACAATAAAACCCTGATGTAGATGCCACACTGCGAGAGTTCCTACGTGAAAACTGGGACATCTTCGCCTAGCGCCCTTCAGACATGCCAGGAATTCCACGCAGGCTGGCCGAGCACAGCTTAAATATCCTAAAAGGATTCAAACATGTTAAACAAGCTCTTCGGCGTTTTTCCGAACCTAAGAGACAGGCCATGGGAGAGGAGCTAGCCAAGCTATTGGAGGCCGGATTCATCAGAGATATAAAACATCCGGACTGGCTAGCAAACCTGGTGATGGTACCAAAGAAGGACAAATCCTGGCGCCTGTGTGTTGATTTTAAAGACCTTAACATGGCTTGCCCAAAGGATCCCTTCCCCCTCCCTCGCATCAATCAAATTATCAACGCTACTGCAGGACACGATTCGTTGTGTTTCCTCGCCGCATATTCCGGCTACCATCAAATCAAGATGGCAGAGTCAGACCAAGGCGCAACGGCATTCATCACACCATACGGCCCATTCTGCTTCAACACAATGCCCTTCGGGCTCAAAAACGCCGGCGCAACGTATCAGCGCATGATTCAGACATGTCTGGCAAACCAGATCGGCAAAACAGTGGAGGCATATGTAGATGATGTGGTCGTCAAAACAAGACATGTCGAATCTCTAGTAGACGACTTGAGGCTCACATTTGATAACCTTTGAACATATGACGTCAAGCTCAACCCGAAAAAATGCGTTTTCGGCGTTCCAGCCGGAAAGCTCTTGGGCTTTATTGTATCCGGTAGAGGAATTGAAGCAAATCCAGCCAAGATCCGAGCTCTGTCACAATTGGATATCCCAAAGGACCTCAAACAAATACAAAAATTAACCGGATGCGTGGAGGCTCTAAGCCGCTTTATCTCCCGCTTGGGAGAAAAGGCACTACCCCTCTACCGCCTCCTTCGGCGCACCGAACACTTCGAGTGGACGGATGCAGCCACGGTCGGACTCGACGAAATAAAAGCCATATTGGCAACAAACCCAGTCCTGGCCGCGCCAAACATTGGCGAGCCAATGCTATTGTACATTGCAGCAACACATCAGGTTGTAAGCGCAGTGCTCGTCGTCGAACGAGAAACGGACGAAAACAAATTCCCCCTTCAAAAGCCGGTCTATTATGTGTCCACTATCCTCACTCCGTGCAAATCATGGTACCCGCATTATCAAAAGATTGCGTACGCGGTATTCATGGCATCCCGGAAGCTGCGACACTACTTTCAAGAGTGTTCAATAACAATAGCATCAGAAGTACCACTTAATGGTATTATAAACAACCGTGACGCAGTGGGCCGGATTGCAAAATGGGTCATTGAGCTCCTCCCGTTCGACATAACTTATAAGCCACGGCGAGCTATCAAGTCGCAAGTTTTGGCCGACTTCGTCGCATAATGGACGGAGGCCGAACTCCCTAAAGAGTACGGCGCATATTCAAATTGGATCATGCATTTCGGCGGCTCCAAGATGTTGGCCGGTCTAGGGGCTGGCGTCGTTTTGACGTCCCCCACAGGAGACACAGTTCAATATGTACTCCAGATTATATACACAGACTCCAACAATGCAGCCGAATATGAGGCCCTTTTACATGGTCTCCGGATGGCAGTATCCATGGGCATTCAACGCCTAGAGGTGCGCGGGGATTCGAACCTCGCGATATCCCAAATAAATGGAGACTTTGATGCCAAGGATCCAAAAATGGCAGCTTACCGCAACACCGTCTTAAAAATGTCAGTTCGGTTCGAAGGGCTGGAATTTCACCATATAGCCCGGGAAAATAATCAGGCGGCAGATGTCCTGGCACGCATCGGCGCAAAACGCAATGTAGTCCCCCCCCCCCAACTTCTTCTTGGAAAGGATGTTCAAGCCATCCGTAGTATGGGAAGGGGAACCGAACAATAACAGCCCGGACCCAACCGCATTGCCCGACACCGAACAATCTGACATAATTGGAGGCTCTGCCAATGAAAGTACACCTTCAGCCACGTAATAATGGTCGTCATCGCCCCGTGGACAGAACCATTCCTAGCCTACCTTACTAGGCAGGAACTCCCAGAGGACCAAAACGAGGCAAGCTGCATAGTGCGGTGATCTAAAGCCTATAAAGTCCATGAGGGAGAGCTTTATAAGAAAAGCACTACCGGAGTCCTTCAAAGGTGCATCTCCAAAGAGGAAGGGCCGAACCTGCTGGCTGAAGTTCACGCCGGACTCAGTGGTCATCACGCTGCAGCTCGGTCCCTCGTAAGCAAAGCTTTCCGTACAAGCTTTTATTGGCCGACGGCCCGGGCAGATGCTCAGGACTTAGTCCAACGATGCGTCGGTTGCCAGCTTTTTGCAAACCAAAGCCATATGCCACCCACCACCCTCCAAACTATCCCCATCACTTGGCCCTTCACGGTCTGGGGGCTTGACATGGTTGGACCCCTCAAAGGCGGAACCCACAAGAAAAAATACTTACTGGTCATGGTGGATAAGTTCACCAAATGGATAGAAGCCAAGCCTATTAAGACGGCTGAATCCGGACCGGTGATAGACTTTATATCTGGGGTCGTACACCGTTATGGCGTCCCCCACAACATCATCACTGATAACGGCATGAACTTTACGGCCGATGAGGTACAACTCTGGTGCAAAAACATGGGCATCAAGCTCGACTATGCTTCCGTCTATCACCCACAAACTAACGGCCAGGTCGAACGTGCAAATGGTCTTATCATGAGCGGCATCAAACCCAGATTAGTGCGGTCCCTTAAGGAATCTAATACGCACTGGGTAGAGGAGCTCGACTCCGTACTCTGGGGGCTGCGGACCACGCCCAATCGCACCGCCGGATACACACCATTCTTCATGGTGTACGGCGCAGAAGCAGTTTTGCCCTGCGACATAATTCATGACTCACCTCGAGTACGCATGTACGAAGGAAGAGAAGTCGAGCTCGATCGGCAGGACAGTTTGGACGCCTTGAAGGAGGAGCGTGACGTGGCAAAAGCCCGTTCCGCATTCTATCAACAGCAGGCTCGAAGATATCAAAGCAGAGAAGTACGGGCCAAAAATTACAATGTTGGCGAATTAGTTCTACGTCTGCCGGACAAGAAAAAGGACAAACTCAAGCCCAAGTGGGAAGGTCCCTTCATAATTGACCAAGTCCTGACTGGTGGAGCGTACCGCCTGCGAGATGCATCGGATAATCGACTCGAGCCGAACTCATGGAACGCAGCCCGTCTCCGAAGATTCTATGCCTAGCGCCGGACTCTGTGTTCGTCTCCTTCCTCTGTCCATTTTTTATATTTTCTGTCTAACATTCCTCTCCTTCTCCCCTTTCTTTCTAGCCTTTAAAGGCCCAATAAGTGATGCGCTATCCGCGCTCATTAAACTTGGGGGCTTCTTTAAACAGAAGCTTATTTAAATGGGCTTCATGCCCAACACATGTGTCACACTTCCGCATGTACCTTTATTCACCATTATATGCATCGATATGACTTAAGTTTTGGCCAAGCTGGGTTGCCTGGCTCCTGTGCTTACCCCTACGTTCCCGATTGTTCGGCTAGGTGGTAAAGGGAGCACCTCTACGATTGTTACTGCCGGGTCAGCCGGATATGTACCTCAGACTGGGTGAAGCCGAAAGCTAGCGTTCTTAAGGGAATATTCGGTTGGTGAACTAAAGATGACCCTTTCACTTATTTATTTTTGCGCCCCTAGATGATTTTTCCTGCGTCTCTTTTCGCATCATAGACATGCACTTTAGGGCATGCCTCTCAGGGAAAGGAACCCCTAACGGAACTATTCTCCCTGGAAGATGTTTCTTACTAACCATGTAATATAACATAACTAGTTGGGCACTTGTCTGTTCAAGCACTAATGACCCCTACGCCTGGTCTCCATGCATACCCGGGTTCTTATATAACCGCATGGGAATTCGGACACACTCCGGACCGTCAGGTCCCGAGGCTGAAGCGAAAAGGTCGGCCATGACAAATGATCTACAATCCGGCTAGAAGGCATTACACATGTCAATTAAAATTACATAGTCATTTTGACTAATTGTATTCCTTTTCAATACCATCTAACAGGCTGTCTAATTTATAGTCCTGCTGGGAATACTTTGCGGCCAATTCTACTTGGCCGTACGCTAAGCTTACAGGGATCTCCTTCCCGTCGGGCCCAACAGGTCCGACCTCGGCCATGTGGTTTGGGTCAGCCTTCGTGTACCGCGTCTTCACCATGGCCCAGGCCTCCCTAGCGCCTTGATGGCAGGCCGATATCTTCCACAATCGGAAGCGCCGCCGCGCTCCCTTTAGCTTCTCCACAAGCTCTCCAAGGCCTTCGGGCATGGAGATGGATGGCTACAAGGCCTGGGCAACGCCTTGCATCACCTGTCGAACTCGCTCGTGCAGTTGCGAGAGCTCGGGAAGAAGGTCACCCGTGGAACCGGGCATCTCCTCTGCAGGACGACCTGTTAGCACACCTACAGACATCACTCTATAAGTCGACTTCCTCGCCGAACTCGTTTTCTTTTTTTCAAAGGCTCACTTAAGCATTTACTAAATATGTCACGTCGAAGCCGCTGATTCTCCTTAGCGGAGTCCGACAGCTGGGCACGAACATCTTTCTGTTCAACGCCCAGCTTGGTGTTGGCATCCTGGAGATCATTCTTCTCCCGCCTCACCTTTGTCAGCACGCTCTCACCAGCCTTTAGCTGGCGTAGGAGTTGTTGCTTTTCCGGATCTAATCCGGCGCCATCTGCAATTTCATTTGTCAGATTTGCACACACGCCACACTTCACACAATACATATCTTTTTGAAGCATATATTACCAGAGGGGGTCTCCTTGGGCTCCCCTATCGCGGCTAGTGCGGCCTCAAGTTGGGCTTTGCACTCTTATAGCTCCTGGGACAGCTGGGTATTCTTCTCTGAAAGAACCTGCATATTACATGATCCTTAAATCAGTTATTCTAACTGTTTCAAGTCTCGGGGGCTACTGATATATATAACCATCAAATTTTCTTACCCGTATGTCTTTCACATACTGCTCCGTGGCTCTGGCTAGACCATTTTGAGCGGCACGGAGGTACGCGTCTCCCGAATTGAAGGCATCCAATGCCTTTGGGGAGAAACAAGTGTTGCGAAGAACTGTCCGGCGACGCCCGTGGTTCATGGCACTCTCCACCTCGGAATTGGTGGCAGACAGCCTGTCTACATCCTCTGCTGGAGGAGCGTCCGATGCGTGCTTCGTGTTCGACTCCGCCTCTGGACCAGGATTTGGAGCCTAGCTGGTGGAGGCGCGATTGGCAACCTCTCCGGATATAGTCCGGCGAGGTCTCTTTGTCCTAAAGAGAGCACGAGTGTTAATATGCCTTGAAGGAATAACACCAGGGGATGAGATGGCGCGTTATACCTTTCCGTCGGCGTCTCAGTCCGGACCGCACTTCTTTTCAGCCCCTGGGGCCTTGCGGTCCCTCGTTGGCTAGTCACCGCAGGCCCGGCCTCCCGCCTCAAGGACCTCCTCTGCAAAACGCGGCTGTTATACGGTAATCAAAAACATGCGAGGACGGGCCCCTTTTTGAAGTGCGGGGATTTCAGTCTCAGTCACCTGGGAGGCTGGGAGTAGCCCTGGGTAATCGGCCGTAATGGCCACCAAGGCGTTGTCCTTGCTCAATTGATGAAACACCCATCAATTAGCTCCACAGATAAGTCCGGATCCTCTTGGGAAGCCGGGTTGAGGGACCGTCCCGGATCCTCGGGTTGTGGAGGGGGCTGTTTATTTCTTTAACAGCCTGGCGCAGCTCCTGCATTTAAGTCATTAGACTATATATTTGACAATGGGAATACAAAACGGAGGGACAACTAAAAGTGTACACTTACCCATCTTGGAGGATTATACATTGTAAATCCACCCTGAGGGTTAACGCGGAGAAATTCCTCCTCCTCTCCCTTGTACAAAGTGGACAAGATCTTTATTAGAGCGGCAGTCGAGTCCGGCCCCTTACGGCCGTGACGGGTGGCGTCGTCCTCCCCGTTGAAGTCCCACATAGGGTGGCCTCTATATTGAAGCGGCTGCACCCCCCGCATAATGCATGCGGCCATGACTCCGATCATGGTTAGTGCGGAATGAGCTAATAATCTTATCCGACCCATCAGGTAAAGGACGTCCTTGTCACTTTCCTTCTGAGGGCTCCGTGGACGCCAGCTTAGGCGCTTCTTCAGGGGAGCATTGTCGAACTCAGGGAGGCTGATCCGAACAGGATCCGGCAACGGGACATCCTCTATATAAAACCATTCCGAAGGCCAATTCTCGGACGCCTTCTTTGGGGTTCCGGATAAATATCTGGTCCCGGCGATGCGCCACACTTCGGCTCTGCCCACTTGATATATTGACCCCTCCTGAGAACGGGCACCAGGCAGAATAGCCTCTTCCACAGCGCGAAATGGGCCTCAACACCCAAAAACAGCTCGCAAAGGGCTACGAAGCCCGCGATATGCAATATGGAGGCAGGCGTGAGGTTGTGCAGCTGGAGACCATAGAACTCCAGGAGCCCCCGGAGAAACGGATGAATTGGACCTCTTATTAAATAAGGGACAAGGCATACCCGCTCTCCTTTGGACGGATTGGGGGCGCTCTCCGCTTGCTCTCCGCCGTTATAGGTGGCAAGTCCGGCTCGAACCGGGACCATATAGGCCGGAGGGAGAAATCCCTTGGTCTGGAGCGTCACCAGCTCGCTGTGTGGGATGGAGCATCTCTCCCAATCTCCAGGCTTAGGAATGGAAGGGCGAGAGGAGGAGTTGCGACGGCTGGCCATGGTGGAACAGACCTTTGTCGGATGCGCTCTGATGAATACTCGCGGAGGGGAGAAGGTGTGGTTTGGATCTAAATCCTCATCCCTTTAAATAGGCGGCTCATTTACGCGGCTAGGGGTGTGAATGTAAAAACACCCAGACTTTTCGTATTCGTTTAACACGTGGAAGGCGGCCATTATTGGGCGTAGAAGCCAAGGAGCGCTACATTCACAAGAAACCGGACATTATTCAACAGGTACACGGAATTTGGAGGAGAACCCGCCTTGCAATGCCGAAGACAATTTGCGCGCCGGACTCGTCGTCATTGAAGCCTGGTTCGGGGGCTACTGAGGGAGTCCTGGATTACGGGGTGTCCGGATAGCCGGACTATACCTTCGGCCGGACTCCTGGACTATGAAGATACAAGATTGAAGACTTCGTCCCGTGTCCGGATAGGACTTTCCTTGGCGTGGAAGGCAAGCTTGGCGATACGGATATGTAGGTCTCCTACCATTGTAACCAACTCTGTGTAACCCTATCCCTCTCCAGTGTCTATATAAACCGGAGGGTTTTAGTCCGTAGGAGAGAACAACAATCATACCATAGGCTAGCTTCTAGGGTTTAGCCTCCTTGATCTCGTGGTAGATCTACTCTTGTACTACCCATATCATGAATATTAAACAAGCAGGAGTATGGTTTTACCTCCATCGAGAGGGCCCGAACCTGGGTAAAAACATCGTGTCCCTTGTCTCCTGTTACCATCCGCCTAGACGCACAGTTCGGGACCCCCTACCCGAGATCCGCCGGTTTTGACACCGACAGTTGTGCTTCTAGTTTCATCCGTCTCATGCTCATCAAAAGGAATCCACTAACAAGGTTGATCAAGTCTTGTTAACAAACTCATTCCGATTAAGAAGGAACCGGAGAAATTTCAAATAACACTATGTTACCTCAACGGGGATATGCACATCCCCAACAATAAGAATATCATATTTCTTCTTGACAGTAGGAAGAGGAAATTCAAAACCTCCAAATATAATCGATGGAATTTTTCCAATAGAGTTGATACTATGAACTTGTGGTTGTTTCCTCGGAAAGTGTACTGTATGCTCATTACCATTAACATGAAAAGTGGCATTGCCTTTGTTGCAATCAATAACAGCCCATGCAGTATTAAGAAAAGGTCTTCCAAGAATAATAGACATACTATCATCCTCGGGAATATCAAGAATAACAAAGTCAGTTAAAATAGTAACGTTTGCAACCACAACAGGCACGTCCTCACAAATACCGACTGGTATAGCAGTTGATTTATCAGCCATTTGCAGAGATATTTCAGTAGGTGTCAACTTATTCAAATCAAGTCTACGATATAAAGAGAGAGGCATAACACTAACACCGGCTCCAAGATCACATAAAGCAGTTTTAACATAGTTTCTTTTAATGGAGCATGGTATAGTAGGTACTCCTGGATCTCCAAGTTTCTTTGGTATTCCACCTTTAAAAGTATAATTAGCAAGCATGGTGGAAATTTTAGCTTCCGGTATCTTTCTTTTATTAGTAATGATATCCTTCATATACTTAGCATAAGGATTAGTTTTGAGCATATCAGTCAATTGCATACGCAAAAAGATAGGTCTAATCATTTCAGCAAAGCGCTCAAAATCCTCATCATCCTTTTTCTTGGATGGTTTGGGAGGAAAAGGCATGGGTTTCTGAACCCATGGTTCTCTTTCTTTACCATGTTTCCTAGCAACAAAATCTCTCTTATCATAACATTGATTCTTTGATTGTGGGTTATCAAGATCAACAACAGGTTCAATTTCTACATCATTATCATTACTAGGTTGAGCATCATCATTAACATTTTCACTAGGTTCATGTTCATTACCAGATTGTGTTTCGGCATCAGACATAGATATATCATTTGGATTATCAGGTGTTTCAGCAATAGGTTCACTAGAAGTTTGCAAAGTCCTATCATTTTTCTTTTTCTTCCTTTTAGAAGAACTAGGTGCGTCAATATTATTTCTCTGAGAATCTTGCTTAATTCTCTTAGCGTGGCCTTTAGGATACAAAGGTTCCTGAGTCATTCTACCAGTTCTAGTATCCACTCTAACAGCATAATCATTTTTCTTACTATTCATTTCATCGAGCAATTCTTTTTGAGCCTTAAGTACTTGTTCTACTTGAGTGGTAACCATGGAAGCATGTTTTCTAACAAGTTTAAGTTCACCTCTAATATTAGCCATATAATCACAAAGTGTTTAATCATATAAGCATTTTGTTTTAATTGTCTACCAAAATAAGCATTGAAGTTTTCTTGTTTGACAATAAAATTATCGAACTCATCAAGGCATTGTCTAGCAGACTTATAATGAGGAATATCACCTTCATCAAATCTATAGAGAGAATTTACCTTTACTACCTGTGTCGGGTTATCGGGATCAGGAGGTTCTTCAATAGGTAATGGATCAAGATCATATATTTCTTCAATAGGAGGTAAATTCTTAACATCTTCAGCTTTAATACCATTTTCTTTCATAGATTTCTTTGCCTCTTGCATATCTTCGGGACTGAGAAATAGAACACCTCTCTTCTTAGGAGTTGGTTTAAGAATAGGCTCAGTAATTGGAGCAGGAGCTAGTTCAGGAGCTGGCTCAGGAGGTGCCCGATTATTTTCATTTGTCAACATATTATTCAATAGAATTTCAGCTTCATCCGATGTTCTTTCCCTGAAAAGAGAACCAGCACAACTATCCAGGTAATCTCTGGAAGCATCGGTTAGTCCATTATAAAAGATATCAAGTATTTCATTTTTCTTAAGAGGATGATCAGGCAAAGCATTGAGTAACTTGAGAAGCCTCCCCCAAGCTTGTGGAAGACTCTCTTCTTTAATTTGCACAAAGTTGTATATTTCCTTTAAAGCAGCTTGTTTCTTATGAGCAGGGAAATATTTAGCAGAGAAGTAATAAATATATCGTGGGGACTACGCACACAACCAGGATCAAGAGAATTAAACCATATCTTAGCATCACCCTTTAATGAGAACGGAAATATTTTGAGGATATAAAAGTAGCGAGATCTCTCATCATTAGTGAACTGGGTGGCTATATCATTTAATTTAGTAAGATGTGCCACAACAGTTTTAGATTCATAACCATGGAAAGGATCAGATTCAACCAAAGTAATTATATCAGGATCAACAGAGAATTCATAATCCTTATCGGGAACACAGATAGGTGAAGTAGCAAAAGCAGGATCAGGCCTCATTTTATCTCTAAGTGACTCTTTGTTCCATTTAGCTATTAACCTTCTAAGCTCATCGTTATCGTTGCAAGCTAAAATAGTAGCAGAAGCCTCTTTATCAAAAATATAACCTTCAGGAATAACAGGCCTATCCTCATCATCATTTTCATCAATATTATCAGATTCAATAATTTCTTTCTCTCTAGCCCTAGCAATTTGTTCATCAAGAAATTCACTAAGGGGCACAGTAGTATCAAGCATAGAAGTAGTTTCATCATAAGTATCATGCATAGCAGAAGTGGCATCATCAATAACATGCGACATATCATAACGAATAGCAGAAGAAGGTTTAGGTGCCGCAAGCTTACTCATAACAGAAGGTGAATCAAGTGCAGAGCTAGATGGCAGTTCCTTACCTCCCCTCGTAGTTGAGGGATAAATTTTTGTTTTCTTGTTTTTCAAGTTCTTCATAGTGTCCAGCAGATATAAATCCCAAGTGACTCAAAGAATAGAGCTATGCTCCCCGGCAACGGAGCCAGAAAAAGGTCTTGATAACCCACAAGTATAGGGGGTCGCAACACTTTTCGAGGGTAGAGTATTCAACCCAAATTTATTGATTCGACACAAGGGGAGCCAAAGAATATTCTCAAGTATTAGCAGCTAAGTTGTCAATTCAACCACACCTAGAAACTTAGTATCTGCAGCAAAGTGTTTAGTAGCAAAGTAATATGATAGCGGTGGTAACGGTAACAAAAGTAAAGGAAGCAAAAGTAATATTTATGGTATTTTGTAGTGATTGTAACAGTAACAACGGGAAAGTAAATAAGCGTAAACTAGTATATGGAAAGCTCGTAGGCATTGGACCGGTGATGGATAATTATGCCGGATGCGGTTCATCATGTAACAGTCATAACCTAGGGTGACACAGAACTAGCTCCAATTCATCAATGTAATGTAGGCATGTATTCCAAATATAGTCATACGTGCTTATGGAAAAGAACTTGCATGACATCTTTTGTCCTACCCTCCCGTGGCAGCGGGGTCCTAATGTAAACTAAGGGATATTAAGGCCTCCTTTTAATAGAGAAACGGAACAAAGCATTAGCACATAGTGAATACATGAACTCCTCAAACTATGGTCATCATCGGGAGTGGTCCCGATTATTGTCACTTCGGGGTTGTCGGATCATAACACATAGTAGGTGACTATAGAATTGCAAGATATGATCAAGAACTCACATATATTCATGAAAACATAATAGGTTCAGATCTGAAATCATGGCACTCGGGCCCTAGTGACAAGCATTAAGCATAGTAAAGTCATAGCAACATCAATCTCAGAACATAATGGATACTAGGGATCAAACCCTAACAAAACTAACTCGATTACATGATAGATCTCATCCAACCCATCACCGTCTAGCAAGCCTACGATGGAATTACTCACGCACGGCGGTGAGCATCATGAAATTGGTGATGGAGGATGGTTGATGATGACGACAGCGACGAATCCCCCTCTCCGGAGCCCCGAATGGACTCCAGATCAGCCCTCCCGAGAGGTTTTAGGGCTTGGCGGCGGCTCCGTATCGTAAAACACGATGATTTCTTCTCCCTTATTTTTTTCTCCCCGAAAGCAAATATATAGAGTTGGAGTTGGCGTCGGAAGGTCTCCAGGGGGCCCACGAGGTAGGGGCGCACCCTAGGGGGGCGCACCCCCCTGGTCTTCATCTTTGGCGAGGATTTATTATTATTTTTTATAAGATGTTCCGTGGAGTTTCAGGTCATTCCGAGACCTTTTGTTTTCTGCACATAAAAGAACATCATGGCAATTCTGCTGAAAACAGCGTTAGTCCGGGTTAGTTCCATTCAAATCATGCAAGTTAGAGTCCAAAACAAAGGCAAAAGTGTGGAAAAGTATATACGACGGAGACGTATCAATCCTCAGTTCTTTCTCAACGACATTGTTTCCCCGTTCGAAGAGAGACAATGTCGTCCGAAGTAGTCTTTCTTTTTCCCGCCTGCCCGCCCTTTTTCTTCTCGGAGCCGGAGTCCCTAATCAAGTATCCATCCTACTCGTGCGAAGTCTTAGCATCCTTTCCTCAATTATTTCAACCGGTGCTTTTCTCTTCTAGTTATTGGTTGGTTCCCCGTTCCAGTTGCCTTTGTTTTTCTCGCCCACAAACCCCTTTTCTTCCCGGAGTCTCAGCCTCTATTTGGGCATTAATTTCATTTGCTCGGAGCCTCTTCAGTCTTTCCTCAATTGTCTCAACCGGTGAATTCTCGTCAAGTTCATCATTGTTCGTCTCGTTTTCCTTTCCGGTGAATCCAATTCAAGTATTCGGTGTGGATCATTTTCTTTAATATTGCTCAAATATTTCCCCTTGCTCATTCGCCTCTCACCATTTAATTGTTCCAGAGTTCTGAAGACATCTCAGAAGATTCGTGTTTGCGTTCTAATTAATTCGAGGTTGTCACCCCACTCAGTCTTTCAATTGTTCCGGTGCATCATCTCTTCTTCAATCCTTCTCAACGGTGTTTCTTTTGAGTGGGCCCACAACCCACAGGTCTTTCCCAGGATCTTACCTGACTCTTCTAATTTTCCGGAGTTACTCCCAATTCTTTCAAGTTTGAGGTAATTATGAATTTTCATCAGTCAATTGTCGTATCCGAGATCGTTTTCAAATTCTTTTCAACTTCGGCTCAACATTTCTAGTATTCATTGTTCCAGAGCATCTCTCTAATTCTTCACAGTATTTCTTGTTGTCATTCTCAACTTTGAAGACTGAAGAAGAGTTTTCTTCTAAATCTTGCCCGTTCTCTCGAAGATTCATGGTTCTAGCTTCATGTTATCCTCTCGAATTATTCCGTTTGTCAGAAATTCTTTTCGTACCCATCCGGAGCATTTCAGGAGTTGTTTTCCGTTTTGATTCCCTGAAGGCCATAATTCAAGAAGAATTCTTCGTCCTCATATTCCAGCTATCATTCGTGCTTTTTCTAATTCTTCCCGACGAGGAATTCTCTTTCTTCTTGTTGGGGAACGTAGAATTTCAAAAAAAATCCTATGATCACGCAAGATCTATCTAGGAGAAGCATAGAAACGAGCGGGGAGAGTGTGTCCACGTACCCTCGTAGACCAAAAGCGGAAGCATTTAGTAATGCGATTGATGTAGTCGAACGTCTTCGCGATCGAACCGATCCAAGTACCGAACGCACGGCACCTCCGCGATCTGCACATGTTCAGCTCGGTGACGCCCCTCGAACTCTTGATCCAGTAGAGGCCGAGGGAGAGTTTCGTCAGCACGACGGTGTGGTGACAGTGATGATGAAGTTACCGGCGCAGGGCTTCGCCTAAGCACTACGACGGTATGACCGAGGTGTGTTTCTGTGGAGAGGGCACCGCACACGGCTAAAATATCAACTTGGGTGTTCTAGGGTGCCCCCTCCCCACATATATAAAGGAGGGGGAGGAGGAGGCCGGCCAAGGGGGAGGTGCGCCATGGGGGGAGTCCTACTAGGACTCCAAACCTAGTAGCATTCGCCCCCGCCTTCATATTCCAAGTGGGAGAAGGGGGAAAGGAGGAGGAGGAGGAGAGAAGGAAGGAGGGGGGCGCCGCCCCTTCCCCTTGTCCAATTCGGATTAGGGCAAGGGGGCGCGTGCCACCTCCTGGCCGACCCTCTCTCTTCTCCACTAAGGCCCATGAGGCCCAATAGCTTCCCGGAGGGGGGGGGGTCCGGTAACCCCGGTACTCCGAAACTTATCTAAAACGACCCAAACCATTCCGGTGTCCGAATATAACCTTCCAATATATGAATCTTTATGTCTCGACCATTTCAAGACTCCTCGTCATGTCCGTGATCTCATCCAGGATTCCAAACAACCTTCGGTCATCAAATCACATAAACTCATAATACAAATCGTCATCGAACGTTAAGCGTGCGGACCCTACGGGTTCGAGAACTATGTAGACATGACCGAGACACATCTCCGGTCCATAACCAATAGCGGAACCAGGATGCTCATATTGGTTCCTACATATTCTACGAAGATCTTTATCGGTCAAACCGCATAACAACATACTGAAGGAAATATGCCCTAGAGGCAATAATAAAGTTGTTATTTATATTTCCTTATATCATGATAAATATTTATTATTCATGCTAGAATTGTATTAACCGGAAACTTAGTACATGTGTGAATACATAGACAAACAGAGTGTCACTAGTATGTCTCTACTTGACTAGCTCATTGAATCAAAGATGGTTAAGTTTCCTAGCCATAGACATGAGTTGTCATTTGATTAAAGGGATCACATCATTAGAGAATGATGTGATTGACTTGACCCATTCCGTTAGCTTAGCACTTGATCATTTAGTATGTTGCTATTGCTTTCTTCATAACTTATACATGTTCCTATGACTATGAGATTATGCAACTCCCGAATACCAGAGGAACACTTTGTGTGCTACCAAACGTCACAACGTAACTGGGTGATTATAAAGGTGCTCTACAGGTGTCTCCGATGGTACTTGTTGAGTTGGCATAGATCGAGATTAGGATTTGTCTCTCCGACTGTCGGAGAGGTATCTCCGGGCCCTCTCGGTAATGCACATCACTATAAGCCTTGCAAGCAATGTGACTAATGAGTTGGTTGCGAGATGATGCATTACAGAACAAGTAAAGAGACTTGCCAGTAACGAGATTGAACTAGGTATTGAGATACCGACGATCGAATCTCGGGAAGTAACATACCGATGACAAAGGGAACAACGTATGTTGTTCTGCGGTTTGATCGATAAAGATCTTCATAAAATATGTGGGAACCAATATGAACATCCAGGTTCCACTATTGGTTATTAACTGGAGACGTGTCTCGGTCATGTCTACATAGTTCTTGAACCCATAGGGTTCGCACGCTTAAAGTTCGGTGACGATGGGTATTATGAATTTATGTGTTTTGATGTACTGAAGATAGTTCGGAGTCCCGGATGTGATCACGGACATGACGAGGAGTCTCGAAATGGTCGAGACATAAAGATTGATATATTGGACGGCTATATTCGCACACCGGAAGTGTTCCGGGTGATTTCGGAGAAAACCGGAGTGCCGGAGGGTTACCGGACCACCCCCCCCCCCCCCCCGAGGAACTAATGGGCCACATGGGCCTTAGTTGTGACGCCCAGATAATCTTTCTACAGTAATCCCACACTAATCATGCCACGTCATCCTGATTACTGTCGCTAAACGTCCGTTAGTTCAAACCGCGTCAAATTCGAATTTAAAAATAATGTCGACAATAAAAAATTTTGAAACTAGAAACAAAAATGTTCGGTTTGTACTAAATATTACATAGATGAATATGTTGTAGTAAACACATTTTTTTAAAAACACAAATAATTTAAAATGATTTAAAACAAAAAAATAAATAAATAAAAAGAAAAGAAAATACAAAAGAAAAAAAACAAAGCTAAAAGAAAAGGGAAGCACCCCCACTGGGCTCCTGCCCAACTGGGCCATGGCACACCCCACTCCCTTATACCCACTCCCCCTAAACCTAATCCACCCACCGACACCCCACTCCTCCCCCCGAAATATCTCCCTCCCCCCTCTCTCCCGATTAGATCGGGAGGGGAACGAACCGCACCGGACCGCGCCGACGCCGCCGGCGATCCCCGTCGCCCGGAGCTGCGTCGCCGCCCTTGTCCGCCGTCACAGGACTGCCTCGACCTCCTCTTCCTCCCCGACGAGTCACCCGAGCCAGAGCGCCTCTACATCGAGCTCCTCGGCGTCTTTTTCAACCTTTGGCCACCCGCGCGCCGTCGCCGTCCCCCTCCACAACGGCCCTTCCCGACCTCCACCGAGCCCACTGCCTTGACCCTGCAAACCTCGGTGAGGCCACGGGTCTCCCCCCTCTCCTATCCTCTCCCCCCCCCCCCCCGCGCTCACCGTGGCCCTCGCGCCCGCTGGCCGCACCGTTGGCCGCGCCCGTGCTCGCCCCTGGTCGCGCCCGCGACCGCGCTCCCCGCTGCCCCCACCGTCTGCCTCGCGCCGACGTCGCCCTGTGCCCAGACGCGCGCCCGCGCCTCCCTGCTAGCCCAGCCGCGCCCCGCGCCGTCCCGCTCAGGCCACGGCCTCCTCCCCGCTCGGTCGCGCCCGCTCCCTGCAGCGCTCCGCCTCTGGCCTCCTCCTCCTACCGCGTCGCGCGACCACCGCTCGACTGCCGTCCACGCCCGTCGTCCGCCCCGGCACGCCCGTTCTCGGCTACGTCGCGCCTCGCGCCCACCTTCACCGTGCCTCGTGCGCCCCCCTGCCGCAGCCCCGCCGGGCCTCCACGCGCGGTCGTGCCCGCCGCCAGCAGGCCGCCCTGTCCACTGGCCTCGCCTCTCTGCACTCCCTGCGGGCGAGCGCCGCCCTGGCGCACGTCGCCCCTCGCCCGCACCGCCCGCTAACCCGCAAACTCGCAAGGCCCCCAGGGCCTATGACAGGGGGGCCCGCCCAGAACGTTTTTAATAATAAATAAGTAAATAAAAAATGAATTAATAAAAATTAATTATTAATTAATTAATTAATGAGTTAATTAAGTTAATTAAGTGTGTTTAATTAATCTAATTAATTAGTTAGTTTAGTTAAACAGGAATTAGTTTAACCTAAACCATAATTAACTTAACAGTGTATGACAGGTGGGTCCCACTAGACCCACGCGTCAGTTTGACCCAGTTAACCCCTGTTGACTGTTGATGTCAGCATGACATCATGCTGATGTCATTCATTCATTTTCGAATTAATTTAAATAAATAATTAAATTCCATAAATTAATAAAATCTTTAGAAAATCATATCTTTTAATCCGTAACTCGGATAAAAATATTTTCAACATGAAAGTTGCTCAGAACGACGAGACGAACCCGGATGCGCGGCCCGTTCATCCGCCACACACCCCTAACATATCAAACACGCAACTTTCCCCCTCTGGCTCCTCTGCCCGAAAACGCGAAACATCGGGGATACTTTCCCGGATGTTTCCCCCCTTCACCGGTATCATCCCATACCGCGTTAAGGCACCTCTAACGCCGTTACTTGTCATGTCATGCATCACTATGCATCTGCTTGCTTAAATATTTATTGTTTCTCCCCCCTCTTCTCTCGATAGACACCGAGACCGGACGGCGACCCCAGTACGACTACGGTGTTGACGACCCCTCTCTCTTGCCAGAGCAACCAGGCAAGCCCCCCCCCCCTTGATCACCAGATATCGCCTATTCTTCTCTATACTGCTTGCATTAGAGTAGTGTAGCATGTTACTGCTTTCAGTTAATCCTATACTGCTGCATAGCCTATCCTTGCTACTACTGTTGTTACCCTTACCTGCTATCCTACTGCTTAGTATAGGATGCTAGTGTTCCATCAGTGGCCCTACACTCTTGTCCGTCTGCCATGCTATACTACTGGGTCGTGATCACTTCGGGAGGTGATCACGGGCATATGCTATATACTTTACACTGTTACATTACCTGTGATACTGTTCGGAGATGGGGGTTGAAGGGGCAGGTGGTTCCACCCAGGTAGTGGTGGGCCTGGGTTCCCGACGGCCCTCGACTGTTATTTTGTGGCAGAGCGACAGGGCAGGTTGAGACCACCTAGGAGAGAGGTGGCCTGGCCCTGGTCGGCGTTCGCGGATACTTAACACGCTTAACGAGATCTGGGTATTTGATCTGAGTCTGGCCATTTGGTCTATACGCACTAACCATCTACGCGGGAGTAGTTATGGGTATCCTGGCGTCGTGGTATCAGCCGAAGCCTTCGTGACGTCAGCGACTGAGCGGCGCGCGCCGGATTGGACTGGAACGCCACTAGGCTAGGTCTGCTTCCGGCGCCCACGCAAGGTGCAGGTGTGCTCAGGGCGATGGGCCCAGACCCCTGCGCGCTTAGGTTTAGACCGGCGTGCTGACCTCTCTGTTGTGCCTAGGTGGGGCTGCGACGTGTTGATCTTCCGACGCCGGGCATGACCCAGGAAAGTGTGTCCGGCCAAATGGGATCAAGCGTGTTGGGTTATGTGGTGCACCCCTGCAGGGAAGTTAATCTATTCGAATAGCCGTGTCCCTCAGTAAAAGGACGACCCGGAGTTGTACCTTGACCTTATGACAACTAGAACCGGATACTTAATAAAACACACCCTTCCAAGTGCCAGATACAACCCGGTGATCGCTCTCTAATAGGGCATCGAGGAGGGGATCGCCGGGTAGGATTATGCTATGCGATGTTACTTGGAGGACTTCAGTCTACTCTCTTCTACATGCTGCAAGACGGAGGCTGCCAGAAGCGTAGTCTTCGACAGGATTAGCTATCCCCCTCTTATTCCGGCTTTCTGCAGTTCAGTCCACTAATATGGCCCTTTACACATATATCCATTCATATGTAGTGTAGCTCCTTGCTTGCGAGTACTTTGGATGAGTACTCACGGTTGCCTTGTTCCCCCTTTTCCCATTTCTCTACCCGTTTGCTGCGACCAGTCGATGGAGCCCAGGATCCAGACGCCACCGTCGATGACGACTACTACCCCGGAGGTGCCTACTACTACGTGCTGCTTGCTGACGATGACCAGGAGTAGTCTAGGAGGATCCCAGGCAGGAGACCTGCGCCTCTTTCGATTGTATCCCAGTTTGTGCTAGCCATCTTATGGCAACTTGTTTAACTTATGTCTGTACTCAGATATTGTTGCTTCCGCTGACTCGTCTATGATCGAGCACTTATATTCGAGCCCTCGAGTCCCCTGGCTTGTATTATGATGCTTGTATGACTTATTTATGTTTTAGAGTTGTGTTGTGATATCTTCCTGTGAGTCCCTGATCTTGATCGTACACATTTGCGTGCATGATTAGTGTACGATTGAATCAGGGGCGTCACATTAGTGGAGAGAGAGTGGATCAGCCAGGACAGGCCACGCGCCCCCTCCCCCTCTGGTCTGAATTGGACTAGGGAATGGGGGGCGGAGCCCCCCTTTCCTTCTCCCTCTCTTCCTTCCTTTCCCCCTCCTAGTAGGACTAGGAAAGGGGAGTCCTACTCAGGACTCCTCCTCTCCTGGCGTGCCCCAAGGGCCGGCCGGCCTCCCCCCTTGCTCCTTTATATACGGGGGCAGGGGCACCCTAGAACACACAAGTTGATCATTGATCTCTTAGTCGTGTGCGGTGCCCCCCTCCACCATAATCCACCTCGGTCATATTGTTGCAGTGCTTAAGCGAAGCCCTGTGTCGGTAGCTTCATCATCATCGTCATCACGTCATCATGCTGACGAAGCTCTCCCTCGAAATTCTGATGTATCATGAGTTCGTGGGATGTCACCAAGCCGAACGTGTGCAGATCGCGGAGGTGCCGTACTTTCGGTACTAGGATTGGTCGATCGTGAAGACATACGACTACATCAACCGCGTTGTCATAACGCTTCCGCTTTCGGTCTACGAGGGTACGTGGACAACACTCTTCCCTCTCATTGCTATGCATCACCATGATCTGGCGTGTGCGTAGGATTTTCTTTGAAATTACTGCGTTCCCCAACACATACGTTGTTCCCTTTGTCATCGGTATGTTACTTGCCCGAGATTTGATCGTCGATATCACCATACCTAGTTCAATCTCATTACCGGCAACTCTCTTTACTCGTTCTATAATGCATCATCCCGTGACTAACTCATTAGTCACATTGCTTGCAAGGCTTATAGTGATGTGCATTACCGAGAGGGCCCAGAGATACCTCTCCGACAATCGGAGTGACAAATCCTAATCTCGATCTATGCCAACCCAGCAAACACCTTCGGAGACACCTGTAGAGCATCTTTATAATCACCCAGTTATGTTGTGACGTTTGATAGCACACAAGGTGTTCCTACGGTATTCGGGAGTTGCATAATCTCATAGTCAGAGAAACATGTATAAGTCATGAAGAAAGCAATAGCAATAAAACTAAACGATCATTATGCTAAGCTAACGGATGGGTCTTGTCCATCACATCATTCTCTAATGATGTGATACCGTTCATCAAATGACAACACATGTCTATGGCTAGGAAACATAACCATCTTTGATTAACGACTAGTCTAGTAGAGGCATACTAGGGACACTCAGTTTGTCTATCTATTCACACATGTACTAAGGTTCCGGTCAACACAATTCTAGCATGAATAATAAACATTTATCATGATATAAGGAAATATAAATAACAAATTTATTATTGCCTCTAGGGCATATTTCTTTCAGTCTCCCACTTGCACTAGAGTCAATAATCTAGATTACATAGTAATGATTCTAACACCCATGGAGTCTTGGTGTTGATCATGTTTTGCTCGTGAGAGAGGCTTAGTCAACGGGTCTGCAACATTCCGATCCGTATGTATCTTGCAAATCTCTATGTCCCCTTCCGACACTTGATGACGGATGGAATTGAAGTGTCTCTTGATGTGCTTGGTTTTCTTGTGAAACCTGATTCCTATGCCAAGGCAATTGCACCAGTATTGTCACAAAAGATTTTCATTGGAACTGATAGACTAGGTACGAAACCTAGATCGGATATGAACTCCTTCATCCAGACTCCTTCATTCGCTGCTTTCAAAGCAGCTATGTACTCCGCTCCACACGTACGTAGATCCCGCCACGACGCTCTGTTTGGGACTGCACCAACTGACAGCTCCACCATTTAATATAAATACGTTTCCGGTTTGTGACTTAGAGTCATCCGGATCAGTGTCAAAGCTTGCATCGACGTAACCATTTACGACGAGCTCTTTGTCACCTCCATAAATGAGAAATATATCCTTAGTCCTTTTCAGGTATTTCAGGATGTTTTTTACCGCTGTCCAGTGATCCACTCCTGGATTACTTTGGTACCTCCCTACTATACTTATAGCAAGGCACACATCAGGTCTGGTACAGAGCATTGCATACATGATAGAACCTATGGCAGAGGCATATGGAATGACTTTCATTTTCTCTCTATCTTATGCAGTGGCCGGGCATTGAGTCTCACTCAACTTCACACCTTGTAACACAGGCAAGAACCCTTTCTTTGACTGATCCATTTTGAACTTATTCAAAATCTTATCAAGGTATGTGCTTTGTGAAAGTCCAATTAAGCGTCTTGATCTATCTCTATAGATCTTGATACCCAATATGTAAGGAGCTTCACTGAGGTCTTTCATAGAAAAACTCTTATTCAAGTATCCTTTTATGCTATCCAGAAATTTTATATCATTTCCAATCAACAATATGTCATCCACATACAATATTAGAAATGCTACAAAGCTCCCACTCACTTTCTTGTAAATACAGGCTTCTCCAAAAGTCTGTATAAAACCATATGCTTTGATCACGCTATCAAAACGTTTATTCCAACTCCGAGAGGCTTACACTAGTCCATAAATGGATCGTTGGAGCTTGCACACTTTGTTAGCACCCTTTGAATCGACAAAACCTTCTGGTTGCATCATATACAACTCTTCTTCTAGAAATCCATTCAGGAATGCAGTTTTGACGTCCATTTGCCAAATTTCATAATCATAAAATATGGTAATTGCTAACATGATTCAGACAGACTTAAGCATCGCTACGAGTGAGAAAGTCTCATCGTAGTCAACTCCTTGAACTTGTCGAAAACCTTTTGCAAAAAGTCGGGCTTTGTAGACAGTAACATTACCATCAACGTCGGTCTTCTTCTTGAAGATCCATTTATTTTCTATGGCTTGCCGATCATCGGGCAAGTCAACCAAAGTCCACACTTTGTTCTCATACATGGATCCCATCTCAGATTTCATGGCCTCAAGCCATTTCGCGGAATCTGGGCTCATCATCGCTTCCTCATAGTTCGTAGGTTCGTCATGGTCAAGTAACATGACGTCCAGAACAAGATTACCGCACCACTCTTGTGCGGATCTTACTCTGGTTGACCTACGAGGTTCGGTAGTAACTTGATCAGAAGCTCCATGATCATCATCATTAGCTTCCTCACTAATTGGTGTAGGAATCATTCGAACTGATTTCTGTGATGAACTACTTTCCAATAAGGGAGCAAATACAATTACCTCATCAAGTTCTACTTTCCTCCCACTCACTTCTTTCGAGAGAAACTCCTTCTCTGGAAAGGATCCATTCTTAGCAATGAATATCTTGCCTTCCGATCTGTGATAGAAGGTGTACCCAACAGTCTCCTTTGGGTATCCTATGAAGACACATTTCTCTGATTTGGGTTCGAGCTTATCAGGTTGAAGCTTTTTCACATAAGCATCGCAGCCCCAAACTATAAGAAACGACAACTTTGTTTTCTTGCCAAACCACAGTTCATATGGCGTCGTTTCAACAGATTTAGATGGTGCCCTATTTAACATGAATCTAGCCGTCTCTAAAGCATAACCCCAAAACGATAGCGGTAAATCAGTAAGAGACATCATAGATCACACCATATCTAATAAAGTGCGGTTACGACGTTCGGACACACCGTTACGTTGTGCTGTTCCGGGTGGCGTGAGTTGCGAAAATATTCTGCATTGTTTCAAATGAAGACCAAACTCGTAACTCAAATATTCACCTCCACGATCAGATCATAGAAACTTTATTTTCTTGTTACGATGATTTTCCACTCCACTATGAAATTCTTTGAACTTTTCAAATGTTTTAGACTTATGTTTCATTAAGTAGATATACCCATATCTGCTCAAATCATCTATGAAGGTCAGAAAATAACGATACCCGCCGCAAGCCTCAACACTCATCGGACCGCATACATCAGTATGTATTATTTCCAACAAGTTTGTTGCTCGCTCCATTGTTCCGGAGAACGGAGTCTTAGTCATCTTGCCCATGAGGCATGGTTCTCAAGCATCAAGTGATTCATAATCAAGTGATTTCAAAAGCCCATCAGCTCAGAGTTTCTTCATGCGCTTTACACCAATATGACCTAAATGATAGTGCCACAAATAAGTTGCACTATCATTATCAAACTTATATCTTTTGGCTTCAATACTATGAATATGTGTATCACTACTATCGAGATTCAATAAAAAATAGACCACTCAACAAGGGTGCATGACCATAAAAGATATTACTCCTATAAATAGAACAACCATTATTCTCTGATTTAAATGAATAATTGTCTCACATCAAACAAGATCCAGATATAATGTTCATGCTTAACGCTAGCACCAAATAACAATTATTTAGGTCTAAAACTAATCCCGAAGGTAGATGTAGAGGTAGCGTGCCGACAGCGATCACATCGACTTTGGAAACATTTCCCACGCGCATCGTCACCTCGTCCTTAGCCAATCTTCGCTTAATCTGTAGCCCCTGTTTCGAGTTGCAAATATGAGCAACAAAACCAGTATTAAATACCCAGGCGCTACTACGAGCATTAGTAAGGTACACATCAATAACATGTATATTCAATATAACTTTCACTTTGCCATCCTTCTTATCCGCCAAATACTCGGGGCAGTTCCGCTTCCATTGACCAGTCCCTTTGCAGTAGAAGCACTCAGTCTCAGGCTTAGGTCCAGACTTGGGCTTCTTCACTTGAGCAGCAACTTTCTTGTCGTTCTTCTTGAAGTTCCCCTTCTTCCCTTTGCCCTTTTTCTTGAAACTAGTGGTCTTGTTAACCATCAACACTTGATGCTCTTTCTTGATTTCTACCTCCGCAGCTTTTAGCATTGCAAAGAGCTCGAGAATTGTCTTATCCATCCCTTGCATATTATAGTTCATCACGAAGCTTTTGTAACTTGGCAGTAGTGATTGAAGAACTCTGTCAATGACACTATCAACCGGAAGATTAACTCCCAGTTGAGTCAAGTGATTGTGGTACCCAGACATTTTGAGTATATGTTCACTGACAGAACTATTCTCCCCCATTTTGCAGCTGTAGAACTTCTTGGAGACTTCATATCTCTCAATCGGGGCATCTGCTTGAAATATTAACTTCAACTCCTGGAACATCTCATATGCTCCATGACGTTCAAAACGTCGTTGAAGTTCCGGTTCTAAGCCGTAAAGCATGGCACACTGAACTATTGAGTAGTCATCAGCTTTGCTCTGCCAGACATTCATAATGTCTGGCATTGCTCATGCAGCGGGTCTTGCACCTAGCGGTGCTTTCAGGACGTAATTCTTCTGTGTGGCAATGAGGATAATCCTCAAGTTACGGACCTAGTTCGTGTAGTTGCTACCATCATCTTTCAACTTAGCTTTCTCTAGGAACGTATTAAAATTCAACGGAACAGTAGCACGAGCCATTTATCTACAACAACATAGACATGCAAAATACTATCAGGTACTAAGTTCATGATAAATTAAAGTTCAATTAATCATATTACTTAAGAACTCCTACTTAGATAGACACCCCTCTAATCATCTAAGTGATCACGTGATCCATATCAACTAAACCATGTCCGATCATCACGTGAGATGGAGTAGTCTTCAATGGTGAACATCACTATATTGATCATATCTACTATATGATTCACGCTCGACCTTTCGGTCTCAGTGTTCCAAGGCCATATCTGCATATGCTAGGCTTGTCAAGTTTAACCCGAGTACTTTGTGTGTGCAAAACTGGTTTGCACCCGTTGTATGTGAACGTTGAGCTTATCACACCGATCATCACGTGGTGTCTCGGCATGACGAACTGTCGCAACGGTGCATACTCAGGGAGAACACTTGTACCTTCAAATTTAGTGAGAGACCATCTTATAATGCTACCGCCGTACTAAGCAAAATAAGATGCATAAAAGATAAACATCACATGTAATCAAAATAAGTGATATGATATGGCCATCATCATCTTGTGCCTTTGATCTCCATCTCCAAAGCACCGTCATGATCACCATCGTCACTGGCGCGACACCTTGATCTCCATCATAGCATCGTTGTAGTCTCGCCAACTTATGCTTCTACGACTATCGCTACCGCTTAGTGATAAAGTAAAGCATTACAAGGCGATTGCATTGCATACAATAAAGCGACAACCATATGGCTCCTGCCAGTTGCCGATAACTCGGTTACCAAACATGATCATCTCATACAATAAATATAGCAGCATGCCTTGACCATATCACATCACAACATGCCTTGCAAAAACAAGTTAGACGTCCTCTACTTTGTTGTTGCAAGTTTTATGTGGCTGCTACGGGCTGAGCAAGAACCGTTCTTACCTACGCATCAAAACCACAACGATTTTTCGTCAAGTGTGTTGTTTTAACCTTCAACAAGGACCGGGCGTAGTCACACTTGATTCAACTAAAGCTGGAGAAACAGACACCCACTAGCCACTTGTGTGCAAAGCACGGCGGTAGAATGAGTCTCATTACAAGGCTTTAATCTTATTCTTTTCATCCTTCATTTCTATCTCATCATCCTTTTGTTACCAGAGTTCTTCACGGTGGTTTGTTAAGGATTTAATTCATTCTTCAAGTGTTCGTCAAGATTCTTGTTGGAGTTCAAGTATTCTTCTTCTTGCATGCCGATGTGAAATTCATTCTCGCTTTTCTCTTTGAGGTGGTGTTTTGCATCTTTTCAATCCTCTCAATCAATCATTTTCGGTTGTGGCCGGTTAGCACCTCACAATTTGGAGATGGTGTCCATAAGCCCCAACAGCTTATTCATTTCGTGTTGAATTTTCAACAACTCCGTTCAATCCTTCCTTGCAAGGATGCTTCTCAATTCAATTATGCTGGAAGTTGTCTTTTGTTTTCTCCCGTTTTTACCTTCCAATGATCTACCTTCTATTCTTCCATTCCGGAGGCACCGTGATGTTGCTCTTTTCGCCCATCATCTAGTTAATCCTTACTTATCCATTTTACCGGAGTGTCAAGTCCTCTGTTGAAGTCCTTTTTCTTCCCAATCTCTTCTTTCCTTTTTTACTCGGACGTTATTCGAATTCTTTCGTTTTTATTTCTTTGCTATCTTGTTCTAACCGGAGTGGTTTCAGAGTCCATCTTGTTCATTGAGCTTTTGATTCTCGTCAAAATCAATGTTCCTCTTTTCTACCCGAGTGCTCTCGACTTTGTTCATCTTATCTCCACTCTTGGTTACCTCATCCTCTTCTTTTTCCGTCTCGTTCCTAAGATCTCGGGACGAGATCTTCTGTTAGTGGAGGAGAGTTGTGACGCCCCGAGACCGATGCGCGAGATGTCTTCCAGTTATTCGTCGTCGTTGCCATGTCATTTGCTTGCGTGTTGCACTTTTCCATGTCATCATGTGCATTTCATTTGCATTCGTGTTCAGCTGCCTTGTCCTAATGGTCAGAAAGGACATTTCCCATTGCTCGCAAAAAAAAAGATATTTCCCATTTACAGTGATCGCGGGGATGAAATTTTTCGCGCCTTCCATTCGCAACAGCGTTAAACAACTTGCTGTTGGCGTCTCCCGCTTGCAGCCATCGCCACTCTACACCTTTGCATGCCAATAGTACGCTCCGGGGATATGAGAACCCCAACACCATGAGTCTGAGGGTATGTCGCTCCAGGGGTGAACACTATGTCTAATTCTCATACTGCCGATCCACCTGCATGGTCTCTCTAATCTCCCGTGATGAGAGGATACTGGCAACGATGTGCCGTCCCAACCTTCCCTGATCTCCCGTGACAAGTTAGCAAAAACGCCAGCTCACCGCCGCTGGTTTTGCAACGACCAGCCCGGCCAGGCGGGCGGGCCCAGCCCGAGCCCCCGGCACGCGAGGTCACCACATGACACACCACACGCGAGCAGCAAAAACAGCCAGCCACCCCCCGCCCGCCTCCCTTTCCGTCCGTCCCCAACCGCCCCCCTCCCTCGCTCGCATCACAACAAACGCGCTCTCGCCCAGCTTCCGGAACTCTCCCCCCGTCCCCGTCGCCACCGGCATGGCCTCCGCCGTCTCCGTCGCCGCCTCCTCCTCGCCCCTCGCTTCCTACGCCGCCACCTCGCGCGCGGGGGTGGGGGCGCCGCGGCCCCACAACGCGCTCCCGCCCGCCCTCGGCCCGCGCTCCCAGGCCCAGGCCCTCCGCGCGGTCTCCGGCCCCGCCGGGAGCCGCCGGTGGGGCGTCGGCCGCGGCGCGACGGTCGTCTGCGCCGTCCAGGGCCAGGACACCACCATCCAAGGTATATAACGCGCCAGCTCGCATGATCGGCCTGTTGAATTGTTGATCCGTGTTCCGCAACGAGATTTGGTCGTGCTGAAATACTGATCCGATTAAATGCGTCTGCGCGGATCTGCTGCGTGTTTTCCGATGCGTCTAGGCACGAGATGAGGTTTTGTTTTCAGGATTAGGATTTGCTTCGGGGAATCGGCCAATCGTGTCTTGGGTCTCGCTTCCACGTGGGCCCCCCAACGTCGAGTTGTTAGGAGCATAGCAGCGATGTGGACGCGAGGCTATGGATTTTACCCCTTTTGTAGCAACTCGACATACTGTATATTCGACGTTGTTATGGAGCATAGCAGCGTATGCGTGCGTACACGTCTTCATGTATGCATCTGTTGTCTTGATTTGTAGAGCTTGCGCCTGAGTTTCCTGGGAAGCACGCTGTTGGTGTATTCAGCTGCGTGCATGGGCAAACTTGGGCTGCTCTTTATACAACTGTTAATGTTGCCACACATCTGGTTTTACGACGGGCACTTGTATCTAAATATGGAATTGCGTAACTGTTTAATGGCAGTTATTGTAGATACTAGACTTGTTTAATAGTTATTCAACTTATTGATAGTACCTGTGTGTTTGGTGATGGAGATTTGTTATTACTGTGCCTGAAACACCACTACTTTTAAGGTAACGAGGCTGGCGCTGGACCATGTCATTGTCCCTGAGAGGACTGAACGTATTTCACATTACTCCCTTCAGCGTAATTGTGTTTTCTTGCCCAGTGACACATAAACGAGCAAATATCGGGTCTCCGTACAAACATCTTTTTTGGAAATATCATAAGTGAATTAGAGAAGGGCCTCTGATTTATGCAATGGTGCATTGGGTGATTGAATTTCATTTTCTGTTCCTTTTTATGTTAAAATTATTTCTATATACTCTTATAAAAAACCGAGTTGGTGATGATGGTGTGCCTGCCATCTTGTAATATAGACCGTCCGATCTATATCTGACGGATAGAAAGCAAACTATGACAATTTTACAAAAGATACCCGCACCTCTCTCCACATTTACAGATAAGGCCTTGCCTCGTTCATCCTTATCTCCCACAACCTCATTGCTGAGCAATTAAAAAAGGAAGTCTCTGGAACAATCTGGCATGGTGGCCGCTGCCGGCGCCGTCCATCCCCATGCCTCCGCCCAGTCCGACCACCAGTCACCGCCACGCCCCACTTCTCCTCACCTTATCTCTCATTTTTCTTGAGATATCATTTTTTCGATGAAATTCTCGAGATATCATTAGTTTTTACACATGGGATTACTCCTGCATGGGTCAATCACAACAGGTGTTTTGTAAAAAAATGCATCTTGATGTTCCGTGCAATGCACGGGCATCTTGCTAGTTGCAGTAAAAAACACTTGGCTTCAGTGACTAGCACCACATCCATGATATTCTTATATGTGTTTAGAGAAGTAATGGAACAACAAGTTCTATACAACTATAGAGCTGCCCCCATGATATGGACATATTAAGATGAATCTTTGGCTGCGGTGTCAAAAGCTTAAGCTGTTGGTGGATTCAAGGAATTATCATTGTGTTATGGATATAGACATCTCGTGGTTGTACACTCGTAGTTCTGTGATGGTGCAGTCAGAGTTTCTGGAAGTTCAAAAATTTTGATAGCTTACACAAAGCAATGTAAATACACTCTTTTCTGAACAAATTTTTTTTTACTGTTTGTTCTACATTAATGTAAATGCTATGTTAAAAAAAGTGTACTACAAGATTTAGTGCCTCCCTTCTCCAAATGCTATACAAGTTATAGCGTGCTATATTTAAAAATAGCGGCATAAAAATGTCAAATATTACACAAAATTTAAGGCCTTCCATAATTTGCAATGAAAGGGGACACTCCAAATTAAACAAAGAAGCATACGAGAGCTAGGTTCAGGGCATGTACACTCCTAATTTGTAAGGGAAAAGTGTTGCAGTCCTAATTAAACAGAGAAACATCGGTGGCTGACTTGCCGGAGCCGGTGGCGTGGTTGACTCCGGCGCTGTCTTGCTGGAGTTGGAGGCATAGCCGACGCCGCTACGTGGAGGGGGGTGGAGGGAAGCTGCTGCCGCTCACGATCTGCCACTGCCGCCTTCGCTCACGAGTTACGAATGCCCCCATCGTCGCTGCACTCGGTCACGAGCTGGTAGGAAATTGGTGATGAGTTGGCTAGGTTTGGTTCTATGTGTTGCGTTTGCATCTAAGAGAGAGTGAGTGTGAGTTGGGCCAATGCGATGCGGCGATGCCTGATAGGCTGCTGTGTGGTACACGCTAAAACGCTATAACGTTATTTCGTCTAGCGTCAAAATAGCGTGCTATAGCACGAATAGCGCCATAGCGAGCAAATTAGCTAAAACGTAACGTGGCCCTCCCAGATATGCTATAGCGACGCTATAACGTCGAAATAGCGTGCTATTTTTTCATCTTCCTTCTAAAAGAAATATACCCGTCTATGTTAATAACGACAAGTTATTGGGCCTAAATTAATATCTGACATGGAAATGCCATGCGCCTTCGCTGCCGAAGATATTCCTGTAAAAGTGGTTTTATCGATCTTCTGTTAACAGATTTCTCAATCTGGTTGGGATTTCGCTGATCTACTTTTGGGGTCGACCTGACGCTTTACGGTGATTAGAACTTTTATGGGTGTTTATGCAGATATCGTGCTGTTTTTGGACTTTAATTTGTGTTTGAATCCTCTAACTTTTCAAACTCGACCAATTTGAGCTGGGATAGGATCATTGGACAGAGAGGCAACAGCATGAAAACAGTGCCAGTAGTGTTGCTTGTTAAAAGCTGGAGTTAGCTTTCTGTTTATCTCTTCTTTTCATCATTCAATGTTCATCAGCGTGAAACATTAAATATTCGGTTTGCTAATTACTCTATTTTCTACAAGCTATTTGATCTGGACATTTTTTTGGGGATCATAGAACTTGTGAAGTTAGTTGATTTAGTTTTTTTCTCTCGCTGTACTTAAGCAGTTTCATTCATTGATGTGTTCTCAATTGTTCATTGCGATACTGTCCATTTGTTTTGTAGTTCCTGATGTCACGAAGGCAACATGGCAATCACTTGTTATAGAGAGCGAGATTCCTGTTCTTGTTGAATTCTGGGCTTCATGGTGTGGACCTTGCAAAATGATTGATCCGGTGATTGGTAAGCTGTCAAAGGAGTATGAAGGGAAGCTGAAATGCTACAAGCTCAACACTGATGAGAATCCAGACACAGCAAGCCAGTATGGCGTCCGGAGCATCCCAACCATGATGATCTTCAAGAATGGCGAGAAAAAGGATGCCGTGATCGGAGCAGTGCCTGAAAGCACGCTGATCACATGCATCGAGAAGTTTACCGAGAGGTAAAATGCTGAACGGGCCTCCTCCGGTTCCTCGGCATTCCGCGTCCATTGTTCAGTCAGATCATCGAAAACTCGACGTCATCTGTGCAATCTTTCTATACATGCGTTCACTTGTGTAGATAGTATTGGAAACTTGCTCTCTGTACCATCAATAAATAGAATCACAGAAGTGTTAATGATAAAAATCCCGAAGCCTGGTTTCATTTTGCCATTCTTTTGGGCTGTAGATATGTATGAGGGGACTGTTAAGAGTCATATTCTGTATTATCATATCACATATTCCGTCAGTTGATGTGATCGTCTCCCTTATAAACCGATGAATCTGTGATACTGTTTCTAGATCTTGATTGTGAGCACTATTCTCCCAATCATATGTTTCTCTGATCTGTTAGATGGCTGTGAATGAGCTGCAGATGCATTGATTCGATGGAATAGACTGATGCCTCTTTGCCTTTTCAGAGGAAAATAGTCGTAATCAGGGTTATATATTACTGATCGATCAAAACAAACAGAAGCCTGTTTGGTAGTTGCGTCGAATTCAGAACAGGCCGAATATGTACGTCTGATTCGATCGCATCGTCCTGAGGACCACCACAAGTGTTAAATCGGTCGGCGGAGAATTATAATTATTGGTGACATGACATTGCACATCAGCTGGCTGGAACTGAAAGCATATCAACGTCATTTCCTAGTTTTTTTTTTTGCATCAAATTCAGGACTTTATTAACGTAAAATCATAGTGTTACAATCTGCCCGCAGGCTGGAAACGAGAAACTCAGGGCTTGCATCAAGCCAACTCTCGGTGCCATCAAGTGTGCTGGCTAGACGGGCACACTGATGCGCCGGATTATTACTTTCCCTACTGACATGAGTAACTGAAAGAGAAGCAAAAGAAGCACCGATGTCCTCTAATTCGGTCAAGATAGGCGCGGCTACTGAACGAGTGTTGCTGCGCGAGTTCCACAGATCAACTAGCTCCAAGCAGTCAATCTCCATTATCACATGTGAGAAACCACGGAGTTGCGCAAAGATCATCCCATCACGAAAGGCAAGCAACTCTGCGATGAAGGGCTCCGTTATGCCAACCAGTGGCTTGCACCAGGCACCAAGGAACGCAAAGTGTGATCTCGCCACACCTCCCGCTCCCCCCTTCATGTCCTCGGCATTGAGCGCGCCGTCAGTGTTGATTGTGACCCACCCGGCCTCGGGCGGCCTCCAGCACTGTCCAGCCCTCAGTCTCCTCCGCGAAGAAGGAAAATCCAAGATCGCCAAAGTCTCATGTATCCATTTCAAAGCTTGTACAGGGTCGTAACCATCGCGATCGTGAGTCCAACAGTTCCGTGATGACCATATGCTGTGCATTATTATTATTATCTTGCATCTTGCCTCATCGGTGAACATAGGGTCGATCAATATATCACGTGTCCACGTGTCTGGGTGCAAGCGTGGAAGATGTAATTGAAATCTATCCCTTGCCGCAGCCCAGAAAGCCCTTGCATGAGTGCAGTTTGATCAGAGCATGTTGCATGTCTTCGTCTGTTGATTTGCAGACATCACATAGCCCCACCTGTTTTATGTGTCGATGATGCAAAGTGGCCGAGTCAGGGAGAATCCCGCGAAGAACTCTCCACCAAAATACCCGGACTTTGGGGACAACTTGTAGTCGCCAAAGAGCAGTCCACAACTGTTTGTTTGCTGATGAAGATTCTGTAATCGTCCCTTCCTCTAAAGAGCCCAGCTCGTTGCGAGTCACAAGAGATCGATACGCTGATTTTACAGTGTAGATGCCCGACTTCTCCCAAGCCCAAGCCAAAGTATCTTCGCCACCCGCCGGATTAAGTGGTATATTAAGAATGGCTACCGCATCCGGGTGCAAGAAATTCTGACGAATAACTTGTTCATTCCAGTTCCCCGTGTACTCGTCAATAAGTTCTGAAACCCTGGTAAGAGGAGCATTGCCGAGGCGCCCCGTAGGTTTCAGAGTGGTCGTGGTTGGGATCCAGCTATCTGTCCAAGTGGAGATAGTCGAGCCATCTCCAACTCGGTGGATGAGGCCAACCCGAAGTGCTTCCCGCCCAGCAACAATTGCCTTCCAAGTTGCCGAAGCTTTGGCCGGAACTGTTGCACTGAGAAAATCTGTGTGAGGGTAATATTTGCCTTTCAGAACCCTAGCACACAACGAGTTCGGCCTTGTAAGAAGGCGCCAGCCATGTTTCCAAGCATCGCGAGATTGAACGGATGCATGTTGCGGAGACCCATGCCGCCCTTCACTTTCGGCACCTCTAGCTTGTCCCAAGAGAGCCAATGGAGGGAGCGCTTGTCGATCGAGCTGCCCCACCAGTACTTTGCCATGCATGAAGTGATCGACTTGCAGACTTTCTTAGTCAAGAGGAAACAGCTCATACTGAAGGTAGGGATCGACTGGACGACTGTCTTGAGAAGAACCTCCCTAGCTGCACAAGCCATGTTTCGCTCTGACCAACCCCTCATCTTGTCACGGCATCTTTCCACCATATGATCAAAAGTCCCACTGGTGATTTGTCCAATCGCAGTCGGGAGTCCCAAGTAATGTTCAGAGAAAGCTTCAACGTAAATGCCAAGAGATTGTTTCAAACTCTGTCGTAGGGACTGTCCCGTGTTGCCACTGAAATTGATTGAGCTTTTCTCCCGATTTACTGCCTGGCCGGAGCAGTCAGCGTATATTCGGAGAATGTCATTGAGCCTCTCTGTGCTTTGAGCCTTTGCACTGAGGAAGATCAAACTGTCGTCAGCAAAGAGTAAGTGGTTAACCCACGGTGCATGTACGCTCACCCTGATGCCTCTGTCCACATATGCGCCACCGAAATTATTCAGGAGTGATGTGAGGCCGTGAGCACATATTAAAAACAAGTATGGTGACATTGGGCATCCTTGGCGAAGCCCCCTTGAAGGGGTGAAATAAGGGAGAAGCTCTCCGTTAACCTTGATCGTGAACCTGACCGACGTCACACATTTCATGATCAAACGAATAAAGTTATCACCGAAACCCAGCCTGAGTAGCATCGCCTCGAGATAATGCCATTCCACTCTGTCATATGCTTTGAGCATGTCAAGCTTCACCGCACAACATGCGTTCTTGCCCTTCTTTCGCCTCTTGATAGCATGGATACTTTCATACGCCACCAGAACATTATCTGTGATTAAACGTCCCAGGACGAAGGCGCTTTGTTCCTCACCAATCACCTCATCCAAAATCCCTCGAACTCTATTTGCGATTGCTTTAACTGCAATCTTATTAAGGACAGGGCAAAGTGCAATCGGCCTGAATTGAGAAATTTTCTGTGGATGCCGTACCTTTGGGATCAGTGTGATGGAGGTGTCGTTCAGTCCCAATGGTAGTTCTCCTCCGTTCAGGAACTCAAGCACGGCCACTGTGATATCCTCACCAAGGATTTCCCAATGCCGTTGATAAAACCCTGCTGTGAAACCATCGACGCCCGGGGCCTTAGATGGCGCCATGTCAAACGGGGCCTTCTTTTCTTCTGCCGCCACATATGGTTTGTTGATATGATCATTCATTTGCTCGGTGACGCTGGGCTGTACACAATTCAATAGATCGTCCATGGGGTGGAACCCTTGTGTCTGGTACAAAGCGTGATAGAAGTTACCAATTTCCTCCTTCACCTCCTCCGGATCTTGCAAGGTTTGGCCCTGGGAGTTCTCCAGAGAAGTGATACGGTTAGTCCTTTTGCTTTGGGCGGCTTGAGCTTGGAAATATCCAGTGTTGCGATCTCCCACTCGTAGCCATAGCACTCGCGACCTTTGCTTAAGCCAGACTTCCTCTTGTCGTAGGGCTTCTCGCAGCTGCGAAGAAACCGCGAGCTCCTCAACCGTCGGCCCACGGCCCGTCGAGACGCTCCGTAGCCGGTCTAGGCGCTTCTGGAGTTTGCGAACCTTCTTTGAGAGATTTCCGAATTCTCGCTCACCCCAGGCACCTAAGTCTTTCTGCACTGTTCCTAATGCTTCCACAATTCCTTGCAAACCTCTCTGGCCAGCACCTGCTTGCCACAAACTGCGCACTAACTGGTCATACTGGCTGTGAGATTGCCACACATTTTCATATCTAAAACTTCGCTGAGCTCGAGGCCAATTGTTGTTCAAAGTTGTTCGAAGCTCGGCTACAACGAAGCAGTGATCTGATTCCACACTACTGAGGTGCTTAACCGAAGTGTACTGATACAAGTTCAGAAACTCCGCATTGGCAAGTGCCCTGTCCAACCTGGCTTTCACATTCGCGAGCCCCGGTTGTCTATTATCCCATGTGAAGGGAATTCCTCTCCATCCCAAATCTTGGAAGGAGCAATCGTCAACCGCATCCCGGAATGCCCTCATCTGGTATTCCGGACGCGCATTGACACTGAAGTGCTCGTCCGCTTGCATCGTTTCATTAAAATCACCCATGCAGATCCATGCATCATGCGGGACAGCAAAAAGCGTGCGGAGAAACCTCCAGCTATGATGTCTATTTTCCACTCGTGGCGCTCCATAGAAGCCAGTGAAACGCCAAATTTTATTATCCTATTTGACATATACATCTATGTGAGATTGGCTGAAATTATTCAGACTAACATCAACTTCTTTGGACCAGAAAAGTCCAATGCCTCCACTAAGCCCGTCGCTATCGACGGCATAACAACCAGAAAAGCCTAAAGTAAACTTCAGGTCTTCCACTCTTTTGGCCTTGATCTTGGTCTCCATGACGAACAGAAGGGCGGGTCCTTCTTGCTTCACAATCTTGCGAAGCTCTCGAACTGTCTGAGGGTTCCCAAGCCCTCGACAGTTCCAGCTAATCGTGTTCATTGCGACGGGCATCGCTGACTAGTAGTCGCTGCCGATGTTTCCGACGACGGTGGTGTCGGCTTCTTCTTCTTAGACTCTCTCTCCACGAACACAGTTCCCAAAACCTCTGATTCTCCCTCCGGAGCCACTTCCCGAAGTTCATCCTCCTGGCCGTTTCCTTCTCCTTTCTCCTTGATGGCAAGGGGAGCTATCGCCACTTTGCGATACACCTGAGCCTGCGGTGCTCCCTTTCTTTTATTCAGAGATGGATTCTTGACCGGAGAGGTCACTTCAACTCCCTCCTTCTGCTTAGAACTAGACGAACGTGATTCTCTCGTGCTGCGTTGCGTCTCTGATTTCTCCTTCGTCGAGTTCTCACCGGAAAAACCCTTCTTCCTGTCCTCTGGCGCCCGCAAGCTTGCCTTGAACGGGAGATCGCCGTTCGTGTCTCTCGTCCCTGGGGTGGGGCAGAAGAGATCGGCATGGCCTAATCGACCACAAGAGAAACAAAAGTGGGGTATTTGTTCGTACTCAATGTCATAGCAGTCCACTTGATTCCTCTTAGTAGATTCAATAACGATCCATGGAGAGGTTTAAGCACATCAATTGTGACTCTTGCTCTCAGAAAACCCCCCATTGGATCGATCTGGGCGATGGTGGCATGTTTGTCGATCTGCCGCGCTATCGCCAAGCCCCTTGTATTGTTCCGTAGGTTGTAAGGTGACATTTCCTAGTTTACCCGGTTCATTTTGTGACTTGAATCGTGACAAGTACCGTATCTTCATTTGGGAAGTATTTCCTGGAGCATGCCATCTGGATCTAGTTTAAATGCCTCCTGTGTCTGACACCCCATCTGGAGGACCTGTTACAGTAGTAGCTTTGATAACTTTTGCCAAACAGTGACCTGTTTCAGAAAACCAGTCGGCGCGTGCAGTAAACTGCGGCCGCCGGCCAGCACGACACTAGGAAGGAGCCGATCCACTCCACGGTCTCTTGATTGATGTAAAGAAACAGTGGGCGACCTGTATGCACCTTGATCGTTTGGTAGTACAGGTACGTGGGCGCACGCACGCACCAGTGGGACATTCAATTGGCCGGACCATGACCCCTCCCCGCCACCGGTCCCGTCGTGGCATCGTCGTTAGCTGTAACTGATGACAGCATATCAAAATACGGTTCGTCAATAACTATATGGATCCACCACGTCAAGTAAACAAACCCCCGTTTCCTGGCCCTGCAAAAAACGTGCACCGGCGCGACGCGCGGCGATCTCGTTGGATCCTATACCACATGACATGCCTTTGCTCCGCCACCAGCCGTTGGCCCTCGCCGTCGGCGTGGCGGCACGGCAGGCTGCCACGCTCGCTTCCCCTCCCCGCACCTACCGGGGCGCCCAATGATTGCTCGTGTGGGAACCGGGCGCCTCGTGCGCGCCTCCGTCGTGGACGACGGACGGGCGACCAGACAGAAGAGATCAAGAGAACACGCACCAACCGCCGTGCCCGTGCCCGTGCCTTATCATCGCGGGTCGCGGCTCCCGCGGCATGGGACGCGACGACGCACACGCCGGCACCCATGTCGCCGTTCGCCCACCGACAATAAACAAAATGGCCAGCGGCCACGCCGGGGTTAAAGGAGGAGCACCCTTAGCCCTTGTACAATGGAAGGTGCTTAGAAAAATAAAACGAGTTTTTGTGAGGTATCGGTGTCTATTTCTATAGGAGAGACGCTTAGTTAAGCGTTTACCCTGTGTAAATAAGCATCGATGCTTAAGAAAAGTCTGGTTTTTTCTCTAAACACCTCTTCTAAGCACCTTTCATTATACAAGGCCTTAGAGCAACTCCAACGGGGCGATTCAAACGGACGCGCGTTTTGTCCGTTTTTCGTCTGTTTGGGTCGGCCAGACGGACGTGCGCGTCCGCATTCTCAAATGGGTCGGCTTGACCGCCCAACGGGAGGCTAACCTAGATGTGCCGGCATGAAAAAAAAATAGCTCGCACAAAATAAACATAATTAAACATAAGTGGCCGGTCAACCACCGGTCAAAGTCCACTTAAATCTAATTAAACATTAATTAAAACATAAAAAAAGTTTGCGCCGCCCTGCACGCTGCCCTAGACGTCGTCGGCCTTGCCCTTGCCATTGACATCGACGCTGCCGTCGCCATCGCCACCGGTGAGGTAGATGAAGACAGAAGCAGGGCCAGCCCACCCGAACACCGCATGGTAGGTTGCCAGGGTAGTCTCCTCCAGCGTCTGCTAGGGCGGCGGCATTGCGGCTAGCCGCACGCGCTCCTCCTCCTCCTTCTCGAGTCGGAGTGCCTCCGCATCGCGTTGGAGCATCGCCTCGTAGCGCATCTGCCGCTCGCCGTTGTCCTGCTCCTGGCGGAGCCAGTGCGCCTTCCAGCGCTCAAGGTGGGCCGCCTCCTGCGCCGGAGTCACGGCGAAGTGGAAAGGAGGCGCGCTCACCCACTCGCGGTACTGGCCCGTCCACGTGTAGGCCTCCTCCTGCCAAGTGGGTGGAGGCGGGGAGCGCTTCCGTGTCGGCTCCGGCTCGGCGGGCGGCGGCGGTGGCGGTGGCAGCACGAAGAGCGGGGTGTGGACGAAGTCCCCCGCCGCCGACAGGGCAAGGGCTTGCTCCAGCCCATCCCAGTGCGCGTCCTCCTCGAGGCGGCTAGCCTCCGGGGCATGCTGCAGGGCCTCCTCGAGGGTGGCTTGGTACTCCGCCTCCGCCTCCATGTCCTCCGGCTCTACCCGCGGGGGCGGCGGTGGGAACTGCGTCGACGCCTACACGCCGTTGCTTCTCGTGTTTGAGGGCGAACCAAGCCTCCCAGTTGGGTGAGTCGACGGCGTACTCAGGCATCCGCCGCTGCTTCGGCGTGAGCTGCGCGCGGTGCTTGCGCACCTCCTCACCGTGCGCCTGTTGGGGAATGCAGCATTTCAAAATTTTACCTACGATCACGCAAGATCCATCTAGAAGATGCATAGCAACGAGCGGGGAGAGTGTGTCCACGTACCCTCGTAGACCGAAAGCGGAAGCGTTTAGTAACGTGATTGATGTAGTCGAACGTCTTCGCGATCCAACCGATCCAAGCACCGAATGCACGGCACCTCCGCGATCAGCACACATTCAGCTCGATGACGTCCCTCGAACTCTTGATCCAGTTGAGGCCTGGGGAGAGTTCCGTCAGCACGACGGCGTGGCGACGGTGATGATGAAGTTACCGGCGCAGGGCTTCGCCTAAGCACTACAACGATATGACCGAGGTGTGTAACTGTGGAGGGAGGGCACCGCACACGGCTAAGAGAAGACTTGATGTGTTCTAGCGGTGCCCCTCCCCCATATATATAGGTGGGAGGGGAAGGGAGTAGCAGGAGGCTCGCCCCAAGTAGGAGGAATCCTACTTGGGGCCTAATCCTATTCGGCCTTCCCCCCTTTCCATGTTTTCCGGAGGGAAAAGGAAAGAGGAGGGGGGAGAGAAGGAAAGGGGAGGTCGAATTGCTCCCCTTCCTTTCTCTCCTCTACCTTTCCTCCCCCCTTATTCGGCCATGTATGGGGCGCACCTGCCCACTAGGGGCTGGTCTGTCCCGCCCTAGGCCCAATAAGGCACATATCTTGGCCGGGGGTGCCTGGAACCCCTTTCCGGTGACCCGATACGTACTCGGTACCCCCTGAACACTTTCAGTGTCCAAATACTATCGTCCTATATATGAATCTTTACCTCTCGACCATTTCGAGACTCCTCGTCATGTCTGTGATCTCATCCGGGACTCCGAACAAACTTCAGTTCATCAAATCACATAACTCATAACACAAATCGCATCGAACGTTAAGCGTGCGGACCCTACGGGTTCCAGAACTATGTAGACATGACCGAGACACATCACCGGTCAATAACCAATAGCGGAACCTGGATGCTCATATTGGTTCCTACATATTCTACGAAGATCTTTATCGGTCAAACCGCATAACAACATACGTTGTTCCCTTTGTCATCGGTATGTTACTTGCCTGAGATTTGATCGTCGGTATCCTCATACCTAGTTCAATCTCGTTACCAGCAAGTCTCTTTACTTGTTTCGTAACGCGTCATCCCATAACTAACTCATTAGTCACATTGCTTGCAAGGCTCATAGTGATGTGCATTACCGAGAGGGCCAGAGATACCTCTCCGATACACGGAGTGACAAATCCTAATCTCGATCTATGCCAACCCAACAAACACCTTCGGAGAGATCTGTAGAGCATCTTTATAATCACCCAGTTACGTTATGACGTTTGATAGCACAAAAGGTGTTCCTTCGGTATTCAGGAGTTGCATAATCTCATAGTCAGAGGAACATGCATAAGTCATGATGGAAGCAATAGCAATAAAACTAAACGATCATTATGCTAAGCTAACAGATGGGTCTTGTCGATCACATCATGCTCTAATGATGTGATCCCGTTCATCAAATGACAACACATGTCTATGGTCAGGAAACATAACCATCTTTGATTAACGAGCTAGTCAAGTAGAGGCATACTAGGGACGCTCTGTTGTGTCTATGTATTCACACATGTACTAAGTTTCCGGTTAATACAATTCTAGAATGAATAATAAACATTTATCATGATATAAGGAAATATAAATAACAACTTTATTATTGCCTCTAGGGCATATTTCCTTCACTCTCTCACGTGCACTAGAGTCAATAATCTAGTTCACATCGCCATGTGATTTAACACCAATAGTTCACATCACCATGTGATTAGTTCACATCATCATGTGACTAATACCCAAAGGGTTTTACTAGAGTCAATAATCTATTTCGCATCTCTATGTGATTAACACCCCAAGAGTACTAAGGTGTGATCATGTTTTGCTTGTGAGAGAAGCTTAGTCAATGGGTATGTCACATTCAGAGCCGTATATATTTTGCAATTTTTCTATGTCTACAATGCTCTGCATGAAGCTACTCTAGCTAATTGCTCCCACTTTCAATATGTATCGAGATTGAGACTCAGAGTCATCCGGATCGGTGTAAAAGCTTGCATCGGCGTAACTCTTTACGACGAACTCTTTATCACCTCCATAACCGAGAAATATCTCCTTAGTCTTCTAGGGATAATTTTGACCGCTATCAAGTGATCCACTCCTGGATCAATATCGTATGCCCTTGCCAAACTCATGGCAAGGTACACAATAGGTTTGGTACACAACATAGCATACTTTATAGAACCTATGGCTGAGGCATAGGGAATGACTTTCATTCTCTTTCTATTTTCTGTCGTGGTCGTGTTTTGAGTCTTACTCAACTTTACACCTTGAAATACAGGCAAGAACTCCTTCTTTGACTGTTCCATTTTGAACTACTTCAAAAATCTTGTCAAGGTATGTGCTCATTGAAAAATCTTATCAAGCGTCTTGATCTATCTCTATAGATCTTTATGCCCAATATGTAAGCAGCTTCACCGAGGTCTTTCTTTGAAAAACTCCTTTCAAACACTCCTTTATGCTTTTGAGAAAATTCTACATCATTTCCGATCAACAATATGTCATTACATATACTTATCAGAAAGGCTGTAGTGCTCCCACTCACTTTCTTGTAAATACAGGCTTCACCGCAAGTCTGTATAAAACTATATGCATTGATCAACTTATCAAAGCGTATATTCCAACTCCGAGATGCTTGCACCAGTCCATAGATGGATCGCTGGAGCTTGCACATTTTGTTAGCACCTTTAGGATTGACAAAACCTTTTGGTTGTATCTATACAACTCTTCTTTAATAAATCCATTAAGGAATGCAGTTTTGATATCCATTTGTCGGATTTCATAAAATGTGGCAATTGCTAACATGATTCGAACAGACTTTAAGCATCGATACGAGTGAGAAAATCTCATCATAGTCAACATCTTGAATTTGTCAAAAACCCTTTTTGACAAGTCGAGCTTTGTAGATAGTAACACTACTATTAGCGTCCGTCTTCCTCTTGAAGATCCATTTATTCTCAATGGCTTGCCGATCATCGGGCAAGTCCACCAAAGTCCACACTTTGTTCTCATACATGGATTCTATCTCAGATTTCATGTCCTCAAGCCATCTGTCAGAATCTAGGCTCACTCATCGCTTCCTCATAGTTCGTAGGTTCATCATGGTCTAGCAACATGACTTCCAGAACAGGATTACCGTACCACTCTGATGCGGATCGTACTCTGGTTGACCTACGAGGTTCGGTAGTAACTTGATATGAAGTTTCATGATCATCATCATTAACTTCCTCACTAATTGGTGTAGGCATCACTAGAACTGATTTCAGTGATGAGCTACTTTCCAATTCGAGAGAAGGTACAATTACCTCATCAAGTTCTACTTTCCTCCTACTCACTTCCTTCGAGAGAAACTCCTTCTCTAGAAAAGATCCACTCTTAGCAACAAAGATCTTGCCTTCGGATCTGTGATAGAAGGTGTACCCAACAGTTTCCTTTGGGTATCCTATGAAGACGCATTTCTCCGATTTGGCTTCGAGCTTATCAGGTTTAAGCTTTTTCACATAAGCATCGCAGCCCCAAACTTTAAGAAACGACACCTTAGGTTTCTTGCTAAACCACTGTTCATACGGTGTCGTCTCAACGGATTTAGACAGTGCCCTATTTAACGTGAATGCAACTATCTCTAATGCATAACCCCAAAACAATAGTGGTAAATCGGTAAGAGACATCATTGATCGCACCATATCTAATAAAGTATGGTTACGACGTTCGGACACACCATTACTCCGTGGTGTTCCGGGTGGCATGAGTTGTGAAACTATTCCACATTGTTTTTAAATGAAGGCCAAACTCGTAACTAAAATATTTGCCTCCACGAGCAGATCGTAGAAACTTTATTTTCTTATTACAATGATTCTCTACTTCACTTTGAAATTCTTTGAACTTTTCAAATGTTTCAGACTTATGTTTCATTAAGTAGATATACACATATCTGCTCAAATCATTTGTGAAGGTTTAGAAAACAATGGTACCCGCCACGAGCCTCAACACTCATTGGACCGCATACATCAGTATGTATTATTTCCAACAAGTCAGTTGCTCGCTCCATTGTTCCGGATAACGGAGTCTTAGTCATCTTGCCCATGAGGCATGGTTCGCAAGCATCAAGTGATTCATAATCAAGTGATTCCAAAAGCCCATCAACATGGAGTTTGATACGTCTTCGTCGTATCTACTTTTCCAAACACTTTTGCCCTTGTTTTGGACTCTAACTTGTATGATTTGAATGAAACTGACCCGGACTGACGCTATTTTCAGCAGACTTTTCATGATGTTATTTATGTGCAGAAACAAAAGTTCTCGGAATGACCTGAAACTTCACGGAACGTCTATTTGGAATTAATAAAAAATCCTTGCAAAAGATGAAGACCAGGGGGGCCACACCCTGTCCACGAGGGTGGGGGACGCGCCTGCCCCCCTAGGGCGCGCCCCTACCTCGTGGGCCCCCTGAGGCTCCTTCGACGCCAACTCCAACTCTATATATTTGCTTTCGGGGACGAAAAAAATAAAGGAGAAGAATTCATCACGTTTTACGATACGGAGCCGCCGCCAAGCCCTAAAACCTCTCGGGAGGGCTGATCCGGAGTCCGTTCGGGGCTCCAGAGAGGGAAATCCGTTGCCATCGTCATCATCAACCATCCTCCATCACCAATTTCATGATGCTCACCGTCGTGCGTGAGTAATTCCATCGTAGGCTTGCTGGACGATGATGGGTTGGATGAGATCTATCATGTAATCTAGTTAGTTTTGTTAGGGTTTGATCCCTAGTATCCACTATGTTCTGAGATTGATGTTGCTATGACTTTGCTATGCTTAATGCTTGTCACTAGGGCCCGAGTGCCATGATTTCAGATCTGAACCTATTATGTTTTCATGAATATATGTGAGTTCTTGATCCTATCTTGCAAGTCTATAATCACCTACTATGTGTTATGATCTGGCAACCCCGAAGTGACAATAATCGGGACCACTCCCGGTGATGACCGTAGTTTGAGGAGTTCATGTATTCACTATGTGCTAATGCTTTGGTCCGGTACTCTATTAAAAGGAGGCCTTAATATCCCTTAGTTTCCATTAGGACCTCGCTACCACGGGAGGGTAGGACAAAAGAGGCCATGGAAGTTCTTTTCCATAAGCACGTATGACTATATTCGGAATACATGCCTACATTACATTGATGAATTGGAGCTAGTTCTGTGTCACGCTATGTTATGACTGTTACATGATAAACCGCATCCGGCATAATTCTCCATCACTGATCCAATGCCTACGAGCTTTTCACATATTGTTCTTCGCTTATTTACTTTTCCGTTGCTACTGTTACAATCCTACAAAATACCAAAAATATTACTTTTGCTATCTTTAGTTTTGCTACAGTTACCACTACTATCATATTACTTTGCTGCAGATACTAATTTATCCAGGTGTGGTTGAATTGAAAACTCAACTTCTAATACTTGAGAATATTCTTTGGCTCCCCTTGTGTCGAATCAATAAATTTGGATTGAATGCTCTACCCTCGAAAACTGTTGTGATCCTCTATACTTGTGGGTTATCAAGACTATTTTCTGGCGCCGTTGCCGGGGAGCATAGCTCTATTCTTTGAGTCACTTGGGATTTATATCTGCCGGTCACTATGAAGAACTTGAAAGACGCTAAGACAAAAATTTATCCCTCAACTATGAGGGGAGGTAAGGAACTGCCATCTAGCTCTGCACTTGATTCACCTTCTGTTTTGAGTAACCTTGTGATACGTCTGCAACGTATCTATAATTTTTTATAGCTCCATGCTATATTATCTACTGTTTTGGACAATATTGGGCTTTATTATCCACTTTTATATTATTTTTGGGACTAACCTATTAACCGGAGGCCCAGCCCAGAATTGCTGTTTTTTGCCTATTTCAGTGTTTCGAAGAGAAGGAATATCAAACGGAGTCGAAAAGGAACGAAATCAACTGGAGAAGTTATTTTTGGAAGGAAAGCTACCGGAAAAACTTGGAGTGCACGTCAGGAAAGAAGGGAGGTGGCCACGAGGGTGGAGGGCGCCCCCCTAGGGCGCACCCCCTGCCTCATGGGCCCCCCGAAGCTCCACCGACATACTCTTTTCACCCATATATACCCACATATACTAAAACTTCTGAAGAGGAGAATAGATCGGGAGTTCCGCCGCCGCAAGCCTCTGTAGCCACCAAAACCCAATCGGGACCATGTTCCGGCACCCTACCGGAGGGGGGGATCCCTCACCGGTGGCCATCTTCATCATCCCGGCGCTCTCCATGACGAGGAGGGAGTAGTTCACCCTCGGGGCTGAGGGTATGTACCAGTAGCTATGTGTTTGATCTCTCTCTCTCTCTCTCTCTCTCTCTCGTGTTCTTGATTTGGCACGATCTTGATGTATCGTGAGCTTTGCTATTATAGTTAGATCTTATGTTGCTTCTCCCCCTCTACTCTCTTGTAATGGATTGAGTTTTCCCTTTGAAGTAATCTTATCGGATTGAGTCTTTAATGACTTGAGAACACTTGATGTATGTCTTGCAGTGCGTATTTGTGGTGACAATGGGATATCACGTGATTCACTTGATGTATGTTTTGGTGATCAACTTGCGGGTTCCGCCCATGAACCTATGCATAGGGGTTGGACACGTTTTCTTCTTGATTCTCCGGTAGTAACTTTTGGGCACTCTTTGAAGTACTTTGTGTTGGATTGAATAGATGAATCTGATATTGTGTGATGCATATCGTATAATCATACCCACGGATACTTGAGGTGACATTGGAGTATCTAGGTGACATTAGGGTTTTTGGTTGATTTGTATCTTAAGGTGTTATTCTAGTACGAACTCTAGGGCTGTTTGTGACACTTATAGGAATAGCCCAATGGATTGATTGGAAAGAATAACTTTGAGGTGGTTTCGTACCCTACCATAATCTCTTCATCTGTTCTCCGCTATTAGTGACTTTGGAGTGACTCTTTGTTGCATGTTGACGGATAGTTATATGATCCAATTATGTTATTATTGTTGAGATAACTTGCACTAGTGAAAGTATGAACCCTAGGCCTTGTTTCCTATCATTGCAATACCGTTTACGCTCACTTTTACCATTAGTTACCTTGCTGTTTTTATATTTTTCAGATTACAAAAACCTATATCTACCATCCATATTGCAGTTGTAGCACCATCTCTTCGCCGAACTAGTGCACCTATACAATTTACCATTGTATTGGGTGTGTTGGGGACACAAGAGACTCTTTGTTATTTGGTTGCAGGGTTGCTTGAGAGAGACCATCTTCATCCTACGCCTCCCACGGATTGATAAACCTTAGGTCATTCACTTGAGGGAAATTTGCTACTGTCCTACAAACCTCTGCACTTGGAGGCCCAACAACGTCTACAAGAAGAAGGTTGAGTAGTAGACGTCAAGCTCTTTTCTAGCGCCTTTGCCGGGGAGGCTAGGTAAGCGGCACTCACACCCCGTCAACTAAGCTCTTTTTTGGCGCCGTTGCCGGGGAGGTGAGTGCTTGATGGTATATCTTTAGATCTTGCAATCGAATCTTTTTTCTTCTTGTTTTATCACTAGCTTAATTTATAAAAGAAAACTAAAAAATGGAATTGAGTTTGTCTTATACGCTTCATCTTTTTAATATCTTTCGTGAGTATGATGGAAAGGAAAATTGTGCCAAAGTGTTAGAAGAAGAATGCATTAAAATGTTTGGCACTAAATCTTTGAATGATGAGCATGATTGCAATGTTGTTAGTATGAACTCCTTGAATATCCATAGTACTAATGATGATTGCACTAGTTATGATGAAAATGTCTCCTATAAACATGTCAATTTTGTGGAGTGCATTGGGTTTGTAAGTACACACCAAATAGGGAAGATAGATATTGCAAGAGGCATAAGTACTTAGAAACTAAATTGTTGCAAGAAAGTCTTGATGATTGCGCTGAAAGATTCAATATTTATCGGGCTCCTTGTGAACTTTGCAATGAACATGGTCATTTAAAGCTCCAATGCTATTTGTTTCATGATCAAGTTATGTCAAAATATTGTGATAATTTGATTACCCTTGAGCATCATAAAGAGCTTAGCCTTCTTTTGGGGTATGAAGAAATGAAACGTATAACTGAGGGTATTCCAAAAGTTAATCTTGATAGATTTCTTGATTTTGATCTAGAGAAGATTTATATGTATTGTGCGGTGAATTGTATTGAAAATCCTTATATTGCCAATTACATAAAGAAAAGAAAACAAATAGAGGATGAAGAGAATAATAACGAAAGGGAAGAGACTTCCCAATATCCTCCTATTATTTCTTATGATGAATCAGGTAACGAGGAGGAGCCTTCTATTCAACCAATCTCATTAATAAGGAGCTCCAAAAAGAGGATTGAACCCACACATGAGGTGAAGAAGAAGAAAACAAAAAGGAAGAGAGGTAAAAAGGTATCTCTCCCAAATAAGGTTGCTCCTATTATTGTTGTGCCTCATGAAAATGAATCGAAAATAATTATGGAAGATGATGCACTTGATGATGATCTCGTTATGCCTATTGCTTGTTGTGATGATTATTATTGGGAAAAATAATGATACTTCTTATGATCTCGAAAATCTTTTTGGCACTTGCTTGGAACAATATGATAATAATGTTTGCTATACTATTGGTGCTATCCATGCTATTAATGATGAGAGTGATTATGCTTATGATATGAAAAGGCCCAAGCTTGGGGAAGTTATGTTTGATAAGGATGACATATTTGAGAATATATTTGCTGCAATTAATGTTTGTTCCAAGCTTGGGGATGCTACGTTTAATGAGGATGATATTTTTAGCCTCTCAAGTTCCGATATGCAAATTTATAATAATGATAGCATGCCTTCTACCTATGATGATTATATTGATGAAAGTGGGTTTGGAAGAGTGTCAACTTTAGGAAGTAGTGATACCACTATTTTGGAGGATTTTGAATCTTATAATATTTATGAAAGTGGATTTGGAGAGGTCATGACTTTATTTAGTGATGTATCCACTATCTTGCAAGAGGTTTCAATCGATTATGATGAGAACAAAGTTGCTACTTATGATGATTATTGTGATGAAACTTATGCTATAAAAAGTAGTGATGATTATATTATAAAACTTGTCATGATTATGATTACCCTTTTTCTGAACATTACTCTTTTAATGTGGAAACAATTTATAGTATTCAAGTCTCTTATGATACTCCCACTATTCCGAATGAGAAGAATTTTGCTTATGTGGAGAGTAATAAAATTTCTATGCAAGTAGATTGAAAAGAATGCTTTAGGTGCTGGTTATATTGTTGAAATCATTCATGATGCTACTGAAAATTATTATGAGGTAGGAATATATGCTTGTAGGAATTGCAATAATATCAAGTTTCCTCTCTATGTGCTTAAACTTTTGAAGTTATGCTTGTTTTGCCTTCCTATGCTAGTTGATTATTGTTCCCATAAATTGTTTGCTCACAAAATCCCTATGCATAGGAAGTGGGTTAGACTTAAATGTGCTAGTCATATTCTTCATGATGCTCTCTTTATGTTTCAATTCCTATCTTTTATGTGAGCATCATTGAAATCATCATGCCTAGCTAGGGGCGTCAAACGATAGCGCTTGTTGGGAGGCAACCCAATTTTATTTTTAGTTTCTTGCCTTTTGGTTCTGTTTAGGAATAAATAATCCATCTAGCTTATGTTTATATGTGGTTTTATGTTTTAATTAGTGTTTGTGCCAAGTAGAACCTTTGGGAAGACTTGGGTGAAGTCTTTATGATCATGCTGTAAAAAACAGAAACTTTAGCGCTCACGAGATTAGCTAAAACTTTTTACTGGAGAGTCATATTTAGTTGATTATTTTTGAAGATGATTACTAGACAAATTCCTCAGGTCCACCAATTTATTTTAGAATTTTTGGAGTTCCAGAAGTGTACGTTTGATACATATTACTACAGACTGTTCTGTTTCTGACAGATTCTGTTTTCATTGTGTTGCTTGCTTATTTTGATGAATCTATGGCTAGTAAAATAGTTTATAACCCATATAGAAGTTGGAATACAGTGGGTTTAACACCAATATAAATAAATAATGAGTTCATTACGGTATGTTGAAGTGGTGTTTTGTTTTCTTTCGCTAACGGAGCTCACGAGTTTTCTGTTAAATTTTGTGTTGTGAAGTTTTCAAGTTTTGGGTAAAGATTCGATGGACTATGGAATAAGGAGTGGCAAGAGCCTAAGCTTGGGTATGACCAAGGCACCCCAAGTTATATTCAAGTATAACCAAGAGCCTAAGCTTGGAGATGCCCCGGAAGGCATCCCCTCTTTCGTCTTCGTTCATCGGTAACTTTACTTGGAGCTATATTTTTATTCACCACATGATATGTGTTTTGCTTGGAGCGTCCTTTTATTTTCTTTTGTTTTGCTTGCTGTTTGAATAAAATACCAAGATCTGAAATTCTTAAATGTTAGAGAGTCTTCACATAGTTGCATAATTATTCGACTACTCATTGATCTTCACTTATATCTTTCGGAGTAGTTTGTTGTTTGCTCTAGGGCTTCACTTATATCTTTTAGAGCACAGTGGTGGTTTTACTTTGTAGAAATAGATGAACTCTCATGATTCACTTATATTATTTTGAGAGTCTTAAATAGCATGGTAATTTTCTTAAATAATCCTAATATGCTAAGCATACAAGATTTGTAAGAATTCTTATGAGTGTATTGAATACTAAGAAAAGTTTGATGCTTGATAATTGTTTTGAGATATGAAGATGGTGATATTAGAGTCATGCTAGTTGAGTAGTTGTGAATTTGAGAAATACTTGTGTTAAAGTTTGTGATTCCCGTAGCATGCACGTATGGTGAACCTTTATGTGATGAAGTCGGAGCATGATTTATTTATCGATTGTCTTCCTTATGAGTGGCGATTGGGGACGAGCGATGATCTTTTCCTACAAATCTATCCCCCTAGGAGCATGCGCATAATACTTTGCTTTGATAACTTGTATATTTTTGCAATAAGTATATGAGTTCTTCAAGACTAATGTTGAGTCCATGGATTATACGCACTTTTCCCATCCTTCCACCATTGCTAGCCTCTCTAATACCGCGCACCTTTCGCCGGTATCATAGACCCACCATATACCTTCCTCAAAACAGCCACCATACCTACCTATCATGGCATTTCCATAGCCATTCCGAGATATATTGCCATGCAACTTTCCACCGTTCCGTTTATTATGACACGCTCCATCATTGTCATACTGCTAGCATGATCATGTAGTTGACATCGTATTTGTGGCAAAGCCACCATTCATAATTCTTTCATACATGTCACTCTTGATTCATTGCATATCCCGGTACACCGCCGGAGGCATTCACATAGAGTCATATTTTGTTCTAAGTATCGAGTTGTAATTGTTGAGTTGTAATAAAATAAAAGTGCGATGATCATCATTTTTAGAGCATTGTCCCAAGTGAGGAAAGGATGATGGAGACTATGATTCCCCCACAAGTAAGGATGAGACTACGGACGAAAAATAAAAATAAAATAAAATAAGAGGCCATAAAAAAGGCCTAAATAAAAAAATGAGAGAAAAAGAGAGAAGGGACAATGTTACTATCCTTTTACCACACTTGTGCTTCAAAGTAGCACCATGATCTTCATGATAGAGAGTCTATCATTTTGTCACTTTCATATACTAGTGGGAATTTTTTATTATAGAACTTGGCTTATATTCCAATGATGGGCTTCCTCAAAATGCCCTAGGTCTTCGTGAGCAAGCGAGTTGGATGCACTCCCACTTAGTTTCTTTTGTTGAGATTTCATATACTTATAGCTCTAGTGCACCCGTTGCATGGCAATTCCTACTCACTCACATTGATATCTATTTATGGGCATCTCCATAGCCCGTTGATACGCCTAGTTGATGTGAGACTATCTTCCCCTCTTTTTGTCTTCTCCACAACCACCATTCTATTCCACATATAGTGCTATGTCCATGGCTCATGCTCATGTATTGCGTGAAGATTGAAAAAGTTTGAGAATGTCAAAAGTATGAAATAATTGTTTGGCTTGTCATCGGGGTTGTGCATGATTTAAATACTTTGTGTGGCGAAGATAGATCATAGCCAAACCATATGATTTTGTAGGGATAATCCTCTTTGGCCATGTTATTTTGAGAAGACATGATTGCTTTGTTAGTATGCTTGAAGTATTATTATTTTTATGTCAATATAAACTTTTGTCTTGAATCTTTCGGATCTGAATATTCATACCACGATTAAGAAGAATTCACTGAAATTATGCCAACTAGCACTCCGCATCAAAAATTCTTTTTTATCATTTACCTACTCGAGGACGAGCAGGAATTGAGCTTGGGGATGCTTGATACGTCTCCAACGTATCTATAATTTTTGATTGCTCATGCTATATTATCTTCTGTTTTGGACAATATTGGGCTTTATTATCCACTTTCATATTACTTTTGGGACTAACCTATTAACCGGAGGCCCAACCCAGAATTGCTGTTTTTTTTGCCTATTTCAGTGTTTCGAAGAAAAGGAATATCAAACGGAGTCGAAACGGAACGAAATCAACTGGAGAAGTTATTTTTGGAAGGAAAGCTACCGGAAAAGCTTGGAGTGCACGTCAGGAAAGAAGGGAGGTGGCCACGAGGGTGGAGAGCGCCCCCCTAGGGCGTGCCCCTGCCTCGTGGGCCTCCCGAAGCTCCATTGACGTACTCTTTTCACCCATATATACCCACGTATCCTAAAACTTCCAAAGAGGAGAATAGATCAGGAGTTCCGCCGCCGCAAGCCTCTGTAGCCACCAAAACCCAATCAGGACCCTATTCCAGCACCCTGACGGAGGGGGGATCCCTCACCGATGGCCATCTTCATCATCTCGGTGCTCTCCATGACGAGGAGGGAGTAGCTCACCCTCGGAGCTGAGGGTATGTACCAGTAGCTATGTGTTTGATCTCTCTCTCTCGTGTTCTTGATTTGGCATGATCTTGATGTATCGCGAGCTTTGCTATTATAGTTGGATCTTATGTTGCTTCTCCCCCTCTACTCTCTTGTAATGGATTGAGTTTTCCCTTTGAAGTAATCTTATCGGATTGAGTCTTTAATGACTTGAGAACACTTGATGTATGTCTTGCCGTGCGTATCTGTGGTGACAATGGGATATCACGTGATTCACTTGATGTATGTTTTGGTGATCAACTTGCGGGTTCCGCCCATGAACCTATGCATAGGGGTTCACACACGTTTTCGTCTTGATTCTCCGGTAGTAACTTTTGGGCACTCTTTGAAGTACTTTGTGTTGGATTGAATAGATGAATCTGAGATTGTTGATGCATATCGTATAATCATACCCACATATACTTGAGGTGACATTGGAGTATCTAGGTGACATTAGGGTTTTTGGTTGATTTGTATCTTAAGGTGTTATTCTAGTACGAACTCTAGGGTTGTTTGTGACACTTATAGGGATAGTCCAATGGATTGATTGGAAAGAATAACTTTGAGGTGGTTTCGTACCCTACTATAATCTCTTCGTTTGTTCTCCGCTATTAGTGACTTTGGAGTGACTCTTTGTTGCACGTTGAGGGATAGTTATATGATCCAATTATGTTATTATTGTTGAGAGAACTTGCACTAGTGAAAGTATGAACCCTAGGCCTTGTTTCCTATCATTGCAATACCGTTTACGCTCACTTTTACCATTAGTTACCTTGCTGTTTTTATATTTTCAGATTACAAAAACCTATATCTACCATCCATATTGCACTTGTATCACCATCTCTTCGCTGAATTAGTGCACCTATACAATTTATCATTGTATTGGGTGTGTTGGGGACACAAGAGACTCTTTGTTATTTGGTTGCAGGGTTGCTTGAGAGAGACCATCTTCATCCTACGCCTCCAATGGATTGATAAACCTTAGGTCATCCACTTGAGGGAAATTTGCTACTGTCCTACAAACCTCTGCACTTGGAGGCCCAAAAACGTCTATAAGAAGAAGGTTGTGTAGTAGACATCAGCTTGCGACACCTAAACCTGCTTCTGCTATTCGTTCTGATATGTCGCATGTTATTGATGATGCTACTTCTGCTATGCATGATACTTATGATGAAACTACTTCTATGCTTGATACTTCTATGCCACTTGGTGAATTTCTTGATGAACAAATTGCTAGGGCTAGAGAGAAAGAAATTATTGAAATTGATTGTATTGATGAAAGTGATGATGAAGATTTGCCTGTTATTCCTAAGGGCTATGTTTTTGATAAAGAAGCTTCTTTAGCTATCTTAGCTTGCAAAGATAGATATGAACTGAAGAGGTTATTAGTTAAATGGAATAAGCAATCTCTTAATGATAGAATGAGACCTGGCCCTGCTTTTGCTACTTCACCTATCTGTGTTACCGATAAGGATTATGAATTCTCTGTTGATCCTGATATAATTACTTTGGTTGAATCTGATCCTTTTCATGGCTATGAATCTGAAACTGTTGTGGCACATCTTACTAAATTAAATGATATAGCCACCCTGTTCACTAATGATGAGAGATCACGCTACTTCTATATCCTTAAAATATGGGAAAATTTTGTTTTTGCCACTCTAGATTTTGCCAATTTTCCTTATGCCACTCTAGATTTTGACATTTCACTTTTGACACTCTTAGTTTTTGACAATTATCACAATTGCCATTCTGTGGCAAAAGTGAAATAATTTTATTTCATTTTTGCCACTCCTAGCTTTTGAAAATTATCGCAATTGCCACTCTGAAAATTTTGCTTTTGCCACCGGAATGGCAATTGTGATAATTGTCAAAAACTAAGAGTGGCAAAAGTGAAATGTCAAATTCTAGAGTGGCATAAGGAAAATTGGCAAAATCTAGAGTGGCAAAAACAAAATTTTCCCTTAAAATATTTCCGTTCTCTCATCATTAGGATATCCTTAAAATATGCCCTAGAGGCAATAATAAAGTTATTATTTATTTCCTTATTTCATGATAAATGTTTATTATTCATGCTAGAATTGTATTAAACGGAAACATAATACATGTGTGAATACATAGACAAACGTAGTGTCACTAGTATGCCTCTACTTGACTAGCTCGTTAATCAAAGATGATTAAGTTTCCTAACCATAGACATGAGTTGTCATTTGATTAACGGGGTCACATCATTAGGAGAATGATGTGTTTGACTTGACCCATTCCGTTAGCTTAGCACTCGATCGTTTAGTATGTTGCTATTGCTTTCTTCATGACTTATACATGTTCCTATGACTATGAGATTATGCAACTCCCGTTTACCGGAGGAACACTTTGTGTGCTACCAAACGTCACAACGTAACTGGGTGATTATAAAGGTGCACTACAGGTGTCTCCGAAGGTACTTGTTGGGTTGGCATATTTCAAGATTAGGATTTGTCACTCCGATTGTCGGAGAGGTATCTCTGGGCCCACTCAGTAATGCACATCACTATAAGCCTTGCAAGCATTGCAACTAATAAGTTAGTTGTGGGATGATGTATTACGGAAAGAGTAAAGAGACTTGCCGGTAACGAGATTGAATTAGGTATTGAGATACCGACGATCGAATCTCGGGCAAGTAACATACCGATGACAAAGGGAACAATGTATGTTGTTATGCAGTTTGACCGATAAAGATCTTCGTAGAATATGTGGGAGCCAATATGAGCATCCAGGTTCCGCTATTGGTTATTGACCGGAGACGTGTCTCGGTCATGTCTACATAGTTCTCGAACCGGTAGGGTCCGCACGCTTAAAGTTTCGATGACAGTTATATTATGAGTTTATGAGTTTTGATGTACCGAAGGATTTCGGAGTCCCGGATGAGATCAGGGACATGACGAGGAGTCTCGAAATGGTCGATACGTAAAGATCGATATATTGGACAACTATATTTGAACGTCGGAAAGGTTCCGAGTGATTCGGGTATTTATCAGAGTACCGGAGAGTTACGGGAATTCCCTGGGGAGTATATGGGCCTTATTGGGCCATACGGGAATAGAGGAGAGAGGCCGAAAGGAAAGAGGCGCCCCCCTTTGGTCCGAATTGGACAAGGGGTGCAGCCCCTTTTCCTTCTTCCTCTCCCCCTCTTTCCTTCTCTCCTACTCCAACAAGGAAAGGATGAGTCCTACTCCCGGTGGGAGTAGGACTCCCCCCTTGGTGAGCCCTCCTCCTAGGCCGGCCGCCTCCCCCCTTGCTCCTTTATATACGGGGGCAGGGGGGCACCCCAAAGACACAACAATTGATCTGTTTGATCTTTTAGCCGTGTGCGATGCCCCCCTCCACCATAGTCCACCTCGATAATACTGTAGCGGTGCTTAGGCGAAGCCCTGCGTCGGTAGAACATCAATATCGTCACCACGCCGTCGTGCTGACGAAAATCTCCCTCAACACTCGGCTGGATCGGAGTTCGAGGGACGTCATTGGGCTGAACATGTGCTGAACTCGGAGGTGCCGTGCGTTCGGTACTTGATCGGTCGGATCGTGATGACGTACGACTACATCAACCGCGTTGTGCTAACGCTTCCGCTTTTGGTCTACGAGGGTTGGTAGACAACACTCTCCCCTCTCGTTGCTATGCATCACCATGATATTGCGTGTGTGTAAGATTTTTTTTGAAATTACTACATTCCCCAACAGTGGCATCCGAGCCTGGTTTTATGTGTAGATGTCATATGCACGAGTAGAACACAAGTGAGTTGTGGGCGATATAAGTCATACTGCTTACCAGCATGTCATACTTTGGTTCGGCGGTATTGTTGGATGAAGCGGCCCAGACCGACATTACGCGTACGCTTACGCGAGACTGGTTCTACCAACGTGCTTTGCACACAGGTGGCTAGCGGGTGTCAGTTTCTCCAACTTTAGTTGAACCGAGTGTGGCTATGCCCGGTCCTTGCGAAGGTTAAAACAGCACCAACTTGACAAACTATCGTTGTGGTTTTGATGCGTAGGTAAGAACGGTTCTTGCTCAGCCCGTAGCAGCCACGTAAAACTTGCAACAACAAAGTAGAGGACGTCTAACTTATTTTTGCAGGGCATGTTGTGATGTGATATGGTCAAGACGTGATGAGATATAAGTTGTTGTATGAGATGATCATGTTTTGTTGGAATTATCGAAAATTGGCAAAAGCCTTATGGTTGTCTCTCTATTGCATAAGATGCAAGTGCCAAGTAATTGCTTTACTTTATCGCTATGCAATAGCAATAGTTGCAAGAGCAATTGTTGGCGAGATGACCATGTGACGACACATTGATATAGATCAAGATGATGGAGATCATGGTGTCATGCCGGTGACGATGGAGATCATGATGATGCTTTGGAGATGGAGATCAAAGGCACAAGATGATGATGGCCATATCATGTCACATATTATGATTGCATGTGATGTTTATCTTTTATACATCTTATTTTGCTTAGTTCGGCGGTAGCTTTATAAGATGATCTCTCACTAAATTATCAAGGTATAAGTGTTCTCCCTGAGTATGCACCGTTGCGAAAGTTCTTCGTGCTGAGACACCACGTGATGATCGGGTGTGATAGGCTCTACGTTCAAATACAATGGGTGCAAAACAGTTGCACACGCGGAATACTCAGGTTAAACTTGACGAGCCTACCATATAACAGATATGGCCTCGGAACACTAAGACCGAAAGGTCGAGCGTGAATCATATAGTAGATATGATCAACATAGTGATGTTCACCATTGAAACTACTCCATCTCATGTGATGATCGGACATGGTCTAGTTGATATGGATCACGTGATCACTTAGAAGATTAGGGGGATGTCTATCTAAGTGGGAGTTCTTAAGTAATATGATTAAATGAACTTTAATTTATCATGAACTTAGTCCTGGTAGTATTAGCATATCTATGTTGTAGATCAATAGCTCGCGTTGTTGCTTCCCTATGTTATATATATGTTCCTAGAAAAAACTAAGTTGAAAAATGTTAGTAGCAATGATGCGGATTGGATCCGTGATCTGAGGTTTATCCTCATTGCTACACAGAAGAATTATGTCCTTGATGCACTGCTAGCTGACAGACCTATTGCAGGAGCAGATGCAGACGCTATGAACGTTTGGCTACCTCAATATGATGACTACTTGATAGTTTAGTGCACCATGCCTAACGGCTTAGAATCGGGACTTCAAAGACGTTTTGAACGTCATGGACCATATGAGATGTTCCAGGAGTTGAAGTTAATATTTCAAGCAAATAGCCGAGTTGAGAGATATGAAGTCTCCAACAAGTTCTATAGCTAAAAGATGGAGGAGAATAGCTCAAGCAGTGAGCATGTGCTCAGATTGTCTGGGTACTACAATCGCTTGAATCAAGTGGGTGTTAATCTTCCCGATAAAATAGTGATTGACAGAATTCTCTAGTCACCATCACCAAGTTAGTAGAACTTCGTGATGAACTATAATATGCAAGGGCTAACGGAAACGATTCCCAAGCTCTTCGTGATGCTAAAATCGACGAAGGTAGAAATCAATAAAAACATCAAGTGTTGATGGTAGACAAGACCACTAGTTTCAAGAAAAGGGCAAAGGGAAGAAGGGGAACTTCAAGAAAAACGGCAAGCAAGTTGCTGCTCAAGTGAAAAGCCCAAGTCTGGTCCTAAGCCTGAGACTAAGTGCTTCTACTGCAAAGGGACTGGTCACTGGAAGCGGAAATCCCCCAAGTATTTGGCGGATAAGAAGGATGGCAAAGTGAACAAAGGTATATTTGATATACAGATTATTGATGTGTATTTTACTAGTGTTCGTAGCAACCCCTCGGTATTTGATACTGGTTCATTTGCTAAGAGTAGTAACTCGAAATGGGAGTTGCAGAATGAACAGAGACTAGTTAAGGGTGAAGTGACGATGTGTGTTGGAAGTGGTTCCAAAATTGATATGATCATCATCGCACACTCCCTATACTTTCGGGATTAGTGTTGAACCTAAGTAAGTGTTATTTGGTGTTTGTGTTGAGCATGAATGTGATTTGATCATGTTTATTGCAATACGGTTATTCATTTAAGTAAGAGAATAAATTGTTGTTCTGTTTACATGAATAAAACCTTATATGGTTACGCACCCAATGGAAATGGTTCGTTGGATCTCGATCGTAGTGATACACATATTCATAATATTGAAACCAAAAGATGAAAATTTAATAATGATAGTGCAACTTATTTATGGCACTTTCGTTTAGGTCATATTGGTGTGAAGCGCATGAAGAAACTCCAGGCTGATGGGCTTTTGGAATCACTTGATTATGAATCACTTGATGCTTGCGAACCATGCCTCATGAGCAAGGCGAGCAACTGACTTATTGTAAATAATACATACTGATGTATGCGATCCGATGAGTGTTAAGGCTCGCGGCGGGTATCGTTATTTTCTGACCTTCACAGATGATTTGAGCAGATATGGGTATATCTACTTGATGAAACATAAGTCTGAAACATTTGAAAAGTTCAAAGAATTTCAGAGTGAAGTGGAAAATCATCTGGACAAGAAAATAAAGTTTCTACGATCAGATAGTGGAGACCAATATTTGATTTACGAGTTTGGTCTTCAATTAAAACAATGTGGAATATTTTCACAAACTCATGCCACCTGGAACACCACAGCATAATGGTGTGTCCGAACGTCATAACCGTACTTTATTGGATATAGTGCAATCTATGATTTTCCTACCGATTTACCACTATCGTTTTGGGGTTATGCATTAGAGACAGCTGCATTCACATTAAAAGGGCACCATCTAAATCTGTTGAGACGACACCGTATGAACTATGGTTTGGCAAGAAACCAAAGTTGTCGTTTCTAAAAGTTTGGGACTGCAATGCTTATGTGAAAAAGTTTCACCATGATAAGCTCAAACCCAAATCGGAGAAATATGTCTTCATAGAATACCCAAAGGAAACTGCTGGGTACACCTTCTATCACAGATCCAAAGGCAAGATATTCGTTGCTAAGAATGGATGCTTTCTAGAGAAGGAGTTTCTCTCGAAAGAAGTGAGTGGGAGGAAAGTAGAACTTGATAAGCTAATTGTACCTTCTCCCTTATTGGAAAGTAGTTCATCACAGAAGTCTGTTCCTATGACTACTACACCAATTAGTGAGGAAGCTAATGATGACGATCATGTAACTTCAGATCAAGTTACTACCGAATCTCGTAGGTAAACCAGAGTGAGATCCGCACCAGAGTGGTACGGTAATCCTGTTCTGGAAGTCATGTTACTAGACCATGACGAACTTGCGAACTATGAGGAAGCGATGATGAGCCCAGATTCCGCGAAATGGTTTGAGGCCATGAAATCTGAGATAGGATCCATGTATGAGAACAAAGTATGGACTTTGGTTAACTTGCCCGATGATCGGGAAGCCATCGAAAATAAATGGATCTTCAAGAGGAAGACGGACGCTGATAGTAGTGTTACTATCTACAAAGCTAGACTTGTCGAAAAAGGTTTTTGACAAAGCTCAAGGTGTTGACTACGATGAGATTTTCTCACTCGTATTGATGCTTAAAGTCTGTCCGAATCATGTTAGCAATTGCCACATTTTTTGAAATCTGGCAAATGGATAACAAAACTGCAATCCTTAATGGATTTCTTAAGGAAGAGTTGTATATGATGCAACCAGAAGGTTTTGTCAATCCTAAAGGCATTAACAAAATGTGCAAGCTCCAGCGATCCATCTATGGACTGGTGCAAGCATCTCAGAGTTGGAATATACGCTTTGATAAGTTGATCAAATGATATAGTTTTATACAGACTTGCGGTGAAGCCTGTATTTACAAGAAAGTGAGTGGGAGCACTACAACATTTCTGATAAGTATATGTGAATGACATATTGTTGATCGGAAATAATGTAGAATTATTCTGCAAAGCATAAAGGAGTGTTTGAAAGGAGTTTTTCAAAGAAAGACCTCGGTGAAGCTGCTTACATATTGAGCATCAAGATCTATAGAGATAGATCAAGATGCTTGATAAGTTTTTTCAGTGAGTACATACCTTGACAAGATTTTGAAGTAGTTCAAAATGGAACAATCAAAGAAAGAGTTCTTGCCTATGTTACAAGGTGTGAAATTGAGTAAGACTCAAAGCCCGACCACGGCAGAAGATAGAAAGAGAATGAAAGTCATTCCCTATGCCTCAACCATAGGTTCTAAAAAGTATGCCATGCTATGTACCAGATCTATTGTATACCCTACACTGATTTTGGCAAGGGAGTACAATAGTGATCTAGGAGTAGATCACTGGACAACGGTCAAAATTATCCTTAGTGGAATAAGGATATGTTTCTCGATTATGGAGGTGACAAAAAGGTTCGTCGTAAAGGGTTACGTCGATGCAAGTTTTGACACTAATCCAGATGACTCTAAGTCTCAATCTGGATTCATATTGAAAGTGGGAGCAATTAGCTAGAGTAGCTCCGTGCAGAGCATTGTAGACATAGAATTTTGCAAAATACATACGGGTCTGAATTTGGCAGACCCGTTGACTAAATTTCTCTCCCAAGCAAAACATGATCACTCTTTGGGTGCTAATCACTTAATGATGTGGGCTAGATTATTGACTCTAGTAAACCCTTTGGGTGTTAGTCACATGGAGATGTGAACTAATCACATAAAGATGTGAACTATTGGTGTTAAATCACATGGTGATGTGAACTAGATTATTGACTCTAGTGCAAGTGGGAGACTGAAGGAAATATGCCCTAGAGGTAATAATAAAGTTATTATTTATTTTCTTATTTCATGATAAATGTTTATTATGAATGCTAGAATTGTATTAACCGAAAACATAATACATGTGTGAATACATAGACAAACATAGTGTCACTAGTATGCCTCTACTTGACTAGCTCGTTAATCAAAGATGGTTAAGTTTCCTAACCATAGACATGAGTTGTCATTTGATTAACGGGATCACATCGTTAGGAGAATGATGTGATTGACTTGACCCATTCCGTTAGCTTAGCAATCATCGTTTAGTATGTTGCTATTGCTTTCTTCATGACTTATACATGTTCCTATGACTATGAGATTATGCAACTCCCGTTTACCGGAGGAACACTTTGTGTGCTACCAAACGTCACAACGTAACTGGGTGATTATAAAGGTGCACTACAGGTGTATCCGAAGGTACTTGTTGGGTTGGCGTATTTCGAGATTAGGATTTGTCACTCCGATTGTCGGAGAGGTATCTCTGGGCCCACTCAGTAATGCACATCACTATAAGCCTTGCAAGCATTGCAACTAATGAGTTAGTTGCGGGATGATGTATTACGGAAAGAGTAGAGAGACTTGCCGGTAACGAGATTGAACTAGGTATTGAGATACCGACGATCGAATCTCGGGCAAGTAACATACCGATGACAAAGGGAGCAATGTATGTTGTTATGTGATTTGACCGATAAAGATCTTCGTAGAATATGTGGGAGCCAATATGAGCATCCAGGTTCCGCTATTGGTTATTGACCGGAGACGTGTCTCGGTCATGTCTACATAGTTCTCGAACCCGTAGGGTCCGCACGCTTAAAGTTTCGATGACACTTTTATTATGAGTTTATGAGTTTTGATGTACCGAAGGATTTTGGAGTCCCGGATGAGATCGGGGACATGACGAAGAGTCTCAAAATGGTCGAGACGTAAAGATCAATATACTGGACGACTATATTCGGACATCGGAAAGGTTCCGAGTGATTCGAGTATTTATTGGAGTACCGGCGAGTTACGAGAATTCACCGGGGAGTATACGGGCCTTATTGGGCCATACGGGAATAGAGGAGAGAGGCCAAAAGGAAGAGAGGCACGCGCCCCCCCTCTGGTCCGAATTGGACATGGGGTGTAGCCCCCTTTTCCTTCTTCCTCTCCCCCTCTTTCCTTCTCTCCTACTCAAACAAGGAAAGGAGGAGTCCTACTCCCGGTGGGAGTAGGACTCCCCCCTTGGTGCGCCCTCCTCCTAGGCCGTCCGCCTCCCCCCTTTCTCCTTTATATACGGGGGCAGGGGGCACCCCAAGACACAACAATTGATCTGTTTGATTTTTTAGCCGTGTGCGGTGCCCCCCTCCACCATAGTCCACCTCGATAATACTGTAGCGGTGCTTAGGCGAAGCCCTGTGTCGGTAGAACATCAACATCGTCACCATGCCGTCGTGCTGATGAAACTCTCCCTCAACACTCGGCTGGATCGTAGTTCGAGGGACATCATCGGGCTGAACGTGTGCTGAACTCGGAGGTGCCGTGCGTTCGGTACTTGATCGGTCGGATCGTGAAGACGTACGCCTACACGAACCGCGTTGTGCTAACACTTCCGCTTTTGGTCTACGAGGGTACATAGACAACACTCTCCCCTCTCGTTGCTATGCATCACCATGATCTTGCGTGTGCGTAGGAATTTTTTTGAAATTACTACATTCCCCAACAGTGGCATCCGAGCCTGGTTTTATGCGTAGATGTCATATGCACGAGTAGAACACAAGTGAGTTGTGGGCGATATAAGTCATTCTGCTTACCAACATGTCATACTTTGGTTCGGCGGTATTGTTGGATGAAGTGGCCCGGACCGACATTACGCGTACGCTTACGCGGGACTGGTTCTACCAACGTGCTTTGCACACATGTGGCTAGCGGGTGTCAGTTTCTCCAACTTTAGTTGAACCGAGTGTGGCTACGCCCGGTCCTTGCGAAGGTTAAAACAGCACCAACTTGACAAACTATCGTTGTGGTTTTGATGCGTAGGTAAGAACGGTTCTTGCTCAGCCCGTAGCAGCCACGTAAAACTTGCAACAACAAAGTAGAGGACGTCTAACTTGTTTTTGCAGGGCATGTTGTGATGTGATATGGTCAAGACGTGATGAGATATAAGTTGTTGTATGAGATGATCATGTTTTGTTGGAATTATCGAAAATTGGCAAAAGCCTTATGGTTGTCTCTCTATTGCATAAGATGCAAGTGCCAAATAATTGCTTTACTTTATCGCTATGCGATAGCAATAGTTGCAAGAGCAATTGTTGGCGAGACGACCATGTGACGACACATTGATATAGATCAAGATGATGGAGATCATGGTGTCATGCCGATGACGATGGAGATCATGACGATGCTTTGGAGATGGAGATCAAAGGCACAAGATGATGATGGCCATATCATGTCACATATTATGATTGCATGTGATGTTTATCTTTTATACATCTTATTTTGCTTAGTTCGGCGGTAGCTTTATAAGATGATCTCTCACTAAATTACCAAGGTATAAGTGTTCTCCCTGAGTACGCACCGTTGCGAAAGTTCTTCGTGTTGAGACACCACGTGATGATCGGGTGTGATAGGCTCTACGTTCAAATACAACGGCTGCAAAACAGTTGCACACGCGGAATACTCAGGTTAAACTTGACGAGCCTAACATATAACAGATATGGCCTCGGAACACTAAGACCGAAAGGTCGAGCGTGAATCATATAGTAGATATGATCAACATAGTGATGTTCACCATTGAAACTACTCCATCTCACGTGATGATCGGACATGGTCTAGTTGATATGGATCACGTGATCACTTAGAAGATTAGGGGGATGCCTATCTAAGTGGGAGTTCTTAAGTAATATGATTAATTGATCTTTAATTTATCATGAACTTAGTCCTGGTAGTATTAGCATATCTATGTTGAAGATCAATAGCTTGCGTTGTTGCTTCCCTATGTTATATATATGTTCCTATAGAAAACTAAGTTGAAAAATGTTAGTAGCAATGATGCGGATTGGATCCGTGATCTGAGGTTTATCCTCATTGCTACACAGAAGAATTATGTCCTTGATGCACCGCTAGGTGACAGACCTATTGCAGGAGCAGATGCAGACGCTATGAACGTTTGGCTACCTCAATATGATGACTACTTGATAGTTTAGTGCATCATGCGTAACGGCTTAGAATCGGGACTTCAAAGACGTTTTGAACGTCATGGACCATATGAGATGTTCCAGGAGTTGAAGTTAATATTTCAAGCCAATATGAGCATCCAGGTTCCGCTATTGGTTATTGACCGAAGACGTGTCTCGGTCATGTATACATAGTTCTCGAACCCGTAGGGTTCGCACGCTTAAAGTTTCGATGACAGTTATATTATGAGTTTATGAGTTTTGATGTACCGAAGGAGTTCGGAGTCCCGGATGAGATCGGGGACATGACGAGGAGTTTCAAAATGGTCGAGACGTAAAGATCGATATATTGGACGACTATATTCGTACATCGGAAAGGTTCCGAGTGATTCGGGTATTTATCAGAGTACCGGAGAGTTACGGGAATTCGCCGGGGAGTATATGGGCCTTATTGGGCCATATGGGAATAGAGGAGAGAGGCCAAAAGGAAGGAGGCACGCGCCCCTGGTCCGAATTGGACAAGGGGTGCAGCCCCCTTTTCCTTCTTCTTCTCCCCCTCTTTCCTTCTCTCCTACTCCAACAAGGAAAGGAGGAGTCCTACTCCCGGTGGGAGTAGGACTCCCCCCTTGGTGCGCCCTCCTCCTAGGCCGTCTGCCTCCCCCCTTGCTCCTTTATATACGGGGGCAGGGGGCACCCCCAAGACACAACAATTGATCTGTTTGATTTTTTAGCCGTGTGCGATGCCCCCTCCACCATAGTCCACCTCAATAATACTGTAGCTGTGCTTAGGCGAAGCCCTGCGTCGGTAGAACATCAACATCGTCACACACCGTCGTGCTGACGAAACTCTCCCTCAACACTCGGCTGGATCGGAGTTCGAGGGACGTCATCGGGCTGAACGTGTGCTGAACTCGGAGGTGTCATGCGTTCAGTACTTGATCGGTCGGATCGTGAAGACGTACAACTACATCATCCGCGTTGTGCTAATGCTTCCGCTTTTGGTCTACGAGGGTACGTAGACAACACTCTCCCCTCTCGTTGCTATGCATCACCATGATCTTGCGTGTGCGTAGGAATTTTTTGAAATTACTACGTTCCCCAACATAGAAGAGTTTGATAATTTTATTGTCAAACAAGAAAATTTTAATGCTTATTTTGGTAGACAAATGAAATACAATTCAAATATGCTTAAACACATGGGTGATTATATGGCTACTGTTAATGGTAAACTTAAACTCGTTAGAAAACATGCTTCTATGGTTACCACTCAAGTAGAACAAGTACTTAAAGCTCAAAATGATTTGCTCAATGACATGAATAGTAAGAAAAATGACTATGCTGTTAGAGTGGCTACTAGACTGGTAGAATGACTCAGGAACCTTTCTATCCTTAAGGACACCCTAAGAGAGTTGAGCAAGATTCTCAGAGAAATAATATTGATGCACCTAGTCCTTCTAAAAGGAAGAAAAAAAATGATAGGACTTTGCATGCTTCTAGTGAACCTATTGCTGAACCACCTGATAATTCAAATGATATATCTATTTCTGATGCTGAAACGCAATCTGGTAATGAACATGAACCTAATGAAAATGCTAATGATGATGTTCATGATGATGCTCAACCTAGTATTGAAAATTGAACCTGCTGTTGATCTTGATAACCCACAATCGAAGAATCAGCGTTATGATAAGAGAGACTTTGTTGCTAGGAAACACGGTAAAGAAAGAGAACCATGGGTTCAGAAACCCATGCCTTTTCCTCCGAAACCATCCAAGAAAAAGGATGATGAGGATTTTGAGCGCTTTGCTGAAATGATTAGACCTATCTTTTTGCGGATGCGGTTAACTGATATGCTCAAAATGAATCCTTATGCTAAGTATATGAAAGATATTGTTACAAATAAAAGAAAGATACCGGAAGCTGAAATTTCCACCATGCTTGCTAATTATACTTTTAAGGGTGGAATACCAAAGAAACTAGGAGATCCAGGAGTACCCACTATACCATGCTCCATTAAAAGAAATTATGTTAAAACTGCTTTATGTGATCTTGGAGCTGGTGTTAGTGTTATGCCTCTCTCTTTATACCATAGACTTGACCTGAATAAGTTGACACCTACTGAAACATCTTTGCAAATGGCTGATAAATCAACTGCTATACATGTCGATGTTTGTGAGGATGTGCCTGTTGTGGCTGCAAACGTTACCATTTTAATGGACTTTGTTATTCTTGATATTCCCGAGGACGATAGTATGTCTATTATCCTTGGAAGACCTTTTTTGAATACTGCATGGGCTTTTATTGATTGCAACAAAGGCAATGTCACTTTTCATGTTAATGGTAATGAGCATACGATACACTTTCCGAGGAAACAACCTCAAATTCATAGTATCAACTCTATTAGAAAAATTCCATCGATTATTATTGGAGGTTTTGAGTTTCCTCTTCCTACTGTCAAAAAGAAATATGATATTCTTATTATTGGGGATGTGCATATCCCCGTTGAGGTAACATAGTGTTATTCGAAATTTCTCCGGTTCCATGTTATTCGGAATGAGTTCGTTAACAAGACTTGATCAACCTTGTTAGTGGATTCCTTTTGATGAGCATGAGATGGATGAAACTAGAAGGCACAACCTTCTGTACCCTCTTTCTACTTTCTCTTATTTAGTTGAAATAAAGTAAAATAGTATTTTTCTGTCTGTTTTCTGATTTATCTGTGCAATATAAAAATACCCCAAAAATAAAAGTTCTCCAAATGCCCTGAAAATGGAATATGATTTTTTCTAGAATATTTGAGAATTTCTGGCACTGAGAACACTGCAGGAGGGGGAAGCACCTGGCCACGAGGGTGGAGGGCGTGCCCTACCCCCTGGGCGCGCCCACTGCCTCATGGGCCCATGGTGGCCCTCCTCCACTTATTCCTGCACCCATACAGTTCTTCTTCCTCCCACAAACACCAATATCTAGCTCAAGCACGAGTTCTAGCTCACTTTGCTGTGATTTTCGATCTCCTTGCTCAAAGCACCTTTAACAAAATTGCTTGGGGGATTGTTCCTTGGTATGTGACTCCTCCATTGGTCCAATTAGTTTTTGTTCTAGTGCTCTATTCTTTGCAAATTTGTGCTGCCTAGGTGACCATGTTCTTGAGCTTGCATGTCAAATGTATATGGTTCCAAGTAGTTCTAATGCTTGATATAGTCTCTTGGCACTTGTAGGAGTAGTTGCTATCAATTTTATTGAGCTTGGTTCACTTTTGTTTGAAGTTACTAAAAAATTTCAGAGGAAGAAATATGCTTAGGAAAATGTTCCAAGGTGGTTCTTCAAGGAAGCAAGGACCTAGGCTTCCAATGCGTGATGCTGATGAGGAGCCACCAAGGGATGCTCCAGTGCGGCCTTGTGAGTGGCCTTCAGGAAATTTTATGGATCGAGCGGGAATCAAGGAAGAATTTAACTCATACTTGTGTATTCTGATCTTGTGAGCTTTGAGGCAGGGAAGTGCAGCCAATACCATCATCTCACTAGTTCATTTGTGAGGAGGTTTGAATTGTCATCTTCAAGTAGTTCTCCAACTGTCCTGTTTGATCTTTATGAAAAATCTTATACCGTGGACTTAGAGGATTTTACTTCTGCTTGCAAACTCCCACAATGGGGTAGTGTTAGTGATCCCCGTAAATCTGAATTTAGAAACTTTCTTGCTGGTATAACCGTGGGGGAATCTAGAGATACAGCACAGGCTACCATAGGGAGCATTCATTTTCCTGCCATACATTATTTTACTCTCTTCATAGGTAGGTGCATAAATGGTAAAGATGAAGCATGTCATATGTGTGTGCCTGACCCCAGTATTCTTAGGAGTGCTGTGTTAGGAGACAAATCTTATAATTTGGGAGCCATTGTTGCACATAGGTTGCATAATAATAGATTTAATGAAGATTTCTTCGGTGGAATTTATGCAACCCACTTAGCTGATTTTCTTGGTGTGGACGTTCACGAGGATGACATTGAGTTGCCTCCTACTTATTTAGACTATAATTCTATGGTCCACCACCAGTTTGTTGAGAGGAATGAATCACCTCTCCAGTATCGACTAATCTTTGACAAACGGCCTGTTGTCTGTATTACTCTCCCTGCCCCTGCCTTCTTTGATTATCAGGCAAAAGGAAGACATTTTATTACCAAAGAGGAGGCAGATGGGTACGAGAGGAGGGCGGAGGCAGCTCGCCGCCACGCTGCAGCTCAGGAGGCGATAGTCGCTGCATCGCAGTACGACCCCACCTACACCTACGGATATCCGCCAGGCCATCCTTGGCAATGAACCAACTTAGGCCAAAAGCCTAAGCTTGGGGGAGTACGTATTTCCCACCGACATTACATTTATGTTCACACACACTCATTGCTAGATGTCGGTGCTCATACTCTTTCACTGTAATATCCATGCTAGTTTATTTTATTTTTCTTGCTTTCTTCTTATGTGTTTGATAAACCTTAAGAAAACAAAAAAAATTAGTAATAGCTTCTAGCTAGTTTACTTTCTTGCTGTAGTAGTAATAATTAAAAAGAAAACCCAAAAAAAATATTTCCCGTTCTTCTTTTGCTTGTTGGGAGCTTTCCCGTGTAAATAGTTTTATTTCTTTTCTTTTCTTTGGGGATCGATAGGAGAAGACCATAATTAAATTGTTGAAGTTACTCTTATATGCATTATTGTTGATTTAACCAAGAGCCCATATTGCCTTGCCTTCTCCTGTTTATTGAATGCTCGCAGATTCCAACTTAGTCCAATGCACGTGCACTCTTATTATTATGCACTTTGTTCGGTCGTGCAAGTGAAAGGCAATTATGATGATATATGATGGACTGACTGAGATGAGAAAAGCTGGTATGAACTCGACCTCTCTTGTTTATGTAAATATTATTAGTTCATCGTTCCTCATTCAACCTATTATGAATAAACATGTTTGCAATGACAATTAGAGATCATAGTTGCTCGTGCCATGCTTGATTAGCTATGAGTTATAATGGTTTACCTTGCGTGCCAACATGCTATTAAAATGGTTGTGATGTGGTATAGTGGGGTGGTATCCTCTTTTGAATGATTTAAGTGACTCGACTTGGCACATGTTCACACATGTAGTTGAAAGAAATCAACATAGCCTTCACGGTATTTATGTTCATGGTGGATTATATCCTACTCATGCTTGCATCCAATGTTTATTAATTTTAATGCATGTTCATGACTGTTGTCGCTCTCTAGTTGGTCGCTTCCCAGTCTTTTGCTAGCCTTCACCTGTACTGAGCGGGAATACTGCTTGTGCATCCAATCCCTTAAACCCCAAAGCTATTCCATATGAGTCCACCATACCTTCCTATATGCGGTATTTACCTGCTGTTCCAAGTAAATTTGTATGTGCCAAACTCTAAATCTTCAAATAAACATTCTGTTTTGTATGCTCGAATAGCTCATGTATCAACTAGGGCTGTCCATATCTTCCATTTTATGCGGGTTATTCTCAAGAGGAGTGGACTCCGCTCGTCACTCATGAGAAAATGGCTGGTCACCGGGATGCCCAGTCCCATGCTTTATGCAAACTAAATCAAATTAATTGCAAACAAAACTCCCCCTGGGACTGTTGCTAGTTGGAGACACTCGTTGTTTCGAGCAAGTCATGGATTGATGCTTGTTGGTGGAGGGGGAGTATGAACTTTACCATTCTGTTTGGGAACCGACTATAATGTGTGTAGCATGGAAGATATCGCCATTTCTTGGTTGTTATGTTGACAATGAAAGTATGCCCCTCAAAATATTATTTATCTCTATTTCAAAACCGAGCTCTGGCACCTCTACAAATCCCTACTTCCCTCTGCGAAGGGCCTGTCTATTTATGTTGAGTCATCACCCTCTTATTAAAAAGCATCAGCTAGGGAGCACCGCTGTCATTTGCATCCATTACTGTTAATTTACATTGGGTATGACTATGGTTGGATCTCTTTTACCATGAATTACAATGTCTAGTCAGTCCTTGATCTTTAAAGGTGCTCTGCGTTTATGTTTTGTGGTCTCAGAAAGAGCTAGCGAGATACCATCTTGTTATATCATATCATGATTGTTTTGAGAAAGTGTTGTCATTCGAGATTTATTATTATGGCTCGCTAGTTGATTATGCTATTGACATGAGTAAACATGAGACCCGAGAGTTATTGCAGATGTGGTTAGTCATAAACTTTGCTGAAAACTTGAATGCTGGCTTTACATATGTACAACAACAAGAGCAAACAGAGTTTGTAAAAGTTTTTCTTTATCACTTTCAGTTTGTCAACTGAATTTCTTGAGGACAAGCAAAGGTTTAAGCTTGGGGGAGTTGATACGTCTCTGTCGTATCTACTTTACCAAACACTTTTGCCCTTGTTTTGGACTCTAACTTGTATGATTTGAATGAAACTGACCCGGACTGACGCTGTTTTCAGCAGACTTTCCATGATGTTATTTATGTGCAGAAACAAAAGTTCTCGGAATGACCTGAAACTTCACGGAACGTCTATTTGGAATTAATAAAAAATCCTTGCAAAATATGAAAACCAGGGGGCCCACACCCTGTCCATGAGGGTGGGGGCGCATCTTCCCCCCTAGGGCGCGCCCCTACCTCGTGGGCCCCCTGAGGCTCCTCCGACGCCAACTCCAACTCTATATATTTGCTTTCGGGGAGGAAAAAATAAAGGAGAAGAATTCATCGCGTTTTATGATACATAGCTGCCGCCAAGCCCTAAAACCTCTTGGGAGGGCTGATTTGGAGTTTGTTCGGGGCTCTGGAGAGGGGAATCCGTCGCCATCGTCATCATCAACCATCCTCCATCACCAATTTCATGATGCTCACCGTCGTGCGTGAGTAATTCCATCATAGGCTTGTTGGACAGTGATGGGCTGGATGAGATCTATCATGTAATCGAGTTAGTTTTGTTAGGGTTTGATCCCTAGTATCCACTATGTTCTGAGATTGATGTTGCTATGACTTTGCTATGCTTAATGCTTGTCACTAGGGCCCGAGTGCCATGATTTCAGATCTGAACCTATTATGTTTTCATTAATATATGTGAATTCTTGATCCTATCTTGCAAGTCTATAATCACCTACTATGTGTTATGATCCGGCAAGCCCAAAGTGACAATAATCGGGACCACTCTCGGTGATGACCGTAGTTTGAGGAGTTCATGTATTCACTATGTGCTAATGATTTGGTCTGGTACTCTATTAAAAGGAGGCCTTAATATCCCTTAGTTTCCATTAGGACCCCGCTGCCACGGGAGGGTAGGACAAAATATGTCATGCAAGTTCTTTTCCATAAGCACGTATGACTATATTCGGAATACATGCCTACATTACATTGATGAATTGGAGCTAGTTCTGTGTCACCCTATGTTATGACTGTTACATGATAAACCGCATCCGGCATAATTCTCCATCACAGATCCAATGCCTACGAGCTTTTCACATATTGTTCTTCGCTTATTTACTTTTCCGTTGCTACTGTTACAATCACTACAAAATACCAAAAATATTACTTTTGCTATCTTTACTTTTGCTACCGTTACCACTACTATCATATTACTTTGCTACTAAATACTTTGCTGCAGATACTAAGTTATCCAGGTGTGGTTGAATTGACAACTCAACTGCTAACACTTGAGAATATTCTTTGGCTCCCCTTGTGTCGAATCAATAAATTTGGGTTGAATACTCTACCCTCGAAAACTGTTGCGAGACCCTATACTTGTGGGTTATCAGAGTTTCTTCATGCGCTTTACACCAATATGACCTAAACGGCAGTGCCACAAATAAGTTGCACTATCATTATTAACTTTGCATCTTTTGGCATCAATATTATGTGTATCACTGTGATCGAGATTCAGTAAACCATTCACATTGGATGTAAGACCATAGAAGGTTTTATTCATGTAAACAGAACAGCAATTATTCTGACTTAAATGAATAACCGTATCGCAATAAACATGATCCAATCATATTTATACTCAACGCAAACACCAAATAACATTTATTCAGTTCCGATACTAATCCCGAAGGTAGAGGGAGTATGCGATGGTGATCTTATCAACCTTGGAATCATTTCCAACACACATCGTCACCTCACCCTCAACTAGTCTTTGTTCATTTTGTAATTCCTGTTTCGAGTTACTAATCATAGTAACTAAACAGGTATCAAATACCCAGGGGCTACTATGAACACTAGTAAAGTACACATTAATAACATGTATATCATATATACTTTTGTTCACTTTGCCATCCTTCTTATCCGCCAAGTATTTGGGGCAGTTTCGCTTCCAGTGACCATTTCCTTTGCTGTAGAAGCACTCAGGTTCAGGCTTGGGTCTAGCTTTGGGCTTCTTCATGGGAGTGGCAACTTGCTTGCCATTCTTCTTTAAGTTCCCTTTCTTGCCCTTTTACTTGAAACTAGCTACACTACAGAAAAAGACACATCCATGACGTTTTGGGCCGAACAATTTTTTTCTGTCATACATATGACACTTCTATGACGACAATTGTGACAAAACCCGGTATCATCATAGATGTGGTGAGCTCCTACTTCTATGACAAAAAATCATGATAGAAAATGGGCTTTTCGTCCTGGGCGGGCCGGAGACGCAGCTGCATGACATTCTTTGGGCCGTCCATGATGGAAAAAACCGTGGTAGAAGCGAGGGGGGGGGGAATTTCGAGGAGTTCCCGGTTACGGTGGGAGGTCGGGGCCGAGTGATGCGCGTTTCTCTCGTACACGTACGCGCGTGTGTGCGAGGCGTTGGCTCTAACTGAACCCGAGCGAGGCGTTAGGCTCTAACTGAACCTGAGCGATTGCACTGCAGGCTACGCTTTACTGAACCCGGGCGATCGATTGATGGCTATTAACTGAACGCTATCGAGCCATTCCTTTTCTACTGCTGCTAACTGAAGCCGATCGATCGGATGAACAACGAGCGTTGTGGGGTGGGGGTTGGATGAATAGTGAGCAGTGGTGTTGCCTCTGGATGAACAAGACCTCGTGGTGTGGAGGGGTGGATGAACAGTAGATGGTGGAGGAGTGCCCGTGGAGGGGTGGTTGAACAGTAGCCGGCGGAGTAGCGCGCGGTGGAGGCTGGATGAACAGGAGCCCGTGGAGGCTGGAGGATGTCGACGGTGGAGATAAACAGTATCCCGTGGAGTCCCGTTTTGCCGTACGCCACACCCCCTCCCGATGAACAGGACCCCCGTTTCGACCGTAGGAGGTCCGATTCGTCCGTTTTGCGGTATGCCACACCCCTCCTGATCAACAGGACCCCCTTTTCGACCGTTGGAGGTCCGTTTCCTCCGTTTTGCGGTACGCCACACCCCTCCCGATCAACAGGACCCCCGTTTCGACCGTAGGAGGTCCGTTTCCTCCGTTTTGCGGTACGCCACACACCTCCCGATCAACAGGGCCCCTGTTTCGACCGTAGGAGGTCCGTTTCCTCCAATTTGCGATACGCCACACCCCTCCTCATGAACACGACGCATTCCGTTGCCTCCCCGTGAACACGACGCATTCTGTTGCCTCCCCATGAACACGACGACGATGTTGTTTCTCCGCTCCGACCCAGCCATGTATGTTGGAAATATGCCCTAGAGGCAATAATAAAAGCATTATTATTATATTTCCTTGTTCATGATAATTGTCTTTATTCGTGCTATAATTGTGTTATCCGGAAATCGTAATACATGTGTGAATAACAGACAACAACATGTCCCTAGTAAGCCTCTAGTTGACTAGCTCGTTAATCAATAGATAGTCATGGTTTCCTGACTATGGGCATTGGATGTCAATGATAACGAGATCACATCATTAGGAGAATGATGTGATGGACGAGACCCAATCCTAAACATAGCATAAGATCGCATAGTTCGTTTGCTAGAGTTTTCCAATGTCAAGTATCCTTTCCTGAGACCATGAGACCGTGTAACTCCCGGATACCGTAGGAGTGCTTTGGGTGTGCCAAACGTCACAACGTAACTGGGTGACTATAAAGGTATACTACGGGTATCTCCGAAAGTGTCTGTTGGGTTGACAAGGATCGAGACTGGGATTTGTCACTCCGCTTGACGGAGAGGTATCACCGGGCCCACTCAGTAATGCATCATCATAATGAGCTCAATGTGATCAAAGTGTTTGATCAAAGGATCATGCATTACGGTACGAGTAAAGTGACTTGCCGGTAACGAGATTGAACGAGGTATTGGGATACCGACGATCGAATCTCGGGCAAGTAAAATACCGATTGACAAAGGGAATCGTATACGGGATTAATTGAATCCTCGACATCGTGGTTCATCCGATGAGATCATCGTGGAGCATGTGGGAGCCAACATGGGTATCCAGATCCCGCTGTTGGTTATTGCCCGAGAGCCGTCTCGGTCATGTCTGCTTGTCTCCCGAACCCGTAGGGTCTACACACTTAAGGTTCGGTGACGCTAGGGTTGTAGGGATATGTATATGCAGTAATCCGAATGTTGTTCGGAGTCCCGGATGAGATCCCGGACGTCACGAGGAGTTTCGGAATGGTCCGGAGGTAAAGAATTATATATGGGAAGTGCTGTTTTGGCCATCGGGACAAGTTTCGGGGTCACCGGTATTGTACCGGGACCACCAGAAGGGTCCCGGGGGTCCACCGGGTGGGGCCACCTGCCTCGGGGGGCTACATGGGCTGTAGGGGGTGCGCCTTGGCCTACATGGGCCAAGGGGAACCAGCCCCAAGAGGCCCATGCGCCTAGGGTTCCAAAGGGGAAGAGTCCCACAAGTGGAAGGCACCTCCTAGGTGCCTTGGGGGGGAGGAAATCCTCCCTGGCCGCCGCCCCCTTGGGAGATCAGATCTCCCAGGTCCGGCGCCCCCCAAGAGGCCTATATAAAGGGGGAGGGGAGGGGGGCAGCCGCACCCCTTGCCCTGGCGCCTCCCTCTCCCTCTCCAACACCTCCTCCTCCTCTGTAGAGCTCGGCGAAGCGCTGCCGGAGTACTGCAGCTCCACCATCACCACGTCGTCGTGCTGCTGCTGGAGCCATCTTCCTCAACATCTCCTTTGCCTTGCTGGATCAAGAAGAAGGAGACGTTACGCTGACCGTACGTGTGTTGAACGCGGAGGTGCCGTCCGTTCGGTGCTAGGATCTCCGGTGATTTGGATCACGCCGTGTACGACTACCTCATCCCCGTTCGTTGAACGCTTCCGCTCGCGATCTACAAAGTGGTATGTAGATGCAATCTCTCTCCCATGACTCGTTGCTTAGATGAACTCATAGACGGATCTTGGTGAAACCGTAGGAAAAAATTTAATTTTCTGCAACGTTCCCCAACAGTGGCATCATGAGCCAGGTCTATGCGTAGTTCTCTATTGCACAAGTAGAACACAATTTGTTGTGGGCGTAGATGTTGTCAACTTTCTTGCCGCTACTAGTCTTATCTTGCCTCAGCGGTATTGTGGGATGAAGCGGCCCGGACCAACCTTACACGTACGCTTACGTGAGACTGGTTCCACCGACTAACATGCACTAGTTGCATAAGGTGGTTGGCGGGTGTCTGTCTCTCCCACTTTAGTTGGAGCGGATTCGATGAAAAGGGTCCTTATGAAGGGTAAATAGAAGTTGACAAATCCCGTTGTGGCTTTCACGTAGGTAAGAAAACGTTCTTGCTAGAACCCTAATTCAGCCACGTAAAACTTGCAACAACAATTAGAGGACGTCTAACTTGTTTTTGCAGCAAGTGCTTTGTGATATGATATGGCCAAAGTTGTGATGAATGATGAATGATCTATATGTGATGTATGAGATGTTCGTGCTATTGTAATAGGAATCACGACTTGCATGTCGATGAGTATGACAACCGACAGGAGCCATAGGAGTTGTCTTTATTTTTTGTATGACCTGCGTGTCATTGAGAGACGCCATGTAAATTACTTTACTTTATTGCTAAACGCGTTAGCCATAGTAGTAGAAGTAATAGTTGGCGAGCAACTTCATGGAGACACGATGATGGAGATCATGATGATGGAGATCATGGTGTCAAGCCGGTGACAAGATGATCATGGAGCCCCAAGATGGAGATCAAAGGAGCTATGTGATATTGGCCATATCATGTCACATTTATTTGATTGCATGTGATGTTTATCATGTTTTGCATCTTTTTTACTTAGAACGACGGTAGTAAATAAGATGATCCCTCATAATAATTTCAAGAAGTGTTCCCCCTAACTGTGCACCGTTGCTACAGTTCGTTGTTTCGAAGCACCACGTGATGATCGGGTGTGATAGATTCTAACGTTCACATACAACGGGTGTAAGACAGATTTACACATGCAAACACTTAGGTTGACTTGACGAGCCTAGCATGTACAGACATGGCCTCGGAACACAGAAGACCGAAAGGTCGAGCATGAGTCGTATAGAAGATACGATCAATATGAAGATGTTCACCAATGTTGACTAGTCCGTCTCACGTGATGATCGGACACGGTCTAGTTGACTTGGATCATGTAATACTTAGATGACTAGAAGAGGGATGTCTATCTAAGTGGGAGTTCATTAAATAATTTGATTAGATGGACTTTATTATGATGAACTTAGTCTAAAATATTTACAATATGTCTTGTAGATCAAATGGCCAACGTAGTCCTCAACTTCAACGCGTTCCTAGAGAAAACCAAGCTGAAAGACGATGGCAGCAACTATACGGACTGGGTCCGGAACCTGAGGATCATCCTCATAGCTGCCAAGAAAGATTATGTCCTACGAGCACCGCTGGGTGACGCACCTGTCCTCCCTGCAGAACAAGACGTTATGAACGCTTGGCAGTCACGCTCCGATGATTACTCCCTCGTTCAGTGCGGCATGCTTTACAGCTTAGAGCCGGGGCTCCAAAAGCGTTTTGAGAGACATGGAGCATATGAGATGTTCGAAGAGCTGAAAATGGTTTTCCAAGCTCATGCCCGGGTCGAGAGATATGAAGTCTCCGACAAATTCTTTAGCTGTAAAATGGAGGAAAATAGCTCTGTCAGTGAACACATACTCAAGATGTCTGGGTTGCACAACCGCTTGACTCAACTGGAAGTTAATCTCCCGGATGAAGCGGTCATTGACAGAATCCTCCAGTCGCTTCCACCTAGCTACAAGAGCTTTGTGATGAACTACAACATGCAGGGGATGGTAAAGACCATTCCTGAGGTATATGCTATGCTGGAATCAGCAGAGGTAGAAATCAAGAAGGAACATCAAGTGTTGATGGTGAATAAAACCACTAAGTTCAAGAAGGGCAAGGGTAAAAAGAACTTCAAGAAGGACGGCAAGGAAGTTGCCGCGCCCGGTAAGCAAGTTGCCGGGAAGAAGCCAAAGAATGGACCCAAGCCCGAGACTGAGTATTTTTATTGCAAGGGAAGTGGTCACTGGAAGCGGAACTGCCCCAAATAGTTAGCGGACAAGAAGGCCGGCAAAACAAAAGGTATATGTGATATACATGTAATTGATGTGTACCTTACCAGTACTCGTAGTAGCTCTTGGGTATTTGATACCGGTGCAGTTGCTCACATTTGTAACTCAAAGTAGGAGCTGCGGAATAAGCGAAGACTGGCGAAGGATGAGGTGACGATGCGCGTCGGGAATGGTTCCAAGGTCGATGTGATCGCCGTCGGCACGCTACCTCTACATTTACCTACGGGATTAGTTTTAAACCTCAATAATTGTTATTTAGTGCCAAGTTTGAGCATGAACATTGTGTCTGGATCTCGTTTAATTCGAGATGGCTACTCATTTAAATCTGAGAATAATGGTTGTTCTATTTATATGAGAGATATGTTTTATGGTCATGCTCCGATGGTTAATGGTTTATTCTTAATGAATCTCGTACGTGATGATACACATATTCATAGTGTGAATACCAAAAGAGTTAAAGTTGATAACAATAGTCCCACATATTTGTGGCACTGCCACCTTGGTCACATAGGTGTCAAACGCATGAAGAAGCTCCATGCAAATGGACTTTTAGAGTCTCTTGATTATGAATCATTTGACACGTGCGAACCATGCCTCATGGGTAAAATGACGAAGACTCCGTTCTCAGGAACAATGGAGTGAGCAACCAACTTATTGGAAATCATACATACCGATGTGTGCGGTCCAATGAGTGTTGAGGCTCGTGGTGGCTATCGTTATGTTCTCACCCTCACTGATGACTTGAGTAGATATGGGTATATCTACTTAATGAAACACAAGTCTGAGACCTTTGAAAAGTTCAAGGAATTTCAGAGTGAGGTTGAAAATCAACGTGACAGAAAGATCAAGTTTCTACGATCAGATCGTGGAGGAGAATACTTGAGTCACGAATTTGGCACACACTTAAGAAAATGTGGAATAATTTCACAACTCACGCCGCCTAGAACACCTCAGCGTAATGGTGTGTCCGAACGTCGTAATCGCACTCTATTAGATATGGTGCAATCTATGATGTCTCTTACCGATTTACCGCTATCTTTTTGGGGCTATGCTTTAGAGACTGCCGCATTCACTTTAAATAGGGCTCCGTCGAAATCCGTTGAGACGACACCGTATGAATTATGGTTTGGGAAGAAACCTAAGCTGTCGTTTCTAAAAGTTTGGGGATGCGATGCTTATGTCAAGAAACTTCAACCTGAAAAGCTCGAACCCAAGTCGGAAAAATGCGTCTTCATAGGATACCCTAAAGAAACTATTGGTATACCTTCTACCTCAGATCCGAAGGCAAGATCTTTGTTGCCAAGAATGGATCCTTTCTAGAGAAAGAGTTTCTCTTGAAAGAAGTAAGTGGGAGGAAAGTAGAACTTGATGAAGTGTTACCTCTTGAACCGGAAAATGGCGAAACTCAAGAAAACGTTCCTGAGGTGCCTGCACCGACTAGAGAGGAAATTAATGATGATGATCAAGATGCTTCTAATCAAGCTCCTACTGAAATTCGAAGGTCCACAAGGACACGTTCCGTACCAGAGTGCTACGGCAACCCTGTCTTGGAAATCATGTTGTTAGACAACGGTGAGCCTTCGAACTATGAGGAAGCAATGGCGGGCCCGGATTCCGACAAATGGCTAGAAGCCATGAAATCCGAGATAGGATCCATGTATGAAAACGAAGTATGGACTTTGACTGACTTGCCCGTTGAGTGGAGAGCCATAGAAAATAAATGGATCTTTAAGAAGAAGACAGACGCGGATGGTAATGTGACTATCTATAAAGCTCGGCTTGTCGCTAAGGGTTATCGACAAGTTCAAGGGGTTGACTATGATGAGACTTTCTCACCGGTAGCGAAGCTAAAGTCCGTCCGAATCATGTTAGCAATTGCCGCATTCTACGATTATGAAATATGGCAAATGGACGTCAAAACGGCATTCCTTAATGGTTTCCTTAAGGAAGAATTGTATATGATGCAGCCGGAAGGTTTTGTCGATCCTAGGAATGCTGACAAGGTGTGCAAGCTCCCACGCTCGATTTATGGGCTGGTGCAAGCATCTCGGAGTTGGAACATTCGCTTTGATGAGATGATCAAAGCGTTTGGGTTTACGCAGACTTATGGAGAAGCCCGCGTTTACAAGAAAGTGAGTGGGAGCTCTGTAGCATTTCTCATACTATATGTAGATGACATACTTTTGATGGGAAATGATATAGAACTCTTGGACAGCATTAAGGCCTACTTGAATAAAAGTTTTTCAATGAAGGACCTTGGAGAAGCTGCTTATATATTAGGCATCAAGATCTATAGAGATAGATCAAGACGCCTCATAGGTCTTTCACAAAGCACATACCTTGATAAGATACTGAAGAAGTTCAATATGGATCAATCTAAGAAGGGGTTCTTACCTGTGTTACAAGGTGTGAAATTGAGCTCAGCTCAATGTCCGACCACGGTAGAAGATATAGAAGAGATGAGTGTCATCCCTTATGCCTCAGCCATAGGTTCTATTATGTATGCCATGCTGTGTACCAGACCTGATGTAAACCTTGCCGTAAGTTTGGTAGGAAGGTACCAAAGTAATCCCGGCAAGGAACACTGGACAACGGTCAAGAATATCCTGAAGTACCTGAAAAGGACTAAGGAAATGTTTCTCGTTTATGGAGGTGACGAAGAGCTCGTCGTAAAGGGTTACGTCGACGCTAGCTTCGACACAGATCTGGATGACTCTAAGTCACAAACCGGATACGTGTATATTTTGAATGGTGGGGCAGTAAGCTGGTGCAGTTGCAAGCAGAGCGTCGTGGCGGGATCTACATGTGAAGCGGAGTACATGGCAGCCTCGGAGGCAGCACATGAAGCAAATTGCGTGAAGGAGTTCATCACCGACCTCGGAGTCAAACCCAATGCGTCGGGGCCAATCAAACTCTTCTGTGACAACACTGGAGCTATTGCACTTGCCAAGGAGCCCAGGTTTCACAAGAAGACCAGGCACATCAAGCGTCGCTTCAACTCCATTCGTGAAAATGTTCAAGATGGAGACATAGAAATTTGTAAAGTGCACACGGATATGAATGTCGCAGATCCGTTGACTAAACCTCTCCCTAAGGCAAAACATGATCAGCACCAGAACTCTATGGGTGTTCGATTCATCACAATGTAACTAGATTATTGACTCTAATGCAAGTGGGAGACTGTTGGAAATATGCCCTAGAGGCAATAATAAAAGAATTATTATTATATTTCCTTGTTCATGATAATTGTCTTTATTCGTGCTATAATTGTGTTATCCGGAAATCGTAATACATGTGTGAATAACAGACAACAACATGTCCCTAGTAAGCCTCTAGTTGACTAGCTCGTTAATCAATAGATAGTCATGGTTTCCTGACTATGGGCATTGGATGTCAATGATAACGAGATCACATCATTAGGAGAATGATGTGATGGACGAGACCCAATCCTAAACATAGCATAAGATCGCATAGTTCGTTTGCTAGAGTTTTCCAATGTCAAGTATCCTTTCCTGAGACCATGAGACCGTGTAACTCCCGGATACCGTAGGAGTGCTTTGGGTGTGCCAAACGTCACAACGTAACTGGGTGACTATAAAGGTATACTACGGGTATCTCCGAAAGTGTCTGTTGGGTTGACACGGATCGAGACTGGGATTTGTCACTCCGCTTGACGGAGAGGTATCACCGGGCCCACTCAGTAATGCATCATCATAATGAGCTCAATGTAATCAAAGTGTTTGATCATAGGATCATGCATTACGGTACGAGTAAAGTGACTTGCCGGTAACGAGATTGAACGAGGTATTGGGATACCGACGATCGAATCTCGGGCAAGTAAAATACCGATTGACAAAGGGAATCGTATACGGGATTAATTGAATCCTCGACATCGTGGTTCATCCGATGAGATCATCGTGGAGCATGTGGGAGCCAACATGGGTATCCAGATCCCGCTGTTGGTTATTGCCCGAGAGCCGTCTCGGTCATGTCTGCTTGTCTCCCGAACCCGTAGGGTCTACACACTTAAGGTTCGGTGACGCTAGGGTTGTAGGGATATGTATATGCAGTAATCCGAATGTTGTTCGGAGTCCCGGATGAGATCTCGGACGTCACGAGGAGTTTTGGAATGGTCCGGAGGTAAAGAATTATATATGGGAAGTGCTGTTTTGGCCATCGGGACAAGTTTCGGGGTCACCGGTATTGTACCGGGACCACCAGAAGGGTCCCGGGGGTCCACCGGGTGGGGCCACCTGCCTCGGGGGGCCACATGGGCTGTAGGGGGTGCGCCTTGGCCTACATGGGCCAAGGGGAACCAGCCCCAAGAGGCCCATGCGCCTAGGGTTCCAAAGGGGAAGAGTCCCACAAGTGGAAGGCACCTCCTAGGTGCCTTGGGGGGAGGAAATCCTCCCTGGCCGCCGCCCCCTTGGGAGATCAGATCTCCCAGGGCCGGCGCCCCCCCAAGAGGCCTATATAAAGGGGGGAGGGGAGGGGGCAGCCGCACCCCTTGCCCTGGCGCCTCCCTCTCCCTCTCCAACACCTCCTCCTCCTTTGTAGAGCTCGGCGAAGCCCTGCCGGAGTACTGCAGCTCCACCATCACCACGCCGTCGTGCTGCTGCTGGAGCCATCTTCCTCAACCTCTCCTTTGCCTTGCTGGATCAAGAAGAAGGAGACATTACGCTGACCGTACGTGTGTTGAACGCGGAGGTGCCATCCGTTCGGTGCTAGGATCTCCGGAGATTTGGATCACGTCGTGTACGACTACCTCATCCCCGTTCGCTGAACGCTTCCGCTCACAATCTACAAAGTGGTATGTAGATGCAATCTCTCTCCCATGACTCATTGCTTAGATGAACTCATAGATGGATCTTGGTGAAACCGTAGGAAATTTTTTAATTTTCTGCAACGTTCCCCAACAATGTACACGAGCCCTCGTCGTACGTATGCGTGAGTAGGCGCTCGAGACCCTGCCCGTATGTACGTACGTGGTCGTATTTTCTTTCTTACACCCTGGCTGTTGTACGTACATGTACATGCTACGTGCGCGCCTCTACTACGACACGTGCGCGCCTCTACATTGACCAGTATATATGTACATACACGTTCGCGACAAGAATGACAACGCTATGTACGCTTTGACCAGGTGGGTCCCGACTGTCAGGCACTTCCTTGCCTGCGAAGATGTAGCTGGTGGGTCCGAGCAGTCAGGGGGCGAATCATTTTGTTTTTTTGCTCGGACGCACTTCCTTGCGTGCGAGATGTAGCTGGTGGGTCCCAGCAGTCAGGGGGGCGAATCGTTTTTTGCCCAGACGCACTTCCTTGCGTGCGAAGGTCTAGCTGGTGGGTCCCAGCAGTCAGGGGGGAAACATTTTTTTCGTGAAATACGGTGGCCCGTCCGGTGGGTCCCTGCTGTCAGGTGGAGGAATCATTATTTTCCGCGTAATAAGGAGGCACTTCCTTGCTGCCGTCGTGGACCCAGCTGTCAGCCTCTCCACGTATAGTCCACGTCAGATGGTAGTCGTTCCTTGACCACGTTGACCACGCCGCGCCGAGAGCACCAGGGCGGTGGACGACGACGAGGCCTAGGAAGGGGACGACGCGGAGCCGATGAAGACGTGGTAGTGGATGCCCACGCGGAGAGGAGTATGAGGGTTCACTCGTTCGACTGTGGTGTGAGGCTGCCATCGCTGCAGGGCCTGGCCAGCGGTGGAATTAGTAGGGGGCGGTGAGGCCTCCGCAGCAGCACAGCCGGCCACGGGAGGCAGAGCAGGCGGCACGACCGGCGCTGCTTTGGGCGGCTGGAGCAAGAAGACCAGAGGTTGAAGAAGCACTACGGCCGTTGGATGGACATCGTACGGTCACTAGAGCTAGAATCGTTCATATTGACTAAGTTGACAAAGCCCTCCGTCCCCGTCAAGTTAGTAGGCCCACAAGTCAGCCTCCCACCAAGGTGGGTCCCAGCTAGCAGGGGGAGTATTCATTTTTTTGTGCGTAATAAGGAGGCACTTCCGGTGGGTCTGAGCTGACAGCGGGGGCAACATTTTTTTCGCGAAATACGCTGGCCCATCCGGTGGGTCCCAACAGTCAGGGGGGAAACGTTTTTTCGCGAAATAAGGTGGCCCGTCCAGTGGGTCCCCGCTGTCAGGTGGAGGAATAATTATTTTGCGCATAATAAGGAGGCACTTCCTTGCGGCCACCGTGGACCCATCTGTCAGCCTCTCCATGTATAGTACTGTTCTGATGGAAGTCGGTCGTTGACCACGCCGCGCTGAGAGCACCAGGGCGGTGGACGACGGCGAGGCCTAGGAAGGGGACGATGCGGAGCCGGGGAAGACGCATTAGTGGAAGCCCGCGCCGAGAGGAGTACGAGGGTTCACTGGTTCGGCTGCGGTGTGAGGCTGTCATCGCCGCAGAATAACAGGGGGTGTGGGTGAGTGGAGGGATGGCCTAGCCAGCGGTGGGAGTAGTATGGGGGCGGTGAGGCCTCCGTGGCAGCACAGCCGGCCATGGGAGGCAGGAGCAGGTGGCACGACCGGCGCTGCTTTGGGTGGCTGGACCAAAAAGACCAGAGGTTGAAGAAGCACTACGGCCGTTGGATGGACATCGTACGGTCACTAAAGCTAGAATCGTTTATATTGACTAAGTTGACAAAGCCCTTGGTACGCTCCAACATAGTAGGTGATACGTCTCCAACGTATCTATAATTTTTTATTGCTCCATGCTATATTATCTACTGTTTTGGACTATATTGGGCTTTATTTTCCACTTTTATATTATTTTTGGGACTAACCTTTTAACCGGAGGCCCAGCCTAGAATTGCTGTTTTTGCCTATTTCAGTGTTTCGGAGAAACAGAATATCAAACGGAGTCCAAACGGAATAAAATCTTCGGGAACGTGATTTTCTCACCAAATGTGATCCAGGAGACTTAGACCCTACGCCAAGGCATCAGAGAGGCGGTCACGAGGGTGGGGGCGCCCCCCCCTTAGGGCGCACCCCCTGCCTCGTGGGCCCCTTGGTGCTCCTCCGACGTACTCCTTCCTCCTATATATACCTACATACCCTCAAGCGATCAGAACAGGAGCCAAAAACCTAATTCCACCGCCGCAACTTTCTGTATCCACCAGATCCCATCTTGGGGCCTGTTTCGAAGCTCCGCCGGAGAGGGCCGTCATCACGGAGGGCTTCTACATCATCATAGCCCCTCCGATGAAGTGTGAGTAGTTTACCTCAGACCTTCGGGTCCATAGTTATTAGCTAGATGGCTTATTCTCTCTTTTTGGATCTCAATACAATGTTCCCCCCCTCTCTTGTGGAGATCTATTCGACGTAATCTTCTTTTTGCGGTGTGTTTGTTGAGACCGATGAATTGTGGGTTTATGATCAAGTCTATCTATGAATAATATTTGAATCTTCTCTGAATTCTTTTATGTATGATTGGTTATCTTTGCAAGTCTCTTCGAATTATCAGTTTGGTTTGGCCTACTAGAGTGGTTTTTCTTGCCATGGGAGAAGTGCTTGGCTTTGGGTTCGATCTTGCAGTGTCCTTTCCCAGTGACAGAAGGGGCAGCAAGGCACGTATTGCATCGTTGCCATCGAGGATAACAAGATGGGGTTTATTTCATATTGCATGAATTTATCTCTCTACATCATGTCATCTTGCTTAAAGCGTTACTCTGTTTTTAACTTAATACTCTAGATGCATGCTAGATAGCGGTCGATGAGTGGAGTACTAGTAGTAGATGCAGGTAGGAGTCGGTCTACTTGTCACAGACGTGATGCCTATATACATGATCATACCTCAGATATTCCCATAACTATGCTCAATTCTGTCAATTGCTCAACAGTAATTTGTTCACCCACCGTAGAATATTTATGCTCTTGAGAGAAGCCACTAGTGAAACCTATGGCCCCCGGGTCTATTCTCATCATGTCAATCTCCATCACTTTAATCTTGCGTTACTTTTTACCTTGCCTTTTACTTTTCACTTTGCATCTTTATACCAAAAATACCAAAAACATTATTTATCAGTTCTCACTCTCGTAAGTGACTGTGAAGGGATTGACAACCCCTAATCGCGTTGGTAGCGAGTAGCTATCATTTTGTGCAGGTACGTGGGACTTGAGGGTGGCCTCCTACTGGATTGATACCTTGGTTGTCAAAAACCGAGGGAAATACTTACGCTACTCTGCTGCATCATCCTCTCCTCTTCGGGGAAAACCAACGCAAGCTCAAGAGGTACCAAGAAGAATTTCTGGTGCCATTGCCGGGGAGTCTACGCAAAAAGTCAACATACCAAGTACCCATTACAATCCCTATCTCTCGCATTACATTCGTTCCCATTTGCCTCTTGTTTTCCTCTCCCCCACTTCACCCTTGCCGTTTTATTTGCCCTCCCATTCTCCTTCACCTTCTCCTTCTCTTTTTCTGTTTGCCTTTTGTCGCTTGCCTTTTGTTTGCTCGTGTGTTGGATTGCTTGTTTGTCACGATGGCTCAAGATACTACCGAATTGTGTGACTTCACCAATACCAATAATAATGATTTCCTTAGCACTCCGATTGCTCCTCTTGCCAATACTGAATCTTGTGAAATCAATACTGCTTTGTTGAATCTTGTTATGAAAGATCAATTCGCCGGCCTTCCTAGTGAAGATGCCGCTACTCATCTGAATAGCTTCGTTGATTTCTGTGATATGCAAAAGAAAAAAGATGTCGATAATGATCTCGTTAAATTGAAGCTATTTCCTTTTTCGCTTAGAGATCATGCTAAAGCTTGGTTTTCGTCTTTGCCTAAAAATAGTATTGATTCTTGGAACAAGTGCAAAGATGCTTTTATCTCTAAGTATTTTCCTCCCGCTAAGATCATCGCTCTTAGAACCGACATTATGAATTTTAAGCAACTTGATCATGAACATGTTGCACAAGCTTGGGAGAGAAAATTAATGCTACGTAATTGTCCTACTCATGGTTTGAATTTGTGGATGATTATACAAATTTTTTATGCCGGATTGAATTTTGCTTCTAGAAATCTTTTAGATTCGGCCGCGGGAGGCACTTTTATGGAAATCACTTTAGGAGATGCTACTAAAGTCCTAGATAAAATTATGGTTAAGTATTCTCAATGGCATACTGGAAGATCTACTAATAAAAAAGTGCATGCAATAGAAGAAATCAATGTTTTGAGTGGAAAGGTGGATGAACTTATGAAATTATTTGCTACTAAGAGTGTTTCTTCTGATCCTGATGATATGCCATTGTCTACTTTGATTGAGAATAATAATGAATCTATGGATGTGAATTTTGTTGGTAGGAATAATTTTGGTAACAACGCGTATAGAGCGAATTTTAATCCTAGGCCTTATCCTAGCAATCCTTCTAATAATTATGGAAATTCCTAAAATAACTCTTATGGAAATTATAATAAGATGCCCTCTGAATTTGAGAATAGTGTCAAAGAGTTTATGAATTCACAAAAGAATTTTAATGCTTTGCTTGAAGAGAAATTGCTTAAAGTTGATGATTTGGCTAGGAACGTTGATAGAATTTCTCTTGAGGTTGTTTCTTTAAAGCTTAGATCTATTCCTCCTAAGCATGATATCAATGAGTCTCTCAAAGCCATGAGAATTTCCATTGATGAGTGCAACGAAAGAACCGCTAGGATGCGTGCTTCCAAAGATACCTTTATTAAAGCGTGTTCTTCCAATTCCTATGAAAATCAAGATGAAGATCTAAAAGTTATTGATGTGTCCCCTATCAAATCTTTGTTTTGCAATATGAATCTTGATGAAACTGAATATGACCTTCCTTTACCTAGAAGGCGTTCTAAAAATTCGGAGTATTTAGACCTTTATGATGAAATTGATGAAAGAGGGATTGAAAGAAATAAAACCCTAGATATTGCTAAACCCACTATATTGGATTTCAAGGAATTTAATTATGAAAGTTGCTCCTTAATTGATTGTATTTCCTTGTTGCAATCCGTGCTAAATTCTCCTCATGCTTATAGTCAAAACAAAGCCTTTACCGAACATATTGTTGATGCTCTGATGCAATCCTATGTTGAGTTGAAAGTTTCTATCCCTAGAAAACTCTATGATGAGTGGTAACCAACCATTAAAATAAAAATTAAATATCATGAGTTTTATGCTTTGTGTGATTTGGGTGCTAGTGTCTCCACTATCCCCAAAACTTTGTGTGATTTGCTAGATTTCCATGACTTTGATGATTGCTCTCTAAACTTGCATCTTGCGGATTCCACTATTAAAAAACGTATGGGAAGAATTAATGATGTTCTTATTGTTGCAAATAGGAATTATGTGCCCGTAGATTTTATCGTTCTTGATATAGATTGCAATCCTTATTGCCCCATTATTCTTGGTAGACCTTTCCTTAGAACGGTTGGTGCGATTATTGATATGAAGGAAAGGGAATATTATATTTTAATTTCCATTAAAGAAAGGCATGGAACACTTTCCTAGAAAGAAAATAAGATTGCCATATGAAACTATCATGAGAGCTACCTATGGATTGCCTACCAAAGATGGCAATACCTAAAGATCTATCCTCGCTTTTATGCCTAGCTAGGGGCGTTAAACGATAGCGCTTGTTGGGAGGCAACCCAATTTTATTTTGAGATTTTGTTTTTCATTCTGTTTAGGAATAAATAACCCATCTACCCTCTGTTTAGATGTGGTTTTGTGTTTTACTTAGTGTTTGTGCCAAGCTAGACCTATTGGATCTTCTTGGATAATAGTTATTTGATCTTGCTGTAACTCCCAGAAACTTTGCGTTCAGTGCCCAAATTATTAAAAATCATCGGAACGTGGTAAAATACTGATTCCAATTGCTTCTGATCAATAAACAAATTGTCTAGGCCTTCTAATTTTAGTATATTTTTTGGAGTTCCAGAAGTTTGCGTTAGTTATAGATTAGTACAGACTGTTTTGTTTTTGACAGATTCTGTTTTTCGTGTGTTGTTTGCTTATTTTGATGAATCTATGGCTAGTAAAATAGTTTATAATCCATAGAGAAGTTGGAATACACTAGGTTTAACACAAAAATGAATAAATAATGAGTTCATTACAGTACCTTGAAGTGGTTTTATGTTTTCTTTCTCTAACAAAGCTCACGAGATTTTTATTGAGTTTTGTGTTGTGAAGTTTTCAAGTTTTGGGTGAAATCTTTTGATGGATTATGGAACAAGGAGTGGCGAGAGCCTAAGCTTGGGGATGCCCATGGCACCCCCAAGATAATCCAAGGACACCAAAAAGTCAAAGCTTGGGGATGCCCCGGAAGGCATCCCCTCTTTCGTCTACTTCCATCGGTATTTTACATGGAGCTATATTTTTATTCACCAACATGATATGTGTTTTGCTTGGAGCATCTTGTATTATTTGTGTCTTTGTTTGTTAGTGTGCCACAATCATCCTTGCTGTACACACCTTTGAGAGAGCCATTTATGAATTAAAATTTGTTAGAATACTCTATGTGCTTCACTTAGATCTTTTGAGCTATGTAGTTTTGCTCTATGTGCTTCACTTATATCTTTTGAGCGTGATAATTTTGCTCTATGTGCTTCACTTAGATCTTTTAGAGCACGGTGGTGGATTTGTTTTAAAGAAACTATTGATCTCTCATGCTTCACTTAGATCATTTTGAGAGTCTTAATAGCATGGTAAATTACTTAATGATAATATGCTTGGTATTCAAGATTTGTGAAATTTTCTTTTGAGTGCGTTGAATACTAAGAAAAGATTGAAGCATGATAATTGTTTTGAGATATGGAGGTGATAATATTAGAGTCATGCTAGTTGAGTAGTTGTGAATTTAAATAATACTTGCGTTGAAGTTTGTGATTCCCGTAGCATGCACGTATGGTGAACCGTTACGTAACAAAGTCGGAGCATGAGGTGTTTATTGATTGTCCTCCTTATGAGTGGCGGTCGGGGACGAGCGATAGTCTTTTCCTACCAATCTATCCCCCTAGGAGCATGCGTGTAATACTTTGCTTTGATAACATCTACATTTTTGCAATAAGTATATGAGTTCTTTTTTAATAATGTTGAGTCCATGGATTATACGCACTTTTCCCATCCTTCCACCATTACTAGCCTCTCTAATACCGCGTACTTTACGCCGGTATCATACACCCACCATATATCTTCCTCAAAACAGCCACCGTACCTACCTATCATGGCATTTCCATAGCCATTCCGAGATATATTGCCATGCAACTTTCCACCGTTCCGTTTATTATGACACGCTCCATCATTGTCATATTGCTAGCATGATCATGTAGTGGACATCGTATTTGTGGCAAAGCCACTATTCATAATTCTTTCATACATGTCACTCTTGATTCATTACATATCCCGGTACACCGGCGGAGGCATTCATATAGAGTCATATCTTGTTCTAAGTATCGAGTTGTAATTGTTGAGTTGTAAGAAAAAGAAAAGTGTGATGATCATCATTTTAGAGCATTGTCCCAAGTGAGGATAGAATGATGGAGACTATGATTCCCCCACAAGTCGGGATGAGACTCCGGACGAAAAATATAAAAATATAAAAAAAGAGGCCATAAAAAAGAGAAGGCCCAAAAAAACAAAAAAAGAGATAAAAAGAGAGAAGGGACAATGTTACTATCCTTTTACCACACTTGTGCTTCAAAGTAGCACCAAGATCTTCATGATAGAGAGTCTCCTATGCTGTCACTTTCATATACTAGTGGGAATTTTTCATTATAGAACTTGGCTTGTATATTCCAATGATGGGCTTCCTCAAAATGCCCTAGGTCTTCGTGAGCAAGCAAGTTGGATGCACACCCACTTAGTTTCTTTTGTTGAGCTTTCATATACTTATAGCTCTAGTGCATCCGTTGCATGGCAATCCCTACTCACTCACATTGATATCTATTAATGGGCATCTCCATAGCCCGTTGATAGGCCTAGTTGATGTGAGACTATCTTCCCCTCTTTTTGTCTTCTCCACAACCACCATTCTATTCCACATATAGTGCTATATCCATGGCTCACGCTCATGTATTGCGTGAGGATTGAAAAAGTTTTGAAAATGTTAAAGTATGAAACAATTGCTTGGCTTGTCATTGGGGTTGTGCATGATTTAAATACTTTGTGTGGTGAAGATGGAGCATAGCCAGACTATATGATTTTGCAGGGATAACTTTCTTTGGCCATGTTATTTCGAGAAGACATAATTGCTTTATTAGTATGCTTGAAGTATTATTATTCTTATGTCAATATGAAATTTTGTCTTGAATCTTTCGAATCTGAATATTCATATCACAATTAAGAAGATTTACATTGAAATTATGCCAAGTAGTACTCCGCATCAAAAATTATCTTTTTATCATTTACCTACTCGAGGACGAGCAGGAATTAAGCTTGGGGATGCCTGATACGTCTCCAACGTATCTATAATTTTTGATTGCTCCATGCTATATTATCTACTGTTTTGGACTATATTGGGCTTTATTTTCCACTTTTATATTACTTTTGGGACTAACCTTTTAACCAGAGGCCCAACCCAGAATTGCTGTTTTTTTGCCTATTTCAGTGTTTCGGAAAAAGAGAATATCAAACAGAGTCCAAACGGAATAAAATCTCCGGGAACGTGATTTTCTCACCGAACGTGATCCACGAGACTTGGACCCTACGCCAAGGCAGTCACGTGGTCACGAGGCGGTCACGAGGGTGGGGGGCGCCCCCTGCCTCGTGGGCCCCTCAGTGCTCCTCCGACGTACTCCTTCCTCCAATATATACCTACATACCCTAAAGCGATCAGAACAGGAGCCAAAAACCTAATTCCACCGCCGCAACTTTCTGTATCCACCAGATCCCATCTTGGGGCCTGTTCCGGAGCTCCGCCGGAGAGGGCCGTCATCACGGAGGGCTTCTACATCATCATAGCCCCTCCAATGAAGTGTGAGTAGTTTACCTCAGACCTTCGGGTCCATAGTTATTAGCTAGATGGCTTATTCTCTCTTTTTGGATCTCAATACAATGTTCTCCCCCTCTCTTGTGGAGATCTATTCGATGTAATCTTCTTTTTGCTGTGTGTTTGTTGAGACCGATGAATTGTGGGTTTATGATCAAGTCTATCTATGAATAATATTTGAATCTTCTCTGAATTCTTTTATGTATGATTGGTTATCTTTGCAAGGCTCTTCGAATTATCACTTTGGTTTGGCCTACTAGAGTGGTTTTTCTTGCCATGGGAGAAGTGCTTGGCTTTGGGTTCGATCTTGCGGTGTCCTTTCCCAGTGATAGAAGGGGCAGCAAGGCACGTATTGCATCGTTGCCATCGAGGATAACAAGATGGGGTTTATTTCATATTGCATGAATTTATCTCTCTACATCATGTCATCTTGCTTAAAGCGTTACTCTGTTTTTAACTTAATACTCTAGATGCATGCTGGATAGCGGTCGATGAGTGGAGCAATAGTAGTAGATGCAGGCAGGAGTCGGTCTACTTGTCACGGACGTGATGCCTATATACATGATCATACCTTAGATATTCCCATAACTATGCTCAATTCTGTCAATTGCTCAACAGTAATTTGTTCACCCACCGTAGAATATTTATGCTCTTGAGAGAAGCCGCTAGTGAAACCTATGGCCCCCGGGTCTATTCTCATCATATCAATCTCCATCACTTTAATCTTGCTTTGCTTTTTTGCTTTGCCTTTTACTTTTCACTTTGCATCTTTATACCAAAAATACCAAAAACATTATCTATCAGTTCTCACTCTCGTAAGTGATCGTGAAGGGATTGACAACCCCTAATCGCGTTGGTTGCGAGTAGCTAACGTTTTGTGCAGGTATGAGGGACTTGAGCGTGGCCTCCTACTGGATTGATACCTTGGTTCTCAAAAACTGAGGGAAATACTTACGCTACTCTGCTGTATCATCCTCTCCTCTTCGGGAAAACCAACGCAACCTCAAGAGGTAGCAGTAGGCCCACAGGTCAGCCTCCGAAACGGTGTGCCCCAGATGTCAGGGGGAGGAATCATTTTTGGGCGGCCGAAGCTAAGAATACCCGATATTGAAGAAGAAGCACGACATCCGTCGGATAGACATCCAACGGCCACTGCTGCTAGAACCATGTGTTGACTATAATAAGTTGACAAAGCCTTGCATACGCGTTAACTTATTTTTTTAGGGGACACGTCACTTAGTAGGGCCACGAGTGTGTGCCAGAGAACTTATAGCCCATTTGCGTTTTGTAAGAATGTACAAGCCATTTTTGAATTCTAATGGAATTTACAATAGCCCATTTACAGTTTGTTAAAAGTACAACCCATTTTCTAGCTAGGACAACGATTAATAATTTCAACCAACCGTTGAAGACAAAATTCAATAACATTTCCCACATTTTGATGGGATCCGAAATATTTTTATCCCAAAATTTCTAGTCAGATTAAATATAAATTTGTATTAGGTAAAAATCCAACGAAACATTGCGCGCGCAACAATGAAAATTTAAGATTTTCAAAATCCATAAATAATATTTTATATACTAATTTCGAGTTTGGTGCATTTTTTTATAGTTACTGCCCAGTTTTTATAATTACATCCCATTTATTATTTTTTAAAGCCCATTTTCCTGTTAGGCCTAATGCATCCCTCCTAGGAAAGATTTGCAGCCCAGCGGGGTGGAGAATAACAAGTTGACCTTGCCTGGGTATTCCTCAAAAAGACGTATAGCTGGGCTAGCCATTTTCATCTTAAAAAAATTACTATTTGGGCTGGATATCTGGCCTAGACTAGACGAGCCACAGCCCGCCCAGTTAATACCCTACCCTCCTCTGAACAACAACGAAATCATCGCCAAGAAAAACTCTGCAGTGCTCACGCTTCAAAAACACAAATACTGCTCGAGCTGCTTGGTCCCAGCTATTGGCCGCACCTTGTGCAATTCTCTCATTTATATTGACTACATAGGTTGACAATGGTGTGGGACCGTGATGTCAGGAAACCAGGAGAAAGCAAAAAAAATATAGTTGTACATAATAAGGAGGCACTTGCGTACGTACGGCTATGGCCCTTGTGTCAAAATAAAGTCATCTCCTGAATACTCATGTTCGTTGGCGATGTTAACAATGCTCGGCGCCACGGCGATCGCAACAACTCGAAGGACAACGGAGAGGGCCTCGCGGGCCCTACGGATGGTCTGATACAGCTGTGACGCCCGGACAATCAAGCTACAGTAACCTCTGCTAATGGTGCCGTGTCACTTCAATTACTGTTGCTAATCTCGAAGTTAGTTCGAAACCATTTCAATTCAAATTCAAAATCAAGCAAACAATAAAAGATTTCAAATATTAAAACTAAAATGTTCAAAATTTGGCAATTAATCCATAGAACATATTGGTGGAGATATCATCTTTTTGTGAAGTGTTTAAGTGTGCAAAATTAAATAAAACGGCAGCTAAAACATATTCTCAAATGCTTTTAATTAGTAAAAATATGCAAACTAATTAATTGGAGTGCCAAATAAGTTGTGGCAGTGGCATACTTAATAATACTAATTTTGGGGCTAGATTCATATTTACAAAACCAATAGAATAAAATAATAAAAATGAAACTAATAGGAAATATAAATGGTTAAAGAGAGAAACAAGACAACAACATCAAAAAGATCAAAGCCCCCTCATCCCCTGGGCCTGAGGCATGCTAGGCCCAACCAGACCCCACCAGAGCTAACCCTAGCTCGATCCCCCACCGTTCCCTTGTCTCCCTGTGAGCGCCGCCTCACGTGCACACACAGTCGCATGGGGGGGTATCGCCTCTGCTCGATCCCCTTATCCCTCCCTCGCTTTCCCTCCTCTCACCACTGCTGACCAGCGCCTCCCCGTCACCTTGCTGCTCACCTCCTAGCCGCCATGCTCCGGTGCCCTCTGCCTCCGCCACGTGCCCCATTCTTCCCCACGCGGCGCGTCTCCTTCTACTGCTTGCTTGCTTCCCTGGCCAGTCGTTGCTTGCGCCATGGCCGCCGTCTGCGTCTTACCCACCGCCAAGCATCACCGTCGTCCCTGCGCCGTGAGGCCATGTCCGGCCACTCTGTCGTCATCCACTACACCGTCATCGAGGAGCAGAATGAGCTGGGACGCGCCAAGTCGAGCAGATCGACTTCACCTACCCGCTTCGGCCGCCGGCGTTCGTCGTCGACTATGGCGAACCCCTGCTGCTCCTAAGCTTTCGCAGAGCCTCCATGAGCTCCCTATGTGAGCTTTGTTCGTTTTTCTTCTCCCTACTACTCGAACCCCCTACTGCTGCTTGCTGTTGGCGTTGTCGTCGCTCCGGTCGTCGCCTCGCTCATCCACTGGACCTCACCACTGCCCGCACGCACACGCCGCTCCCTACAAGGCCCTACCGCAGCTTGGCCGTGGCCAGGCTTTGCTGGCCCCTGCGCCGTGCGAGCCCATCTCCAACGAAACATTGCGCGCGCAACAATGAAAATTTAAGATTTTCAAAATCCATAAATAATATTTTATATACTAATTTCAAGTTTGGTGCATTTTTTTATAGTTACTGCCCAGTTTTTATAATTACATCCCATTTATTATTTTTTAAAGCCCATTTTCCTGTTAGGCCTAATGCATCCCTCCTAGGAAAGATTTGCAGCCCAGCGGGGTGGAGAATAACAAGTTGACCTTGCCTGGGTATTCCTCAAAAAGACGTATAGCTGGGCTAGCCATTTTCATCTTAAAAAAATTACTATTTGGGCTGGATATCTGGCCTAGACTAGACGAGCCACAGCCCGCCCAGTTAATACCCTACCCTCCTCTGAACAACAATGAAATCATCGCCAAGAAAAACTCTGCAGTGCTCACGCTTCAAAAACACAAATACTGCTCGAGCTGCTTGGTCCCAGCTATTGGCCGCACCTTGTGCAATTCTCTCATTTATATTGACTACATAGGTTGACAATGGTGTGGGACCGTGATGTCAGGAAACCAGGAGAAAGAAAAAAAAATATAGTTGTACATAATAAGGAGGCACTTGCGTACGTACGGCTATGGCCCTTGTGTCAAAATAAAGTCATCTCCTGAATCCTCATGTTCTTTGGCGATGTTAACAATGCTCGGCGCCACGGCGATCGCAACAACTCGAAGGACAACGGAGGGGGCCTCGCGGGCCCTACGGATGGTCTGATATAGCTGTGACGCCCGGACAATCAAGCTACAGTAACCTCTGCTAATGGTGCCGTGTCACTTCAATTACTGTTGCTAATCTCGAAGTTAGTTCGAAACCATTTCAATTCAAATTCAAAATCAAGCAAACAATAAAAGATTTCAAATATTAAAACTAAAATGTTCAAAATTTGGCAATTAATCCATAGAACATATTGGTGGAGATATCATCTTTTTGTGAAGTGTTTTAGTGTGCAAAATTAAATAAAACAGCAGCTAAAACATATTCTCAAATGCTTTTAATTAGTAAAAATATGCAAACTAATTAATTGGAGTGCCAAATAAGTTGTGGCAGTGGCATACTTAATAATACTAATTTTGGGGCTAGATTCATATTTACAAAACCAATAAAATAAAATAATAAAAATGAAACTAATAGGAAATATAAATGGTTAAAGAGAGAAACAAGACAACAACATCAAAAAGATCAAAGCCCCCTCATCCCCTGGGCCTGAGGCATGCTAGGCCCAACCAGACCCCACCAGAGCTAACCCTAGCTCGATCCCCCACCGTTCCCTTGTCTCCCTGTGAGCGCCGCCTCACGTGCACACACAGTCGCATGGGGGGTATCGCCTCTGCTCGATCCCCTTATCCCTCCCTCGCTTTCCCTCCTCTCACCACTGCTGACCAGCGCCTCCCCGTCGCCTTGCTGCTCACCTCCTAGCCGCCATGCTCCGGTGCCCTCTGCCTCCGCCACGCGCCCCATTCTTCCCCATGCGGCGCGTCTCCTTCTACTGCTTGCCTGCTTCCCTGGCCAGTCGCTGCTTGCGCCATGGCCGCCGTGTGCGTCTTACCCGCCACCAAGCATCACCGTCGTCCTCGCGCCGTGAGGCCATGTCCGGCCACTATGTCGTCATCCACTACACCGTCATCGAGGAGCAGAATGAGCTGGGACGCGCCAAGTCGAGCAAATCGACTTCACCTACCCGCTTCGGCCGCCGGCGTTCGTCGTCGACTATGGCGAACCCCTGCTGCTCCTAAGCTTTCGCAGAGCCTCCATGAGCTCCCTATGTGAGCTTTGTTCGTTTTTCTTCTCCCTACTACTCGAACCCCCTACTGCTGCTTGCTGTTGGTGTTGTCGTTGCTCCGGTCGTCGCCTCGCTCATCCACTGGACCTCACCACTGCCCGCACGCACACGCCGCTCCCTACAAGGCCCTACCGCAGCTTGGCCGTGGCCAGGCTTTGCTGGCCCCTGTGCCGTGCGAGCCCATCTCCACTTGGTCGCGCTCCTCACGAGCGCTCCCGTGCGTGGCCTCCCCACTCCCGCCGCTGCCACCGCCTGCTGCTGCTCCGGTCGGCGAGCCTCGCCGTGGCTGGCCTGGGCCAGTGCCCACGGTCCAGCGAGCGCGCCCCCCAGTTCGCCGTGCCTCCCCCCCCATTGGCCAAGCCTGAGGCAGCGGGCGGGCGCCCGCTGCGCTACATAGGGCTGCGCCCGACGCCCGCTAAGCGACCAAACCCGCTAGGTCCTCTAGGGCCTATGACATGTGGGGCCTGGCCCCAGAATGTTTAAAAAAAGAGAAGAAAAGAAAAAGGAAATAAAATAGAAATGAATTAATAAAATTAATAAATAAATAAGTAATTAATTAGTGAATTAATTAAATTAATTCATCTTGTTTAGTTAACCTAATTAACTATTGTGAATTAATTAAACTGTAATTAGATTAGTTAAATTCTAATTAGAGTAAACAGAGTATGACATGCAGGACCCATACGTCAGATCGACCCAATCAACTCCCTGTTGACTGCTGACGTCATGCTGACGTCAGCATGCACTATTCTGGATAATGTTAGAATTAAATAATTAAATAAATTCTAAAAATGATTAAAACTTTAGAAAATCATATAAAATAAACCGTAGCTCAGATGAAAATACTTTCTACATGAAAGTTGCTCAGAACGACGAGACGAATCTGGATACGCAGCCCATTCATCCGCCACACATCCCTAGCATAGCAAACTGGCAACTTTCCCCCTCCGGTTCATCTGTCCAAAACGCGAAACACCGGGTATACTTTCCCGGATGTTTCCCCCCTTCGCCGGTATCGCCTAGTACTGCGTTAGGGCACACCTAGCACCGCGCATTGTCTTGTCATGCACCGTCGTGCTTATGTTTGCATTATATTTATTGTTTCTTCCCCCTCTTCTCTCATTAGACACCGAGACCGACGCCGTTGCTACCCAGTACGACTACGATGTTGACGACCCTTCTTGCCAGAGCAACCAGGCAAGCCCCCCCTTGATCACTAGATATCGCCTATTCTTCTCTATACTGCTTGCATTAGAGTAGTGTAGCATGTTACTGCTTTCAGTTAATCCTATACTGCTGCATAGCCTGTCCTTGCTACTACTGTTGTTACCTTTACCTGCTATCCTACTGCTTAGTATAGGATGCTAGTGTTCCATCAGTGGCCCTACACTCTTGTCCTTCTGCCATGCTATACTACTGGGCCGTGATCACTTCGGGAAGTGATCACGGACATATACTATATACTTTACACTATTACATTACCTGTGATACTGTTCGGAGATGGGGGCTGAAGGGGCAGGTGGTTCCACCCAGGTAGTGGTGGGCCTGGGTTCCCGACGGCCCCCGACTGTTGCTTTGTGGCGGAGCGACAGGGCAGGTTCAGACTACCTAGGAGAGAGGTGGGCCTGGCCCTGGTTGGCGTTCGCGGATACTTAACACGCTTAACGAGATCTGGGTATTTGATCTGAGTCTGGCCATTTGGTCTATACGCACTAACCATCTACGTGGGAGTAGTTATGGGTATCCCGACATCGTTGTATCAGCCGAAGCCCTCGTGACATCAGCGACTGAGTGGCGCGCGCCGGATTGGACTGGAACGCCACTAGGCTAGGTCTGCTTCCGGCCGCGTTCGCAACGTGCAGGTGTGCTCAGGGCGATGGGCCCAGACCCCTACGCGCTTAGGTTTAGACCGGCGTGCTGACCTCTCTGTTGTGCCTAGGTGGGGCTGCGACGTGTTGATCTTCCGAGGCCGGGCATGACCCAGGAAAGTGTGTCCGGCCAAATGGGATCAAGCGTGTTGGGCTATGTGGTGCACCCCTGGAGGGAAGTTAATCTATTCGAATAGCCGTGTCCCTTGGTAAAAGGACGACCCGGAGTTGTACCTTGACCTTATGACAACTAGAACTGGATACTTAATAAAACACACCCTTCCAAGTGCCAGATATAACCCGGTGATCGCTCTCTAACAGGGCAACGAGGAGGGGATTGCCGGGTAGGATTATGCTATGCGATGCTACTTGGAGGACTTCAGTCTACTCTCTTCTATATGCTGCAAAACGGAGGCTGCCAGAAGCGTAGTCTTCGACAGGATTAGCTATCCCCCTCTTATTCCGGCTTTCTGCAGTTCAGTCCACTAATATGGCCCTTTACACATATATCCATTCATATGTAGTGTAGCTCCTTGCTTGCGAGTACTTTGGATGAGTACTCACGGTTGCCTTGTTCCCCCTTTTCCCCATTTCTCTACCCGATTGCTGCGACCAGATGATGGAGCCCAGGACCCAGACGCCACCTTCGACGACGACTCCTACTACACTGGAGGTGCCTACTACTACGTGCAGCCCGCTGACGACGACCAGGAGTAGTTAGGAGGATCCCAGGCAGGAGGCCTGCGCCTCTTTCAATCGGTATCCCAGTTTGTGCTAGCCTTCTTAAGGCAAACTTGTTTAACTTATGTCTGTACTCAGATATTGTTGCTTCCGCTGACTCGTCTATGATCAAGCACTTGTATTCGAGCCCTCGAGGCCCCTGGCTTGTATTATGATGCTTGTATGACTTATTTATGTTTTAGAGTTGTGTTGTGATATCTTCCCGTGAGTCCCTGATCTTGATCATACACGTTTGCGTGCATGATTAGTGTATGATTGAATCGGGGGCGTCACAAGTTGGTATCAGAGCCGACTGCCTGTAGGAATCCCCCTTCCACACTCCTTGGCCGAAGTCGAGTCTAGGCATTGCAAAAACTTTTACTAACATGGCTGTGTGTCTTACGGGCACACGTCGCCATTGGGTGGTAGTAGGATCTTTTATTCCTTGACCTATACTCTGGGACTCTAAGCTCTCTTCTATTTGGGTTAAAATGAATTTTGCTAAATCTAACATTAGGATCTCGTTATCACTTTCACCCGGAGAGCACCTTATTACCGATGATCGTCTGCAACACCAGAAGACCCTGAAGATACTCTCTGCTGATAACCCGAGAACTTATGTTCATCGCGTTTGCAATTCCCCTTCCATCGTCATCCCTTATGGATAACTACTTGAAGTTGTTTTTTCTTACATTCATCCCAAGTTGGTCTTGTTATTACAAGATACCCCGAAATACTCGTCGTTGTTTCGATAATCCTTTGAGCTTACTGCCTTGCTGTTCTTTGTCACCTGAATACCCCTACGGATAATTCTCGCACTTATCGAGTATCCGCTCATCCCCCAGTTGTTCATGTATTTCAAAAAAGTCTTCGAGATACTATTCGATCTTTTGAAAATCCTAAGCAGTCTATTGCTCTTGAAATTCTTGCTTGCTTGCATTATGTTTAATCCCATAAGACCCGCAATCTTATTGGCATCCCTTGTCATTGTCATTTTGAGACCTTTGATTCAATTTGTTGAATGCTCGCAATCCTCAATCAGATCCTAGAATTCTTTCTTCCGGCTCAGACGTCATTTTAAACGTGAGCTGATTCTCGCCAATCAAATTGTCGTCGATTGTGCCCCTAAGTATATTGAACTTATCCATCCTGGATCAGAGCGTCTGCTTCTGATCCTTCGCTTTGTAAATCATAATTCTTTTGCAATTGAGCTCTAAGTTACTCAGTTGTTTCTGTAATCCAATGTCCTTGCATTGATTCTTCCTCTGGTTGTGAGCCGATACTCACATCAGATCCTTTATGGACCATCAGAACCTTGTTGGATTTTATCCGACAACGTCCTTCTTATTCAACCACTTGGAAGTTCTTTCCCTGATACATAATGCCTTTGGTAAATCATATTTCTTGATTTGGTCAACCATGCTCTGCTTTCGAGCTGGTAATATCTACTATTGAAGCCTGTGGTATATGTTTCCACGATTCTCCGATGGGTTGAACCTATGCCTTCCATAATATGTGTGAACTCGAAAGTTTTCATGAGTCATACTCTTCTGGTATTTTGCCAGATAAAATTTCAACACTGCAACTTCATCAAACGCGAGAAGTGAATGAAAGGATAATGAAAGGTTATGCATTGAAGAAGTGGGAGTCGACCTTGAACCTTGTGTTCATGCCCATGGACATGATGTATATCCTATCATGGAAGCTTCTTGTAATAATAACTATTTCCTTGATAACTATCACCTGGTATCTGTGAATTGATCCTTTGCAACCGTGGTTCCGACCATGATTGTTCTTCTTGGATCCCATTTCTCGGACAAGTTAAAACATTTGTCTTCTACAGATCAATGCATCTGCCCGACCTCTATTATGATCTACCTTCAAGTATTACCCCTGGTATCTCGAGGATATCATCCCATTTCTCTACACTTATGAATTTTTGATGAAGTACTACCTTTCCCTGCCGCTGTCACTTCAGGGGTGATGGGTTGTTTGTCAACCCAAAACACCAATAAGTGAATCGATTCCGCACTCCAATTCAATAAGTAATTTTTGTTGCTTATGATTTAATAATCCTTCAAGTCATTCCTAGCCTGATCGACTATATCGTTATCGTGCAACTTTTTAACTGTGCTACCTGGTCCTTAACCCCGAAGCACAACTTTCAACGGTGAGCTAATCTTACGTCGTTCTTCCTCGTCATATCATTTCTCCTTGAATAGCAAACTTGATTTCAAGTTTGTGTCGTACCCATGGTTCCAATAACCTTTCGCTTCATCATTCGTTTGACTTGAAGCCATCGTCGATCGATTACACCTTCATGAAATCTCTCGACAATTGTGTCACGATCAGCATTAACCTTCTGAACTCTTCCAGGATATCAATCGAATTCATGATGAGAAATACCCTCCTTGCCCTCGATGATTTTATTATCATCAACAACGCCCTTGACTTCTTTTCGTCGCGAACTTGTCCACATTATGAATACAACTTGCTTTCCAGCTAGTGTTGTATTCTGCCTTGAAGTATTACTGTCTTTTCTGTCGAGAATGTTGTGGGGATTGCTCCACCTCTTGGAAATTCTCGGTATGATGATACTTCTCACCATCACCATTCTTCCTTGGTTCCCGTGTTGTTTTTAACCAGGATACCAATATGCTAATGATGTTGATTGAGTTCTGTACTTCTAGCAACCCTGATGCTTTGAAGTTAACGATCGACGGTTCGTTCTTAGACTTTTGGTTATTGAATCGTCACTCTAACATTGAGCTTGCTGCCTAAGGTCATACTTTGGGCACACCCTTCAACTAATGATTGATGGTGTATGTTTTTCTAGAGCATACAACATTATATCATTTGAATTGACAAATGTTATCCCCTTGTTCACATAATTGTGGAAATCCATCCTTTTGGAAAGCTTGAGGAATTGTCGCTGAGTCCATCAGCCACCTCCTCATCCTCTCCTTGGTTTAATGATGAACTTTTGTTTTGGAACTCGCTTCCATAATTCTTTTCCCGAGAAACTTACTATGTCATCTCGTCAAATTGTGTTGCACCTTTTCTTCTCAGGCATCCTGAGTCTGAGGTATCATGACACCAATTAGATCTGAACCTCGGTCAGATATGATGGTGGGAACATATTTCCAAGAGTTATAAAATTAGTCTTTATGTGACCCGCTAAGGTGATGTCATGCCTAGCACACCTGCCCGGAGGAACTATTGTTATAGTTTCCTTTTTAGCAAGGTTAACCATTCTTCCATGAGGAAATTGTAAGACTTATTCTATAATTTGTTCCTGAAGGATCCTTTGTGTATCCAAAGTCTGATCCTTGCTTGAAGACCATGCCAATGCTATCTCTATGCATGTATGTGGTACTCCTATCATCTATAAGAACATTTGAAGCACAGTGCTAAATTTTCCTTATCAGTTATCCAAACACAGTTGTATGGGTACATATCATGATTCTTCTTATCCCTTTTATCTGAATGGTCATGCCTTTGGTCTCATGTCATGGATATCATTCTCTACTTGTCCTTGGTAAGGATATACCCTTGAAATATGTGTTTAAACACATTTTCCTTTCCATTGTTCTGTTTAAACCTTCTTGTGATCTATATAATATAAGCAGTAATATCCCTGCTTATGTAAACACCTCATTGTACCACTCTGTCAGAAAGACCCTGTTACTTTTGTTGATGACAATCCGGTAACCACCGATGGACGAGAACTTTGCCTACTGGTCCGCCTCGTTCAACGAGCAGGAAAATGGTTCTCTTCACCCCTCGCCCTTGGTACCTATGTTGTTGCCGACATGACCGACAGATTATCCTCTGACATGCCTTGCTTACACGATCGTGCAAGATGTCACCGACCTTCCTACTTTTAACCACATGGTGGGCCCATAACCCACAGTTCCACATGATCGAAACCTGACTCTCTGGTACCCCCTGTTTCCAAAGTTATTCCTCGCGCATGGCCTCGTACGTAATTCACGAGCCACCTTTCTAGAGATGATCTATTCTGGTATCATACACAATACTTATTCCCATTGCTTTGGACCCCTTTTCACACTCTATTTCAGGCAATGAAAGATTGCCTATCCGCTTGAAACTCCTTATTGTACCTTATTACTTTCCTCTCGATAATTTCTTAAGTATCTATTTGAGGGTTACTTTCTACCATATTCCCTGAGTTATCTGCTAGATAGTTGACCTTGAAGGTCCGTTCTTCAGAACTTACCCCTTATCATTATCGTAAGTACGATGGAGTTCCTGAAGAAAGGACGGCAACCTCATCATGATTCATTGATGCATAGGAATGAAGACATCAGTGCTATGGATCGACCACTTCGAGAAGAGCAACCAAGACCGAGAAGAATCGTTAGAATTTCGTAACCTATTCTTCCCCCTTACTCCCCTCTTAAATCTCGGGACGAGATTTCTTGTAGTGGAGGAGAATTGTGACGCCCGGACAATCAAGCTACAGTAACCTCTGCTAATGGTGCCATGTCACTTCGATTACTGTTGCTAATCTCGAAGTTAGTTCGAAACCATTTCAATTCAAATTCAAAATCAAGCAAACAATAAAAGATTTCAAATATTAAAACTAAAATGTTCAAAATTTGGCAATTACTCCGTAGAACATATTGGTGGAGAAATCATCTTTTTGTGAAGTGTTTAAGTGTGCAAAATTAAATAAAACAGCAGCTAAAACATATTCTCAAATGCTTTTAATTAGTAAAAATATGCAAACTAATTAATTGGAGTGCCAAATAAGTTGTGGTAGTGGCATACTTAAAAATACTAATTTTGGGGCTAGATTCATATTTACAAAACCAATAAAATAAAATAATAAAAATGAAACTAATAGGAAATATAAATGGTTAAAGAGAGAAACAAGACAACAACATCAAAAAGATCAAAGCCCCCTCATCCCCTGGGCCTGAGGCATGCTAGGCCCAACCAGACCCCACCAGAGCTAACCCTAGCTCGATCCCCCACCGTTCCCTTGTCTCCCTATGAGCGCCGCCTCACGTGCACACACAGTCGCATGGGGGCGAAACGCCTCTGCTCGATCCCCTTATCCCTCCCTCGCTTTCCCTCCTCTCACCACCGCTGACCAGCGCCTCCCCGTCGCCTTGCTGCTCACCTCCTAGCCGCCATGCTCCGGTGCCCTCTGCCTCCGCCATGCGCCCCATTCTTCCCCACGCGGCGTCTCCTTCTACTGCTTGCCTGCTTCCCTGGCCAGTCGCTGCTTGCGCCATGGCCGCCGTGTGCGTCTTACCCGCCGCCAAGCATCACCGTCGTCCCCGCGCCGTGAGGCCATGTCCGGACACTCTGTCGTCATCCACTACACCATCATCGAGGACCAGAATGAGCTGGGACGCGCCAAGTCGAGCAGATCGACTTCACCTACCCGCTTCGGCCGCCTGCGTTCGTCGTCGACTATGGCGAATCCCTGCTGCTCCTAAGCTTTCGCAGAGCCTCCATGAGCTCCCTATGTGAGCTTTGTTCGTATTTCTTCTCCCTACTACTCGAACCCCCTACTGCTGCTTGCTATTGGCGTTGTCGTCGCTCCGGTCGTCGCCTCGCTCATCCACCGGACCTCACCACTGCCCGCACGCACACGCCGCTCCCTACAAGGCCCTACCGCAGCCCTGCCCCAGAACGTTTAAAAAAAGAGAAGAAAAGAAAAAGGAAACAAAATAAAAATGAATTAATAAAATTAATAAATAAATAAGTAATTAATTAGTGAATTAATTAACTTAATTCATCTTGTTTAGTTAACCTAATTAACTATTGTGAATTAATTAAACTGTAATTAGATTAGTTAAATTCTAATTAGAGTAAACAGAGTATGACATGCAGGACCCACACGTCAGATCGACCCAGTCAACTCCCTGTTGACTGCTGACGTCATGCTGACGTCAGCGTGCACTATTCTGGATAATGTTAGAATTAAATAATTAAATAAATTCTAAAAATGATTAAAACTTTAGAAAATCATATAGAATAAACCGTAGCTCAGATGAAAATACTTTCTACATGAAAGTTGCTCAGAACGACGAGACGAATCTGGATACGCAGCCCATTCGTCCGCCACACATCCCTAGCATAGCAAACTCGCAACTTTCCCCCTCCGGTTCATCTGTCCAAAACGCGAAACACCGGGTATACTTTCCCGGATGTTTCCCCCCTTCGCCGGTATCGCCTAGTACTGCGTTAGGGCACACCTAGCACCGCACATTGTCTTGTCATGCACCGTCGCGCTTATGTTTGCATTATATTTATTGTTTCTTCCCCCTCTTCTCTCGTTAGACACCGAGACCGACGCCGTTGGTACCTAGTACGACTACTGTGTTGACGACCCTTCTTGCTAGAGCAACCAGGCAAGCCCCACCTTGATCACCAGATATCGCCTATTCTTCTCTATACTGCTTGCATTAGAGTAGTGTAGCATGTTACTACTTTCAGTTAATCCTATACTGCTGCATAGCCTGTCCTTGCTACTACTGTTGTTACCTTTACCTGCTATCCTACTGCTTAGTATAGGATGCTAGTGTTCCATCAGTGGCCCTACACTCTTGTCCATTTGCCATGCTATACTACTGGGCCGTGATCACTTCGGGAAGTGATCACGGGCATATACTATATACTTTACACTGTTACATTACCTGTGATACTGTTCGGAGATGGGGGCTAAAGGGGCAGGTGGTTCCACCTAGGTAGTGGTGGGCCTGGGTTCCCGACGGCTCCCGACTAATATCATGACCTAATATAATGAGTTGGTCGGAAGATCATTTGGTTTCACGTCTAACCTACCCGACTTGTCGTATAGGCTATGAATGAAACATCAGACGATGAACTTCTTAAGCATGGAAACAACAAAAGAGGATGATATTTTTAACAAGCAAATCACTGGCATTAGATCGACATGCAAAACAATACGAAGCATTATTCTCAGGAGGCACGGTGAACAGCTCGTGATGCCGCATGCCACAACATTCCAAGCTCAACTTTGCAATCAAACACAAGGCCTGGCATTACATAGACAATATTCAGAACAAACTCTTAACACAGGAATATCTCAGCAGAGTAACTATTTACTTCTAAACTAAACACAGAAATAGGAAAAAACACTCGACACTGCTCACAGCAAGGGCGTACCACTCAAAAATATCTAATGCATGTCTTGTGGCTAACATCAATGAGCAAATTTTGACAAGGTTTTCCAATTCCAATATGTTAAACTAACGTCTTCTTGCTAACATCAGTGATTAAACTTTGACAAGCTTTTCCCATTCAAAATATGTAATGCCTATGATCGTGGAGTCCTGTCGTAGCTTCTTGTACTTGTTTGGGCACTTTTTGCCCAGGGCACTCCACGTGTTGTTAAATTGCCAATGGTCTCTGCAGACTAGTCATATCACCGGTGTCTAATAATACTCTGTAAATCTTCTCGATCATTCCTTCTGTAATGTAGCGCAAACAGTGACTGCTTCTTTCTGCAAAGTGAAACGACCAACTGGACCCAGTAATGCAGCAATTTGCCTTGCACACATTGGCTCCTTTTGTGCAGTTTAACTAAAATCGAAGTCAGAATAAAACCGAGCTTTAATTTTGATATCCCTGTAAGCAACAATAGGTATAAGGGAAACAATTACTGAGAAATAACGGTAGATGACTTGTACTCCCAGAAGAAAAGCATCTACTGATCTACTTTATCTTAATGGGAAACAAAGCAGGAGAGTAGCAATTCTCCATCAGTGTGATTCATTCATATTGACTGAGACATTATCTTAACAATGCCTTGTTTCAACATGTATAAAGAACGACAAAGCAGAAAAGTACCATTCCCAAAACAATGCAACTGATTCATTTTAACAAAGACATTATCTTAACAATACCTTGGTTAAACATGTAGAAAGAACTACAAAGCAAGATAGTACCATTCCTAACAAGTGTTGCAGTTTTGAACTAAGATTCAGTAGTTAATTAATTCTGAGAGTGGCATTGCTTAATTTTACCAGCGGCATTAGATTAACAAAAAGCATAAACAGTTCCAAGGGAGAGTGGGCGCAACAACAGTATGTGCGTCGATCTACTTATAAAGGGGGTGATGCAGAGTTTGTTGTATCAAAGCAACAAGCATCATGTCTGGGTTGGTCCCATTTTTGTTCACTACTTAATGGGAAAAGACAGCAATACAATAGCTTCAATTCAACATTTATTTAAAACAGTACCAATACAAGTAGCACAACATCTCAAAGCACACTTCACAATCATGTGGATGAAGGCATGTACTGACCTTTCATGAGATGGACAAGATAAAATACGAATCTGCCAACACGAATAGGAAATCCAATCTCGTTTTGTGTAGTTGCACTGAAATCAAGCAAAGTGTTTCGCGTAGCGAAGCAAAATGTCGCAATAGCAACAAGTTGAATAGATATCCCTGTTTAAACAAAGGCAAAAAAGGAATCAATTACTGGCTAATAAAGGAGGATGAAACATGCAGCCACAAAAATGGTAATCCCGCCAAACCCTAACAAGTGTTGCAGTTTTGAAATAAGATTCAATAGTTAATTCTGAGAGTGGCATCAATTACTGGCTTATAAAGGGGGTGATGCTGAATTTGTTGTAACAAAGCAACAACCATCATGTCTGGGTTGGTCCCATTTTTGTTCACTACTTAATGGGAAAAGACAGCAATACAATAGCTTCAATTCAACATTTATTTAAAACAGTACCAAAACAAGTAGCACAACATCTCAAAGCACACTGCACATCATGTGGTTGAGACCAAGATTTGAAACTACTCGCCACGAAGATTGGAAACAAATCTCGATCTCCTTTTGTGCAGTTCCACCAAAATTAAGCAAAGTCACTGGTGTGACATTCAAGTTGAACTGCACAAAACACTCTTAAGACATAAGTGTTTCGAGTAGCGAAGCAAAATGTCGCAATAGCAACAAGTTGAATCGATACCCCTGTTTTAACAGAGGCAAAAAAGGAAATAATTACTTACCAATAAAGGAGGATGAAACAAACAGTGACAGAAAGAAGCATCTAACTTATCTTGGATGGAAAACAAAGTAGGACAGTAGCATTTCTAAAACGGTTGCATTGATTCATATTAACAGAGACCTTCTCTTGAAACAACATTCATTAAAAAATGTAATTTACTTTTAACAGTGGCATTGCTTCAATTTTCCGGCGGCATTCTTAGATTAACAACAGCAAAATAGTTGTATGGGACATGCCAACACCATGTGCGTCCACACATATAAATGGGTGATGTAGAGTATGTAGCCAAGCAGCATATATGCGCTGGTCCCATATTTGTTCTCTTTGAACCTTCTTCCTATGTGAGGGCAGCAAATCTAGTCCTACACAAACTACCCGACCCCCCCAGTTTCTTTCCCTTTTCAACAAAGAGATCGGTTCCTTACAGATGTGTGTACTGGGTTACCCCCATTTTCCCTTTTCGACCTACAAAGCGGCTGGATAGCCAGTCTATACTACTTTCCGCCCCTCCTTTCCTCATTGAACCACGTCCTAGATTCTTTCTCCAGCCCACCGCACCCTTCTTTCCTCTTTGAACCAAGACCTAGATTCGACTACAGATCAAAAAGATTCACATGCAGCTATAGCAACGATGGTTTCAAAGAAACTTATACCTTAGGGTCGTAGGGATGTGGCAAGGCGTGCGGCGGGAGGCCGGATCTGCCCACACTACGTACGGCAGCGAAGAAGGGGTTAGTGGCCCTCCCGCACAGGCGCTGGGTGAAAGAGAACAGCGCAGCCGGCAGTGGATTACCTCCCTCGCCGAAGGCGATAGAGTGAACGCTGCACCTCCTCCCCTTCCAGGTGCGACGGGATACAGACGCCTCCTTCACCATCTGTGAGGGGGAGAGAGAGAGACAAGAGGCCAACGCAGTCTTGTTTAGATCTGGTGAAGAGAGGGTGAGAGACTGTGAATATAGCAAACCCTAGCAAATGAACGTTGAGCCTCCAGCGTGTAATATATATGTAGTGCGGCGAGCGTGTGGAGAGTGCAAACCCTAGCAAACAAGCGTTGAGGCTCCCGCTTATATATATACTATTGTAGTACGTACTGAGCTCCGGTGCCTTCACTACACCTGCTTTTGGCTGTATGACAGGTGAGCCAGCCACATTTTGGGCCCACCTGTCATAAATCCAAAGGCAGGTGCACTAAGTCAATGAAGCTGCATCCATATAGTACTCTCGTGTATACGACTAATATATAGTGGATTCTCTCCATAACAATCGTTTTAAATTGTGTAAGTACGAAACGAAACTCTTTATTTAATGTACAGTGAAGAAAACTAGTACTACTTCCGATGAACTAACGATCCACGCCCACGCGTCCTGGTCGCACTTCCTGTCCTTCACGTGTGGTACACTACCCCCCCTTAAGTGAACAACCACACATGCGCCAAATTATCAGAAACGTGTGAGAGTGTGTACAAATAAAGAATTTTAATTTCAGTTATCGGAAAGGTTTGAGAGTATTACAAAGTTTGACTTCAGTCAAATCTAATATGCGGAGTAAATAAAAATGGAGGGCTACTACGTCCATCCGGGTTTTTAATCCACACCATTTTTTAAATCAAAGTTAATAGATGGACAAATAAAATTACAGGGGAGCTGGAGACAAAGTTGTGAGAAGGCTTAGAAATCAATACAAAACTTATTCTCTTAGTACCAACGTCGATCCTTCTTCGAGGAAACATTTGGTTCATAGCCAATTGTGTGATAAAATTGCACCAACGTGAAAGACGACTGCGTCTCCAACGCAACCAAGGTGAACTGACGAAGGATATCATCTTTGTGCGTAACAAGCAAAGAGCACTGATGGAAGACAGCTTGTTTTTCATTGAAAATCGATCAGCTTCACCAGCCGATGCAACCATGAGGCGCAACCATGAGCATCAATAGGTCATCGTGGTGATGCATCATCCATTTGGCATCAAGTTTGGGTGAGGCACCTATGAAGTTCGACAAATCCTCACTGTGGTCTGTTTCTTCTCAATAATCAAGCTTGAGGAAGGAAGAACCACGTGGCAGAGGATAGTGAGGCGGAACAACAATGGCCATCCAATTTTGTGCAGTTCCACTAAAATTGAGGAAGACATGCCCGGGTATGGAGACACGCATCGCTGTTTCCAAAAAATACAAAAAAGGGTTAGCAACGACATCTCAATTGTAAATAAGAATTAATGAAAAGTACACCAACAAACAGAAGCATCATAATTATCTTGATGGGAACTAAACCAGGATACCCGAGAAAAAAAGCATTTCTTCATTTAACCAGTGATAGTACTACCACCATATGGACAATGACCGCACAACCACCATGTACTTTTTGTCGAAACAACATGTATACCTCCACCAAGGCATAAATCAGGACAACTTTTCGAGTGGCATTTCCTCTATAATAGTACTAGTAGGTGATGTTGGACCAGCCAACGAACCCTAGCTACTACGCATGGGGAGCTGGGGAGTAGTCGCATAGAAGAAAACCCGCACGCAGCGACCTGGGGAGCTGGACCAGTACAAGAAGTTATACCTCAGGTGGGCGAGATGTCGTTTAGGCGGGCGGGCGGGATCTGCCCACACGACAGCAGCGAACAAGGGCAAGGAGGATCTTCATCCGCGCCAGTGCCAGCTCCGAGAGGACGGTGCACATCGGCTTCCTCCGTCGCCGACGGCGACAACGTCAACGCTGCACCTCCTCACCTCCCGCAGCGGACGGGATTCGGCCGGATCTGTGACCACCGGTGAGGAGAGAGATAGAGTGGACACTGTCATCTTGTTTTGATATGGAGAGGGTGAGAGAGCGAGACGCGAGAAACTCTATCAAACAAGAGGCTATAATGGAGTAAAAAAATCTCTCCATAGCAGTGGTTTTAAATAGAATACGCGCGTTCCCGGAAAAAAGAAACGGAAACTGGTGGACAATTTTTTAAGGGTCTGTCTAGGACACATCTAGATGTGACATAGTTATGTCACATCTAAGTTGATGTTCACTCTGTTTGTGGTCTGTTTTTTTCCTAGTTTTTTTTGTTTCTTGTTTCTACATTATATACTTATGGGAGCTTAGATGTGATATCCTTAAATAACATCTAGATGTGAATTAGACAAACTGATTTTCTAACGTACCAAGAAAGAAAACTCGATCAAAAACACGCCCCCGCTTCCAGGTCGCGAGAGTCGTCGCGCACACACACATAGACATAGACATGCATATCCGTGTTTACGTAAAATTCCATTTCCATCTCCATCTCCAATCATATTTGTCCAACTGGCACATTATTTACGCTGTTAATTAGGCTGGTCACAATGGGGAGGAACTTAGGAGTAACATCACACACTCCAATACAACTTTGCTTATGTGGCACATATTTAATGATGAGATAGGTGCTTGTGGTAACTAGCTAAGTTACCGGAACATCACACACTCCAAGAAACAATGAGTCTATAACCTAATAAATACATCGTTGCATGACACTACATAGATGTTCCTACCCACTATGGAGGTAGTAACATAGTCTAGGAAAGTGTGTAAGTTACTATAGCTTATGTTCTTGCCCATTGTAACCAGCCTTATATACGCAGCAATATTAACATACATCATCTCTTATTTGCACACGTCCGGACCGCTGCCACGGCCGGTCCTGACCAACCCGAACCCTCTTCATCACCCGCGCGTGCTTCCCGCCCGAAACGGTCAGTGCCGCATTCATGTCCGGCCAGAGCAGATGCGATCTCTCACTGGCGCCGGCATTGAAGCGGCGCGCCGGCCGAGAGAGCGTCGCCCGCGCCGCTTCCGGGTGCACGCAGTTGCTCCGCGTTCAAAGGTCGCAATAGCCGGCTACAACATGCATGTAAAAAGTTCTTGGGAGTCCGTGCTACAGCTAGCTATCCTCCCCCAACTCGTCAATCTCTTCCAGTAGTGCTAGTACTCCATGGCGCGATCCATCAACAAGCAGGCGGGAAAGTTATCGTATACTCGGTTTGCGGTGAGTGGCATGCCGAGCGACCGTGTGGGGTCGAGCCGTGGAGGAGGGCGAGACACGAACACGACAAATGTGATTTAAACGTTGGTTTTGCTCGTTGGCGCGATCCAACGAAACGTAATGTTGGTTTCTCTCCGTTTCCATTTTTCTCCGGAAAAACGGAAATTTTCCACTCCATTTTCATTCCTATTCCAAGGTTGCCCTGTTACAAGATTCCATCAAATACAAAGGAAAACTAACAAGCATGCTGATGCATCTCAATGATTCATAGATCATAGCCAATATTTACTTCACAACTAAAGAAAAAAGTTGTGAGAGCGTGTACGAAAGAAGAACTACTGATGGGGTCACTATGACTTAAACCCTAAACCCTAAACTTGATTTAATTTCCTGGCCAGGTAGAACCTGTCGAAGGAAAGATGTCTAGCACCCTCGGATCATACGATGCTTTTGTGCAGTGCCACTAAAATCGACCTGAGCATCCCTGATGGCAAAGATATTGAAGAAGTGTGATTAGAATAATAGTACTGGCACTAGTTCATGAGACATAAACTCATCACAAGTAGAAGCCGGTAGAAGTAGAGAAAGATTGACATGGAGATGGAGCTACGGCAATGGAGCAAGCCGGCTCCAAAAGGAAGATGGACTACCTGGGACGTCGGGCTGTAGCTAGAAGGGCTGTTGGGATGCGGCATCGGCCCATACTACGGTGACCCCCGATTGGGACGCACCGACTGTGGGTTTTCTCCCTCGCCGATGTCGACCGCGTCTACGCAGAACATTGTTCCCTTCCCCCAGCTGCGGGATCAGGCCCGTCGTTCTATGCTTGTGAAGAGAGCAAGCTAAGCAAGCAGGCTTGTAGCTTAAGCTCCTGCTAGTGTATATATAGTGGTTTTCTTTTTCTCTCCATATCAACCATTTTATATTGCGTACGTGTCATTCAAGAGTGAAATGATGGTTGCTTCTTCCGACTAACTTATTGTGTGATTTGACTGCTCCTTAGGGGCCCCTACACGTACTCCCCCTATGTGTATGCAATAGTCACACATACACATGGACGCAAAAATGCGCGCGACGCCCTAATGCATGCATGTCCAAGCACATGACGGAACACACACGGTCATGCTCAAGTGCTCAACCTACACGTGCATGCACACAGATACTCAGTCAGGGTGAGCTAGTGACCGTATAAACACCGGAGAATATATATATTGAGCGCAATGAGCGTATTATGAAGTCCATTGACCGTATTTTTACAAATATACAGTGACAGACAGTGTATTTATCTCGTTTGAAATTAAGCCATATTAACCGAAGAGGAGGCAGTATGGACTAGCATTACTTTGCTGTGTCCCGTCAACTTGCCGGACGAGGAGAAGGTTGGAGGACGGGAGAAGTTTGCGCGCGGTGGCTTGCAGGACAAGGAGAAACTTTTGACTAATGCAAGCTCTCCCTCGCTCAGGTGGTGGACGTGCAACAGTTAATTCGGTGTCAGATTGCCAGAAGCATACACTATACTACTAGTGCTATTATTGTTTGACTTCCCGAATAGGAGAACAACCAAGCGCAAAGTTTACTAGTACTACTACTATAGTCTATAAAGGTACATACTATATGAGGGAGTCCTGGATTAGGGGGTGTCCGGATAGCCAGACTATACCTTCAGCCGGACTCCAGGACTATGAAGATACAAGATTGAAGACTTCGTCCCGTGTCCGGATAGGACTTTCCTTGGCGTGGAAGGCAAGCTTGGTGATGCGGATATTCAAGATCTCCTACCATTGTAACTGACTTTGTGTAACCCTAACCCTATCCGGTGTCTATAGAAACCAGAGGGTTCTAGAACGTAGGACAACTTCATCATACAACAATCATACCATAGGCTAGCTTCTAGGGTTTAGCCTCCTTGATCTCGTGGTAGATCTACTCTTGTACTACCCATATCATCAATATTAATCAAGCAAGAGTAGGGTTTTACATCCATCGAGAGGGCCCGAACCTGGGTAAACTTCGTGTCCCTTGTCTCCTGTTACCATCCGACCTAGACGCACAGTTCGGGACCCCCTACCCGAGATCCGCCGGTTTTGACACCGACATTGGTGTTTTCATTGAGAGTTCCTCTGTGTCGTCGCTTTTAGGCCCGATGTCTCTTTTGATCATCAACGACGATGCAGTCCAGGGTGAGACTTTTCTCCCCGGACAGATCTTCGTCTTCGGTGGCTTCGCACTGCGGGCCAATTCGTTTGGCCGCCTGGAGCAGATCGAAAGCTACGCCCCTGGCCATCAGGTCAGGTTTGGAAGTTTGAACTACACGGCTGACATCTGCGGGGACTTGATCTTCGACGGATTCGAGCCACAGCCAAGCACGCCGCACTGTCTCGATGGGCATGATCTTGCTCTGCCGCCGAACAGTGCCCTGGAGCCCGCACGCGCGTCGGTTCCGACCCTTAATTCGGAATCTGCGGTGCCGATCGAGGGTGAGCGGTTGGACGTCACCCCGGGGGCTGCGATCTCAAAAGCGATCGAGCCGAACGCCAGCCCCGCACTCTGCATGACCCGTGACTCCGGGGATCCGGATTCCCCTCCGGACTCCGAACCTCCCGCGCCCCTGCCAATCGAATCCGATTGGGCGCCGGCCATGGAGTTCACCGCCGCGGACATCTTTCAGCACTCGCCCTTTGGCAACATCCTGAACTCACTAAAGTCTCTCTCTTTATCGGGAGAGCCCTGGCCGGACTATGGCCAGCAAGGATGGGATACGGACGATGAAGAAATTCAAACCCCACCCACCACCCACTTGTAGCCGCTGTCGACGATTTAACCGACATGCTTGACTTCAACTCCAAAGACATCGACGATATGGACGACGATGCAGGAGATGAATAGGAACCAGCACCTGTAGGGCGCTGGAAGGCCACCTCGTTATATGATATATATATATGGTGGATACTCCAAAAGATGGAGATGGCAATGGAACAGCGGAGGATGATACCTCCAAGAAACAGCCAAAGCGCCGGCGTCAGCGGCGCCGCTCTAAATCCCGCCAAAGCAAAAACGGTGATTCCGGCACGGGAGATAATACTACCCCGGATAGCGCCGAAGAACACCCCCTCCAGCAAGATTCGGCATCGGAAGATGGAGAAGCCAGCCCTCGTGAGAGGGCGGCAGACCGAGAGGTTGAGGACGATAACTACATGCCTCCCACCGAAGACGAGGCAAGCCTCAACGACGACGAATTTGTCGTACCATCAGACCCCGCCGAACAAGAGCGTTTCAAGCGCAGGCTTTTAGCCACGGCAAGCAGCCTCAAGAAAAAGCAACAACAGCTTAGAGCTGATCAAGATCTGCTAGCTGACAGATGGACTGAAGTCCTTGCGGCCGAAGAGTATGAACTCGAACGCCCCTCCAAGCGTTACCCAAAGCGTAGGCTGCTACCCCGATCAGAGGAGGAGGCACCTACATCACCAGCGCATGACATGGCCGACCGGCCACCTCGTGGCCGCGACAGAGAGGCCTCTAAGCCCTCCACTCAAGCCATGCCCCGACGCCGCCCAAAACATGCTAAGGCACGGGAAAATGCACCGGACCTGCGACATATACTGGAGGACAAGGCAAGGCAAACAAGGTCGATCTACGGATCGCACGGGCGCCCCACGACACGTGACGGTGATCGTCACTCCGGATACGATAAATCCGGCCGGGCCGAACACAATGGACAAAGCTCCTCCGAGCTGCGCCGTGATATAGCCCAGTATAGAGGTGCCGCACACCCACTATGCTTCACAGATGAAGCAATGGATCATAAAATCCCTGAGGGCTTTAAACCCGTAAAAATCGAATCATACGATGGCACAACAGATCCAACGGTCTGGATTGAGGATTATCTCCTTCATATCCACATGGCCCGCGGCGATGATCTACACGCCATCAAATACCTCCCACTCAAACTCAAGGGACCGGCCCGGCATTGGCTCAACAGCTTGCCAGCAAACTCAATCGGTTCTTGGGAGGACCCGGAAGTCGCATTCCTCGACAACTTCCAGGGCACTTATGTGCGGCCACCGGATGCCGATGACCTAAGCCACATAATCCAGCAGCCAGAGGAATCGGCCAGGCAATTCTCGACACGGTTCCTAACAAAGAAAAACCAGATAGTCGACTGTCCGGACGTTGAGGCCCTAGCAGCCTTCAAGCATAATATCCGCGACGAGTGGCTTGCCCGGCACCTGGGACAGGAAAAGCCAAAATATATGGCAGCCCTCACGACACTCATGAACCACTTTTGCGCGGGAGAAGACAGTTGTCTAGCTCGCAGTAACAACTTAGCAAAGAACCCTGGTAATTCAGATACCAAGGACAAATGTGGCAGGACACGCCGGAACAAGCAAAAGCGTCGTGTTAACAGCGACAGCAACGAGGATACGGCAGTAAATGCCGGATTCAGAGGCTATAAATCTGGTCAGCGGAAAAAGCCATTCAAAAAGAATACTCAGGGCCCGTCCAGTTTGGACCGAATACTCGACCGCTTGTGCTAGATACATGGCACCCCCGAAAGGCCAGCAAATCACACCAACAGGGATTGTTGGGTGTTCAAGCAGGCAGGCAAGTTAAGAGCCGAAAAAAGAGACAAGGGGCTGCACAGCGATGACGAGGAGGAGCCCAGACCGCCGAACAGCAGTGGACAGAAGGGTTTTCCCCCACAAGTGCGGACGGTGAACATGATATACGCAACCCATATTCCCAAGAGGGAGCGGAAGCGTGCGCTACGAGACGTATACACGCTGGAGCCAGTCGCTCCAAAGTTCAACCCATGGTCCTCCTGCCCAATCACCTTTGATCGAAGGGACCATCCCACTAGCATCTGTCACGGCGGGTTTGCCGCATTGGTTCTTGACCCAATTATCGACGGATTTCATCTCACAAGAGTCCTCATAGACGGCGGCAGCAGCCTGAACCTGCTTTACCAGGGTACAGTGCGGAAAATGGGCATCGATCCCTCGAGGATCAAGCACACAAAAATGACCTTTAAAGGCGTTATACGAGGTGTAGAGGCCAGCTGCACAGGCTCAGTAACACTTGAAGTGGTCTTCGGATCTCTGGACAATTTCCGAAGCGAAGAGTTAATCTTCGACATAGTCCCGTCTCGCAGTGGCTATCACGCCCTGCTCGGGCGAACCGCATTTGCAAAGTTCAATGCGGTGCCGCACTACGCATATCTCAAGCTCAAGATGCCAGGCCCTCGAGGAGTAATTACGGTCAATGGAAACACCGAGCGCTCCCTTCGAACGGAGGAACACACGGCAGCCCTCGCAGCAAAAGTACAAAGCAGCCTTCTTAGGCAATTCTCCAGTCCGGCCGTTAAAAAGCCAGACACCGCCAAGCGAGCCCGGAATAACCTACAACAAGGCCGCCTGGCACGTTCTGAGCAGGCATAGCAGTGCGACCCCAACCCCAGCCCTCACGACATAGTGAAACCAGTGCTTCGCGTACATAACTACGCTCTTGAAATACCATGGGCGCAGGGGAAGCGGCACAATAATGGCAAACCCAAAATACGGCCTAAAACGTACTAGGGGCAGCCGAATTTTTTTCTCTTACTTTCAGGACTCCATACTTCGGACGACCTGTTCGGCAATTCAACCGCCGCACAAACGATGCAAGATCCAGGGAAGTAGACAAGCCATGCCGCACTATGGAACCCCAAGGTGGTCTCTGTTATGAGTAGTATACCTATTTTTTAATACAATTCCGCGGCCTGCCCCTGGTAAGGACATGTTAAATAGTCCAATATCTTTTGCTTATCGCACTATTTGTGTCGTTCTGCTTTGATAACAGCCTCTTTATAAATAATGCATAGCTTTTTGTCTGTTTTTTGCATTATCCCCTTTATATATATATATATATATATATATATATATATATATATATGTTCATTAATGACATGTGGCACCCGTACACTGTGGTACGGCAAATACGCCAGGGGCTTCAGTACCCCTTAATATGGTGTAAGAAGTCTGAACACTTCGTAAGTGCGGCACCCCGAACTTATAGCAGTATATGCATCGGCTCCGAATCATGATTTGGGTCAATAGTTGGGTTTGCCCGGCTCCTATGTTTTGGTGCCTTACGTTCCGCTTTATCGGCTAAGGTAGCACTAGGAGAACCACTGCGATTGTGCCCCGGTTGAGCTGGGTTAAGCACCTCAGTGGAGAAAGCTAAAACTGACTGTCATGATGAGGCGAGAGACCGGTCGCTGTTCGAGAGGTTTTTCGAGTCCCTAAACACTTATGCCGCTTCGAGCGAGGAGCCGGCTTTGTCCGGCCAAGCCATGGATAGCGCCCCGAACTCGGTCTTCCGAACTAGGGGCTTCGCCGAAATTTAAAATTATAAAGTTCTATGGCTAAGTGGGAGTGTTCAAGCATTATAGTCCGATTGCCTGGTCCGTTGTGCTGAGCGCCTCCCTCGAAGGACCCAAATATGGGAAAAAGAGCGCTCAGGTTTACCCCGAACACCCCAGCACTAGTGGCATGGGGGCGGGAGCCGACAACTCGCCATCTCTCAATTTTTTGATAAACGGCCGCACAGAAAATATTATTTTAAATTCAACAAGCATTGCTTAGCGCATATGAACAAGTTTTCAGCGCACAGGATAAACACGAGCGAGTTCATTCAAAAATTACATCCTTGGTACATTCATCTGCCACAAGGCGGGCACCCGCAATAACATCCTTATAGTAGTTCTCGGGCTTGCGATGCTCCTTCCCTGGCGGCGGCCCGTCCCTCACAAGCTTTTCACCGCCTAGCTTACCCCAGTGCACCTTTGCACGGGCAAGGGCCCTACAGCCACCTTCAATGCAGACGGAGCGCTTGATGACATCGAGCCTTGGACAGGCCTCCACCAGCCGTCGCACCAGCCCGAAGTAGCTCCCAGGCAGGGCCTCTCCGGGCCACAGCTGAACTATAAAGCCCTTCATGGCCTGTTCGGCCGCGTTGTGGAGCTCGACCAGCTGTTTCAGCTGGTCGCTCAAGGGCATAGGGTGTCCGGCCTCAGCATACTGAGACCAGAACACCTTCTCCGTCGAGCTGCCCTCTTCAGCTCGGTAGAATGCGGCAGCGTCGGATACGCTGCGGGGAAGATCTGCGAATGCCCCTGGAGAGCTCCGGATTCGGGTAAGTAACAAGTAGTTTACTTTTATATTTCTGCTTTGCATAAAGAATTCCTTACCCGCTGCTATCTTTTTCATCTCCTCCAACTCTTGGAGGGCCTTTTGGGCTTCGGCCTTGGCGGACTTGGCAGTCTCAGAGGCCGCCGCGAGCTCGGACGCTTGCGTTTTTGACTCAAGCTCCAAACTCTCATGTTTTTTCATAAGAGTCTGAAGCTCTTGCCGCACCTCGCCGACCTGGGCCTCACGTTTCTCTCGCTTGGTGTGCTCCGCGGCCGCTTTCTTTTCGGCCTCAGACAACGCCTGCTTAAGGGTTGCCACCTCAGTCGTGGCCCCTACAATAAGCAGTACAATCCTGTTATTTTTTGCAATCACATCTTTTTATAGGCATTTTTTCTATAAGGTATTTCTTACCTTCTTTCTCCTCGAGCTGCCGCTTGGCAAGGCCGAGCTCTTGCTCGGTCTGCTCGAGGCCCTGTTTCAGGGCACCCACCTCTGCAGTCAGTGCGGCAGTGGCTAGCAGCGAAGCCTACATACGCATATTTGACTCTTTTTTGTTAGACTCCTGCGAAATTTAATAGATCCTCTATTCGGCTTTTCCTTCCGAACGCCAAACAGAGCATCAGGGGCTACTGTCTATGCGGTTATATTTTTGCATATTTTTACTTACCTCGAAGCCTGTTAGAAGGCTAGCGCAAGCTTCGTTCAGTCCGCTCTTGGCAGACTGAACCTTCCGGATCACCGTACTCATAATAGTACGGTGCTCCTCGTCGATGGAGGCGCCGTCAAGCACCTCCAGCAGACTGTCCGGCACCTCTTGTTGGACGGAGGCCTCCGGGTCACAAGGCTTGCTCCTCTTGACAGGAGTTCGCCTGCCGTGGTCCGGAACCGTTGAATATTCCAGCGCGGTGTCCGGCTCAAAGCCGAACTTGGAGCCCTGGGGGGTTTTGCCCCTTTACTCCTGGAGTCCAGGAGGTCGCCTTGCGGCTCCTCCAGGACCACCTCCTCCTCCCCCGGAGCTCGTTGCGATGCCACTTCGGCGTCGTCTGCAGTGCGGGGGGAGACAGCGGGCGGAACTGAGTTCACGTCCGACACATCCAGGGAGCCGCTCGACGACTCGTCGAGTTCGGCCCGGGGCGGGCTGCACAATTATGTTCGGCATTAGGGAAAGCTGAGCGACAAAGGAATATCATGAGTTACTCTAGTATCCGAATACTTACGATTTCGCCGGGCGCTTGGCCCTGTCCGGCCACTCCTCGTCGTCCTCATTGGCATTGGGGGAGTAGTCCGGCGGAGGGGTCTTCCTCCTCTGGGACCCTTCGGCCTCCCCCGTTGGGGCGGCCTTCCTTTTCTTTCCTCCCCCCGCTGGAGGGGGAGAGGTTTCTTCTTCCTCCTCCTCATTTTCACGGGAGGAGAGCGTCTCGGACTCATCAGATGACGAGTCCGACACCACCACGTTACGGGCACTCTTTCGAGTCCCCGTGGCCTTCTTCTTCTTGGCCTTCTTCTCCGGCACCACATAAGGTGCCGGAGCCAGCAGCTTCACTAGGAGAGCAGGGGCTGGGTCTTCGGGCAAGGGATCCGGACAGTTAATTGGTCCGGATATCACCTGCCAAGCCTGTCAAAGGTAAGGGAGTTTAGATCCCGCATGGAGTCAAACTATGAAAAAACTTAAAACATCCTGTGAATGGTGAAAATAGCTTACCTCGCTAGCGTGACGCTGCGAGCTGTATCCGTGGTCCTCGGAGGCGGGTGTGGGAGCCTCGGCGCCTTTGGTTAGCACCTTCCAGACGTCTTCATACGTCGTGTTGAAGAGCCTGTTGTGGGTTTGGTGCTGCGCTGGGTTGAACTCCCACAGAGTAAAGTCCCGTTGTTGACACGGGAGGATCTGGCGGACGAGCATAACCTGGACCACATTGACAAGCTTGATCGGCTAGTTCACCAGGGACTGGATGCATGTTTGCAGTCCGGTCACCTCTTTTTCGTCACCCCACGACAGGCCCGTCTCTTTCCAGGGCATAAGCCGCGTGGGGGGTCCGGATTGGAACTCAGGGGCTGTGACCCATTTTGGATCGCGTGGCTCGGTGATGTAAAACCACCCGGATTGCCACCCCTTTAGGGTCTCCACGAAGGAGCCCTCGAGACATAGGACGTTGGCTATCTTGCCCGCCATGGCGCCTCCGCACTCTTCCTGGCTGTCGCGCACCACCTTGGGCTTGACGTTGAAGGTCTTGAGCTAGAGGCCGAAATGGGGGCGGACGCGGAGGAAAGCCTCGCACACGACGATAAACGCCGAGATGTTGAGGACGAAGTTCGGGGCCAGATCGTGGAAATCCAGGCCGTAGTAGAACATGAGCCCCCGGACGAATGGGTGGAGTGGAAAACCCAGTCCGCGGAGGAAGTGGGGAAGGAAAACTACCCTCTCATGGGGCCTTGGGGTGGGGAGAAGCTGCCCCTCCTCGGGTAGCCGGTGCGCGATATCCTTGGACAAGTATCCGGCCTTCCTTAGCTTCTTGACATGGCCCTCCGTGACGGAGGAGACATTCCCCTTGCCTCCCGCTCCGGACATTGCTGGAGAAGGTTGAGGTGGGAAGTGCGGGCTTGGGCACTGGAGCTCGGGTGCGCAGAAGATGGATAGGCAAAGGAGGAAGAAGGCGTAGGTAAAAAGGTGGATCCTTATCCCCTTATATGGGCGGATGCGGCTATGCGTCCCCACCAGCCTAGTAAAACTCGCTTGCCTCCCAAGCGCCGTGATAAATGGCACAGTTGGGTTACCCACGTCTGTATTGATGAGGATCCCGTAAATGGGGGACACGATCTCTGCTTTGACAAGACGTGCCATGGAAACCGCCTCGCAGAACACGCTGAGGTGGAAGAGTAAAAACGATTCGAGAAAAGGACTTGGCCGTAGTGTGATGTCACGCTACGGAATATGTCAGCAGATTAGATTTGTGTTAATATTATTCTCTCTATGGCAATATGTGGAAACTTATTTTGCAGAGCCGGACACTATCCTTGGTGTTTAAATTCTTCTTGAAGAACTTCGAGGAGGAACCCGCCTTGCAATGCCGAAGACAATTTGCGCGTCGGACTCGTCGTCATTGAAGCCTGGTTCAGGGGCTACTGAGGGAGTCCTGGATTAGGGGGTCTCCGGATAGCTGGACTATACCTTCAGCCGGACTCCAGGACTATGAAGATACAAGATTGAAGACTTCGTCCCGTGTCCGGATAGGACTTTCCTTGGCGTGGAAGGCAAGCTTAGCGATGCGGATATTCGAGATCTCCTACCATTGTAACCGACTTTGTGTAACCCTAACCCTATCCGGTGTCTATATAAACCGGAGGGTTCTAGTCCGTAGGACAACTTCATCATACAACAATCATACCATAGGCTAGCTTCTAGGGTTTAGCCTCCTTGATCTCGTGGTAGATCTACTCTTGTACTACCCATATCATCAATATTAATCAAGCAGGAGTAGGGTTTTACCTCCATCGAGAGGGACCGAACCTGGGTAAACTTCGTGTCCCTTGTCTCCTGTTACCATCCGGCCTAGACGCATAGTTCGGGACCCCCTACCCGAGATCCGCCGATTTTTACACCGACACTATACTAGTACTAGGAACCGGAGGGAGGAGCGTCTGCACTCTTATTATAATTTTAAAATGTGATAAAGCAATCTTCAACACATTTGGTTCTCTTCGAGGGTTCTCGCATGTGATAATGGAAGTTGATTGCATGGAACACTCTCCACAATTCTCGCTTAATTCTGGCTCATATCCTGTTACAAATAGTAGCGCTCGGTAATATTTCCTTTTTTTGTTATTAAGCATGTAAATAGGTCAGCAAACCTTGCGGCGCATCTTCGTGCGAACCGTGCTTGCTGCACTTTGAATGTGGCCGAGAGATGGCTTGATGAAACACCTCGCTTCCTACTTCTTTTTTTGCGGGGTACCTCGCTTCCTAGTGACTAGTGTCTTGGCTGATCGTCCTAAGAATGCTTATATATGAATAAAGCTCTCTCATTTACCCGCAAAAAAGATTAAGCCATATTAACCGGAAAGGAGGGAGTGTGGACTAGCACTACTTTTTGGTGTGTCCCGTCAACTTGCAGAACAGGGAGAAGTTTGCAGGACAAGGTGAAGCTTGCTTACGCCTTTTGACTAATGCAACCTACCCTCGGTGGACATGCATCAGTCCATTCGGTGTCAGATTGTCAGAGGCATACACTGTAGTAACCAACATGCGGAGTACCATCATTGTTCGACTTCACGAAGAGGCGAAGAGCCAAGCGCAGTAGTACGAGTAGTACTACTACTAGAACCGCATGCTGGAGCGTCTGTACTCTTATTTTTTTTATCTCTGATAAAGTACACGTTTATTCCGGAAAAGGGCGGAAAACGGCAGCCCAACATGTAATGAATGATATCGATCAACCAACCATGCTCGAATATATCTTGGCCTCCGTGCGAGCCCGTCTGTGTGTTCTCGCTCCTCGTCTCTCTCAAGGAACGGCGGGTTGGCTCTTTGCCGTCAATTGAGATCGGTTTTCTCATACTCCTGTCCCACATGTCAGTGATATGCCAAGAGTAGGTGCGTTGACCGACTGGCCATATGCGTACTTGGTTTTGCACCTTCATACTAGTCCTCCCTCCGTCACAGTTTACAGGGCCCGCTTCATTATGATGCATTTCTCTCAATGCATTTCCACCACCAGAGAGACTTTAGACGCGTTTGGTTTAATGCTCAATTAATTAGGGCGTGCTAACCGCAATCAAGTCCACAATTTTCTCTTCATGTACTGTACTACTACGGAGTGGAGTAAGTGCATGCATGTGTGTACCCGGGGTGGAAGCACTGCATGCATGTGTGTACGCATTATTCCCCCTAGTAATAGACGCCGTGCTATAACTACCAATGCTATTTTCAGGCCGATCGCTAGTCGCCTTGGTCCCACATATTTTTTTTCTTTTTTCTGAAGCGCGTTGTATAAACAGTGACGGATGGAGTAGTATGAGCAGATTCAAAGAAGAGCGTATTGATGGTTGCTTCTTCAGAGCAACTTGCAGTGGGAAAGGTGGGGCTTATGATTTGACTGCTCATTACTCACTATTAATGCGGCGCAACGACTGGGCTGAGTCTCCCATGCGGTTTTGCACTACCCCCTCGGTTCTTAAATATACTCCAGAGTATTTGTCTTCCTAGAGATTTCAACGAGTGACTACTCAAATATTTGTCTTTTTAGAGATTTCAAATGGACTGGCGCATACGGATGTATATAACCATATTTTAGAGTGTAGATTCACTCATTTTGCTCCGTATGTAGTCACTTGTTGAAATCTCTAGAAAGACGAATAGAATATTTAGGAACGGAGGGAGTACACATATGAAGCAAAATGAGTGAATCTAGACTCTAAAATATGCCCGTTTGAAATTTGTAAAAAGACAAATATTTAGGAACGAAGGAGTATAATTTTGTGCATGGCACATGGACCCGAATGATGAAGAGGCTTCTGGCAATGCTATCAAGCTTCCATCATTTGTTTACATAATTGACGTACTATACAAATAATTTTCCAGTGATATGAAATTGTACAATGGTGTGAGCTTTTAGCTTTTGTTTCGCGTGTCTTGCCATCGATGCTCTTTCGGAAACAATAAAAAACTAACTTCCTTGCTAATGCATGTCAATTATTAGCAGATCAGAGCTAAAAATTACATCACAACTGAATACAGAGTTGTGAGAAGGTGTTAAATTAAAATTGATCCATGCTTTCATTGGCAGCAACGTCCCCCCAGCTCTGTCTAAATCAACAAGGCATGTTGGGAAAAAAAGTAGCTGTCTGGAGCATGCAACATTCCGATCATTTTGTGCAGTTCCACTAAAATAGAGCTGAGCGTCCCTGTTCCAAAGATATTAAGTGTGATTACGATAATAGAGGACTGGTGATGAAACAATAAACACACAAATAGAAGCCGGTCACCTTTGAAGTCTCTCTTAAGACTAACTAGTTGTAGAAGATTAGGCTCGGAGTTGGATGAGGAGGATAGAGCAAAACCAATCTCCCTTTGTGCAGTCGCACTGAAATGTAGAGACGTTGCCCATGTGACATTTTAGTACAACTGCACAAAACACTCTTAAGAAAAAAGTGATTTTTGCAGTTCACCAAAAGGTCGCAATAGCAACGAGGTGAAATGGATAGCCCTGTTTGCAAAAAAGAGGTAGAAAGGAAACAATTACTGGCCAATAACAGTTGATGACACATGCGACGACAAAAAAGAAGCATATTCCTTGTCCTAAGGGAAGATAACAACACGGTTGTGTTTGTCTAAAACGGTGTGAGGACGAGAATGCAATATGGAAAGTACGCCGGACGAGCTACGTTTTGGGCAAAGAACTACGGAAGATCCACATGCAGCAACGTGGGAAGACGGGTAGTGGAGCAAGGCCGGAGGGGATACCTGGAGGTCGTCGGGATGTAACTAGGTGAGCAGCGGCGGGCGGAATCTGTGAGCAGGTGGCGTAGGCCCTGCCGCGCCGGAGCTTGGTCAGAGAGAACGGCGTGTACCGCAGATCGGGACGTGCTGCCTCGGCGACGTCGAACGGAGAAATGCTGCACTTACTCCCTTTCCCCCGGCGGACGGGATGTAGCCGGATTAGTGACTAACAGTTAGAGAGAGAGGCCACCGCACTCCCTTTCCCCAGCGGACGGGATGCGGCCGGATCAGTGACCAACGATGAGAGAGAGAGAGGCCACCGCAGCCTTGTGTGAGATACTCTGAAGAGTGACAAACCAGGCAGGCAGGCTCCATTGTATATAGTGAGCGGACTACCTTTTTCTCCATAAAAATCGTTTTATATTCTGTGTACGTACCATTGAGCGCTATAACTTTATTTAAAAATAACGCGGCAACGCGGCAAGTCGAACTTTATTTCGTGCATGCATGGTACACGACCTTCCTAGGTAAACAACCGCTACAGGCGTTCAAATTAGCACGTGGGCTGCCATTTCGTAAAGAAATGAGCTCCACCGTGTACCCGCGCGGGTGTGGCTGGGCACGTAGCGTGAGTACGTGCACGGTGCACCTATTCTCTTCTTGTATACGTACACCACCTACGTGGGGTTGTGCGAGAGACATACAAACCTAGAGAGATATAGTGTGTGGGTTCTTGAGAGTTTTTTGGTGGCGGGGGTCAATCAAAAAATGTAACATATGCAATGTGTGTGAAATAGAGTCCTGGATATAATATATATATATAGATGGGGCGATCCACGAGAAGAGAGTCGAGGTATCATCGTCTTGAGGTGTCCATAGAATCGAAGAGAGGGATGATGTGTGTGTGTATGCGCGCGCGATCGATAAAGAGTGCCATCGAATTTGTGTGTGCCCACGTCAAAGATATAGAGTGGCTGGCCTACTGGAACGTGAGATGGGACATGTGCAGTTTGTCTCTGTGGCATGGATACCTACCTGCAACACTCGACTATCGGTGTGTGGTGGGGGAAGAGCGAGACCCAATTAACTATAGAGGTACAATGGCTGGTATATGTGTGGAGGAGGAGAGAGGCCTACCTCATGTATTAAGGAGATCGATCTGCCTCATGTATTAAGGGAGATCGATCGGCATCCATGCATATGTGCAGGAGAGGAATAAGGTTGGGAGAGAGACAAAGCTATAGTGTTGGAGGGGGTGGTAGTGGAGTTGCTTCTAACAAATGGTGGGATAGGCTTGCTAGACAAACGGAGGGCACGCCCACAATATCAATAAGAGAGGAGATGGCTGCTTATTGTCTGAGAACGTGCGTGTGAGAGTCGGGTCAGGAGGCATGCATGAATGATGAGGGGGGACGATGTGGCTGTGGTAAGCAGATGCTACCTCTTGAGCACTGCGTTGGATTCCCCCGAAGAGGAGAGGATGATGCAACAAAGTAACGTAAGTATTTCCCTTAGTTTTTGAGAACCAAGGTATCAATTCAGTAGGAGGCTACACGCGAGTCCCTCGTACCTGCACAAAGCAAATAGCTCAACGCAACCAACGTGGTTAGGGGTTGTCAATCCCTTCACGGTCCCTTACGGGAGTGAGATCTGATGGAGTTTTTGATATAGAGATGCAAGGCAAAAAGTAAAAGGCAAAGTAAAAAAGCAAAGCAATAATAAAGTGATGGAGGTTGATATGATGAGAATAGACCCGGGGGTTGTAGGTTTCACTAGTGGCTTCTCTCAAGAGCATAAGTATTCTACGGTGGGTGAACAAATTACTGTTGAGCAATTGACAGAATTGAGCATAGTTATGAGAATATCTAGGCATGATCATGTATATAGGCATCACGTCCGAGACAAGTAGACCAACTCCTGCCTGCATCTACTACTATTACTCCACTCATCGACCGCTATCCAGCATGCATCTAGAGTATTAAGTTAAAAAATGAGTAACGCCTTAAGCAAGATGACATGATGTAGATGGATAGTTTCATGTAATATGATAAAAACCCATCTTGTTATCCTCGATGGCAACAATACAATACATGCCTTGCTGCCCCTACTGTCACTGGCAAAGGACACCGCAAGATTGAACCCAAAGCTAAGCACTTCTCCCATTGCAAGAAAGACCAATCTAGTAGGCCAAACCAAATTGATAATTCGAAGAGACTTGCAAAGATAACCAATGATACATAAAAGAATTTAGAGAAGATTCAAATATTATTCATAGATAGACTTGATGATAAACCCACAATTCATCGGTCTCAACAAACACACCGCAAAAAGAAGATTACATCGAATAGATCTCCATGAGAGAGGGGGGGACATTGTATTGAGATCAAAAAAGAGAGAAGAAGCCATCTAGCTACTAACTATGGACCCGAAGGTCTGAGGTAAACTACTCACACTTCATCGGAGGGGCTAGGATGATGTAGAAGCCCTCCGTGATGATGGCCCCCTCCGGCGGAGCTCCGGAACAAGCCCCAAGATGGGATCTCGTGGGTACAGAAGGTTGCAGCGGTGGAATTAGGTTTTTGGCTCCGTATCTGATCGTTTTGGGGTACGTAGGTATATATAGGAGGAGGAAGTACGTCGGCGGAGCTTTGAGGGGCCCACGAGGCAGGGGGCGTGTCCTACGGGGGGGCGCGCCCTCCACCCTCGTGACCGCCTCGTGGCTTTCTTGACGGAGGGTCCAAGTCTCCTGGGTCTTATCTGATGAGAAAATCACGTTCCCGAAGGTTTCATTCCGTTTGGACTCCGTTTGATATTCTGTTTCTCCAAAACTCTAAAATAGGCAAAAAATAGCAATTCTGGGCTGGGCCTCCGGTTAATAGGTTAGTCCCAAAAATAATATAAAAGTGGAAAATAAAGCCCAATATAGTCCAAAATAGTAGATAATATAGCATGGAGCAATCAAAAATTATAGATACGTTGGAGACGTATTAGCAGACGTGACTACATAGGAAGATCAATCGCCCTTTGTTAGAGAAAGGAGAGACATAACTTGTGAGGTATGTCGATCGATGGGGGGGGTAGTTAAAGTCGATCTAGGTATATGTTGGGAGATCGATCGGTATACATGCATGTGTGTGTTAGAAGCAAATGAGGCACGAGGAGAAGGATAGAGAGAGAGGGATGCATGTAGGAGGTGGTACGAGAGGCCTACTATATCGAGGGGGAGGAGTGTGCGAGTATGAGAACGATGAAAAGAGTGGTGGGAGTGAGGCATGGATGGTGACAAGAGAAGAGGGGAAGCTTGTGTTTGTGCTAGGCACACCTGGCTAGAGAGGAATATCGATCAATGTGTGCCGTAAAGAAGGAGTTGGGGGGGCTACACATACCATGGGTGAACGACCTAAAGTGAAAAGACGAATTTGCGCGATGGATCTAGAGAATGCCGAGGGAGGGTGAGAGGGATGCGGGCGTGTGCATGCACAAGATAAAGTTAGCGCTAGCTACAAAGATAAGAGGGTTGTGTGGTGTAAAAGACGAACAAAGATCATATATACTTCATTATAAAAAGCGAATTCAGATATTTGAAGAATTTATCATAGTGTTTCAAAACGATGCATGTGTGAATATATATAACGGTGATACACATGGTGTGGTTATGAACATGTTATACTACATTTAATATATTTTATCTCTACTCTTATAAAAAACGGAGTTGTTGATGATGGTGTGTCTGCCATCCTGCATTATAGGTCGTCCGATTTATATCTGACGGATAGCAAGGAAACTATGATGGTTGAAGTTGGCAACAATCATGATTGTAGATTCTTATTGAAATAGAGAAACGAATTCAAATTTAGTTCGAATTGCAGCGGTAGTATAGACATTTGGAATGCACTAAAATGTTGGTATGAGTAGGTTACATGCATTATACAGCAAGCGAAAAAATTTAATCGTACATAACATGGATTCATACTCCCTCCTTCCATCTATATAGGGCGTAATGAGATTTTTAAGACCGACTTTGACTATTGACAAGATTAATAGTACATGACATGCACAATGTGAAAATTATATCTTTGAAAGAACCTTTCACAAACAAATTTAATGGTGTGCTTTGTGTAAGTTGCATGTCATATATCATTGCTCTAATATTGGGTCAAAGTTAGCATCGAAAAACGCATTAGGCCCTATATAGATGGAAGGAGGGAGTAGCTTTGAATAGCATTTATATAGTAAAACGGGGCAAGACTCTCTCTTTGTGTGGTGTAAATAGTTTTATTTTTTTGTTTTCTTTTTGGCTGAGGGAAGTGCGAATTGATTTGGTACGTACAAGTACAATATTACTACATGTTAGGCTTGTCCCTAAAATTCAACCCACGTCTTGTTATATCCCGAAAATTCAGATATCGTGCTCCCAAAACTGGCGCCTTCACAACCCGCGCCTTGCTATCCCGAAATTACAACGCGTGTGAAAACTCCCTCCAGCTGCCAAATCCCGACACGCGAAATCCCCCTTCTAACCCTCAGCGAAAGGGCCGCTAGTTCAAATCGGTGGGGGGTACTTTTGTAACACACCCTACATTTTGACAAGCGCGTCCCTAAGTCATGCTTCACCCCCTCCCATCACCCCCTTTTCGCCATTCGAAATCCCAGGCTGCCATAACCTCTCCGCTCCAGCCGCGAAACCCCACCCTTCTTCGTCCGCCACGTCACCGCTGCCCAGCCGGAGCCTCTTCCCCGACCACGTCGTCCACCGCAACAGCTCGACGTCCCTTGTCCACCTCCCCGGATGAGGATCCGTCGTCCATCTCGCTGTCCCGCAGTTTCAGCCACCCCGTCCTTCACCTCCAAGGAGCTGCTTCGACGATCGCCTCGTCTATCGCGGCTGATCCATCTCCACAGCTCCGCCTTAACCTGCTCCACCAGAACCGCAACATACTCACCGACTCCTCGGACGAAGTCGAGGCCTACTCGGTGCCACCAAAGAGGTTGTACACTCATCGCATCACACCTTCTCCTTAACTCAACCTCCCGGCGCCGATGGTACTCCATCCCGCACCCCCATGGAGCGGCTACCTTGAAGCCGGCGCCGCGGGCAACATCTCCACGGCGACTCTCCCCTAGTGCGAGGCCCCTTCGGCGCCGGCGTCCATACCAGGCGGATCTGCTGCTGCTGCTCCGGCTCTCGCTCGATCGCTCGCTCGCCCAGCTGCTGCTGCTGCTCTCCCCCTCACTCGTGCTGCTGCTCTGCTCTGATTAAGGCACACTTCAGTCGACTGAATCGACTTTTGGGTCAGTCGATTTTCAGGGGTTGGGGGGCTCGCAGGAGTTAAGGAAGAACCACCTGCAGCGGGGACGGGGGCTCGCCGGAGAGGTACCTCACTATTTATCTTAGGGTTCAGGGTGGGGGCGGGGGGCCTAGAGGGCTGGCCGGGGCATCGGTGGCGAGTTGTTTCGGGGCGGCGAGGCGGCGCTGGGGCCAACGGTTCGGCCGGTGGTGGCTGGCGGCTCAGGGGGTGCAGCTTGAAGATGAACTGCAGGCCCTCCCTAAACTACATGTCAAGTTCCTGTCTGCTACCATTGCATTCAGTTTCGACGGTAGCATTCAGATTCCACAGTAAATTTCAGTTTCGACAGTTAAGTTCAGAGTCAACAGTTATTACCTCATCTGTTGTAGTCAGGTGGTTTTTGGTGATTATAATTTTACATCCATTTTACATCATCTATTGGAGATGCTATTAGAATCCCACTTGAGATTGATGATGTCTGTCTTGTGCTGCTTCAGCCTTGACGTCTTATGGCTCACCGGAGCTGCTCCAATGAGAGAACGATCCATCACAATAGAGCAGTGCCTAGGACGCTGTCTACAGATTCCTCAGATCTTCCTCCACACCTCCGACAGCCACCTCTGCCTCAACTGCTTCTGTGACCAACCCAATGATGCTGAGGTCGACATGGCTATGGCAAAGAGGTTGTACACTTGTTGCATCACTTATTACTAAACATTCATGTCGATCCATTAGGGCTATTTTGGTTCAACGGAAAAACGTCGATCCACTGGTTGTTACCATCACTCTAAATTTCTGCATGCTCTCCTTACATAATCTCACCATATTTTTTTCGTATGCATGTCAGATATTGTACACAGTCATGCTGAACATGTAGAGAAAAAGAGAAGAGTTTTGCGCGGCAATACAATGTCATGCAGACATCTCTCCATGGTGGGTTCAATGGAAAACCCTCCCCACCCCTCTCCAGATTGTAATCAAGAGGAATATATATGTTCTGAGGCAGATTCAGACGCCGCTGACCACACCTATTTACCCCCCCAAGGAGTTTGCTCTACCTTGGCATGATGATGTTAGTCATATCATGCATATGTTGCCTTGCAGTGCCTACTTTTAACATCATATATGTCATCTGCTTAGTTTAGACATGCTTAGTTTCTATATCATATATGGGAATTATGAAGTCTCATGTCTTTTAGCCAGCAATAATATATGTGAAATGTGCAATGTCATCCTGTTTAACCAGGCATCATATATTTGAATGATATCTTGCCCATCCTTTTCTTCATTACATTTCCATTTGTCGACAATGTTTGTACATTAAACTACTCTTCCTGTGAATCAGCCATTTGGGTGGGAGATGGAAAATCTGGAGTGAAAACAAGGCCTTCAGAGCAGACAGTGCTACCTGTCAAAGCAGATCGCTTGTTGGGTCCTGATAGCTCCTCAGAGATGGATTCAGAGACAGATGACAAGTCCTATTCCCCCACTGAGGTGTATGCTCTAACTTGGCATGGTTATACTGCTCATATCATGCATACGGTGTCTTGCATTGCATAGTTTAGACATCATATACACAGTATTCAACACCATGTTCTTAGTTCAGACATCATATCGAATGCCCTTTGTTTAGCATATAAATCACATATGTGAATTAAACGATGCGATCCTGATTACTTAGATAACATGTAGGTCAATTATGTCATGTGATCCTGTTTAGTTATTCATCATATCTTTGAATTATGTTATGCTATCCTATCCAGTTTAGATAGACATCATATATGTGAAATTATGTCATGCTATCCATTTTAGTTAAACAATATACATGTCAACTATTTCATGCCCTCTTTTTTCCACACTATCTATTGCATCTGTCTCTCATACAATGTCTGTACATTCAACTATGTTTCCTGTTTATCAGCCATTTGAATTGGAGCGGGTGATGCCAGTACGGACTAAAGACACGGTCTTCAAATAAAGCAATGCTACCTCTTGGTGGAGATAGCACCCTAGTTGTACATGCACAAGAACCAGCCCTACCAAACAAAACTCAAACTCTCGCAGATTGTACCCCTATTGCGATGGACAGAGAACCAGCTTCACCCAATCTAACCCCAACCCCAGCTGATAGTAACCCAGTTCCTTTTGACACAGCACCATCTCCACCATAGAGCTCCCAAACAAGAGCAGTTAGTAAGGCAGCTCCAGTGCCCAAAGGGCCAGTACTATCACGGCGAACCCCAACTCCACCAGTTAGTACGCTTATTCCAGTGGAGGAAGCACAACCAGCTAGTCGTAGTTTAGCATCTATTGCATTTGATGTTGTTAAATCATATGTGCGTATCTTCCCATCTTGGAAATATTATACTGAAGATGAAGGAAAATGTCAGTTGCAGGTGTTTTTCCAGGAGTTATGTGTAAGTAATGTTATTCATGGCAATTACTTTGCTTCGTCCCATACATCCTACCTCCATTATGGTTATAATACAACAAATTTTCCCATTTTTCTCTATAGAGAAGGACCGATTTGGAAACTCAGGATGAGGTAACCTGTGCTAATACCTCTGCTATCTTCAAGAATGCTAGGTGGCAGTATCGGAATTACCTGAAGAAAACGTACTTCACCGGCAAAGAAACTCATCAAATTCCCTTACGTTCTCCTGAGACACATTTACTAGACGATGACTGGGAACGCCTTGTTCTGTATTGGTCCCGAACCAAGAATGTGGTAAGGTCTATGAGCTCATTTTCTATTTTTAAGTATTATATTCTTGCGTCTTACTATACTCTGTTCATGTAGAACAAGTGCCTAAACCTGAAGAATAGTTGTTCTAATTTAAGATTCCATTGCTATCATAGTTCAAAAAAGCGCTAGGCGTTAATTGTGCGTTTTGCCACCGCATTGCGCTTTACTGACAAAAGCGCATGCTTATGCGCAGTTATTCATAGATTATGCGCAATGCGTTGTGCCAACGCCTAGAGCCTAGGCGCGCCTTTTTTTAACTATGAATGCTTTGCTCTTGTATCACTGTATTTACTCATACAAACTTATTTCTAAATTGAAGGATCCAAATCGAAACTCCAATAGCACAACAGGTATGTTCACGCATGTTTCTTTAACAGGTTTGCTCTTATCAATAGCTCTGTTGATTTCAATTTCAATTGTGTATACAGTTGACTTTCATATCATGCACATTACTAGCATCACAACAGAGCCAATAGTGTTGTTGTACATGTAGACCCGTGGTACCCATCTGAAATCTTGTTGTGTCGTGTAGTTTCCCACGCTTTGTATTCTTTCACTGCTGCTTTGTCTTGAACTGATATGATTTGAACCGTGTCTCTATTTTGATTTGGCAAGACAATGCAGTGACCATAGGACATAGATATATGTTTGTTTGATGCTTTTATTATGTACTAGTACTTGGCAATAGAAGACTTGGTAGTTTAATCCTGTCCACCTTACTAATGAACTGGTTCACCGAAATGAGTTTCATATACTAGTACATGCTAAACTTGTTATGTGTCTGCTTGTTTCTTCTTTTAGAATGCTGACAGAATATTGGGGAAGAGTGCCTTATTAAGCAATGGTAAAGGAAGTAATGCAGATAAGGTTCAAGATAGTGACACATCCTTGTTGGTCTCCAACAAAGCTGATAAAACAGCTAAGGAAGACTATCTTGAAGACAGCGAGACAACCCCAAAGTCCTGTCTTGGTTTAGTGTTCGAGTTACTGGCCACTACCGCTTTCACAAGCTATTCAAACTCACTGTCTGAATCAGCTCGGTTTCTTGAGTCTCAACTACAAGCTGAAAGACATCGATCAGCTGTGCTGCGACAAGAAGCGGAAGGACTGCGGAAGTCCCTGGAGCATTCAGATGCATACTTTCTGGTGCAACAGCAAGCGTTGGAGGATTTTAGCGCCAAACAGGACAAAGCTAATCAGCTTGCTAAGCTTATTGCCAGCATGGTGGATACCCAGGATAACGTTTCTTGAGCTCTTTTGAAGTTGTTTCAGTTATGCTCTTATTTTGCTGCCACGTTTATTTGCACCGGTGGCCAATTTTGACGGCCAGTGTATGTAATGTGCTGCTTTGTTCCCTCTATTGCACTGGTGGCGAACTTTGATGCCCAGTGGATGTAATATGTGTAATAGCGGTAATAGGCTAGCGTTAATTGCTTGCTTATTTATTTCCTTATTGTCTTGTTTAGTTGTTTGCTTGTAGTCACTGCAGTTCTTTTTCTATTTTTTTCTAGTGGCCACAATAGCCTATTTTTGGTAACTAGGCCAAAATAATCATGGCAACACACGGACTGTTGTAACCATGGGTCTCCTGCATGCCGTATGATCCATGGGCCTTCGTCCGGCCGTAGAATCCATCGGCCTTCTATACGGGCCTTAGGGTCCATGGGCCTTCTACGAGCCGTAGGGTCCATGGGCCTTCTACAGGTCGTACAATCCATGGGCCTTCTACGGGCCGTACTATCCATGGGCCTCATACGGGTCGTAGGATCCATGGGCCTTCTATGGGGCGTATCATCGTTTCGCCAATCATGGGTTGTACTATTCCTGGACCATAACGGGTCGTTAATAGGCCGTATTTGATAACTCTATGAAAACAGCCCAACGGGTTTTTTGACATGAAAACGGCCCAACGTATTAACGGTCCGCAAACGGGACGACTGTAACGACAGGCTGAATTTGGCCCACAAGCAGAAAATGACAGTAACGGGCCGTATGTAATCGAATGCTGCAAATGAGCCTAAGAATCAATGGGCCCTGAGAAGGCCAAAAGATAACTTGGGCTGGAAACGGCCCAATGGAATAATGGGCCGTTAATGGGTATAAAGTGATACACTATTCATTACGGGCCAGTTTCACCACGGGTCGTTAATGGTCCAAGATTTACAAAGGTCCTCATATGGGCCGAAAGAAGTCATGGGCCACACATGGGCCGGAAGTTAAAATGGGTTGAATCATATTGGACGGCCCAGATGACGCTACTGGGCCTAATTCGGATAGGGCGTAACAGGCCCTGGGTTAGCGGGCTGTAAATGGGCTATATGCGAGCAGACCGTTAACAGGCTTTCCGTGGGCCGGCCCGCCACCTTTTGACCAAGTCAAATGGGCCGGCTTTTTCACAGGAATGGGCCTCTGTTGGGTCGTGTCACGTGTCGTCGTATCATAGGCGCCTTCGGTCCAATGAGCGGATGACATTTGTCCCAACTGTGAGCCGACACGTGTTTCCTCCAGCCAATGATGATTTTACACGTGGAAAATCCCCATTGGTCGGGGCTGTTAACGGGTTATCGGATCAAAAACCCAACCCGATAGCTTAACGGCATTCTGTTACGGTGGATGCCACGTGTCGGTCACCCTTGACGAAAGCACTTCTGTGACGCGCGATTTATCGTCATGGAAGTGGACACTTCTGTGATGATAATTTTGGTAATGTCATGGAACACTTCTACGACAGCACATGTATGACTATCTTGATTCTCTCAAAAAATCGTCATGGATGTACATGCATGACAAAAACGCGACCTACTGTGAAAAACACGTATCATCACGGAAGTGTTTTTTTAGTGCTAGTAGTCTTGTCAACCATGAACATTTGATGCTTTTCTTGATTTCTACCTTCGCCGATTTCAGCATCACGAAGATCTCGGGAATTGTTTTCGTCATCCCTTGCATATTATAGTTCATCACGAAATTCTAGTAACTTGGTGATAGTGACTAGAGAACTCTGTCAATCACTATCTTATCTGGAAGATTAAGTCCCACTTGATTCAAGCGATAGTAGTACTCAGATATTCTGAGCACATGCTCACTGGTTGAGCTATTCTCTTCCATCTTGTAGGCAAAATACTTGTCAGAGGTCTCATATCTCTCGACTCGGGCATGAGCCTGAAATACTAATTTCAGCTCTTGGAACATCTTATATGCTCTTTGGCGTTCAAAACATTTTTGAAGTCTAGGTTCTAAGCCGTAAAGCATGGTGCATGAATTATCAAGTAGTCATCATACCGAGCTTGCCAAACGTTCATAACGTCTGCATCTGCTCCTGCAATAGGTCCATCACCTAGCGGTGCATCAAGGACATAATTATTCTGTGCAGCAATGAGGATAATCCTCAGATCACGGACCCAGTCCGCATCATTGCTACTATCATCTTTCAACTTATTTTTCTCTAGGAACGTATCAAAAATAAAACAGGGGAGCTATACGCGAGCTATTGTTCTACAAAATAGATATGCAAAGAAACTATCAGGATTAAGTTCATGATAAATTAAAGTTCAATTAATCATATTACTTAAGAACTCCCACTTAGATAGACATCCCTCTAGTCATCTAAATGATCACGTGATCCATATCAACTAAACCATGTCCGATCATCACGTGAGATGGAGTAGTTTTCAATGGTGAACATCACTATGTTGATCATATCTACTATATGATTCACGTTCGACCTTTCGGTCTCAGTGTTCCGAGGCCATATCTGCATATGCTAGGCTCGTCAAGTTTAACCCGAGTATTCTGCACGTGCAAAACTGCCTTGCACCCGTTGTATATGAACGTAGAGTTTATCACACCCGACCATCGCGTGGTGTCTCGGCACGACGAACTGTAGCAACGGTGCATACTCAGGGAGAACACTTATACCTCGAAATTTAGTGAGGGATCATCTTATAATGCTACCGCCGTACTAAGCAAAATAAGATGCATAAAGGATAAACATCACATGCAATCAAAATATGTGACATGATATGGACATCATCATCTTGTGCCTTTGATCTCCATCTCCAAAGCACCGTCATGATCTCCATCGTCACCGGCTTGACACCTTGATCTCCATCGTAGCATCATTGTCGTCTCGCCAATTATTGCTTCCACGACTATCGCTACCGCTTAGTGACAAAGTAAAGCAATTACATGGTGATTGCATTTCATACAATAAAGCGACAACCATAAGGCTCCTGCCAGTTGCCGATAACTTTTACAAAACATGATCGTCTCATACAACAATTTATATCTCATCATGTCTTGACCATATCACTTCACAACATGCCCCGCAAAAACAAGTTAGACGTCCTCTACTTTGTTGTTGCAAATTTTAGGTGGCTGCTACGGGCTTCTAGCAAGAACCGTTCTTACCTACGCATCAAAACCACAACGATTTTTCGTCAAGTGTGATGTTTTAACCTTCAACAAGGACACCCGCCAGCCACCTGTGTGCAAAGCACGTCGGTAGAACCAGTCTCATGAATGCAGTCATGTAATGTCGGTCCGGGTCGCTTCATCCAACAATACCGCCGAATCAAAGTAAGACGTTGCTGATAAGCAGTATGACTATTATCACCCACAACTCAATACAGGAGACTTGGAGAACGTAGTATTTCAAAATATAACATCTACGCATAGACCTGGCTAGGATGCACTGTTGGGGAACGTAGTATTTCAAAATATTACCTACGATCACGCAAGATCCATCTAGGAGATGCATAGCAACGAGCGGGGAGAGTGCGTCCGTGTACCCTCGTAGACCGAAAGCGGAAGCATTTAGTAATGCGGTTGAGATAATCGAACGTCTTCGCGATCTAACCGATCCATGCACCGAACGTACGACACCTCCACGATCAGCAACGTTCAGCACGATGACGTCCCTCGAATTCTTGATCCAGTTGAGGCCGAGGGAGAGTTCTTTCAGCACGATGGTGTGGCGACGGTGATGATGAAGTTACCGGCGCAGGGCTTCGCCTAAGAACTACGATGATATGACCGAGGTGTGTAACTGTGAAGGGGGTCATGATACGTCTCCAACGTATCTATAATTTTTTGTTGTTCCATGCTATTATATTATTTGTTTTGGATGTTTAATGGGCTTTATTATACACTTTTATATTATTTTTGGGACTAACCTATTAACCGAAGGCCCAGTGAGAATTCTTGTTTTTTTGCCTATTTCAATGTTTTGTAGAAAAGGAATATCAAATGGAATCCGAATGGAATGAAACCTTCGTGAGGATCGTTTTTGGAACAAACGCAATCCAGGAGACTTGGAGTGGACGTCAAGGAAGTAACGAGGCGTCCACGAGGTAGGGAGGCGTGCCCAGGGGGTAGGCGCGCCCCCCACCCTCGTGGGCCCCTCATGGCTCCACCGATCTACTTCTTTTGCCTATATATACTCATATACCCTAAAAACATCCGGAAGCACCACGAAACCCTATTTCCACCGCCTATATATACTCATATTTGATATAATTCTTTTTACAGTGTGTTTGTCGAGATCCGATGAATTGTGGGTTTACGATCCAGATTATCTATGAATAATATTTGATTCTTCTCTGAATTCTTATATGCATGATTTAATATCTTTGCAAGTCTCTTCGAATTATCAGTTTGGTTTGGCCTACTAGATTGATCTTTCTTGCAATGGGAGAAGTGCTTAGCTTTGGGTTCAATCTTGCGGTGTCCTTTCCCAGTGATAGCAGGGGCAGCAAGGCACGTATTGTATTGTTTCCATCGAGGATAAAAAGATGGGGTTTATATCATATTTCTTGAGTTTATCCCTCTACATCATGTCATCTTGCCGAATGCGTTATTCTGTTTTTATGAACTTAATACTCTAGATGCATGCTGGATAGCGGTCGATGTGTGGAGTAATACTAGTAGATGCAAAATCGTTTTGGTCTACTTGTCATGGACGTGATGCCTATATACATGATCATGCCTAGATATTCTCATAACTATGCGCTTTTCTATCAATTGCTCGACAGTAATTTGTTCACCCACCGTAGAATTTGCTATCTTGAGAGAAGCCGCTAGTGAAACCTATGGTCCCCGGGTCTATTTTCCATCATATTATTTTCCTATCAACTAGCTATTTTTATCATTGTTTATTTTGCAATATTTACTTTCCAATCTATACAACAAAAATACCAAAAATATTTATCTTATTATCTTTATCAGATCTCACTTTTTCAAGTGGCCGTGAAGGGATTGACAACCCCTTTATCACGTTGGTTGCAAGGTTCTTGATTGTTTGTGCAGGTACGAGGGACTTGCGTGTAGTCTCCTACTGGATTGATACCTTGGTTCTAAAAAACTGAGGGAAATACTTACGCTACTTTGCTGCATCACCCTTTCCTCTTCAAGGGAAAACCAACGCATGCTCGAGAGGTAGCAAGAAGGATTTCCCGCGCCGTTGCTGGGGAGATTTGCACCAAGTCAAGTCAAGATTTGATCTCCCGTCAACGAGCCATTTCTGGCACCGTTGCCGGGGAGATCTACGCACAAGTCAAGACATACCAAGTACCCATCACAAACTCTTCTCCCTCGTGTTACATTATTTGCCATTTGCCTCTCGTTTTCCTCTCCCCCACTTCACCCTCGTCGTTTTATTCGCCCTCTTTTTCCGTCCGTCTCTTTTCGCTTGCTTCTTGTGTGCTTGTGTGTTGGATTGTTTGTCACGATGGCTCAAGACAATACAAAATTGTGTGACTTTTCCAATACCAACAATAATGATTTTATTAGCACTCTGATTGCTCCTATTACCGATGCTGAATCTTGTGAAATTAAAGCTGCTTTCTTGAATCTTGTTATGAAAGATCAGTTTGCTGGCCTTCCTAGTGAAGATGCGCTACACATCGAAACAACTTTGTTGATTTGTGCGATATGCAAAACAAGAAAGACGTGGATAATGATATTGTTGAATTGAAGCTATTTCCGTTTTCGCTTAGAGATCATGCTAAAACTTGGTTCTCTTCTTTGCGTAAAAATAGTATTGATTCATGGAATAAGTGCAAAGATGCTTTTATCTCTAAGTATTTTCCTCCCACTAAGATCATCTTTCTTAGAAATGATATTATGAATTTTAAGCAACTTGATCATGAGCATGTTGCACAATCTTGGGAGAGGATGAAATTAATGATGCGTAATTGCCCTACACATGGTTTGAATTTGTGGATGATTATACAAAAAAATTATGCCGGATTGAATTTTGCTTCTAGAAATCTTTTAGATTCGGCCGCGGGAGGCACTTTTATGGAAATCACTTTAGGAGAAGCTACTAAACTCCTAGATAATATTCTGGTTAATTATTCTCAATGGCACACCGAAAGATCTACTAGTAAAAAGGTTCATGCGATAGAAGAGATTAATGTTTTGAGTGGAAAGATGGATGAACTTATGAAATGTTTTGCTAATAGAGTGTTCCTTCTGATCCTAATGATATGCCTTTGTCAACCTTGATTGAGAATAATAATGAATCTATGGATGTGAATTTTGTTGGTAGGAACAATTTTGGTAACAACGCGTATAGAGGAAACTTTAATTCTAGGTCGTTCCCTAGTAATTCCTCTAACAATTATGGTAATTCCTAAAACAACTTTTATGGAAATTTTAATAAGATTCCCTCTGATTTTGAGACTAGTGTTAAAGAATTTATGATTTTGCAAAAGAATTTCAATGCCTCGCTTGAAGAAAAATTGCCTAAGATTGATGAGTTGGCTAGGAACGTGGATAGAATTTATCTTGATGTTGATTCTTTGAAACTTAAATCTATTCCACCTAAACATGATATCAATGAGTCTCTCAAATCTATGAGAATTTTCATTGATGAGTGCAAAGAAATAACCGCTAGGATGCGTGCAAAAAAAAGATTGCTTTGTGAAAGCGTATTCTTATAGTTTTCATGATGATAATGATGAAAAGTGATTGATGTGTCTCCTATTCAATCTTTGTTTTCCAATATGAATCTTGATAAATATGGGACTGGAGATGAGCCCACTTTAGTTAAAAGGCATCCCAATGATTCAGAGTTTTTAGATCTTGATGCAAAAATTGGTAAAAGTGGGATTGAAGAGGTCAAAACTTTAGATGGCTATGAACCCACTATTTTGGATTTCAAGGAATTTAATTATGATAATTGTTCTTTAATATATTGTATTTCCTTGTTGCAATCCGTGTTAAATTCTCATGCTTATAGTCAAAATAAAGCTTTTACCAAACATATCATTGATGCTTTAATGCAATCTTATGCAGAGAAGCTTGAATTAGAAGTTTCTATCCCTAGAAAACTTTATGATGAGTGGGAGCCTACTATTAAAATTAAAATTAAAGATCATGAATGCTATGCTTTATGTGATTTGGGTGCTAGTGTTTCCGCGATTCCAAAAACTTTGTGTGATGTGTTAGGTTTCCGAGAATTTGATGAGTGTTCTTTAAATTTGCATCTTGCGGATTCCACCATTAAGAAACCTATGGGAAGGATTAATTATGTTCTTATTGTTGCAAATAGGAATTACGTGCCCGTAGATTTCATTGTTCTTGATATAGATTGCAATCCTACATGTCCTATTATTCTTGGTAGACCTTTCCTTAGAACGATTGGTGCAATTATTGATATGAAAGAAGGAAATATTAGATTCCAAATTCCATTAAGGAAAGGCAGGGAACACTTTCCTAGGAAGAAAATTAAATTACCTTATGAATCTATTATGAGATCCATTTATGGATTGCATACCAAAGATGGTAATACCTAGATCTTTTCTTATTTTTATGACTAGCTAGGGGCGTTAAACGATAGCGCTTGTTGGGAGGCAACCCAACTTTATTTTTATTTCTTACTTTTTGTTTCTGTTTAGTAATAAATAATTCATCTAGACTCTGTTTGGATGTGTTTTTATGTTTTAATTAGTGTTTGTGCCAAGTAGAACCAATAGGATCTTCCTGGGTGATAATTATTTGATCTTGTTGAAAAAGACAGAAACTTTGCGCTCATGAAAATAATTGTAAAAATTCACCAGAACGTGATAAATTGCTAATTTGTTCTGCAGTAGATCAGTATACAAATTATCCAGGATTTCGTAGGTTTTCAGAATTTTTGGAGTTATATAAGTATTCGAACAAATCAGATTACTACAGACTGTTCTGTTTTTGACAGATTCTGTTTTGTGTGTATTGTTTGCTTATTTTGATGAATTTATGGCCAGTATCAGGGGGTATGAACCATAGAGAAGTTGGAATACAGTAGGTTTAACACCAATATAAATAAAGAATGAGTTCATTACAGTACCTTAAAGTGGTGATTTGTTTTCTTATACTAACGGAGCTCATGAGATTTTCTGTTGAGTTTTGTGTTGTGAAGTTTTCAAGTTTTGAGTAAAGATTTGATGAATTTTGGAACAAGGAGTGGCAAGAGTCTAAGCTTGGGGATGCCCAAGGCACCCCAAGGTAAAATTCAAGGACAACCAAAAGCCTAAGCTTGGGGATGCCCCGGAAGGCATCCCCTCTTTCGTCTTCGTCCATCAGTAACTTTACTTGAGGTTATATTTTTATTCACCACATGATATGTGTTTTGCTTGGAGCGTCTTGTATGATTTGAGTCTTTGCTTGTTAGTTTACCACAATCATCCTTGTTGTACACACCTTTTGGAGAGACACACATAAGTCGAAATTTATTAGAATACTCTATGTGCTTCACTTATATCTTTTGAGCTAGATAATTTCGCTCTAGTGCTTCACTTATATCTTTTAGAGCACGGTGGTGGTTTATTTTATAGGAATTATTGATCTGTGATGCTTCATTTATATTATTTTGAGAGTCGTTTAGAATAGCATGGTAATTTGCTTTGGCTATAAAATTAGTCCTAATATGATAGGCATCCAAGATGGTTATAATAAAAACTTCCATAAAAAGTGCATTGAATACTATGAGAAGTTTGATACTTGATGATTGTTTTGAGATATGAAGATGGTAATATTAGAGTCATGCTAGTTGAGTAGTTGTGAATTTGATAAATACTTGTGTTGAAGTTTGCAAGTCCTGTAGCATGCACGTATGGTAACCTTTGTGTGACAAATTTGAAACATGAGGTGTTGTTTGATTGTCATCCTTATGAGTGGCGGTCTGGGACGAGCGATAGTCTTTTCCTACCAATCTATCCCCCTAGGAGCATGCGCGTAATGTTTGGTTTTTGATGACTTGTAGATTTTTGCAATAAGTATGTGAGTTCTTTATGACTAATGTTGAGTCCATGGATTATACGCACTCTCACCTTTCCATCATTGCTAGCCTCTTCGGTACCGTGCATTGCCCTTTCTCACCTTGAGAGTTGGTGCAAACTTCGCCGGTGCATCCAACCCCTGTGATATGATATGCTCTATCACACATAAACCTCCTTATATATTTCTCAAAACAACCGCCATACCTACCTATTATGGCATTTTCATAGCCATTCCGAGATATATTACCATGTAATTTTCCATCGTTTTGTTTATTATGACACGCTTCATTATTGTCACATTGCCTTGCATGATCATGTAGTTGACATCGTATTTGTGGCAAAGCCACCATGCATAATTTACCATACATGTCACTCTTGATTCGTTGCCCATCCCGGTACACCGCCAGAGGCACTCATATAGAGTCATATTTTGTTCTAGTATCGAGTTGTAAATAAATAGAAGTGTGATGATCTTCATTAATAGAGCATTGTCCTAAAAAAATAAATAAATAAAGGCCAAAAAAGAGAGAAAAGAAATAAAAGGGACAATGCTACTATGTTTTTTTTCCACACTTGTGCTTCAAAGTAGCACCATGATCTTTATGATAGAGAGTCTCTTATTTCGTCACTTTCATATACTAGTGGAAAATTTTCATTATAGAACTTGGCTTGTATATTTCAACAATGGGCTTCCTCAAATGCCCTAGGTCTTCGTGAGCAAGCAAGTTGGATGCACATCCACTTAGTTTCTTTTGTTGAGCTTTCATGCATTTATAGCTCCAGTGCATCCGTTGCATGGCAATCCCTACTCCTTGCGTTGACATCAATTGATGGGCATCTCCCTAGCCCGTTGATTAGCCGCGTCAATGTGAGACTTTCTCTTTTTTTTGTCTTTTCCACACAACCCCCATCATTATATTCTATTTCACCCATAGTGCTATGTTCATGGCTCATGCTTATGTATTGCGTGAAAGTTCAAAAAAAAGTTTGAGATTACTAAAGTATGAAACAATTGCTTGGCTTGTCATCGGGGTTGTGCATGATGAGAGCATTTTTGTGTGACGAAAATGAAGCATAGCCAAACTATATGATTTTGTAGGGATAAGCTTTCTTTGGCCATGTTATTTTGAGAAGACATAATTGCTTAGTTAGTATGCTTGAAATATTATTATTTTTATGTCATTATTAAACTTTTATCTTGAATTTTTCGGATCTGGACATTCATGCCACAACAAATAGAATTACTTTAAAATTATGTTAGGTAGCATTCCACATCAAAAATTATGTTGTTATCATTTACCTACTCGAGGACGAGCAGGAATTAAGCTTGGGGATGCTTGATACGTCTCCAACGTATCTATAATTTTTTATTGTTCCTTGCTATTATATTATCTGTTTTGGATGTTCAATGGGCTTTATTGTACACTTTTATATTATTTTTGGGACTAACCTATTAACCGAAGGCCCCGTGCAAATTGTTGTTTTTTTACTATTTCAGTGTTTTGCAGAAAAGGAATATCAAACAGAATCCAAACGGAATGAAACCTTCGCGAGGATCGTTTTTGGAACAAACGCAATCCACGAGACTTAGAGTGGACGTCAAGGAAGCAACGAGGCAGCGACGAGGTAGGGAGGCGCGCCCCCACCCTCGTGGGCCCCTCGTGGCTCCACTGACCTACTTCTTTTGCCTATATATACTCATATACCCTGAAAATATACAGGAGCACCACGAAACCCTATTTCCACCGCTGCAACCTTCTGTACCCGTGAGATCCCATCTTGGGGCCTTTTCCGGTGCTTCGCCGGAGGGGGAATCGATCACGGAGGGCTTCTACATCAACACCATAGCCTCCCCGATGATGTGTGAGTAGTTTATCACAGACCTTCAGGTCCATAGTTATTAGCTAGATGGCTTCTTCTCTCTCTTTGGATCTCAATACAAAGTTCTCCTCGATTCTCTTGGAGATCTATACGATGTAATTCTTTTTGCGGTGTGTTTGTCGAGATCCGATGAATTGTGGGTTTATGATCCAGATTATGTATGAACAATATTTGATTCTTCTCTGAATTCTTATATGCATGATTTAATATCTTTGCAAGTCTCTTCGAATTATCAGTTTGATTTGGCCTACTAGATTGATCTTTCTTGTAATGGGAGAAGTGCTTAGCTTTGGGTTCAATCTTGCGGTGTTCTTTCCCAGTGACAGCAGGGGCAGCAAGGCGTGTATTGTATTGTTGCCATCGAGGATAAAAAGATGGGGGTTATATCATATTGCTTGAGTTTATCCCTCTACATCATGTCATCTTGCCTAATGCGTTACTCTGTTCTTATGAACTTAATACTCTAGATGCATGTTGGATAGCGGTCGTTGTGTGGAGTAATAGTAGTAGATGCAGAATCATTTCGGTCTACTTATCACGACGTGATGCCTATATACATGATCATGCTTAGATATTCTCATAACTATGCGCTTTTCTATCAATTGCTCAACAGTAATTTGTTCACCCACCGTAGAATTTGCTATCTTGAGAGAAGCCACTAGTGAAATATATGACCCCCGGGTCTATTTTCTATCATATTATTTTCCTATCAACTAGCTATTTTTATCATTGTTTATTTTACAATCTTTACTTTCCAATCTATACAACAAAAATATCAAAAATATTTATCTTATTATCTTTATCAGATCTCACTTTTGCAAGTAGTCGTGAAGGGATTGACAACCCCTTTATTGCGTTGGTTGCAAGGTTCTTGATTGTTTGTGCAGGTACGAAGGACTTGCGTGTAGTCTCCTACTGGATTGATACCTTAGTTCTAAAAAAATGAGGGAAATACTTACGCTACTTTGCTGCATCACCCTTTTCTCTTCAAGGGAAAACCAACGCATGCTCAAGAGGTACCAAGAAGGATTTCTGGCGCCGTTGCCGGGGAGATTTGCACCAAGTCAAGTAAAGATTTGATCTCCCATCAACGAGCCATTTCTGGCGCCGTTGCCGGGGAGATCTACGCACAAGTCAAAACATACCAAGTACCCATCACAAACTCTTCTCCCTCGCGTTACATTATTTGTCATTTGCCTCTCGTTTTTCTCTCCCCCACTTCACCCTTGCCGTTTTATTCGCCCTCTTTTTCCGTCCGTCTCTTTTCGCTTGCTTCTTGTGTGCTTGTGTGCTGGATTGTTTGTCACAATGGCTTAAGACAATACAAAATTGTGTGAATTTTCCAATACCAACAATAATGATTTTATTAGCACTCCGATTGCTCCTATTACCGATGCTGAATCTTGTGAAATTAATGTTGCTTTGTTGAATCTTGTTATCGGTCAAACCGCATAACAACATACGTTGTTCCCTTTGTCGTCGGTATGTTACTTGCCCGAGATTCGATCATCGGTATCTTCATACCTATTTCAATCTCGTTACCAGCAAGTCTCTTTACTCGTTCTGTAATGCATCATCCCGTAACTAACTCATTAGTCACATTGTTTGCAAGGCTCATAGTGATGTGCATTACCGAGAGGGCCCAGAGATACCTCTTCGATACACGGATTGAAAAATCCTAATCTCGATCTATGCAAACCCAACAAACACCCTCGGAGACATCTGTAGAGCATCTTTATAATCACCCAGTTACGTTGTGACGTTTGATAGCACACAAGGTGTTCCTCCGGTATTCGGGAGTTGCATAATCTCATAGTCAGAGAACATGTGTAAGTCATGATGAAAGCAATAGCAATAAAACTAAATGATCATTATGCTAAGCTAACAGATGGGTCTTGTCCATCATATCATGCTCTAATGATGTGATCCCGTTTATCAAATGACAACACATGTCTATGGTCAGGAAACATAAACATCTTTCATTAACGAGCTAGTCAAGTAGAGGCATACTAGGGACACTCTGTTTTGTCTATGTATTCACGCATGTACTAAGTTTTCGATTAATACAATTCTAGCATGAATAATAAACATTTATTATGATATAAGGAAATGTAAAATAACAACTTTATTATTGTCTTTAGGGCATATTTCCTTCAGCGTTCGCTGGCTCCGCGGAACCCCCAACATCGGGATCCGGTGCAGATCCAGGTGCCAGTGGTGCGGCAGCGTGACATCGGGGTAGGGCAGCGGCTGCCTGTACTCCCAGTGCCACTGCACTTGGTGCACCAGGATGTGCACGCGTCGGCGACCTATGCGGAAACGCGCCGACGCCGGAGGAGGAAGTGGAGGAGGAGTACGGGACGACGGGGCGCGGGGGGTGCCCTTGCCCTTGCCGCTGTTGCTGCCGCCGAAGAGACCCATCGCTTGCTAGGGTGTGATGTCGCCGGCGAGGAAGCAAAGGGACTGGTGGTGGTGGGGGAGGGGGTGGCAGATGTGGACGACCCCCGCCGCGCGCGTGCTTAAAAAAGGACGCTTTCATTGGCTAACTAGTGGACCCGTTGTCGGTGGTCGTCATAAATAAGACGAGGGGTGGTAGTTGGCTGGCCTACAGGTAGGGCGCGGCGGACGCCGAGGAGACGCGCAGCGTGTCCGCGCCGACACATTTTAGACACAATTTTAAACCGGAAATGAATCAGCATGGATACCAGGCGGACGAGATTTAAGTTCGGGTCGGCGCGTTGAGCTTCTATTTTTGTCCGTGCCAACCTGAACGAATGCAGGCGGACGAAATTGGCCACTCTATTGAAGTTGCTATTAAGCAAGTGGCCTTCGAATGGAAGGAACCAAAGCCAACGTCCACTGACTGGCTCCCGCCCGGCCGAGGCGAACGGGCGGTGCTCGTGCAGCAGCACCACAGCCGAGCAGAGCGTCGCGAGGGCCGCGCTTTCGCTTCCCGTCCGTTCGGCCGGCAGGCACATTGGTTGGGGGGAAACCGGGGGGCGCTGGCTGGCCAGGCCCAGATTCAGGACACAGGGGTCGGTCAGTGTGCCGTGACCGCGACAATTCACTGCTCGCCAGCCTATCTGCCTAGGATGACTGTGCCCTGCGTACCGACGCCATCACGATAAGGTTGAGCCTATACTACTCCTAGTTACTAAAAAACAAAGGTTGAGTGTGCACATGCTTTGTCCTCACTCAACGTGACTTCAGCTGCGAGCTTATCCTCAGTGATCAAGCCGCAAATATCTGCTTTCTTAGTGGGGCACGACACGGCCAGGAAAATTGTATCCTCTCTAAAGTTTGTGCTTAATTAATTAATTAATTAACAAACAAAGTAGGAACCGTGATTGAAGGGCCGATAATCATTGCGCTGGTGCCTACATGTTTGACATGCGCCAAACATAATCTTTCGAAGATACTATATTCCTGTCCACATATAGAATTTCATTTCAGCGCGGAATAAAGGACGCTTGCGTGTGCGGGCTAGTGATGTGATTGCTCGCAACTACTGCTAGTACACGGAGGGGACATTAACTTGTGCGCCCGTGTCGGTCGTTATTAGAGCACTAAACAAAGGCGGACCGGAAGGGACGGGTGGACCTTATCTCGATTTGAAACTCTGGCCTGTTTGGATCAGGGGTTAGAGCTAGTATGGGTTAGTTGAGGCAGAAATAACCCTAGAATATCTAAACATATGGGTTAGAGTAGAGTTGTTTGCATCTAATTCAGAAAAAAAAAATCAACCCGGTGGGGAGGTGCTAATTGGGGTTAGATGTGGTGGGTCCCATTAAAAAAGTACTGCATCACATCCACCCCGCATCTGGATCCCGCATCGCATCCCGCCTCCCTCTCGTTCGCATCCCGCCACCGCCGTCGGTGCCCTCCGCCCCCTGCCTTTGCCCCTCCGCCCTCGTCCTCCGCCCCCGCCCTCCGCCCCTCCCGTTCCCGTCCCGACACCGGCGCCCCCAGGCGCGCACTCCGGCGGCCGCTGCACCGGTCGGCACACCTGCCATGGATGGCGACGGCTTCGAAGGATGGGGTTCGCAGCCCTCTGCAAGCGGCCCAGCTACCCACGCTGGTCTCGACCTCAACTCGCAAGCTTCGGCATCGGAAGGGTTCCCAGGGCTTGGGCTGTACGGAGCTTTCCTCCAGAGCGACGACGACGAGCTCGTCCCTGGGTGCGGCAGGGGCTCCGGGCTCCCTCACTATCGCCCACCATGTGCTGGAGCAGGAGAAGGATGGGCGAATCCGTCGCCACCCTTCGTTCGGCAACTGAACTTCGACGGCTCCTCGTCAGCGGCAGCCGGTCGCGGAGGAGGAAATGGTGGCGTGTTCCTCATGTTGGGGAACGTAGTAATTTCAAAAATTATCCTACGCACACACAGGATCATGGTGATACATAGCAACGAGAGGGGAGAGTGTGTCCACGTACCCTCGTAGACCGAAAGCGGAAGCGTTAGCACAACGCGGTTGATGTAGTCGTACGTCTTCACGATCCGACCGATCCAAGTACCCAACGTATGGCACCTCCGAGTTCAGCACACGTTCAGCTCGATGACGTCCCTCGAACTCCGATCCAGCCGAGCTTTGAGGGAGAGTTCCGTCAGCACGACGGCGTGGTGACGATGATGATGTTCTACCGACGCAGGGCTTCTCCTAAGCACCGCTACGATATTATCAAGGTGGACTATGGTGGAGGGGGACACCGCATACGGCTAAAAGATCAATGGTCAATTGTTGTGTCTATGGGGTGCCGCCTGCCCCCGTATATAAAGGAGCAAGGGGGGGAGAGGCGGCTGGCCAGGAGGAGATGCGCCAGGAGGAGTCCTACTCCCACCGGGAGTAGGACTCCCTTCCTTCCTAGTTGGAGTAGGAGAAGGGGGAAGGAGGAGGGAGAGAGGAAGGAAAGGGGGGGCACCGCCCCCCTCCTTGTCCAATTCGGACTAGAGGGGGAGGGGGCAGGCGGCCTGCCCTGGCCGCCCCTCCTCTTCTCCACTAAGGCCCATGTAGGCCCATTAAACCCCCCCGGGGGGGTTTCGGTAACCCCCGGTACTCTGGTAAAATCCCGATTTCACTTGGAACACTTCCGATATCCAAATATAGGCTTCCAATATATCAATCGTTATGTCTTGACCATTTCGAGACTCCTCGTTATGTCCGTGATCACATCCGGGACTCCGAACTATCTTCGGTACATCAAAACACATAAACTCATAATATAACCGTCATCTAACTTTAAGCGTGCGGACCCTACGGGTTCGAGAACTATGTAGACATGACCGAGACATGTCTCCGGTCAATAACCAATAGCGGAACATGGATGCTCATATTGGCTCCCACATATTCTATGAAGATATTTATCGGTCAAACCGCATAACAACATACGTTGTTCCCTTTGTCATCGGTATGTTACTTGCCCGAGATTCGATCGTCGGTATCTCAATACCTAGTTCAATCTCGTTACCGGCATGTCTCTTTACTCGTTCCGTAATACATCATCCCGCAACTAACTTATTAGTTGCAATGCTTGCAAGGCTTATAGTGATGTGCATTACCGAGTGGGCCCAGAGATACATCTCCGACAATTGGAGTGACAAATCCTAATCTCGAAATACGCCAACCCAACAAGTACCTTCGGAGACACCTGTAGAGCACCTTTATAATCACCCAGTTACGTTGTGACGTTTGGTAGCACACAATGTGTTCCTCCGGTAAACGGGAGTTGCATAATCTCATAGTCATAGGAACATGTATAAGTCATGAAGAAAGCAATAGCAGATTACTAAACGATCGAGTGCTACGCTAACGGAATGGGTCAAGTCAATCACATCATTCTCCTAATGATGTGATTCCGTTAATCAAATGACAACTCATATCAATGGTTAGGAAACATAACCATCTTTGATTAACGAGCTAGTTAAGTAGAGGCATACTAGTGACACTTTTTTGTCTATGTATTCACACAAGTATTATGTTTCCGGTTAATACAATTCTAGCATGAATAATAAACATCTATCATGATATAAGGAAATAAATAATAACTTTATTATTGCCTCTAGGGCATATTTCCTTCAGTATCCCACTTGCACTAGAGTCAATAATCTAGATTACACAGTAATGATTCTAACACCCATGGGGCCTTGGTGCTAATCATGTTTTGCTTGTGGAAGAGGCTTAGTCAACGGGTCTGCAACATTCAGATCCGTATGTATCTTGCAAATTTCTATGTCTCCCACCTGGACTAGATCCCGGATGGAGTTGAAGCATCTCTTGATGTGCTTGGTTCTCTTGTGAAATCTGGATTCCTTTGCCAAGGCAATTGCACCAGTATTGTCACAAAAGATTTTCATTGGACCCGATGCACTAGGTGAAAGTGCGTTATATCGACTAGAGGGGGGTGAATAGGCGATTTTTATGAAATTCTTCACTGAGGAATTTGCTCGTGAGGAAATTCCTTAGCGAAGAAATACTAGCAGCGGAATAAGTACTCAGAAGTAAACATAACGGATTACATGCATGTTCATCATGATGAAATGAAGACAAACACAGAGTACAGAAAGCGTAGGCACAGGATAACTCTGGATGAAGACAAACAGACTGAAGAAATTGAACTGAGGAATTTGTGAAAGTCTTCAGTCAAAGTCTTCAAACACAGATATGAACAAACAGACAACACAGTAATGAGGAAATGAAGGTGTTGAGGAAATGGAACCAGTAAGCTTGGTGAAGACAATGATTTGGTAGACCAGTTCCAACTGTTGTCTCAGTTGTATGTCTGGTTGGAGCGGCTGAGTATTTAAACTCGACGACACACAGTCCCGGACACCCAGTCCTGAGCACGCAGCTCGGGACACCAAGTCCTCACCGTATTCTCCTTGAACTAAGGACACACAGTCCTCGTCCAATCACTCGTGGTAAGTCTTCAGGTGACTTCCAAACCTTCACAGACTTGGTCACTCGGCAATCCACAATTCCTCTTGGATGCTCTAGACCTTGACGCCTAACCGTCTGGAAGAAGCACAGTCTTCAAAGGTAACAAGTGTCGGATCCACGCAGGATCAATTTCTTCAGTGATGCTCAATCACTTTGGGTTTGTAGGTGTTTTGGGTTTGGGTTTGGATTTTCCTCACTTGATGATTTTCGCTCAAAGTCCTCGGAGGATGGGTTGCTCTCAAATGACCAGCTAGTGGTTGAAGGGGGCGGCTATTTATAGCCTAGGGAGCAGCCCGACATGATAAGACATAAATGCCCTTCAATGATATGACCGTTAGGTGGACAAGATATTTTAGGACAGCTGGCGCGTGGTACGGCAACGGTCGGAAATTTGTAGTACAAATTCCTCAGGGCTATCATGTTCCTCACTGTGTAGGCAATTCGCACTGGCGAATTCCTAACTCCTTAGTCAGAGCAAAGTCCTCAGTGACCAGAAGAACTGCGTCTCTGTCACTGAAGAAATTGACTGAACTGTATGAGATTTCCAATGGCTTCACTCGAAGGGATTGGTAGGTGTAGGATTTGAGTTGAGCATCACATGGAAATTTTCTCCTTAGTATTTCCTCGACCCCCTTTAACAGTACGGTGTTTCCTATGACTCAAGAAAGAGAAAAATGAAACTACGAAAACAAAAGTCTTCACGCTTCACGTTCCTCGAACGAATACCAAGTCTTCAAGGTCACACCAATTTCTTCACTTTCAAAGTCTTCAGAAAGTCTTCAGAATATCAAAGTCTTCAGTCGAAGAACTTCATTTTTAGGGGTCGACTTTTACTGTAAATATCAAACTCCTCATAGACTTATAGACCTGTGTACACTCATAAACACATCAGATGCTTAACCTATAAGTCTTCAATACACCAAAATCACTAAGGGGCACTAGATGCACTTACAATCTCCCCCTTTTTGGTGATTGATGACAACATAGGTTAAGTTTTCAACGGGGATAAATATATGAAGTGTAGAAACTGATATTGAGGAATTTGATTGCAAGATATAGAAGAACTCCCCCTGAAGTTGTGCATAGTGAGGAATTTGCTTTTGAGGCAATGCACACTTGAAGAGTTAAATCATGGAGATCTCCCCCTATATCTTGTAATTCATACACGCATTTGATATATGATATGAAGAATTTGTAATGCATGATGAAATATGGTGCCTGATACAATTCAGCATGCGTGCGATAACATTAATGAGGAATAAGCATGCAGAATAGCGCATCAAAAGTATCAGAGCTCAAGCATGTATCGAAGTATCAGAGCATAGAGCGACAAAAGTATCAGAGCACCGAGCACCATAGGGTTTAAGATTACAACTCGATCCAATAAAAGTTTCGAAAGAACGAGAGTTGTAACTTAAAAAAATATGCCCTTATTATAGACCCGCTTGAAGACTAACTCAGATTTCTCCCCCTTTGTCATCAAATGACCAAAAGGATCGAATCTGAGGACTAACGCCCCTGAAGATATTCAAGTTGATGGAGGAGCGCCAGTGTTGTTGGGGTCGGTTGTTGAAGTAGGGCCTGCTGTAGTGTCGTCCAAGTCTTCATTTTCATCAGTGTCGCGCGATGAAGAATATGAACTGGCCACCAGAGAAGGAACCTTGACCTTCTTGAATTTCTTCGGCGGAGGTGCCGACCAGGCAAATTCTTCTTTGAGGCCCATGTTCTCCAAATCTTCAGCACTGTATACTTGAGACAGAATAGCCCAGGTGCGGTTGAGGGTTTCATGAAGGTAGTAATGGTTTTTCTTCACTGCATTGTATGTGGCAGTCATGTTGTGAAGAATTGAACCAAACTGACGCTTGACCCATTTGTGATTGCGATCAACCTTTTGATGAAGACTGAGGAGTAACTCACGATCAGTCATCACCCTGGGTGTTGTGTCTTGAGGATTTGTCTTGGCAGTATTTGCAGCAGAGTCATGTGTGGCAGAGTCATCATTGGTGGAATAAGAAGCAGCCTTGCGAACTTGACCATCCAATGGACGAATGCCTTCATCTATCACAGCAGTGGCCTTGCCCTTTTCATCAGCTGAGGAAAATGTCCTTTTGAGGACTTCAATAGGAGGCAAGTAGCTGCAGTGGTTGAGAGTTTCAGCCTTGTAGTTGAGTGAAGACCTTGTCCTGATGAATCTCATAATCCAAGGTGCATAAGGCTTCAGCTCAAATGGTGACATAGCAATGTTGGCTAGAGTCCTCATGAAGAAATCATGAAAGTTTATGGGAACGCCATGTATGATATTGAAAAGCATATTCTTCATGATGCCAACAATTTCTTCATCGGAAGAATCGTGTCCTTTGATGGGACATATTGTCTTCGTCAGAATGCGATAGACAGTTCTAGGCACATACAGCAATTCCTTGACGAGGAATTTGGTACGAGGTGATTGCCCTGGCTTCAGAGGCTTCATGAGCACTTGCATATAGTGGTTTGACAGTTCAGGTTCATCATACACGCAACGCGCATCTTCAGGGGGTGGACTAAGAGAAAGGCAGCGAAGCAATTCAGTTGCTAGGGCCTTGTAATGTGTATTTTCAGTCATCCAGTCCAGAACCCATGAATTGACGTCTTCAGAGTTGCCAGTGATGTGCAGTGTAGCATAGAACTGAAGAATAAGTTCTTCATTCCAATCGCATATATCTGTGCAGAAGTTGAGTAGCCCAGCGTCGTGAAGAACACTGAGGACTGGCGTAAAGCACGGCATAGACTCCATATCCACGTGAGGAATATGTGCATGGTCGAAGACTTTGTCTTTGTTGTAAAGCACTGAGGAATAGAAGTTTGCTTGGCTGGCAGTCCAGAAACGCCTCTTCCTTATGCGAGCAGAGTCATAAGGATTGTATTCAGTGAAGAATACGTGCTCGCCATAGAAGTCTTCAGCCTTGAATTTCTGTTTGCGTGAGAATGGATCCTTTGGCCTTGGCAGAGGAGTGTCAGTGAGTTGCATCACGACCTCAGGAATCACAAGCTCAGGTTCTTCAGGCTGAGGAATTTCAGTATTTTCCTCAGGTGCAGTCACCTTGTCTGTTTCAGCAGCAGTTTCTTCAGCACTAGTGGCTGGAATTTCTTCATTCACAGAAGCAGTGGGATGAGTTGCATCAAAGCCCAATTTTGCGGTTGGTGAAGGAGAGTGAGGAATTTGCTGCAGGGGAGTGAAGAGTGGGGAATTGGGATGCTGACTTTCCCAAAAGTCGTCATTCATTACTGGAGTTGTGCATCCAATATCCACATCTTCATCATCAATTTCTTCAACACCAGCCTCTTCAGCATCAAACTGAGGCATTGGTGATGAGACTATTGGGGTTGAAGGGATTGTATCCACTTCAATTTCTTCATCAATCTGCTCTGAGGAAGCAACAGACTGAGTTTCTTCATCTGATCCACTTGGGATCTCATAATCTTCACCAAAAGGAACAAGGTCCTTTGATGGCATGGAGGAGATAGGAACAGCATCAATTGGATTGGCAAATGAGCTGGTCATTGGCTTCATCTTCTTTGGGACTGAAGATTCTGAAGCACTTGATGCTTTCCTTTTCTTCACTGCAGCTCGCTCTGCAGCCTTGGTTTTCTTCACATCTAAAGCAGAGGGAAGAATTGGAGTTGGAGTTGGTGCAGGTGGAGCTGAGGAATCTGGTTCATTTTCTTCAGGCACAACTGATGCAGTTGCCCTGGTCTCTTCATTTTCTTCAGGCGCACCACTAGTGGATGCCCTGGCAATTTTCATCAACGGCTGGAGCAAGAGTCATCAGCCTTGGAACTAGCATTTTCTTCAGCAGCCTGAACTTCATCAGCGGTGCTGGCATGTTCTTCAGTTTGCTGAACAGATGCTTCAGCTTGAGGAATTTGTTGCTTTGAGGCAGTACCCTTGATGAAGGTATCAGTCAGCCTCACAAATCTGACCTTGGCTCCTTGCCAATCAGCATAGTACGAGTCAAAGTTGTCGCTGAGGGCTTTGATCTCAACTTGCATCTTTACAAGTTCCTTAGGCTTCATTTTGAGAACATTTTTCTTCAGCAGCTTCTCTTTGCGGTACTGGGATTTCTTGATCTCTCTGGCCCTATCATATTTCCACTTCTCCTCTTGGATGAAGTGAGTCAGCATGTGACTTTGGCCAGGTGTTAGCTTGAAATCAGGCATAGGAGTGTTGGGATCCTTGTGCCAGAGATCAATATAGTCTAGGATCGCCCTTGGATCCAAAAGCAGGGGCATAGGTGTGCCTTTGGCTTTAGCAGCCCTTTCTTGGCGGTCTCTGATGATTTCAGCAAGTTCTTCTTCATCAGCTTCATCATCATCAGAGGGCATAGTGAAGACCACTTGCTTCTTTGGACTTGGGCGAGTGCCGCATCCAGCGGTAGCCTTTTTCTTCAGTAACGAGGGTCCAGCTGAGGATTTTGGTGCAGCTGAGGAACTAGCTGAGACACCAGAGGCAATAGAGATGCCAGTTGTCCTTTGGCATGAGGCCAGATGCACAGGAGCTGAGGACTTTGTGGGAGCAGGAGCAGCATGAGGAATTTGCTTTGAAGATTTTGCAGATTCTGGTCGTGAGGGCGCAGCTGAGGAACTTGGCCGTGAGGGCATTGAAGGTGAAGCACTTGGCTTACGAGCAGGCTTCTTCATCATTGATTTCCTCGGCTTGGCAGAAGCCTCAGTGGCAGCAGCAGCAGCAGATTCTTTATTGAATTTCCTCACTGCTTCTTTTGCTTGCTTTTGGAGTTTATGCTGGCGGTTAGCCCATTCTTGAGGAAATTCCTCACCTCTTCTGATGCTAGAGGGATCAGCTACTTGGCCAGGTGCCAGTGGAGGGCGTTGACATGGAGGGTTTACGGCGAATTTCTTCATGTACTTAGGAGTAACATATCTGTACTCCCTCCATTCTCGTGCCCATCTCCTTTCAATCCTCTGTATGCGCACCTTGCGCTGATTTCTATCTTCTTCAGGAGGTGTGCAGTACCCAGCATAAATGTCCTCAGGGATTTCAAATGCAGTCATGACCTCTGGTCTCTTTCCTCCTTTCTGCGGCCTTTTACCTTCAGCCATTTTCTTCAGATGAGGAATTTGAGCAATGGAATTCTCCGAAGAAGTATGCAACTTTTCTTCGAAGAACGCTGCAAATGAGTTAAGTTGATGAGAACCTAAGGATTCAGCAGCGGACATGTGTACCTGTGAACAGAGTATAGTTGCGAGGAATTTGAAGAGGTCATATGCGTTCTCAGAGGGTTTTTCATAAAGAACAAGTTTTGAGGAATTTGACCAGATTCGTCTTGAGGAATTTCACTAAGCTCCATATATATCTTAGGTTCCAGAGTTGTATAGATTGAGAATCCACACAATTGAGGAATCTTGAAGAAATTTAGACTTAGGGAAATGAATCAAGAACAGAGAACAAGAGAGGTGTTTTGTGTGTGAGGATTTTAAGAATAAAAACACCTTTGAAGATTTTGTAGAAAAACTTCGAATCAAAGAGGGCAGTAAAAATAGCTTTTAAATACCCTGAATGAAGAACACGACGAACTGTGAGTTGGAACAGTGAAGTTCGTCAATGCAGATCTTCCACGCCCTATCTTGGCGGAGGAAGACGTCTACGGCGGCGGCGGAGGTGAAGATTTCCGCTGTCGGCGCGAGTACGTCGGCGATGAGATCGAGGCAGTGAAGCTTTTCCTCACCGGCGACGATGGAGTAGCGACGGCGCTAGGGTTTGGAGAGCTCGAGCAAGGTAAAGGAAGTGAGGAAGGCAACGGAGTGGTATTTATAGCCGCAGTAAAAACTGCTCGTCCGAAGATTTAGGACTAACATGCCCCTGGCCGTTCTCCTTCACTTGACATGTGTCACCCACGTACAGTGTAGTGGAGATCGTGTAAGATCGTGGGTGAGTAAGATAATCCATCGTGGGAAGTGGAACGGATTGCGCGGCAAAACCGAAGGTTTGGATAAGATTAGTTTTAATGTTTCGTTCGCAATATCTTCAGCTGACAAGGACACAGTGAAGAATTTGAACGAGTGTCAAATAGAACGCACATGAAGAGTTTGTGAATAGACTGGATTGAGTATAGCATAGAGGGGAAGGGTCCGATCACATTCACTTAGCAAAAAAAATTCCAACTTGAAGAAATAGCTATAAGTGAATGCTGTAGAGGACATAAACTCATATATATATATATATATATATCGAATGAAGAAAAACGACGGCACAAGTGAAGACTTTGTAAAGTTTGAAGAATTTGAAAAACTGAAGAATTTCAAAAGTTGAGGAAAAACTCAAATTGAAGATTTTCAACTTTTGTGGTGGCGTGACCCACCGTGTAAGAATGATGATTTCAGACACCGCGTACAATTGTCGTAGGGTTCTGAGAATCAAATTCTTCATTAATTTCTTCACACTTAGAGTGTTATTCTTCATTGATTGAAGAAAAACGTTTCTTCATGTGTTGCACATCTAAGTCATCAATTATGCATAACTGTTAGGATGAGTGCATTTTCAAAGTACATTCGAAGATTCTAAGATATTTAGCTCACACCGCAACTTGCTAAATCTCTTCTCATCCAAGGGCTTAGTGAAGATATCGGCTAGCTGTTCTTCAGTCTTCACATGCTCAATAGAAATGTCGCCCTTCAACACATGATCACGAAGAAAATGATGACGAATTTGAATGTGCTTTGTCTTCGAGTGCTGAACTGGGTTGTGAGCAATCTTGATGGCACTCTCATTGTCACAGAGGAGAGGCACATTCTTCACGTTGACTCCATAGTCCTTGAGTGTTTGCTTCATCCATAGTAGTTGAGCACAACAAGAACCAACAGCAATGTACTCAGCTTCAGCAGTAGACAGTGATACGCAGTTCTGTTTCTTCGAGGACCAACAGACCAAGGATCGTCCGAGGAAATGACAAGTACCAGATGTTGACTTGCGATCCACACGGTCACCGGCATAGTCAGAATCAGAATATCCAATGAGGTCAAAGTCTGAGCCCTTGGGGTACCATAATCCTAGTGTTGGTGTGTGAGCTAGATATCGAAGAATATGCTTCACAGCCGAATGGTGTGATTCCTTCGGTGCAGCTTGAAATCGTGCACACATGCAAACACTAAGCATTATATCTGGCCTAGATGCACATAAGTACAATAAAGAGCCAATCATGGAGCGGTATACCTTGTGATCGAAGTCAGTACCATTTTCATCAGTGCATAGATGACCATTTGTGGGCATAGGAATTTTGAGACCTTTGCAATCTTGCATGCCGAATTTCTTCAGGACATCCTTGAGGTATTTCTCCTGAGATATGAATATCCCATTGTGCTGTTGACGAATTTGTAGACCTAAGAAGAATTTCAATTCTCCCATCATAGACATTTGATATTCTTCACTCATCATATAGGAAAATTCATCACTGTAACGTTGGTCAGTACAACCAAAGATGATATCATCAACATATATTTGGCACACAAACAGTTCACCATCATATGATTTAGTAAAAATAGTGGGATCGAGTGAACCGGGTGTGAAGCCTTTCTTCATGAAGAATTCCTTCAATGTGTCATACCACGCCCGTGGGGCCTGCTTGAGGCCATAGAGGGCCTTGTTAAGTCTGAAGACTTTGTCAGGATGTTTTGGATCTTCAAAACCTGGTGGTTGAGCAACATATACTTCTTCCTCAATCTTACCATTGAGGAATGCACTTTTCACATCCATTTGGTATGAGATGATATCATGATGGTTAGCATAAGCAATTAATATGCGAATAGCTTCAAGTCTAGCAACAGGTGCAAAAGTTTCATCGAAATCAATTCCTTCAACCTGTGTGTAGCCTTGAGCTACTAGTCGTGCCTTATTCCTCACCACAACACCATTTTCATCTTGCTTGTTGCAGTAGATCCACTTTGTACCAATGATGTTATGCTTGCGAGGATCGGGACGATTGACCAGTTCCCATGCATTGTTGAGCTTGAACTGATGTAATTCTTCTTGCATGGCCTGAATCCACTCAGGCTCCAGAAATGCTTCATCTACCTTAGTGGGCTCTGTGATAGAGACAAAAGCAAAGTGCCCACAAAAGTTAGATAGATGTGAAGCTTTTGAGCGTGTGAGAGGACCTGGTGCTCTAATGTCATCTATGATCTTCTCCACTTGCACTTCTTTTGCAATGCGAGGGTGAGTTGGTTGCCGTTGAGGAATTTGATCAGCATTTTCTTCAGCATCAATTTCCTCAATATTTTCTTCCGGTGCATCAGTTCGACGTTCTTCACGTTCTGGAACGAATTCTTCAGCAGATTCTTCAGTAGGAATGATATCTTCAGTAGCCTTGTGCTTGATCGATTCCTCAGGCGCTGGTTCATCTAACACAGAAGGTAGGTGCTCTCTCTGCGAGCCATTAGTTTCATCGAACCGCACATCTACAGTTTCAACAATCTTGTGAAGAACATTGTTGAAGACTCTGTAGGTGTGCGAGTCCTTTCCGTAACCAAGCATGAAACCTTCATGTGCTTTCGGTGCAAAATTAGAGTTGTGATGAGGATCTCTAATCCAGCATTTAGCACCGAAGACTTTGAAATAACTCACATTGGGTTTCTTGTCAGTGAGGAGTTCATAGGCAGTCTTCTTGAAGAATTTGTGAAGATATACTCTGTTGACGATATGGCACGCAGTATCAATTGCATCAACCCAGAAACGACGAGGGGTTTTGTAATCATTGAGCATAGTGCGAGCCATCTCAGCAAGAGTCCTGTTCTTGCGCTCCACGACGCCATTCTGTTGAGGAGTATAAGGAGCAGATAATTCATGAGTAATACCAAGTTCATCAAGATAGTCATTGAGACCCGAATTCTTGAACTCAGTGCCATTGTCACTTCTGATGTGCTTGATCTTCACACCAAAGTTAGTTGAAGCCCTCGAGGAAAATCGTTTGAAGACTTCCTGCACTTCAGTTTTGTAAGAGACAAGGTGCACCCATGTGTAACGAGAGTAATCATCAACAATAACAAAACCATATTGAGATGCTTCATAAGAGAAAGAGGAATAATGGTTAGGACCGAAGAGATCCATGTGAAGCAATTCGAATGGACGAGTAGTGGTCATGATAGTCTTCGCTGGATGCTTGGCCTTGGTCATCTTTCCAGCTTCACAGGCACCGCATAAGTGATCCTTGAGGAATTTGACATTCTTAATGCCAATGACATGCTTCTTCTTCGCAAGCGTGTGCAGATTCCTCATGCCTGCATGACCAAGTCGTCGATGCCATAGCCATCCTTCTGAAGTTTTTGCAAGTAGGCACACGGCAGGTTGTGAATCTGCAGAGAAATCAACAATATACAAGTCTCCTCTCCTAAAGCCTTCGAAGACTTTGGATTTGTCAGATTCCATAATCACAACACAACGATACTTGCTGAAGACAACAACCATATCTAGATCACAAAGCATTGAGACAGACATAAGATTGTATCCTAAGGACTCAACAAGCATGACTTTGTCCATGTGTCGATCCTTTGTGATAGCAACCTTACCTAGACCCAATACCTGACTTTTGCTTTTATCAGCGAAGATGATATGCTTCATGTGTGATGCTGATAAGGGAACATCCATCAACAGATTCTTGTCACCGGTCATGTGATTTGTACATCCACTATCAAGTACCCATTCAGTGGCTTTGGGTTGATCATCCTGCAGATGAATTAGTGCAACTTATGAACCTCATATACTTCAGTAGTGAAGAATATGATATCACAATTCATCAGATCAATTTCATCAAGCAGTAGAACCGATAAAACAGAGGGAGGACGTGTGAAATGAAAGTTCATTTCATCATGGTTAGCCTGCATCGTTTCAGGCATTTTGTCAGGTCCCTAGCAAATTCTTCAAACGTTACAACACGTCTGGAGACCTGACCCTGCAGAAGAGATTAGTTCTTTTTCTTCACCACCCACATCTGAAGGGGTGGCAAAGAGTTCATCACTCTGCGAGCTCCATATGAGAATGGTGGCAAAGCAGCCAAACCATTTCGTTTCACATAAGAGGGGTTAGGGTAAGCATATGAATAAGCAGAGAAATTCTTCGAGGACTTATGAACATAATAATTTGAAGAATAATGCTCATATTCATAGCCCTTGGCTCTTCCCTGTGAAACAGAGTTGTTAGCACGATGATGTTCATATGAGGACTTTGATCCATGTGAAGAATTTGGTCCATATGAAGAATTAGATCTGGGGTTCCTTTTCTTCACAGGTGGTGTCATGAGGACATTCACCTGAAAACTTTCAAGGCATCTCTTGGGAACCCAGATTTTCTTCATAGGGGAACCGTTCCTGCAGTTAGTGCTAACATATCTAGCAAATACTTCACCATTCTGTTTTTTGAACAGTTTATAGTTGGAGTCAAATGACTCATCAGAAGAATGAGAAGATTCACATGTATAGCCAGATAAATCAGATGGATCAACTGGAGGTCCCTTTGCAGCAACCCATGAGGTTTTGGGGTACTGCTCAAGCTTCCAATAAGGACCATCCGCATTGAGTTTCCTCTCAAAGGCAATACCCTCTTTCCTAGGGTTCCTGTTGAGGATCTGCTTTTTAAGCACATCACAAAGAGCCTGATGCCCTTTGAGGCTTTTGTACATGCCTGTCATGTACAATTCCTTCAGCCCTGCATCGTCAGTGATACTAGCAATGTCCTCAGATGAGGAATTAGTGATAGCAGAGACAGGTGATGAATTTGTAACATTTGAAGCATTTGAACATTCAGGTGAAGAATTAGCAGATTCTTGTTCAATGCATTTTAAACATGGAGGAATAAATTCTTCCTGAGCAGCGCTGATTTGTTGAGCAAGTAATGAATCGCGCTCCTTCTGAAGATCTTCATAACTCACTCTTAGCTTCTCAAGATCTTGCTTCTTTTGAAGATATTCATAAGAAAGCTTCTCATGATCAGATAAGAGAGTGTTATGATGATTTTGAAGGTTGTCAAGCTTAGTCTGAAGTCTCTGAAGATTTTCAGTCAAGGCCTTAGTGTGATCCATTTCTTCACCCAACATATCATCACTTCTGTCTAGCATGTTTTGAACCTTTTCAAAAGCCTTGTGTTGTTGCACAGCAATCTTAGCAAGTTTAGAGTAGCTAGGCTTAAGATTTTCATCAGATTCATCATCACTAGATTCAGAGGAGGCGTATTTGAGTACCTTGGCACCCTTTGCCATGAAGCAATAGGTGGGAGCGTAGTCATCACTGCCTTTGTCAGCCTTGTTGGTGAGATCATTTTCTTCAGCATTGAAGATGGATTTGCTGACGAATGCGGTAGCGAGGGCTAGGCTTGCCACACCAGACTCAGAGTCTTCAGATTGTTCCTCTTCCTCATTTTCTTCAGATTCAGCCTCAGAGTCCATTTCCTTGCCAATGAATGCCCGAGCCTTCTTGGAGCTGCTCTTCTTGTGAGACGAAGACTTCGAGGATTTTGATGATGAAGATTTTGAGGATTTCTTCTTTTTCTTCGCATCATCAGAACTGTAATCCTTGTATTTCTTCTTCTTTGATTCCTTTTCCCATTGAGGACAATCTTGAATGTAATGTCCTGGTTTCTTGCACTTGTGACAAAGCCTCTTCTTATAGTCACTGGTTGAGGAATCATTGCTCCTTGAGGATTTTCCAAAACGACCACGTCTTGAGAACTTCTGGAATTTCTTCACAAGCAGCGCCAGATCATGACTTAGTTCTTCAGGATCACCAAGGCTGCTATCGGAGTCTTCATCTCCGGACTCAGATACTACCTTGGCCTTCAGTGCACGTGATCTGCCATAGCTCAAACCATAGAGATCTCTCTTCTCAGCAAGCTGGAACTCACGAGTGTTTAGCCTCTCGAGGATATCAGCGGGGTCAAGTGACTTGTAATCAGCACGCTCTTGAATCATCAGTGCCAGAGTGTCAAATGAGGAATCAAGCGATCTCAGCAATTTCTTCACCACCTCATGGTCGGTGATGTCAGTGGCACCAAGTGCTTGAAGCTCATTTGAAATGTCAGTGAGGCGATCGAAGGTTTGCTGAACATTTTCATTGTCGAGTCTTTTGAAGCGGTTGAAGAGATTGCGAAGAACATCAACTCAAGAATCACGCTGAGTTGAAACTCCTTCATTGACTTTGGACAGCCTATCCTAGATAAGCTTAGCAGTTTCCAAAGCACTCACTCTACCATACTGTCCTTTGCTCAGATGACCACATATGATATTCTTCGCTTGGGAATCAAGTTGCTTGAATCTCTTCACATCGGTAGCGTTCAGTGAGGGTGAGACGGAGGGAACACCATTTTCCACAACATACCAGAGATCGTTATCAATTGCCTCAAGATGCATGCGCATCTTGTTCTTCCAGTAGGGGTAGTCCGTCCCATCAAAGGTAGGACACCCAGCAGAGACCTTGATCATACCTGCGGCCGACATAACTAAAACTCCAGGCGGTTAAACCAAAATCACACAGAACAAGGGAGTACCTTGCTCTGATACCAATTGAAAGTGCGTTATATCGACTAGAGGGGGAGTGAATAGGCGATTTTTATGAAATTCTTCACTGAGGAATTTGCTCGTGAGGAAATTCCTTAGCGAAGAAATACTAGCAGCGGAATAAGTACTCAGAAGTAAACATAACGGATTACATGCATGGTCATCATGATGAAATGAAGACAAACACAGAGTACAGAAAGCGTAGGCACAGGATAACTCTAGATGAAGACAAACAGACTGAAGAAATTGAACTGAGGAATTTGTGAAAGTCTTCAGTCAAAGTCTTCAAACACAGATATGAACAAACAGACAACACAGTAATGAGGAAATGAAGGTGTTGAGGAAATGGAACCAGTAAGCTTGGTGAAGACAATGATTTGGTAGACCAGTTCCAACTGCTGTCTCAGTTGTACGTCTGGTTGGAGCGGCTGAGTATTTAAACTCGAGGACACACAGTCCCGGACACCCAGTCCTGAGCACGCAGCTCGGGACACCAAGTCCTCACCGTATTCTCCTTGAACTAAGGACACACAGTCCTCGTCCAATCACTCGTGGTAAGTCTTCAGGTGACTTCCAAACCTTCACAGACTTGGTCACTCGGCAATCCACAATTCCTCTTGGATGCTCTAGACCTTGACGCCTAACCGTCTGGAAGAAGCACAGTCTTCAAAGGTAACAAGCGTCGGATCCACGCAGGATCAATTTGTTCAGTGATGCTCAATCACTTTGGGTTTGGAGGTGTTTTGGGTTTGGGTTTGGATTTTCCTCACTTGATGATTTTCGCTCAAAGTCCTCGGAGGATGGGTTGCTCTCAAATGACAAGTGTCAAGTTCACGCGGAGCAGCCAACCAGCTAGTGGTTGAAGGGGCGGCTATTTATAGCCTAGGGAGCAGCCCGACATGATAAGACATAAATGCCCTTCAATGATATGACCGTTAGGTGGACAAGATATTTTAGGACAGCTGGCGCGTGGCACAGCAACGGTCGGAAATTTGGAGTACAAATTCCTCAGGGCTATCATGTTCCTCACTGTGTAGGCAATTCACACTGGCGAATTCCTAACTCCTTAGTCAGAGCAAAGTCCTCAGTGACCAGAAGAACTGCGTCTCTGTCACTGAAGAAATTGACTGAACTATATGAGATTTCCAATGGCTTCACTCGAAGGGATTGGTAGGTGTAGGATTTGAGTTGAGCATCACATGGAAATTTTCTCCTTAGTATTTCCTCGACCCCCTTTAACAGTACGGTGTTTCCTATGACTCAAGAAAGAGAAAAATGAAACTACGAAAACAAAAGTCTTCATGCTTCACGTTCCTCGAACGAATACCAAGTCTTCAAGGTCACACCAATTTCTTCACTTTCAAAGTCTTCAGAAAGTCTTCAGAATATCAAAGTCTTCAGTCGAAGAACTTCATTTTTAGGGGTCGACTTTTACTGTAAATATCAAACTCCTCATAGACTTATAGACCTGTGTACACTCATAAACACATCAGATGCTTAACCTATAAGTCTTCAATACACCAAAATCACTAAGGGGCACTAGATGCACTTACACTAGGTATGACACCTAGATCGGATATGAACTCCTTCATCCAGACTCCTTCATTTGCTGCTTCCGAAGCAACTATGTACTCCGGTTCACACGTAGATCCCGCCACAACGCTTTTTCTAGAACTGCACCAACTGACGGCTCCACCTTTCAATGTAAACACGTATCCGGTTTGCGATTTAGAATCGTCCGGATTAGTGTCAAAGCTTGCATCGACGTAACCATTTACGACTAGCTCTTTGTCACCTCCATAAACGAGAAACATATCCTTAGTCCTTTTCAGGTATTTCAGGATGTTCTTGACCGATGTCCAGTGATCCACTCCTGGATTACTTTGGTACCTCCCTGTTAAACTTATAGCAAGGCACAAATCAGGTTTGGTACACAGCATTGCATACATGATAGAGCCTATGGTTAAAGCATAGGGAACATCTTTCATCTTCTCTCTATCTTCTGCAGTGGTCGGGCATTGAGTCTTACTCAATTTCACACCTTGTAACACAGGCAAGAACCCTTTCTTTGCTTGATCCATTTTGAACTTCTTCAAAACTTTGTCAAGGTATGTGCTTTGTGAAAGTCCAATTAAGCGTCTTGATCTATCTCTATAGATCTTGATGCCCAATATGTAAGCAGCTTCACCGAGGTCCTTCATTGAGAAACTCTTATTCAAGTATCCCTTTATGCTATCCAGAATTCTATATCATTTCCAATCATCAATATGTCATCCACATATAATATCAGAAATGCTACAGAGCTCCCACTCACTTTCTTGCAAATACAGACTTCTCCAAAAGTCTGTATAAAACCAAATGCTTTGATCACACTATCAAAGCGTTTATTCCAACTCTGAGAGGCTTGCACCAGTCCATAAATGGATCGCTGGAGCTTGCGCACTTTGTTAGCTCCCTTTGGATCGACAAAACCTTCCGGTTGCATCATATACAACTCTTCTTCTAGAAATCCATTCAGGAATGCAGTTTTGACATCCATTTGCCAAATTTCATAATCATAAAATGCGACAATTGCTAAAATGATTCGGATAGACTTAAGCATCGCTATGAGTGAGAAAGTCTCATCGTACTCAACCCCTTGAACTTGTCGAAAAGCTTTTGCAACAAGTCGAGCTTTATAGACAATAACATTACCGTCACCGTTAGTGTTCTTCTTGAAGATCCATTTATTCTGTGGCTTGCCGATCATTGGGCAAGTCAACCAAAGTCCACACTTTGTTCTCATACATGGATCCCATCTCAGATTTCATGGCCTCAAGCCATGTTGCGGAATCTGGGCTCATCATCGCTTCTTCATAGTTTGTAGGTTCGTCATGGTCTAGTAACATAACCTCCAGAACAGGATTACTATACCATCTGGTGCAGATCTTACTCTGGTTGATCTATGTGGTTCAGTAATAACTTGATCTAAAGTTTCATGATCATCATCATTCACTTCCTCACTAATTGGTGTAGGTGTCACAGGAACCGGTTTCTGTGATGAACTACTTTCCAATAAGGGAGCAGGTACAGTTACCTCATCAAGTTCTACTTTCCTCCCACTCACTTCTTTCGAGAGAAACTCCTTCTCTAGAAAGGATCCAAATTTAGCAACAAAATATTTGCCTTCAGATCTATGATAGAAGGTGTACCCAACAATTTCCTTTGGGTATCCTATGAAGACACATTTCTCCGATTTGGGTTCGAGCTTATCAGGTTGAAGCTTTTGCACATAAGCATCGCAACACCAAACTTTAAGAAACGACAACTTTGGTTTCTTGCCAAACCATAGTTCATAAGGCGTCGTCTCAACGGATTTCGATGGTGCCCTATTTAACGTGAATGCAGCCGTCTCTAAAGCATAACCCCAAAATGATAGCGGTAAATTAGTAAGAGACATCATAGATCGCACCATATCTAATAAAGTACGATTACGACGTCCGGACACACCATTACGCTGTGGTGTTCCGGGTGGCGTGAGTTGCGAAACTATTCCGCATTGTTTCAAATGAAGACCAAACTCGTAACTCAAATATTCTCCTCCACGATCAGATAGTAGAAACTTTATTTTCTTGTTACGATGATTTTCAACTTCACTCTGAAATTCTTTGAACTTTTCAAATGTTTCAAACTTGTGTTTCATTAAGTAGATATACCCGTATCTGCTCAAATCATTTGTGAAGGTGAGAAAATAACGATACCTGCCGCGAGCCTCAACATTCATCGGACCACATACATCTGTATGTATGATTTCCAACAAATCTGTTGCTCGCTCCATAGTTCCGAAGAAAGGCGTTTTAGTCATCTTGCCCATGAGGCACGGTTCGCAAGTACCAAGTGATTCATAATCAAGTGGTTCCAAAAGTCCATCTGTATGGAGTTTCTTCATGCGCTTTACACCAATATGACCTAAATGGCAGTGCCACAAATAAGTTGCACTATCATTATCAATTCTGCATCTTTTGGTTTCAATATTATGAATATGTGTATCACTACTATCGAGATTCAACAAAAATAGACCACTCTTCAAGGCTGCATGACCATAAAAGATATTACTCATATAAATAGAACAACCATTATTCTCTGATTTAAATGAATAACTGTCTCGCATCAAACAAGATCCAGATATAATGTTCATGCTCAACGCTGGCACCAAATAACAATTATTCAGGTCTAAATCTAATCCCAAAGGTAGGTGTAGAGGTAGCGTGCCGACCGCGATCACATCGACTTTGGAACCATTTCCCACGCGCATCGTCACCTCGTCCTTAGCCAATCTTCGCTTAACCCATAGTCCCTGTTTCGAGTTGCAAATATTAGCAATAGAACCAGTATCAAATACCCAGGTGCTACTGCAAGCATTAGTAAGGTACACATCAATAACATGTATATCACATATACCTTTGTTCACCTTGCCATCCTTCTTATCCGCCAAATACTTGGGGCAGTTCCGCTTCCAGTGACTAGTCTGTTTGCAGTAGAAGCACTCAGTCTCAGGCTTAGGTCCAGACTTGGGTTTCTTCTCCTGAGCAGCAACTTGTTTGTTGTTCTTCTTGAAGTTTCCCTTCTTCTTCCCTTTGCCCTTTTTCTTGAAACTGGTGGTCTTGTTGACCATCAACACTTGATGCTCCTTCTTGATTTCTACCTCCGCAGCTTTTAGCATTGCGAAGAGCTCGGGAATCGTCTTATCCATCCCTTGCATGTTATAGTTCATCATGAAGCTCTTGTAGCTTAGTGGCAATGATTGAATAATTCTGTCAATGACGCTATCATCCGGAAGATTAACTCCCAGTTGAATCAAGTGATTGTTATACCCAGACATTCTGAGTATATGCTCACTGACAGAACTATTTTCCTCCATCTTACAGTTGTATAACTTATTGGAGACTTCATATCTCCCAATCCGGGCATTTGCTTGAAATATTAAGTTCAACTCCTGGAACATATCATATGCTCCATGACGTTCAAAACATCGTTGAAGTCCCGGTTCTAAGCCGTAAAGCATGGCGCACTGAACTATCGAGTAGTCATCAGCTTTGCTCTACCAGACGTTCATAACATATGGTGTTGCTCCTGCTGTAGGTCTGGCACCTAGCGGTGCTTCTAGGACGTAATTCTTCTGTGCAGCAATGAGGATAATCCTCAAGTCATGGACCCAGTCCATGTATATTGCTACCATCATCTTTCAACTTTGCTTTCTCAAGGAACGCATTAAAATTCAATGGAACAACAACACGGGCCATCTATCTACAATCAACATAGACAAGCAAAATACTAGGTACTAAGTCCATGATAAATTTAAGTTCAATTAGTCATATTACTTAAGAACTCCCACTTAGATAGACATCGCTCTAATCCTCTAAGTGATCACGTGATCCAAATCAACTAAACCATGTCCGATCATCACGTGAGATGGAGTAGTTCCAATGGTGAACATTGCTATGTTGATCATATCTACTATATGATTCATGCTCGACCTTTCGGTCTCAGTGTTCCGAGGCCATACCTGCATATGCTAGGCTCGTCAAGTTTAACCCGAGTATTTTGCGTGTGCAAAACTGGCTTGCACCCGTTGTATGTGAACGTAGAGTCTATCACATCCGATCATCACGTGGTGTCTCGGCACGGCAAACTTTCACAACGGTGCATACTCAGGGAGAACACTTGTACCTTGAAATTTAGTGAGAGATCGTCTTATAATGCTACCGCCGAACTAAGCAAAATAAGATGCATAAAGGATAAACATCACATGCAATCAATATAAGTGATATGATATGGCCATCATCATCTTGTGCCTTTGATCTCCATCTCCAAAGCACCGTCATGATCACCATCATCACCGGCGCGACACCTTGATCTCCATCGTACCATCGTTGTCGTCTCGCCAACTTATGCTTCTACGACTACCGCTACCGCTTAGTGATAAAGTAAAGCATTACAGGGTGATTGCATTGCATACAATAAAGCGACAACCATATGGCTCCTGCCAGTTGCCGATAACTCAGTTACAAAACATGATCATCCCATACAATAAAATATAGCATCATGTCTTGACCATATCACATCACAACATGCCCTGCAAAAACAAGTTAGACGTCCTCTACTTTGTTGTTGCAAGTTTTACGTGGCTGCTACGGGCTGAGCAATACCCGTTCTTACCTACGAATCAAAATCACAACGATAGTTTGTCAAGTTAGTGCTGTTTTAACCTTCTCAAGGACCGGGCGTAGCCACACTCAGTTCAACCAAAGTTGGAGAAACTGACACCCGCCAGCCACCTGTGTGCAAAGCACGTCGGTAGAACCAGTCTTGCGTAAGCGTACACGTAATGTCGGCCCGGGCCGCTTCATCCAACAATACCGCCGAACCAAAGTATTACATGCTGGTAAGCAGTATGTCTTATATCGCCTACAACTCACTTGTGTTCTACTCGTGCATATAACATCTAGGCACAAAACCAGGCTCGGATGCCACTGCTGGGGAACGTAGTAATTTCAAAAAAATTCCTACGCAGACACATGATCATGGTGAAGCATAGCAACGAGAGGGGAGAGTGTGTCCACGTACCCTCGTAAACCGAAAGCGGAAGCGTTAGCACAACGCGGTTGATGTAGTCGTACGTCTTCATGATCCGACCGATCCAAGTACCGAACGTACGACACCTCCGAGTTCAGCACATGCTCAACACGATGACATCCCTCGAACTCCGATCCAGCCGAGCTTTGAGGCAGAGTTCTGTCAGCACGACGGCGTGGTGACGATGATGATGTTCTACTGACGCAGTGCTTTGCCTAAGCACCGCTACGATATTATCAAGGTGGACTATGGTGGAGGGGGGCACCACACACGGCTAAAAGATCAATGATCAATTGTTGTGTCTATGGGGTACCCCCTGCCCCCGTATATAAAGGAGAAAGGGGGGAGGCGGCCGGCCAGGAGGAGGCGCGCTAGGAAGAATCCTACTCCCACCGGGAGTAGGACTCCCTTCCTTCCTAGTTGGAGTAGGAGAAGGGGGGAAGGAGGAGGGAGAGAGGAAGGAAAGGGGGGTGCCCCTCCTTGTCCAATTCGGACTAGAGGGGGAGGGGGCGCGCGACCTGCCCTGGCCACCCCTCCTCTTCTCCACTAAGGCCCATGTAGGCCCATTAAACCCTGGGGGGGTTCCGGTAACCCCCGGTACTCTGGTAAAATCCCGATTTCACCTGGAACACTTCCGATATCCAAGTATAGGCTTCCAATATATAAATTATGTCTCAACCATTTCGAGACTCCTCGTTATGTCCGTGATCACATCCGGGACTCCGAACTATCTTTGGTACATCAAAACACATAAACTCATAATATAACCGTCATCTAACTTTAAGCGTGCGGACCCTACGGGTTCGAGAACTATGTAGACATGACCGAGACATGTCTCCGGTCAATAACCAATAGCGGAACCTAGATGCTCATATTGGCTCCCACATATTCTACGAAGATCTTTATCAGTCAAACCGCATAACAACAAACGTTGTTACCTTTGTCATCGGTATGTTACTTGCCCGAGATTCGATCGTCGGTATCTCAATAGCTAGTTCAATCTCGTTACCGGCAAGTCTCTTTACTCGTTCCGTAATACATCATCCCGCAACTAACTTATTAGTTGCAATGCTTGCAAGGCTTATAGTGATGTGCATTACCGAGTAGGCCCAGAGATACCTCTCCGACAATTGGAGTGACAAATCCTAATCTCGAAATACGCCAACCCAACAAGTACCTTCGGAGACACCTGTAGAGCACCTTTATAATCACCCAGTTACATTGTGACGTTTGGTAGCACACAAAGTGTTCCTCTGGTAAACGGGAGGTGCATAATCTCATAGTCCTATGAACATGTATAAGTCATGAACAAAGCAATAGAAGATTACTAAACGATCGAGTGCTACGCTAACGGAATGGTCAAGTCAATCACATCATTCTCCTAATGATGTGATCCCGTTAATCAAATGACAACTCATGTCAATGATTAGGAAACATAACCATCTTTGATTAACGAGCTAGTTAAGTAGAGGCATAGTAGTGACACTCTGTTTGTCTATGTATTCACATAAGTATTATGTTTCCGGTTAATACAATTCTATCATGAATAATAAACATTTATCATGATATAGGGAAATGGATAATAACTTTATTATTGCCTCTAGGGCATATTTCCTTGTACTACCCATATCATCAATATTAATCAAGCAGGAGTAGGGTTTTACCTCCATCGAGAGGGCCCGAACCTGGGTAAAAACATCGTGTCCCTTGTCTCCTGTTACCATCCGGCCTTGACGCATAGTTCGGGACCCCCTACCCGAGATCCGCCGGTTTTGACACCGACATTGGTGCTTTCATTAAGAGTTCCTCTATGTCGTCGCCTTTAGGCCCGATGGCTCCTTTGATCATCAACAACGATGAGGTCCAGGGTGAGACTTTTCTCCCCGGACAGATCTTCATCTTCGGCGGCTTCGCTCTGTGGGCCAATTCGCTTGGTCATCTGGAGCAGATCGAAAGCTACGCCCCTGGCCATCAAGTCAGGTTTGGAAGCTTAAACTACACGGCGGATATCCGCGGAGACTTGATCTTCGACGGGTTCGAGCCACAGCCAAGCGCGCCGCACTATCTCGAGGGGCATGATCTAGCTCTGCCTCCGAACAGTGTCCTAGAGGCCGCGCACGCACCGGTTCCGACCCTTAACTCGGAGCCTATTGCGCCAATTGAGGATGAGCGGTTGGACGTCACCTCGGGGGCTGCGATCTCAAAGGCGAGAGCCGAACGCCAGCCCCGCACTCCGTGTGACCCGTGATCCCGAAGGTCCGGACTCCTTCCCGGACTCCGAACCCCCCGCGCCCCTGCCAGTCTAAGCCGATTGGGCGCCGATAATGGAGTTCACCGCCGCGGACATCTTTCAGCACTCGCCTTTTGGCGACATCCTGAATTCTCTCAAGTCTCTCTCTTTATCAGGAGAGCCCGGCCGGATTACGGTCAGCAAGGATGGGATACGAACGATGAAGAAATTCAAAGCCCTCCCACCACCCACTTGGTAGCCACTGTCGACGATTACACCGACATGCTTGACTTCGGCTCCGAAGACTTCGACGATATGGACGACGAAGTAGGAGATGAACAGGAACCAGCACCTGTAAGGCGCTGGACGGCCACCTCGTCATATGACGTATATATGGTGAATGCTCCAAAAGATGGAGATGGCGATGGAACAGCGGGGGATGACACCTCCAAGAAACAGCCAAAGCGCCGACGTCAACGGCGCCGCTCTAAATCCCGCCATAGTAAAAACGGTGATTCCGGCACGGGAGATAATACTACCCTGGATAGCGCCGAAGAACACCCAACCCAGCAAGATTCAGCGCAGGAAGATGGAGAAGCCAGCCCTCATGAGAGAGTGGCAGAACGAGAGGTTGAGGATGATAACTATATGCCTCCCTCCGAAGACGAGGCAAGCCTCGATGACGACGAATTCGTCGTACCATCAGACCCCGCCGAACAAGAGCGTTTCAAGCGCAGGCTTTTAGCCACGGTGAACAGCCTAAAGAAAAAGCAGCAACAGCTTAGAGCTGATCAAGATTTGCTAGCTGATAGATGGACTGAAGTCCTTGCGGCCGAAGAGTACGAACTCGAGCGCCCCTCCAAGAATTATCCTAAGCGCAGGCCGCTACCCCGATCAGAGGAGGAAGCACCTACATCACCAACGCACGACATGGCAGACCGGCCACCTCGCGGCCGCGACAGAGAGGCCTGTCGAACCTCCACCCAAGCCATGCCCCGACGTCGCTCAACCAAGGCACGGGAAAATGCGCCAGACCTGCGAGATGTACTGGAGGATAAAGCAAGGCAAACAAGATCGATCTACGGATCGCGCAGGCGCCCGATGACACGTGACGATGATCTTCACTCCGGACACAATAAATCCGGCCGGGCCGAACAGAACAGACATAGCTCTTCCGAGCTGCGTCGTGACATAGCCCAGTACAGGGGCGCCGCACACCCACTATGCTTCACAGATGAAGTAATGGATCATAAAATCCTAGAGGGTTTCAAACCCGTAAACATCGAGTCATACGATGGCACTACAGACCCGGCGGTATGGATCGAGGATTATCTCCTTCACATCCACATGGCACATGGCGATGATCTACATGCCATCAAATACCTCCCTCTCAAACTCAAAGGACCGGCCCAGCACTGGCTTAACAGCCTGCCAGCAGACTCAATCGGTTCTTGGGAGGACCTGGAAGTCGCATTCCTCGACAACTTCCACGGCACTTATGTGCGACCACCGGATGCCGACGACCTAAGCCACATAATTCAGCAGCCAGAGGAATCGGCCAGGCAATTTTGGACAAGGTTCCTAACAAAGAAAAACCAGATAGTCGACTGTCCGGACGCGGAGGCCCTAGCAGCCTTCAAGCATAACATCCGCGACGAGTGGCTTGCCCGGCACCTGGGACAGGAAAAGCCGAAATCCATGGCAGCCCTCACGACACTCATGACCCACTTTTGTGCGGGCGAAGATAGCTGGCTAGCTCGCAGCAACAACTTATCAAAGAACCCTGGTAATTCAGATACTAAGGAAAAAAGTGGCAGGACACGTCGAAATAAACAAAAGCGCCGCGGTAGCAGCGACAGCAATGAAGATACGGCAGTCAACGCCGGATTCAGAGGCTATAAATCCGGTCAGCGGAAAAAGCCATTTAAAAAGAATACTCAGGGCCCGTCCAGTTTGGACCGAATACTCGATCGCTTGTGCCAGATCCATGGCACCCCCGAAAGGCCAGCCAATCACACCAACAGAGATTGTTGGGTGTTCAAGCAGGCAGGCAAATTAAGAGCCGAAAACAAAGACAAGGGGCTGCATAGCGATGACGAAGAGGAGCCCAGGCCGCCGAACAACAATGGACAGAAGGGGGTTCCCCCACAAGTGCAGACGGTGAACATGATATACACAACCCACATTCCCAAGAAGGAGCGGAAGCGTGCGCTACGGGACGTATACGTGATGGAGCCAGTCGCCCCAAAGTTCAACCCATGGTCCTCTTGCCCGATAACTTTTGATCGAAGGGACCACCCCACTAGCATCCATCATGGCGGCTTTGCCGCATTGGTTCTCGACCCAATCATCGACGGATTTCATCCCACAAGAGTCCTCATGGACGGCGGCAGTAGCCTGAACCTGCTTTATCAGGATATAGTGCGGAAAATGGGCATAGATCCATCAAGAATTAAGCCCACCAGAACGACCTTTAAAGGCGTTATACCAGGTGTAGAAGCCAACTGTACTGGCTCCGTAACACTTGATGTGGTCTTCGGATCTCCGGATAACTTCCGAAGCGAAGAGTTAATCTTTGACATAGTCCCGTTCCGCAGTGGCTATCACGCCCTGCTCGGATGAACCGCATTTGCCAAATTCAATGCAGTGCTGCACTAGGCATACCTCAAGCTCAAGATGCCAGGCCCTCGAGGAGTAATCACGGTCAACGGAAACACCGAACGTGCCCTTCGTACGGAGGAGCACACGGCGGCTCTCGCAGCAGAAGTACAAAGCAGCCTTCTTAGGCAGCTCTCCGGTCCGGCCGTTAAAAAGGCAGACACCGCCAAGCGCGCCCGGAGTAACCTACAACAAGACCGCCTAGCACGTTCTGAGCAGGCGTAGCAATGCGGCCCCAACCCCAGCCATCGCGACATAGCGGAGCTAGTACCTCGCGTACATAATTACGCCCTTGAAATACCATGGGCACAGGGGAAGGGGCATAGTAACGGCATGCTCACAATACAGCTTAAAACGTATTAGGGGCTGCCGGATTCTTTTTATTACTTCCAGGACTCCACACTTCGGACGACCTGTTCGGCAATTCGGCTGCCACACAAACGATGCAAGATCCAGGGAAACAGACAAATCTACGCCGCATTATGGAACTCTCAGGTGGTCTCTATTATGAGCGGTATATCTGTTTCAAACACAATTCCGTGGCCTGCCCCTGGTCAGGACATGTTAAATAATCTACTATCTTTTTGCTTATCACACTATTAGTATCGTTCGGCTTTGATAAATAGCCTCTTTATAAACAATGCATAGCTTTTTGCCCTTTTTTGCATTATTTTCTTTTAATATATATGTTTATTAAATAACATGATCGCAGCCGTACACCATGGTACGGCAAACACGCCTGGGGCTTTAGTACCCTTCGATCTGGCGTGAGAAGTCCGTACACTTTCACAAGTGCGGCACCCCGAACTTATAGCACTATATGCATCGGCTCCGAATCATGATTTGGGTCAATAGTTGGGTTTGCCCGGCTCCTATGTTTTGGTGCCTTACGTTCCGCTATATCGGCTAAGGTAGCACTAGGAGAACCACTGCGATTGTGCCCCGGTTCAGCTGGGTTAAGCACCTCAGTGGAGAAAGCTAAAACTGACTGTCATGATAAGGCGAGAGACCGGTCGCTGTTCGAGAGGTTTTTCGAGTCCTTAAAGGCTTATGCCGCTTCGAGCGAGGAGTTGGCTCTGTCCGGCCAAAGGCATGGATAGCGCCCCGAATTCGGTCTTCCGAACTAGGGGCTTCGCCGAAATTTAAAATCATAAAGTTCTATGGCTAAGTGAGAGTGTTCAAGCATTATAGTCCGATTGCCTGGTTCATTGTGCTGAGCGCCTCCCTCGAAGGACCCAACCATGGGAAAAAGAGCGCTCAGGTTTATCCCGAACACCCCAGCACTAGCGGCATGGGGGCAGAAGCCGACGACTGGCCATCTCTCAATTTTTGATAAACGGCCGCACAGAAAATAATATTTTAAATTCCATAAGCATTGCTTAGCGCATATGAACAAGTTTTCAGCGCACAGGATAAAAACGAGCGAGTTCACTCAAATATTACATCTCTAGTACATTCATCCGCAATAAGGCGGGCACCGGCAAGAACATCCTTGTAATAGTTCTCGGGCCTGCGATGCTCCTTCCCCTGCGGCGGCCCGTCCTTCACCAGCCTCTCTCCGTCAAGCTTACCCCAGTGCACCTTTGCACGGGCAAGGGCCCTCCGGGCACCTTCGATGCAGGAGGAACGCTTGATGACCTCAAGCCATGGACAGGCCTCCACCAGCTACCGCACCAGCCCGAAGTAGCTCCCAGGCAGGGCCTCTCCGGGCCACAGCCGAACTAGGAAGCCTTTCATGGCTTGTTCGGCCGCCTTGTGGAGCTCGACCAGCTGTTTCAGCTGATCGCTCAAAGGCACAGGGTGTCCGGCCTTAGAACACTGAGACCAGAACACACTCTCCGTCGAGCTGCCCTCTTCAGCTCGGTAGAATGCGGCGGCGTCGGACACGCTGCGGGGAAGATCTGCGAACGCCCCTGGAGAACTCCGGATTCGGGTAAGTGACAAGTAGTTTACTTTTACATTCCTACTTTGCATGAAGAATGCCTTACCCGCTGCTATCTTATTCATCTCCTCCAACTCTTGGAGGGCCTTTTGGGCTTCGGCCTTGGCACCCTTGGCGGACTCAAGGGCCGACGCGAGCTCGGATGCTTGCGCCTTTGACTCAAGCTCCAGGCTCTCATGTTTTGTCATGAGAGCCTGCAGCTCTTGCTGCACCTCGCCAACCTGAGCCCCAAGTCTTTCTCGCTCAGTGCGTTCCTCGGCCGTTTTCTTTTCGGCCTCAGTTAGCGCCTGCTTGAGGGTTGCCACCTCATTTGTGGCCCCTACAATAAGCAGTACGATCCTGTTATTTTTTGCAATCACGCCTCTCTATAGGCACCTTTTTTTTCTCTTTGTATGGTATTTCTTACCTTCTTTCTCCTCGAGCTGCCGTTTGGCAAGGCCGAGCTCTTGCTTGGTCCACCCGAGGTCCTTCTTTAGGACTTCCACCTGTGCAGTCAGTGCGGCGGTGGATAGCAGCGAAGCCTGCATACGCGTATTGACTCTTTATTGTTAGACTCATGCAAAAATTAATAGATCCTCTATTCGGCTTTTCTTCTCGAACGCCGAACAGAGCATCAGGGGCTACTGTCTATGCGGTCATATTTTGACATATTTCCTACTTACCTCGAAGCCTGTCAGAAGGCTAGCGCAAGCTTCAGTCAGTCCGCTCTTGGCGGACTGAACCCTTCGGATCACCGTACTCATAATAGTACAGTGTTCCTCGTCGATGGAGGCGCCGTCAAGCACCTCCAGTAGATTGTCCGGCACCTCCAATTGGACGGAGGCTGCCGGCTTAGAAGGCTTGCTCCTCTTGGAAGGAGTTCGCCTACCGCGAACCGGGACTGTTGGAGAGTCCGGCGCGGCGTCCGGCGCGGCGTCCGGCGCAAAGCCGGACTCGGAGCCCTGGGGGGTCTCGTCCCCTTTATTCCTGGGGTCCGGGAGGTCGCCTTTGGCTCCTCCAGGACCACCTCCTCCTGCCCCGGAGCTTGTTGTGACGCCACTTCGGCGTCGTCCGCAGTGCGGGGGAAGACAGCAGGCGGAACTGAGTTCACGTCCGACGTATCCAGGGAGCCGCTCGACGAATCGTCGAGTTCGGCCCGGGACGGGCTGCATAAATCACATTTGACATTAGGGAGAGTTGTGCATTAGAAGGAATATCATGAGTCACTCTGGTATACGAATACTTACGATTTCGCCGGACGCTTGGCCCTGTCCGGCCACTCCTCTCCGCTCTCTGCGGTGTCGTGGGATTAGTCCGGCGGAGGGGTCTTCCTTTTCCTAGACCCCTCGGCCTCCCCTGATGGGGCGGCCTTCTTCTTCCTTTCTCCCCCCACTGGGGGGAGAGCCTTTTTCTTCCTCCTCCTCGTTTTCACGAGAAGAGGGCGCCTCGGACTCGTCAGGCGACGAGTCTGACACCACCAAGTTGCGGGCACTCTTTCGAGTCCCGGTGGTCTTCTTCTTCTTGACCTTCTTCTCCGGCACCACGTAAGGTGCCGGAGTCAGCAGCTGCACCAGGAGAGCTGGGGCTGGGTCTTCGGGCAGGGGGGCCGGACAGTTAATTGGTCCGGATATCGCCTGCCAAGCCTGTCAAAGGCAAGGGAGTTTAGATCCCGCATAGAGTTGATCTATGAAAAAGAGCTTAATAGTCCTGTCAAAGGCATGGATAGCTTACCTCGCTAGCGTGACGCTGCGTGCTGTATCCGCAGTCCTCGGAAGCGGATGTGGGGGCTCCGGCGCCTTTGATCAGCACCTTCCAGACGTCTTCATACGACGTGTCCAAGAGCCTGTTAAGGGTTCGGTGCTGCGCCGGGTCGAACTCCCACAAATGGAAATCCCGTTGTTGGCACGGGAGGACCAGACGAACGAGCATGACCTGGACTATATTGACCAGCCGGATTGGCTTGTCTACCAGGGACTTGATGCAGGTCTTCAGTCCGGTCACCTCTTCCTCGTTGCCCCACGACAGGCCCGTCTCTTTCCAGGACACAAGCCGCGTGGGGGGTCCGGATCTGAATTCAGGGGTTGCGACCCATTTCGGATCGCGGGGCTCGGTGATGTAAAACCACCCGGCTTGCCACCCCTTTAGGGTCTCCACAAAGGAGCCCTCGAACCAGAGGACGTTGGCTATCTTGCCAGCCATAGCGCCTCCGCACTCCGCTTGGTTGCCGCGCACCACCTTGGGCTTGACGTTGAAGGTCTTGAGCCAAAGGCCGAAATGGGGGCGGACGCGGAGGAAGGCCTCACACACGACGATAAATGCCGAGATGTTGACGATGAAGTTCGGGGCCAGATCGTGGAAATCTAGGCCATAGTAGAACATGAGTCCCCGGACAAATGGGTGAAGTGGAAAACCCAGTCCGCGGAGGAAGTGGGGAAGGAAAACTACCCTCTAATGGGGCCTTGGGGTGGGGAGAAGCTGCCCCTCCTCAGGAAGCCGGTGCGGGATGTCCTTGGACAGGTATCCGGCTTTCCTTAGCTTTTTTACTTGAGCCTCCGTAACGGAGGAGACCATCCACTTGCCTCCCGCTCCGGACATTGCTGGAGAAGGTTGAGGTGGGAAGAGCGGGCTTGGGCGCTGGAGCTTGAGTGCGCGAGAGATGGATTGGTAAAGGAGGAAGAAGGCGTAGGTGAAAAGGTGGATCCTTATCCCCTTATATGGGCGGATGCGGTTATGCGTCCCCACCTACCTAATAAAACTCGCTTGCCTCTCAAGCGCCGTGGTAAATGGCGCGGTTGGGTTACCCACGTCCGTATTGATGAGAATCCCGTTAAAAGGGGCACACGATCTCTGCTTTGACAAGACGTGCCAAGGAAACCACCTCGCTAAACGCGCTGAGGTGGAAAAAGTGAAAACAATTTGTATAAAGAGCTTGGCCGCAGTGGGTTGATGCACTGTGGAATACGTCAGCAGATTTGATTTGTGTTAATATTATTCTCTCTATGGCAATATGTGGAAACTTATTTTGCAGAGCCGGACACTATTTTTGGTGTTTACAATCTTCTATGAAGGACTTGGAGGAGGAACCCGCCTTGCAATGCCGAAGACAATCTGCGCGTCGGACTCGTCGTCATTGAAGCCTGGTTCAGGGGCTACTGAGGGAGTCCTGGATTAGGGGGTGTTTGGATAGCCGGACTATACCTTCGCCGGACTCCTGGACTATGAAGATACAAGATTGAAGACTTCGTCCCGTGTCCGGATAGGACTTTCCTTGGCGTGTAAGGCAAGCTAGGCGACGCGGATACTCAAGATTTCCTACCATTGTAACCGACTCTGTCTAACCCTAACCCTATCCGGTGTCTATATAAACCGGAGGGTTGTAGTCCGTAGAAGGACAATCATCATACACAATCATACCATAGGCTAGCTTCTAGGGTTTAGCCTCCTTGATCTCGTGGTAGATCTACTCTTGTACTACCCATATCATCAATATTAATCAAGCAGGAGTAGGGTTTTACCTCCATCGAGAGGGCCCGAACCTGGGTAAAAACATCGTGTCCCTTGTCTCTTGTTACCATCCGGCCTTGACGCACAGTTCGGGACCCCCTACCCGAGATCCGCCGGTTTTGACACCGACACTCATATTCATCAAGATCAATCAAGCAGGAAGTAGGGTATTACCTCCATAGAGAGGGCCCGAACCTGGGTAAACATCGTGTCCCCTGTCTCCTGCAACCATCGACCTTAGACGCATAGTTCAGGACCCCCTACCCGAGATCCACCGGTTTTGACACCGACATTGGTGCTTTCATTGAGAGTTGCACTGTGATGTCCACGATCGGATCGATGGCTCGCCTTGTCCTTAAAGACAACATCACTTCCCGGGGAGTACTGGCCCCGGGCCAAACCCTCCGGCTGGACGGCTTTACCATGATCGCCCGTTCGGCCGTTGAGCCGACGATGACCTCTCGGGCCATCGAAAATCCCCTTCGTATCAACTCTGAACACTCCAAGCAGATGGATCCGGCAGAGTTTTCATCCTTGAACGAGCTCCTAGATCGCATCGCCGCTTTGGGAATCGCCACAGATTACGATCGGATCGGGCCTAAAACTGATCAAGGAGAAATCTAAACTCCACTGGTCACCCACCAGATAGGGTAGTCGAGGAGCAGGACGGCGAGTCTTCTTCTATGTCGAAGATGGACTATGTTCGGATCGCCGATCAGGAAGAAGCGGATACCCACCAGCGAAAGGATGCGACTGACCCTCCGAACATAGAATCAGACGGTGGTCCTAAACAATCAGAAGATACTCCGGAGCCCGGACTGTTGAGTCTGGAGGTCTTCAGACTCCGGATAATCGGTCGGGTCAGGGTTCGGATTTAATCCCACCCACCCGGACATAGGCGCTCTCATGAGCATAAAACAATAGTCTCAGGAAACGGTCCACCACTTCTAGGACAGATTCCTCCTTATCAAAGACAAGGTAAAAGATTGTCACGACAAGGACGCGATATCAGCGTTCTGCAACAATTGCGCGGACGAAGGAATTCTCAACGCCATCAATCGCCGCCACATACTAAAGTTCGCTGACTTAGCAACTATCGTACAAAAGTACAACACGATGGAAAGCGCCTGGAAAACTCAGGCAGCTTGCTGGGAGCCGTCGGTCCCAACATAACTCCTCTTACAGGCGAAGAGGGCGCACCCCCGTGGCACGCCTAGTCCAACAGTCAAGAAACATAAACCCATTACGCGACATGGAACCATTCTAGAGGGATGGTCGATGGCCCATGCAAAATACACACGACACCGAATACCGTGGCAACCCACAGCCTTAGAGCATGTTGGATACGCCGGCAGGTAGCCAAGAGCGGCGAGGACATCCTTATCAAGGACACCCCAGAGCAGCACCCTCCAAAAAACAACAACACAAGAGTATTGACGGTCTTTGAGACATTCGCTTCAAACAACAAGCGCAAAAGGGCACTTCGCGACCTCGCCGAAGTCCGCCAAATCGCTGCAATAAACCCTTGGAACGACACTGCTATAACATTTAATGCCGGTGCGAAACGAAGTACAGGATAGTCCGAGTGCCAGCCGCATTAGTCCTCAGTCCCATCGTGGACGGGTTTCGACTTACCAAGGTCCTCATGGATGGCGGTAGGGGACTAAGCCTCATTTATGAGGACACGCTCCATAAAATGGAAATAGACAGGAGCCGTATCAACCAAAGTAGCGCAACCTTCCGAGGAATCATTCCCAGTCGGGAGGCGCGGTGCGCGGGAAAAATCACACTTGACGTGGTATTCGGCACGCGGGAGAATTATTGGTCCGAAGAAATCACCTTTCAAGTGGCCCCTTTCAGCAGCGGATACCACGACCAGTTGGGCCGGGATGCTTTTACACGCTTCCAAGCTATACCTCATTACGGGTAAATGAAGCTCAAAATGCCCGGAACAAACGGTATAATCACTCTCGTCACTAATCCGGACATAGCACTCCGCGCTGAAAACAAAACCGCATCCCTGGCCCTTGAGGCGCTATCTGAAGCCCTTGCGGCCGAAGAATTAACTGCACTGCACTCCACGGTGGACAGGGACGACGTGATCCTCGACAAACACCCCAAATCCACCTCCTTCAAACCAGCACAAGAAATAGTCAAATTCCAGGTCCACCCAACGGACCCCAAGAAGACAACATCTATCGGAGCGCAACTAAACCCAGCAGTTGACGCCGTACTACGAGAATTCCTGCGTGAAAACTGGGACATATTCGCCTGGCACCCCTCCGATATGCCAGGGATCCCACGCAAGCTGACCGAACATAGACTCAATATATTAAAAGGATTTAAACCGGTCAATCAAACACTGCGGTGCTTTTCCGAACCCAAGCGACAAGCCATGGGGGAGGAGCTGGCCAAGCTTATCGAGGCCGGATTCATTAGAGAAATCAAACATCCGAACTGGCTGGCAAACCTGGTGATGGTTGAGGGAGTCCTGGATAAGGGGGTCCTCGGACAACCGGACTATGTACTTTGGCCGGACTGTTGGACTATGAAGATACAAGATTGAAGACTTCGTCCCGTGTCCGGATGGGACTCTCCTTTGCATGGAAGGCAAGCTTGGCAATTCGGATCTGTAGATCTCCTCCCTTGTAACCGACTCTGTGTAACCCTAGCCCCCTCTGGTGTATATATAAACCGGAGGGTTTAGTCCCTAGGACAACAACAATTGTAACCATAGGCTAGCTTCTAGGGTTTAGCCTCTACGATCTTGTGGTAGATCAACTCTTGTAATACTCATATCATCAAGATCAATCAAGCAGGAAGTAGGGTATTACCTCCATCGAGAGGGCCCGGACCTGGCTAAACATTGTGTCCCCCGCCTCCTGTTACCATCCGCCTTAGACGCACAGTTCGGGACCCCCTACCCGAGATCCGCCGGTATTGACACCGACATTGGTGCTTTCATTGAGAGTTCCACTGTGCCGTCACCATAAGGCTGGATGGCTCCTTCGATCATCGACAACAATGCAATCCAAGGTGAGGTTTTTCTCCCCTGACAGACTTCGTATTCGGCGGCTTCGCACTGCGGGCCAACTCGCTTGGCCATCTGGAGCAGATTGAAAGATACACCCCTGGCCGTCAGGTCCGGTTTGGAAGCTTAAACTATACTGCTGACATCCGCAGAGACTTGATCTTCGACGGATTCGAGCCCATGCCAGTGCGACGCACAGTCACGACGAGCATGACCTAGCTCTGCCGTCGGACGGTGTTCGGGAGATCACACCTGTGGCTACTCCGGCTCTCAATCTGGAGCACATTGCGCCGTCCGAGGATGGGTGGATGGACCCCGCCATGGAGGTCGCACACTCAATGGCGATAGAGCCGAACACTGGTTTTACCTCCTACGAGACCCTTGTGGCCGAACCCTTGGATTCGTCCCCGGCCACGGGCCCCGAACCGCCTGCGTCAGTACCTATCAATCTGATTGGGCACCAATCATGGAGTTTTCCTCCGCGGATATCTTTCAGCACTCACCCCTGGGCGATGTGATAAACTCATTACTCCTTGTCAGGAGGCCCTTGGCCGGACTGTGCCCGGCTTGAGTGGGAAGCGGACGACGAAGAAATTCATTCCCCACCCACCACCCACTTAATAGCCACTGTCGACGATTTAACTGACATGCTTGATTTCGACTCCCAAGACATCGACGGTATGGACGACGATGCAGGAGAGGAATAGGAACCATCGCCCACAGGGCGCTGGACAGCCACTTTATCACACGATATATACATGGTGGATACACCCAAAGAAGACAATGACGAGGAACGGGAGGATGCAGCGAAGGATAACCCCCTCGAGAAGCAACCAAAGCGACGACGTAGGTGCCGCTCCAAATCCCGCCTCGGCAAAAACAACGATAACAGCGCAAGAAAGAATAATACCCCGGTCGACTCCAGAGGAAACGACCACCACATGGACCCAGCGACAGAGCAGGATGAGCCAGCAGACAGCAAACATAGTATGGAGCCGCCGTCCGATCACGGTGACACCGGGGGAAAAGATCATCAGCCTGTCTCCGGAGATGAGAATAGTCCGGACGATGATGCACACATCACCCCGGAAAGGCACTTGGAACAAGAGAACCTCCACTGAAGGCTTATTGCCACCACGAGGAGTCTGAAGAAGCAGAAGCAAAGGCTCAAAGCCACGCAAAATACACTCATCAGTAGATGGAACAAAGTGCTTGACACTGCAGAAAAGCACGGTGGCAGTCTCCACACAAAGAGCTATCCAAAGAGCAAGCTACTGCCTGAATTCGATGAAGAGGCCCTAGAGCCCATACAGCGAAATAAAATGGCCGATCAGAAGGATCGACCACCCCGCGGCCGTAATAGGGTGGCTAACGACGGCGCACATAAGTCCACACATGACTTACATGAGGACTTGCTCAAAAAAGCCGGTATGACCAGGTCCATCTACGGACCCAGGAAGCGCGCTCCGGCACAGAAGCAAAACAGAGCACTACAACCGTCAGCATGCCATGACACATCCAAATACAAGGGTGCCGCACATCCCCTATGCTTCACCGATGAGGTGCTGGATCACGAATTTCCAAAGGGATTCAAGCCCGTGAACATAGAGGCATACGACGGAACGACAGACCCTGGGATCTGGATTGAGGACTTTATCCTTCATATCCATATGGCTCGCGGAGATGATCTCCACGCCATCAAATACTTGCCCCTCAAGCTAAAAGGACCAGCTCGACATTGGCTGAAGAGCCTCCCCGAAAACTCAATTGGAAGTTGGGAGGAGCTTGAGGATGCTTTTAGGGCTAATTTTCAAGGGGCCTATGTCCGACCTCCGGATGCATACGATTTAAATCATATAATTCAACAGCCCGGAGAGTCAGCTCGAAAGCTTTGGAACAGATTTCTCACTAAGAAGAATCAAATCATCGAATGCCCAGACGCCGAAGCCTTAGCAGCTTTCAAACACAGTGTTTGGGACTAATGGCTCGCCAGGCACCTCCACCAGGAAAAACCAAGGACAATGGCAACCCAAACAAGCCTAATGACCCGCTTCTGCGCGGGCGAAGACAGTTGGCTGGCCCGTAGCGGAACCAGCGACCCAGGCACATCTGAGGTCAGGGATGGCAATGGAAAACCACAACGCAATAAAAGCAAGTGTCGACACAATGAAGACAACCCAAACAACACGGCGGTAAACGCCGGATTCAGGGGCTCTCTACCCGGTCAACAAAAAAAGCCATTCAAAGGCAGCAGAGATGGACCGTCCAGCCTAAACAAAATTCTAGACAGATTATGTCAGATTCATGGCACCTCCGACAAACCTGCAAATCACACTAACAGAGAATGCTGGGTCTTCAAGCAGGTCGGCAAGCTAAACGCTGAACATAATGGGAGGGATACACCAAGTGAATACGAGGATGAGCCGCATCAGCAAAACACTGGGGGACAGAAAAAATTCCCACCAGAGGTCAAAAAAGTGAACATGATTCACGCAACAAAAAGGAGGAGAAAACACGCACTCCGAGACATATGCGCCGTAGAGCCCGTCGCCCCCAAGTTCAACCCTTGGTCGGCCTGCCCGATCACTTTTGATCGCAGGGATGACCCGACTAGTATCCGGCATGGAGGATCGGCTGCCTTGGTGCTAGACCCAATAATTGACGGATACCATCTCACCCGAGTCCTTATGGACGGCGGCAGTAGTCTTAATCTAATATATCAGGACACAGTCCACAAAATGGGGATAGACCCGACAAGAATCAGCCAAAGCAATACTACCTTTAAAGGAGTAATACCAGGCCTAGAGGCTCGTTGCACAGGCTCTCTAGTACTAGAGGTTGTATTCGGTTCCCCCGACAACTTCCGAAGTGAAAGTTTAACCTTCGACATCGCTCCATTCTGAAGCGGCTATCAAACACTACTCGGAAGAACGGCCCTCGCTTGTTTTAATGCAGTACCGCATTACGCTTATCTTAGGCTCAAGATGCCCGGTCCATGCGGCATCATCATAGTTAGCGGGAACACAGAGCGTTCCTTACGTGCGGAGGAATGTGTGGCGGCTTTAGTAGCCGAACACTGAATGGCCTCCCCAACCAGAATAAATGATCGGTCGTCAAGACCGCGGACACGGCTAGACGAGTCCGGTGCACCACTAGCTATAACAGCTTAGATAAACTTGAGGTTGGGTCGATGGATATACCCCCATAGGTGGTACTAGGGGCTTCCCGCATGTAAAAAGGACTACAGTTCGGCTTGACCTTATTTGGATTGAGTTTTAATGGTTTATTAAGAATAACCAATTTTTCGCACGAAGACTTTCACCTAAGTTTTTTTCTTTTACAGATGATAATCATGCTACAACCCTCCAGGATATGGCACAACAGAGACACAGGCGCAGACGTGCAGCAGGGCCCCGCTCAAAGGTTTCTTTTTAGATTAAGACCCTGTGTAAACCTTTCTTACTGTCTCTTGGTTCTTCATGCCCTCCGGATACTCAACAGAACCGAGAGGGATGCTGGCGTTATTGGCATTTCTCCATGTTAGACTAATGCATGTACCTAGAAATTCAGGGTTCACTATCAAGGGCGTTACTCAGCCCGGTATATGTTGTAAATTCTGAATACCTTAGGGAGTGTTCGGCGTCGCGAGTTTGGCCTTATATGCATCAGCTCCGAATCATGTCTTTGGTCAATAGTTGGGGTTGCCTGGCTCCCGTGTTTTGCTACCTTACGTTCCGCTCTATCGGCTAAGGTGGCACCGGGAGAACTACTGCGATTGTGCCCTGGTTCATCTAGATGAGCACCTCAGTAGAGAAAGCCGAAAACTAACTGTCATGATAAAGTGCGAGACTGGTCAACCACTCGAGGACTCAGCAGAATCTTCGTGATTCCTCCGCATTAACGAAGGACCGGTTTCCCGGTCATGTATGCACGTGCACCGTATTCGGATAAGCGCGGAAGTACCAGGGGCTATATAGCAGCCCCACTGTCAAACTCCTATGGCTAAGTGAAAGTGTTAAAGCAATATAGTCCGATTGCCTTGTTTGCCGCGCTATCACCTCCTTAATGGACCAAGACGTTGGATCAAGTGTGAATACGCGCTTTTCTGAACACCCCCCGCATTATATGCGTGGGGGCTGAAGCCGACGACTGCAAACTTTCAGGTTATATATATACATAAACGGCCGCACGGGAGGCATCATAATACTTTCAGGCAAAAGTATAAACACAGCCTTCATAATCAAAATAGCATTGTTTTTATAATCGGGATACATGTCACTCAAACATGATACTCTTCGAGCACTGAGCCTCTAATAAACGAGCACCTTCTAGGACTTCTTCAAAATAGTGCTCAGCCGAGACCTGGCCTATGGCCGGATCCTGGGTTGCAACAGCGGGTGGTCTCCATCTCTGCCCAGTATGTCTTAACACGGGCAAGAGCCATCCGTGCACCCTCTATGCATGCCGACCTCTTTACAGCGTCGATATGCGGCACAGCACCAAGGAATCATTGCACTAAACCAAAATAACTATTCGGCCTTGGCCCTTCTGGCCAAAGATGATCCACGACAGACCTCATGGCAAGTCCGGACAATCTATGGAGTTCAGCTCACTCGGCCATTTGTTCATTTAACAGCAGCGGGTGCGTTGGAGCACTGAACTGCGACCAGAACAACTTTCCCACTCCATGATCTTTTTGATCTTTGAAGAACTCAGTCGCATCAGCAACACTTGTTTCCAAGTCCAAGTACGCGTCTGCAACACTCCATAATTTATCCAGAGGGGCATACTTCGGATCTCCAAACTTCGTCCGCAACAAAAAGGGCTTCCTGTTGGGGAACGTAGTAATTTCAAAAAAATCCTACGCACACGCAAGATCATGGTGATGCATAGCAACGAGAGGGGAGAGTGTTGTCTACGTACCCTCGTAGACCGAAGCGGAAGCGTTGACGCAACATAGTGGAAGTAGTCGTACGTCTTCCCGATCCGACCGATCCAAGCACCGTTACTCCGGCACCTCCGAGTTCTTGGCACACGTTCAGCTCGATGACGCACCCCTAGCTCCGATCCAGCAAAGCTTCGGGGGAAGTTCCGTCAGCACGACGGCGTGGTGACGATGATGATGTTCTACCGGCGCAGGGCTTCGCCTAAGCACTGCAACGATATGATCGAGGTGGAATATGGTCGAGGGGGGCACCGCACACGGCTAAGGAACGATCACGAAGATCAACTTGTGTGTTCTAGGTTGCCCCCTGCCCCCGTATATAAAGGATCCAAGGGTGGGTGCGGCCGGCCCTATGGTGGCGCGCAGGAGGAGTCCTACTCCTACCGGGAGTAGGACTCCCCTCCCGTTCCTTGTCCAACTAGGAGAGGTGGAGGGAGAATAGGAAAGGGGGGCGCCGCCCCTCCCTCCTTGTCCAATTCGGACTAGGGGGAGAGGGGGCGCGCGGCCTGCCCTGGCAACCCCTTCCTCTTCTCCACATTAGGCCCATGAGGACCATTAACCCCCCGGGGGGTTCCGGTAACCCCCCGGTGCTCCGTTTTTATCCGATACCTTTCCGAAACCCTTCCGGTGTCCGAATATAGTCATCCAATATATCAATCTTTATGTCTCGACCATTTCGAGACTCCTTGTCATGTCCGTGATCACATCCGTGACTCCAAACAACCTTCGGTACATCAAAATGCATAAACTCATAATAACTGTCATCGTAACGTTAAGCGTGCGGACCCTACGGTTCGAGAACAATGTAGACATGACCGAGACACGTCTCCGGTCAATAACCAATAGCGGGACCTGGATGCCCATATTGGCTCCTACATATTCTACGAAGATCTTTATCGGTCAGACCGCATAACAACATACGTTGTTCCCTTTGTCATCGGTATGTTACTTGCCCAAGATTCGATCGTCGGTATCCAATACCTAGTTCAATCTCGTTACCGGCAAGTCTCTTTACTCGTTCCGTAATACATCATCTCATAACTAACATATTAGTTGTAATGCTTGCAAGGCTTAGGTGATGTGCATTACCGAGAGGGCCCTGAGATACCTCTCCGACTATCGGAGTGACAAATCCTAATCTCGAAATACGCCAACCCAACAAGTACCTTTGGAGACACCTGTAGAGCACCTTTATAATCACCCAGTTACGTTGTGACATTTGGTAGCACACAAAGTGTTCCTCCGGTAAACGGGAGTTGCATAATCTCGTAGTCATAGGAACATGTATAAGTCATGAAGAAAGCAATAGCAACATACTAAACGATCGACTGCTAAGCTAATGAAATGGGTCATGTCAATCAGATCATTCAACTAATGATGTGACCTCGTTAATCAAATAACAAATCTTTGTTCATGGTTAGGAAACATAACTATCTTTGATTAACGAGCTAGTCAAGTAGAGGCATGTACAATTCTAGCATGTATATTCACACATGAGGAAATTCTAGCATGTACAATCAAATAACACTCTGTTTGTTTATATATTCACACATGTATTATGTTTCCGGCTAATACAATTCTAGCATGAATAATAAACATTTATCATGATATATGAGGAAATAAATAATAACTTTATTATTGCCTCTAGGGCGTATTTCCTTCAGTCTCCCACTTGCACTAGAGTCAATAATCTAGATTACACAGTAATCTCACACCCATGGAACTTTGGTGCTGATCATGTTTTGCTCGTGGAAGAGGCTTAGTCAACGGGTCTGCAACATTCAGATCCGTATGTATCTTGCAAATTTCTATGTCTCCCACCTGGACTAGATCCCGGATGGAATTGAAGCGTCTCTTGATGTGCTTGGTCCTCTTGTGAAATCTGGATTCCTTTGCCAAGGCAATTGCACCAGAATTGTCACAAAAGATTTTCATTGGACCCGATGCACTAGGTATGACACCTAGATCGGATATGAACTCCTTCATCCAGACTCCTTCATTTGCTGCTTCCGAAGCAGCTATGTACTCCGCTTCACATGTAGATCCCGCCACAACACTTTGTTTAGAACTGCACCAACTGACAGCTCCACCGTTTAATGTAAACACGTATCCGGTTTGCGATTTAGAATCGTCCGGATCAGTGTCAAAGCTTGCATCAACGTAACCGTTTACGATGAGCTCTTTGTCACCTCCATATACGAGAAACATATCCTTAGTCCTTTTCAGGTACTTCAGAATGTTCTTGACCGCTGTCCAGTGATCCACTCCTGGATTACTTTGGTACCTTCCTGCTAGACTTACATCAAGACACACATCAGGTCTGGTACACAGCATTGCATACATGATAGAGCCTATGGCTGAAGCATAGGAAACATCTTTCATTTTCTCTCTATCTTCTGCAGTGGTCGGGCATTGAGTCTTACTCAACTTCACACCTTGTAACACAGGCAAGAACCCTTTCTTTGCTTGATCCATTTTGAACTTCTTCAAAACTTTATCAAGGTATGTGCTTTGTGAAAGTCCAATTAAGCGTCTTGATCTATCTCTATAGATCTTGATGCCTAATATGTAAGCAGCTTCACCGAGGTCTTTCATTGAAAAATTCTCATTCAAGTATCCCTTTATGCTATCCAGAAATTCTATATCATTTCCGATTAGTAATATGTCATCGACATATAATATCAGAAATGCTACAGAGCTCCCACTCACTTTCTTGTAAATACAGGCTTCTCCAAAAGTCTGTACAAACCCAAATGCTTTGATCACACTATCAAAGCGTTTATTCCAACTCCGAGAGGCTTGCGCCAGTCCATAAATGGATCGCTGGAGCTTGCACACTTTGTTAGCTCCCTTTGGATCGACAAAACCTTCTGGTTGCATCATATACAACTCTTCTTCCAGAAATCCATTCAGGAACGCAGTTTTTACATCCATCTGCCAAATTTCATAATCATAAAATGCGGCAACTGCTAACATGATTCGGACAGACTTAAGCATCGCTATGGGTGAGAAGGTCTCATCGTAGTCAATCCCTTGAACTTGTCAAAAACCTTTTGCGACAAGTCGAGCTTTGTAGACAGTAACATTACCGTCAGCGTCAGTCTTCTTCTTGAAGATCCATTTATTCTCAATTGCTTACCGACCATCGGGCAAGTCAACCAAAGTCCACACTTTGTTCTCATACATGGATCCTATCTCAGATTTCATGGCTTCAAGCCATTTTGCGGAATCTGGGCTCACCATCGCTTCTTCATAGTTCGTAGGTTCACCATGATCTAGTAGCATGATTTCCAGAACAGGATTGCCGTACCACTCTGGTGCGGATCTTACTCTGGTTGATCTACGAGGTTCTGTAGTAACTTGATCTGAAGTTGCATGATCATCATCATTAACTTCCTCACCAATTGGTTTAGACATCACAGAAACTGGTTCCTGTGATGTGCTATTTCCTAATAAGGGAGCAGGTATAGTTACCTCATCAAGTTCTACTTTCCTCCCACTCACTTCTTTCGAGAGAAACTCCTTTTCTAGAAAGGATCCATTCTTAGCAACAAATATCTTGCCTTCGGATCTGTGATAGAAGGTGTACCCAACAGTCTCCTTTGGGTATCCTATGAAGACACATTTCTCCGATTTGGGTTCGAGCTTATCAGGTTGAAGCTTTTTCACATAAGCATCGCAGCCCCAAACTTTAAGAAACGACAACTTTGGTTTCTTGCCAAACCATAGTTCATAAGGCGTCGTGTCAACGGATTTTGATGGTGCTCTATTTAACGTGAATGCGGCCGTCTCTAAAGCATAACCCCAAAACGATAGCGGTAAATCTGTAAGAGACATCATAGATCGCACCATATCAAGTAAAGTACGATTACGACGTTCGGACACACCATTACATTGTGGTGTTCCGGGTGGCGTGAGTTGCGAAACTATTCCGCATTGTTTCAAATGTAGACCAAACTCGTAACTCAAATATTCTCCTCCACGATCGGATCGTAGAAACTTTATTTTCTTGTTACGATGATTTTCAACTTCACTCTAGAATTCTTTGAACTTTTCAAATGTTTCATACTTGTGTTTCATTAAGTAGATATACCCATATCTGCTTAAATCATCTGTGAAGGTGAGAAAATAACGATATCCGCCACGAGCTTCAATATTCATCGGACCACATACATCTGTATGTATTATTTCCAACAAATCGGTTGGTCTCTCCATAGTACCGGAGAACGGTGTTTTAGTCATCTTGCCCATGAGGCACGGTTCGCAAGTACCAAGTGGTTCATAATCAAGTGGTTCCAAAAGTCCATCAGTATGGAGTTTCTGCATGCGCTTTATACCGATATGACCTAAACGGCAGTGCCACAAATAAGTTGCACTATCATTATCAACTCTGCATCTTTTGGCTTCAACATTATGAATATGTGTATCACTACCATCGAGATTCATCAAAAATAGACCACTCTTCAAGGGTGCATGACCATAAAAGATATTACTCATATAAATAGAACAACCATTATTCTCTGATTTAAATGAATAACCGTCTCGCATCAAACAAGATCCTGATATAATGTTCATGCTCAACGCTGGTACCAAATAACAATTATTTAGGTCTAATACTAATCCCGAAGGTAGATCTAGAGGTAGCGTGCCGACCGCGATCACATCGACTTTGGAACCATTTCCCATGCGCATCGTCACCTCGTCCTTTGCCAGTGTTCGCTTAATCCGTAGTCCCTGTTTCGAGTTGCAAATATTAGCAACAGAACCAGTATCAAATACCCAGGTGCTACTGCGAGCTCTAGTAAGGTACACATCAATAACATGTATATCACATATACCTTTGTTCACCTTGCCATCCTTCTTATCCGCCAAATACTTGGGGCAGTTCCGCTTCCAGTGACCAGTCTGCTTGCAGTAGAAGCACTCAGTTTCAGGCTTAGGTCCAGACTTGGGCTTCTTCTCCTGAGCAGCAACTTGCTTGCTGTTCTTCTTGAAGTTCCCCTTCTTTTTCCCTTTTCCCTTTTTCTTGAAACTAGTGGTCTTATTGACCATCAACACTTGATGCTCCTTCTTGATTTCTACCTCTGCATCCTTTAGCATTGCGAAGAGCTCGGGAATCGTCTTATCCATCCCTTGCATATTATAGTTCATCACGAAGCCTTTGTAGCTTGGTGGAAGTGATTGGAGAATTCTGTCAATGACGCAATCATCCGGAAGATTAACTCCCAGTTGAATCAAGTGATTATAATACCCAGACATTTTGAGTATATGCTCACTGACAGAACCATTCTCCTCCATCTTGCAGCTATAGAACTTATTGGAGACTTCATATCTCTCAATCCGGGCATTCTGTTGGAATATTAACTTCAACTCTTGGAACATCTGATATGCCCCATGATGTTCAAAACGTCGTTTAAGTCCCGGTTCTAAGCCGTAAAGCATGGCACATTGAACTATCGAGTAGTCATCAGCTTTGCTCTGCCAGACGTTCTTAACATCGTCAGTTGCATCAGCAGCAGGCCTGGCACCCAGCGGTGCTTCCAGGACGTAACTCTTCTGTGCAGCAATGAGGATAATCCTCAAGTTACGGACCCAGTCCGTGTAATTGCTACCATCATCTTTCAACTTTGCTTTCTCAAGGAACGCATTAAAATTCAACGGAACAACAGCACAGGCCATCTATCTACAATCAACATAAACAAGCAAGATACTATCAGGGACTAAGTTCATGATAAATTTAAGTTCAATTAATCATATTACTTAAGAACTCCCACTTAGATAGACATCCCTCTAATCTTCTAAGTGATCACGTGATCCAAATCAAACGAAACCATAACCGATCATCACGTGAAATGGATTAGTTCTCAATGGTGAACATCATTATGTTGATCATATCTACTATGTGATTCACGCTCGACCTTTCGGTCTCCGTGTTCCGAGGCCATATCTGCATATGCTAGGCTCGTCAAGTATAACCCGAGTATTCTGCGTGTGCAAAACTGGCTTGCACCCGTTGTAGATGGACGCAGAGCTTATCACACCCGATCATCACGTGGTGTCTGGACACGACGAACTTTGGCAACGGTGCATACTCAGGGAGAACACTTCTTGATAATTTAGTGAGAGATCATCTTATAATGCTACCGTCAATCAAAGCAAGATAAGATGCATAAAAAGATAAACATCACATGCAATCAATATAAGTGATATGATATGGCCATCATCATCTTCGTGCTTGTGATCTCCATCTCCGAAGCACCGTCATGATCACCATCGTCACCGGCGCGACACCTTGATCTCCATCGTAGCATCGTTGTCGTCTCGCCAATCTTATGCTTCTACGACTATCGGTACCGCTTAGTGATAAAGTAAAGCATTATAGGGCGATTGCATTGCATACAATAAGGCGACAACCATACGGCTCCTGCCGGTTGCCGATAACTCGGTTACAAAACATGATCATCTCATACAATAAAATTTAGCATCATGTCTTGACCATATCACATCACAACATGCCCTGCAAAAACAAGTTAGACGCCCTCTACTTTGTTTGTTGCAAGTTTTACGTGGCTGCTACGGGCTTAAGCAAGAACCAATCTCACCTACGCATCAAAACCACAACGATAGTTTGTCAAGTTGATGCCATTTTAACCTTCGCAAGGACCGGGCGTAGCCACACTCGGTTCAACTAAAGTTGGAGAAACTGACACCCGCCAGCCACCTGTGTGCAAAGCACGGCGGTAGAACTAGTCTCGCGTAAGCGTACGCGTAATGTCGGTTCGGGCCGCTTCATCCAACAATACCGCCGAACCAAAGTATGACATGCTGGTAGGCAGTATGACTTATATCGCCCACAACTCACTTGTGTTCTACTCGTGCATAACATCAAACCATAAAAACCTAGGCTCGGATGCCACTGTTGGGGAACGTAGTAATTTCAAAAAATTTACTACGCACACGCAAGATCATGGTGATGCATAGCAACGAGAGGGGAGAGTGTTGTCTACGTACCCTCGTAGACCGAAGCGGAAGCATTGACGCAATGTAGTGGAAGTAGTCGTACGTCTTCCCGATCCGACCGATCCAAGCACCGTTACTCCGGCACCTCCGAGTTCTTGGCACACGTTCAGCTCGATGACGCACCCCTAGCTCCGATCCAGCAAAGCTTCGGGGGGAGTTCCGTCAGCACAACGGCGTGGTGACGATGATGATGTTCTACCGACGCAGGGCTTCGCCTAAGCACTGCAACGATATGATCGAGGTGGAATATGGTGGAGGGGGGCACCACACACGGCTAAGGAACGACACGAAGATCAACTTGTGTGTTCTAGGGTGCCCCCTGCCCCCGTATATAAAGGATCCAAGGGGGGGTGCGGCCGGCCCTATGGTGGCGCGCAGGAGGAGTCCTACTCCTACCGGGAGTAGGACTCCCCTCCCGTTCCTTGTCCAACTAGGAGAGGTGGAGGGAGAATAGGAAAGGGGGGCGCCGCCCCTCCCTCCTTGTCCAATTCGGACTAGGGGGAGAGGGGGCGCGCGGCCTGCCCTGGCGGCCCCTTCCTCTTCTCCACATTAGGCCCATGAGGCCCATTAACCCCCCGGGGGGTACCGGTAACCCCCCGGTGCTCCATTTTTATCTGATACCTTTCCGAAACCCTTCCGGTGTCTGAATATAGTCATCCAATATATCAATCTTTATGTCTCGACCATTTCGAGACTCCTCGTCATGTCCGTGATCACATCCGGGACTCCGAACAACCTTCGGTACATCAAAATGCATAAACTCATAATAACTGTCATCGTAACGTTAAGCGTGCGGACCCTACGGTTCAAGAACGATGTAGACATGACCGAGACACGTCTCCGGTCAATAACCAATAGCGGGACCTGGATGCCCATATTGGCTCCTACATATTCTACGAAGATCTTTATCGGTCAGACCGCATAACAACATACGTTGTTCCCTTTGTCATCGGTATGTTACTTGCCCGAGATTCGATCGTCGGTATCCAATACCTAATTCAATCTCGTTACCGGCAAGTCTCTTTACTCGTTCTATAATACATCATCTCACAACTAACATATTAGTTGTAATGCTTGCAAGGCTTAGGTGATGTGCATTACCGAGAGGGCCCAGAGATACCTCTCCGACTATCGGAGTGACAAATCCTAATCTCGAAATACGCCAACCCAACAAGTACCTTTGGAGACGCCTGTAGAGCACCTTTATAATCACCCAGTTACGTTGTGACGTTTGGTAGCACACAAAGTGTTCCTCCGGTAAACGGGAGTTGCATAATCTCATAGTCATAGGAACATGTGTAAGCCATGAAGAAAGCAATAGCAACATACTAAACGATCGGGTGCTAAGCTAATGAAATGGGTCATGTCAATCAGATCATTCAACTAATGATGTGACCTCGTTAATCAAATAACAACTCTTTGTTCATGGTTAGGAAACATAACCATCTTTGATTAACGAGCTAGTCAAGTAGAGGCATACTAGTGACACTCTGTTTGTTTATATATTCACACATGTATTATGTTTCCGGCTAATACAATTCTAGCATGAATAATAAACATTTATCATGATATATGAGGAAATAAATAATAACTTTATTATTGCCTCTAGGGCATATTTCCTTCACTTCCCAGCCGCGATACTTCCAGCTTGACAAAGCTCCTCTTTCGCCGCTCTGATTTCAGAGCGAGTTTCCTTGGCTGCTACCATGGCTTTCTTCAGGTCCGCCATTTTTGCTTGGCTTGCCTTTTCAAGAAGCTCATACCAGTCGGCAGCATCCTTCAGATCAACATCCATCTTGGCTACTTTTTCTTCGCTCTGGCGATGAGCAGCTTGTTCGGCTCTTAACTCTTCGGCCGCGTTTAGGGTGGCCGCATCGCTTCTCCTGGCTTGTTCCTTAGCTCGGGCAAGCTCCGCCCGAAGGGTCTCCACGATGGTAGCTCCATCTGCAGTCATAGTATATTACAAATACTAGCATCATGCTCCTCTTAGTATCTGTTGACGACTGGAGAATACATACCATGTGCCTCGTCAAGCCGCTTGTTTACAAGCACGATGTCGGCATCTGCCGCATCAAGTTGTCGCCTCAGCTCAGCAAACTCACTAGTCCGGCCAGCCACCGGACCCTCAACCACCTGCACATGAAGGCAGCATGATCATTACCTGGGACTATGATCCTCTGTTTGCCGCCTTTGGACAGCAACCAGAGTCTCAGGGGCTACTATCTTCATAGGGCACACCTAACGTGTGCGGTACCATCAAAATATATAAATTACTTTGCGTACCTCAAAGCCTCTTAGCAAGCTCATAAAAGCTTCATGCAACCCACTTTTGGCGGATGAAATCCTCTCAACCACCGTACCCATTAAAGTACGATGCGCCTCTGAGATAGCCGCTTGCTCCAGAAGACCCATCAGTGCGTCCCGTCGTACACCGGACAGTCTCGGACTCTCCCTGTTGCTCTCCTTAGGAGCCGAATACTCCAGACTTGGGTGGCCGAAGGGTTACCTTCTGGCCTGGGTGGATCAAGAGAAACCCTCCGTGACGACACCTCAGGGTCGTCCGCCTCATGAGGCGGGGAGGCACGGGGAGGCGTTTCGCTCTCCATCATCTCCGGAAGAAGATCCTCCGAAGACGAACTCTGTCGAGAAGGGCTACGATCCGGACTGCAAGACATACGTCTCGATTATTGTCCTCGGAGATGAAGCAGGATATATTCACTATCAAGTATTCTCGTTCACTTACAGCTTGGTGGAGGGCTGATCCCCTTGCGGGCACTGTGCGGTAAGGATGCCCTCCGGGGCAGGGCCCCCTGGCGAGGTTTTCTTCCCTCGTTTGGAAACCCTTGTTTCCAAATCTTCAGAGGAGGTCCTTTTCCTTCCTTGGGGAGAAGGGATTTCATATTCTTCTTCCCGATTATCCTCCTTCGCGGAGAGACTAATTCCCCCGGTTTGGATGAGTAATGCGTGAAGCCCGCTTTTGGCTTCTTTATTCCTCCCTTTGTCTTCCTCTGATGGCACTTGATAAGGTTCATGCTCGAGCATCCTGGCTAGTACGGGATCAGGTGAGCCTTCGGGAAGAGGGGCCGAACACCTGATCATCTTCGCCTTTTTTATCCAGTCCTGGTGAAAGAGCGTTGTTCAGAATGATGTTAGGACAAATGAAAAGGCAACATGTTCGGCCGCGGAATTACTTACGTGGGTATCTGGACGATTGCAGTTTAGACCCGCATCCTCAGTGCTGTCCTGACACTTTATTCGTGATCCGAAGAACAACCCATACATCCCTTCAAGCGTCACGCCGAAGAATTGCTGAATAGTTCGCGGTCCTTCCGGGTTGAACTCCCACATACGGAGAGATCGACATTGGCATGGCAGGACCCGACGAACTAGCATGACTTGCATTACCTTGAAAAGGCTGACATCTCTCTTGAGGAGATCTCGGATGCGACTCTGCAATGTCGGCACGTCATTAACTGGCCCCCGGTCCAGCCCCTTGTTGACCCATGACGCCAGTTGTGGCGGGGGGCGAACGGAAGGCGGGGGCAGCTACTGATGAAGCTATGTACCTAGGGTAGGGTCATGGACCTATCCAAACTACCCTCCCCAAGGACATCCATAGAATAAATCACCTTTCAATCGACTTGGAGGTGATCCACTCGACGAACTCGAAGACACTCGACCATAAAGCCAACCACTCGACGGCCAGGAAATCTAAAGACACTCCGCATGCTAACGGGCGGGCATTAAGTGGCCTTTATGGTCATCATAGCACTTTATTAGTGGCGTTACCAGTAACGCCCGACCTTAATGTACCTTAAAACCTGCATAACCGAGGGCCAGAGGGGTCTGGCGAACTCTATATAAGCCACCCCCTTCTAAGTGTAAAGGGTTGGCACCCCTGTAATTCATACACACAAAATCCAGTCGACCGCCTCCGGGCTCCGAGACGTAGGGCTGTTACTTCCTTCGAGAAGGGCCTGAACTCGTAATCCTCGTGTGTCTACAACTACTCCATAGCTAGGATCTTGCCTCTCCATACTTACCCCCTGGCGGTGTCCTGGACTAGGGGGTACTCATCACGTCGTCCCCCAATCAGTTAGATTGGGCCGAGGACCCCCAGGGCCGCATACTCGTGGGCCAGTCCGGACAGGTGCCGCATACAAGGAAGATTCCACAAGACTTGGCGATCAAGACAAGGACTCCTCCCCCACCGGCGTATTCGGCTAGGACTCTTGTTATCCTGGGCCTCTGGTGCATTATATAAACCGAGGCCAGACTAGTCGATAGAGAATTATGATATGACTCATCATACCTCTAGGGTTTAGACCACAACATATGATCTTGAGGTAGATCAACTCTGTACTACACCCATATGAATACAATCAAAAGCAGCATGTAGGGTATTATCTCATCAAGAGAGCCCGAAGCTGGGTAAAACCCCGTGTACATGTTACCATCGATCCTAGACACACAGTTCGGGACCCCCTACCCGAGATCCGCCGGTTTTGACACCGACATTGGTGCTTTCATTGAGAGTTCCGCTGTGTGATCGACAAAAGGATCGATGGCTCGCCTGCAGATCAACTGCGACTTCGGCATCTTCGTCACCAGCTCGACTGGTCACCTTGGTTCGACCAAGAATTGCGCCCCGTGTTCGGATCACCATGTTCGAACGAGGGCCTTCATCAAACATCAACTCCAATCTCTATCAAGATCACGGAGGAATCATCCATGAAGCTCGGGGGCTCAACGTCAACATTGCCCTCAAGCGACCATGCTGTTTTTCTGAACAGCGAACTCGTATCTTCTGCCGCCACCTCCTTGAGTATCGCTTTGACGATCGCTTTGGTGGAATTGTGCGGAATTGAGTTTACAACAACCCTGGAAAATTTCCTCGAGTTCCGATGGAGGAATCTCTGGCAATCCACGATATACCGGAGCCCTGTCAAATCTGGACGGGAATCTGGATGAGTTTAGGGCGTGGTGTCCAGCTTCTAGCTCGGACGTCCTTTGAAAGATCCAACCGTTGATCGGCTGCGTAATTCCTATATCTACCACCCCTCCAAATTTCAGCTCGATCCGACCGTCCGAACTCCGGGAACCTTCCGATTAGTGCATCACTTTCCGGATCTGTTTTCTGCGCGAAAACGAATCCGACCTGAATTCATCTTTTTTATGAACGGGATTTCGGACATCCTTTTTGAAGGAAGTTTTGTATGGCATATTGTGTATTGTTCCCAAACACATCCTACTAATTTTAAGATCTTTTGAACATGATCTTCAACATCATTGCTGGTGTCAAACCAGTCCGGCAATATTGCTCCACGGCTGCCGACCTGTGCTAGATACGTCGTCACCTTGTTGAGCCGAGCTCAACTTCTTCGGATCATCATCTTGGCAAGCCGAACAAGAGTCCGGCATCGCGAAGGACAAATCATCACCAACATCTCCGCCCCACGGATTACACGGAGCGGGCATACCGGCATCACCGCACGGTCGCTTCATCAAGCCGGCATCGACCGCGTCATGACCTGCATCGGCAGGGCCGCACTGTTGCTCCTTCAAGCCGGTGTCCATCACGTCGAACTACTTCGATGTCTCAGCTGGACCAGAGGATTCATCATCTCATCATCAACCTACTCCGAACACTTCGGCGTCACTAACCGACCAGCTTCGTCACGATTAGCTGGACCGAGGGCTTTGCCTCGGCAAGCCAACCTTTGCCAGCATCATCTTCCTTCGGATTGCTACAACAAATAAACCAGGTGCTATTAATCCTAATATTTTTTGCTTGTTGGGGTTCATTTTTTCCCAAGGAATTATTACTCTGGTTTGTCCATCATATGTTCACAGGTCTATCAAATGGTGGCCGTATTAACAACGGTCGCATGGTGGTTCGGTCAGTTTCCGTACATAGTCCGGCGAACGCCGCATCTAGAACCCGGACCGATCTGTGAATTCAGGCTTTGTCACGCCTTTACCGCATCACGCCGACACCCTGCATCGACATTGATTTTGGCGCCAGGCCATATTTCTTATATTACTCACTTTGCATAAATTATTCATTATGCAATGATTTTTTTTATTTATCATTATTACTATTATCTCCCGTTTGCACTATTTTTGTGCACAGGACAATGATCCAGCCGGACTATATTCTTTGACGTCACCTCGGCTGGACGGGGGGCTTCATTACCCCATGTCGGGAAATTCGGCATCACTCTGCCGTCTTGCATTGCCCGTGCTATGTCACCACTTCGGAGTGCCGAGCTCTTTGCTCCGCCACCTCGGGACCGGCTTGGGGGATGGAACCTTGTCCCGCATCAAGCACGGACCGCGTCGTCAGTACCGAACACATTAACCAGCTAAGTTACCTTCATGCTCAAAGTTTTAAATTTTTAACTTGTGTTCGGCTCGACCAAGGATTATACTTTTTTGGAAAAAAGTTGCTTGTAAAAATCTTCCTTGTCCAAACTTTGTTCGCACACACTTGACGCGCTACCCGCGCTCATTATACCTGGGGGCTTCTTTAACAGAAGCTTATTAATACGGGCTTTATGCCCAACACATGTGTCACACTTCCGCATGTACCTTTTATTCACCATTATATGCATCGATATGACTTAAGTTTTGGCCAAGCTGGGTTGCTTGGCTCCTGTGCTTACGCCTACGTTCCCGATTGTTCGGCTAGGCGGTAAAGGGAGCACCTCTGCGATTGTTACTGCCGGGTCAGCCGGATGTGTACCTCAGACTGGGTGAAGCCGAAAGCTAGCGTTCTTAAGGGAATACTCGGTCGGTGAACTAAAAGATGATTTTTTACCTATTTATTTACCTGCCCCCAGATGTTTTTCTGCTCTTTTCGCAGTCCGGACATGCACTTTGGGGCATGCCTCCCAGGGAAAGGAACCCCTAACGGAACTATTCTCCCTGGAAGAAGTTTCTTACTAACCATGTAATATAACATAACTAGTTGGGAACTTGTCTGATAAAGCACTAATGACCCCTACGCCTGGTCTCCACGCATGCCCCGGTTTTTATAACCGCGAGGGTATTCGGACACACTCCGGACTATTGGGTCCAAAGGTTGAAGCAAAAAGGTCCGCTACGACAAACGATCTACAATCCGGCTAGAAGGCATTCTACATGTCACCTTACATTATATAGTCAACTTTTACCCAAGTCACTTGGGGGCTCTTATGTTTATTTGAGTCGTTTCATACTAAGTGTTTTTCTTCTTAGTCGTTGCAAAGTTATTATTATTTATCACTCCTTTTTTCGACACGAGTGTGCGGTCACTAGCCGGGGAGCCTAATTTCTCTCTCAAAAGTCGCTAGAGTTTAGTTTGCTAAACTGGCCTGATGAGAAGTACTCCGCCCTCGGGATAGGAGGCTGAAGCCGTAGGCTGACCCGCTCGAAGTCTTGAGATAGGATGTATCATGTTAAAGCACGACAGAAGCACTTCTTTTTTCTAAGACCAATTTTCGGGTTGGCACCGAACACTTGATATTGTTCGGACGTCATGTTTTTACTGACGTTTCTTGGTTTTCCAAGCTTTTTGGCACTTTTAAACTATTTGTGGTTTTTCAGCACAAGTCTCGCAGTGCAATGCCGGACACCTTTATAGATTCGGCAAAAATATTCTCAGATGTTGCTATATATGCATCGGTTTCGAATTGTGTCTTCGGTCAATAGTTGGGTTGCCCAGCTCCTGCACTTGCTTCCTACGTTTCGCTTTGTTCGGCTAGGCGTGCAAAGGGAGAACCACTGCGATCGTGCTTCCAGCTCACACGGTTAAGCACCTCAGTGGAGATAGCCGAAAACTGACTGTCACAATAAGCGTAAACTGGTCAGTGATCCGATGACTGTGTTAAATAACAGGTCGTTCATAACATTGGCCGAAGTGTTTACGGCTTGACCTCGACTGTCACCGAACACTACCGGGGGCTATTAACTAGCCTCCCAGACTAAATCCTCGATATTTTGCTCTTACATTGGAGCTGAGGTTTTATGATCATGCTTAGCATGACAACCCAAAGAAAGGAACCGATAGCGGAACTATTTTCTTTGGAAGACATTTCTTCTGTTAAAACAGTAATATAACATATCTCTCCGCGTACCTTTGTTTATAAAACCGTATGGCCAGATTGCCTTGTTTGTCGTAAATCTTTACCCTCATAAAGGCTTTATAAAGTAAGACAAACATTCCTCGGCTACTGGACGAGGAGGTGGAAGCCGATGGTCGGTCAACAAAGTTTTGTACAATGCGGATCCGAGCATTAAATGACGTAAAGTACTTGGATACATAGAGTCATTACACACAATTTGTGATTTTACTATGGATATCGATCCTTAATTCGGCCACCCGTGCCCGCATTAAGGCTCGGGGGCTACTGGGCTTCAGGCTTATTATTTACAAATATTAAAGGGGCACATCGATCCCCTGATCTGGCGTTGCCGCCCGACCAGTGTCTCGAGGGCTACTGCATTGCTTGTCCAATGCAGAAAATTTGAAGTGCAATACAGTTTCCGAGGAGATTTTGATCCTCAAGTTGGTCGGCCGCACCCAACCTGAGTCTCGAGGACTGAGCACGCCGCTTTTTGTGTCCCAAAGTATTCTGCCGAGCTAGGATTTGATCCTCAGACCGATTTTGCAAATCAACCTGAGTCTCAGCAGCTATGGGGATCAGCGGTCTTATGTCATCCTTCATGGGCATCTCGGGTTTTAGACTGATACCCACCTTGAGGGCTACTGGCTATATATCTCGGCAGAGAATAAATTGCACCGATCAAAAATATTGACAAAAATCGGCCCACATTCAGGGTGGTGCACCACCTCGAAAGCAGTCCGGCATAAAGCTCGGGCTCTAGTGGCTGGCTCCATAGAGGGCATTTCCGGCATTAAGCTCGGCTAAACTCCTTTAAACTTCTTTGAACCAAGGTGATTTACGACACCTCGGATATAGCCCGACGTTGGAGCTCGGATACAGTCCAGCGTTGGAGCTCGGATACAGTCCGGCGTTGGAGCTCGGATACATAGTCCGGCGTTGGAGCTCGGATACATTCCGGCGTTAGAGCTGGGAAGCGGTCCGGCATTGGTGCTCGGCTGCAAAGGATACCTCAAATGCAGTCCGGCGTTGGAGCTTGGACGCAAGAGGACACTGCCTCCCGGGAACAACTTCAAACCCGAGGTGTGGCATAAGAATAACAAGGCATTGATAAAGGCCGGAAACTTAAAGGGGCTCCTCGGATACCCGACGTGTAAACCCGTCGAATGCATTTCGGCGATCCTCAAGATCGAAGATAAAGAAGATTCGTTGAACCAGTTTTCAAGACCGACGACCGAAGATGAAGAACAGTTCGGAAGAATCGAAGAGCGTCCCTAACTTGAAGACCGGTTCAGGGGGCTACTGACCGTGTCCTGGACTAGGGGGTACTCACCACGTCGTCCCCCAATCGGTTAGATTGGGCCGAGGACCCCCAGGGCCGCATACTCATGGGCCAGTCCGGACAGGTGCCGCATACAAGGAAGATTCCACAAGACTTGGCGATCAAGACAAGGACTCCTCCCCCACCGGCGTATTCGGCTAGGACTCTTGTTATCCTGGGCCTCTGGTGCATTATATAAACCGAGGCCAGACTAGTCGATAGAGAATTATGATATGACTCATCATACCTCTAGGGTTTAGACCACAACATATGATCTCGAGGTAGATCAACTCTGTACTACACCCATATGAATACAATCAAAAGCAGCATGTAGGGTATTATCTCATCAAGAGAGCCCGAAGCTGGGTAAAACCCCGTGTACATGTTACCATTGATCCTAGACGCACAGTTCGGGACCCCCTACCCGAGATCCGCCGGTTTTAACACCGACACCCCCCCTACACTACTGTCAGACTTAGAACCACGACAGTTTGCGCGCACCGTGGGGCAGGTGTCTTAGCGACTTGTTGGAGAAGTTGCAATTTTTCCGATCCAAATCGTCATGGTTTCAGGCGGATTTTGGTGGAGGGCCGCGAGATCCGTCTCGGCGCGCTCACATTCATCGCCGATGACTCCACTTGGCTTCAGGAGGCTCCGCTCGACGTTGACGCACTCCCTGTCCGCGGGGCAATGCACTTTCGCGCGTGCGTCCGCGGCGTCCTCTTGCGGCAACGATCGACCCATTATCGGTCGGCCCATGTGCTGTCCTCCCTTCCTGTTTCCCGCCGGCGCAAGCGCTCCGGTCGGTCGAGACTTCAGCGATGGGTGAGACACATGGTGGCACGCTAGTCGGCCACCCCTCAAGTCGCGGCGATCGAGCCCGACGAATCTCTCTACGGCCTGTTCGACTGGCTCCGCAGAGACTACATCGGAGTGCGACAGCAGTGATCCAGCGGCGGAGGTTCTGATGGTCGATGGACCGCGCAGTCCTCCCGGTTTACCCCGCACCGACGGAGGCGTCGGCGGAGGCGATCAGTCGCATGCCCACGAAGAGTATCGCCCTGAGCCCCTCACATCGCTGCAGAGATAAGAACTTCGCCGCCGGAACATGGATGCGCTGCACACTCCTATCGTTGGTGAAACCCCCGAGGCCCGTGCCTTAGAAGACGGCACTTGGCCAACTTGGCTGAGCGCACTCGACTGGATAACCTCCAGCGAGCACTCGACGAGCGCGCACGACAACGGGTTCCAGAATCCAGTCGACGTCAGCTCTTTCCTCCACCGACTCAGGTATACCGAACTCCGATTCAGAATTTAGCAGCTGCAACCCGTATAGCAGAGTCCATTCAGCCCTCTCAGTCAGAGGCTAGCAGAGGCCTGTTACAGATCAGAGCATTACTCCGGGTGACAGGAGATCAGAATTCAGCTGTGTCACAGTCGTGGAATAGGATTCACAGCAGATCCGTTGTTGCAGATACAGTTCAGTCGGCCCACAGCCCAAGATCGCCCCCGAGGCATGAAGGACGTGGAGACCGGCGTGATCAGTACAGGAACCGCGAGCAGTATGATCACCGACTCAATCGTGATGATCGACGTCGAGTGCCCACCCCTCCCTCGAGGAGTGGATCGTACGTGCCTCGGCAGCAGGATGATAGACGCCCTCATAGTGTTGGGCGAAGGATTCCAGTCGACCCTAGGGAACCAGGCTTTGATGCGAGATCCATTCTCGTTCAGGGCTTGGTCGACAGGAACAGAGCTCACCGAGAAGGTCATGACAGAGATGTACCCACCAGCAGCAGAGTGCACGTCTCAGGACCAGAGTGCTTCAGCAGGGCCATCAAGGTCGCGGTGATTCCTCCCAACTTCAGGTTGGCGACTGGAGTCAGTAAGTTCACTGGCGAGTCCAAGCCCGATACTTGGCTTGAGGACTACCGAGTGGCTGTTCAGATTGGCGGCGGCAACGATGAAGGGGCCATGAAACACCTGCCTCTCATGTTGGAGGGTTCGGCCAGAGCATGGCTGAATCAGTTAGCGCCCAACAGCATTTACACTTGGGAAGATCTTGCCCGAGTGTTTGTCAGAACATTTGAAGGAACTTGCAAGCGACCCGCAGGATTGACAGAGTTACAATATTGTGTGCAGAAGTCGAATGAAACCTTGAGGGATTACATCCAGAGATGGATCACGTTGCATCACATGGTAGAGAATGTGTCGTATCACCAAGCAGTTTGTGCCTTCAAGGAAGGCGTTAAGTACAGAGAACTGAACATGAAATTCGGTCGAACCGGAGACATGTCTCTGAGTCGAATGATGGAGATTGCCACCAAGTATGCCAATGGTGAAGAAGAGGATCGACTCCGGAGTGGCAAGCACAAGTCAGTCGCCCACGAAACCGGAGGAGGGAATTCCAGTCGGAAGCAAAAGCGGAAAGCCGAGCCAGCTGCTCCGGGAGAAGCCTTGGCCGTGACTCAAGGAAAGTTTAAAGGGAAGCCCAAAGGGCCTTGGAACCCTAAGAAAGTGAAGGACCAAGATGGAAATGACGTGTTGGATCTGCCATGCCACATTCACACAAAGAAAGATGAAGAGGGTAAACTCATTTACCCGAAACATACCACTCGACAGTGTCAACTCTTGATCCAGCAGTTCCAAGGGAAGCAGCCCAAAGATAAGGAAAAGGAGTCGGACAAGGTTGAGGACAAGGAAGATAGTGATGATGGATATCCCCAGGTCAATTCCACCCTGATGATTTTTGCTGATGTTGAAAGCAAAAGTCGACTGAAAGTTATCAACCGAGAAGTGAATATGGTTGCTCCGGCGACACCCAGTTATTTGAAATGGTCTCAGACTGCCATCACATTCGACCATTCCGATCACCCAACGCACATTGCCACCCCTGGGAGGCAAGCTTTGGTGGTCGACCTAGTTGTCGAAGGCACTCGACTGACCAAAGTGTTGATGGATGGAGGCAGCGGTCTGAATTTATTGTATGCAGATACGTTGAAAGGGATGGGCATTCCGATGTCCAGAATCAGTACCAGCAACATGAGTTTCCATGGAGTCATTCCTGGAAAGAAGGCCGAGTCACTCGGCCAAATCGCTCTTGATGTGGTTTTCGGTGATTCCAAAAATTACCGCAAAGAAAAGTTGACGTTTGAAGTGGTGGATTTCCATAGTGCTTATCACGCTATCTTGGGCAGGCCAGCTTATGCACATTTCAGAATAAGCTTAGATATGTTCTCCAAATCCACTTTGATTCCTCCAATAACGAAGAAGAATATGAAGCACTTTTGTATGGGTTGCGCATGGCCATTTCACTCGGCGTCCGTCGCCTCATGGTCTATGGCGACTCAGATTTGGTGGTTAATCAAGTGATGAAGGAAATCGAGCCCATAATAGAAAATAAGCCCTCTAACAAAGGGATCAAGACTAAATCCTAGCCCTCGTAGGAAGTGGGAAACAAATACAACACTCTCATTGGGTTCGAGAGTGGGGATGACCTGCCCTTGAGAAGGCAGCCTGTGCAAGATTTTGGCGGTCAGATACCTGGCTTCTCTTAGCTTCTTGATGTCCTCCTCTGTGACAGAGGAGGCCATCCACCGGCCTTGAAGGTTGGATCCGGACATGGTTGAAGGTCCGAAGCGCTTAGCCTGAGCCTTGGGTGTTGGAACTCGAGGTTGGGCGAAAGATTCGATTGAGGGCGAGAAGAAAAGGACAGGCCTTGGCCCCTTTATAAAGAGGGTGATATCGAGCGTCCTCCGCGTGGCCGTTTGGAACTTGCCTAAAATCGAGGAGTCATACCAGCAGGCACGATTGGGTTACCCATACCCGTATTGATGAGAATCCCGCGATAAGAGGAACACGATCTCTGCTTCGACAAGACGTGCCAATAAAACCGCCTCGCAACACGAGCAGTGGCAGGCTGGGAAAAACGGTTCGTAATGGCCGGACCACGGCAGGATGTCACGTTATAAAAAATTGTCAGCAGATTAGATTCGTGGAAATATTATACTCTCTACGGTGGTATATGGAATTTGTTTTGCAGAGCCGTACACAATCCTTGTGTTTGAAATCTTCTATGGAGTATTCAGAGCAGGAACCCGCCTTGCAATGCCGAAGACAATCTGCGCGCCGAACTCATCGTCATTGAAGCCTGGTTCAGGGGCTACTGAGGGAGTCCTGGATAAGGGGGTCCTCGGACAGCCGGACTATGTACTTTGGTCGGACTGTTGGACTATGAAGATACAAGATTGAAGACTTCGTCCCGTGTCCGGATGGGACTCTCCTTTGCGTGGAAGGCAAGCTTGGCAATTCAGATCTATAGATCTCCTCCCTTTTAACCGACTCTGTATAACCCTAGCCCCCTCCGGTGTCTATATAAACCAGAGGGTTTAGTCTGTAGGACAACAACAATCATAACCATAGGCTAGCTTCTAGGGTTTAGGCTCTACGATCTCGTGGTAGATCAACTCTTGTAATACTCATATCATCAAGATCAATCAAGCAGGACGTAGGGTATTACCTCCATTGAGAGGGCCCAAACCTGGGTGAACATTGTGTCCCCCACCTCCTGTTACCATCCGCCTTAGACGCACAGTTCGGGACCCCCTACCCGAGATCCGCCGGCTTTGACACCGACAATGGTACCAAAGAAGGACAAATCCTGGTGCCTGTGTGTGGATTTCAAAGACCTTAACAAGGCTTGCCCTAAGGATCCCTTCCCCCTCCCCCGCATTGATCAAATCATTGACGCCACCACAGGACACGACTCACTGTGTTTCCTCGATGCATATTTCGGATACCATCAAATCAAAATGAAGGAGTTCGATCAAGCTGCAACAACATTCATTACCCCATACGGGCCATTCTGCTTCAACACCATGCCCTTTGGGCTCAAGAATGCCGGCGCCACATACCGACGCATGATTCAAACATGCCTAGAAAAGCAGATCGGCAAGACAATAGAAGCTTACGTCAATGATGTCGTCATCAAAACTAGGCACGTCGAAACACTAATAGACGACTTACGTCTTACATTCGACAACCTCCATGCATATGACATTAAGCTCAACCTGGAAAAGTGTGTCTTCGGCGTCCCTGCTGGAAAACTGCTGGGCTTCATCGTTTTCAATAGAGGAATCGAAGCAAATCCAGTCAAAATCCGAGCTTTGTCACAGTTGGCTACACCAACATACCTCAAACAAGTCCAAAAACTTGCTGGTTGCGTGGCAGCGTTACGTTGCTTTATCTCCATATTAGGAGAAAAGGCACTACCACTCTATCACCTCTTACGGTGCACCGATAACTTTGAATGGACAGATGCGATGACTGCCGGACTGGAAGAAATAAAGGCCCTCCTAGCAAGCAACCCAATCATGGCCGCACCAAACACTGGCGAACCCATGTTGCTATACATATCAGCAACGCATCAGGTGGTGAGCACCGTGCTCGTCATTGAACGAGAACAGGACGGACACAAATTCCCGCTTCAAAAACCAGTATACTACGTATCTACTGTCCTCACACCATGCAAATCCCGGTACCCCCATTACCAAAAGATATCATACGCGGTCTTCATGGCATCCCGAAAGCTACAACACTACTTCTAGGAGTGTTCAATCACGGTGGCCTCTGAAGTCCCACTCAATGACATAATAAACAACCGCGATGCTACGGGACGGATCGCTAAATGGGCCATAGAGCTACTTCCATTTGACATAACATACAAGCCACGTTGAGCCATCAAATCCCAAGTACTGGCTGACTTCATCGCCGAATGGACAGAGGTCGAACACCCTAAAGAGTACAGCGCATATTCTAATTGGGTTATGTATTTTGATGGCTCCAAAATGCTAGCGGGGCTAGGAGCGGGAGTCGTGTTAACATCCCCTACTGGAGATGTCGTCCAGTATGTACTCCAAATACTATACACAGAATCCAACAACGCAGCCGAATATGAGGCCTTATTGCATGGTCTTCGGATGGCTGTATCCATGGGCATACAACGCCTAGAGGTGCACGGGGATTCAAACCTCGCAATATCTCAAATAAACAGAGACTTTGATGCCAAAGATCCAAAGATGGCAGCTTATCATAATGTCGTCTTAAAAATGTCGGGTCGGTTCGAGGGGCTCGAATTTCATCACGTCGCCCGAGAAAGTAATCAGGCAGCGGACGTCCTTGCTTGCATTGGCGCCAAGCGCGACCCCGTCCCACCCAACATCTTCCTGGAAAGGCTTTTCAAGACATCCATGGTGTGGCAAGGGGAGGGCGTCAACAACAGTCCAGATCTAAACACAACCCCAAATCCCGAACACATCGATAGCATCGGGGGCTCAGCCACCGAAATAACACCGTCGGCCCATCTCATTATGGCAGTCATTGCCCCATGGACCAAACCCTTCTTGCCCTACATCAATAGGAAGGAGCTTCCCGAAGACCAAAATGAGGCTCGCCGCATTGTCCGGCGTTCGAAGGCCTACAAGGTTCACGAGGAGAACTCTACAAGAAAAGTACTACCGGAGTACTTCAAAGATATATCTCCGAGGAAGAGGGGCGGCAGCTTTTAGAGGAAATTCACGCTGGTCTCGACAGACACCACGCCGCAGCTTGGGCCCTTGTTAGCAAGGCCTTCCGTACTGGGTTTTATTGGCCGGCGGCCCGAGCAGACGCGCCGGACATTGTCCAACGATGCGTCAGATGCCAACTCTTCGCCAACCAAAGCCATATGCCCCCAACTGCCTTACAAACTATCCCCATTACTTGTCCTTTCGCGGTCTGGGGACTAGATATGGTTGGACCCCTTAAAGGGGGAAGCCATAAGAAAAAGTATCTACTGGTCATGGTGGACAAATTCACTAAGTGGATAGAGGCTAAACCGGTCAAAACGGCTGAGTCTGGGCCGGTGATAGAATTCATATCCGGTGTTGTGCACCGTTATGGTGTCCCACACAGCATCATCACCGACAACGGCTCTAATTTCACAGCCGGTGAGGTGAAAACCTGGTGTACTAATCTTGGCATTAAACTCGATTACGCCTCCGTCTACCACCCGCAAACCAACGGTCAAGTCGAACGAGCCAATGGTCTTATTATGAGCAGCATCAAGCCCAGACTAGTGCGGTGTTTGGGAGAATCAGACAAGCACTGGGTTGAGGATCTCGACTCCATACTCTGTGGGCTGCGGACCACGCCCAACCGTACTACCGGATACACACATTTCTTCATGGTGTATGGCACAGAGGCTATGTTGTTCTGCGATATTATTCACGACTCACCTCGAGTGCGTATGTACGAAGAGAGAGAAGCCGAACTTGATCGTAAGGACAACCTAGATGCCCTGGAGGAGGAGCGCGATGTCGCAAAAGCCCGTTCAGCATTTTACCAACAGTAGGCTCGAAGATATCAAAGTAGAGAAGTACGGGCCAAGACTTACAACGTTGGCGAACTCGTTCTACGCATGCCGGAGAAGAAAAAGGACAAACTAAAGCCCAAATGGGAGGGTCCCTTCATAATTGACGAAGTTCTCACCGGAGGAGCGTACCGTCTTCATGATGCATCAGACCATCGCCTCGAGCCGAACCCCTGGAACACGGCCAGACTCCGAAGATTCTATGCCTAGCGCCGAACTCTTTGTGCGTCTCCTTCTCCCATGTAGTTTCCATTATTTTTTCTCTCTTTTCAGATTATTATTTTTTCTTCTCGCTTTAAAGCTCTCGTACGGCTAGACCGCACACCCCTGACGCATACATCTTTAAATATGTACGTCCATTATACCTGGGGGCTTCTCAGACAGAAGCTTTTTATTACTTTTTGAGCATCAAGCTCTTCACATATGCGTTTTTCCACATGTACCTTTTCTTCTCCACTATATGCATCGATATGACTTAAGTTTTGGTCAAGCTGGGTTGCCTGGCTCCTGGCTTATGCCCTACGTTCCCGTTAGTTCGGCTAGGGCATAAAGGGAGCACCTCTGCGATTGTTACTGTTGGGTCATCCAGATGTGTACCTCAGACTGGGTGAAACCGAAAGCTAGCGTTCTTAAGGGAATATTCGGTCGGTGAATTAAAGATGTTTTTTGCACTCACTCCATTGTGAACCCCTAGAAGTTATACACACTGTGATTTTCACATCACAATTCGGACATGTACACTAATGCATGCACACCCAGGGAAAGGAACCCTTAACGGTACTATTCTCTCTGGAAGATGTTTCTTACAATCTCAATGTAATATAACATAGCTAGCCGGATACAACTTGTCCGTTCAAGCAACTATGACCCCTATGCCTAGTTTCCACGCATACCCCGGTCTATTCGGCCGTGTGGGTATTCGGAAACACTCCGCACCTTCGGGTCCGGAGGTTGGAGTGAAAAGGTCTGCCATGACAAATGCTATACAATTCAGCTAGAGTTACATATATCAAGGAAAGTACATAGTCACTTGGACTCAAACACTTCCTCCTCTACACCGTCCAAAAGGCGATCTAACTTACAATCCTGTTGGGAATATTTGGCGGCCACCTCTACTTGGTCATATACTAAACTAACGGGAATTTCTTCCCCATTCGACCCTAGCGGTCCGACACGGGCCATGTGATTAGGATCCAGCTTGGTATATCGCATTTTCACCATGGCCCAGGCCTCTCATGCACCCTCTCGGCAGGCCGATATCTTCCATAGTCAGATACGCCGCCGTGCTCCTTTGAAAAGCTCTACAAGCTTCTCCATACTTCCTGGAGGGGAGGCAGATGGCCATAGGGCCTTAGCAACACTCCGCATCGCCAGCCGAGCCTGTTCGTGCACTTGCGACAGCCCTTGCAGTAGATCACTTGATGATCCGGACACCTCCTCTTTAGGACGGCCTGTCAATATACCTGCAATAATAACTATATCAGTTCCATTTATCTCCGAACTACTCTAAACATAGCTCAGACACATACTGAATATGCCGCCCCGCAGCTTCTTGTTCTCCTTCACGGAGTCGACTAATTGGGCACGCACATCTTTCAATTCTTTGCCCAATGTAGTGTTGGAATCCTAAAGCTTGTTTTTCTCCCCTTTGACTCGGGTCAGTGTGACAATCCCAAAAATTTCATTTGGTTTTTAGCAGAAACCTTGCTGGTTTTTCTTTCTTTTGTCAAATGAGGCCTTTAAAATTTTTTTTAGAAAAAACCATCCTCTTAAGATCTTTTTTGGCAAGGATTGTTATTTCTGTTTCCCTCTTCAAACTTTGGGTTTGATCTTTTAAAAACTACTTCTCTGTTGAATCCCTCTCGAATTATTTTTGGAGTTTAATCTTTTTCTTTTTATAAGAAAACTCTATGAGAATTGGGGATTTTCATATATTGAAAACCACCCATGACTTTGTATTTTTGCCCATGTGGTAAAACCCATTCAAAACCTCCCCTCCTCCTTGTAAACAACCTAAGTCCTCTGTCCCTTCTAAACCAAACAAGTTTTGGATTTCATTTTAATTATTTCACCTCTCAAATCTTTTCTGATCTTTATTTTGAGCCTGAGTCATTTACAAAGCAAGTACCCTATAGCATTTGTATTTGGACCTCAGACCAACTCTACTGGCTAGTCCTTGGTACCCTCAACCTGGAACCATCTTGATCCACTCATCTTATTTTCAAATTTTTCAACTTCCACTCTCTGCAAGTTTGGACCAGATTTGCCAAATTTGGTGAAATTCATATTTCCACTTACCCAAAAATTCCACCAAAAATCAGGCAGCCTTCTGGAGCAATGAGGAGCTACTCCACCAAAAATCAGCCCAAGGAAAAATCCCTTCATGCCTGGATCATTCTGTCGAACACCTTGCATGCACTGTTTCAGTCACTTTCAGTTAAATTCAGATTTCAGTGTTGATCTTCGTCAGTTAAGTTCGGTCACATGCTCACAGTGCCCTTGGCACGTTGCTCGCCGCCTGGCCTGCTTGTCCGGAGCCTCGCACGCGCGCTTGGCACCTTCCTGGCGTCGGTGGCGCCCTGGCCCGTCTGCGCCGGCGTGTCTTGCGGCGGCCGAACCACCGTAGCGGCCGACAGGGAGCAGAACGGCGGCTCAACGCCGTTCAGCGCCGCCCAATCCCCCTGGTGTCTCCGCGTGGCCATCTCCGCGCCAGCGCACGCATGCAGCACCGTCGTCGTGACGCGGCACGCACAGCGCGTGCTCTCTGCCGCCGATGGGCCCGCGCCGCCCCGTTCCGTCGAACTCCCCCTAAGCTACCTAATCCCAACAACACATAAATAGAACCAGGGAGCAACCATGACGACACTCCACCTCTGAAACCTCCCGTGCAACCTCCACGCCGCCGTAATCACCTCGTCGGAGGACCCCGTTCTCGGCAACCGCCTCGGGGCGGCTATATATAGCGCCCCCGAGCCCGCTCTCACTCCCGCACGGCTCCACCACCTCACTACAACCTGCCTGGCCACTGGAGGGGCCTCGAGGAGCCCTTCTTCCTCGACTTCGGCCACCTCCGTCCGCCTCGGGCTCCAGCAGCGTTCACTGCGGTGAGGCCATCTCCGGCGCCCAAACCCCGTCTGCAGCCTTCTTCCACATCTAGTACCCTAACCCCCTCGTCAATTTGATCATTGCAGCCCTCTCCGGCGAACTCCATCCACGCCCGAGACGTCGTCCGCCGGAGCAGGGGCCACCGTCGACACAGTGCACGCCGACGACCACCACCACCACCACCTGACGCGGAATGGCGCCCTGAGCACGGAGGTACCCTCCGATCCCTCTGCCTCGCCGTGGATCGCCGCCGGTGATCGCCGCGGTTCTCTGGCGCCAAAGGCCCTGCCCCGTTTTCAAACCCAACGGGTGGGACTGCCCCGTCAGATTTCTTTTATTTTCGAACCGTTTTCTGAAAGCGCCTTCGGGCAAAAATACGCTTTCTCCTCTGAGCTGGCGTAATTGAGACTGAAGCGTTTTCTGTTTTTATAAAAAGAACCCTGCGAAGTTTCTGTTTCATTACAGATGAGTCCCTGGACAAAAACCTTAATAACTTTTAAACATAAGCATATTTTTGAGTGATTCTTTTTCTGTTCTCTTCAAAATTTTATCTAGTTTTTTATCAGATTTATTTAAGAATTATTTGGATTAATTTCTGTGAACCTCTTGGTATTTACGATAGTGCGTGTATCCTCTTTATACCGTAGATATCGACGGAGGTGACGGGACCGTAAACTTCACCGAGCTAGACTCCGACTACTCTGAACCAGGCAAGCATGTTTGAACTTTTGATATGATGAGTGTCTTGGCATGTTTTGCATTTTAGTTGGTCTCATGGCATGTTGTGAGCATACCGATGAACGTGTTTATCATGCATGGTTGATGCAAGTAAGTTCGATGATCCATACGTTGTTGGATGTGAGTATACGAGGCCATGTGTTGGCAAGGAGATGGGTAAGATGGCAGTGTTGTAGCATGCCAGTCTTATGCCATGCAAGATAACTTCAGTACCAACCCGTATCGGTGTGGTTCCTATCCATTTCCCTTCCCTGTACTACCACATGTGTCTCGCAAGAGATATGGTTTAGTAAGTTGCAAACCGCTTCCCTGGTACACACCAAAAAGGAGAGGCCGGAATGATGGTTCCATGGCCCTGGATTAAAGCCTGTCATCCGGTCAGGGGGCATGGGTGTTTCCGGTTGGGACCGAGAGGGGGGCACCCCTTAGAGCGCGCGTATATAAATTTGATCCCATGCTATTCGAGATTGTGATCTCCCGTCTCAAAAGTTTTTCTTGGACGATGTCTAGGGTGATTCCTGGCATCGAGAGGTTGGATGGGTGTGTACTGGTTAGTTGTGTTTTCTTCTGAAATACCGTAAACGGAACTAGTCCTCGTGACTACGGAAATCCGTTAACTGTGGGAAATTTTTGTACAAACTCTGCAGAGTCATAAATCTTCAAATTATCTTATCCATGTCCAAGTTCCGTGATAACTGACAAGTGCCAGTTTTTGTGACAGATTATCCGGTGGGACACATGAGCGCTAAGTCCGGTTAAATGTTTAATCGTGTGGATGGACTAACCCGGTTATTTTCAAGAGTTGAATATTTATTATGAACATTATTTCCTTGACAGTAAAAGCCCTTTCTGCGATGTCACTTAGACGTCCGAGTGTGGCATTTCTTTTAAGCCCTTTATGTGGTGCCGCTTAGACGCCCGACTGCGGCATTTTCTTTTAAGCCCTTTTTGTGGTGTCGCTTAGACGCCCAACTGCGGCATTTCTTTTAAGCCCTTTATGTGGTGTCGCTTAGATGCCCGACTGCGGCATTTCTTTTAAGCCCTTTATGTGGTGTCGCTTAGATGCCCGACTGCGGCATTTCTTTTTAAGCCCTTTATGTGGTGTCGCTTAGACGCCCGACTGCGGCATTTCTTTTAAGCCCTTTATGTGGTGTCGCATAGACGCCCGACGGTGGCATGATTCTCCTTTTACTTATCTGTTCACCTTTCGTGGCGTCGCTCCAGACACTCGATTGGTTTCCTTTACTTTACTGTTGGGATTTCAGGCGGACTACCGCCGATTCCCTTTTTACTTACCTTGCCTGCTATTATTTCAATTATGCATTGGTAAATTAATCATGACGCACTCATGCATGCATTTGTTATATCTCACGTCCGAACTGTCTTGCGAGTACTTTCAAAGTACTCACTGGCTTGTTGATTTGGCCAGATGCTGACGAAGGTGATCTCATGGATAAAGAGTTCGATAGTGAGTCCGACGCCTAGAGGAATCTCAGTCAGTCTCGTGCGACCCTGGACTTGGTCACTGTATTATAACCGCTTCCGCAACCCGAATAGATTCATCGAGCCTCACTCCGACGCTCGATGAGATGCTAGTTTGAGAGCCAAGTTATCTCACTCCCCACTGTATTATTCCACCATCACTTTATCCTCGAGTCAGTAGTATGCCACCACACCATTGTGTCATATCCGCCATTATGTATAATTATTGGCGCGCTTGTAATAAATTGTTGAGCACCCTTAGCTCAACCCTGTAAAATATTTTATGCTACTGGCTTATTGTATCAAGAGTTTGTCGACCAGTGAGGAGGATTTTCTCTCACACTGGACTTAAAGATTGGTTTCTCAATAAAAAAATTATTGGAAAACCGGTCCTGACAAGCTTGGTACCAGAGCCAGGCTGACTGTAAGAAGCCACTAGGTGCGATCGCTAATTGATTATTAGCATGTTAGAGCTAATTTGTATCTTTGCAATTGTAGTCATTTTTTTCTGACAGTCAGCATATATTTATGATCTGACCATTCAGAATTCTTGACTACTTTTGTAGATGGCCGACAACAGCTGCGAGTCTCAGTCCTCCGCCAACGTACCCGATGGGTTCGTCAAGCTTCTATCCTTCATCGTTCAGGTCGCGATGGGGCCATCTGTGTGCCCAGTCGTCTCTCTCTGTCAGCACAAAGTCAGCGACAGTCTGACCATGCACCAGGCCTCGGTGCAATTCAGGGGAGGGCGTGGTGAGTTACGCCGCTTCCGGTTCGTGGGAAGAGCCATGCCCATGGAGAAGCATGCTATCCAGATGGCAGCCCGCGAGTCGATAGCTCGCCTCAGGGATGTCCTTCCCGTGATGAAGGCTCGTCGTTACCGCTATCTTCCATGCCACGTGCCCTACACCTGTCACTACGCATACTCCTGCCCACAGGAGAACGCGACGAGGCCTTTGAGATGCTTATTGAGTATCTTCGGGCCCTGGAGGCCGCCTTCGACAACTTGGTGGACGACTTCGTGGCCGCCCGCATGGACTCAGTCCATGGCTGTGCTGCCAACAGGAGGGAGCTCCTGCCCACATCACCGCCATTGACTTATGCCTCATCATCTGCATCTTATGCGCCTGCTCGTCGCCTGCCTTCTACTGAGGAGTTCAACCAAGTCACTGCGCCCACTCTAGCGCGCACTGCACCGCCACTCACGCCGACTCCTATTCGTGTTATTCCACCCCTGGCTCCCGCTCCATCTACTCGGCGCAGCACTACTCGTATGGAGCCTATTAGCAAGGAGGAAGTCGAGTCCCCAGCCTCGCTACGCCTCACCCTTGGCAGGGCCAAGGACATCATCAACATCTCCTACTAAGTACGCTTAGCCGTCACGCGATGTATCGCCATGTAAGATATGGGAAGTAGCCTGTTTGCGCATCATGTAGGAAGTGGAGGAGTGCACTAGCCTAAATAACATGTCAGGGTTATGTACGCATATCCTGAGTGGTGTATTATATAATTATCGCCCGCGTGTAAGATACGTAATGAGCAGTCTTTCTCCGTGCACAAATTAAATTGTTTTCCCTTAAGCAATCTTGGCTATTTTGATTTATTTGCCAACCTTGTGTTTTTATGGAATTAAATTTTGGCACCCCTTTTCGTTTTTCTTATGGGTTTTACAAAATATATCCCCAGAGTGAACTCGTCCTTGGACTCGCTCCATGCCAGCTCAGCCAGAGGAAAATTATGGCACTCAACCGGACAACAATTTTGCACAAGGGCAGTCGAGTCAATATCATGACACTCAACCAGGCAACAATTTCACTCAAGGTCAATCAACTCAACAGGGCAGTGAAACGGCACTTGCTCAAATGTGCCGCCTTTATGAACAAAGTCAGCAACAACATCGGGAAATGATGAACCAAGTCATCAACATGAGAAATCACCATGGGCAGTATCAACAGCATTCCAAGTTATCTGAGCTACAGAAGACGCGTCCCCCAACATTTTCTCATACTGATAAGCTGTTGGAAATATGCCCTAGAGGCAATAATAAATTGATTATTATTATATTTCCTTGTTCATGATAATCGTTTATTTTCCATGCTAGAATTGTATTGATAGGAAACTCAGATACATGTGTGGATACATAGACAACACCATGTCCCTAGTAAGCCTCTAGTTGACTAGCTCGTTGATCAATAGATGGTTACGGTTTCCTGACCATGGACATTGGATGTCATTGATAACAGGATCACATCATTAGGAGAATGATGTGATGGACAAGACCCAATCCTAAGCCTAGCACAAGATCATGTAGTTCGTATGCTAAAGCTTTTATAATGTCAAGTATCATTTCCTTAGACCATGAGATTGTGCAACTCCCGGATACCGTAGGAATGCTTTGGGTGTGCCAAACGTCACAACGTAACTGGGTGGCTATAAAGGTGCACTACGGGTATCTCCGAAAGTGTCTGTTGGGTGGCACGAATCGAGATTGGGATTTGTCACTCCGTATGACGGAGAGGTATCTCTGGGCCCACTCGGTAGGACATCATCATAATGTGCACAATGTGATCAAGGAGTTGATCACGGGATGATGTGTTATGGAACGAGTAAAAGAGACTTGCCGGTAACGAGATTGAACAAGGTATCGGAATACCGACGATCGAATCTCGGGCAAGTATCGTACCGATAGACAAAGGGAATTGTATACGGGATTGATTAAGTCCTTGACATCGTGGTTCATCCGATGAGATCATCGTGGAACATGTGGGAGCCAACATGGGTATCCAGATCCCGCTGTTGGTTATTGACCGGAGAACATCTCGGTCATGTCTGCATGTCTCCCGAACCCGTAGGGTCTACACACTTAAGGTTCGATGACGCTAGGGTTATAAAGGAAGCTTGTATGTGGTTACCGAATGTTGTTCGGAGTCCCGGATGAGATCCCGGACGTCACGAGGAGTTCCGGAATGGTCCGGAGGTAAAGATTTATATATAGGAAGTCCTATTTCGTCCATCGGGACAAGTTTCAGGGTAATCAGTATTGTACCGGGACCACCGGAGGGGTCCCGGGGGCCCACCGGGTGGGGCCACCTATCCCGGAGGGTCCCATGGGCTGAAGTGGGAAGGGATCCAGCCCAAAGTGGGCTGGGGCGCCACTTCCCCTAAGGCCCATGCGCCTAGGGTGAAGGGGGAACCCTAAAGGAAGAGTCCCAAGGGGGTAAGGCACCTCCTAGGTGCCTTGGGGGGGAGGGAATCCTCCCCTGGCCGCCGCCCCCTAGGAGATTGGGTCTCCTAGGGCAGGCGCACCCCCCCCCTCTTGGGATCCCTATATATAGTGGGGGTAGAGGGCCTCTTGAGACACACCTTTTGCCTTTGGTGCAGCCCCTCCCTCTCCCAAGTTCTTCTCCTCTCTTGCGGTGCTTGGCGAAGCCCTGCTGGATTGCCACGCTCCTCCATCATCACCACGCCATTGTGCTGCTGCTGGATGGAGTCTTCCTCAACCTCTCCCTCTCTCCTTGCTGGATCAAGGCATGGGAGACGTCACCGGGCTGTACGTGTGTTGAACGCGGAGGTGCTGTCCGTTCGGCACTAGGATCATCGGTGATCTGAATCACGACGAGTATGACTCCATCAACCCCGTTCACTTGAACGCTTCCGCTTAGCGATCTACAAGGGTATGTAGATGCACTCTCCTTCCCCTCGTTGCTGGTTTCTCCATAGATAGATCTTGGTGACACGTAGGAAAATTTTGAATTTCTGCTACGTTCCCCAACAGTGGCATCATGAGCTAGGTCTATTGCGTAGATTCTTTGCACGAGTAGAACACAAAATAGTTGTGGGCGTTGATTTTGTTCGATATGCTTACCGTTACTAGTCAATCTTGTTTCGGCGGCATTGTGGGATGAAGCGGCCCGGACCGACCTTACACGTACTCTTACGTGAGACAGGTTCCACCGACTGACATGCACTTGATGCATAAGGTGGCTAGCGGGTGCCAGTCTCTCCCACTTTAGTCGGAACGGATTCGATGAAAAGGGTCCTTATGAAGGGTAAATAGCAATTGGCATATCACGTTGTGGTTTTGCGTAGGTAAGAAACATTCTTGCTAGATACCCATAGCAGCCACGTAAAACATGCAACAACAATTAGAGGACGTCTAACTTGTTTTTGCAGGGTATGCTATGTGATGTGATATGGCCAAGAAGAATGTGATGAATGATATGTGATGTATGAAATTGATCATGTTCTTGTAATAGGATTCACGACTTGCATGTCGATGAGTATGACAACCGGCAGGAGCCATAGGAGTTGTCTTTATTTATTGTATGACCTGCGTGTCATTGAACAACGCCATGTAATTACTTTACTTTATTGCTAACCGGTAGCCATAGTAGTAGAAGTAATAGTTGGCGTGACAACTTCATGGAGACACGATGATGGAGATCATGGTGTCATGCCGGTGACAATGATGATCATGGAGCCCCGAAGATGGAGATCAAAAGGAGCAAAATAATATTGGCCATATCATGTCACCTTTTGATTGCATGTGATGTTCATCATGTTTATGCATCTTGTTTACTTAGAACGACGGTAGTAAATAAGATGATCCCTCATAAACAATTTCAAGAATGTGTTCTCCCCTAACTGTGCACCGTTGCTACAGTTCGTCGTTTCGAAGCACCATGTGATGATCGGGTGTGATAGATCCTTACGTTCACATACAACGGGTGTAAGACAGTTTTACACATGCAAAACACTTAGGGTTAACTTGACGAGCCTAGCATGTACAGACATGGCCTCGGAACACAGAAGACCGAAAGGTCGAGCATGAGTCGTATGGTAGATACGATCAACATGAAGATGTTTACCGACGTTGACTAGTCCGTCTCACGTGATGATCGGACACGGCCTAGTTGACTCGGATCATGTAATCACTTAGATAACTAGAGGGATGTCTATCTGAGTGGGAGTTCATAAGATGAACTTAATTATCCTGAACATAGTCAAAAAGATTTTGCAAATTATGTCGTAGCTCGCGCTTTAGTACTACTGTTTTAGATGTGATCCTAGAGAAAATATAGTTGAAAGTTGACAGTAGCAATTATGCGGACAGTAGAAGGCTTATGTCCTTAATGCACCGCTCGGTGTGCTGAACCTCGAACGTGGTCTGTGGATGTTGCGAACATCCGACATACACGTGTTGATGACTACATGATAGTTCGGTAATGTTAAATGGTTTAGAATTGAGGCACCGAAGACATTTTTGAAATGTCGCGGAACATGTGAGATGTTTCGAGGGCTGAAATTGGGATTTCAGGCTAGTGCCCACGTCAATAGGTATAAGACCTCCGACGATTTTCTTAGCCTGCAAACTAAGGGAGAAAAGCTCAATCATTGAGCTTGTGCTCAAATTGTCTGAGTACAACAATCACTTGAATCGAGTGGGAGTTGATCTTCCAGATAAGATAGTGATGTTTCTCCAAAGTCATTGCCACCAAGCTGCTAGAGCTTCGTGATGAACTATAACATATCAGGGATAGATATGATGATCCTTGAAATATTCGCGATGTTTGACACCGCGAAAGTAGAAATCAAGCAGGAGCATCAATTGTTGATGGTTAGTAAAACCACTAGTTTCAAGAAGGGCAAGGGCAAGAAGGGATACTTCATGAAACGACAAATCAGCTGCCGCTCTAGTGAAGAAACCCAAGGTTGAACCTAAACCCGAGACTAAGTGCTTCTGTAATAAGGGGAACAGCTACTGGAGCAGAATTACCCTAGATACTTGGTAGATGAGAAGGTTGTCGATAGAAGTATATTGGATATACATTATGTGAATGTGTACTTTACTAGTACTCCTAGTAGCATCAGGGTATTAGATACCGGTTCGATTGCTAAGTGTTAGTAACTCGAAATAAAAGCTACGGAATAAACGGAGACTAGCTAAAGGTGAGCTGACGAGATGTGTTGGAAGTGCTTCCAAGGTTGATCAAGCATCGCATGCTCCCTCTACCATCGAGATTGGTGTTAAACCTGAATAATTGTTATTTGGTGTTTGCGTTGAAGCATAGACATGATTGGATTATGTCTATCGCAATACGATTATTCATTTAAGGAGAATAATGGTTACTCTATTTTTGAATAATACCTTCAATGGTCTTGCACCTAGAATGAATGGTTTATTGAATCTCGATCATAGTGATACACATGATCATGCCAAAAGATATAAGATAGTAATGATAGTACCACCCACTTGTGGCACTGCCATGTAAGTCATATTGGTGTAAAACGCATGAAGAAGCTCCATGTTGATGGATCTTTGAACTCACTCATTTCTGAAAAGATTGAGACATGTGAACCATGTCCGTTGGTATATACGCATGAAGAAACTCCATGCAGATGGACCATTTGGACTCACTTGTTTTTGAATCACTTGAGATATGCAAATCATACCACATGGGCAAGATGACTGAAAGCTTCGGTTTCAGTAAAATGGAACAAGAAAGCAACTTGTTGGAAGTAACACATTTTGATGTGTGAAGTCCAATGAGTGCTGAGGCACGCAGTGGATATCGTTATGCTCTTACTTCACAGATGATTTGAGTAGATACTGAGCATATTTACTTGATGAAACACAAGTCTGAATTATTGAATGGTTCAAGTAATTTCAGAGTGAAGTTGAATATCGTCGTGACAAGAGGATAAAATATCTATGATATGATCATAGAGATGAATATCTGAGTTGCGAGTTTGGTACACAATTGAGACATTGTGAAAATTGTTTCACGACTAGTACCGCCTGGAACACCATAGTGTGATGGTGTGTCCGAACATCATAACTGCACCCTATTGGATATGGCGCGTACCATGATGTCTCTTATCGAATTACCACTATCGTTCATGGGTTAGGCATTAGAGACAACCGCACTCACTTTGAATAGGGCACCACGCAAATCCGTCGAGACAACACCGTATGAACTATGGTTTAGAGAAACCTAAGCTATTGTTTCTTAAAAGTTTGGGGTCACGACGCTTATGTGAAAAAGTTTCAGGCTGATAAGCTCGAACCCAAAGCGGATAAATGCATCTTCATAGGACACCCAAAAACAGTTGGGTATACCTCCTGTCTCAGATCCGAAAGCAATAGGGATTGTTTCTAGAATCGGGTCCTTTCTCAAGGAAAGGTTTCTCTCGAAAGAATTGAGTGGGAGGATGGTGGAGACTTGATGAGGTTATTGAACCGTCACTTCAACTAGTGTGTAGCAGGGCACAGGAATTGTTCCTATGGCACCTACACCAATTGAAGTGGAAGCTTATGATAGTGATCATGAGACTTCGGATCAAGTCACTCCCAAACCTTGTAGGATGACAAGGATGCGTACTACTTCAGAGTGGTACGTAATCCTGTCTTGGAAGTCATATTGCTAGACAACAATGAACCTACAAGCTATGAAGAAGCGATGGTGGGCCCGGATTTCGATGAATGGCTCGAGGCCATAAAATCCGAGAGAGGATCCATGTATGAAAACAAAGTGTAGACTTTGGCAGAACGGCTCGATGGTCGTGAGGCTGTTGAGTACAGATGGATTTTAAAAGGAAGACGGACAATGATGGTAAATGTCACCATTAAGAAAGCTCGACTTGTCGTTAAGATGTTTCCCGACAAGTTCAAGGAGTTGACTGCGATGAGGCTTTCTCACTCGTAGCGATGCTAAGAGTCTGTTGGAATTATGTTAGCGATTACTGCATTATTTATGAAATTGTGCAGATAGGATGTCAAAACATTGTTTCCTCGATGATTTTCTTGAGGAAAGGTTGTATGTGATACAGCCAGAAGGTTTTGTCAATCCTGAAAGATGCTAATAAGTATGCAAAGCTCCAGCAATCCTTCTAAGGACTGGAGTAAGCATCTCGGAGTTGGAATGTACGCTTTGATGAGATGATCAAAGATTTGGGTTTATGCAAAAGTTTATGAGAAACTTGTATTTCCAAAGAAGTGAGTGGGAGCACTATAGAATTTCTGATGAGTATATGTTATTGACATATTGTTGATCAGAAATGATGTAGAATTTCTGGAAAGCATATAGGGTTATTTGAAGAGTGTTTTCAATGAAAAACCTGGATTAAGCTACTTAAACATTGAGCGTCAAGATCTATAAGGATAGATCAAAATCGCTTAATAGTACTTTCAAATGAATACATACCGTGACAAGATTTTGAAGGAATTCAAAATAGATCAGCAAAGAAGGAGTTCTTGGCTGTATTACACGCATGAGTATTGAGTAAGACTCAAGACCTGACCACGGCAGAAGAGAGAGAAAGGACGAAGGTCGCCGCCTATGCTTTAGTCGTAGGCTCTAAAGTATGCTATGTTATGTACCGCACCTGAAGTGTGCCAAACCATGAGTCAGTCAAGGGGTACAAGAGTAATCCAGGAATGGATCACAGGACAACGGTCAAGGTTATCCTTAGTAACTAGTGGGCTAAGGAATTTTCTCGATTATGGAGGTGGAAAAGAGTTCATCGTAAAGGGTTACGCCAATGCAAACTTTGACACTAATCCAGATTATACTAAGTAGTAAATTGGATTCGTATAGTAAAACAGTTATTTGGAATAGTTCCAAATAGAGCGTGGTAACTGCATCTAGGAGATGACATAGAGATTTGTAAAGCACACACGGATCTGAAAGGTTCAGACCCGTTGACTATAACATCTCTCACAAGCATAACATGATCAAACAAAAAAAACTCATTGAGTGTTAATCACATAGTAATGTGAACTAGATTATTGACTCTAGTAAACTCTTTGGGTGTTAGTCACATGGGGATGTGACCTTGGGTGTTGGAATCATTGCAATCACATATCGATGTGAACTGGATTATTGACTCTAGTGCAAGTGGGAGACTGTTGGAAATATGCCCTAGAGGCAATAATAAATTGATTATTATTATATTTCCTTGTTCATGATAATCGTTTATTTTCCATGCTAGAATTGTATTGATAGGAAACTCAGATACATGTGTGGATACATAGACAACACCATGTCCCTAGTAAGCCTCTAGTTGACTAGCTCGTTGATCAATAGATGGTTACGGTTTCCTGACCATGGACATTGGATGTCATTGATAACGGGATCACATCATTAGGAGAATGATGTGATGGACAAGACCCAATCCTAAGCCTAGCACAAGATCATGTAGTTCGTATGCTAAAGCTTTTATAATGTCAAGTATCATTTCCTTAGACCATGAGATTGTGCAACTCCCGGATACCGTAGGAATGCTTTGGGTGTGCCAAATGTCACAACGTAACTGGGTGGCTATAAAGGTGCACTACGGGTATCTCCGAAAGTGTCTGTTGGGTGGCACGAATCGAGATTGGGATTTGTCACTCCGTATGACGGAGAGGTATCTCTGGGCCCACTCGGTAGGACATCATCATAATATGCACAATGTGATCAAGGAGTTGATCACGGGATGATGTGTTATGGAACGAGTAAAAGAGACTTGCCGGTAACGAGATTGAACAAGGTATCGAAATACCAACGATCGAATCTCGGGCAAGTATCGTACCTATAGACAAAGGGAATTGTATACGGGATTGATTAAGTCCTTGACATCGTGGTTCATCCGATGAGATCATCGTGGAACATGTGGGAGCCAACATGGGTATCTAGATCCCGCTGTTGGTTATTGACCGGAGAACATCTCGGTCATGTCTGCATGTCTCCCGAACCCGTAGGGTCTACACACTTAAGGTTCGATGACGCTAGGGTTATAAAGGAAGCTTGTATGTGGTTACCGAATGTTGTTCGGAGTCCCGGATGAGATCCCAGACATCACGAGGAGTTCCGGAATGGTCCGGAGGTAAAGATTTATATATAGGAAGTCCTATTTCGTCCATCGGGACAAGTTTCGGGGTAATCAGTATTGTACCGGGACCACCGGAGGGGTCCCGGGGGCCCACCGGGTGGGGCCACGTATACCGGAGGGTCCCATGGGCTGAAGTGGGAAGGGATCCAGCCCAAAGTGGGCTGGGGCGCCACTTCCCCTAAGGCCCATGCGCCTAGGGTGAAGGGGGAACCCTAAAGGAAGAGTCCCAAGGGGGTAAGGCACCTCCTAGGTGCCTTGGGGGGGAGGGAATCCTCCCCTGGCCGCCGCCCCCTAGGAGATTGGATCTCCTAGGGCAGGCGCACCCCCCCCTTGGGATCCCTATATATAGTGGGGGTAGAGGGCCTCTTGATACACACCTTTTGCCTTTGGTGCAGCCCCTCCCTCTCCCAAGTTCTTCTCCTCTCTTGCGGTGCTTGGCGAAGCCCTGCTGGATTGCCACGCTCCTCCATCATCACCACGCCGTTGTGCTGCTGCTGGATGGAGTCTTCCTCAACCTCTCCCTCTCTCCTTGCTGGATCAAGGCATGGGAGACGTCACCGGGCTGTACGTGTGTTGAACGCGGAGGTGCTGTCCGTTCGGCACTAGGATCATCGGTGATCTGAATCACGACGAGTACGACTCCATCAACCCCGTTCACTTGAACGCTTCCGCTTAGCGATCTACAAGGGTATGTAGATGCACTCTCCTTCCCCTCGTTGCTGGTTTCTCCATAGATAGATCTTGGTGACACGTAGGAAAATTTTGAATTTCTGCTACGTTCCCCAACATAAGCCTCTTGAGGCCGAAGACTGGCTTCGAGACATGGAGAGAAAATTAAATATTGCACAATGTTCAGACCTCGAAAAGGTACTATATGCTCCGCACTATCTCACAGGAGCAGCCGCATCTTGGTGGGAAAATTTCCTGCACATGCATCCCAACGAAAATAATATAACCTGGGATGATTTCAAGGAAGGCTTCCGTGGCGCGCACATTCCAAAGAGTATTATGAAAATCAAAAAGAGAGAATTCGAGGACCTCAAACAATGGAACATGAGAGTGTCAGATTACAACGATCAATTTACTCCATTATCTCGATACGCCAATGAAGATCGTATGTCTGAGAGCAAGAAAATGGAGAAATTCCTTGACGGTCTAGCGCCCGCGCTTAAATGCCAACTGGTCGTGCATACTTTTCCAGATTTTAAAACATTGGTGGATAAAGCCATTACTCTGGAAAATGAGAGACGCAGTTTGGAAGATTTCTGCAAGCGAAAAAGGGACCAGACTAACCAGGCTCGCAATCACCGAAGCAAAACAAACTTTCAAAAAGGTGGGACACACAAACCTTCGTCCAACACCTCATGTCCAATCAAGAATTTCCATGCAAGGGACAAGGAGTTCACCTATCACCCCGGCGTTACTTGTTACGCCTGTGGAGAAGAAGGACACTATGCCAAGCAGTGTCCGAAGCCTAGAAACTCAGCACCAAAGCCGAACAACGGCAGCAATAATACAGCGCCCAAGCGAAACAATTTCAATCCCAACAATAACCACAGGAAGGGTCATCTGAACCACGTAACCAAAGAGGAGGCACAAAATGCTCCGGATATCGTACTCAGTATGTTTCCTGTCAACACAATACCTGCAATGGTTTTGTTTGATTCTGGAGCTTCTCACTCTTTTATTTCGAAAAGTTTTGCTTTGCAAAATAATTTTTTGATGCTTCCTTTGGAAAAATCCATGATCATCAAGTCCCCTGGGATTCAGCAAGTCACTCAGAGTTACTGTCAAGATGTGGTTATTGAGTTCAAAGGATTGAAGTTTCACGCAAACCTTATTGTGTTGGAAAATAAAGGACTGGATGTCATCCTCGGGATGGACTGGCTAACCACCAACAAAGGTTTCATTGACTGTTTCAACCGGACCGTAATCCTCACGCATCACCTCGGGAAAACAATAAGGGTATCCGCCAAGGAAAGAAAAATACCCCGGCAACCGAGATTAAATAAGGTGGATGTTTCTGAGCTAAACAAGGTTCCAGTAGTATGTGAATTTCCAGACGTTTTTCCCGAAGAGCTTCCAGGCATGCCACCAGACCGAGAGATAGAATTCAGCATTGAGTTAGCACCAGGAACCACCCCCATATACAAGAAACCATACAGAATGGCACCATCCGAGTTGGTCGAATTGAAGAAACAAATAAAGGAATTACTGGACAAAGGATACATTCGAGCCAGTTCCTCACCTTGGGGATCACCTATTTTATTTGCCAAAAAGAAAGACAGAACACTGAGGTTGTGTATTGACTACCGAGCCCTTAACATGGTCACGGTCAAGAACAAATACCCGATGCCAAGGATAAATGATTTATTCGATCAGCTCGCTCAGGCCAAGGTATTCTCAAAAATTGACCTGAGGTCAGGATACCATCAACTGAAGGTACGAACAGAAGACATCCCCAAGACAGCCTTCACCTCCAGATATGGACTGTATTAGTTCACCATAATGCCATTTGGGTTAACAAACGCCCCCGCATATTTTGTTCACCTCATGAACAAAGTATTTATGAAATTTGTGGACAAGTTCGTTGTGGTATTCATCGACGATATTCTGGTATACTCCAAGACACCAGAAGAGCACGCGGAACATCTCAGAATTGTACTAGGCGAACTCAGGAAACATCAATTGTATGCCAAGTTCAGCAAGTGCGAATTTTGGCTAAAGCAAGTAGGCTTTCTAGGCCATGTGCTGACCCAAGACAGTATCGCAGTAGACCCGAAAAAAGTCAAGGCCGTACTTGGCTGGAAGTCACCAGCCAGTGTAACGGACATACAAAGTTTCTTGGGAATGGCAGGATATTACCGCAGATTTATTGAAGGATTCTCCACCATCACCAAGCCTATGACACAGTTACTCAAGAAACACAAGAAGTTTGAATGGACAGAAGCCTGCGAGAAAAGTTTCCAAGAGCTAAAGCGGAAATTAACGACAGCACCAGTATTAATTGTGCCGGACATACACAAGAATTTTGAAGTATATTGTGATGCGTCCAGAAAAGGTCTCGGGTGTGTATTGATGCAAGAAGGCAAGGTTGTCGCCTAGGCTTCAAGGCAGCTTCGCAAGCATGAGGAAAATTATCCCACTCATGACCTAGAGATGGCAGCCGTCATTCATGCACTTAAAGAATGGAGGCACTTCCTACTTGGAAATCGATGTGAAATATATACGGACCATAAAAGTCTCAAATATATTTTCACGCAGCCAGAACTGAATTTACGGCAACGACGCTGGTTGGAATTGGTAAAGGATTATGATGTTGGTATCCACTACCATCCAGGTAAAGCAAATGTAGTAGCCGATGCCCTTAGTCGGAACCCCGGCTCCGACGAAAGCAGTCTGCAAAGCTTGAGACCCGAGTTCCAACTGGAATTTGCCAAACTCAACTTATTAATGGTAGCGGAAGGCACCATGACAAACTTGGCAATACAACCCGACCTTGTGGAGAAAATCAAAGGAGCTCAACCTGGTCACCCCAGCATAGAAGGCATCAAAAGAAAGGTGAGTAAGGGCAAAGCCTCGGAATTCGTCGTAGACGATGGAGGAATATTATGGTATGGGGAAAGACTCTGCGTGCCAGACATAGAAGACCTTAAACAGCAAATTTTAGCTGAAGCCCACACCGCCCCGTACTCAATCCACCCGGGAGGAACCAAAATGTATAAAGATATTCAGGAAAGATTTTGGTGGCACGGTATGAAGAGAGACATAGCCACTTCCATTGCATGTTGCGACTCTTGCCAACGCATTAAAGCTGAGCATCAGAGACCAGCCGGATTACTGCAACCAAACAAAATACCTGAGTGGAAATGGGATGAAATAGGGATGGATTTCATTGTCGGACTACCTCGGTCATGACACGGAAATGATGCCATATGGGTCATCACCGACAGATTAACCAAGGTGGCACACTTTATTCCAGTAAAGATGACCCACACCACTCAGAGGCTTGCCAGGATATATCTCTCCCGTATAGTTTGTTTGCATGGTGTTCCGAAGACCATAATATCTGACAGAGGCACTCAGTTCGTCTCGAGATTTTGGGATCATTTACAACAGGCTCTGGGAACTCAACTAGCCTTCAGTATAGCATACCACCCCTAGACAGATGGACAGACAGAACGCGTAAACCAGATTTTAGAGGACATGCTGAGAGCATGTGCCCTCACATATGGAGCCAGTTGGGAAGAGAGCCTGCCATATGCCGAGTTCGCGTACAACAACAGTTACCAGGCCAGCCTGCAAATGGCACCATTTGAGGCTTTGTATGGACGGAGATGTCGTACCCCGTTAAATTGGTCAGAAACTGGAGACAGACGTATCTTCGGACCAGACATGCTCAGAGAAGCCGAGGAAAAGGTCAAGCTAATCAAAAATAGACTCAAGACCGCTCAAAGCCGACAGAAGAGTTATTACGATCAGAAGCATCGTGGGGTGAACTTCGAACCCGGTGAATTCGTATACCTACGACTATCCCCTATGAGAGGGTTACAACGATTCAAAATAAAAGGAAAGCTAGCGCCAAGATTCATTGGACCATTCTGTATAGTGGCCCGAAAAGGCACAGTAGCATATCAGCTAGACTTACCTAAGGAACTGTCAGATATCCACAACGTGTTCCATGTTTCGCAGTTAAGAAAGTGCGTAAGCAACCCAGAGAAACAAGTATCCCATGAGAGCATTGACGTGCAACAAGACCTCACTTATAGGGAACGTCTCGTGAAGATATTAGAGGAGTCTGAAAGGAGGACCCGACAGAAGACCATTAAATTTTTCAGAGTTCAGTGGAGCAATCACACTGACAGCGAAGCAACTTGGGAAAGAGAGGATTTTCTTCGAGCAGAGCATCCGCACTTATTTATGGAACAGCTAAAATCTCGGGGACGAGATTTTTCCTAAGGGGGTAGGTGTTGTAACACTCCCAAAAATTTCATTTGGTTTTTAGCAGAAACCTTGCTGGTTTTTCTTTCTTTTGTCAAATGAGGCCTTTAAAAAAATTAGAAAAAACCATCCTCTTAAGATCTTTTTGGGCAAGGATTGTTATTTCTGTTTCCCTCTTCAAACTTTGGGTTTGATCTTTTAAAAACTACTTCTCTGTTGAATCCCTATCTAATTATTTTTGGAGTTTAATCTTTTTCTTTTTATAAGAAAACTCTATGAGAATTGGGGATTTTCATATATTGAAAACCACCCATGACTTTGTATTTTTGCCCATGTGGTAAAACCCATTCAAAACCTCCCCTCCTCCTTGTAAACAACCTAAGTCCTCTGTCCCTTCTAAACCAAACAAGTTTTGGATTTCATTTTAATTATTTCACCTCTCAAATCTTTTCTGATCTTTATTTTGAGCCTGAGTCATTTACAAAGCAAGTACCCTATAGCATTTGTATTTGGACCTCAGACCAACTCTAATGGCTAGTCCTTGGTACCCTCAACCTGGAACCATCTTGATCCACTCATCTTATTTTCAAATTTTTCAACTTCCACTCTCTGCAAGTTTGGACCAGATTTGCCAAATTTGGTGAAATTCATATTTCCACTTACCCAAAAATTCCACCAAAAATCAGGCAGCCTTCTGGAGCAATGAGGAGCTACTCCACCAAAAATCAGCCCAAGGAAAAATCCCTTCATGCCTGGATCATTCTGTCGAACACGTTGCATGCACTGTTTCAGTCACTTTCAGTTAAATTCAGATTTCAGTGTTGATCTTCGTCAGTTAAGTTCAGTCACATGCTCACAGTGCCCTTGGCACGTTGCTCGCCGCCTGGCCTGCTTGTCCGGAGCCTCGCATGCGCGCTTAGCACCTTCCTGGCGTGGGTGGCACCCTGGCCCGCCTGCGCCGGCGTGTCTTGCGGCGGCCGAACCACCATAGCGGCCGACAGGGAGCAGAACGGCGGCTCAACGCCGTTCAGCGCCGCCCAATCCCCCTGGTGGCTCCGCGTGGCCATATCCGCGCCAACGCACGCATGCAGCACCGTCGTCGTGGCGCGGCACGCACAGTGCGTGCTCTCTGCCGCCGACGGGCCCGCGCCGCCCCGTTCCGTCGAACTCCCCCTAAGCTACCTAATCCCAACACGGTTAGCACATAAACAGAACCAGGGAGCAACCACGACGACACTCCACCTCTGAAACCTCCCGTGCAACCTCCACGCCGCCGTAATCACCTCGCCGGAGGACCCCATTCTCGGCAACCGCCTCGGGGCGGCTATATATAGCGCCCCCGAGCCCGCTCTCACTCCCGCACGGCTCCACCACCTCACTACAACCTGCCTGGCCACTGGAGGGGCCTCGAGGAGCCCTTCTTCCTCGACACCGGCCACCTCCGTCCGCCTCGGGCTCCAGCAGCGTTCACTGCGGTGAGGCCATCTCCGGCGCCCAAACCCCGTCTGCAGCCTTCTTCCACATCTAGTACCCTAACCCCCTCGTCAATTTGATCATTGCAGCCCTCTCCGGCGAACTCCATCCATGCCCGAGACGTCGTCCGCCGGAGCAGGGGCTACCGTCGACACAGTGCACGCCGACGACCACCACCACCACCACCCGACGCGGAATGGCGCCCTGAGCATGGAGGTACCCTCCGATCCCTCTGCCTCGCCGTGGATCGCCGCCGGCGATCGCCGCGGTTCTCTGGCGCCAAAGGCCCTGCCCCGTTTTCAAACCCGACAGGTGGGACCGCCCTGTCAGATTTCTTTTATTTTCGAACCGTTTTCTGAAAGCGCCTTCGGGCAAAAATACGCTTTCTCCTCTGAGCTGGCGTAATTGAGACTGAAGCGTTTTCTGTTTTTATAAAAAGAACCCTGGGAAGTTTCTGTTTCATTACAGATGAGTCCCTGGATGAAAACCTTAATAACTTTTAAACAGAAGCATATTTTTGAGTGATTCTTTTTCTGTTCTCTTCAAAATTTTGTCTAGTTTTTTATCAGATTTATTTAAGAATTATTTGGATTAATTTCTGTGCACCTCTTGGTATTTACGATAGTGCGTGTATCCTCTTTATACCGTAGATATCGACGGAGGTGACGGGACCGTAAACTTCACCGAGCTAGACTCCGACTACTCTGAACCAGGCAAGCATGTTTGAACTTTTGATATGATGAGTGTCTCGGCATGTTTTGCATTTTAGTTGGTCTCATGGCATGTTGTGAGCATACCGATGAACGTGTTTATCATGCATTGTTGATGCAAGTAAGTTCGATGATCCATACGTTGTTGGATGTGAGTATACGAGGCCATGAGTTGGCAAGGAGATGGGTAAGATGGCAGTGTTGTAGCATGCCAGTCTTATGCCATGCAAGTTAACTTCAGTACCAACCTGTATCAGTGTGGTTCCTATCCATTTCCCTTCCCTGTACTACCACATGTGTCTCGCAAGAGATATGGTTTAGTAAGTTGCGAACCGCTTCCCCGGTACACACCAAAAAGGAGAGGCCGGAATGATGGTTCCATGGCCCTGGATTAAAGCCAGTCATCCGGTTAGGGGGCATGGGTGTTTCCGGTTGGGACCGAGAGGGAGGCACCCCTTAGAGCGCGCGTATATAAATTTGATCCCATGCTATTCGACATTGTGATCTCCCCGTCTCAAAAGTTATTCTTGGACGATGTCTAGGGTGATTCCTGGCATCGAGAGGTTGGATGGGTGTGTACTGGTTAGCTGTGTTTTCTTCTGAAATACCGTAAACGGAACTAGTCCTCGTGACTACGGAAATCCGTTAACTGTGGGAAATTTTTGTACAAACTCTGCAGAGTCATAAATCTTCAAATTATCTTATCCATGTCCAAGTTCCGTGCTAACTGACAAGTGCCAGTTTTGGTGACAGATTATCCGGTGGGACACCTGAGCGCTAAGTCCGGTTAAATGTTTAATCCTGTGGATGGACTAACCCGGTTATTTTCAATAGTTGAATATTTATTATGAACATTATTTCCTTGACAGTAAAAGCCCTTTCTGCGATGTCGCTTAGACGTCCGACTGTGGCATTTCTTTTAAGCCCTTTATGTGGTGTCGCTTAGACGCCCGACTGCGGCATTTTCTTTTAAGCCCTTTTTGTGGTGTCGCTTAGACGCCCGACTGCGGCATTTCTTTTAAGCCCTTTATGTGGTGTCGCTTAGACGCCCGACTGCGGCATTTCTTTTAAGCCCTTTATGTGGTGTCGCTTAGACGCCCGACTACGGCATTTCTTTTTAAGCCCTTTATGTGGTGTCGCTTAGACGCCCGACTGCGGCATTTCTTTTAAGCCCTTTTTGTGGTGTCGCATAGACGCCCGACTATGGCATGATTCTCCTTTTACTTATCTGTTCACCTTTCGTGGCGTCGCTCCAGACACTCGATTGGTTTCCTTTACTTTACTGTTGGGATTTCAGGCGGACTACCGCCGATTCCCTTTTTACTTACCTTGCCTGCTATTATTTCAATTATGCATTGGCAAATTAATCATGACGCACTCATGCATGCATTTGTTATATCTCACGTCCGAACTGTCTTGCGAGTACTTTCAAAGTACTCACTGGCTTGTTGATTTGGCCAGATGCTGACGAAGGTGATCTCATGGATAAAGAGTTCGATAGCGAGTCCGATGCCTAGAGGAATCCCAGTCAGTCTCGTGCGACCCTGGACTTGGTCACTGTATTATAACCGCTTCCGCAACCCGAATAGATTCATCGAGCCTCACTCCGACGCTCGATGAGATGCTAGTTTGAGAGCCAAGTTATCTCACTCCCCACTGTATTATTCCACCATCACTTTATCCTCGAGTCAGTAGTATGCCACCACACCATTGTGTCATATCCGCCATTATGTATAATTATTGGCGCGCTTGTAATAAATTGTTGAGCACCCTCCTGTAAAATATTTTATGCTACTGGCTTATTGTATCAAGAGTTTGTCGACCAGTGAGGAGGATTTTCTCTCATACTGGACTTAAAGATTGGTTTCTCAATAAAAAAATTATTGGAAAACCGGTCGTGACAGTCAGCACACGCTCGCCTGTGGCGTGTAGCCTTTTCGCCTCTTTCTCTCCCGTTTGGGCGACCTTCAACTTCTCTTCAAGTTGATCTGGCGATCCTATTTTGCGATTAGCAACAGTATTAGTACAACTTGGTATATAATTATTTGTTCCTCAATGGAGGGGAATGTTACTAGAAGACGCCTTCTTAAAGTTTTCCAGTTCGGCGGTAGCAGCATTTAGCTGTGCGCTTGTGCCCGACACTGCTCCAGCTCTTGGGCTAGCAAGCCATTCTTCTCTGTAAGGACCTGGTTATACAGCGATCCTTAAATCAGTTGTACCAACTGCTTTCAGTCTCGGGGGCTACGGGCATATGGTTATCCTTTCCGGACAAAGAAAACTTACCTGCACATCTGTCAAATGTTGCTTTGTGGCTTTTCTAAGCCCATCTCGAGCAGCTCAGATGTATGCGTTAGCCGAGCTGAAAGCATTGAATGACTCTCCCGAGAACTGGGGGTCTCGTAAGACAGCCCTGCAGCACCGATGATTCATGGCGCTCTCTACTTCCGAGTTGGTAACGGACATATCTTCCGAACCCTCAGCCAAAGGATAGTCTGGCGTTGTCCCCATAGCGCCCCCACCTCTCTGGTGGGATCTAAATCCCGGTTGTTTGGAGTGCGACTGGCCGGATCCCCGGACATAGTCCGGTGAACCTTTTTCCTGATACAGGACCAACATAACAATCACGGTTGGGTACGACTGCTAAAGCATACCATCAAATCCGTACCTCTTCGACAAAGGACCGGCCTTGTCTTTGTCGACCTTCCTTTTCGAGGCCTTGCTCGGCGCGGGAGCCGCTCTTCTTGGAGTCATCCCCCGCGTAGCATGACGTGCCGAACGCCTCCCCTTTGAAGCATGAGACAGTGCGATGGGTGAGGCAGTGCGAGGAAACTCTTTCGAGGAGGGTTTCTCATGATTACTTACGTGGGAAGCTGGAAGAAGACCAGGATATCGGTGATGATGGCCACTTCCGTGCCGTCATAGCTCGCCTGGTAAAACAGCCCTTCCGCGTGTACCACGAATATATCCGGGTCCTCTTCGAACCCAGGATCAAGCTCCCGGTTGTGGTTCTCCGGCTGTGGGGCAGTGCTATTAAGCCCCTCGGTTACCTTCCGCCGGTGCTGTTTCAAAATAAACGGATTGGGGATTCGTTAAAAATGGCTAAGAGAGCGGAATGAATAAAAGCAAAGGGGTTAGGACTTACCCAGCTGGGAGGGTTGTACATGGAGTACCCGTCTCTGCGATTGATGCAGAGAAATTCTTCTTCCTCCCCTTTGAACAGCTCGGCCAATATCTTGGCTAGAGCAGCGGGGGTGTCCGGACCTTTCCTACCACAACGAGAGGCATCATCCTCCCCATTGTAGTGCCACATTGGGAGCCCTCTGTATTGAAGTGGTGGAACCCCTCGCACTATGGAGGTCGCCATTACCTCTAGTATTGTAAAACCAGACTGGGAAAGCATCCCTATCTTGCCAAGGAGCTGACGAACTTCCGCACTGTCCTCCCCTTCAAGATTTCGGGGACGCCAGCTATGACGTCTCTTCAGCGGAACGCTTGGAAATTCCGGGAGACCCTTGCGAACTGGGTCGGGAAGAGCGACGTCTTCTATATAGAACCATTCGGAAGGCCATTCTTCAGATGCCTTCCTTGGTGTGCCGGACAGGTATCCGGTATCGGCGACGCGCCATACTTCAGCTCCGCCCACTTCAAATATTAACCCCTGGTGGTTGCGCGGGACAAGACAGAACAACTTTCTCCACAATTCGAAATGGGCCTCAATGCCCAGGAACAGTTCGCACAAAGCAACGTAGCCCGCAATATGCAGAATGAAGGCGGGAGTATAGTAATGCAGCTGAAGGCCATAGAATTCCAGAAGCCCTCGGAGGAACGAATGGATTGGAAACCCAACGCCCCTTAGAAGATAAGGGACGAAACAAACTCGCTCCCCCGGATGGATTAGGAAAATCCTCCGTCTGGGTCTCACCGTTAAGGGAGGCTAGCCCTGCTTGAACAGGGACCAGATCTGCCGGGGGGAGAAATCCCTGTGTTTGCAGCTTCTCTAATTGGCTGTGGGCCACTGAGCACCTCTCCCACTCGCCTCTCTCTGAGTCGAAGGAGGAACTGGGAATGCTAGCCATGTTGGAATGGCTTCTCCTAGTAGTCTTTGGGGATTTTTCTCCGCGGGATGCTGAATGGATCTAAGATCCAATCTCTTTAAATAGGCGCTCTTCCTGGCCTGAACGGGGTGTTATTTGCAAAAATACCCTGACCTCCCGCATTCACTCGACACGTGGAAGACGAGGTTATTAACGCGCAGAAGCCGAGGGGAGACATTGAATCTACGGCCGAATGCTTGGAAATCATTAAAGGAGGAACCCGCCTTGCAATGCCGAAGCCAATTTGTGTGCCAAACACCTTACTATTGAAGACTGGTTTGGGGGATACTGAGGGAGTCCTCGACTAAGGGGTCCTCAGGCGTCCGGCCTGTTATCCATGGGCCGGACTGATGGGCTGTGAAGACACGAAGGCCGAAGACTGTACCCGTGTCCGGATAGGACTCTCCTTGGCGTGGAAGGCAAGCTTGGTGATAAAATATGAAGATTCCTTCCTATGTAACCGACTCTATGTAACCCTAGATCCCCTCGGTGTTTATATAAACTGGAGGGTTTAGTCCGGAAAGGATATACTCATTACCATAGTCATACAGGCTAGGCTTATAGGGTTTAGTCGTTACGATCTCGTGGTAGATCAACTCTTGTAATACTCATATTCATCAAGATCAATCAAGCAGGAAGTAGGGTATTACCTCCATAGAGAGGGCCCGAACCTGGTTAAACATCGTGTCCCCTGTCTCCTGCAACCATCGACCTTAGACGCACAGTTCGGGACCCCCTACCCGAGATCCGCCGGTTTTGACACCGACATATGGCTTTTCATAATTTTATTCGAGAGAGCAGAATTGCGGATAGGCAATTTGATGCTAGTGATGCGGATGAAAATTATAATCCAATGCCTAGTTCTTCTGCATCCGCATGGCCAGAAGACGAACCTCTTGTTGAAGATACCAACATGATTGTCTTCCGTGATGAGCTAGCTCATGCTCTGTTTCATGGAATGTGATTTTTTTTAAACTTGATTGAGGACTTGTATGTTTAAGTGGGATGTCTCAGTTGTATGGACAAAATAATGTCTTGGGTAGTATCTCTCTGATGGAAATAAGTTACTGCTATACAGTTTTGGTATTCTATTTTCAACACATCTTAGTTTTTTACTGTGAGCAATCTCTGTTTATTTGCATGTGTGTTTCTCCTCCGTCCGCTGATTTGCAGAGTTGCTACAGATTGTTGGCTCATGTTGCTGGAGATCAGATCAAACCAACAGTAAGCAGTAGGTTGTTTCCCTTTTTGTTCTATGAGCTGATTGCCAGGGGGGTGTACACCAGACCAGAGGAGAGGTTCAATGCTCACAATTCAATTAAGTGTAGACTTTCAGTATTGTACGTACCACCAACTGAAAGGAGCAAATGGGTCAGCCTTGTATTTGTGCATACACTGATACACATATGTTACAGGGTGGTAAAAACTGCAATAACTTTGAAAGAGATGAGTAGATGCGTGCACGGTTCTTCAGTACCTCATGTATCCTTTTTTTTTCCTGAGTGTGATCACTGGTACTATAATAAATTGCTCTTCCTTGCCTGTAACTTTCTTTTTTTTTCTTTTTTGCGGGGTAACTTTTGGGTTTTTGCCAGTAACTGTTGTGTAAACTACTTCGGTGGTAGTCAGTTTTTTTACATTAATTTTGTCAAAAACCTTCTTTTATGGCTATAACATAATTTGTTTTTTCCGGATAAGAGAATTGTTCGGCAACAGCTTTACAGGAGGTTATATCATTTAGGGATAGAAACTTTTTTTTGTAGAGAGTATATAGATTGTTTATGCCTGAAATTCTTAAACAGGGTGTGCATACTGCATACACAGAGCTTTCTGTGATGTACCTTTTTTCAAGTTGCCAAGAGCATGTGGTTGAGAAATTCTTTTGAGTAACTTTGCCAGGCATTTTTAATGCCACAAGTTTTTAGTTCAACATTTTTTTTTCATGCATGTTAAATGAGCTGGGTCATACTCACATGAAAAGTTATTTTTTTTTCAATTTTGTATGACTTGTCCTAGACTCCTAGTTAGTTTTCTCTTCAGATTTTTGTGCACTTCTTGTAGTTTATGTCATTTCCGAGCGGGAGGAGGCCACACAAGAGCCGAGCACAATGAATCCGGCTGAAAAGAGGGCCAAATGATTGAGAAAGTGCATTTATTGTCAATCTAACCCTCTCATCCAAACACCACAAAATCTAGAGTTAGTTCAGGATTAGTCACAAGTTAGAAACCAACTCTAACCTCTAACTAAGTTAGAGTATCCAAACAGGGCCTGTAATATCGATCTCGCCATGGCCTGTGGAATATGGACAGCTGCAGGCTAGCAACTGGCGACTGGCGAGCAGGAGCTCGGCCCCGTTTACCCCATGTCCGAATGAAGCACATGGATTTCCCGCAAACAAAAGAAAAAGAATGAAGCACATGGAATTCAATTCCAAATTTAAACTGGAAGATGAGCTAGAGAAATTCAAAACCAAATGGTGCCAGCTTATGTCTTTATCCATGGCATATGTGCAATTGCCCATTGTACGTGGCTTTGGTGTCCCCACTCGACCGTTCGATCGGTTCGATGCATCCGTGTTGGTAAGACCCTTTGTTTTTGTTACCGTAGTGAATTATTAAGACGGGGATGAAGTTTTATTACTAGTAGGTTGCAATGTGGTTACAGTTGGCAAATCACTGTGCACGGCTTGTATCTTCTCCGGTCCTGCCTGTCATTTACTAGACCATGCCGAGCTAATTTGCTGGCACAAAATTTCAAGAAAAAAAGAATGCTGGCACGAGCGTTTGTTTCTTTTCCAAGTGTCTTGACTCGGCCCCGAAAGAGGGTTTCTTGACTTGGAACTCTGAGAAAGATACATATACCATTTTGCAAGCATCCATGCCAAGTGGATCTTAGGATATCTTCAATGCAAATCCTTAAACCATTCGCAGTCGACAGAACCGGTCGGTCTATACGTGGATACGATCCAATATGATACTTTATCGGTTCGGATGCTTGTTTTTTCACAAACCGAACACAAATCAGAGGACTTTACGGGACTCCGGACCGCATCTATGTATGCATCCGCTATCCTGGTCCCACCTAAAATCCTCTCCACTTGCTAGCAATAACTTGTTGGAGTCTTTGTCGTAGTGCAGATCCTCTCATGGGTTCCCTAATCAGGCTCACTCTTTGAGTGAAAGGCTGGGAACCAGTATGCTACCTAAACTAGATCTCAAAGGGCATCAACGACCGCTATGAAGGAGCCCTCCTCGGCGATCATGAACGCGTGTGACTGCCTCCTTCACTATCTGAGTCGCGGCAGCGGCGCCTTGTCCTCGCATACCAGGATGATGGTCAACAAGGTGGCCTTCGAGAAGGAGCGACGCGAAGTTCGGCCTTTGCGAAGTTTGACTTGGCGCTGGAATGGGTGCGTGCCGACCCGACCCTTGTGTTAGCCTGGGTCGAGGATCGGTCTGGAACCCATGCACATACATCCTTTTGCACTGACACTGGATCAACGACCAACTCTTCAAGATAGGGTTGCCCAGGTCCGAGCACATTGCCCGTGCCCTCACCGGCAAGGGCAAGGGCGGCCCGGAATCCGCGCTAGGCCGACGTCGTGATCCAGAATCGGCCGCTTGTTTGTGCGAGGCGGAGCAGCTTCGCCGTGAGCGCACATAGGCGGCCAATCAGGGCTGCCACAACCTTGGGAGGTCGTCCGACGCTGGAAGGACAACGATGCCGTCGTCGATGCAGAAGACAACAGAGGTACAAACGACCTCGAAGACCATGCATACTAGGTCATCGTCTAGTACATCGTGTATTTTAGTTTTCTTAAAATATTAGTTAAACTTATTAAATAGTGTCCCGTTCACATGTTATATGTAACTTACTTTCATTTAGTTTCCATTAATTTCGTTCGTTCATTCATGAATTATCTGTTTGAAATATAGGCGGACATTTGATGCATAGGGTTAGATGCCCGCCCCTAAGTTGAATTTCTGTTTTAATGCATGCCCGTTGAAGATTTCCTTAGCCACGGGTTAATATTTCCAAGCTGAAACGACCCATGTGGTGGTTCTAGGGATGCAAATTTGAAATCTTAAGGGTATCTTTTGACTCTACTTAATTAACCAGGTGAATTAGATCCCTTCGACCTTTTTTCACCTTAATTCATTAAATAAACTAAATCTCTTCAATCCTCTTTTCGCCATAAGGGCATCTCCAGCACTGGCCCACAAATTTGCTCCGCATTTGTCCGCGGACACAAATGCTGGAGCCGACCATCCAATGCTAGCCGCGTGTGTCCGTTCATATTTCAAACATAGTTTAAACTAACTGGACAAATTCATGCAAACACATCAGATTTTATCAAAGTTCGGATAGAAAATAGTACAAATCATCCATACGTAGCATATGCGAGTAAGTATAGTACAACGGCAATTCAAATTCAACGAGATTAACTTGATGTTCAACAAGTTTTTAATGAACGGACCATGTAGTCCCACATGTAGTGCCCCTTCAGCATTATCAAACAGCCTGTATGTGTTAATGGCCATCCCTCTGTCCCGTGGTACATCACGCCAGCGTGTGCAGGCTACATAATGTGTCGACCAATATTGAGCGGATGACTCAATCAACAAGTTGAGTAAGAAGAAACTTACGATCTCCTTCTCTGCCACACAATGGCCACCTTGCCTCTAGCCGACCAACCACGTCATAAAACTTGGTGACGGAGGTCTAGATAGCGTATCATCGATACGGTAACGATCTCACGTTGTGTTGTTGGACATGTGCATGTCTTAGGGTGCAATGCGCACACACTGCCATAAGGTCCCTCCTCCGCTCCTGCCTATGAAATCCACGGATACGGCCAACCACGCATCGCACAACAACTCATCCTCTATGGTCGAATACCCCGCCATCCTTTGTACTCTAAAAAAAGACACAGAGTTTGAAAATTAGCTCAATGGCATTTGAGATTACCTATAGGGTGTGGTGTTCGCATGGACGACGTCGACCGGGGAGGGGAGGGCGGAGTGTACCAGACTACGAACGAGTCCTGGGTGGACGACGTCGTCCTGAAAGGCGAGCGGGGCGTGTCAGTGTTGATTGCGGAGGTTCGGCAATGTCGGTCTGCCGGACGGAGAGGTACATAGACGACGTTGGAGGAGAAGGGTGCATATGCAAAGCAAGGGGGGAGGGGAGAGGGGATTTAGTTGGCTGGGGTTGTTGGAGTCCTACATGGTTGCTGTCCGGACTCCCGCAAACATTCCCCCTCCCTTTCGGTTTGCAGTAAAAAATGTGTCTGAATTGCTCGGCGAACCGATATAGACTTGTGTTGGATGACACAACATGTCCGGATAATACAGTTTGAATGTATGCAGATGGTTTGAGAGTCCATGTTAAAGATGCCTAATTCAACTAAATAAACCGAATTCCAGGGTACCATAAATGTTCCAAATTTTCATGCCTAGTTCTCTTCCGTCCAGATTCCAGAAGAACACCATTACACCAGGTCTCTAGGTTTCTTTTACAGCGACACGATGCCTTGCCTAACCTTTTCTTTCTTGTTTTCGAACTCTACCATGTCCTAGCTACTGTAGCTGATCAAACTGCCAGCGGAATCTCGAAGCCATATCCTTTTTCCGTTGCTCGCTCGCTCGCACCGATGCCGCCGCCCTCGGCTCCCATCCCGGCATAAAAATTTCAACCGGAAGCTTCCCACCGAAAGCAACGTCGGAGGCCCTCCTCGCCGTCCGATCGAGTCGACGGACGGCGCGCGCCGTCCCGCGCCCCCGCGGGCCAATCGCAGCCGTCCCCACAGGATCGGACGGCCAACGGCCCCTATCCCCCCGTCGGTCTCCGGCTCTATATAATTTTCTCTAGCCCCCTCCGCAAGTGACGTGACGTCGACACCCAATCTCATCCCACCTCCCACCTCCTTCTTAACCTCCCTCATCTTCTTCGTCCGCCCGCCCCCCACCCCCGCAGCCTCACGCAGCGACGCAATCTCACCGATCGGTCCTCGCCGCCACCCCCCCCCTCGCTCGATCCTCGGAGGCCAGGGATCCAGGGCGGCGGCGCGCGCGCGGATTGGATTCATTCCGAGGTCGGTTCAAATCAAGCTCCTTATTTCTCCGTCCTGCTCTTGTTCTTGTGATTTTTTGCGGGGAGTAGATTGCGTTCTATGGCGGATTATTCTAGCACGTATTGAGGGATTGTTTCTCGTGGTGGATTCTTGGACGCTGCAATTGGGCTGGGTTGGCTCCGTGGCTCTTGTGTGTCTAGCTTCGCCGCCGCCGCCTTGGCACCAGCTGCCCGGGGGTGCCTCTCCAGGAAGAAGCTCGCGGGGTGTTTTTTTCCCGTCTTCTCATGGGTCAAATTAGCCGTGGTCATGCCCTGTTTCTCTAGGGAAAGGATTTATCTTAGTTCATTTCCTCTGTGAAATCAGGGGGCGCAATCCTTCCGACTGTATCGCCGTGTTGAAGAATCCAGGGATGTGAAAATCGTTTTCCTCCACGCAACATTATGTCTGCTCCTCCATGCTCTGCTGCTTTGCCTAGAGAAGTTATCTGTTTTGGGGGGCAAACTCCTCTCTCCATTGAGATTGCATACGGTGGTAGAAGAGGGGGAAACTCCTCTCTCCATCGCCAGGGACATTGTGTCTGCTCCTCCATGCTCCGTTGCTTTTGCCTACCGAAGCTAGATATTTTGTTGGCAAACTCATCTCTCTTGCATTGAGATTGGATACGGTGGTGGAACGTGTAATATCTTACTTGGAGTGGGGGAAAAGAAATCCTGTGGGTATGTTCAGTAGAATGCTCAATGCCCATTGAATTGCCAAACCGTGTTTGGTTGTACAATATTGCATTAATGCATTATCAATTCACAGCGTGCATAATTGTAGTGGTAGATAGTACAATTAAAGGCAGCAGATCTGTGTGCTTGGATTACTTTAGCTTGTCTCTGAAGGATCACATCGGTTTCAGTTACTCTGTTGGCTAGTACCTTTTCTTGCCGCGGTATAGGAAAAAGTTGTGCTCTGGGTTTGATATATGCGTGGCTTATGTAATTAAGGATGCGTGTTTAAATTAGGAAGGGATTACCGAAGTCCACTTGTGCATTATTAATACAAGTGTATAATAAAATTAGTAGTACTTGCACACATGGGGCTATGGTGGTTGGGATATTTCCACTGACGCTGTTGAGCAATTAATCCCCTGTTTCCCAATCCTAATACAGTAGGGTGCCATTATCTCTGGGCTAATATTCTTTTCTGTGGTCACTGGATATGTTAAATGATGATCCTTTTGGTCTACTTGTCTACATGGAATATGCCAAGCCATTTAGCTAATCCGTCGTTGTTGCGGTCCACATCACGATCCCCACCTGTTGGTGTTTTCCAATGATTCAATTGTGAGAGGAACCCCACAACCACATAGAGAGACCAACGTGCCATGGAAGCTTATGCCCAAGATTGGGACGGGGCATCTCATCCTCCCCACCTGCTCCTCCTTGGTTTAGTCAATTCGGCTTGTTTGGTCTTCCATGGCTAATGGCGCCGAATATCCAATTACAGTAGCTGGGATCAGCTTTAATCTTCTGGCCAGCACCTGCAAACGTTGGCTTAGTCAAACTATGCAAACCGTGGGTACATATTATAGAATGCAAACTGTGTCCCATGCCTTTCTTCCCATGGTAACTCTAAGCCGCCAATCATGGCTCTTGCCTTGAGCATGGGGGCAGTCAACTACTGCGGCGTGACACGATGGGCATAAGCTAGTGGTTTCATTTCCCTGGTGATTCAGGTTTCCCAGGAAGTTATGCTAAGGATAGCATGTCAGTACAACCTAAAGTAGCTTAGGGTTAGGAATAACAAAGAGGATAAAGACAGAATGCAGCATCTCTAGCCCTTGTACTACTAATTACTAAAGAAATCAGAGCATCCACAGCTGTTGACTCAGCCTGCTGAGAAAGGGTATGGGTTCTTCCGTGGGGAGTCCATTGCTTGCGAAAAGGGCAATTGGAGGAGTGCTTATAGTTATTCTCTGGCACATTGACATGGAATCCAGGGGCTTTACCTAACATCCGCTCCACTTTTCACACTTGTTAATGTGAGTGGATAGACTCCTTAGGACAGGATGATGTGGCGTGGGCCTTGATGCTGCCTGTTATCTGAACCTCTTTTGTTGTTTAGTAGCAGGCAGCTGTGCCTGTACACCCTTCCATGCTCTCGAATTTTAGGATATATATTAAGCTCTACATGCCGCTTGCTGTGTTCCTTCCAGTTCTTCTTTCTTGGTGTTTATCTAGTCCTTAAACATATGGTTAGGTGTTCACACGTTATCAACATCTTAAACGCTTCATGATTAGTCCTACTTTTCTGGCTTCTCCTTTCCATTACATGTGTTCCTACTGTCTACTGACCTCTCGTTCTATTTCTATTTGATTGCAGTACCGTGAGTTCTTCAACCAGAACCGTTTGCGACAGATAGCATCCTGATTGCTATGGAAGGTGGGGGAATGGACCAGGTTTGCATGGCTGCCATGACCAACCAACCTCCAGTGTCCGATAACAAGCCGATGAAGAACATCAGTGCGGAGATGCCTGCAACTGCAACCGCAACCGCTGGAAGCGGCTCCTTTGACTGCAACATCTGCCTCGACTTCGCCGCAGACCCAGTTGTTACCCTCTGCGGCCATCTCTACTGCTGGCCCTGCATCTACGAGTGGCTGCGGCCGTCGGTGGTGTCAGCTTCCGGTGTCAACAGCACTTCAGCAAGGCAGCAGTGCCCCGTGTGCAAGGCCGCGCTATCTGCTGACAGCCTCGTGCCGCTCTATGGCCGTGGTGGCAGCTCGAAGAAATCACTGGATGGTACGGCCATTCCTCGACGGCCGACGGTGCACCGGGAGAATGTTGCGCACCAGCACGCACAAAGCAGCATCGATGATGACCGGCACCATTTCAATGTGGAGCCAAGCCCTCCGCTCCGGCCACTGCGGCATGCGCACCACCACCATCCTGGTGCCAGCGAATTCGACTTCGTCTACCCTCCTTCGCCAATGGGGCGTGGCCTGATCCACTCGACGGCCGGAGGGGTGCTTGGGGGGATGGCGGAGGCGGTGCTTCCATGGGCGTTCCGTGGCCAGGTGCCACCGAGCATGTATTACACAAGCCCCTACGCCGTTGCGGACCACACGGTGGGTCCCAGGCTGAGGAGGCAGCAGATGGAGGTGGAGAGGTCCCTGCACCAGATCTGGTTCTTCCTCTTCGTGTTTGTGGTGTTGTGTCTGCTCTTGTTCTGAAGCAAGGCTAGAGGCTCTCGTTCTGAACTGAAGAGGCGGTATACTGCTTGTGTATATATTGGAAGGCACGATATACTGCCTCTCGAGGAAAAAGAAGGCAAGATAGTAAGGAATGGATGTTGTTGCTTATATAGTGATGAAGAGAGGGTAAGGAATGGTTAATGCTCTTAACGATCTCTATCGGTAAGCATGCGTCTAGATCATGCTGATATATAGAGTTGTAATATGAAAGACTTGGAGGTGAAATGCAAATTTCATTCTTGTCTTGCCTCAGTACCAGGAACTCCATTACCTGAACCATACATATGGCCTGTTTGGCTTGCCTGCATCTGTCACTACCATGTAATTTCTGGTTTTTTTTTTGCAGAATCTGCATTGTTCTTGCATTGGTTGGCGGTTTGCTGTTACTGGATTTACGTTTATGAATCTCCCCATTCGTCGTTTGCGCAATTCATGTGTCAACATTTATATACATTTTCTGGCCACGTTCTCGAAATGCACATTGTAGATTTGCAAATCGCATGACCCGAAGCATATCGCACATCAGAAAAGAAAAGAAATTGATCCTCAAAAAAAAAAAGAAATTATGTTGGGACATTCCAATTAGTAGCCGTGCCCTACTTTATTGTACTATAATAAATGTGTTTGTCCAACTGCATCTTTCTGCAGTGTGCAAGGAGAAGTCATGTGCATCGCGCATCTATCCGGTGCCGGGCAAACAGTATTGTGGCCTCCGCCTGTCCGGTGAGAGGGCAGCAGCAGCAGCAGCAGCACAGTAGTAGATGCCACCTTCCATGTGCTCGGCGGTATACTGAACTATATACTGAATATATATCATCATTCTCAAAAAAGCCAACGAGGGTTAACCCTTGGGTTGGTCTCATATATCATTCTCAAAAAAGAAAACTGATTATACATGTGTTCAAAAGAGGACTATACTGATTATATTTGCAAACGGTGGCAAAATCTCAAAATTTAACAGAGTAACACTGACCAATATGCACGACAAGTGATAATCATCCCACAAGAAACGAGGCATCAATAGCTCAATCCATTTGTACAATAGTACGGTTACATGAGTTGCTAATTCAGTTTTTGTACCAGTCAAGAAACAGAACAGAGAAAGTAAGAACAAAGAAGAAAAGCAGGAGAAAGGTTCTACTGCTGCTGTTCCGCTGGATCGCCTGGGATAGCTCCTTGTTCCCACGCTCCACGTTGTTCGTTGCTTCCACTGCCTGAGAAAATGCATAGGATGTGCCGTAAGAGGAGAAGCAAACAGCGACTGAAAACTTATCACGAGTCATGCATAATTTATACATAACTTATCATAACTCTGTGTCCTTTTTCTTAAGGCAATGACATTTTTTTGTCTTGTTGAGCTTGGCACGTTATTAAGTAGAGATATTCTAGATTTCCTAGATCAGACAAAATAAAAAAAGGAAAAATTCTTATTGGATGGATCCTGATGAAGGTTCAGTTGATAAGAAACAACATATACATAATCATGTGCTCCCTATATTTAGAGACTAGCTCTTACACGGACATAAGCAAATGTTGTGCGCTCAAATGCTATTATTATCATCTCATTGTAGGATTTGTATTTTATATGCTATTATCTGTTGTCTCTTATTATCCTCCAAGAATATGCTGCGTTTTGAAAATTTCGATCCGCACGAACAACCCTAGTTTGCTGTATCCTATGCCACCTACAATTGGTTTTGTCAAGAGTTCTACTATAACAAAGATTTTCCAGGAATTCGCAAAATTTTGAGAACTGACACTTTCACTAGAGATGTCCTAGTCTCTTCTCTTGAATAACAACCAGATGTTGGCTTAAACTGTTGCACAGATATCATACCTGGTCGTATAAATATTGAATCTGCTGAGCTTGCTGTAGAACATGTGTTGACATAAGATGATTAAGTGCTGACATCTCTATCATCTTTGTCTCCGTTTCTTGGACAGTATCAAGAAGATTGGTCAACTCCATCTGAGCCAAGAGTTACAGGAAAGTAAACAAGCTGACTTATAACAAATTGTATCTGAGACAACATTATTTTGTGCCAATTGCCCAGGCAGTACAAAAACACGAATTCCCCAGTACCGTTACCAAAAGCGTGCAATTTGCCAAAAGCACAAAACACAGTATCATCAGGAGAGAGAACACACCTGAAAGGACTAATTTGCCGTTCGGTTCAGGACATTATTTCTCATTTCCTCTGTATATCCGTTTATTTTACTTGCACTCCATTTAGCCATGTTTTAACCTATATGTCACCATTTTGTATTCATTTTTGTATAAAGTTGTACTAAAGTTGAGACACTTATTTTGGGACGGAGGGAGTATATCACAAGTAATCAAGCACACATGCGTATCTCCTACAGTCCAACCTACCTGAGCAATTTAACAAATTTCAACACACATGTTATTCCTTTTAAGAAAATTCACCAGCTGATATCACTACACATATCACAAACACACACTATTTTAATCAACTGAAATAGCTTGGTTTGGTCAAGCCAGAAATGGAAATGCCATTTTCCTCTCTTCCTAGCTCAAGATATATTATTTTAACAATGGCAGTATATTCTAGCAAACAATCTGTTTTTTTTTCTAATGGTGATGTTTTTGCAATGCATCTGAGCAATTGACGCAACATAATGGTGTCCCATGGCAAATTTTGCCTAGTCCCTCCGTCCCAAAATAAGTGTCTCAACTTTAGTTCAACTCTGTACTAAAGTTGAGACACTTTGTACTGAAGTTGAGACACTTACTTTGGGATGGAGGGAGTAAATATTATATCCCATCCAAATATTACCTGGAGAGCTCGTGTTTCATCATCCAAGAGTTGTTCTTGAACTCTTAAGGGCGCAGTTGACACCTCCCGATCTTCAACCTTTGAGACATCAGATTTCAATACAAGGTTTGACTTGGATGGTTCAGTAGGTTTTATTTCTGGCTTCTTCTTGATCTTCTTTCTTGGCATCACCCTATTAATAGCTTCTTGAAAGCGCAGGGACCTAAGGCGATCAAATTGTGCAGTTACTGAGTGGAGACGCTCGCTCAAAATCAAAACCTGGTAAAATTATTGAACAAAACACATCTTATTGGAAGTGAGCATAGGAAAATCTATAAAGAACAAAGAGGATAGTCCAGAAACTATTACTTATTGTAATACAAATTGGTATAGATAAAATGCTATTAAAAAAGAACAGAGTGATGTATTTTCCCACATGATGTTTTCTTGATGCATATCTGAACTAGGAAGCAGAGTTCGTTAACATTCAAAGTCAGCTGCTTTGACTGGACAATCTATCAAGTTATGATGCATTTGTTTTATCCCACCAAATGATACCAACTGAAGGTATGCATATCCTTCTACAGTACTAATCAGGCATAATATACAGGACTTGTTCAGTATAATCCACCGAAATATGTGCACATATCACCTCAGTAACACATGTATAATGATTGCCTGGAATTTCTGAAATTACAGAGAAAATTAGCGACTATACTTTACTGAAACAGAGAGAAAGGGGAGCAATAGCATTCTTCTATATGTTAGCACCTACGTGGTTGCACGCACTAAAAAGCAGTAATATCAGAGAAATGCTGTATTTAATTGTAAATATCTGGCAGTAGCTGAACAGTGGGGAGCATAATAGTCATACCACACCATGCTGGTGAGCTATCAGGTCCAACCGGGAAGTCTCATCTCTTGTGCCAATCCATGTGTTCGCTCTTCTATTCCTCTCATCTTCAAGGATCCTGTTCTTTAGGATATCTATCTGTTCCTTGCATGCTTTTACAAAAATACCAACCTAATATATGTTCAGTAATCAGCTAAGTAGGAAATGGAGAAAAGAACTTAGCGATTACCTAAATTTACAAGAATACAGTCCTTACCTGTATGAATATATTGTCAACTCAATAGTTGATACAGTATACAAAGATACATACACAACCTAACAAACTGCATATATTTACTGTTCTACAACAAAGATAATGAATAATTATGCGTTGCTATGCTCTGTAACAAATATAACCCTAGATTTCTAAAGTAATCAAGGAAGAGCTGAGAAAAAACTATAACAGTGCAAAAGGAAGACAAGATGACAAACCGGAACCTCAAATTTCAACTAGTAATACATATGTGGCATGTTGGAAGCTATTGTCACAAAGAATCATCTAGCAACTAGATCAGTTTAGAGTAAATACATCAATGCTCAAACAAGGAGAAAAGGTAAATCAACAGACAATGCAGAGTAAGGTTGCAACTTACTTCATGCTCAATGTTGTCCCTCTCTTGCTCCGTGGTGCGGTGCATGTCCACATAGTCCCTCCTGTGCTTCACTATAAACTTCTCGAGCTCCCTGATGCTCTCAAGCTACACCGACAGAACCCAGCAATTAGACTAGCAACCTCCCACAATCTATCAGGACCCTAAGCTTGGGCTATTATTGCTTTCGGTTCCTGTTGCCCTCAAAACAGAATAGCGAAAGAGCAGAGTTCTACCGTCTTGATTGCTGCATTTGTAAACGGCGATTTGGGCGACGGCTTCCGGATTATGAAAGACGACATGAGCGCAGCCAATTGCGACTGCGAAAATAAGAATAAAATCAACACAATAGATCGTAAATGATGAGACTGTTCTTGAGGCAGTAACTGATACACTAGGTTCCAGTGTAGAGGAGAGATGGCGCAGGCGTGCGAGGTGCCATGCTTGGCATGCGAGCTCACCTCCGTGTAGCCATGGGAGAGCGCGGCGACGCGAACGGACTCCTTGAAGTCCTCCGTCCTGTCCCGGACCCTCGACATCGCCAAGGCAGCGGCGCCCACGGGGCTCCTCCCACAAGATCCGCGTGCGCTGAAATTCAAGAGCCGGCTAGGCGCGTCAACCCTGCGCCCGCGAGCTGATAAGGTGAGCAAACCTCGTACGGGATCCGCGCCGCGGATCGGCGACGCTCGAGAGCGGCGGCGGGTCGCCGGCGCGTCGGATCGGGCGGCGAGGTGGGAGGTTTGGTTGAAAGAGAGGGAGACAGACAGGGGCGCGAGGTGGAGGAAGGAATACGTGTACAGAAGGAGTATGGCCCACCTGTCAGCGTGACACGTGTTCACTGGCAACTGGGCCCCGTGGAAACCAGGCTATCTCGTTCTCACACTCGCCACTCCGCGAGCCGCCGATCCGTCTCGCGTTCGCCACCTCGCTCCCGCTCTCGATCGTTCGTCCCCGCGACGCCGAAACGGCGAAACCCTAGGGCGGCTAGGCATGGCCAAGGACGAGAACGGCTCGGCCCCGGATGGTGCCGGCAAGGAGGAGGGGGAGATAGCGGCGGCGCGCAGCCGCAGCCGCAGCAAATCCCTAGAAGCCGCGGAGGAGGAGGAGGGGCGTTCCAAGGGGAGGCGACACCGGGGCCACCACGGCAAGTCAAAGAGGCGTGACGAAGGGGAGGAGAGCGAGAGCTCCGACGAGGACTCGGGGGAGCGGCGTAAGCGGCGGAGGAAGGAGAAGGAGCGGCGGCGGCGGCGGAGGAGGAGCCGCAGCGAGAGCTCGGGGTCGGAGTCGGAGTCAGAGTCTGAGTCGTCCTACTCGGGTTCCAGCGCGGAGTCGGAAAGCGAGTCGGAGTCGGAGGAGGAGAGGCGAAGGAGGCGGCGGCGGAGGAGGAAGGAGAAGGAAGAGGAGGAGAGGAGAAGGAGGAGGAAGGAGAAGGAGAAGAGGAAGAGGAAGGAGAAGGAGAGGGAAAAGGATAAAAAGAAGAAGAAGCGGAAGGATGAGAAGAAGGATTTGGGGAAGAAGGCTGCAGTGACCAACTCGTGGGGCAAGTATGGCATCATCCGTGAGGTCGATATGTGGTGAGGATCTTGCTTCTTAGCTCTTCTTTTTTGCTTCTAGATCATCATTTCTTAGTTTTAGGTTTTCACAAGCCAAGATGTAGAAAAATATGAAATTCATATCTGTCTGGTAGAATTGCATGAGACTATGTTAGTTAAGGATGAAAGTGTGTCGTGTTACGGTGGACGGTGGTGCTGTGCTTGGCCGCACTGCCCAGCAATCATTTTTGCATCATGTTCCAGCCTGCAGCAATCATTTTTGCATCATGCTCCAGCCTGCAGCACGCACCTTCTTTGTCGCCTTTGATGAGTGGATTCGGTGAGCCTGCAAACTAGAAACAATTTTGCACAAACCAATGAAAATCCCTGAAACTGCTGATGTTTGCGGACTGATCTTCTCCAGGGCTAGCTAGTATGTTGATCTATCACTGGCCGAAGTGAAAGATGAGCACATCTACACAGTTTACTACTGCCGCTCATACACGCTGATATATTGCATGAATCAACAATTCATCACACTTGGTGTGCAGACTGCATAAATACAGAAAAATGTTCACAACCATTATATGTTATAAATAAAACAAAATTTTGTGTCATTCTCACTAACCAAAAAGTTCATAATAGTGACTGATTCTGCAGCTATATAGAATCACAATAACGGAGCAAAATGACAGATAAATCACTTGTTTGTTTCTCCACATCCTCTCTAAGCCGTAGCTGGCTTCTCCTTCTCCAAGCTTCCTGGATTTATGACCAGGTAGCATGCATCAGCCACAAATTAGAAAAAGAATCAAGCAAAAGATGAGCACGGAAGAAGGAAACATGCTCTTATTGGAGAGCCCTACCACCTCTGTGTGAGTGCCATACACCTAGCGATGAGGCCGCACAACCATCCATGCCTTATGACGAGCCAGTGTGTTACTCGAGGACAGTGGCGATGGGTGTGTAACCTAAGTCTTTGTCCAAAAGGATAATCCTGGAATTCCGTCTGTCTTCTGGATTTGCAGAAGTGCTGATTTTCAAGAATGAAATCTTATGATATGGTGGGAATCTGTTATGATAATCATCTGTGCCTTAAACGTATCCTAATGCCTGAAAGTTGGATACTGATATGTGTGAGCAGCAGTGGCTCTATGGATGGTTGCACCTAGCCACTTAACATTAGCGGCTGTCGCAAATGTCCACTTAGCTGTTCCATGTGGGTTGGGTGGGGTGTGGGGGGAGAGTGGCCCATGGGCTGGTCGCTGCCACTCGCTACGCTACTGGTAATCGTTTTAATTCTGTTTTAAGTATTTATCTTGTCTGTTGTTTTACTAGTGATTAATATGAAATCTTTGAATTGTCATATGCAAACACCATTCCACGGCCAGTGCGAGTCAGAAGTAGAATCATTCTTTAATCATTGATTTGATGACATCAAATGATTTAAGTGATGAATCTCTGTGACTGAGACCGTGAGTTTAGAGTGCAGACAATCAAATTAATACTTTTTTAATGTTTCAACTACTGTACTACATTCTCATGAGTTAAACCTGCAATATGTTCTGTAGGAACAAGCGACCAGAGTTCACCGCATGGTTATTAGAAGTCAAGCAGGTATATGTATTTCTATCGCTCTTTTGATGTTGTCTTTCATAGAAACATGGATAACTTATGTGCATGCAAAAAAAGGGTCAGGGTAAACAAGGTGTATGCCACTGTTTTACATGGTGCTATACAAATTAATTAGCCCTGAAGGAAATATTTATCTAGGAACCAGGACTAGTGTTCTTTCAGTAGAGCTTATTTATTGTCTTCAGCAAAAGTTTCATCGTCGTGAAGTTTGTTGCTTGTTGGACAGTGAGTGCTTGGAGCTTAATTTACCTGACCTAAAAGTTAAACAAAACACAAAATTTGTTCTCCCTCCTTTTCTTTTGATATGCCCAATTTAGAGTTTCTTTCAATTTGTTCTGCCCTATTGGATCTTATTTTGGTTAAGCCCAATTTCTCTTATTCTAGTTCTGTTGTAACTTATCAGGTCACATAGAGCAGACAAATGTTATGTTACTTGATTGGTACTGCTCATTAGCTTAGTGTCATGCTCTCAGGCTTTTTACTCTTGATCTTGTTTAGTGTTTTTCTTGCTTATGATGTCACTCTTAATTTAAGACTTTTTGGTAATGCGCCCACAGGTTAATTTGGAGGCACTGGCTAATTGGGAAGAAAAACAAATGTTCAAGGAGTATGTTACTGTGCTGCCATGAAATTACTTGAGTTTCTGGAACTTTAAAAAAAATATCACCCTGGAATTACTAGACGTTTAACATATATCTTTATGTGCATATCAGATTCATGGAAGACCACAACACAGCTACGTTCCCATCAAAAAAGTAATGCACGTTTCTTTTCATAGACTGTTAGTGTGTATATTCCTATTTGCTAATGGAATTTATGTTTCTCCTCCTTTGTTCTCTTGTTAGATATTATGACTTAGATGCTTACCATCAACGGATGATGGAGAAAGAAAAAAAGAATGGATTAAAGAATGCGGGTTCGGTAGCAGTCCGTACAGTATTTAATGATGAGGAAGTGCGACGGTATGTGGACATGCACATATTTTGGGTCTGTATGCCTGCAATAACAAAGCATGGGACACCATAAAATGCTTCAGTGTAAATTACTGAAGTTTACTTTACCTGCAGACCTTTGCTATTGAACTATTAACCGACCTATGTTCCACTCATTTTGGGTAATAGAATGGTTTTTGTAACCAATTACTATGTCACAGTAACTCCAAATTGTGAGCCTGTTATGCCATGCAATGTTCCACAGAAAGACAATTACGAAAAATTTCTGTATTAATTGGTTTCAGAGTTTATCACACCTTTTTTATCATTGGTTACAGTTTTTTGTAAAAAAATCATGCAGGCTAGAACTGTTGCAAGAACGCGAACGCCGAAAGGAGGAAGAAGTGACAGCACTAAAACGCTCCATGCAAACTGGAATGGTTAGAATATTGCAGTTTTTTTTCTGCTCCTATTCTCATCCTTCAGTTTATCCTCTGAACTTGGAATTATTTTGAGAATGCTCATTGGCAGTGTCTTGTTTTTTCCAATATCTAAACTAAAAAGTGTCTCATTGACAGCATAGGTTTGACAGTGCAGGCTGCCCAATTTTGTTGCATTGTTAGCATACAAGTTCTTTTATGTATCCTAGATGTTGTTCAGTCTTCCATGAATGAAACGTAGTTGTAAATTCTGTCTTGGGCCCGTACTTACTCGGTTACTTGATGCCAAGTGGCACTAATTTATGGTCATATTTCTGTTCTGTTGGGAGCATATGTACTGTTGTGGGCTTGAACCTATGCGGTTATGACCTCAACCACTGCCATGTGCTCGGCCATTTATGTTATATATAGGTGCATCTTCCTGTTTTTTGGAATCTTCCCTTGTACAATAGCTGGGAATCCCCGAGTGTTGCTTTGTAAGGTTTACCTAATCCAGGTTTTTTGTTAGGTGTATGCTATTGAACATATGATTGCAATTGTGCTTAAATCCTTCTAGGCTGTGCACTATCTTCTGATGATACGATCAGCAATAGATTATTATGCAGACACCAAACATTAGCATGGGTTTGCATGAAAGTCACTTTTTGTTCTATGAATTAACCTATTATTGATCTTGTTTTGCTGCCCATGTCAGGCTCAAGCGATGAAGCAGCAGTCCCTTCTACGTGAGGAAATGATGTTACAGTACAAGTTGGGCAATTTCGAGGTAATGCCCTCTTTCCAACCCTTACAAAAATTTCATCTTAGATGGAAAACGCACACTACTTATGCCAAGCTTTTTTCTCTATCAGGCCGCAGCTGCAATCCAGAAGCGGTTGGATCCTGATGCGCCCCCTCAATAGGCGTCTTGTGAACAGGCATTCCATTTTCTCTGAAGTTATTTCTCATAGATCTTCATGAGCAACATACTGTGATGTACCGCAGTTTATTTGCACAAAAAGTATACTGAGCTGGCATGGAAAATGCTGCTACTGTACCTGTACTGTATAATTTTGAAAATTTTGCTCGTTAGTTTCAAGTTGTGCTGTATGCATCAGTTTGGCACATTGAGCTGTAAGATTTCGAAAGTTTTTCTGTTACTGTTCCATAGGCATCTCATTGTTTTTTTTAATTCATATAGGCATTTGATTGTTTGTCCGCTTGGTGTGGCAAGTCGTGTCAGTGACTCATGAGTTGGGGCTTTCAATGATTCGTAGCTCGGCGCTTGAACCCTTAGGCGGTCAGCTTTTAAACTAAACTATATTCATGTACGAGGGTATGCGCGAGCCTATTGGCTTTTAGTGCTGCGGCAGCATCGTTTGGCTTGTTTTAACGTTGTGAAGAATATTGCAATGCAAAAAAGCAACCACCCTTCTCATGCATGAATAGAGTAAACAGGAAGTGCATTAGAGAAGCAACAGTGGCTTTTTATCATCGAAGTTTCGAGTCTTGCTTCAGAAATGGTGTAACAGTGAAAGACGCTGTGAACGCCAGATGAAATACTGTTGGCTGGTAGCCACATTTTTTTTCTACGAAACGGACAGATAGCCATATTGATCACCTCATAACGCTGGGCGGAAAAAGACCAAAGCGTCTCAACTACACATATATGATCTTTCTTTTTTGGATCTATCAGAAATTCACCATAAACTTGAGGTAAGGAAGAAGAACAAGAAGGAATAATAATAATATTAAACAAGGGAATATAAGAAGGCTAAATATAAGCCTATACTGACAGGCGATTTTTCACATCAAAAGCTGCCTCAAAACAGATCCAACAAACCAAATCACAACCAGAACCGAGAAAAAGAGAGCACAAGGCCAGACGGCTATCCTATCAGGCAGTACTACATGAAGCAACTATTGGACTGGAGCGAAGGAACGAAGCACACATGGGGTGAGATGCGATGGATGGATCGATCAGCGCTTGATGGCCTTGACCTTGTTCCACGTCTTCTTGCCGAAGTCGCCGACGACCCTGACGCCCTTGAGCACCGCCACCTTCACCTCCATGGTCCGCTCCTTCACCTGCCGCTGGAACCCTCCCATCCCTTCTCTCTTCTCTTCTCTTCTTGGTCGGAGAGGATTCCTGTGGCTCGCTGGAGGGGACAAAGAAGAAGACGATGGTGATTGGCGATTTGCCGGGTTGGGTGGCGAAAATGTCGTGCGGACGGTGGTGGGCTAGCACTGGGGTGGATATATAGCCGGTGCGCGTTTGCGTGTGGACCTGAACCGGAAGGCGGAGGCTGAGCTGTAAAGCATGAGGTGTGGTGTACCTGCGGGCTGCGGCGGCGGTTGAAGGAAGGATTGCCAGGGAACCAGCTTGAATCACAAGTCATCAGAAAACAGAAGAGCGTAATAGCAGTTGGGGCGGGGAGAATATCTGTGGGCCTGGTGCACGGGTACAGCTCACAGGGTCCAGCTGTCAACGAGTGCTGGCGTGCTGCTGTTCCGGTTCTCAAGCTTGTCGTTGCTTTTTTGAAGGAGGGCTGATCCATGTGCTCCGGAATCCAGCAACGGCGCAACGACCCGGGCGCCAACCGCGGAGCCAAGCGAGCGGCGTGACATGTGGCCAACGCATCGGCACAGTTCGGAGGGCCCAGCTGGCAGCGACTGTGGTGCGCAACTGCGAGCCACTGCTGTGGTGTACAATTACTCCGGCCATTTCCCCGTTCGTCTGGTCTTCTTCTTCCCCTGGTTTTTAAAGAAGGTGGGTCTTGGGAAACTTTGGCTAGATCTGCCTCATGAGTCCCGGTATTCGCTGGCTGAGATATTTCCTCGATGGCACGTCGGTGAAGAATCATGTACACCCTGTTCTCTCGATGACCTTTGACTTGGATCGCGGCCGCTCATATATGCCCTCTTCTCTCGGTGACGCGTGGCACGCACGTTTCTTTCGATGAACTCTCCACTTGGCATTATCCATCAAGCATATGCACCAGCACATTGGCACGGTCGTGCCAGTGCCACCACACCGGCAACTGTGAGAAACCATCCTAAAACGGCACGGGTGAGCGCGAACGGCGAGGAATGTTGGGCGCCACCGGCTGAGAGCAAGTATAATAGGGTGACGCAGGCGGGCTGTAAGACTTTAAATGTTATATTTTTGCTGAGTTGGATGAGAGAGAAGATGAGAGATAATGGAAGCGAGCTGTAGATTTACAACCATCTGTAGCACGGGCTCCAAAAAGTTATGTGAGAGTGTATGGTGAGTCATGTGGTAAAACAATGGAAAACACTTACTATCTGTAGACTGATAGGAGGCAAACATCAGACCGTTGGACCGCCCTTGATTCAGTTGGGATCGGATGGTCACAGATTATGCCCATATATGTTAATTAAGAAGAAAAAAACAGCCCACAAACCCCGCCTGTAACATCTCCCTAATCACTCCCCCCGTATCCCTCTTGATTCCAATCGCACGCACCGCCCGGAGCTCTTCCACCTCGCAAGCTCGCACGCAACGCCCGAATCCCCTCTCCCATGGCCTCGCACGCACCTGCCTCCTCCTGTCATCGAGCAGCACGGCCACTTCCGTCCCTTCAACCGCACCGGAGCACCACCCCTCCGTACGCGGCGCGGTGCCCATCGCCAACCGGGTGTCCGCTGGTGTTGTTGCCTAACCATGCGTCCTGGAGGATCAGTAGATGCCAGTGGATCAGAAACCATGAGAATAAACAAGCATCCCTTTTGGCTGAGTTTTTTCGATGTGTTCGTTGTGTCGATGCAGACACTATTTTGAGATTCTATGCCTACATGTTTTCCAAATTTCCATGCTTCGTACGTATTATATTTGTGCTTCTCCCTGGTATACAATTCGCTTCATACATAGCACAGTTTTACTTCTTCACATTGTGTAGTTTGCTTCGTATGTTTCATACCTGCTCTTTTATATCGTGTTCAACTTGCTTCCTTTGCATGCTTCGTAATGTTTTTTGTCTGTTAGAATTCAAGTCAAACAACTCAATTTTTCTTTTAATTGTTTGCAGGATTGACAACAACAGAAGAGCATGCCTAGTCGACAGTTAGAATAACATGATGGTTCATACAGGGCACGGTGCACAACGTGAGATCTGTTTGGAAGCGAACTAGCTAGCCTGGCACACCCTCGGTGGTCACAGGTCAAAATCGTCGACCCCGCAATGGCATCGATCCTCGCCGACATTGACACCCACAGATTTATGGAAGAAATGAAGGTCTTCATGACTAGGTCGGACACGGTTGGATGGAATATAGCGGGGTACTATGGATTATGAAGCACGATTTGTATATGGAAACATTTTGTTTTGTATATGGAAGCATTACTTTCACTCAATGGAAACAAATTGTGAACATTTGTATTTTTTTCGATACACGTCCTAATGTGCTTGAAACATCTGCACATACGATAATGGTTATTTCTATAGTGAAGGTCTAATTTTCTTGGAAGCAATTATCTACTCGCTGGAAACAAGATTTTGATGTTTGGAAGCAAAATTTCCATTGAGTAAGAAACGAATTTTTATTAGACTGTAGCACGTTAATTTCGTCATGGATGCAAATTCATCTGTAGGTGGAAGCACGTTTAATTCACCATGAAATAAATCTACTGCTCCAAAGAAAACAAAGTATCACATCGCAAATACATGTCACCATGACTGAGAAACCTCATTTTCGAAGTAATTTTATTATTTAGAAGGGACAATATTGTTTGGTTTTAAATAATACTGGAATCAAGATTGCTAAATAAGGAAGCAAACCACCTAGCGTCCAAGCCAACGGTGGACGGAATCTTGCGTTTAACCAGCCGTAATTTGAGAGAATAGTTATGGCAATACATCTCAGTTATCCATACTAACTAGCGGGACACTCCTTTTACTAGGCCTCATCGTACGCTGTAGATTAATCCAATCCTATGGTATTTGACTAGTCTGATAGATGCAAGGCATCAGTAGTCTGATGCCTAGTGATGCCCTAAAACAATAGTATTCTCTTATAGCCCGCTACATACATATCGGCTATTACACTGGCTATAAATGACATGGAAACATGTTATAGCCATCAATCGGCTGTATTATTAACCATGCTCTGATGAGACCATGTAACATGACGGCGCCACCTGTAATCTCGACTACTATAAAAAGGAAAAAAATGACGAGTGCAGAGTGCTACGCTTGCGCGCGTTCAGCGCCCACGAAATTGCTGTGTGACCAAGGGCAACTCTTGCGGTGTTGCATTCGCAACACAAACCTGGCGACCTTGTACTGGGTCAGATTTTGCTGACAGGTAGTAGTACTTCTTTTTCTCCTGATCAAAGCAAAAGTCACTAGTAGAAAACCGGCCTATTGTCCCGGTTCGTAAGGGCCTTTAGTCCCGGTTTCTGAACGGGGACTAAATGGTCGTTACTAATACCCTCACCCTTTAGTCCCGGTTCAAACCAGAACCGGGACAGATGGGCCTCCACGTGGCCTGTGCGCCGAGCCCAGGCAGGAGGGCCTTTGGTCCCGGTTGGTAGCACCAACCGGGACCAATAGGCATCCACGCGTCAGCATTTCTGTGCCTGGAGTTTTTGGTTTTTTTTAAAGGGGGGGAGGGGGTTTAGGGATTTTTGGGGGGTTAATTTAGGTATTTCATATATTGTGTTAGCTAGATAGCTAATTAATAGGAAAAAGTGTCCTCTCTTATGTCCGTGCTTGGTCGACGTTACGTACTAAACATACGTATAGAGAAGACTACGCATATGCTAGCTAGTAAGCAAACGAAGGAAACAGAAGATCGTCATGAACATATATGCATACAGAGAGAAGTGATATCGACCACATATCCTTCTCCGAGAGATTGGTCGAACAACAAGTTCTCGTATATCTATCGTCCGACACTACCGACTACATATATACAATAATTATCTTTTACAAATATAATCTCTTAAATTACGGACGCATGGTCCACATAGTATTCTCCGTCTTCAGCGATCACGTGGTCAAGAAAGAATGCCGCCAATTCCTCTTGAATTGCTCGCATGCGATCTGGTCCTAGGAGTTCATTCCGCTGCCGAAACATCTAATTTGAAGAAGGGGGTCAACACACACACACACACACACACACACACACACACACACACACACACACACACACACACACACACACACACACACACACACACACACATATATATATATATATATATATATATGAATGAATGAAACTCAACACAAATGATGGTAATAAACAAAAATTGTGAATATTATTTCTTACGCACTTCATATTGTTTCTCAGAGTACCCGCCCCGCTCATAGGTCGTGTGGCGGATGGACTCGCAGACGTAGTATCCACAGAAATCATTCCCTTGTTCCTGCCACAACCACTTTACAAGAAATAGAGGTCAGTTAAACAGATAAGCAAGAATGCCAAATGGTATTGATGAAACTAGCGCTTGAATCAATAGCTAGGAGACGCGCGGAACATGGTACTATAGTACTTACTTTCGGGTATCTAAATTCCAGCTCCTTCGGGAGTCCCGGGGAATTTGTGCTGAATTTTCTCCAAACACTGCCAGACAAAAGAAAACAATTACTTGATATCAGGAAATGAACAAATTTGCTGATATGGTGGATAATGATCGATTTAACTTACTTCTTAAGGATTTTAGTCATGTCCGCATACTCCTGGGGATCTTTTCGTCTCGAGTCCAAGACAGTTACTACTCCCTTCTCAAGCCTAATCTCCAGGAGAATATAGTGGAAACTGCGCACGCATGCATAACTCATCAATTACATTACTATAACCTGGACTAATATATAAGGGAAACCGAATATGCACAAGACAACACTCACTTGAAGTTGTAAGAAAAGAGTATTATATTTTTGTGTTCATTTATTTTGAATGATCGTAGCAAGCTGGCCTCGGTTTCTGCGGCATGATCTTTAACCTGAACTGCATCTATGAGATTTGTGTTAATGAACCCAATATCACCGATTTGTCTTTTCTTCAATTCGGCGATCTTCAATCTGCATAATATAGTGAGGATAATTATAAATACATGCAATGAAAGAGCTGAGCTATGTAGAGAGACTTAATGACAGAAGTAGTAGTACTTACAGACAGTAGCAGGTGACCGTTGCTTTATCGAGGGCCAATTGATTGAAAAACTGATAGAACTCCTCAAATGGAACATGCAACAGTTCAATTCCAACGAGGTCATGCTCCGGTTTAACTCTCATATACAAAGTATTCCCCCCCCCCCCAGACTCTCTACAGGTTTTCATGTACCAATCATGCAATCTTCGCATCATCGTTGTTAGAGATCTTTCATCTTTGACGAGAGGCTTCCCGTACTCGTATCTGTGTATCTGCACGTCCAGGAAACCATAATCTACATCGTCGAGCAGATAATCGTCAAGATTGGTATAACCGGGCGCCATCCTCGGATCGACGCTAGGCACCTTGAGCGGGGGGCACGATTGCTTTGCTTGTTCGCCGAGCTGGGCAATTTGTTTCCCAACTACTCGTCGTTCTTTCAGCCTTTGATCACTGACTGTACTTCCCGACCGCGACGCTTCGACCCATGTCTTTGCAATAATGCGCTCATAGTTGCCTTTCGGCGGAGACTTGGGTGGTTTTGCCAGGGCAGCCAAAGTGCGCTTCACTTTCACCGAATCTACCTTCTCCTTCGGAGGTGGATGTCTCTGTGCTTTCAACCCTTGAAACCAGTCATCCTTCTCGTTTCACGCGATCCTCGCGTTCTCCTCTGGGCTCATCTCGTATGGTAACTTCTCTGGAGATTTCAGAGAAGGACCGAATTTGTATTTTCTCCCGCCTCTGGTTGTACTGCTAGACGCCGGCAGAGCAGACTGAGCGGCAGTCTTCTTTACTGCTTGCTTTTTGCGAGGCGGAGGAGAAGGACTACGATGCGCCGGAGCAGCTGCCGGAGCGGCGGCGGGTCTCTTCCGCCCTTGCTGACGAGGCGGAGAAGGAGTAGGCTGGCTGCTCGGGCGCGCCGGCGCAGGCGGAGAAGGAGGCGGAGTGCCGCCACGCGCCGGAGAAGGAGCCGGCCGAGGGCCCTGATCGTCACTCGCCGGAGGAGGAGGCGGTGGAGGAGGTGGAGTCCCCTGACCCGCCGGAGGAGGAGGAGGCGGCGGAGGCGTCCAGTTTGGAAGGTTGATGAGCTCCTTCCGCCATAGGCATCGAGTCTTCAGAGCAGAACCCAGCCGAGTCTCCCCTTCTCCGGTAGGGTGGTGAAGCGGGAGGTCCTCAAATCCCTCCGTTATTTCATCCACCATCACCTTAGCATATCCTTCTGGAATCGGCCGGCAGTGAAAAGTTGCGCCGGATTCATTAGGATAAACAGATCCAACAGCCGCCTTGACCTTCATATTCATCCACTGCGTCATAAGGTGGCAATTTTGAGCCTCCGTGATAGCATCCACGGGATAGCTGGCAGGAGCCGTCAAGACAAGCTCTGGCTGAAGCAGCTCGGTGGAAGCCATGCTGCTTCTCCGCTGAGATGGCGGGGTAGCTTCAGGGGAAGCTTCGGCAGTTCGTTTCTCCCGGTCTGCTTCTCGTTCCTCTATCCCGAGTATCCTTTCTTTAAGCGCCTGCAGTTCGGACTGCTGCACTTTCTTCCTCCTCTCCTGGCTTTTGTAACCGCCTGCGTCCGGAAACCCAGCCTTCCACGGAATGGAGCCTGGCGTGCCTCGTGTCCGTCCAGGGTGCTCAGGATTCCCGAGGGCCTTTGTGAGCTCGTCGTTCTCTCTGTCTGGAAGGAACGTCCCTTCCTGCGCTGCAGCGATATAGTACCGAAGCTTTTTCAAGGGTATGTCAGCTTGCTCATCCGTCCAAATGCACTTCCCTGTTACAGGGTCCAAGGTTCCGCCAGCCCCGAAGAACCAAGTCCGGCAACGGTCTGGCCAGCTCATTGTCTCTGGTTCAATCCCTTTTCCAACCAGATCATTCTCAGCCTTGGCCCACTTAGGCCGGGCTACCAGGTAGCCACCTGACCCCGTGCGATGGTGAAGCTTCTTCTTCGCAGCATTTTTCTTGTTTGTCTCCGACATCTTCTTACTCTTTTCCGATGTCTTGTGGGCCACAAATGCAGGCCAGTCATCTCTGATCTTCTCATATATGCCCTTGAATTCTGGTGTCTCTTTTTTCTCGACAAACCTATTCAGGTCTTTCTTCCACCTCCTGAATAGGTATGCCATCCTCTTAAGAGCAAAAGACTTGATTAATTGCTCTTTAACTCGCTTCTCCGGATCATCCTCTGGCGGTAGGGTGAAATTTGACTTCAGCTCAGTCCAAAGATCATTTTTCTGCAGATCATTGACATAAGACACCTCAGGGTCTTCGTTCTTAGGCTTATTCCATTGCTGGATGCTGATCGGGATCTTGTCCCTAACCAGAACCCCGCACTGAGCAACAAATGCCTTCTTTGTTCGGATGGGTTCAATAGGTTGGCCATCGGGCGCGATTTCTATGATCTCAAACCTTTCATCCGAGCTCAACTTTCTCTTCGGGCCTCGTCTCTTTACCTCAGTTGTGCTCGATCCGGAGGGCTAGAAAAAAGAACAAAGACTTAATTAATATGTGTACATACCAAAACAATGAATGCATCAATTAGCTAGTCAGCACAGGCTTAACTAATATATATACCTGGCCGGACTCGGCTCGGTCGCCGGACTCGTTTCGGTCACCGGACCCATCGTCACGTTCTTCTTCTTGCACCGGCATTAGGTCACCAGAGCCAGCTTCTTCACCCTCTCCTTCCAGAGTACCATCGGTGTTGTTGAGATACAACGAGACGGCATCACTTCCTTCTGCGATTATGTCCCTCAACAACGCTTCTCTTGCTACGTCTCGGGCGATAGTGTCCATAGTTTCTACAAATATTTACAACATGGCAATTATTATTCAAACATGACAAATGGATATATTAGTGGCAAACGTAGAACCCTCGGCGATCCTCGACCCCTGGAACCCTCGACGACCCTGGAACCCTCGACCCCTAGACGACCCTGCTGGAACCCTCGACCCTAGAACCCTCGAACCCTCGACCCTGAAACCCTCGACCCTTGACCCCTTAACGACCCTCGACCCTCTACCCTAGTTCCCGACCCTCGACCCCTCGGCGATCCTCGACACCCTCGTTCCCGATAAAAATTAAGAAGAAGAAGAAGAAGAAGAAGAAGAAGAAGAAGAAGAAGAAGAAGAAGAAGAAGAAGAAGAAGAAGAAGAAGAGGAGGAGGAGAAAGGAATAGCTAGCGGAGAAGATCGAAGAAAAAAAATAAGAAAAAAAAGAGGAGAAGAAGAAAGGAATAGTGGAGAGGAAGAGAAAGTAGAATATTCTACTTTCTCTTCCTCTCCACTATTCCTTTCTTCTTCTCCTCTTCTTTTTCTTCTTTTTTCTTCTTCTTATTTATTTCTCCTCTTCTTTTCCTCTCCTCTTCTTCTTTCTTTCCTCTTCTTATTTTCTTCTTTCTTTCCTCTTCTTTTCCTCTCCTCTTCTTCTTTCTTTCCTCTTCTTATTTTCTTCTTTGTTATCCTTCTTTTTCTAAAATTGTAACTTTTGCATATATAAAACTTTTCTAAAATTGTAACTTTCTATATATAAAACATTTTTAACATATATATTTTTAACATCACATACACATATACATTATAGCCACATACACATATACATCACATATGAAAAAAAAACTAATAAAAATAAAAATAAACATATTGCAACATATGAACAGAAACATATAGCCATATACATACACATACATTATATATATATATGAAAAAAATTAAACATATATATATGGCGGCAGCGGTGGCGCCGGCAGGGCAGGGCAGGGCGGCTGGGTGGCGCGCGGCGCCAGCGCAGGGCAGGGGCGGCGCACGGCAGCCGCACAGGGCAGGGGCGGCGGCGCGGCGGCCGCGCAGGAGAGGGGCGCAGGGGCGCGGGACGGGAGGGGGTTGTGCTCACAGGGGGCGGCGGCGACGGCGAAGGCGATCAGCCTGACGGCGTCGGTGGCGGCAGCGACGGCGAAGGCGAGCAGCCTGACGGCGTGGGGCGGCGACGGCGACGAGGAGGAGCAGGGGCGTCGGGCGGCGACGACGACGAGGAGGAGCAGGGGGCGTCGGGGGAGAAGTGCGTGATTTGATCGAAAACTGCTAAGTGTTTGCTTATATAGAAAAGGCTTGGTGGCTTAAACCGGGACTAATGCCACCCTTTAGTCCCGGTTTGTGCCACCAACCGGGACCAAAGGCCTTTTTCAGCAGCCCAAAGGGCGGGAAGCGGCGGCCTTTGGTCCCGGGTGGTGGCACCAACCGGGACTAAAGGGGGCGCATTGGTCCCGGTTGGTGGGACGAACCGGGACCAATGCACCCCTTTGGTCCCGGTTCGTCCCACCAACCGGGACTAATGGCCTTGTGCTGGAACTGGCGCGGTGCGGTGGGATGTTTAGTCCCACCTCGCTAGCCGAGAGGCTTCAGCAGTGGTTTATAAGCGCTGCTGCGCCGACCACTTCGAGCTCCTCTCAAATGCAGGCTTACGGGCCTAAAGTCACTTTATCTGCCTGTGGGCCTACTGGGCCTCCTGCGGGCCTGAATCCTGGCCCATGGTAGGGTTTCTAGTCGTATTCAGACCGTGTGGGCCCAGTACGTGGCACTTTTTTGTTTTTTTTTGTTTTCTTTGTTGCTTTATTTATTTTATTTTGTTTCTACTTACAACAAAATACTTATTGTTGCTATTTTTATTTTTTTCCAATTTTTTTGTTTTGTTTTCTGCATTATTTATTTTCTTTTGTTTTTTGCTTTATTTTTTAATTCATTTTGCTTTTAGTTTTAGAAAAATTATAAGCTTTCTGTTAGTGCCATTAGTTTTCAAATTTGAAAACACTTTTTTTCTTTGTTGCTTTATTTATTTTATTTTGTTTTTACTTACAACAAAATACTTATTGTTGTTATTTTTATTTTTTTCTAGTTTTTTAGTTTTGTTTTCTGCATTATTTATTTTCTTTTGTTTTTTACTTTATTTTTTAATTCTTTTTGCTTTTAGTTTTAGAAAAATTATAAGCTTTCTGTTAGTGCCATTAGTTTTCAAATTTGAAAACACATTTTTTTCTTTGTTGCTTTATTTATTTTATTTTTTTCTACTTACAACAAAATACTTATTGTTGCTATTTTTATTTTTTTCCAGCTTTTTTGTTTTGTTTTCTGCATTATTTATTTCCTTTTGTTTTTTTGCTATAGTTTTTAATTCTTTTTGCTTTTAGGTCAGCAATATTATAACTTTCTGTTAGTGCCATTAGTTTTCAAATTTGAATAGTTAAAATTTGAATTCTTTGAAATTTGTGTGAATCACAAGTTTGTGATTAACTTTAATAAAAAAATTAACATTGATGCACCTACTCGTCTGTTTTCAAATGAACTCTAAAATACTTGGCATAACATACTCGTCTGTTACAAATTTGGCATGGTATCATCATAATAGTTGCGGGAGAAAGTCTTCACTTTTTCTTCGCTTGTGTCATTTGCTTATTGCGCCGTAACCATGGATAATCTTCATCGTTTATCATGATGCTTGGGTCAGCCTTGACATTGAAGGGAGTAATTTCATGAAACCTTTCATAATCTTTAGACATGTTTGTCTTGCCCTCCACTCCCAGGATGTCCCTTTTTCCTGAAAGAACTATGTGGCGCTTTGGCTCATCGTATGATGTATTCGTTTCCTTATCTTTTCTTTTTCTCGATCTGGTAGACATGTCCTTCACATAGATAACCTGTGCCACATCATTGGCTAGGATGAACGGTTCATCAGTGTACCCAAGATTTTTCAGATCGACTGTTGTCATTCCGTACTGTGGGTCTACATGTACCCCGCCTCCTCACAGATTGACCCATTTGCACTTAAACAAAGGGACCTTAAAATCTTGTCCGTAGTCAAGTTCCCATATGTCCACTATGTAACCATAATATGTGTCCTTTCCCTTATCGGTTGTTGCATCAAAGCGTACACCGCTGTTTTGGTTGGTGCTCTTCTGATCTTGGTCAATCGTGTAAAATGTATTCCCATTTATCTCGTATCCTTTCCAAATCAATACAGTCAAAGATGGTCCCCTGGACAACAAGTACAACTCATCGCAAACAGTGTTGTCACCTCTGATACGTGCTTCCAACCAACTGCTGAAAGTCCTGATGTGTTCACATGTAATCCAGTCGTCGCACTGCTCCGGGTGTTTGGAGCGCAGACTGTTCTTGTGTTCATCGACATACGGGGTCACCAAGGTAGAGTTCTGTAGAACTGTGTAGTGTGCTTGAGACCAAGAATGCCCGTCCCTGCATATTATTGAGTCTGCTCCTAGCGTGCCTTTTCCAGTCAGTCTCCCCTCATACCGCGATTTAGGGAGACCTATCTTCTTAAGGCCAGGAATGAAGTCAACACAAAACCCGATGACATCCTCTGTTTGATAGCCCATGGAGATGCTTCCTTCTGGCCTTGCGCGATTACGGACATATTTCTTTAGGACTCCCATGAACCTCTCAAAGGGGAACATATTGTGTAAAAATACGGGCCCCAGAATGACAATCTCGTCGACTAGATGAACTAGGACATGCGTCATGATATTGAAGAAGGATGGTGGGAACACCAGCTTGAAACTGACAAGACATTGCGCCACATCACTCCTTAGCCTTGGTATGATTTCTGGATCGATCACCTTCTGAGAGATTGCATTGAGGAATGCACATAGCTTCACAGTGGCTAATCGGACGTTTTTCGGTAGAAGCCCCCTCAATGCAACCGGAAGCAGTTGCGTCATAATCACGTGGCAGTCATGAGACTTTAGGTTCTGGAACTTTTTCTCTGGGATATTTATTATTCCCTTTATATTGGACGAGAAGCCAGTCGGGACCTTCATACTGAGCAGGCATTCAAAAAAGATTTCTTTCTCTTCTTTCGTAAGAGCGTAGCTGGCAGGACCTTCATACTGCTTCCGAGGCATGCCGTCTTTTTCGTGCAAACGTTGCAGGTCCTCCCGTGCCTCGGGTGTATCTTTTGTCTTTCCATACACGCCCAAGAAGCCTAGCAGGTTCACGCAAAGGTTCTTCGTCACGTGCATCACGTCAATTGAAGAGCGGACCTCTAGGTCTTTCCAGTAGGGTAGGTCCCAAAATATAGATTTCTTCTTCCACATGGGTGCGTGTCCCTCAGCGTCATTCGGAACAGCTAGTGCGCCGGGACCCTTTCCAAAGATTACGTGTAAATCATTGACCATAGCAAGTACGTGATCACCGGTACACATGGCGGGCTTCCTCCGGTGATCTGCCTCGCCTTTAAAATGCTTGCCTTTCTTTCGACATTGATGGTTGGTCGGAAGAAATCGATGATGGCCCAGGTACACATTCTTCCTGCATTTGTCCAGGTATATACTTTCAGTGTCATCTAAACAGTGTGTGCATGTGTGGTATCCTTTGTTTGTCTGTCCTGAAAGGTTACTGAGAGCGGGCCAATCGTTGATGGTCACAAACAGCAACGCCTTTAGGTTAAATTCCTCTTTATTGTGCTCATCCCACGTACGTACACCATTTCCATTCCACAGCTGTAAAAGTTCTTCAACTAATGGCCTTAGGTACACATCAATGTCGTTGCCGGGTTGCTTAGGGCCTTGGATGAGAACTGGCATCATAATGAACTTCCGCTTCATGCACATCCAAGTAGGAAGGTTATACATACATAGAGTGACCGGCCAGGTGCTGTGATTGCTGCTCTGCTCCCCGAAAGGATTAATGCCATCCGCGCTTAAAGCAAACCATGCGTTCCTTGGGTCCTTTGCAAACTCATTCCAGTACTTTCTCACGATTTTTCTCCACTGCGACCCGTCAGCGGGTGCTCTCAACTTCCCGTCTTTCTTACGATCCTCACTGTGCCATCACATCGACTTGGCATGCTCTCCGTTTCTGAACAAACGTTTCAACCGTGGTATTATAGGAGCATACCACATCACCTTCGCAGGAACCCTCTTTCTGCGGGGTTCGCCATGAACATCACCAGGGTCATCTCGTCTGATCTTATACCGCAATGCACCGCATACCGGGCATGTGTTCAGATCCTTGTATGCACCGCGGTATAGGATGCAGTCATTAGGGCATGCATGTATCTTCTCCACCTCCAATCCTAGAGGGCATACGACCTTCTTTGCTGCGTATGTACTATCGGGCAATTCGTTATCCTTTGGAAGCTTCTTCTTCAATATTTTCAGTAGTTTCTCAAATCCTTTCTCAGGCACAGCATTCTCTGTCTTCCACTGCAGCAATTCCAGTACGGTACCGAGCTTTGTGTTGCCATCTTCGCAATTGGGGTACAACCCTTTTTTGTGATCCTCTAACATGCGATCGAACTTCAGCTTCTCCTTTTGACTTTCGCATTGCGTCCTTGCATCGACAATTACCCGGCGGAGATCATCATCATCGGGCACATCGTCTGGTTCCTCTTCATCTTCAGCAGCTTCACCCGTTGCAGCATCATTGGGCACATCGTCTGGTTCCTCTTGATCTTCACCAGCTCCCCCCATTGCAACATCACGGTATTCAGGGGGAACGTAGTTGTCATCGTACTCTTCTTCTTCGTCGTCTTCCATCATAACCCCTATTTCTCCGTGCCTCGTCCAAACATTATAGTGTGGCATGAAACCCTTGTAAAGCAGGTGGGTGTGAAGGATTTTCCGGTTAGAGTAAGACATCGTATTCCCACAGTTAGTGCATGGACAACACATAAAACCATTCTGCTTGTTTGCCTCAGCCGCATCGAGAAACTCATGCACGCCCTTAATGTACTCGGAGGTGTGTCTGTCACCGTACACCCATTGCCGGTTCGTCTGCATACATTATATATAATTAAGTGTCCAAATTAATAGAAGTTCATCATCACACTAAAACCAAAGTACATACATAGTTCTCATCTAACAACATATAGCTCTCGAGAGCATCTAACTAATTAAACCATACATTAATTAAAACAAAGGCGATCATAATCGCAACCAAAGTAACAATTGATCCAACGGCATAATGATACCAAGCCTCGGTATGAATGGCATATTTTCTAATATTTCTAATCTTCAAGCGCATTGCATCCATCTTGATCTTGTGATCATCGACGACATCCGCAACATGCAACTCCAATATCATCTTCTCCTCCTCAATTTTTTATATTTTTTCCTTCAAGAAATTATTTTCTTCTTCAACTAAATTTAACCTCTCGACAATAGGGTCGGTTGGAATTTCCGGTTCACATACATCCTAGATAAATAAAATCTATGTCACGTTGGTCCGCATAATTATCATAAACAATAAATGAACCAATAGTTATAAAGATTAATATATATACCACATCCGAATCATAGACAGGACGAGGGCCGACGGGGGCGGATACCAAAACCATCGCACTATATAAGATGCAACAATAAAAGTAAGAAAATGATACAAGTATCTATCTAAACATACAAGTAAGAATATTTTTCCTTTCAGAAAGAAGATAAGAGCAAGAGGCTCACCACGGTGGTGTCGGTGATGAGATCGGCGCGGGTGATCGACGGCGGTGAAGACAGGGGTGGGGCGTGACGGACCGCTAAATCTAGACAAATCTCGAGGAAAATGGAGCTTTGAGGTCGAGCTTCGAGAGGAGAAAGCTTAACTAGTGTGGCTCGGGCATTTCATCGAACACCTCATGTGCAAAGGAGGTGAGCTAGAGCACCACAAGCCCCTCCTCTCGCCGGCCCAGAAAAACAGAGCACTCAGTGCTCTGCTCCGGCGCGAGGGGTATATATAGGCGGCACTGTTGGGGATCGTAGCAGAAATTAAACTTTTCCTACGCATCACCAAGATCTATCCATGGAGTATTCTAGCAACGAGGGGATAGGAGAGCATCTACATACCACTTGTAGATCGCAACGGAAGCGTTCAAGGAGAACGTGGATGATGGAGTCGTACTCGCCGTGATCCGATCCACCGATGACCAGCGCCGAAAGGACGGCACCTTCGCGTTCAACACACGTACAGGACGATCGACGTCTCCTCCTTCTTGATCCAGCAAGGGGGAAGGAGAGGTTGATGAAGATCCAGCAGCACGACGGCGTGGTGGTGGATGCAGCGGAGTTCCAGCAGGGCTTCGCCAAGCTTCTGTGGAGAGAGGGAGAGGTGTAACGGGGAGAGGGAGGCGCCAATGCAGCAGGGTGCGCCTGCCCTCCCTCCCCCCTTTATATAGGCCCCCTAGGGGGGGGCGCAGCCCTGGAGATGGATCTCCAGGGGGGCGGCGGCCAAGGGTGGGGGGCTTGCCCCCCAAGCAAGGGGGGCGCCCCCACTAGGGTTTCCCCCCAATCCTAGGCGCATGGGCCCAAGGGAAGGGGGCGCGCCCAGCCCTCCAGGGGCTGGTTCCCAGCCCCTTGTGGCCCATGAGGCCCTCCGAGAGGGCTGGCCCCTCGAGGTGGACCCCCGGTGCCTCTCCGGTGGCCCCGGTACAATACCGATATGCCCCCGAGACTTTCTGGTGTCCGTACAACAACTTCCCATATATAAATCTTTACCTCCGAACCATTCCGGAACCTCTCATGACGTCCGGGATCTCATCCGGGACTCCGAACAACCTTCGGTTTGCTGCATACTCATATCTTCACAACCCTAGCGTCATCGAACCTTAAGTGTGTAGACCCTACGGGTTCGGGAGACATGCAGACATGACCGAGACGATCTCCGGTCAATAACCAACAGCGGGATCTGGATACCCATGTTGGCTCCCACATGCTCCTCGATGATCTCATCGGATGAACCACGATGTCGAGGACTTTAATCAATCCCGTACTCAATTCCCTTTGTCCATCGATACGATACTTGCCCGAGATTCGATCGTCGGTATACCGATACCTTGTTACTTCTCGTTACCGGCAAGTCTCTTTACTCGTTCCCGTAACACATCATCCCGTGAACAACACCTTGATCACTTTGAGCTCATTATGATGATGTCTTACCGAGTGGGCCCAGAGATACCTCTCCGTCACACGGAGTGACAAATCCCAGTCTCGATTCATGCCAACCCAACAGATACTTTCGGAGATACCTGTAGTGCACCTTTATAGTCACCCAGTTACGTTGTGACGTTTGATACACCCAAAGCACTCCTACGGTATCCGGGAGTTGCATAATCTCATGGTCTAAGGAATGATACTTGACATTCAGAAAAGCTCTAGCAAACGAACTATACGATCTTTTGTGCTATGCTTAGGTTTGGGTCTTGTCCATCACATCATTCTCCTAATGATGTGATCCCGTTATCAATGACATCCCCATGTCCATAGTCAGGAAACCATGACTATCTATTGATCAACGAGCTAGTCAACTAGAGGCTTACTAGGGACACATTGTGGTCTATGTATTCACACATGTATTATGATTTCCGAACAATACAATTATAGCATGAACAATAGACAATTATCATGAACAAGGAAATATAATAATCCATTTATTATTACCTCTAGGGCATATTTCCAACAGTCTCCCACTTGCACTAGAGACAATAGTCTAGTTACATTGTGATGAATCGCACACCCATGGAATTTTGGTGTTGATTATGTTTTGTTCTAGGGAGAGGTTTAGTCAACGGATCTGCCACATTCAGGTCCATATGTACTTTACAAATCTCTATGTCTCCATTTTGAACACTTTCACGAATGGAGTTGAAGCGACGCTTGATATGCCTAGTCTTCCTGTGAAACCTGGGCTCCTTCGCAAGGGCAATTGCGCCAGTGTTGTCACAGAAGAGAGTCATCGGGTCCGACGCATTGGGTATGACTCCTAGGTCGGTAATGAACTCCTTCACCCAGACTGCTTCTTGTGCTGCCTCCGAGGCTGCCATATACTCTGCTTCACATGTAGATCCCGCCACGACGCTTTGCTTGCAACTGCACCAGCTTACTGCCCGTCTATTCAAAATATACACGTATCCGGTTTGTGACTTGGAGTCATCCAGATCTGTGTCGAAGCTAGCGTCAACGTATCCCTTTACGACGAGCTCTTCGGCACCTCCATAAACGAGAAACATATCCTTAGTCCTTTTCAGGTACTTCAGGATGTTTTTGACCGCTGTCCAGTGTTCCTTGCCGGGATTACTTTGGTACCTACCTACCAAACTTACGGCAAGGTTTACATCGGGTCTGGTACACAGCATGGCATACATAATAGACCCTATAGCTGAGGCATAGGGGATGACACTCATCTCTTCTATATCTTTTGCCGTGGTCGGGCATGGAGCCGTGCTCAATCGCACACCTTGCAATACAGGCAAGAACCCCTTCTTGGACTGATCCATTTTGAACTTCTTCAAAATCTTGTCAAGGTACGTACTTTGTGAAAGACCGATGAGGCGTCTCGATCTATCCCTATAGATCTTGATGCCTAATATATAAGCAGCTTCTCCAAGGTCCTTCATTGAAAAACACTTGTTCAAATAGGCCTTTATGCTTTCCAAGAATTCTATATCATTTCCCATCAATAGTATGTCATCCACATATAATATGAGAAATGCTACGGAGCTCCCACTCACTTTCTTGTAAACGCAGGCTTCTCCATAAGTCTGCATAAACCCAAACGCTTTGATCATCTCATCAAAGCGAATGTTCCAACTCCGAGATGCTTGCACCAGCCCATAGATAGAGCGCTGGAGCTTGCATACTTTGTTAGCATTCTTAGGATCGACAAAACCTTCCGGCTGCATCATATACAATTCTTCCTTAAGGAAGCCATTAAGGAATGCCGTTTTGACGCCCATTTGCCATATCTCATCATCATAGTATGCGGCAATTGCTAATATGATTCGGACGGACTTCAACTTCGCTACGGGAGAGAAAGTCTCATCGTAGTCAACCCCTTGAACTTGCCGATAACCCTTAGCGACAAGTCGAGCTTTATAGATGGTCACATTACCATCCGCGTCTGTCTTCTTCTTAAAGATCCATTTATTTTCTATGGCTCGCCGATCATCGGGCAAGTCATTCAAAGTCCATACTTTGTTTTCATACATGGATTCTATCTCGGATTTCATGGCTTCTAGCCATTTGTCGGAATCTGGGCCCGCCATCGCTTCTTCATAGTTCGAAGGTTCACCGTTGTCCAACAACATGATTTCCAGGACAGGGTTGCCGTACCACTCTGGTGCGGAACGCGTCCTTGTGGACCTACGAAGTTCAGTAGGAGCTTGATCAGAAGTATCTTGATCATCATCATTAACCTCCTCTTGAATCGGTGCAGGTACCACAGGAACATTTTCCTGAGCTGCGCTACTCTGATTTTCAAGAGGTAGTACTTCATCAAGTTCTACTTTCCTCCCACTTACTTCTTTCGAGAGAAACTCTTTCTCTAGAAAGGACCCGTTCTTGGCAACAAAGATCTTGCCTTCGGATCTGAGGTAGAAGGTATACCCAACTGTTTCTTTGGGATATCCTATGAAGACGCATTTTTCCGATTTGGGTTTGAGCTTTTCAGGTTGAAGTTTTTTGACATAAGCATCGCAACCCCAAACTTTCAGAAACGACAGCTTAGGTTTCTTTCCAAACCATAATTCATACGGTGTCGTCTCAACGGATTTAGACGGTGCCCTATTTAAAGTGAATGCGGTTGTCTCTAGAGCGTATCCCCAAAATGATAGCGGTAGATCTGTAAGAGACATCATAGACCGCACCATATCCAATAGAGTGCGATTATGACGTTCGGACACACCGTTACACTGAGGTGTTCCAGGCGGCGTGAGTTGTGAAAAGATTCCACATTTTCTTAAGTGTGTGCCAAATTCGTGACTTAAATATTCTCCCCCACGATCTGATCGTAAGAACTTTATTTTTCTGTCACGTTGATTCTCAACCTCACTCTGAAACTCCTTGAACTTTTCAAAGGTCTCAGACTTGTGTTTCATTAAGTAGACATACCCATATTTACTCAAATCATCAGTGAGAGTGAGAACATAACGATAGCCTCCGCGAGCTTCAACGCTCATTGGACCACACACATCTGTATGTATGATGTCCAACAAGTTGGTTGCTCGCTCCATTGTCCCTCAGAATGGAGTTTTGGTCATTTTGCCCATGAGGCATGGTTCGCACGTGTCAAATGATTCATAATCGAGAGACTCTAAAAGTCCATCAGCATGGAGCTTCTTCATGCGCTTGACACCAATGTGACCAAGGCGGCAGTGCCACAAGTATGTGGGACTATCGTTATCAACTTTACACCTTTTGGTATTCACACTATGAATATGTGTATTATCACGCACGAGATTCATTAAGAATAAACCATTGACCATCGGAGTATGACCATAAAACATATCACTCATATAAATAGAACAACCATTATTCTCGGATTTAAATGAGTAGCCATCTCGCATTAAACGAGATCCAGATACAATGTTCATGCTCAAACTTGGTACTAAATAACAATTATTGAGGTTCAAAACTAATCCCGTAGGTAAATGTAGAGGTAGCGTGCCGACGGTGATCACATCGACCCTGGAACCATTCCCGACGCGCATCGTCACCTCGTCCTTCGCCAGTCTCCGTTTATTCCGCAGCTCCTGTTTTGAGTTACAAATATGAGCAACGGCACCGGTATCAAATACCCAGGAGCTACTACGAGCACTGGTAAGGTACACATCAATTACATGTATATCACATATACCTTTAGTGGTGCCGGCCTTCTTATCCGCTAAGTACTTGGGGCAATTCCGCTTCCAGTGACCAGTTCCCTTGCAATAAAAGCACTCAGTTTCAGGTTTGGGTCCATTCTTTGACTTCTTCCTGGCAACTGAGTTACTAGGCGCGGCAACCTCCTTGCCGTACTTCTTGAAGTTCTTCTTACCCTTGCCTTTCTTGAACTTAGTGGTTTTATTCACCATCAACACTTGATGTTCCTTTTTGATCTCCATCTCTGCAGATTTCAGCATTGAATACAACTCGGGAATGGTCTTTTCCATCCCCTGCATATTGTAGTTCATCACGAAGCTCTTGTAGCTAGGTGGGAGCGACTGAAGGATTCTGTCAATGACCGCCTCATCCGGGAGATTAACTTCTAGCTGAGTCAAGCGGTTGTGCAACCCAGACATCTTGAGTATGTGTTCACTGACAGAGCTATTTTCCTCCATCTTACAGCTAAAGAACTTGTCGGAGACATCATATCTCTCGACCCGGGCATGAGCTTGGAAAATCAATTTCAGCTCCTCGAACATCTCATATGCTCCGTGTTGCTCAAAACGCTTCTGGAGCCCCGGTTCTAAGCTGTAAAGCATGCCGCACTGAACGAGGGAGTAATCATCAGCACGAGACTGATGGGCGTTCATAACGTCCTGGTTTGCTGGGAATGGTGCATCACCTAGCGGTGCTTCTAGGACATAATCTATCTTGGCAGCTATGAGGATGATCCTCAGGTTCCGGACTCAGTCCGCATAGTTGCTGCCATCATCTTTCAGCTTGGTTTTCTCTAGGAACGCGTTGAAGTTGAGGGTGACATTAGCGTGGGCCATTTGATCTACAAGACATATTGTAAAGATTTAGACTAAGTTCATGATAATTAAGTTCATCTAATCAAATTAATGAATGAACTCCCACTCAGATTTGACATCCCTTTAGTCATCTAAGTGATACATGATCCGAGTCAACTAGGCCGTGTCCGATCATCACGTGAGACGGACTAGTCATCATCGGTGAACATCTCCATGTTGATCGTATCTTCTATACGACTCATGTTCGACCTTTCGGTCCTCCGTGTTCCGAGGCTATGTCTGTACATGCTAGGCTCGTCAATCCAACCTAAGTGTATTGCGTGTGTAAATCTGACTTACACCCGTTGTATGCGAACGTAAGGACCTATCACACCCGATCATCACGTGGTGCTTCGGAACGACGAACCTTAGCAACGGTGCACAGTTAGGGAGAACACATTTTTGATATTTTAATGAGGGATCATCTTATTTATGCTACCGTCGTTCTAAGCAAATAAGATGTAAAACATGATAAACATCACATGCAATCAAATAGTGACATGATATGGCCAACATCATTTCGCTCCTTTGATCTCCATCTTCGAGGCGCCATGTTCATCGTCGTCACCGGCATGACACCATGATCTCCATCATCATGATCTCCATCATCGTGTCTTCGTGAAGTTGTCACGTCAACTATTACTTCTACTACTATGGCTAACGCTTTAGCAATAAAATAAAGTAACTACATGACGATTTAAGTTGACACGCAGGTCATAAATAAATAAAGACAACTCCTATGGCTCCTGCCGGTTGTCATACTCATCGACATGCAAGTCATGATTCCTATTACAATAACAAGATCATCTCATACATCACATACATGATTCATCACAACTTCTGGCCATATAACATCACAAAGCACTTGCTGCAAAAACAAGTTAGACGTCCTCTAATTGTTGTTGCAAGTTTTTTTACGTGGCTGTTATAGGTTGCTAGCAAGAACGTTTCTTACCTACGTTAAAACCACAACGTGAATTGTCAATCTCTATTTACCCTTCATAAGGACCCTGTTCATCGAATCCGATCCAACTAAAGTGGGAGAGACAAACACCCGCCAGCCACCTTATGCAACTAGTGCATGTCAGTCGGTGGAACCGGTCTCACGTAAGCGTACGTGTAAGGTTGGTCCGGGCCGCTTCATCCCACAATACCGCTGAACCAAGATAGGACTAGTAACGGCAAGAAGAATTGACAATTCGATGCCCACAACTACTTTGTGTTCTACTCGTGCATAGAAACTACGCATAGACCTAGCTCATGATGCCACTGTTGGGGATCGTAGCAGAAATTAAAATTTTCCTACGCATCACCAAGATCTATCCATGGAGTATTCTAGCAACGAGGGGATAGGAGAGCATCTACATACCACTTGTAGATCGCAACGGAAGCGTTCAAGGAGAACGTGGATGATGGAGTCGTACTCGCCGTGATCCGAATCACCGATGACCAGCGCCGAAAGGACGGCACCTTCGCGTTCAACACACGTACGGGACGATCGACGTCTCCTCCTTCTTGATCCAGCAAGGGGGAAGGAGAGGTTGATGAAGATCCAGCAGCACGACGGCGTGGTGGTGGATGCAGCGGAGTTCCAGCAGGGCTTCGCCAAGCTTCTGTGGAGAGAGGGAGAGGTGTAACGGGGAGAGGGAGGCGCCAATGCAGCAGGGTGCGGCTGCCCTCCCTCTCCCCCCTTTATATAGGCCCCCTAGGGGGGGCAGCCCTGGAGATGGATCTCCAGGGGGGCGGCGGCCAAGGGTGGGGGGCTTGCCCCCCAAGCAAGGGGGGCGCCCCCACTAGGGTTTCCCCCCAACCCTAGGCGCATGGGCCCAAGGGAAGGGGGCGCGCCCAGCCCTCCAAGGGCTGGTTCCCAGCCCCTTGTGGCCCATGAGGCCCTCCGAGAGGGCTGGCCCCTCAAGGTGGACCCCCGGTGCCTCTCCGGTGGCCCCGGTACAATACCGATATGCCCCCGAGACTTTCTGGTGTCCGTACAACAACTTCCCATATATAAATCTTTACCTCCGAACCATTCCGGAACCTCTCATGACGTCCGGGATCTCATCCGGGACTCCGAACAACCTTCGGTTTGCTGCATACTCATATCTTCACAACCCTAGCGTCACCGAACCTTAAGTGTGTAGACCCTACGGGTTCGGGAGACATGCAGACATGACCGAGACGATCTCCGGTCAATAACCAACAGCGGGATCTGGATACCCATGTTGGCTCCCACATGCTCCTCGATGATCTCATCGGATGAACCACGATGTCGAGGACTTTAATCAATCCCGTACTCAATTCCCTTTGTCCATCGATACGATACTTGCCCGAGATTCGATCGTCGGTATACTGATACCTTGTTCAATCTCGTTACCGGCAAGTCTCTTTACTCGTTCTCGTAACACATCATCCCGTGAACAACACCTTGATCACTTTTAGCTCATTATGATGATGTCTTACCGAGTGGGCCCAGAGATACCTCTCCGTCACACGGAGTGACAAATCCCAGTCTCGATTCATGCCAACCCAACAGATACTTTCGGAGATACCTGTAGTGCACCTTTATAGTCACCCAGTTACGTTGTGACGTTTGATACACCCAAAGCACTCCTACGGTATCCGGGAGTTGCATAATCTCATGGTCTAAGGAATGATACTTGACATTCAGAAAAGCTCTAGCAAACGAACTATACGATCTTTTGTGCTATGCTTAGGTTTGGGTCTTGTCCATCACATCATTCTCCTAATGATGTGATCCCGTTATCAATGACATCCCCATGTCCATAGTCAGGAAACCATGACTATCTATTGATCAACGAGCTAGTCAACTAGAGGCTTACTAGGGACACATTGTGGTCTATGTATTCACACATGTACTATGATTTCCGAACAATACAATTATAGCATGAACAATAGACAATTATCATGAACAAGGAAATATAATAATCCATTTATTATTACCTCTAGGGCATATTTCCAACAGGCACCACTGGTCCCGGTTCGTGGCATGAACCGGGACTAAATGGGAGCCTTTGGTCCCGGTTCATGCCACGAACCGGGACCAATGGTGGTGGGCCAGGAGCCAGGCACATTGATCCCGGTTCGTCCCACCAACCGGGACCAAAGGGTCCATACGAACCGGGACCAATGGCCCACGTGGCCCGGCCGGCCCCCTGGGCTCACGAACCGGGTCCAATGCCCCCATTGGTACCGGGACTAATGGGCTGACCCGGCCTGGACCGTTGCCCCCTTTTCTACTAGTGAGCCTACTTTCCTGGCATTAGGTTTTGCTCATTCCAAATTGCCCATGTTATTAACACTGTGAGCTAAGCCATTTCTTTGCGCCTTCCCAGCCCATCGTGCACCACGTGATTCACACCAAGATCGAACATCATTGAAGCCAAGCCATGATGAGCCAGCCCGTGGCAAAAGAATGAAGGCCAAACCAATATTTTACCAATCGCAGAACTCTCAACGATAACCGACGATGGAGAAGTAGATGAGTTGCTGTCTCCGCCTCCCTCTTCCAAAGCGTACATATGCCCCAATTTGACCACCCACGCCTAATAAGACGACGATCGACCGTCTAAACCTGGTTTTGGATGACAGGCCATCCAATGCTCTTGCACTTAGGTGGGCCCAAATCATCCGTATTGGGGCCTCCCAAGTCCCAAGTCGGTTGGGGGGGGGGACGCCGACGAATTGTGTCTTGTATGAGGAGGCCACAGAATAGCAAGAGGAGCTCGCCAACTTCCATGTTCTGGTATATCTTGGTCCACATGAAGAGTTGTTTGAGGTGAAAGACCAAAGGTTGAAGAATTATTGGAGATGTTGCATTTTCATGCCTCTGTTAGTGTCAATACACCCAAGCATCGTTTAAAATTGCCTTGCTTACACAAAAGTTTGGGCGTAAAAACCGAAGACCAAACCCGTATGGACAGAAATATATATAGAAGACCAAACTAAAGTCGGTCGTCAAACTAGAAGACCAAATTAAATTTGTCAAATCGTCTTATTTTCTGGATGACGGAATAACTTTGATAGACCGAATTAGCAAATTCATTGGATGTTATGGCATAATTAGCACAATCCCCGGTCTTTTCTACATTTTTATGGCACAGTTCTTGTTGAATACACATGCTACATACAGATGTTGTCTTGTTCCCCATTTGGTGGACGGGGGAGTTTCTATCCTACAATATGCCGACGACACTATTATATTCATGGAGCATGACCTTGCAAAAGCTAGGAATATGAAACTAGTGTTATTCCTCTTTGAACAATTGTCGGGACTTAAAATTAACTTTCACAAGAGTGAATTGTTTTGCTTTGGTAGGGCCAAAGAGGAACAAGACACTTATCGACAATCATTCGGATGTGAACTGGGATCCCTGCCATTCAACTATCTGGGTATTCCAATTCATCATAGGAAATTAACTAATGGAAATGTATCGAAGATCGATTTGAAAAAAAGCTAGGCTGCTGGAAGGGTAAGCTTATGTCTTTTGAAGGTCAGCTGGTGCTGATCAATTCAGTACTAACTAGTATGCCGATGTTCCTTCTATCTTTCTTTGAGGTACCTAAAGGGGTACGGAATAGACTAGACTTCTATCGATCTCGCTTTTTCTGACAGTCAAATGAGGTTAAGGCAAAATATCGCTTAGCAAGATGGGATATTATTTGTCGAATCAAAGACCGGGGGGTCTTGGGATTGAGAACCTTGAGATTAAAAATAAATGCCTGCAAAGCAAATGGCTATATAGGTTATCCGTAGAATCAGATGGTATGTGGACACAAATTTTAAGGAACAAATACTTACACTCTAAAACTCTGGCTCAGGTTATCCTAAGGCCTAATTGTCGGGGATATGCCCCGCGGCGTAAACCGGCCGGACTTGGCGATTCACCGGTGACCTGCACAGACCAGACGATTTACAGTTCATTGGTAATCCGGCAGGCGGGCCAGAGGAGCAACAAGACCCGGTGGCCCGTCTGGCGGTTCATGAAGGCCGGTTCAACCATTGTGGGCCGGTTTAAGAGGAAAGGAATATTTGCCTTACAAGGAGTTAAGACTAAGACTTGTATCCGGTTTGTATTAGAGATAGACTAGTCCTAATCCTAATAGGACTCCACATGTAAACCGCCCCTTCAACATATATAAGGAGGGGCAGGGCTCCCCAAAGAGGGACAAGTTACAAGCTACAAGCAAGAAGAAACAATCTCTAGGGCTAGATACAAAGAGCCGGTTTACGGTGTCTCCCTCGTGATGATAATGAGACCTAGCCTCAAACAGCATGTAGGGTTTTTACCGGATGATGTTTCCCGGGCCCCGAAGCTGTCTAAATCCTTGTCTTGCGTGTTGATTTGCCCTGCGTCTCTCGTCCCACTCAACCCCTCTCAAGCTACCACATAGATGCGTTGGCCTCGCGACTAAGTCCTGATACTAAGGATATCTGCCGTGACAAATCCACGACAGTTGGCGCCCACCGTGGGGCTAGCGCACGATGGTGTTGAGTTCTTGAAGGGAGCTCTTTAGGGATCAAGAAGCGAGAAATTCATCATATGAAGAAGATTCAAGAAATTAGGGTTGCATTAGGTGTGCCGTCACACGGTCGCCGAGTTAACGAAACCGCTTCGAGACAGACAGACTTCTAAAAGAGGATGCATCAAATCTGAGCCCTGCGTGATCGGGTCGCTGTCACCACCTTTGTCTATTCGGGTTTCCGTCTCGATCCCCGTGGCCAAATCACCAGGCCTCGCCTCTCGCCTGAGAGCCGCCTATTTGTTTTTGATTCGTCATCACCGCTGGATTTTTCCTGCTGCGGCACATACACTGCAATAATCGGGTCAGATGCTGTTCGCGAGAAGATAAAGTTTCGGAAAAGCAAATATCTTCCGCTGCTATTCCCTAGCATGACGACCGGAGATTACAAATTAATTGGCAAGTACATCTGTACGTACGAGCAAAGACTACGTCTCAATGGCAAGAGTCACGTTTGATCGGTTTACAAGATCTAGATGAAGAAAAGTCAAAGTTGAACCAGCCAGAAGGGAATACGGACTAGGACTATTCCACCGCTTGCGCCCCCGCCGCGCTTTCGGAACGGGCCGCCTGCCTCGTCACGCCCGCGGCGACTGGCCGACCTGCGATTCGCCTATGCCGCCGCGCGTTTGAACCGCCACGCCTGGCCGTTTACTCCTCCGGCACTGCCGTACCTCAAGCATCCTGCTTCAACTCATCTTGGCCCTGCGCCACCCTCGCTGGAGTAGTTTTTTTTAGTCGCCGCTTCGCTTCTAGGTGCCGACCTGCATCAAACTGCTGTTCCGGCCTCTCCTGCTGCCATCTCTGTGTGATGCGCCACCATGAGCCGCCGCTGGAGAGCCGCCTCGCGCCTCTAGGCCTCCCCGCGACAAGCTGTCACCGGAAAATCATCTTTGGAATACAGTGGTCGCCACAAGCTGTCAACCTCGTCCCCGCGCCGGCTCAATGCTCTGGTTCAGCTGTGTTTTGCCAAGAACCGCCGGCGCTCCTCCACCGTGGCCTCGAGTTTACCTATCCAAGACCCGTGCAATCTCGAACTGATCCTGCGATGGCTCACCTCGCGATTGTCGTCGAGCCGCTAACCTTCCGGGTCACCTCCGAAGCCGGTTCTCGCAGGGGCCAAACCACCAAAAATGGCAGAGTCGCCGCTCACGAGCCGCCACCGCGCCTTGAGCCGGCCCTGTCCACCGGCCTCCGCTGGAGCCACACCCGAGTCGCCCGCTGCTGGACTCCGACTTTGTCACAACCCGCCGACTGCCGGCGTCGCCTCTGCATACGGCCTTGTATACTCGACGTCCGCGCGCTGTTGCCGGATCACCGCGCGCCCACGTGCTGTCTCAACCTGCGGCTGTCTCCCCTGCCGCTTGAGCCACCATCCATACGGCGTCGCCTCGGGCCGGTCTTGTTGCCTCGCCGTACGACCTCTCCCCCGCAGCACCGAGCTGCCTCTGTCTCGCTTCACCTCTGCCGTGAGCTGCGGCCGCGGCGTGTAACTACGAGGGAGCGAAGCCCACGATCGGTGCGGCGGACTGGCTGCACTGCGCTTGTGCTGGGCACTGAGTAGTGGCTCGTGCTTTGGAGGCGTCAGAAAGAAACCACCCACTGATGCTACTGTCCGGAATAGACACTAAACGCGGTTTTAGAATACATGGATCAGAATTAGCGGCAACTAGCGCAAAGTATGTCCTCCAAGTCAGAACTTGTCACTGATGCCTCATTAACTAGTAGTTTTGAGGAGGGTACAGATAAATTTCTAAGGTTGATGGAGTTGCTGCAGACAACAGCATTATATGGTAAAATTAGTCAACCCGGTCAGTATGTTGTGAAGATTTTTTGGAAAGGGTCTACAAAATGTTATCTATGGATTATTTGGCTGGCAAGGACGCCTCTCTGCAACCATAGAAGATTTCTAGAGATGATTATTAGCAATGATTGGGATTTTTACGCACCTGGAGGCGGGTATCTGCAGTGATGGGTTATATAAAACAGCAGAATATACCCGAAGATGGAAAATTGCTGCCTATTGGTCATTCTACGTGAGGAGTGAAAACCATGGATTTGTATGAGGCCTCAAGTTGCGAAAAGGGACAGAGGTTGGCTCAAGCTATATGATCAGACGTTTTGCTGTTACGGCCGATTCACAACAGCAGCTAATTATGCCTTGTCGCAATGACTGGAGCGACGTCCCACGAAAAGATCAGGTGCTATCCGCTTTATTTATTTTTTCAATATGCTTTAAGTTCCTTCGAAAACAATTGTCCTCCCTTTAACATTTTTTGTTCCATGATCATGGTAGAGACGACAAGATTGGCTGTCATCCAAGTACATCAGGACAATTATTCATCGTCGAAGTGGAGTTATATCGCGGATATGGAGTGCATACCATCGTCAGGTTGCACTAACATTTATCCGTGCTGCCGTGCTCAACGGAAGTGCTTATGCTGCCGCCCTTGCGGTCTGGTCTACATCAACACACCGGGCCGCACCTGTCTGTATGAGCTGTTTATTGAGTATGAGCAAGTCACTGCTTGGGTAGCCCGGTTTTCTTTCAAAATGGAGGCAAATTATCATATACTATGAACCGCCGTCTGCACTGGGTGGTTCAATGGGTAGGCGCACAAGTCGCCGCCACTACAGTTTGTTTAATTTCAAATCACCAGTTGGAAGGAACCATTGGCCGAGTTGTTGACACGGCTCATACGGGGTCATTTACAACCCGCCGCAGTCACCTCAACCTTCTGTGGATTCACATCGTGCTATCAACATCAATGATATACAAGTTAGGTCGGTTTATATCACGGTCAAATATGGAGAGTCTCAAGCCAACTCCTCGAGTCACCCTTGAGACTCGGGGGCTACGATGACATGATTCAGCAAATCTTGCCAGTTTCAGCCGGTTTAAGAAACCCAGGACGATGGAGGGAAAGATAACCCGGTCCCGAAGGCTACTGTTATATTGATGAAAATTTAAAGGCCGTCAGAGAATTTCCGGCTTAGAAAGTATATGACAGTTACAAAATCCCAGCTCAATGAAGAAGTTTCAGATCATCAGAAAGGATTCCGGTTTGAAATCTGGCTGAAGGGAAGTCAGTCTCACTGAAGCTCTCAGATATCCGGTTTACAATCCGGTTCAAGGGAAATCTGTTCTCCCACAAAGCTCTGAAGCTCTCAAATCCGGTTTAAGAATTTCCGGTTCAAAAAGGAATTAACTTCTTGCAAATTCGAGTTTAAAGGCCGTCAGAGAATTTCCGGCTGAAAATGAAGATTCCGGTTTAAGATCCGGTTCAAGTGAAGGATGTCTCCCACAAAGCTTTGAAGCTCTCAATATCCGGTTTAAAATCCCGGTTCAAGAAGATATTATCTCTTGCAAAAAGTTAAAAATTACCGAAGAAGACCTGCTGCCATGATGCACGGTTCAAACATGGGTATCCTGCCTTATTGGCCTGACATATTATTGATCACATGGGGGCTTCTGCTTCATAAAGCGGAGTCTCTGTCCTTTTTATATCATGTGTGGTTACACGGAGTTGTCTGTTTTAAAGCGGCCTCCGGTTTACCCCTTGCAAAAAATTATGAATGTCACTTGGGGGCTCGGTCATGTCTGAACCGATGCAATACCTTTTGATAGGCGAAAGCCACCAGGTCACTTGGGGGCTCGGTCGTGTCCGAACCGATGCAACACCTTTTGATCGGCGAAAGCCACCAGATCACTTGGGGACACGGTCAAGTCTGAACCGGTCACGCCTCTTGATCGGCCTAAAGGCCTTAGAGTCACTTGGGGGCTTGGTCGAACCCGAACCATTGCCATGCCACTTGACCGGCGTAATGCCACGGTTTCATTTGGGGACCTGGCTGACTTGAACCATAGCTACACCTATTGGGAGCTTGGTCGTGTCTGACCATGGTAACACCATCTGATCGTAAAGCCCTCTTTTTGCAAACGGTTTTTATCATTGCCTTTGCTTCAATATCTTTTCTTGATAGAATTGCTTTTTTGTTTTGGTTGCGTTCTTAAACCGACCACATTTTTACACCGGTTCAAACAACCAAATTGGCGGAACACGGTCAAATCTTAATCCGGAGACTATTTGCCCGGTTTGATTTTATGTTACCATCTTATTATGGAGTAAACCGGTGTTCATTAGCCCGGCTTGATTTTCAACTACAGATTGTCAGTACATGATCAGTTATAATCCGGAGACTATCAGCCCGGTCTGGTTTGATTACAAGTCACCAGTATTATATATGGTTAATCCGGTGTTTATCACAACCCGGTACGGTTTTATCATAAACCGGCACAATATGGAAGGAGTTATCATTACTCAAGATTGGGGTTATCACTCTTACTACAAAAAGTTGGTAAACCAACGATGTGATTCAATGTCACAGGTATGATATATTTCATATTTTTAAGTGCAGCCTTGGTTATAAACCCAGGTTATATGTTGGGCATTATGACCCGTCCGGCGGTAAACCGCCAGGACACTTTAAACTTGTTGTATGCAGAAACAGGTTGAATAAAGTATGATGATAAATTATCTGGTGTTTGTTAAACCGGCCTGGCTTTAAGACGATAAGTTGCCAGTATATGATGAGAAATTATCCGGTGTTTATTAAACCGGCCTGGCTTTAAGACGATAAGTTGCCAGTATATGATGAGAAATTATCCGGTGTTTATTAAACCAGTCTGGCTTTGGACTATAAGTCGACAGTATATATTTGGATTGCGCCATTGGAATCATGCGCTTATAAATTATTGGATTATATTATTCAAATAGCCAAACTTGGCTGAATTTTCATTATGATATTGGATGAATAAGGTTTTCATACCAGATTATATTATCTTGAATAGCCAACATGACTGGATTTTTATTATGGTTATCAATAACCAGTATTGTTATTGAGGTTTTCAAAAGTCGCTTTAGCGCAATGGCTATTATTTTATCAAAGAATATGATTTATTTTGCAATGGAAGGAATAGTCCCGAGTCGCTGCAGGCTTACGACCCGGCACTTGGGGGCTACATTATTTAAGTTGAGATTACATCAAAATATGCAAGTCTCATGTCGCTGCAAGCATGCACCATGACACTTGGGGGCTAATGCAAAGTCATTTTTGCTCATCTTATTGAAGACCCGACTCATCACAATGTAATGAGCCGGCCCTTGGGGGCTACGTTGGTTGAAGTTTTATGGGCATCAGTCAATTACAAGTCCCAGGTTGCTGCAAGCATGACAACCCGGCACTTGGGGGCTACAGGTATTATATTATTATCGAAGAAATATTTTCAAATTCTCTGTTTGAGCACACTAGATTGACCCGGAGTCACCAATCATTATGACCCTGTGGCTGCAACCCGGTGTCATCAATAATCATAAACCGGTGTTGGCAACAATCATGAACCGGTGTCTGCAACAATCATGACCCGGAATTATCAGTTTTTATAACCCGACAGTTTTTGGCAATGATAAACCGGCAAGTTCAGCATCTTCAAACCAGTTGAATATGAGAGGAGTGTTTCAAGACCCATATTTCTTAATCCGGCGCTTTGGAACCCGACTCAAGTGGACTATTCTTCATAATATTTTTCTGTGAGAAACCAATGTCAGCAAATTGAGTATGAAGCTGGTTATTGACCCGGATTTTCTAGAAGGAGGAAATGACAAGGACTTAAGGACGATCAGGTGCCGGTCTACAAGAATTCTTAACCCGGAGCACAACCTGTAAAATTTGTTCTGGTGTTTATTTGCAGCATAAGTTTACCATGGATAAATCCAAGATAAACTTGGGGGCTAATGTCGGGGATATGCCCCGCGGCGTAAACCGGCCGGAAGGATAAACCGGCCGGACTTGGCGATTCACCGGTGACCTGCACAGACCAGACGATTTACAGTTCATTGGTAATCCGGCAGGCGGGCCAGAGGAGCAACAAGACCCGGTGGCCCGTCTGGCGGTTCATGAAGGCCGGTTCAACCATTGTGGGCCGGTTTAAGAGGAAAGGAATATTTGCCTTACAAGGAGTTAAGACTAAGACTTGTATCCGGTTTGTATTAGAGATAGACTAGTCCTAATCCTAATAGGACTCCACATGTAAACCGCCCCTTCAACATATATAAGGAGGGGCAGGGCTCCCCAAAGAGGGACAAGTTACAAGCTACAAGCAAGAAGAAACAATCTCTAGGGCTAGATACAAAGAGCCGGTTTACGGTGTCTCCCTCGTGATGATAATGAGACCTAGCCTCAAACAGCATGTAGGGTTTTTACCGGATGATGTTTCCCGGGCCCCGAAGCTGTCTAAATCCTTGTCTTGCGTGTTGATTTGCCCTGCGTCTCTCGTCCCACTCAACCCCTCTCAAGCTACCACATAGATGCGTTGGCCTCGCGACTAAGTCCTGACACTAAGGATATCTGCCGTGACAAATCCACGACACTAATGATTCGCCGTTTTGGAAGGGGTTCATGAGAACAAAAGAGACCTTTTTCATAGGGCGAAATTCGTTGTTGTGGACGGATCGACAATAAGGTTTTGGGAGGATACATGGTTAGGAGAGACGCCCCTAGCCCTTCAGTATCCCTCTTTATATAATATTGTGCAACGTAAGGAGGATTACGTGGCAACAACATTACAAACGGTGCCTTTGAATATCCAGTTCAGGAGATCCTTAGTAGGGGAACGATGGAATTCCTGGCTACACCTGGTGCGGAGGTTGATGGATGTTCAACTCTCAGACCAACCAGACTCCTTTCACTGGAAGTTAACGGGCAGTGAAGTGTTTTAGGTTAAATCTATGTACTTGGATCTCATTAATTCTGGCCCAATCCCAAAATCGATACATATTTGGAAAGTAAAGATTCTCTTGCGAATCAAAATTTTCATGTGGTTTGTCCACAAGCGGGTGATCCTTACCAAAGATAATTTACTAAAGCGACGATGGGTAGGTAGTGCACGATGTTGTTTTTGTGATCAAGAGGAAATAGTAGAACACCTCTTCATAGATTGCCCTCTCGCGAAGTTACTTTGGCGAACCATTCATATAGTCTTTAACATTACTCCTCCAGTTAGCATAGTTGCGTTGTTTGGGACGTGGCTAACTGGAGTGCAACCTGCTATTGCGTCACGTATTCGGATTGAAATATGTGCACTACTTTGGGCTATATGGAATTGCAGGAACGATATGATTTTTAATAGACAGAATATTTTAAACTTCTTGCAGGTTATTTTCAGAGCTACGACATGAATCCGTACGTGGTTGTTACTCACTCCTATGGACTCCAGGGAGGATTTGGCTACTGGGTGCAACCGATGGAAGATGGTAGCACGGGCTATCTTCAACCGGTTTGGATGACGGCAACATAATAGGATAGGTGTTTAGTCACTACGTCCTATTGTCCACCCGGTTGTGGCTATGATTTTCTTTGTTAGCTTTTATTTATCTTTGCTCCTTTTGCGAGCTGTACTCGGATACCAGACCTTGTTATTTGCTGCAACTGCTTTAATAACATAACCGCATGCATCTTTCGGATGCAGAGGCCGGGGGCTTTCCTCCTTCTCAGAAAAAAAGAGTACAAATGTTGTCCGAAATCTGAATTTTGGTTGCATACATGAACCTTTTACACATACCTGTTGTTTGCATTCTGCTTGAATACGCATGTGCTGCAATGGTCATGAATCTGAGTTGTAGCATGAAATTTGGTCTATATGGTCGGGACAAAAGGCCATCCTGTAAAGACCGAAGACCAACTAATGAAGAACCAAGAAGACCGAAAACCGGATCAAGCAAACCAAATAGACCGAACGACCTGGGCTTACCTACACATGTCCTCGGGCCTACGCCCATCCGCCCAAGTGGAGTTTCCATAAATGATTGCCCATCGTGATGGTGGTGAAGACGTAGAAGAGATCCATGCCCGCAACATATGCCCGTGACCCAAGTCTGTTCCGATGCAGTCCACTTAACCAAGGCCACCTAAGTCTCAGGCGCGCAGATTTTTTTTCATCAAATAATTAAGCATAAGAGAATTGCCCAGTTACTAAGCAAGGATCTAGTAACTGATTTACCATCATTTGAAAGAAAAAAGTCACCAAAGTAGTGATCTAAATGCTCTTATATTTCTTTACAAAGGGAGCACTAAGCAAGGGCCGTCCAAAATATGTTTCTTTAGATTATAGTATAAGTTTGCGTTCCTTACCATGCACCATGTGGTTCCAAGATATGTTTATACTCTACAAAATATGTTTACTCTCGAAAAACATACAAAATCTGAAAATTTTGCTCCAGCGAAAAATACACAGCAGAGTTCATATGAAGCAACAAGTTGGTACAAGTGCCGGTTCCCGTTCCCTGAACACACAAGCAAAATGCCTTCGAGTTAACAGTTCAGTAGTTCAGCGAGATAGTGGCCCAGCGCTCAGGGGTAAAACATCATCTAAAGCAGCTATCTGTGGCAAAACTTAACCTACAGGCAGAGGTTTCTTCTACGAATCTTTCTTGGGCGCCTTCCTCTTCATCCGGCTGAAAGGGCCGACCGTCTGGTCCATGACGTACATGTATATCACCTGGCTCCAGGACCTGTATGATTTCAGACTGTCATAGTACTCCGGCGCGATCTCCTTCACCTTGTGCAGCTTGGCGCCGGGGATCCTGGGGAAGTCGTGGTGCTCGTTGTGGTACCCCACGTGCCACGTCATCAGGTTCAGCGGCCCGTAGTACGAGTAGGTCTCCTGCTCCGGGCTGAACACGTAGTGCTCCGAGATGAAGTGGCCGGCCATCGGGTGCATGCCGCCGCCGAGGAACGTCGACAGGATGAGGTAGGCGAGCGACTTCCAGCCGTAGAGGTACACCATGGCCGCGTCGAGCGCGACCTGGATCGTCAGGTTGGTGAACTCCCACAGGCCCGGAGGCTTCGGCTTCAGGAAGAGCGGCCTGAGCGCGTAGAAGAAGAGCTGGAGCACGACCCACACCGACTTGCTGACGGTGTTCTTTACGACGTGCGCCTCCGTCTGGCTGGGGATGTCCATGTCGATACCATCCACGCCTTGGAACCGGTGGTGCTCCAGGTGGTATTTCTGGAACGTCACCGACATTGGGACGCCGATGGGGAGGTTTGCGAAGATGCCTAGCCAGCGGTTCAGGGATGGGGTGGCGAAGGCGAGGTTGTGGCTGAGCTCATGGATCGCGAGGAAGAGGTTGTGATTCAGAAAGGAACCGAAGAAGTAAGCGATCGGCAGTATCTTGGACCAGCCTGCGTCGCGCAGGAGCGTGGCGGTCCATAGCTGGAGTGAAACAACTGCGGCTATCTGCAATCAAAGTTCAGACAGATATATGAGAATATAGCAGTCATAAATCAGAAATTATGCTGTTTTTTATGGTGTTATTTTCACACACAAAGATGATCGGAGAAGTTTCCACATACAGATTCTCCAATTAATTTAGGGACTAACTCACTAATCATAATATTACGAACATCAACGTCCAACAAAACAAGGTCCCCCATTTTCCTACATGGCTCGTGAGATCTAAGTTTTAGCATGAGATTATACGGCTAATACAAGTTGCCAGCATGACTTGCCAAGGTGCATTGCAAGTGAGAAGTTCAAAGACCAACATAGTAACTGTTGGTCACGCGAACAGAAAAGCACCAACTTTGCACATGAAGCTGAAGTCTCATATTAGCAACGACAGAGGAAGAGCACCTAGTTGGTTCTGACAATTACAAAGGGAAGATGCAGAGGTGCAGTAGTGCAGTCGTACAGAAACACAATAACCATTTCAGGCAAGAAAAGCATGACATAACAGATTCAGGACCATTCTGCAGAACTCTGAGGCCAACAAAGTGCCAGATAATTTAATACTCCCTCCGTAAACTAACATAAGAGCGTTTAGATCACTACTTTAATGATCTAAACACTCTTATATTAGTTTACAGAGGGAGCAGTTTCTTGCCAGAATAATGGTAGCAAATAGTACTACAGACTATTGCAACATTAAACATGATGGCCCCCTATCTCTAAGTGTTCTTCTTGTTGATGATTTATCTCTTTTCCACCATAATACCAAAGTCTGTGGACATCTTAATTGGTTTGCCTGTACAGAAAGTTGCCCGGTTTCAGTCTACAAGAAATTTAATTCAGTCTACACAAACTCCTACTTCCTGGACTTGCAGTCATCAAGAGGGACATCACTAGAGAACTGGATGTGGAGCCCATGATCTAGATGTGGACATGTAACAACCAGGCTTTTTCCCAGGCCAAGGAACATTGCATTAGATTGCATCCAAACAAAATGTTAGTACGCTATATAGTAGGAGTACTAAAGAAGGGACTAGGAAAATTGCGCGGGACGACATTCCACTTCAGTGAACGTGCACCAGTACACCAGAATACAGAAGATATACGATGCATCCAGTGAAGCTACACCGCATGAATGTGCTACACCATACATCATCTCATTTATTTCCTAAGGTAAAAGGGTAGCCACCCTTCTGAGATGAGTGGCCAGTTAATCAGACAAGCAAATACAGCAGTAGAGTAATTTTTTACTGGCTTTTTTCTGGAAGTTGTTAAAGTAAGCTGCTGCAATGAAACTTAAGGCTAGGAATCTAACTGCCTGGGCATATGGTAGGGAAAAAGCTGAAGGAATAAAAACGAGACGACCACCACCACCACCACCACAATGCAAGCAAAACAAATCCACGCTTAAACCAACAGAGAAGTCGATCTACGGAAGATCTCAATCTAAAAGGAGACTGGGAAATAGATCACGGCACCTTGACGAAGGCAAGAGGATCCGGACCGAAGAGCTCCTTGATCTGCGGGTACTTGGCCAGGATCTCCCGGCGGCGCGACGCGTGCGGCTCGTCCGTGTACGACCAGAAGAAGTCCGTCGCCATCACGCCTTCCTCCTTCTCGTCGGCGTCCGCGCGTGTCGCCCCCATTGCTTCCTCCTCCGGTCCAGCAATGGCGGCTGCTTCTTGGCGGAAGAGACGGGGACGGAGGAAGGGTGGGCGGGAGCTACGCGCTGGCCGGCAGCGTTGATTGGAGAAGCCCCGGCTATGGAGTTGGTCGGGGCGCTCGCTATACCAGGGAGTCCTGTTCAGGTGGGGGTGCGGGCATGGGAGATGGACGTGCGCCCCGGACCGGGATATCTGTACGGGGGCAGAGCGTGATGGAGTATTGGAGTTGAAATAGTGCGGTTTTTTCACATGGGGACCCCGCATGTCTTTTTTAGGCTAAACATGTCGATAACTCCAAAGTGAACTCGAACTCGAAGAACCTCAAGGCTGTTGTTTGGTTGCAAGGTATTCTCAAAGTATTTCAGAATACTACATACAGCTTTTTAAAAAAAACTATGATTTTGAACACTTTGAGGTCTTTTGGCTCTAATAAAAATTGTAGAATTATAAACTATAGTATCCACAAAACTGTAGTATTTTTGCAGTGTTAAAAAAAGGTTGGGAGACCATGTGACATATGTAGTAAGTAATTCAAACTAATCAAAAAATAAAGGTTGGGAGTATTTTTGTAGTACTTTTGCATTTCCTCGTTGGCGACGGTGGCGAAGCCAGCCTCAAAAATCTGTTGGGTCGTTGCTAATTTTTTGAACCTTTTTCTTCATGGTATACATTAGGTGCACAATGTTTTAGACTATTGTCAGCAAAAGCTGCGGGATCAGCGGACCCATAGCCAAAGGCCACTGGTCGGCGATTTACGCAGCAAAGAAGACGAAGGTACGTGCCCGTACCCTCACTCATACCTAACATGCCTAGCAGCCTCCAACGACTCTAGTAGAGAAGGCGAGGTGTTGTACGAGCGCGTGCGCTTATAACAGCCCATGTACCGGGTACTCTAAAAACCATAAGATTCCTAATAAATGCAAGATGGAGCCTGGTACGAGCACGCCCGCTCTTACTAGCACTCGTACTGCGTCAAACTGGGCTCAAAAGAGGTTGGCAATCAAGGAGAGGGTAGTTTCATCCCTAACCTCGCCCTTCTCTTTCTCTTTCTCTCTCAAACTATTAGTATAGAAAATTGGCAGATCCCTAAATAGGGTTGCTCATGGGGCGGAGTGCGCATAGAGGATTCGATGAGGATATCAATACCATTGTTACACCCACAACCCCTACTGCTATACATACTGGATCAATTACTAGAGCTCGCGCACGCCAATTAAATTATCAGGTACTTTCGTTTCTTGGTAATGATTCTAATGTTCATGAGAATGTGATGCTGCCTAAATTGGATACATTTATTTTGCTTACAAATGAAGGGCCTGTCATGGATAAGAGGGATGAACACTGGAGCAAGACCAAGCATAGAGATGATGGCATGCGCGAGGGGAACAAGAACAGAGTTACAAATGATGATTTCAGGATTTTGAAGCCACCATAACGAGTGCATGAAGTCTTGGACGAAATATACAAGATGCCACTTCATAATATTCATTCATAGGCTATTCTAGGTGCCGCGTCACCTTATTATTGGGCCAGGCCCATGTAATTTCGATATACATAAGTATAGGCTGTTTCTAGAGTCCGTATGTGTGGGGAAACAAGAGATAGGGTTGGTTTCGGACCCCTTACCCAAGTTGCCACAAAATTCCCCCCTCTTCCTCCATATATACAGCCCTTAGGGCACTGTTTAGACTTTGGGTTTTGTTTATATTAAAGTCCGCCATAGCTGCAACTTCGCGTACTTCGTTTGTGTTCAACGACCAGAGAAAGGCGTCACAGAACCCCACCTTGATCAATAAAGCTTTTCTCTTATATTCGCAATATCCGGATTGCAATCTTAGTTTCTTGCTTGTTCTTCGTTTGCCTCCAGGAAACATACCTTCATGGTCAGGTTGATCGTGCTCCGGCGTGGTCAATAACCTCTCGGAGTTGGTTTAGCGATTGCTAAGGTGCGACGTCCTCGCACGTTCGTAGTCAGATCGTCAAAGTCGACTTCCTCCAAAATGATAGCCACCATCTCATCGAAAGACGGGACACCTTTCCCTCTATCAAGTGGTATCAGATTTCCAGGTTGCTCGGTGAGATTTTATAATTCTTCGTAGTTTAGATCGAGTCTGTTCTTCATACCTACAGTCCACGAAAAATAAAAAAAGGGGTTAGTTCATCATATCCGAACCAATCTGAGCCATTGCATAATCTTTTTAGGGTTTTTTCTTTGTTGAATTTGCGGTTGCATCATCGTGTCAAGTTGCTGGTCTTAGAGTCTAGTCTTTTAGAGTTTCGAGTTCTGGTCATAAGTTGTCACGCCGCCGCCGCACCATCATCATCGCCCCTGCCATCTACCACCACCGCTTATCCGCTACCGCTCTGAATCCGTATCCATATACCACCACCAATCTGTATCCATATACCACCACCGATCCGTATCCATATACCACCACCGCTACCATACACCACCACCGCTGCCATATCCTACCACCATATATCCTACCACCATATATCCACCACCAACCCGAGTTCTTTTCATATTAGGTTTGTTTTCGAGATCCATCTATTTTCCGTCATCGCTCCTGCCATATACCACCACCAACAACATATTCCTTACCGCTGCCATATACACCCGCATGTCCACCACCCATCCGGTCCACATATACAACCAATCCGAGTCACATATACCCCCCTGTCCACCACCAATCCGAGTCCACATATACATCCGCCTGTCCACCACCAATCCGAGTCCACATATACATCTACCTATCCACCACCAATCCGAGTCCTTTCCATATTAGGTTTGTTTTTGAGATACTTTTATCTTCCGATTCGTGTTTCCTTGCTTGAGTAGGTTTAAAAAAAAGAGTCTGGAGATCCCCGGGCAGTTTTTAGGCCAAAATTTCGGCGACCAAAAATATTTTCCCTATCCTATTTTTAGGCTTTTCTGAGTCTTTTGAGCCACGTGCCATCATAGTGATTTTTGTGGCACTTTTTCATCGTCGCTGCCCTGATTTCCAAAAAAAATAGTCAAAAAATTTAGTGCTCATCCTGTCATTTTGACCTGAGAAGAGTTTTGAGACACTCGCCATTATAGTGATTTTTTCGCAAAAATGAGCGAAAAAAACAGAGCAATTTTTTCCAGAGTGTGCTTTTCCCTTATTTACGTGCAACGCTGTGATTTTGTTCGTGTTCTAGGCTCGCGTCTCTAGTACGGTCTAGCCTAGGACCAGCACAGTACCGTCGTTGAGCGTTTATTCAACTTTGCATCTCTGAATTGATTATTGCTGACCTTTTTTGCTACCATATTATAAGTCTTCCCAGCTCCACATACATCTACGTCGTGCGTTTGACTCTCCCTGGTAATCGCTCTATCCAAGCTTTGAGAGTTTTGACTACAACGGTTGCCGATCACCACCTGCTGCTTGGTAAGAACTGGTAAGAATTTGAGATTTGCTTGACGGATTTGTGACGCCCCACCACCACCTTTTTCTAGTAGTCTGTAGGATCATATTCTTGTGTGTTTCTATTGCTGCTAACCATGACAGGATCACAAGTCGATGAGACTGACTGGGAGAACATGACGAATAAGGAGTTGCATGATAAATTTCAGCAAATGATGACTGAACAGGTGCAAGATGTGTTGAACAATTTTGAAGAGGCCATGGTTAAGATAACTGGCTTTGAGAAGACGTTCGATACAATGTTCGATAACAAATTTAATGAAGTGCTTGTGCGTCTTCCACAACCACCACCGGCTGCACCTCCCGCACCTCTGCCACAACAACAACAACGACTACCTACACGTCGTGAAACAACCCTCCGCCGAGCGAGCCATGTCCCTCTTGAGCCTGGCCAAACTGTTGGTGTTGCTGTTGATACTTCTGTGGCTCCTGCTGCTGATGAGGAGGAGGATGATTATGCGGGAGATTACGAGGATGAGGTTGATCAAAATCAGAACTACGTGCAACCACCAGCACCAGGTCGTCCACATGCAAATAATCGCAATGGTAGGGCTGCATTACCAGCTAAGGTACGAGATCATGACCATCTTCCTAAACTTAAATTAAATATCCCAACATTTGAGGGTAGATATGTTCCTGATATATATCTTACTTGGGAGTTAGAAACCGAACAACGTTTTACATGTTTAGAATATCCCGAGGAGAGACGTGTTGCTGCTGCACTTTGTGCTTTCACGAGTTTTGCTTGTGTGTGGTGGTTTGAACATCGTAGATTATATCCGAATAATATTCCAACTACTTGGGCTACTTTGAAAACTGCTATGCGTACTCGTTGGGTTCCACCATATTATCAATGTGAATTACTTCAAAAATTGCAGGGTTTAAGACAAGGAAAAAATTCTGTAGAGGAATATTATGAGGAATTACAAACTGGCATGATTAGATGTGGTATTGTTGAGGATAATGAAGCTATGCTTGCACGTTTTATGGGTGGATTAAATAGAGAGATTCAGACCATTCTAGAGTATAAGGAGTATAATAATATCACTCATTTATTCCATCTTGCTTGTAAAGCTGAACGTGAAGTGCAGGATCGACATGCATTGGCGTGAACTAACTTTTCTGCAGGTCGACCTTCATCATGGACACCACGTGCATCCTCTACTTCCACTGCACCATCACCTCCATTAGGTGCCACCTCCAACCGTGATACAAGAAAGCAGGCACAACCACCACTATCTGCCAAGAGCACACCTGCCGGGCATGCACAGAGCTCTTCTTCTTCCATGGCATCAACAGGGCACACAAGTGATATTATTTGTCGTCGTTGTAAGGGAAGAGGTCATTATGCGAGAGAATGCAAATCTCAGTGTGTGATGATTGCTACTGAGGATGGTGGGTATGAGTCCTCTAGTGACTATGATGAGGAGACTTTGGCTCTTATTACACGTGAAGAACACGGTGGAGATGATTCTGATCATGAGGCGCAATACATGTCTCCAGAAGATGCTGACAGGTATGAATGTTTGGTTGCTCAACGTGTTTTGAGTGTGCAAGTTACACAAGTTGAGCAAAATCAGAGGCATAATTTGTTCCATACAAAGGGAGTTGTGAAGGAACGTTCTATTCGTGTCATCATAGATGGAGGGAGCTGCAACAACTTGGCTAGCATGGAGATGGTGGAGAAGCTATCTCTCACCACAAGACCACATCCACATCCTTACTACATCCAATGGTTCAACAACAGCAGCAAGGTTAAGGTAACACGTACTATTCGTGTGCGTTTTAGTATCTCTACATATGCTGATTATGTTGATTGTGATGTGGTACCTATGCAAGCATGTTCCTTATTACTTGGTATACCACGTCAATTTGATAAAAAATCTGTACACCATGGTAGAAACAATCACTATACTCTTGTTCATAAGGATAAAAATATTACTTTGCTTCCTATGACTCCTGATTCCATTTTGAAAGATGGTATTAATAGAGCTAATAAAGCAAAACAAGAGAAAAATAAGAGTGAAAATCAGATTGTGGCAAAAGAATTTGAGCAACAGATGAAGCCTAATAATAAACCATATAGTGTTGCTTCTGAAATTAAATTGAAAAGTGCATGTTTACTTGCCACCAAATCTGATATTGATGAGCTAGATTTTAGCAATTCTGTTTGCTATGCTTTTGTGTGCAAAGAGGCATTATTTTCATTCGGGGACGTGCCTTCCTCTTTGCCCCTGCTGTCACTAACATTTTGCAGGAGTTCGCTGACGTCTTCCCACAAGACGTGCCACCGGGATTACCATCTATTCGAGGGATTGAGCATCAAATTGACTTAATTCCCGGTGCATCGCTACCCAACTGTGCACCTTACCGTACCAATCCAGAGGAGACGAAGGAGATTATGCGTCAAGTACAGGAGCTGCTCGACAAAGGTTATATACGTGAATATCTTAGTCCTTGTGTTGTTCCTATTATACTACTGCCTAAAAAGGATGGTACGTCGCGAATGTGTGTTGATTGTAGAGGCATTAATAATATTACTATTCGTTATCATCATCATATTCCTAGGCTAGATGATATGCTTGATTAATTGAGTGGCTCTACAATAATCTCCAAAGTTGATTTGCGTAGTGGATACCATCAAATTCATATGAAATTGGGAGATGAATGGAAAACAACATTTAAAACTAAGTTTGGTTTATATGAGTGGTTAGTCATGCCTTTTGGGTTAACTAATGCACCTAGTACTTTCATGAGACTAATGAACGAAGTTTTATGTGCTTTCATTGGACGATTTGTGGTAGTCTATTTTGATGATATACTGATTTATAGCAAATCTTTGGAAGAACATTTGGAACATTTACGTGCTGTTTTTATTGCTCTACGTGATGCATGTTTGTTTGGTAACCTTGGGAAGTGCACCTTTTACACCGACTCAGTATCTTTTCTTGGCTATGTTGTTACTCCACAGGAAATTGAAGTTGATAAAGCCAAGATTGAAGCTATTGAGAGTTGGCCGCAGCCCAAAACGGTCACACAAGTGAGGATTTTTCTTGGACTTGCTGGTTTCTATAGGCGCGTTTTGTGAGAGATTTTAGCACCATTGCTGCACCTCTTAATGAGCTTACAAAGAAGGATGTGCCTTTTGTTTGGGCTACCGCACAGGAAGAAGCCTTCACGGTATTGAAAGATAAGTTGACACATGCTCCTTTACTCCAACTTCCTGATTTTAAGAAGACTTTTGAGCTTGAATGTGATGCTAGTGGAATTGGATTAGGAGGTGTGTTATTACAAGATGGCAAACCTATTGCATACTTTTCTGAAAAATTGAGTGGGCCTAGTCTGAATTATTCTACTTATGATCAAGAATTATATGCTCTTGTTCGGACTTTAGAGACATGGCAACATTATTTATGGCCCAAAGAATTTGTTATACATTCTGATCATGAATCTTTGAAACATATTAAAAGTCAAGCTAAACTGAATCGTAGACATGCTAAATGGGTTGAATTCATTAAGACTTTCCCTTATGTCATTAAACATAAGAAGGGTAAAGAAAATGTTATTGCTGATGCGTTTTCTCGTCGCTATACTATGCTTTCACAACTTGACTTCAAAATATTTGGTTTGGAGATCATCAAAGATCAATATGTGCATGATGCTGATTTTAAAGATGTAATGCAGAATTGTAAAGAAGGAAGAACACGGAAAAAGTTCGTCGTTAACGATGGATTTGTGTTTCGTGCTAACAAGCTATGCATTCCAGCTAGCTCCATTCGTCTTTTGTTGTTGCATGAGGCGCATGGAGGAGGATTAATGGGACACTTTGGCGTGAAGAAGACGGAGGATATACTTGCTATGCATTTCTTTTGGCCAAAGATGAGACGGGAGGTTGAGAGTTTTGTTGCTCACTGCACTACATGTCAAAAAGCTAAGTCACGACTCAATCCTCATGGTTTATATATGCCTTTGCCTGTACCTACACTACAAAAAAATACACTTCCGTGATGATACATGTTTGTCACAGTAGGTCACGTTTTCTGTCATGCATGTACATCCATGACAAATTTATGACAGAATCAAGATAGTCATACCTGTGTTGTCGTAGAAGTGTTCCATGACATTACCAAAATTATCATCACGGAAGTGTCCACTTCCATGATGATAAATCGCGCGTCACAGAAGTGCTTTCGTCAAGGGTGACCGACACGTGGCATCCACCGTAACGGAGCGCCGTTAAGCTATCGGGTCCGGTTTTGGATCCGATAACCCGTTAACATCCCCGACCAATGGGGATTTTCCACGTGTAAAATCATCATTGGCTGGAGGAAACATATGTCGGCTCACCGTTGGGACATATCTCATCCACTCATTGGACCCAAAGCGCCTATGATACGTCGACACGTGGCACGGCCCAACAGAGGCCCATATAGGTTAAAAAGGCCGGCCCAGTCAAAGGCCCGTAGTACTTACTCAGGTACTAGTGGGCCATCCCAATAACGGCCTGCTTAATAAAGGCCCATTTACGGCTCGAATCCAGATTTGGCCCGTTAATTGTTCGCCAAATATTTGGGCCCATTTACGGCCCGAAGTCAGATCTAGCCCGTTAATTGTTCGCCGAATATTTGGGCCCATTTACGGCCCGAAGCCAAATCTGGCCCGTTAATTGTTCGCCGAATAATTGGGCCCAATTACAGCCCAGTGACTTTCGGCCTGTTAGAGGCCCGATGTAGACATGGGCCCATTTCAGCCCAGTGTGACTTTCAGCCTGGGAATGGCCCGTGCTGCCCATGGGCCATATATGGTTCGACGGGACATCGGGCCCACTAACGGCCTGTGATAAAGGTGGCAACAGTTAAGCCCAATGTGACTTTGGGCTTGTTAAAGGCCTGTCGCATAATTCGGCCCGTTGATGTCTGTACTAAGCTTTCGGCCACTTAAAGGCCCATGATATCAGTGGGCCAACTAAGGCCCGAGATATGTTTTGGCCTGGTAACTGCCCGTGATATAACTGGGCCCAAAAAGGTCCGTTTTACATTTCAGCCTGCTGAAGGCCCATCGACGACTAGTGAAAATTGAGGCCCAATATGCATTTCGGCCTGCTAAAGGCCCATAGTTTCATCTGGGCTGTAACAGGCCAGTACAATATTCAGCATGTTAATGGCACAACGCTACCTGGGCCAAACTAAGCGCCGAGTCAACAAAAGGCCCAACTAAAATATAGGCCGGTGTAAGTTGTGGGCCTCACGCAAAGTGTGAAGGCCCCAATCATTTGGGCCCAAGAATGATGCAGGCCGGCTCAATTATGGCCCGCTAAACACCAGGCCCATTAGAGGCGAATGTTTCGGCCCGGTCGACTACATCTGATTTTTTTCCAGATAGCGAATGATGGCAGTAACTAGTAGGAATTAAGAACAAACCTACTCTATACAATAAAGAAATTACAACATAGTAACTAAGAATAAACCTACACTATATAATAAAGTATTTATGGTATATTACACCCACTGGGCATCGAAGTTCACCACCAGTGATCATAAAGCGCAGCGAAGAAGCAGATTACAAAAACTGGGCACCATTGCAGCGTAACAAAATAATACTGAACCGAGACCACTTCCAAGACAGTTCAGGAAAGGTTAGCCTTACGCGAGAACTGCTGTGCAAGCTGCTGAGCAAGGCTGTGAGACCGTCCTAGCATGTCGGTCATAGCTTCCAGGTGTAGCTGTTTAGCAATGAGGTTCTCATTGGTGTTCTCCGCAATCTTTCTTAGAGATAGGAATTCAAGTCGAAGTTTAGTTGCAGAATGCCTTTCTGCTAGAACTTAGGACTGAAGAAGTCGAACTGATTCAGACGATGAATTCTGTGAGCTTGTCTGACTGCTAGTCTCAAGTAACTTGAACACTGCATCAAGACAAGACTTTGGGGTTGTCTCGCTATCTTCAAGATGTTTTGCCTTCTTTGCTGTAATATATGTTGGGTTTGTCGCACAGCCTTCAGCAGACTTGTGCATGCCATCAGACATATCACCCTGAAACAAAGCAGAGAGATGACAGGTTTTGCATGTGTATAACCAAACATGATAACTGTGCTATCAATTCCATCCAATTTCAAATTAGAAAATAAAGAGTAAGTTCAAAATATCAATAGCATAATTTGGCATTGTTCATAATGCGAGGAGCTTCACCACACTATTGGATGACCATGTCAACATAACAAGCATAGATGAAGGGCAAAGAAAATCATTGTATCTATTTTGGTTAATGTGCATGGCATGTTGTTCATATCATCAGCCACATCAGTAAGATAAAACAAGAGATGACAAGGTGCAAACGTGGGCTGCTTCACCACACACTGGATTATAGATCCACAAAAACAAGCATACATATAGGGAGTATTGAGTAATGTGCATGGTATGAATAAGGAATTTGGTTTTACAAGTAAAACTTAGAACTTATGGTTCTTGCGAACATGCATTTTGGTAGAAACAACAGTAAACGATAGGGAGTATGAGCAAATTAAATAGCAGTTGAGGATAAAGGCTTTAGAAGGACTGACTTACATTAACAGTTAACACCGGCTTTACAATGGCCTTCTCCATGTCAAGGGAAGGATAACTCAAGAATTTCAACACATAATCTTCTTAATAAGCATTGCCTGTACTCTACATTTTGTAGAGAGTAATTATAGATATGATAATACTCGAAGGGATAGAGGATAATGAAGATAAGATGCATATTGATGCTACATAATCAACTACCAATCCTTGGAAGTACAAGCATTACAGGAAAATTTTTACTAACAAGAGCAATGGGCGACACTTCTGCACTGGCATTGTCTGTGTATTCTACTTTTTGGTAAGATTAAATATAGATCTGAACTTTTTTAGTAAATGGTGGGCGAGGGAGATAAGATGCAAAATGCTACACAATGAACCAATCCCTCCTCCCATAATACAAGAGTGTTTTGAACACCGGTGTACTATACAAAACAATCTTATATTATGGGACGGATGGAGTAGCTGTTAATGTAAGTACAGTCATAGACGACGTTCAGTCCTTACAAGAGGACTGCAGAGCTAAACCCTTCAAAAGCATTGGGTTGATTCTAAATTTATGTAAGAGTCCATATGGATCTTATAATGTCCGCCAAATGGACGATAACGAGGCTAACATGTGCAGTGATGCTACATAATCAAACAGCTATGAAAGTAAGTATGTCATATAGGGCAAGAGGTACTCACAAGAGCAATGCAGTGTGCAGTATAGTTGCGAGATTCTATGGTCCCTTGAGAATGAATGTTCTTCTGCTAACAGTTTTCGTACAAGTGAGACGTTAAGGCAAATGCAGAAATGTAGTTCAAATTGTGATGTGATACAATAGATAGTACCTTACGCTACAGCCGAGACCAATGTGTAACAAGATTATTTCAGTCACCGTCGGATAAATGTAGCACCGGAGACTTTACAGAAACTTCGGTTAGAGGCTTGCCATCGAAGTGCGCTTGCCTCAGGTAGGAACAATACTTCATCATCGAGTGCTTGAAAAGCGCAACCAACCCTTGCTCATCTTCACAATCCAGTTTCGTCCTCGCCTATTTAAAAGAATGAAATCTTGTGTCTTCTGTCAGCAGAAACATATGCAGTAATGACCATGAATAACATTAGTACATTTGTAACGCCCTCGATGCGGCTATATCTCCCACGTGTCGAAGCACGACTTAGAGGCATAACCACATTGAAAGCAATGTCGCAAGTGAGGTAATCTTCACACAACCCATGTAATACATAAGGGAAAGAGATACATAGTTGGCTTACAGTCGCCACTTCACACAATACATAAATAAACATCCAACATCCAGATTACACTCAAGGTCCGACTACGGAACCAAAATGAAAGAAGACTACCCCAAATGCTACACAGATCCCCGATCGTCCCGACTGGGCTCCACTACTGATCAACTGAAACGAAACAACACAATGAACAAGATCTTCATCGAGCTCCTCCTTGAGCTCGCGTGCGTCACCTGCACAGTTTCATCGGCACTTGCAAACTGGTTTTGGAAATATCTGTGAGTCATGGGGACTCAGCAATCTCACACCCGCGAGATCAAGACTATTTAAGCTTAAAGGTAGGACATGGTAGTGAGGTGGAACTGCAGCAAGCGACTAGCATATCTGGTGTCTAACATACGCAAATGAGAGCGAGAAGAGAAGGCAAAAGCACGGTCGAACAACTATGATCAAGAAGTGATCCTAGAACAACCTACGTCAAGCATAACTCCAACACCGTGTTCACTTCCCGGACTCCGCCGAGAAGAGACCATCACGGTTACACACGCGGTTGATGTATTTTAATTAAGATCAACTTCGGGTTTTCTACAACCGGACATTAACAAATTCCCATCTGCCACATAACCGCGGGCACGGCTTTCGAAAGTTCAAACCCTGCAGGGGTGTCCCAACTTAGCCCATGATAAGCTCTCGCGATCAACGAAGGATATTCCTTCTCCCCGGGAAGACCCGACCAGTCTCGGAATCCCGGCTACAAGACATTTCGACAATAATAAAACAAGACCAGCAAGACCGCCCGATGCGCCGACATCCCGATAGGAGCTGCACATATCTCGTTCTCAGGGCAACACCGGATGAACACTACGTACGGCAACCGAAGATACCCCAAGTTGCCTAGGGGCGGCACCACAAGTGGCTCTAGTTTGGACTAACACTTAGGCAAGCATTGGCCCGGGGGCTAAATAAAGATGACCCTCGAGAGAGCGACTCCCAAGGGAAAAGTAGGTGGTGGTGAGGCAAATGTAAAACCAATGTTGGGCCTTGCTGGAAAAGCTTTATTCAAAGCGAACTGTCAAGGGGGTCCCATAAATCACCCAACCGCGTTAGGGACGCAAAATCCGGGAACATAATACCGATATGACGGAAACTAGGGCGGCAAGAGTGGAACAAAACACCAGGCATAAGGCCGAGCCTTCCACCCTTTACCAAGTATATAGATGCATTAATTAAATAAGATATATTGTGATATCCCAACAAGTAAACATGTTCCAATCAAGGAAAAACATCTCCATGTTCCAACAAGGAACAAACTTCATCTTCACCTGCAACTAACAACGCTATAAGAGGGACTGAGCAAAGCGGTAACATAGCCAAACAACGGTTTGCTAGGACAAGGTGGGTTAGAGGCTTGGTTTGACAATATGGGAGGCACGATAAGCAAGTGGTAGGTATCGCAGCATAGGCATAGCAAAAGAGCGAGCAACTAGCAAGCAAAGATAGAAGTGATTTCAAGGGTATGGTCATCTTGCCTGCAAGGTTCTCAGAGTTGTCGAAAGCTTGGTCCTCGTAAGCGTTCTCAACAGGTTCCTCGTTCACGTACTCGTATCCCGGCTCTACCCAAGGCAAGAACACAAGCAAAGGGGACAAACATCAATCACGATGCAATGCGCAAGCAACATGATGCAAAACATGGCATGATAAACGAGATGTGGTATGCACTGCATATGCGTGCTCCGGAAGGAAAAAGATGAACAAGGCATAATCTTGGCAAACCAAGTATGCCACTGGAAAGGTGAGGTGATTTTGGTTGAAATCGATATAAAGATTACCGGAATCGGATGCACGGTTTGCAAATGACAAGCAAAACAAGTAAGACATATTCCTGCGTTTAACAGCATAATGCCACTTAGCATGCAACAAGAAATTAAGCTACTGCAACCAAACATATCAGCAAAGCATATGGCAGTGATCTACTCAAGATGCTTGACAAAAGATGAACACTGAGCTATGGCTAAATCACACCATAACAGGTTCAAACAAGCATGGCAAAAGTGCAAAAGATAACAGGTTCACAGACTTGATGAAAATACTATCATGCCAGAAATTAACATCAGGATGACATGTTTAGAGCAAGCAAACAACATGCTACAGGAACAGTACATAGCAAAATATGGCATGGAATGAATCTACTCAAAGCATTGAACAAAAGTCCCTTACTGACCATGAGCCAAAAAGGACCAGAAAATATAATAGCAGCCATGCCAATTAAGCAAGTTTCGTTACAGTTTTCAGACTTGGCAGAAAACTGGACATGTCAAAAACAGATAACAAGTAGGCATGTTTACGAGCTCGATACACTCACTACAAAGCATTTAATGATAAACTAAGCTTACAACCACCAAGAAGACATGGCATAAAAGCTAGACATGGCAAGAACAACATCATAGCATGCAAAGATCAACTACAACAAGCTTGGCAAAATCGAATAACATGTAAACAATCCGCTAGTAACATTTTATAGCAAAAGTAGAGCTCGATTGACTCAAGCTATGGCACTCCATAATTACAAACAAAGGCATGGATGGATAAATCAAATCCATATGTTCAAAACACCCTTACTGACCATGCTCAAAAGAGTCATAGATCTCTCTGAAACAACATGAACACATGGCATAAAAATAATGACTTAGTGAAATTACTAAGTCCCTGAAATCAGCAACAATATGATCCCTAGTTAGCATGCTTGTGCTAGTCACCACAAAGATCACAAAAATACATGGCATACACCCCTGTAAGGATGGCATGGCATATTAAAAAACACATGTAGGCTTCATACTCAAAAGAAAATCACACAAAAAGATACAAAAATGACAAATGAGCATGTTCTGATAACAGGCAGCAGACAACATCATATAGCAGTTTTGCAACGATGATTAGGGCATCAAAATGAACTCAAATGAACATGGCACAATGGAACAAAATGTAGAGCATCTCCAGAGGAACATTTCCACATATCACGCACGCAAAACGGAGCAGTATGCAGAGAGTTATGATGCAATGAACAGGGGCACAAAATGCTGAAAATCTGGGACTTAGGCGATTTTTACCCCGCGAAAACTGGACGAGGAGGTCCCGAGACGGAGGGATCCGGGGACAGGCGTGGGCGCGTTTGGTTCGGGGGCTGGGTGGATCTCATCCACCTGCGGGGTTCCGGACCGGATCTCGCCGGATCCGGCCGGAGCTGACGACGGCGCGCCGGCGGCGAGGCGCGGGGACGCGGGAGGCGGCGGCGGTCGGCGGGGACTGGCGGGGCGACGCGGTTCCGGCGCAGAAGCCGAGGCGCGGGGCATGACGGGAGGCCAGCGGGCGGCGGCCGAAGCGCGCCCGGCCGGCGGCGGCGCGGGGTGCCAGGGAGGCGGGCGGCGGCGCGCCGGGCCAGGAGGGCCGCGGTCGGACGCGGGAGGTGCGCCAGCGGGGCGGCGGCGGAGCATGCCGGCGGCGAGGCGAAGGCGCGCCAGCGGCGGGAACGAGGCCGCGGGCGGCGGCGACGGCGGATCTGTGCCCGGGCGGGCCCGCGATGGGCTTCCCCGGGCCGCGCGGTGGGGAACGGCGGCGGGACAGGTGGCGGCACGCGATTAGCGGAGGGGCGGCGGTTGGACGTGTCCGGCCATCGGCGGACATGTCCGGCGGCGCGGGGAGAGGCTAGGCTAGGGTTTCATCCGCGAAAATGGAGGGGAAGGGCCTATATATAGGTAAGAGGATCTAGGAAGCTCCAAATGGGGAACGGTTTTCGGCCACGCGATCGTGATCCGACGACCGAGATGATGGAGATGACTTAGATGGGTTTTTGCGCCACTTGGAGGGGTGTTGGGCTGCACATAAAAGAGGCTTTTACGGTTACCCGGTTAACCGTTGGAGTATCAAACGACCTCCGAATGACCCGAAACTTGACAGGCGGTCTATCGGAGTATTTGCGCCACTTGGAGTATACCAAGGCCGCTTGACAAATCTCGGTCCATTCCAAGAAAGTTTAATACACGCTCACGGAAAAAAGGTAAAAGGGGACGCCGGGGAGCATAGGAGCGCCGGATTGCAAAACGGACAACGGGGAAAAAGCTCGGATTCATAAAACGAACACGTATGCGAATGCGATGCACATGATGACATGATATGAAATGCATGACAAGGACAAAATGCAAAAGAAGGAAAACCCAACCACGGAGGGAATATCATATCACATTGCCGAAAATGGCAAGAGTTGGAGTCACAAATATGGCAAGTTACATCCGGGGTGTTACAACATTACTTACGCATAAGTTGCGGAGGAAGACTGGAAATTGTTCTATGTCTGCGGTATAGTCTTTCCATGATGGAAAGATGCGCACAAAGTTCCTGACAACAATATAAGCTTTGTCTTCTAAACTGGGAAGAAATGGAACAGGGGTCCTATTTGCTGCAATTGGGGCTCTCTCTAGTTCGAAAAGGGATTTGGCAACTGGATTTGGTGCACTCTTTGCTGGAATGGGGTTTTTGCGTCGTAGAGCTGGTGCTATGTCAATTGGCATAATCATAATGTTTGCTGCAGTTGGGGTCTGCTGAGTTGGGGCATCAGAAATGACCGATGTATTAGGGCTAGAGTCTGCTAGAGTTGGGGTGTTTTGTGGGTCAGGTGATATTGCAACTACACCTAATGGACTATTTGATTTATCAGGTGCCACTACCTTTTCCAAATACTTTGCTTGTGCTCCTCCACGATCAACAATCGCCCTCTTCCTTTTGAATGTCTGATACACAAGAACAACATTTGAATGGATAAATATGGTATGATGACAGATGGAATATGTACTAAAAATGGATAGGCAAGCCATATTCACATAGGCGATGTGTAAACTAAGCTAATGGCAGTTCAACAAAGTAGAAGCAATGCAAAGCATCAGTTGCAAGATATGTGCGACAAATATAACCTTGGAAAGTTAGAGCAAGCACCTTGATGGGTGAATAAGATAGGGCATCTTCTGACTCCTCCACTAGGGAGCTACATTGACTTAGGTCTCCCTCTAGCTCAGAATCACTGTTAGGATCATATTCTGAGCATGAATCTGTAGGTGGAGAGCGTTTGCATTGTGAAAGTGCATCTATCCCTAGGTGGTTTTGGTAATTCATAACAACATATAGCTCATTGAGCTAATGCTATTTCAAGACAATTATTTCAGGAAAGCTCAATGATTGGCATGGCATGGATGGTGAAAGTGGAACCCTCAAAATGTTAAGGACAAAGGATTGGCTCAAGCTCAAAAGCTCAAGACTCTTCATTTTACATTTTAGTGATCCAAGATCACATTGAGTCCATAGGAAAAGCCAATACTATCAAGGAGGGATGAGGTGTTGCTTAATGAGCCTTTTGCTTTATGTGCTTAATGATATGCTCCAAAATCCTCAGCTACTTTCCCATATCCACATATGACCTAAACTCCAAGCCAAACTCGGTCCTACCGATTCTTTCCATCCGACGCCACCGAGTTTCACTTGTCATTAGCCACTGCCAAACCCTAGCAATTCGGTTCTACCGATAGGGATCTCGGTCTCACCGAGATGGGATTGCAACCTCTCTGTTTCCTTTTAGTAACTTTTCGGTCTCACCGAAAGAGCGGATCGGTCCCACCGAGATTGCAATGCAAACTCTCTGTTTCCCTTTTGTAACTTTTTGGTCTCACCGAAAGAGCAAATCGGTCCCACCGAGTTTGCCTCACCAACTCTCTGGTTAGCTAATTACCAAAATCGATCTCACCGAGTTTGTGTAATTGGTCTCACCAAGATTACGTTATGCCCAAACCCTAACCATATCGGTCCTACCGAGTTGCATGTCAGTCCCACCGAAAATCTCTAACGGTCACTAGGTTTACCTTTTCGGTCCGACCGAGTTTGTTGATTCGGTCCCACCGAGATTGGTAAATTGTGTGTAACGGTTGGATTTTGTGTTGAGGCTATATATACCCCTCCACCTCCTCTTCATTCGTGGAGAGAGCCATCAGAACACATCTACACTTCCAACTCATATGTTCTGAGAGAGAACCACCTACCCTTGTGTTGAGGCCAAGATATTCCATTCCTACCATATGAATCTTGATCTCTAGCCTTCCCCAAGTTGCTTTCCACTCAAATCTTCTTTCTACCAAATCCAAATCCTATGAGAGAGAGTTGAGTGTTGGGGAGACTATCATTTGAAGCACAAGAGCAAGGAGTTCATCATCAAGACACCATTTGTTACTTCTTGGAGAGTGGTGTCTCCTAGATTGGCTAGGTGTCACTTGGGAGCCTCCGACAAGATTGTGGAGTTGAACCAAGGAGTTTGTAAGGGCAAGGAGATCGCCTACTTCGTGAAGATCTACTGCTAGTGAGGCAAGTCCTTCGTGGACCCTTCGTGGGTGGAGCCCTCCATGGACTCGCGCAACCGTTACCCTTCGTGGGTTGAAGTCTCCATCAACGTGGATGTAGGATAGCACCACCTATCCGAACCACGGGAAAAACATCCGTGTCTTCAATAGCGTTTGAATTCTCCAAACCCTTCCTGTTACATTCTTGCAAGTTGCATGCTTTACTTTCCGCTGCTATATACTCTTTGCATGCTTGCTTGAATTGTGTGATGATTGCTTGACTTGTCCTAAAGTTGCTAAAATCTGCCAAGAACTAAAATTGGGAAAAGGCATAGTTTTGTTTTGGTCAAGTAGTCTAATCACCCCCCTCTAGACATACTTCCGATCCTACAAGTGGTATCAGAGCTTTGGTCTCCATTTGCTTTGATTTCCATAGCTTTTGGTGGTCATAGCCTTGGTTTCACAACCTAGGAGAGTATGGCGTCTAGTGAGGGAAATTATCACCGTAGAGGTCCTTACTTTGATGGTACTAATTTTGCTAGTTGGAAGCATAAAATGAAAATGCATATTCTTGGACATAACCCCGCCGTTTGGGCTATTGTGTGTGTTGGTTTGCAAGGTGACTTCTTCGATGGGAAAGAACCAAACCGTGAAGCTACCGCGGATGAGTTGAAGATGCTACAATACAACGCTCAAGCTTGTGATATTCTCTTCAATGGATTATGCCCCGAAGAATTCAACAAAATCAGCCGTCTTGAGAATGCAAAGGAAATTTGGGATACTTTGGTTGATATGCACGAAGGTACCGACTCCGTCAAGGAATCCAAATTGGATGTGCTTCAAAGCCAACTTGACAAGTTCAAAATGAAGGATGGTGAAGGTGTCGCTGAAATGTACTCTAGGCTTGCTCTCATCACAAACGAGATTGCCGGCTTAGGGAGTGAAGAGATGACCGACAGATTCATCATCAAGAAGATCCTAAGAGCCTTGGATGGAAAATATAATACAGTGTGCACTTTGATTCAAATGATGCCCAATTTCAAAGATCTCAAGCCAACGGAAGTTATTGGAAGAATTTTTGCTCATGAGATGTCGCTCAAGGATAAAGAGGAACTTCACAACAAATCAAGTGGTGCCTACAAAGCCTCATGTGAAGTACCCACATCATCAAGTGAGAAGCAAAACTTCAACGAAGAATTGAGCCTAATGGTGAAAAACTTCAACAAGTTCTACAAGAGTAGAAGCAAAGATAAAAGCTCCAAGTCAAGGTCCTACAATGACAAGAGATATTCTAGTCGAGAGCGAAACTGCTACAATTGTGGAAGACCCGGACACTATTCCAATGAGTGTATGGCTCCCTACAAAAGAAGAGAAGATTCTCCAAAAAGAAGAGGCAAAAGAGAAGAATCACCATCAAGAGAGTGAAGGAGTAGAGATGATCGTTATGAACGAAGATACTCACGGAGGAGCAAGGATTCGGAAAGAAAGGAAAAATCATCAAGGAGCTACACAAAACGAAGACATCAAGCTCATGTTGGTGAATGGGTATCCGGCTCCGACTCTGACAACCACTCCGAGAGAAGTTATCACTCCGATTCCGAATATACTCAAGATGAAGGTGTTGCCGGTCTAGCACTTGTGTCAACCAACTCCTTCGACATATTTGACTTACCAAATGAAGGAATTGGAAGATGCTTCATGGCCAAAGGTCCTAAGGTAACTCACCCTGAGTATGTTGATTTCAATAGTGATGAGGATGACTTGTTAGGTGATGATGATTTACTTGTTGACAACTCTAGTGATGAATACTATGATGAAATGTCAATTAATCATGCTAATCAAGATAAAACGAATGACAATGATAAGGAGAAAATTGAGGCTCTAACTAAAGAACTAAACACTCTTAAGTTAGCTCATGAAACTATCTTCGAAGATCATCGAGAACTTTTAAGAGCTCATGAGAAGCTACGCTTTGAAAAGCTCAATCTTGAGCAAGAGCATGAGTTTTTAAAGGCAATCAATGATGATCTTCGCAAGAAAAGTTCTTCTTACATTGCCAAGCGTTTACTCTTATCCACTTACATGCCTCAAGTCAAGTCTAATAACAAGAACAAGAAAGATTCTTCCTCTAGTAGTAACAATGATCATGTTAAATCCAATATTGTTGCTTCTAGTAGTTCTCTTGATTCCACTAATGATTCTCTTAGCCAAGTTACACTTGAGCAAGAAAATAGCTTATTGAGGGGAATCATAGAGAAAGGAGTGTACAAAAGCCTTGCCGAAAGTAAGCAATTCGAGGAGATTGTACGCAAGCAAGGAAGGCACCGGAAGAATCAAGGTGTTGGTTTTGAACGAAAGTTCAATGCCAATGGAGTTGAGTGGGAAGAAGATCGATACCCCAAGACAAAGTTTGTTCCTCAACAAGAGAAGTATGATCCTACTTCTTTCAAGGGGACACAAACTCAAGATGATCTTCCACCACAAGACTACAAGCAAAAAGGCAAGGACAAGCTTCAAGAGGAAATTGATGCATTTGAAGAAGCTCCTAAGACCTTAGTCAAGTGGATTCCCAAGACTACTTCAAGTTCCACTTCATCAAGTACGACTACAACTCCAAGGATTCCCATCAAGATGGTGTGGATCCAAAAGAAGAAGAACTAGAGAGTTCTAGAGGGTGACTCTACCAACATACATCACTCTTATCATTTTGGCAAGAACAAGTGCAATCAACTTCCACATCTTGCACTAGTTCAAGGAGTCACAAACCCTCTTGTTGGTAAGTCAAGGGACAAGGTAATCTAAAAGCTTTCATAGACATCATCTTGTGTGTGCATCACTCTATGTCTATGGATATACTTGTTTGTTCCTTGTGGGACTAACCCATGTTGGTATTGAAAGTGCAATTCACTCAAAAGGATAGCTCCAAGTGATCTACATCAACATTGAGCATCCACATCTTCAACATCTACATGAAGTCATCATCGACAAAGCCCAAGGTTAGTCCATCCCTCTTAGGGGGGATATCACATCTAGGGGGAGCTTTACTCTAAGACTTGAGCTAAAGCAACTCTAATGATGTGAACACAACAATGCTTTATGTAAAAGTGGTAAACCCACTTGAGCTTAAACGATGAGTATGACCTATGATCAAATGTTTTCATTTGACTCCTATGTCAATATACTCATATATAGATGACCTAGTCATTGCCAATTGCTTGATAGATGCTAGAATTGGTTGTGCATGCTTTGTCACATGTTTCAATTGCCATTTTATTGTGTGAGCATGTTGGTTGCATATTTTACTCATTCGAGGACATCCACTTGTTGTTTTGATTGTTTGGTTTTATTGTTCTTTTGCCAAGTGGATGGACAAGAATGCCTAAGAACCTTCTCTAGCTATCTATGCTTTTCTCGTCTCAAACTCTATTCATGCTACATCACAAAATTGATCAAGTCAGATTTGAACCACTCTGTGTGAGGAGCACTCGGAGTCCCCGATTCGTCATAGACTTAAACTTCCAAAACCTCTTTGTGATTCTCGGTCTGACGGATACCCCACTTTCGGTCTTACCGAGATCATTAAGTTGATCTATGTTTTCGATCTCGGTGCAACCGATTTTAACCATTCGGTCACACCGAGTTGCAATAACTGTATACAATTTTGCATCTCGGTGCCACCGAGTTGTTCCACTCGGTCACACCGACAGGGTCGGGCTATATATAGACACGGGCAAAAATTTGGAAATTTCTCCGAACCCCTTCGCCCGCGCGATAGCTCGCTCTGCCTACGTGGTCTCCGGATCGTCTTCTCGCCGCCAGCCGCCTCCAGTTGCTGGTCTTTGTCGCCGTCAACGGGAATCAACCCCGCCGTTTCCGCCGTAGCGAGTCTCCGCCGAACTAGGGTATGGACTCGATCTTTGTGCTATTCCCCAATCCGATTCCTAGCACATTGTTATCAGATGTATTCTTGCCACGTTTGATAAACTCCTATCCAGTTAATGAACTCAATAGAATAGGTTTGATCCGAAAACTTTAGGGTTAGGTTTCCGCTGAAACCATCTCGGACCCACCGAGTTGAAAAACTCGGTCCCACCGATTTGGCTTATGCCATTGCACAAGTAAAACTCGGTCTGACCGAGTATTGCTAATCGGTGCGACCGATTTTGGAACTTTGTGAAACCCTAGCAGTCTCGGTGCCACCGAACTGTGACTCGGTCTGACCGAGTTCACTAGTTGAGGTTCCAAAAACTGCTTCGGTATCACCGAGTTTAGAAATCGGTAGATCCGAGATGCTTTCTGTGGGAAACTAAAACTAAGTTTTCTAATCATTCTTTTGCAACAACCTCTGCATTTTGTGATGCTCATGCACTCTACCTCATCTATAAACTATTCACAGGGTCAGCAGTCAGCTTGTTCATCATGTCAGACCAAAGTGATAGCCAGAATTTGTCAGAGCAGCCAGTGCAAATGAGTGAGGGCACTAGTCCCTCCAGCTCTTCAGATGAAGGCAGCAGGAGTACCCCTAGCAACCTGCCAAAAGCTGTCACAAGACAAAGAAAGAAGAGAACCTCAGAATCAGAGGATGAAGATTATGTGGCAGAGGAGGAAGCAACTTCCAAGAAAGTTGAACTCAAGAAAGAGCATGGCTCAAGGCAGAGCACCAAGCCAGGCTTAAAGGTCAAAAGGCCAGCGGGCAGGCAGCCCATGCCAAAGGCCAGAGCCTCAATAAAGATTCCTGAGAAGCCTGCACCCAAAGAGCCAGTTGCAGCTGAGACAAAGAAAGAAAGGAAAAGAGGCAGATGGTGCAAGAAAGTTGATCCCATGGCTGAATTTGAACAACATTCTTCTGATGAAGAAGAAGAAGAAGAAGAGGATGCTGCACCAGCACCCAAGGCACCCAAGCTGATGGGTGATGCTATGAGAACAGGGGCAGCTGCATCTAAGCCCAAGGAAGCCCCCAAGGCTGCATCCAAAGCCAAGTCAGCTCCAAAGCCAAAACCAAAGAGAAACACAAGAAGCATCCCAGCTGCTGAAAAGAACAAGGCCCCAGTGCCTGACATTGCAGAAGAAGAGGAAGGCCAAGTGCTGAGAAAGCTGAAGCCCAAGATCCCAGACCACAATGATGCTCATCCCGTGGCTGAGGATATGAAGATCAGAAGAGACTCTGGGCTGAGAAAATGGAGAGCTGAGGATCCCTATGCTACCAGGAGAAGGACTGCTGTTGACTACAGGTTCCACACTAAGGAACAGCAGGACTTCTATGAGATAGTCTTATTGGACAAGAAGCCAATAGTATGTGATATGAGATGGGTCGACTGGGAATATATCAAGGAAAATGAAGAGCACTACCCTGGAGTGCAAGATAGCTTCAGAGCTTGTGGAGTAGCCGACTTTGTTGGGCAGAAGCTCACAAAGTGGAATGATGAACTTATCATGCAGTTCTACTCCACAACACATTTTTATCCAGATGGGAGGATTGTTTGGATGTCTGAAGGTACGAGGTACCAATCAACAGTTGTTGAGTGGGCACAGCTTATCAATGCCCCAGAGGAAAATGAAGATGACTTGGATGTCTATTCCAAGAAGAAGATGGATCACAACTCTATGGCAAATATGTACAAGGAGATTCCTGCAGCTGATCTTGATACTCACCAGTTTGGGTCTGTGAAACAATTGTTGTCAGGTCTGCCTACGATCAATTGGATCCTTAGGCACACACTTTTGCCCAAGTCTGGAGATCACAGGATGATCAGAGGTCATGCCATCAACTTGCTACATATCTTTGATGTGCCTCAAAAGTTTAAGGTCATGAGCCTCATAATAGAAACTATCAAGAGAACTGCAGCAGATCAGAAGAGGAGCTGTGGATATGCCCCTCAGATCCAGATGTTGATCAACTCAAGAATGGGCACAGACACATACTTGTTGGACAAGGAACATTTGCCTATCCATCCAGATTTCGAGGACAACCAAGTTGTGATGCATGAAAATGAACCATCATCAGTCCAAGCACAAGCCAAGAAGGAGAAGGAAAGGAAGGAGAAAGCTACCAAGATGCCAACTCAAGAGGAGGCATCTGAGTACTTCTTGAAGAACAAGCAAGAGCAGCTCAGTTACCTGATTGCATCCACCCTGAGGATTGAGAAAGGACTAGCTACCCTGACTCAGAACCAAGCAAGCTTAGAGAGAATCGTAGAACAAAAGTTCTATGACTTGGATATCAAGGTGACAGAAATTCAGACTGCAGTGGAGCAACTCCAAGATGACATGCAGGAGAGGAAAGGGAAGACTACCACTGATGCATTTGCTAGAGTACCACGAGGTCCGAGGTCCAGTGCGGTGCCAGTTCCTGACACAAGAGCCACCGCCTCAGCTCCAGCCACAGCAGCAACCCAACCTGCTCCAGCATCTACTTTAGCTCCAACTCCAACCACGTCTACGGAAGCCTTCGTCCTTGGAGTGATCAGGACTCCACCACCACCAGAAGATCAAGCCTGAGTGTCGATCTAGCACTATGCATTTTCTAGGAACTTTTTGGTAACTTGTTGCCAAAGGGGGAGAAAAATATATAGATCATAGGCTTCGAGAGAGAGAGAGTGTTGTTTTTCTCTCTTGCTTTATTTGGTGGTTTTTCAAACATTGTTTGCTTTTGGTTGAGATACTATGTTATGCTTGTGAGACATTGATGATCATGTGTTTGATCATAAGCTACACTTATGCTTGCTTGATATATCTTATCTATCTTATGTGGTCATTCACTTTTCCTTGGTGATGAGTGCATGTTTTTCATTATTATCATTTTGAGCGCTCCACCAAGACGTATGTGACATGGAAGAGTAACCCATAATTCTAACTCTTTGTGCATTTGCAGTCCAAAGCAAATTCTAAATATGCACAAATTTAGGGGGAGCTATTACTTATCACATACTTCTCAAAGCGACGATATAATTCATTCTTATTATCATTTGTCGAAGATTTGATCTATATGTTGTCATCAATTACCAAAAAGGGGGAGATTGAAAGTGCAACTATCCCTAGGTGGTTTTGGTAATTCATAACAACATATAGCTCATTGAGCTAATGCTATTTCAAGACAATTATTTCAGGAAAGCTCAATGATTGGCATGACATGGATGGTGAAAGTGGAACCCTCAAAATGTTAAGGACAAAGGATTGGCTCAAGCTCAAAAGCTCAAGACTCTTCATTTTACATTTTAGTGATCCAAGATCACATTGAGTCCATAGGAAAAGCCAATACTATCAAGGAGGGATGAGGTGTTGCTTAATGAGCCTATTGCTTTATGTGCTTAATGATATGCTCCAAAATCCTCAGCTACTTTCCCATATCCACATATGACCTAAACTCCAAGCCAAACTCGGTCCTACCGATTCTTTCCATCCGGCGCCACAGAGTTTCACTTGTCATTAGCCACTGCCAAACCCTAGCAATTCGGTTCTACCGATAGGGATCTCGGTCTCACCGAGATGGGATTGCATCATTGCAACCTCTCTGTTTCCTTTTCGTAACTTTTTGGTCTCACCGAAAGAGCGGATCGGTCCCACCGAGATTGCAATGCAAACTCACTGTTTCCCTTTTGTAACTTTTCGGTCTCACCGAAAGAGCAAATCAGTCCCACCGAGTTTGCCTGACCAACTCTCTGGTTAGCTAATTACCAAAATCGGTCTCACCGAGTTTGTGTAATCGGTCTCACAGAGATTACGTTATGCCCAAACCCTAACCATATCGGTCCTACCGAGTTGCATGTCAGTCCCACCGAAAATCTCTAACGGTCACTAGGTTTACCTTTTCGGTCCGACCAAGTTTGTTGATTCGGTCCCACCGAGATTGGTAAATTGTGTGTAACGGTTGGATTTTGTGTTGAGGCTATATATACCCCTCCACCTCCTCTTCATTCATGGAGAGAGCCATCAGAACACATCTACACTCCCAACTCATATGTTCTGAGAGAGAACCACCTACCCTTGTGTTGAGGCCAAGATATTCCATTCCTACCATATGAATCTTGATCTCTAGCCTTCCCCAAGTTGCTTTCCACTCAAATCTTCTTTCTACCAAATCCAAATCCTATGAGAGAGAGTTGAGTGTTGGGGAGAGTATCATTTGAAGCACAAGAGCAAGGAGTTCATCATCAACACACCATTTGTTACTTCTTGGAGAGTGGTGTCTCCTAGATTGGCTAGGTGTCACTTGGGAGCCTCTGACAAGATTGTGGAGTTAAACCAAGGAGTTTGTAAGGGCAAGGAGATCGCCTACTTCGTGAAGATCTTCCGCTAGTGAGGCAAGTCCTTCGTGGGCGATGGCCATGGTGGGATAGACAAGGTTGCTTCTTCGTGGACCCTTCGTGGGTGGAGCCCTCCGTGGACTCGCGCAACCGTTACCCTTTGTGGGTTGAAGTCTCCATCAACGTGGATGTAGGATAGCACCACCTATCCGAACCACGGGAAAAACATCCGTGTCTCCAATAGCGTTTGAATTCTCCAAACCCTTCCCGTTACATTCTTGCAAGTTGCATGCTTTACTTTCCGCTGCTATATACTCTTTGCATGCTTGCTTGAATTGTGTGATGATTGCTTGACTTGTCCTAAAGTTGCTAAAATCTGCCAAGAACTAAAATTGGGAAAAGGCATAGTTTTTATTTGGTCAAGTAGTCTAATCACCCCCCTCTAGACATACTTCCGATCCTACACATTGCATTGCATCCAGACTTGATTTCAGTCCCTTAATGCCAAGTTTGACAGCCATGGCATCGTTATGCTTTATTCTTTTCATGCGCGCAAGCTCATAATCATTATGATGCTGTTCAGAATCTGAGATTCATGAAAACATAAAAAGTAGTCAGATTATCTATGGAATGCATTGCGGATTCAACTCGAAGAGTGTCTCCCTATAAACCCCTGAATATGCAAAGTTCACCCCAACCGTGCTGACCAGACCACACACAGAAATACAAACCCCTTATGTCTCTATAACAGGCAGACACACATTTCAAAACTGAAGTAGGAACATTAGAATTATATGAAATTCATATTTGAACAAATAAACTAAGGAATTATGTGTGGCATAATGTTTAGCTTCAAGGGTGGAGTGTTGGTAGTGCGACACAAAGCAAGTAGGCAGATTGTATTCCCTGTAAAAGATCAAAGCCTATGTAAAAGCTGGAAATGACACTTTCTTTCTATATAATGCAGTGTTCGTTGCCCACACATGATGGAAGAGATCACATAGTGAAATACTATTCACTATGTCTATGGTTGCAGTATTTAGAAACAGGGTGGTCCACCCTAAAATAATATTGACAACAAGGCAAGCATAGATGTAGTGAATCAATCATTTACTTGTGAGCTCACTAGGACAAGTATGCAGAATTGTAACTGCAGTAAGAGACCGTCCAAAATCTGAATCAAGAAGTTTGTCTAGCACTTATTGTTTGTAACTAATCGACGTGAATAATTGGATATTATATCGAATGAGTAAGAAAGACAAGTAAAATTTTCAACAAACCTGGCTTGCAGTAGTAATCTGGGTCAATGTCACTACGACCAACAATCCAAAATGACTAGTGTCTGTTCCTAGGGCCGGAATTTTGAAAACCCTGTGAACTTTACAGGTACTAAAGATTACCGAAATACATCTGAACCATTAAGTGTAGGTAGCACTAAGCACACAACAAACCCTAATGACAGTCCTGCCTAATGAGTAATGAATCAATTAGAAAATGGGTCATGAGGAGTGGCTGCTGAGTGTTGAGGACTTATCTCAGGATAAATCGGGTTGGCTTAGTGGGTGCTGCACGGCTGAGCCCTGAACGGACTAGGAAGGTAGGCACGACGACGCGCCCGGGCAGCGGTGACGCTGTTGGGCGAGCGGCTCCAGACCTCCTGTTAGTCCGGCGTCTCCTCCTAGAGTCATGCCGTTCGAGGACGGCAAGTTGCCGGTGAGGCAGACAACTGGGGGAGAGTAGAGATCAGAAGCGCGCAGCAGAACAGAGGGGAATCGGGGCCTGGGACGACCCAAAATCCCAGGGTGGGCCGGCCCACCGTGGGCACCCTGTAGAGATACACACCTGAGCGGCGAACATGCATTTTCGAAACTAATTTAGGAACATTTAGCTGACCAATTAAATGAATCTGTTTTAATAATATCAGATTCATATTTGAACAACTAAGCTTGTTTAGCTTGATGGGTCGAGCAGTGCTATTATGACACGAAGCACGTATTCTGATCGTATAGTGATCATAAAAGGGGGAAACCGGAGAAATGATATTTAGCAGCCATTGTTTGCTTCGAACTAAGAACTAAATTCTAAGAGCTGAAAATAAAGTAGAGTAACCAAGTTAAGATCTATTTTCTGGTTGAGATAAAAAATTTGAGGAGATATGAGGTACCACCTCTCTTGCGGCGCCGTGTAGGCATCGGGGGAGCGATGGCTGTCGGTGGCGTTGAAGCAGATCTGCGACGGTAGACGGGTGCATCAGGGGATAAGTCTCGTTGCGGTGGAAGAGAAGGTCGTGTGAGCGGCCCCGACAAAGAGGACGACGGCACCGATGAAGCGAGAGGACGTGATGCAAGGCTCTTGGTCCGTCACCGTGGATGAGAAATGTCCATTTCTAGCAGTGGACGACGCGGTCTTGGTAGGCGCTCCGACATGGTGGAGGATGGTGGCGATGGATGTGGTGGAGGACGACGGCGATGGATGTGGTGGAGGACGGCAGCGATGGATGGGGTGGCGGACGAAGGCTGGTGTGGGGATGGTGTTCTAGCGCGGACGATGTATGAATGGGAAAATGGAGGGAGAGGTACGGGGAACCATGTTTTTGGGACGCGCCTGTCTGAAATATGGGAAATTCATGAACTTAGCCCTCGTTTAAAATTTGGACGTCTCGTCGGTTGGGGATACGACGGTAATCTCGCATCTCGCCAATATTTGCCCAGAGCGATTTCGGGCGAGGAGAGGTTGGTTGGCGCCCATGGTTGGCACCCACGGTGTATGAACAGGGCTGACAGGTAGGGCGGTTGTGTCACGTCTGAGTGAAGTTACAAACCTGCCCCTATTGAAAATATTTGCCTACATCGATTTCGGCCGAGTCGAGTTTGTTTTGCCGCCCACCGTGTATGAATGGGTAAATGGAGGGAGAAACAGAGGTCTTTCGGACGGGCTTGAATCAAATGTGTTTTGCCACCCATGTTTTGCGCCCACTTTGTCGGAATGGGATCAGAGGCGGTCGTGTCACATCTTATTGAAGTTACTATCCTACCCCTATTTAGAGCAGTGGAAATCGGGCCGATGGACTGTCTGTGTAATGGGTAGACAGTAATTTCCATCTCCCAAACACTTGGCTTCGGGCAGCCGACGTTGGAGTGGACATTTTGTCACTTCTTTAGAATTTTGGGACAATAAGCATCGACGTTTACCCTGGCAACTAAATTCGAATCCATTCTGTATTCCTATATGAATCTTTATAAATCATTCTATGTGTTTTTATATATCTTCAAAAGGACAACAAAGATGTATTCCTCTGTCATATATGAATATGGTTTACAAATGCCGATACTCAAATTCAGAAGCTAGAATCCAGTTTAAGGTTAATTCGAATATTTGGAACACTTCATGTCCAACTCAAATGTCACACGCAACATAATGTGTACTCCCATTTAGATATGTACACAAGCGATGTATCAAGATTCAAATACCGAGTGAATCAACCAAGAATGTACAGAACTAACAGACATATATACACTTATAGAGTATTGTTGGAAATATGCCCTAGAGGTAATAATAAATTAGTTATTATTATATTTCCTTGTTCATGATAATCGTTTATTATCCATGCTAGAATTGTATTGATAGTAAACTCAGATACATGTGTGGATACATAGACAACACCATGTCCCTAGTAAGCCTCTAGTTGACTAGCTCGTTGATCAATAGATGGTTACGGTTTCCTGACCATGGACATTGGATGTCGTTGATAATGGGATCACATCATTAGGAGAATGATGTGATGGACAAGACCCAATCCTAAGCCTAGCACAAGATCGTGTAGTTCGTATGCTAAAGCTTTTCTAATGTCAAGTATCATTTCCTTAGACCATGAAATTGTGCAACTCCCGGATACCGTAGGAATGCTTTGGGTGTACCAAACATCACAACGTAACTGGGTGGCTATAAAGGTGCACTACGGGTATCTTCGAAAGTGTCTGTTGGGTTGGCACGAATCGAGACTGGGATTTGTCACTCCGTGTAACGGAGAGGTATATCTGGGCCCACTCGGTAGGACATCATCATAATGTGCACAATGTGACCAAGGAGTTGATCACGGTATGATGTGTTATGGAACGAGTAAAGAGACTTGCCGGTAACGAGATTGAACAAGGTATCGGGATACCGACGATCGAATCTCGGGCAAGTATCATACCAGTAGACAAAGGGAATTGTATACAGGATTGATTGAATCCTTGACATCGTGGTTCATCCGATGAGATAATCGTGAAACATGTGGGAGCCAACATGGGTATCCATATCCCGCTGTTGGTTATTGACCAGAGAGATGTCTCGGTCATGTCTGCATGATTCCCGAGCCCGTAGGGTCTACACACTTAAGGTTCGATGACGCTAGGGTTATAGGGAAGGTATGTATGCGGTTACCGAATGTTGTTTGGAGTCCCGGATGAGATCCCGGACGTCACGAGGAGTTCCGGAATGGTCCGGAGGTGAAGATTGATATATTGGACGAAGGGTTTTGGAGTCCAGAAGTGTTTTGGAGGTACCGGGTGATGACCAGCATGACCGAAGGGTGTTTTGGGAGCCCCGGCAAGTGTTGGGGGGCTTCATGGGCCAAGGGAAGGGGGCAAACCAGCCCACTAAGGGGCTGTGTGCCCCCTCACCTATTCCCATGTGACCAGGGGGTTTGGGGCGCCCCATCTAGGGTTCCGGCCCACTAAGGGGCTGTGCGTCCCCCTCACCTATTCCCACGTGACCAGGGGGTTTGGGGCGCCCCATCTAGGGTTCCCACCTCCTGGCTTGGGGGCCAAGTCACCCAAGGGGGAGATCCCATCTTCCCTGGCCGCCGCCCCCCTAGGGGAAACCCTAGGGCGCCTCCCCCTCCCCTTGCCCCTATATATAGTGGAGGTTTTGGGGCTGCCCAACACACGAGTCTCTCTCTCCCAAGGCGCAGCCCTACCTCTCTCCCTCCTCGTCTCTCGTAGTGCTTGGCGAAGCCCTGCTGGAGTACCGCGCTCCTCCACCACCACCAAGCCGTCGTGCTGCTGCTGGACGGAGTCTTCCCCAACCTCTCCCTCTCTCCTTGCTGGATCAAGGCATGGGAGACGTCACTGGGCTGCACGTGTGTTGAACGCGGAGGCGCCGTTGTTCGGCGCTTAGATCGGAATCGACCGCGATCTGAATCGCCACGAGTACGACTACCTCATCCGCGTTCTTGCAACTCTTCCGCTTAGCGATCTACAAGGGTATGCAGATGCACTCCCCTTCCCCTCGTTGCTAGATTACTCCATAGATTGATCTTGGTGATGCGTAGAAAATTTTAAATTTCTGCTACGATCCCCAACAGTGGCATCATGAGCTAGGTCTGTGCGTAGTTTCTATGCAGTAGTAGAACACAAGTTGTCGTGGGCGTCGATTTTTTCAATTTACTTGCCGTTACTAGTCTTATCTTGATTTGGCGGCATCGTGGGATGAAGCGGCCCGGACCGACCTTACACGTACTCTTACGTGAGACAGGTTCCACCAACTGACATGCACTAGTTGCATAAGGTGGCTAATGGGTGTCTGTCTCTCCCACTTTAGTCGGATCGGATTCGATGAAAAGGGTCCTTATGAAGGGTAAATAGAAATTGGCATATCACATTGTGGTTTTGGCGTAGGTAAGAAACATTCTTGCTAAGAAACCTATAGCAGCCACGTAAAATTTGCAACAACAATTAGAGGACGTCTAACTTGTTTTTGCAGCATATGCCGTGTGATGTGATATGGCTAAAAGGATGTGATGAATGATATATGTGATGTATGAGATTGATCATGTTCTTGTAATAGGAATCACGACTTGCATGTCGATGAGTATGACAACCGGCAGGAGCCATAGGAGTTGTCTTAATTTATTTATGACCTGCGTGTCAACATAAACGTCATGTAATTACTTTACTTCATTGCTAACCGTTAGACGTAGTAGTAGAAGTAATAGTTGGCGAGACAACTTCACGAAGACACGATGATGGAGATCATGATGATGGAGATCATGGTGTCATGCCGGTGACGATCATGATCATGGCTCCCCAAAGATGGAGATCAAAAGGAGCAAAATGATATTGGCCATGTCATGTCACTTTTAGATTGCATGTGATGTTTATCATGTTTCTACATCTTATTTTCTTAGAATGATGGTAGCTTAAATAAGATGATCCCTCGCAATAATTTCAAGAAAGTGTTCCCCCTAACTGTGCACCGTTGCGAAGGTTCCTTGTTTCGAAGCACCACGTGAAGATCGGGTGTGATAGGTTCTAACGTTCGCATACAACGGGTGTAAGCCAGATTTACACACGCAATACACTTAAGTTGACTTGACGAGCCTAGCATGTACAGACATGGCCTCGGAAAAAGGTAGACCGAAAGGTCGAACATGAGTCGTATAGAAGATACGATCAACATGAAGATGTTCACCGATGATGACTAGTCCGTCTCACGTGATGATTGGACACGACATAGTTGACTCGGATCATGTATCACTTAGATGACTAGAGGGATGTCTATCTGAGTGGGAGTTCATTATATAATTTGATCAGATGAACTTATTTATCATGAACAATAGTCTAAGTTTTCTTTGCAAAAAAGGTTGTAGATCAATAGCTCACGTTGTAGCTCCCTGTTTCAATACGTTCCTAGAGAAAGATTAAGTTGAAAGATATTGTAAGCAATGATGTGGACTAGGTCCGTTGCCTGTGGAGTGTCCTCACTGCTACACAGAAGGCTTATGTCTTTTATGCACCGCTCGGTGTGCCAACCCCTCCAGCGTCATCTGTGGATGTTATGAACATCTGATAGATACGTCCTGATAACTACTTGATAGTTAAGTGCACCATACTTTATGGCTTAGAATCGGGATTCCAATGACATTTTGAACGCCATAGAACATATGAGATGTTCCAAGAGCTGAAATTGGGATTTTAGGCTCATGCCCGTGTTGAGAGGTATGAGACCTCTGACAAGTTCTTTGCCTACAAGATGGAGGAGAATAGCTCAGCTAGTGAGCATGTGCTCAGAATGTCTGGGTGCTACAATCACTTGAATCAAGTGTGAGTTAAACTTCCAGATAAGATAGTGATTGATAGAGTTCTCTAGTCACTATCACTAAGCTACTAGATCTTCGTGATGAACTATGACATGCAAGGGATGGAGATGATCCCGGAGCTGTTCGCAGTGCTTAAAGACCGCAAAAGTAGAAATCAAGAAGGAGCATCAAGTGTTGATGTTTTAACAAGACCACTGGTTTCAAGAAGGGCAAGGGCTAGAAGGGAAACTTCATGAATGGCAAACCAGTTGGCGCTCTAGTGAAGGAACCCAAGGTTAAGCCCAAACCCGAGACTAAGTGCTTCTATTGTAAGGGGAACGGTCACTGGTAGCGGAACTACCCCAAATGCATGGTAGATAAGAAGGCTGGCAACTTCAACAAAGTATATATGTGTTATTAATGTGTACCTTACTAGTACTCCCGGTAGCACCTGGGTATTGGATATCGGTTCAGTTGCTATTACTGGTGACTTGAAGCAAAAAGCTACGGACTAAACGGAGACTGGCTAAGGGCGAGGTGACGATGTGTGTTGGAAGTATTTCCGAAGTTGATGAGATCACCATCGCACGCTCCATCTGCCTTCGGGATTAGTATTGAACCTAGATAAATGTTATCAGGTGTCTGCGTTGAGCATGAATATGATTAGATCATGTTCATAGCAATACGGTTATTCATTTAAGTTAGAGAATAATGGTTATTCTGTTTACATGAAAAATACCTTTCATGGTCATGCACCCTATGTGAATGGTTCATTGAATCTTAGTCGTGGTAATACACATGTTCACGCCAAAAGATGTAGAGTAAATAATGATAGTACCACTTTCTTGTGGCACTGCCGCTTGGGTCATATTGGTGTAAGATGCATGGAGAAACTCCATGTCGATGGATGTTTGGAGTCACTTGATTTTGAATCGCTTGACGCATGCGAGCCATGCCTCATGGGCAGGATGACTAAGACCCCGTTTTCAGGTACAATGAAATAGGCAAGTGACTTGTTGGAAATCGTACATGCTGATGTGTGTGATCCAATAAGAATTGAGGCGTGCGGTGGACATCGCTATTTTCTCATCTTCACTGACGATTTGAGTGGATATGGGTATAATTACTTAATGAAGCACAAGTCTGAAACATTTGAAAAGTTCAAGCAATTTTAGAGTGAAGTTAAGAACCATCATAACAAGAAGATCAAATTCCTACGATCTGATCGATGGAGAATTTCTGAGTTATGAGTTTGGCAATCATTTAACACATTGTGAAATTGTTTCACAGTTGACACCACCTGGAACACCACAGCGTAATGGCGTGTCCGGACGTCTTAATCGGACCTTATGAGATATGGTGCGATCTATGATGTCTCTTACTGATCTACCACTATCATTTTGAGGTTATGCGTTAGAGACAGCTGCATTCACTTTAGATAGGGCACCATCTAAGTCCGTTGAGACGATGTCGTATGAACATTGGTTTGGAAAGAAACCAAAGTTGTCGTTTCTTAATATTGGGTGTTGCGATGCTTAAAGCTTCAGCCGGAAAAGCTCGAACCCAAAGCAGACAAATACATCTTCATAGGATACCCAAAGGTAATAGTTGGGTATACCTTCTGTTTCAGATCCGAGGGCAAAGTGTTTGTCGCTAAGAACGGGTCCTTTCTCAAGGAGTTTCTCTCGAAAGAATTGAGTGGGAGGAAGATAGAACTTGATGAGGTTGTTGAACCTCTACTTCAACCGGAAAGTGGTGCAACACAGAAATATGTTTCTGTGGTGCCTACGTCAGTTGAAGAGGAAGTTAATGATATTGATCATGAAGCTTCGGATCAAGTTGCTATCGAACCTCGTAGGTCGACAAGGATATGTACTACTCCTGAGTGGTACGGTGATCCTGTCTTAGATATCATGTTGGACAACAATGAACCTACGAGCTATGGAGAAGCGATGGTGGGCCCATATTCCGATAAATGGTTAGAAGCCATGAAAAGCGAGATAGGATCCATGTATCAGAACAAAGCATGGTCTTTGGTGGACTTGCCCGATGATCGGCAAGCCATTGATATAAATGGATCTTTAAGAAGAAAACGGACGAGGACGGTAATGTTACCGTCTATGAAGCCCGACTTGTGGCAAAGAGTCTTTTCACAAGTTCAAGGAGTTGACTACGATGAGATTTTCTCACCCGTAGCGATGTTTAAGTCCGTCGAAATCATGTTAGCATTAGCTGTATTTTTCGATTATGAAATCTGACAGATGGATGTCAAAACAAGTTTTCTTACCAGTTTTCGTTAGAAAAAGTTGTATGTGATACAATAAAAGGTTTTGTCGATCCTAAGGATGCTAAAAGGTATGCTTGCTCCAGCGATCCTTCTATGGACTAGGGCAAGCATCTCGGAGTCGGAATATGTGCTTTGATGGAGTGATCAAAGCTTTTAGGTTTATACAATGTTTGCTAGAAACTTGTATTTACAAGAAAGTGAGTGGGAACACTACAACATTTCTGATAAGTATATGTGGATGACATATTGTTGATCCGAAATAATGTAGAATTTCTGGAAAGCATAAACAGTTGTTTGAAGAGTGATTTTCAAAGGAAGACCTGGATAAAGCTGCTTACATATTGGGCACCAAGATCTATAGAGATAGATCAAGACGCCTGATGATACTCTCAAAGAACGCACACCTTGACATAATTTTAAAGGAGTTCAAAATAGATCAGTCAAAGAAGGGATTCTTACCTGAGTTGTAAGGTGTGAAGTTGAGTAAGACTCAAAGCTTGACCATGGCAAAAGAAAGAGGAAGGACGAAGGCCGTCCCCTATGTTTTTTCATAGGCTCTATACGGTATGCCATGCTGAGTACCGCACCTGATTTGTGCCTTGCCACATGTCTGGCAAGAGGGTACAAAGGTGATCCAGGAGTGGATAACTGGATAGTGGTCAAAATTATCCTTAGAGGAATAAGGAAATATTTCTTGGTTATGGAGGTGATAAAGAGTTCGACGTTAAGAGTTACGTCGATGCAAGCTTTAACACCTATCGGGATGACTATAAGTAGAAAAACCGGATATGTATAATGGAGCAACCATTTGGAATAGCTCCAAGTGGAACGTGGTAGCAGCATCTATGATATGACATAAAGTTTTGCGAAGTACATGCGGATCTGATTGTTGCAGACCCGTTGACTATAACATCTCTCACAAGCATAACATGATCAAACCTAGAACTCATTGAGTGTTAATCACATGCATGGTAATGTGAACTAGATTATTGACTCTAGTAAACTCTTTGGGTGTTAGTCACATGGCGATGTGACCTTGAGTGGTAATCACATAGCGATGTGAACTGGATTATTGACTCTAGTGCAAGTGGGAGACTGTTGGAAATATGCCCTAGAGGCAATAATAAATTAGTTATTATTATATTTCCTTGTTCATGATAATCGTTTATTATCCATGTTAGAATTGTATTGATAGGAAACTCAGATACATGTGTGGATACATAGACAACACCATGTCCCTAGTAAGACTCTAGTTGACTAGCTCGTTGATCAATAGATGGTTACGGTTTCCTGACCATGGACATTGGATGTCGTTGATAACAGGATCACATCATTAGGAGAATGATGTGATGGACAAGACCCAATCCTAAGCCTAACACAAGATCGTGTAGTTCGTATGCTAAAGCTTTTCTAATGTCAAGTATCATTTCCTTAGACCATGAGATTGTGCAACTCCCGGATACCGTAGGAATGCTTTGGGTGTACCAAACGTCACAATGTAACTGGGTGTCTATAAAGGTGCACTACGGGTATCTCCGAAAGTGTCTGTTGGGTTGGCACGAATCAAGACTTGGATTTGTCACTCCGTGTAACGGAGAGGTATCTCTGGGCCCACTCAGTAGGACATCATCATAATGTGCACAATGTGACCAAGGAGTTGATCACGGGATGATGTGTTACGGAACGAGTAAAGAGACTTGCCGGTAACGAGATTGAACAAGGTATCGGGATACCGACGATCGAATCTCGGGCAAGTATCATACCAGTAGACAAAGGGAATTGTATACGGGATTGATTGAATCCTTGACATCGTGGTTCATCCGATGAGATCATTGTGGAACATGTGGGAGCCAACATGGGTATCCAGATCCCGCTGTTGGTTATTGACCAGAGAAATGTCTCGGTCATCTCTGCATGATTCCCGAGCCCGTAGGGTCTACACACTTAAGGTTCGATGATGCTAGGGTTATAGGGAAGGTATGTACGCGGTTACCGAATGTTGTTTGGAGTCCCGGATGAGATCCCGGACGTCACGAGGAGTTCCGGAATGGTCCGGAGGTGAAGATTGATATATTGGACGAAGGATTTTGGAGTCCGGAAGTGTTCTGGAGGTACCGGGTGATGACCAGCATGACCGAAAGGTGTTTCGGGAGCCCCGGCAAATGTTGGGGGCTTGATGGGCCAAGGGAAGGGGCAAACCAGCCCACTAAGGGGCTGTGCGCCCCCCTCACCTATTCCCACGTGACCAGGGGGTTTGGGGCGCCCCATCTAGGGTTCCCACCTCCTGGCTTGGGGGCCAAGTTACCCAAGGGGGAGATCCCATCTGCCCCGGCCGCCGCCCCCCAGGGGCAACCCTAGGGTGCCTCCCCCTCCCCTTGCCCCTATATATAGTGGAGGTTTTGGGGCTGCCCAACACACGAGTCTCTCTCTCCCAAGGCGCAACCCTACCTCTCTCCCTCCTCGTCTCTCGTAGTGCTTGGCGAAGCCCTGGTGGAGTACCGCACTCCTCCACCACCACCACGCCGTCGTGCTGCAGCTGGACGGAGTCTTCCCCAACCTCTCCCTCTCTCCTTGCTGGATCAAGGCATGGGAGACGTCACCGGGCTGCATGTGTGTTGAATGCGGAGGCGCCGTTGTTCAGCGCTTAGATCGGAATCGACCGCGATCTGAATCGCCACGAGTACGACTACCTCATTTGCATTCTTGCAACGCTTCCGCTTAGCGATCTACAAGGGTATGTAGATGCACTCCCCTTCCCCTTGTTGCTAGATTACTCCATAGATTGATCTTGGTGATGCATAGAAAATTTTAAATTTCTGCTACGATCCCCAACAAGTATATGGATCAATAATATCAACTAACATACATAAGCCAGGCCGCTGTACTTTTCTTTGCTACAACAACATCCTTTTTTTAGCCAAGCTACTACAGCATCTTGGCCCTTTCCGATGCGTGCCACTTATGGTCCATCTATACTACTATTATTGCTGAATGCACATTCAGCCAGATTGGCATATTTGTAGGTCTGGCACAACAATCAAAATGAAATGTCTCCGAGTCTTATCAATTAATACAGACTTGTGCTCAAATAAAATTACAGACCAAAAGACAAAAAACAAAAAACAATTATTACATGATCTCTAAAACAAATGGTTTGATTGATTACATGAACAAACAACACAAAGGTTATTCAACGATGGAAAGAATATTTCACCTATGATTTACCAAGTGGGAATTTAATTTGCTTTTTTCCTTCAGGACCTTAACAATGTGATCAGTCTCAACTTGCTTCGTTTTGAAATCCACCAAATATTTGATGGTTGTCTTGAGTACTACTACTGATTGTGTTGTTTGCTTCCTCAACATGTCAACTTCATCTCTAAGTGCAGAAGCAAAATCTCTTTCTACCACTAGTTTAGCCTCTAGAGCATCAGCAGTTGGCATTCATAATGCATGATTGGGCCAGTGCCACTGCTGTGGGATGATACAACATCCATGGGGACCTCGCTCTTTGATCTTGAGCTAACCTGTTTTGCCATTAAAGTTCCGATTGGATTCAGAAAAGTTGAAGTTAGCAAAACATCTCAACTGGGAGTTATAATAGCAAACCAGTTAAACAAACAAGGAATTAAAGAGTTTCAATTCGATGCTGAAAAGTAGTTATTAACATCATTGTAACCCATTGTTGTAGCAGCAAAGCAGTTAAACAAACAAGTAGCTATTTAAGTTCAGGCAAACAGGTTATTCTTAACAGTAAGTATCAAACACATAGATAGGTGCAGTCTATAATAGGATTAATAGGCTGTGGCATTATGTAATCAGTAGCAAACTAAATTAAGCCAAGCAAAGTAATTGAACAATTTTGCAATAAGTGGCTAACTAAAATTCCGAGAAGCAGGTAACTGAACTTACGCTAGTTCTTTGTACAGGCACACTGCAACTTCTTTTTCGCTTACAAGGTTGTACGAAGGAGTTCGTGGCATCAATTGCTTGGATACGCAGTCCTAATACTTCTTTATTCCCACACTATATTGGTAAGTCGGATGGTTAATCTGGTAAGATGGTGCGTCCTTGATATGTTATATGAGGACGTGTAGTTAGACTAGTTGTAGCCACACACATCACACTGGCTTTTACTGTATATTTCATGCGATTACTTTTGGCATATCGAGATCGAAGCAATCTACAATAGGATGAAAAGACTGGCATCCTTCACATTATTGGCGAACTCAGTTCATAGAAACAAGCAATTCAACCATTCTATGGGTAAATCAAAAGCGCCACTAGAATATTTTTCACTACCCCTATCATACACGCAAAAAGGGGTGACGCCACCATAGGGGTTGGTATGGGCGGCCGCCTCGGGTGGCTTGAAAGTGTGCACCTAGTTTGAGTCGTCCAGGTTGGCCCAGGCTAGATTTGTTCGTCCCAACGCACGAGCAGGCAATGTAAAAAATGAAGAAAAATGTTTCAATTTGGATAGGCCAATAACATAAGTGCAAGTCAGGCCCTATAGCAGGCTCGCGGCCCAAACGAGCGCCTCCCATATCGATCGGCAGCAGGAAAAATCCCAATTCATCCGCTCCAGCCTCCAGTCTGGTTCGCTCCTAACCTAGCAGCCGCTGGACAGACTGACACAACACTTCCTCGCGCCCTCGTTGGAGGGCGGTCGCCGGGCTTCAAGCGAACAGAAGGACAAGAAGATGAAGATCCAACCCTGGGTGTAGCCTGCGTGGGAGGCAGCGGCGGCAGCACGGGCATGGCATCGAGCTTGCGCAAACGGACAGTCGCAACTTGCAAGAGTAGCATGCGCAACGAAGAGGTACATCACAGCCCTAATTATATCTAATTCAACTCTTCAATTTCTAGCCAATAGTTAAACCTGACGGTGTTGTAAAACTGCTTGTATGTAGGGAATCTATGAGAAAATGAAACCAATTTCTACTTATTTTATAACTCCCCCAATCAATACTGAACTGACTGAATCTGATGTATCTAATCAAGTTTCCGGTGCAAACATCCAAGCTCATGTTGTTCTTGAGCCAGAAGTGTCTAATGAACAGACTGCTAATGAAGGATTTGATGCAAACATTTTACATGCTCCAGGTGATAGACATATAGTGTCTAATGAGGCATCTAATGCAAGCATTTTGCAAGCTCCCATTGAAGGATTTAGTGTCTAATGAGGCATCTAATGCAAGCATTTTGCAAGCTCCCATTAAAGGATTTAGTGTCTAATGATGATATGCTATGTTGAGACAGACATAGAGATTTGCAGGCATTGATGACAAGCAAATTATAGTGCATTTTCATGGCTTGAGCAAACGTCGAGGCCATCTACCAGAAAGTCCCCGTATCATGACAACGTAGCATAAGTACTTTTCTAATCTGTTGTTTGAAACTATTGGCATACTTGTGCAGGATAGATATATTGATATGCAGTTTGCGCACTGGTATAGGTGCAATTACACCTCGATATTTTCAGCCAGAGAACGGATAATTCAAGCAAGTACAGACCATGTTTGTAGTCCTTCTACACCATGTTGCATTTTGTGTTTTTTGAAGGAAATATGCCCTAGAGGCAATAATAAAGTTATTATTTATTTCCTTACATATCATGATAAATGTTTATTATTCATGCTAGAATTGTATTAACTGGAAACATAATACATGTGTGAATACATAGACAAACAGAGTGTCACTAGTATGCCTCTACTTGACTAGCTCATTAATCAAAGATGGTTATGTTTCCTAACCATGAACAAAGTGTTGTTATTTGATTAACGAGATCACATCATTAGTTGAATGATCTGATTGACATGACCCATTTCATTAGCATAGCACCCGATCGTTTAGTATGTTGCTATTGCTTTTATCCATGACTTATACATGTTCCTTTAAACTATGAGATTATGCAACTCCCGTTTACCGTAGGAACACTTTGTGTGCTACCAAACGTCACAACGTAACTGGGTGATTATAAAGGTGCTCTACAGGTGTCTCCGAAGGTACATGTTGGGTTGGCGTATTTCGAGATTAGGATTTGTCACTCCGATTGTCGGAGAGGTATCTCAGGGCCTTCTCGGTAATGCACATCACATAAAGCCTTGCAAGCATTGCAACCAATGAGTTAGTTGCGAGATGATGTATTACGGAACGAGTAAAGAGACTTGCCGGTAACGAGATTGAACTAGGTATTGGATACCGATGATCGAATCTCGGGCAAGTAACATACCGATGACAAAGGGAACAACGTATGTTGTTATGCGGTCTGACCGATAAAGATCTTCGTAGAATATGTAGGAGCCAATATGGGCATCCAGGTCCCGCTATTGGTTATTGACCGGAGACGTGTCTCGGTCATGTCTACATTGTTCTCGAACCGTAGGGTCCGCACGCTTAACGTTACGATGACAGTTATTATGAGTTTATGCATTTTGATGTACCGAAGGAGTTCGGAGTCCCGGATGTGATCACGGACATGACGAGGAGTCTCGAAATGGTCGAGACGTAAAGAATGATATATTGGAAGCCTATGTTTGGACATCGGATGCATTCCAGGTGAAATCAGGATTTTACCGGAATACCGGGAGGGTTACCGGAACCCCCCGGGGGCATAATGGGCCAACATGGGCCTTGGAGGAGAGGTGAGAGGGCTGCCCTCATGGGCTGCACGCCTCCCCCCTTCCCCTAGTCCTATTAGGACTAGGAGAGGTGGGCGCCCCCCCTCTCTCTCTCCCCCTTGGAGAATCCTAGTCCAACTAGGATTGGGGGGGGGGGGGAATCCTACTCCCAGAGGGAGTAGGACTCTCCTGGCGCGCCAGGCTTGGCCGGCCAGCCCCTCCCCCTTGGGTCCTTTATATACAGGGGCAGGGGGCACCCCAGAGACACACAATTGATCATTGAGATCTTTCCTTAGCCGTGTGCGGTGCCCCCTTCCACCAAATTCCACCTCGGTCATATCGTTGCAGTGCTTAGGCGAAGCCCTGCGCCGGTAACACATCAAGATCATCACCACGCCGTCGTGCTGACGGAACTCTTCCCCGACGCTTTGCTGGATCGGAGCCCGGGGATCGTCATCGAGCTGAACGTGTGCCAAGAACTCGGAGGTGCCGGAGTAACGGTGTTGTGATCGGTTGGATCACGAGGAGAACGTACGACTACTTCCTCTACGTTGTGTCAACGCTTCCGCTTCGGTCTACGAGGGTACGTAGACAACACTCTCCCCTCTCGTTGCTATGCATCACCATGATCTTGCGTGTGCGTAGGAAATTTTTTGAAATTACTACGTTCCCCAACAGTGGCATCCGAGCCTAGGTTTTTATGGTTTGATGTTATTTGCACGAGTAGAACACAAGTGAGTTGTGGACGATACGAGTCATACTGCCCACCAGCATGTCATACTTTGGTTCAGCGGTATTGTTGGACGAGACGATCCGGACCAACCTTACGCGTACTCTTACGCGAGACCGGTTCCCTCGACGTGCTTTGCACATAGATGGCTTGCGGAAGACTGTCTCTCCAACTTTAGTTGAACCGAGTATGGCTACGCCCGGTCCTTGAGAAGGTTAAAACGGAGTCTATTTGACAAACTATCGTTGTGGTTTTGATGCGTAGGTAAGATGAGTTCTTGCTTAAGCCCGTAGCAGCCACGTAAAACTTGCAACAACAAAGTAGAGGACGTCTAACTTGTTTTTGCAGGGCATGTTGTGATGTGATATGGTCAAGACATGATGCTAAATTTTATTGTATGAGATGATCATGTTTTGTAGCCGAGTTATCGGCAACTGGCAGGAGCCATATGGTTGTCGCTTTATTATATGCAATGCAATCGCGATGTAATGCTTTACTTTATTACTAAGCGGTAGTGATAGTCGTGGAAGCATAAGATTGGCGAGACGACAACGATGCTGCGATGAAGATCAAGGTGTCGCGCCGGTGACGATGGTGATCATGACGGTGCTTCGAAGATGGAGATCACAAGCACGAGATGATGATGGCCATATCATATCACTTATATTGATTGCATGTGATGTTTATCCTTTTATGCATCTTATCTTGCTTTGATTGACGGTAGCATTATAAGATGATCTCTCACTAAATTATTGAGAAGTGTTCTCCCTGAGTATGCACCGTTGCGAAAGTTCTTCGTGCTGAGACACCACGTGATGATCGGGTGTGATAGGCTCTACGTTCAAATACAACGGGTGCAAAACAGTTGCACACGCGGAATACTCAGGTTTAACTTGACGAGCCTAGCATATAACAGATATGGCCTCGGAACACGGAGACCGAAAGGTCGAGCGTGAATCATATAGTAGATATGATCAACATAGTGATGTTCACCATTGAAACTACTCCATCTCACGTGATGATCGGACATGGTTTAGTTGATTTGGATCACGTGATCACTTAGAGGATTAGAGGGATGTCTATCTAAGTGGGAGTTCTTAAGTAATATGATTAATTGAACTTAAATTTATCATGAACTTAGTACCTGATAGTATCTTGCTTGTCTATGTTGTGTAGATAGATGGCTCGTGCTGTTGTTCCGTTGAATTTTAATGCGTTCCTTGAGAAAGCAAAGTTGAAAGATGATGGTAGCAATTACACGGACTGGGTCCGTAACTTGAGGATTATCCTCATTGCTGCACAGAAGAATTACGTCCTGGAAGCACCGCTAGGTGCCAGGCCTGGTGCAAGAGCTACGCCAGATGTTGTGAACGTCTGGCAAAGCAAAGCTGATGACTACTCTATAGTTCAGTGTGCCATGCTTTACGGCTTAGAACCGGGACTTCAACGACGTTTTGAACACCATGGAGCATATGAGATGTTCCAGGAGTTGAAGTTAATATTTCAAGCAAATGCCCGGATTGAGAGATATGAAGTCTCCAATAAGTTCTATAGCTGTAAAATGGAGGAGAACGGTTCTGTCAGTGAGCATATACTCAGAATGTCTGGGTATAACAATCACTTGATTCAACTGGGAGTTAATCTTTCGGATGATTGCGTCATTGACAGAATTCTCCAATCACTGCCACCAAGCTACAAGAGCTTCGTGATGAACTATAATATGCAAGGGATGACCAAAACTATGCCCGAGCTCTTCGCGATGCTGAAAGCCGCGGAGGTAGAAATCAAAAAGGAGCATCAAGTGTTGATGGTTAACAAAACCACTAGTTTCAAGAAAAAGGGCAAAGGGAAGAAAAAGGGGAACTTCAAAAAGAACAGCAAGCAAGTTGCTAATCAAGAGAAGAAACCCAAGTCTGGACCTAAGCCTGAAACTGACTGCTTCTATTGCAAGCAGACTGGTCACTGGAAGCGGAACTGCCCCAAGTATTTGGCGGATAAGAAGGATGGCAAGGTTAACAAAGGTATATATGATATACATGTTATTGATGTGTACCTTACTAATTCTCGCAGTAGCACCTGGGTATTTGATACTGGTTCTGTTGCTAATATTTGCAACTCAAAACAGGGGCTACGGATTAAGCGAAGATTGGCTAAGGACGAGGTGACGATGCGCGTGGGAAATGGTTCCAAAGTCGATGTGATCGTGGTCGGCACGCTACCTCTACATCTACCTTCGGGATTAATATTAGATCTAAATAATTGTTATTTAGTACCAGCGTTGAGCATGAACATTATATCTGGATCTTGTTTGATGCGAGACGGTTATTCATTTAAATCAGAGAATAATGGTTGTTCTATTTATATGAGTAATATCTTTTATGGTCATGCACCATTAAAGAATGGTTTGTTCTTACTTAATCTCGATAGTAGTGATACACATATTCATAATGTTGAAGCCAAAAGATGCAGAGTTGATAATGATAGTGCAGCTTATTTGTGGCACTACCGTTTAGGTCATATCGGTGTAAAACGCATGAAGAAACTCCATACTGATGGACTTTTGGAGTCACTTGATTATGAATCACTTGGCACTTGCGAACCGTGCCTTATGGGCAAGATGACTAAAACACCGTTCTCCGGTACTGTGGAGAGAGCAACAGATTTATTGGAAATCATACATACTGATGTATGCGGTCCAATGAATGTTGAGGCTCGTGGCGGATATCGTTATTTTCTCACCTTCACTGATGATTTAAGCAGATATGGGTATATCTACTTAATGAAACACAAGTCTGAAACATTTGAAAAGTTCAAAGAATTTCAGAGTGAAGTGGAAAATCATCGTAACAAGAAAATAAAGTTTCTACGATCTGATCGTGGAGGAGAATATTTGAGTTACGAGTTTGGTCTACATTTGAAACAATGCGGAATAGTTTTGCAACTCACGCCACCCGGAACACCACAACGTAATGGTGTGTCCGAACGTCGTAATCGTACTTTACTAGATATGGTGCGATCTATGATGTCTCTTACCGATTTACCGCTATCTTTTTGGGGTTATGCTTTAGAGACGGCCGCATTCACGTTAAATAGGGCACCATCAAAATCCGTTGAGACGACGCCTTATGAACTGTGGTTTGGCAAGAAACCAAAGTTGTCGTTTCTTAAAGTTTGGGGCTGCGATGCTTATGTGAAAAAGCTTCAACCTGATAAGCTCGAACCCTCGGAAAAATGTGTCTTCATAGGATACCCAAAGGAGACTGTTGGGTATACCTTCTATCACAGATCCGAAGGCAAAAATTTTGTTGCTAAAGTCGGAAACTTTCTAGAGAAGGAGTTTCTCTCGAAAGAAGTGAGTGGGAGGAAAGTAGAACTTGATGAGATAACAGTATCTACTCCCTTATTGAGAAGTAGTACATCACAGAAATCTGTTTCTGTGACACCTACATCAAATAGGGAGGAAGCTAATGATAATGATCATGAAACTTCAGATCAAGTTTCTACTGAACCTCGTAGATCAACCAGAGTAAGATCCGCACCAGAGTGGTACGGTAATCCTATTTTGGAAGTCATGTTACTAGACCATGATGAACCTACGAACTATGAAGAAGCGATGGTGAGCCCAGATTCCGCAAAATGGCTTGAGGCCATGAAATCTGAGATGGGATCCATGTATGAGAACAAAGTGTGGACTTTGGTTGACTTGCCCGATGATCGGCAAGCAATTGAGAATAAATGGATTTTTAAGAAGAAGACTGACGCTGATGGTAATATTACTGTCTATAAAGCTCGACTTGTTGCAAAAGGTTTTCGACAAGTTCAAGGGATTGACTACGATGAGACTTTCTCACCCGTAGCGATGCTTAAGTCTGTCCGAATCATGTTAGCAGTTGCCGCATTTTATGATTATGAAATTTGGCAAATGGATGTCAAAACTGCATTCCTGAATGGATTTCTGGAAGAAGAGTTGTATATGATGCAACCAGAAGGTTTTGTCGATCCAAAGGGAGCTAACAAAGTGTGCAAGCTCCAGCGATCCATTTATGGACTGGTGCAAGCCTCTCGGAGTTGGAATAAATGCTTTGATAGTGTGATCAAAGCATTTGGTTTTATACAGACTTTTGGAGAAGCCTGTATTTACAAGAAAGTGAGTGGGAGCTCTGTAGCATTTCTGATATTATATGTGGATGACATATTACTGATCGGAAATAATATAGAATTTCTGGATAGCATAAAGGGATACTTGAATAAGAGTTTTTCAATGAAAGACCTCGGTGAAGCTGCTTACATATTGGGCATTAAGATCTATAGAGATAGATCAAGACGCTTAATAGGACTTTCACAAAGCACATACCTTGACAAAGTTTTGAAGAAGTTCAAAATGGATCAGGCAAAGAAAGGGTTCTTGCCTGTGTTACAAGGTGTGAAGTTGAGTAAGACTCAATGCCCGACCACCGCAGAAGATAGAGAGAAAATGAAAAATGTTCCCTATGCTTCAGCCATAGGCTCTATCATGTATGCAATGCTGTGTACCAGACCTGATGTGTGCCTTGCTGTAAGTTTAGCAGGCAGGTACCAAAGTAATCCAGGAGTGGATCACTGGACAGCGGTCAAGAACATCCTTAAGTACTTGAGAAGGACTAAGGATATGTTTCTCATTTATGGAGGTGACAAAGAGCTCGTCGTAAACGGTTACGTCGATGCAAGCTTTGACACTGATCCGGACGATTCTAAATCGCAAACCGGATACGTATTTACATTAAACGGTGGAGCTGTTAGTTGGTGCAGTTCTAAACAAGGCGTCGTGGCGGGATCTACATGTGAAGCTGAGTACATAGCCACTTCAGAAGCAGCTAATGAAGGAGTCTGGATGAAGGAGTTCATATCCGATCTAGGTGTTGTACCTAGCATATCGGGTCCAATGAAAATCTTTTGTGACAATACTGGTGCAATTGCCTTGGCAAAGGAATCCAGATTTCACAAAAGAACCAAACACATCAAAAGACGCTTCAACTCCATCCGGGATTTGGTCCAGGTGGGAGACATAGAGATATGCAAGATACATATGGATCTGAATGTTGCAGACCCGTTGACTAAGCCTCTTCCACGAGCAAAACATGATCAGCACCAAGACTCCATGGGTGTTAGAATCATTACTTTGTAATCTAGATTATTGACTCTAGTGCAAGTGGGAGACTGAAGGAAATATGCCCTAGAGGCAATAATAAAGTTATTATTTATTTCCTTACATATCATGATAAATGTTTATTATTCATGCTAGAATTGTATTAACTGGAAACATAATACATGTGTGAATACATAGACAAACAGAGTGTCACTAGTATGCCTCTACTTGACTAGCTCATTAATCAAAGATGGTTATGTTTCCTAACCATGAACAAAGTGTTGTTATTTGATTAACGAGATCACATCATTAGTTGAATGATCTGATTGACATGACCCATTTCATTAGCATAGCACCCGATCGTTTAGTATGTTGCTATTGCTTTTATCCATGACTTATACATGTTCCTTTAAACTATGAGATTATGCAACTCCCGTTTACCGTAGGAACACTTTGTGTGCTACCAAACGTCACAACGTAACTGGGTGATTATAAAGGTGCTCTACAGGTGTCTCCGAAGGTACATGTTGGGTTGGCGTATTTCGAGATTAGGATTTGTCACTCCGATTGTCGGAGAGGTATCTCAGGGCCTTCTCGGTAATGCACATCACATAAAGCCTTGCAAGCATTGCAACCAATGAGTTAGTTGCGAGATGATGTATTACGGAACGAGTAAAGAGACTTGCCGGTAACGAGATTGAACTAGGTATTGGATACCGACGATCGAATCTCGGGCAAGTAACATACCGATGACAAAGGGAACAACGTATGTTGTTATGCGGTCTGACCGATAAAGATCTTCGTAGAATATGTAGGAGCCAATATGGGCATCCAGGTCCCGCTATTGGTTATTGACCGGAGACGTGTCTCGGTCATGTCTACATTGTTCTCGAACCGTAGGGTCCGCACGCTTAACGTTACGATGACAGTTATTATGAGTTTATGCATTTTGATGTACCGAAGGAGTTCAGAGTCCCGGATGTGATCACGGACATGACGAGGAGTCTCGAAATGGTCGAGACGTAAAGAATGATATACTGGAAGCCTATGTTTGGACATCGGATGCATTCCAGGTGAAATCAGGATTTTACCGGAATACCGGGAGGGTTACCGGAACCCCCCGGGGGCATAATGGGCCAACATGGGCCTTGGAGGAGAGGTGAGAGGGCTGCCCTCATGGGCTGCGCGCCTCCCCCTTCCCCTAGTCCTATTAGGACTAGGAGAGGTGGGCGCCCCCCCTCTCTCTCCCCCTTGGAGAATCCTAGTCCAACTAGGATTGGGGGGGGGGGGAATCCTACTCCCAGAGGGAGTAGGACTCTCCTGGCGCGCCAGGCTTGGCCGGCCAACCCCTCCCCCTTGGGTCCTTTATATACAGGGGCAGGGGGCACCCCAGAGACACACAATTGATCATTGAGATCTTTCCTTAGCCGTGTGCGGTGCCCCCTTCCACCAAATTCCACCTCGGTCATATCGTTGCAGTGCTTAGGCGAAGCCCTGCGCCGGTAACACATCAAGATCATCACCACGCCGTCGTGCTGACGGAACTCTTCCCCGACGCTTTGCTGGATCGGAGCCCGGGGATCGTCATCGAGCTGAACGTGTGCCAAGAACTCGGAGGTGCCGGAGTAACGGTGCTGTGATCGGTTGGATCGCGAGGAGAACGTACGACTACTTCCTCTACGTTGTGTCAACGCTTCCGCTTCGGTCTACGAGGGTACGTAGACAACACTCTCCCCTCTCGTTGCTATGCATCACCATGATCTTGCGTGTGCGTAGGAAATTTTTTGAAATTACTATGTTCCCCAACATTTTTTGGTGCTTGCATCATTTAGTGTTTATAATCTGAACTACTTTGGATCATTAGCTGGTTTTCAAAGTGCATGTAGCTTCACATTTCTCAAGTTATGTTGATTTCCGGAGTGCAAGTGCCTTCGTATTTTTTAAGTTAAATGTTCACCCCTGGTAACTTGAATTCATGGATCCACCACTGCACACAAATCATACACGAATGCCAGTACACATTTAATGAAATGCAGGGACTTACGCTAGCTCATTGTACAGGATCATGGCGAATGGCTGATCAAATAAGAGGAATCGACCTTGCTGTTGTACCGGAGGACAGATACTTACAAGGTTATACGGGTGTGTAGGATGTGTACCAGATCCCGTAGCACCGTCATGCTTCGCTAAAAAATGGATTTGCTTGTTTCAGATGATATCTCCAGAAGAAATAAGAGTTAAAGTCAGAGTTGGATAGGCGTGTAAGCTAAGAAAGTAGTGAAAGGATATCCAAACATCATCGGAACAGTGAAGGGAGTGATGTGTGGATACCTAGTTTGGGCCGGCGTTTGGGCATGCTCGCCTAGCTAGAGTGTGGGTCACTTCAGAGCCGTCGTGGGTGATGCGCTGGCGTTAGCTGGCCGCGCACGGATGTCGATCTTGAGTGGCAGCGGAGCGCTACGATGCGGTGGACGAGACCGTTGGTGAAGCCCCAGCGGCCTCGGGGGGCGGAGGCGCGACGATGTGCTCGGTGAAGTAGCCCCGGTGAGGTGGGAGATGACATCGGTGAAGCGCACCTGATGTAGTGGAAGTCGGTGTCTGTGAGGCACGTCGGTTGCGGCGGCCGACGTTGTCGGTGGACCACCCGGTACGATGGATGAGGGCGTAGATGAGGTAGCTCCGGTGCGGTGGTGAAGCGCGACCGTCGTCTTCATCGTTTTTGTCCGGCACAGAGGTGGGGAAAGAGACAAGACGAGGGGCGATTCAAACTTTGCTTGGGTTGGCGGCGAATTAGGGATTTGAGCAATCTAAGCGCGGAAGGGGACGGTGGAGAAGGGAGATTTTGCAGGGCTGGAATTGGGGCCGCCAGATATTTCAATCCGAAACGTGGAAGCGCAAACTTATTTTGTCGTCGTGCTTTTTTTGGGGGGGGGGGAGGGGGAGTGAGGGAGGGGGGTGGGTGGCTGGGTGCTACGCGTCCGTCCGACACACGCGACCACCACGACACGACCCTGGTGCGCCTACATTTGAGAATGCAAACGAATCTTCTTTCATTTGCAAGCGAATCTATATGTATTACCATGCCCGTGTTTTCCTTACAATAATTAGTCACTCAAAACGAGATACTATACATTAATTAATTAGGAGTTATTTAAAAAAACTCTAAACGGTATCCACGCTAACGTGGATTAGAATGTGTGTCACATAATTAGTTATTTGAATTAGAGTGTGTGTCACATAGCGATCTCCAATTCTAACGTGGATTTTACATTTCACTGTATCCACGCTACTTTTTAATACAAATTCATACGTATATGATGAACACCATGGTAGTGAGAAAACTTTTGGATGGATTCAAACATATGACCTACAAAATAGCACAACAAATCGAGTCAATGTCAACTTTTTGAAACCTAGTATGGCACGAATTTGAAACAATTACCCATATGCATGGTCCTCGGTTCAAATGTTACAATGTACACCGAATTGAAACATCGATATTAAGTCTCATACTATCTATATCCAAATGTTGTTTTTAGCCCCCCCCCCCCCCACGCACACACGCTACATACTTCCTGTATTGGTCAATCTTCCTCTCCTAACCACCTTAGGAAGCTATCGGTTTCCAACACACATCCATTCTTTCTCTCCATGTTTCGATCTCTAACTCTCTCAACTACAGAACCCCCTTTTTCCACTCTGTTATGAAATGTATTTACTTCACACACCCGCCATTGCACCCCATGCCAAGCTTTCTCTCGCTCCCTCTCCCTCTCACCCTCTCACGCTAAATACATGCATTGCCTATCTAGCCCCCCAACCTCTCGTGCGCATGCACGCACGTTGTCTATCTAGGTCACTCCCTCGAGACTGTCTCACTCTTTCTTCCGCACGGTGGGCCACACTCGCTCAATCTCGCTCTCTTTATCCGAGTCTCGTTTAACCTCGTTTTCTTTCACACACAAATGATATATCTCCCTGTTCGGGCCTCGATCGACAGACTCTATACTCTCTCACACAGATTGTCTATCTAGGTCAGTCCATCGAAGCCGCCCCCACTCTTTCAACCTCATGGCGGGCCACGCACGCTCTCCCTCTCTCCCCCTCTCTCTCTTTGTATGTCTCGATTGACCTCGCTCTTTCTCGGACAAAAACGATATATCACCATGTTTGAGCCCAATTCAACTTATTCACATTGTATACTCTCTCACGCATATTGTCTATCTAGGCCACTCTCTCCAACCCGTCTCACTCTTTCGATCGCACGACGACCCTATGTGATCGATCGACTTTGCTTCCTCCCACGCACAAAATATATCTACACGTCTGTGACTGGATCATCTCTCAAGCTCTATCTTACAGCCGTCACCCTTGCCAAAAGCTCAATCAGACAATATCTCTCCAGAGCATAATACATTTGTTCCATGAATGTCGGACCACACTCACTTTGTCTCTCTATCTATATGCTCTCGATTGACCACGCTTTCTCACGCCGTATCTTCCACACATTGAAGCTACCTCTCCATCACTCGCAAAGCTGGAGCTATTTACATTGCGAGGGGCACTCCAACCTTGGATTAATTTGCGTAGGCATTTATTCTGGTCGGTTTAGATTATATTTTCGTAGCATTCGGCCCACAACTACTCGAAACACCGTTGCAACCCCCGCAACTCCCCTAGTTGATTTCCCTCTGGCTCGGTCATCGCTCTCTCGCACGTCCTTTCTCGGCTTCAACGTCGCACCATGGTATTATTGCAAAAAACTCTGTTATTGTCTTTAATTATTATAAATAAGCTACAAAACTAAATATTGATAGTCCATTTGGAATGGAACAAATTTGGACCCACAAATTAAAGTGCTACAAACTACACACCGAGGGGCCCACATGTGATGAAACAAATTTGGACCCATATACAAATTAAAAAATAAAGTACGAGGATCGAACATGCGACCAGGGCCTTCAAGCCACACGTCAATAGGCAACATACGTAGAACAACAATGTTTGTTGTACCTCCCTTTGTTCACATAATGTTTTTATATTACCACGACCTATTTAATTGATAACATGTAATATTATTTTTAGTACTATTCGCCTTCACTTACTGGTGGGTTCCATGTGTGCTCTCTCTCCTCCCCTTCCGAGTTTAGACGCACGGACATACATGAAGAACTCGCGGGCGATGTTGCCGTTGACCATATCTGGACGCATTCATAAGTTACAGCACAAGTTTCACGTGCTAGCAGCACTAGTCAGTGTGTACGTGCAACACACGTTAATTTGGAAGTATATTAAGTGCGTGCGGATATTAAGTTGGATATTATTTGCGTGTTATTATGTGATTAGCACTATTTTTGGCATGAAATTAACTGCACGCTAAACGTGTTGAGCGCTCGACATTGAAGCAGTCTAGGTCATTGGATGGCAAGGAATACATGTGGCTTGATGACATTTTATATTTAATTTGATACGACTCTATCAGAACATTCAATTGATCAAACCATAGATTTCGTTCAGTCTGACTCCAACTTTAAATTATACGACGATCGATCTAAAATAAACAGAAATGATAAACGTTCGGATTTTAAGCATGGCAATCCGAATGTTTTTCATGGAAAATTTAGATTACGCGGCGGCGGCGGGGGCGTCTTGCAGTGGGAAGCGGCTTTTCTGCCATGCTTTGTGTGTCGTCGGGCCACTGACCAACGGCGACGGCGGCGTCTTGCGCCGTTGTTGGCGTACTCGTGGACGTTGGCCCTAGCTTCAAGGAAGGCCACAATATTCTGGACTTCGGTCTCCAGGAGCGAGTCAACTGGCGGGAGGAGGCGACTGGCGTTGGTGCAAGGAAGCGGTCGACGACGGCCATCCATGCCGCTGAGGGGGGCACTAGCACCCGCGTGGGGACAGGCGCTGTCAACGGCACGGCAGAGACATTCGTGTGCACGGACACCGGCACGGGCACGCACGTCAGTGCATGCGCAGGCGCATGCGCTGGCAGGTGCACGGGCGCGTGAAAGTCGGCGGGGACCTCGTGGAACCCCGTGGCATCAAGCTCGGCGACAATGTGCGGCTCCCAGCCCATCAATGCCACGGGGATGGGCACTGGCGCAGTCGGGGCGACGGGAGCCGGAACGGGAGCAGGGACAGGCGCGACACCTTCCCGCAAGGCCAGTTCAAGCTCGTCCCAAAGTGCCTTATGTTCTTGAGACTCCGGCTAGGTGTCTTCCTCAGGAAACTGGAAGACTAAGGGCAGACTATCGTGATGCGGCATGGAGTACGTTTAGGTCAGGCTGGTTGGAGGTAGACGACAGGAGAATCGGAGAGGAAGAGAGAAGGTTGTAGCGATATGTCAGTGGGAATGACACCTATGGGATCACAAGGATCCCAACTACGGTTAGCGGGGTGCGGGGTCATGAGAAGAGCGGATCTAACAGATAGTGCACAGTTTGTTTATCCAGGTAGTGCACGGTTTGCCCTGGCCCATGCCGGCAAGGCGAAGGAGTTGGAGGTAGAGCGAGACGAGTTGAAGGAGCAGGCCCTCAAGCTGTCCAACGAGAAGAGCATGCTCAACAGCGCCTTGGCAGAGGCGCAAGGAGCGGTCATTAGCAGGACTGGGGAGCTCTTCGAAGCGTAAAACTCCATCAGAGATCTCAAGCTGAAGCTTGAGAATCTCGAGAAGATGTTGTCGGAGAGCAGGGCTCGGGAGGAGACCTTGACCAGGAGCCTGGAGGAGGAGAAGCAGCTGCGGGCGAACGAGGCCGCCTCCCACCAGGAATATGTGGCGGGCGAGAACAGATGGATCAGCTGTCTGGAGGACGTCGCCGGCAGGGTCACCTTGCAGTTGGCCACCATGGGGATGCCAAACTTGAGGTATGCTCCTGAGCACAGCGGGATCGTCAACGCCAAGCTGACCCAGTTCTTCGAGGGCGTCCTTGGAGCCTTGGCTTATCTTCACTCCAGCAGAGCGGCCACGTTGGCCGGGGAGGCCCGACGACTTTGCTGGAGGGCCATGACCAAGGTCCTCACCAAGATGTCGTACTGGAATCCTGACCTCGACTTTGAAGCCGCGATGGATAGCTTGCCGGATGGTACTGACCTCACGGTGCTCAAGGAGCGCATCAAGCCCATCATCAGCAGCATCGACGAAATAAAGAGGGTGGAAGGCTAGCGCCGGGATTAGGCATCCTGTTCTTCATTGCCGCTGCAGGTTCACGACCAAGACAAAATTTATCTTTAGTTAGAACCGCAGCAATGATTTGATGTAACATAACTTTTGCAGTACTCTTAATTTTCATGCACGTTATTTCCCCGTTCAATTTCTCTTTGTATGTGCGCCCTACGTCGATTGGGTAGGTTCGCCGGCGCGGAAGCCCCTAGCGGCGTTTTGGGGACGGATCCCCACGGGCCTGCCAGGTATGCGTGCTGCCGGACGAGCCACCTTACCGTTCTGAACGCGGCCGCTCGAACCGTCGAGCTTGACTCGAGTCAGAATCGAGAGCGTTGTTGATCGCGGAAGGCTACTCTGCCATTCTCGACGTAGCCGCTTGAGCTGTTGAGCGGACTCGAAATAGGGCAAGGGCATTGCCAATCGTGGGAGAGCCCCCTGGCGTGCAGGTTTCCCATACAAAGGTGCGACATCTCCGGGGGGAGGAGTAACTTCATATAAGAAGGATAAAACAAATCAGGGTTCAGTGCAACTTAGCTTCTGTTTGTAGTCGCTCGAGTGCTGATCTTCCAGTCCCCTTCCTTCTCCAAGAGCCACGAAGACGAAGGAGTGTTGGGCTAATTGGTAGAGTCGATTCTCACAACTGCGCCCCCTACCTGGCGCACCAAAGATGTCGGTGGGAATGACACCTATGGGATCACAAGGATCCCTACTACGGTTAGCGGGGCGCGGGGTCGTGAGAAGAGCGGATCTGATAGATAGTGCACAGTTTGTTTATCTAGGTTTGGGCCATGAGGATGCGTAAAACCCTACTCTTGCTTTGGTGGATGTATATTCCTGTTCTTGAGCTAGCTCTGGGGCGTTAGGAGCTCCAAAAAGCCGAATCCCCATCCCGGTCGCCTCGGGCCTCCTTTTATAAAAAAGGGGTCGCCACAGTGGCACACAGGAGGTGGAAAGGGTACAGTGATGCGAGGTTATCCCTCACATTACATGACAAGGCAGATTTAATGCGTCTCGCTTAGGTGTCCTTGATTTATCGGGGACGGGGGAGAAATCCGTCTCGTCCATCGCCGTTCCTTCTTGTGTCGACACGCGCCCTGGCCAGCGATGCTTGCGATGCCATGTAGGTAGACAGGCAGCTGAGGTGGCGCAGTGGTGGGTCTTCACGAAGATCTGCATGCCGCCACGCAGGTGCCTGCCCAGCTGGTTGGGTTGGCAGCTGCATGCGTACGACGGTGGAGGTTTAGTCGCTGTGGGCCTGATGGTGGCCCTGCGGATGTCCGTGTGAAGGGCCTTGCCGGGGCCCCGGCAAGGGTTTTGCCGAGGCCCCGGCAAGGGTTTTGCCGAGGCACCTGCTGTCGTCCCCGGCAAGGCACTTGCCGGGGGTCTTGTGGTCTTCCCCGGCTGGGATCCCGCCAAGGATCGTCGTCTTCTTAGCGCGTATCTGATCTTGAATGTCTTCACAAAGATCTGCATGCCACCACGGGGATGTCTCCCGAATCCTTGCCCCATGGGGGTAGTGGACTCAAGGGTGATTTGCTCCGTAAGCGTGGGGCGAGTTGCCGCGGCAAGGGTCTTGCCGGGGCTGCTAAAGCCGGCCCCAGCAAGGATCTTGCCGGGGGAGCCCGCCTCGTCCCTTGGCTCTTCGTGGTCCTGGCCTTGGCGTCGTTCTAGTTCCCTTGAGCTTTGGTCTTACCCTGGCTCACCTCCCTTGCCTTGCTTGGTGTGGTCATGGGTGCGGCTCTGACTGCCCGTGCATAGTTATAGGCGTATAAAAAGTGTGCCCCTCTTTTTGTACACCGACACGATACCGGGTAGTGCGGGGTTGATTTTAAACTGTGGTGCCCGCGACATTAAAAGTGGGAGCAGTTGGGATGAAGGTGGGCGGCGGAGCCTGGTCAAAGGGCTCGCCTCCCGGTGAGCCTGCACAATGGTCTGCTCGCATGCCTCCCTGTCAGTCGGCGCAGCGGTCTGCTCGCACGCCTCCCATCGACTCACACGCTTGCTCGGATGGCACCTGCCAATGAGGAGCGGGACTCGTGGCGGCACGTAAACGCCCACGGTTTCAATAGTGAAAGCGTTCACCTTAACTTGACAGGTCTTTGTTCCAAAATACCTTGGCTCTTCATTTGTGCAACTTGTCATAAGCAGCTTGTCTCGAATTGAAGAAAAAAATTACGAAGTAATATTTGTGCCATATCACGTGACCATGCCCAGTTTCAAGAATTTATGATCACTTTTGGATTTTCTGAAATTTAAGATCCAGGATTCGAAACAATATCATAACCTGCATCATGTAATAAATTTTCAAGCCATACATTTGTCCTGTTGTATTTCTTAAGAACGGATTTGGTCAAACATTTTGCTTAGTTAGACTTCAGACAAGTTATATATGCAGAGCAAAAGGATAATCCCTCCGTACCAGTGCATTGCCTGATATATTAACTCAAGTACTAGGCATGAACAAATGGGCTCAATTCTGTGCTCATCCTGGTGTAGTAGTAGTACTACTAGGCAATGCAGTTGACGGGTGACCTTGGCGAGCGGCGACCGAGGGAATTGAACCATGCTCGGCACGGTAGGTAACGTTGTCTAGTTACTTTTTTTGAACACAACGTTGTCTAGTTACTAAAGCATCCCTCCGTTGTTCATTGGTAGTCATTATGGACCGGGGACATGAGGGGAATTTCCTAAGGCTGGAATTCTGGCCGCTAGATATTTCGACTCGAAACACGGAGGCTCAACTGGTTGGGGTTGCCTAATGTGCGTACCATGCACGCCACCAGAAGGACACGAGCCCGGTTTTTTATTTCTTATTTTTTAGGATCAACACGAGCCAAGGTCTGGCTGGTATGCCATTGGGTCCTACCATTTGAGAATACGAAAGGAACCTTTTAAGTTGTCGAACGAATCTATGTGTATTACAATGCCCGTATTTTCCTTGCAAATACTAATCTCAATGTGGTAACTGATTTATGATGAGTTGTTGAATTAGAGTGAGTTTGTGATATAGTGATCTCAACGTGGATTTCACATTTCATGATATCCCTGCTAAGTTTTTCAATGCAAATGACATCCACACACGAACACAACAAAAATCCAATAAGTATAGTGCATCTACTTTTCCAAACCATGCATGTATGACACGAATTCAAAAATACTCCTTCTGTTCCTAAATATTAGTCTTTTAGAGATTTCAACAAGCAACTACATACGGAGCAAAATGAGTGAATCTACACTCTAAAATATGTCTATATACATCCGTATGTGCCAGTCCACTTGAAATCTCTAAAAAGACTAATATTTAGGAACGAAGGGAGTAAAATGTAAGACATGCATGGTCCTCAATTCAATATTTAAAATGAACATGAAACTGAAACTTGAATATTAAGTCTAGTACTACAGTACATGCAAATGTTGTGTTTAATTAGGCGGAGCTATGATTGTCGGGGGTCACCCCCTCGACCTTAGATAAAATTGTGAAGCTCTGTTTAGGGTTGTTTAGATTATATTTGTCCCCACCCTCCCAACCACTGATTGGTTGTGCACCCCACCCCTCCTCCCCGTGAGAATATCATGTGCCCCCATCCCTTAGATGTTATATGCCGATACGAGTTCCTTGGAGCTTGTAGATCTGAGAAATAGCAGCTCACATGATGTCTTAATATTTTTACAGGAAACCTTGATGAGTTTGAGAATTGCACACAATTTGTACAAAAACTAGTCAGATGCCCTTAGATCCCATATCCAACGACCTCGAAGCTCGTATCACCGTAGCATCTAAGATGAAGGAGGACATCATATTCTCCTGTATGTAAGAATATCATGTGCTACCACACCTTGGATGCTTTGGTGATACAAGCTCTTCGGAGCCGTTGGATTTGTTACCCAACGCCTCCTCGGTGGTTTGAATGGTTTTTTTTGCAGAAAAACCCCCAAAGAGTTCGACCACTGCTTACAAGCACAAAGACTGCTCAGATGCCATTGGATCTCAGATCAAATGACCTCGAAGCTCGTATCACCATAGCATCCAAGCTGCGAGAGCACCTTATGTTTTCTCGCACGGGAGAATATGAGGTGCTCCCGCACCGTAGATTCTATGGTGATACGAGTTCACGGAGATCTAACGGCCCACAGTAGGAGGTTTGAATGTTTTTGAAATATACGGCTGAGAGAGTTTGGGAATTGCGTAGAAAGTACAAGTACGACGCATGTGCCATCTGATCACTGATCATATGACCTAGATGCTCATATCACCGTAGCGGGTAATTAAGCTACGAGGAGCACCTAATATGAGCAACGGGGAGCCGTTGGATCCAAGATGTAGCGGCACACACGAGGCCTGAATGTTTTATTTGCAAAAAAACCTTTGGAGAGTTTGGAAATTGCGCATAATTACAAAGACTACTCGCAAGCCATTGGATCTCACTTCCAACGGTGTAAAAACTCTTATCATCATAGCATCTAAGCTGCGGGGTGGATGTGATATTCTATGCCGCTATCATTTTTGTTCGTAAACTTGCAAAATATGTGTAACTTGTGCCGTTACTTGTCTAACCGTGCAAAGTGTTTGTTAAAAAACCATCCTACACTGAAATATCGGAACAACACACGAGGGTCCCACTTGTCATTAATCAAATTTGGACCTAAAACTAACTAATCTGAAAGACGAGATTCGAACTGGCAACCTGGACTACAAATCGTAAGCCAATAGCCTGAAACAACAACAGTTGTTGGCTTTGTCCCATAACTTGATTTTATACAGTATTACGTTGAGTAGAGTAGAGGGAGTGCCTCGTCTACATGTGCATGACCGTTGACTCACTTACTGGTGGGTCCCAGGTCTGCGATCTCTCTCTTCTCTCCATCGTTTAACCTTTGCACAGGCACACACGAAGGGCGGCGCTAGCTTGCCGTGATGTTATTACAACTAAAAAAAGCTTGGAAAATAGAAGAATCGCCTAGAATGAGAGACGTTGTGGCTGCTCGAGATGGAGCTAACCACACCTATCCTCCGTGCCATGTTAGCATGATGAAGCTGTGTGGCTAGTGGGGTGTTTTCGACCAACTAGCTGGGTCCCGAGGTCGAACCATGGGTACTACGTCTAATACAGTAAATATTTACACGCACATTTTTCCTCCGTGCCGAGACATGGCACACCCTACTGCACGGTTTTGGGGTCCTCCCGGGTGGTGCACGCATATATTCTTCCTGACGTGGGACGCCCTACCGCGCGTTTTCGCCGAAGCAAGTAAATAAATGAGTCGTCAAATCACGAAAGACCACTTTTCCCGCCGAGTACATCAGTGAAGCACGGTGGCTAGCTAGTTGGGCTAGTTCGACCGATTAGCTAGGCCGCCGCCACATTTGTTTTTTCACCCCTTTTTTATCTACTTGCCGGCAAGTAAATTTAAACATCCACCGCGGCGTTGCTCTGGTGTTTGAGTGCGGCAAGATTTTTAATTTTTTGATTGACGGGAGCAGGCGCGGCAGCAATTAGTCACGATGACTCCGCCTGTAAAACCCACTGCTCCCTGATGTGAGAAGTCGTCGACTAGTGTTTTACCATGGTGAAAACCAAAAGATTCGCCGCTCCTCGGCTGGCTCCCTCCGCCTCCCCGTAGATTGCATTGCCTTTCAGCCGTTTTGCCCCCTACGTCACCAAAGTCGTGCGCCTCGAGAAGCAGAGGACTTCGGTGGTGTTTAGGCGCCCTCTGCATGGGCATGTCCAAGTCGCGGTGCAACATGACCGTTGGATCAAACTCATACGGTGCAGATCAGTCACTGTAGCACAAAGCGTGTGGGTGTGTTTCGTTGCATTCTCATCTCAATATAGTGTGTAAGTCACCTTACAAAAACCAAATAATCCCAAAACACATAGGCACGGTACATTAACTCCCTTCCCGTTTCTTGTTTTGTGACATATCAACCAATAAGAGACGTGGGCCGTGCATGCTTTCGATGACTTGAGACTAATAAACATGACATGCAGTGGTTAGTTCATTGCATGCAATGCTATTAATTAGCAAAAAGACATTAAGTTTTCTCGTTTTCCTCTCCGCCTTGGTCGCAGTGCTAAGATGACTTACACACCTAGACGGAGTAGTTGTTTCCTCTTCGTGTTTTTGTGTTAACCTACTAGTGTGGACTCATGCACCCTTCATGCACTCTGCCAAACACTCAAAAGTGGGTCCAGAAGGGAACTTTTGCTCCCATCCCGTGCACCCTTCATACACCCTGCCTAACACTATTCGTGCTTCATATGGTTCATGTTTCGTGGAGTACTGTAGCACCGTACTCTCTGTGCGCTGTAGACCTAGTTCTGTTAACATTGATCTCACCGTTCATTCTCGACCGGACAATCGAGAAAGCGGTACTATGTTACTACATTACTGTTCATATAGTTGACATGCGCACAACATCATTTGTCGTCGTCATATCTTACTACACTAGCAACAAGATTATGTAGTACTGACGTATGAACCACTGCACATGCCTAGTAGTAGGAGCACTGTGTATGTTCAAGTGGCTGCCGTGTTTTCCACTCCTTCGTCGTAAGAGTGGAAACACTTGCTGTAATCATTTTTTTCTTCAGAAAAATAGTGGACACGCTCTACCGTGCGGATCCTCCTCCATCCATGCAATAAATTACTCACTTTCGCCGACGTGTGGGACAGCCAGCATCGGGGTCCACCAGCCATGCACTAAATTACTCCATAGTAGTGTGACGGTAGACTACCCCGATCGAAGCGCCGCAGTAATGCCCAATGTGCCGTCAAATCACTAAACCCCCTCCTTTCTAGCAGTAAGTTGGACGGACGAAGCAACCATCATTTCACTCTTCACTCTCAGCTTCCTCTCTAACCAACCCTCGCTTCTCCCTCATCTTGTTCCTCATTTCTACAATAAAACACCGACCTGCTTCTGCCATTGTTCTTCTCTCCCAAAGAAGGAAAGGTGAGCGCATCAATTGTGTTGATTCTGGCCAAGGCCCGGTCTTGCAACCCTGAGACTGATCCTATAACTCCCTCTCTTTTCTTCTTTTGGGTTTGTGATTATGGTTTCTTTTCTTTTATTTCTATTTGACAGTTTCTTGATGGACGCTGGAGCACTGGCCGAAGTGATGTCTATGGCTCTGGCTAAAACCGTCGAGGCTCATGGTACGAAGAAGCGCAAGCACCCCGTCGAGACTACCGCAGACAAGCTCAAAGCCATCGCCCTGTCCAAGCCCCCCTCTCCGGGATCCCTCATTAAGCAAGTCCAGGTAATATCTCTTCTTGACGATCTTTTTCTCGATCTTGATCGTGTTTTTCATCTAACACGCAGTACTAGTACTAGTAGTACAACTTTCTAGGTGATCTTGCATGTGATTTTTGTGTGCCAAATGACGGTTCTAAATTCCTCTTTTGACCAAAACATGCGAGAGGTTGACACTGATTTCTTATAGATTACTTTCAACTACTCCCTCTGTCCCAAATTTCTTGTCTTAGATTTGTCTAGAGACGGATGTATCTAAAACTAAAATGTGACTTGATACATCCGTATCTAGACAAATCTAAGACAAGAATTTTGGGACGGAGGGAGTACTTTATGAACATCAATGCTAGCTTTGAAGAGGGTATATTTGCCTCAGTAACTTGTGTTATGGATATTGCAAGTAATCCCTCTGCTCTCATGCCTTTGAAGACATGTTCTAGTGTCTTTGTTCACTCATTTATGTGCGTATATGTAGTCATATATGGAGTATAATATTGAAAATCATCTTATATTTCTGAACGGAGGTAGTAATAAAATATGGTTTCTGTTTGAATTAGAACCAGGTCCGCGGTGGAGATGAAGTTCTCAAAGTCATGTCGTGTGAACTGGAAGACCTGAGGATGAGTTCTACTGCTAAACTATCCAGCTGCTATGTCCTTGTCGCCACATGTCCTGTACTAGTGTTTTCCTGTAGCATTGTTGTCAGGCGTGTTCTCGAGTCTGTACTTGACCACAACAATTTCCTGGCTGTGCCTTCGATTACGAAGGGTGTGGTTCTTGTAAAGCTTCCCAACAAATCTGATGCGGCTTGTCTTCATGATCATGTTTATGAGTGGAAAGACCACTCTGTTAGGTTCTCCAAGATTGACAAGATGGTGATGGTGCATATAGACATCTCTCACGAAGTCCATGGACTAGTCAGTTATGCGGGGTTCATCCCGTAGGTCGGTGGCAATAATAGTCTCCAGAGTTTAATTAGTGCAACTTTGCTTGTCTATAGTAAGTACTATTGTTCAGTACTTGATTTGTGTTTATGAACCATGTATTGTTTATGAGTACTGCCGCTTTTGGTGTGTGGTCAGTCCTGAGAACGGTCTATGTTAATGTCTGTCCACTCAATTCAGTCTGTATATTTTGAAGTATCCAGATCATCTTTTTTGTGAGGACGGTTTATCAATTATGGTTACACTCCAATATCTGTATGCATTGCAGGGTTTATCGCACCTACCAGGATTTCCAGTCCCATGGATGTTCGGTCCATACGATTTGTCACGACCTTTAGACTGTCCTGCTTGTGGGAGTAGGCGGGGCCCCTGCATGCCACCCGTAGTTGGATGATCAATCTTCTGTTTAGTACTTCAACATAGTGATTTCCTGGTAAGGATTCACTCGTGTCACATCAAGTAAATCTTATTGATTTACTGTCTAAATCTTATTGATTTAATGTCATGTTTTCTTTCTTTTCCTGCAATTTTATGATGCAGGTTTTGCCATGTGACATTCATCACAGCATAAATCGTTTGGTTTGCTCTATGATGGCTATTTTTTGCAGGTTTCACTTCTTATGTCGTGTCAGTAACGAAGTTATTGTCCATCACTTATATTACTGGAAAAAATTGGATCAGTCTGTTGTCTGAGTACAAGCTGAATCCCTATGATGAACTGCAGTTTGGTTTAACAAAAACGCCACAATTAGTCCTTCTCGCGTTTAAAAGAAATGAAGAAAAAAACTGGATCACGGTCACGAAGCCTAGTCAAGTTAGAAAGCTGATCATACCAGACCAGATACGATCGCCGTTGTCTCGCACATCGGTACCACCTTCAGCAACGGACCGAGCACCGGTAGTTGCTCTAGCACTGACAGCGGCAACAGCTCAGTCTGATCCAGCTAAGGATTGGGCACCGACCGCGTCAGTGGATCAGGCTAATCTACTGGAGGATCAGGCATCGACACCGGCACCTGCTCCGACACCGGCACCAGCTCTACAAGGAGCACCATCTCCGGCAGCAGCAGCGGCCGAACTTGGATAAACTTTCTCAAGTGTTATGGACTGAAAGTTGGCGCACGGATGTTGATGGAAATAGCAGAACTTGGTCTCATCTTCACTGCGATCTTCCACCCCGACGTCATTCCAATTGTTCATCCATGTTAGTTTTGTATCTGGTTCTTGCTTGTTGCCTCGATTACTTCTTAATCCACCTATTTTGTCTAACTGATCACAATTTAACTTTAGAAGTAGCAACGAATCTCTCACGAAGATGCTACTTCTAACTAATATTTTCTTATAATTGGTGACACGTGTAGGTTTTTTCAGAGTTAAGCAGGCTGCTCATTTGTTATTCTGTAACAACTCGGCTATTACTGATGGCACTGAAGTTGACTGGGATGACATCCACAAGTTCCTACACTTTATTGATCGTCTTGAGGTCCTTGTGGGGCGTTTCAATGGTGGAAGGCCACATGGGATATGTGTGCCACTGCTGCACTCGTTGAACAGGTCCAACTGTGTCGAGAAACTTATGGTACGAGCTATTTTCTGTTATATATGTTGTTCATAAACTATTGCTTATACACAGTTTTACGACTGTGATCTTCTTGAAACAGAAACTGCCCAGTTCTATTGTTCCTATACAGATTCCTGACCATGGTCGGGTCAGACTTGCGCTTGGTCACAACATGATGTTTATGTCGACCTACTCCATTCCCCTTGGAGGTGAAAATATACTTATTCATGGGTGGTCTCAAATAATGAAGGCCCGTCCATCTTAGAGAATAGGACAAAAGATTATGTTCCTGCTTTTCCATGGATCTAAAGCGACTATCCTGTTTATTGACCACATTGCGAGATGAAGCTGCTTTCAGAAGGTTGTGGATGCGCGGGGTGGCGCCTGGGCCTTGTCCTGGGGCTTGGCTGCCTCACCCTTGGTTAACTGTAGGCAAAGTAGCACTGTTCGAGGCGTGCTTTGTACGGTTGAACATGTATAAGTACTCATACTGCTTTCAGCTATGGTTGTTAAGTGCCCCTATTGGTTTCAGTTAAGGTTGTTCAGTACTCCTGCTGCTTTTATAGTCTGTCGTGTTTTTTCAGTCCTGTCTTCCTCCAGCCGCCAAAACCAAACCAGCGCCGACGGGGCCGCCTGCTTCCGCCTCCCACGGCTGGCTGCACCTCAGCGCACGCATCGCCGCCCCACCGTCTCCTAAATCGTTAACGCTGACGTCCGAGGCCTCGTTGTCGTCCTCCGCGCGCTTTGGTGCGCTCGCCGCGGCGCCGCCCTCTCGCATTGTCAACATGGTCAACAAACAAGAGGAATCGGCAGAAGTACGTGGAGAGGATGACATTAGGGCCCACCATGTCAGCGGATGGAAAAATAAAATGCTTCCTCCTAGTGTTTTCGTGACATCTGGGACCCACGACATTGTGAGCGTATATAGTCAATAGACAAGAGAACATCACAAGATCGGCTGACACCTGGAACATCACAGGCAGCTCGAGCAGTATTTTTTTTGTTATTGTTGAGACGGAGCACGGTTTGAACTGGGCTGTGGCCCGTCTAGCCTAGGTTTATATTTTATGTTCACCATGTGACCAGCCCAACTATTTTTTCTTTGTGAAAATGAGCCCAGTTTATTTTTTCTGAAGAATACCCAATCCAAGCCTACTTATTTTTCTACGCCGTGATGGGCTGCAAGTCTTTCAAGACGCCTGCAAATCTTGAAAGTAATATGAAATGGGTTGTAAATATAAAAACAGATGAAAATTGGCAATTACTTTATAATTTCTGATTTTTTTCACATTTTCAGATTCCTATTTCACTAGGCATTAACCTAATTTAAATATATCTTCAAAGTACTTTAAATCTGGCTCGACATTTCGGTATTAAAAAAAGTTTGGAACCCACAGAAATATGTGAAACTGGCCCTGGCCAACCAAAAAACGGACTGCAATAAATTGCATAAGAAGTTGCAATGAGCTATATAAAAATTATTAAAAAAAGAAGGAATGGTCTGACTTATGGGCCTATTAAGTTGACGCGTATGCAAGATTTTTTGGTTATTATATACGTCAACAAACGATTCTAGCAGATGTAACCGTTGGATGTCAATCCAACAACCGTCGTGTTTCTTCAATCTTTGATCTTCTTGCTCCAACCGCCAAATCCAGCGCCAGCGGGACCGCCTGCTTCCGCCTCCCGTGCAGGCCTCACCGCCCCGTACTACTCCCACCGCTGGCCAGGGCATCCCTCTACTCATCCACACCCCCTGTTATTCTGCAGTGATGGCAGCCTCACACCGCAGCCGAACCAGTGAACCCTCGTACTCCTCTCTGCGTGGGCATCCACTATCGCGTCTTCCACGGCTCCGTGTCGTCCCCTTCCTAGGCCTCACCGTCGTCCATCGCCCTGGTGCTCTCGGCGCGGCGTGGTCAACGTGGTCAAGGAACGACTTCCATCGGAAGAGTACTGTCGTGGAGAGGCTGACAACTGGGTCCACGGCAGCCGCAAGGAAGTGCCTCTTTATTACGCGGAAAATAATTATTCCTCCACCTGACAGCAGGGACCCACCGGACGGGCAACTGTATTTCGCGAAAAAAACGTTTCCCCTTGACTGCTGGGACCTACCAGCTACATCTTCGCACGCAAGGAAGTGCATCCGGGCAAGAAAAAATGATTCGCCCCCTGACTGCTGGGACCCACCAGCTACATGTTCGCACGCAAGGAAGTGCCTGACAGTCGGGACCCACTTGGTTGAAGCGCGTTGTCATTCTGGTCGCAAACGTGTATGTACATACTGGTCGATGTAGAGGCGCGCACGTAGCATGTACACGTACGTACAACGGCCAGTGTGCAAGAAAGAAAATACAGCCACGTACGTACATACGGGCAGGTCACGCCTACTCGCGCATATGTATGGCCAGGGCTCGTGTACATGGCTGGGTCGGAACGGAGAAACTGCGTCGTCGTCGTGTTCTTGGGGAGCCAACCGGCTGGGTCGGAACAGAATGCGTCGTCGTGTTCATCGGGAGGGCTCGGACGGAACAGCCGATAGAAACGAGGCCTGGCACACCGCAGAACGGAGGAAACGGCCTTGTGTTCGACTGGCCATGTTCGAATGGGATCCTGTTCATCGGGAGGGGTCTAGCGTACCGCCAAACGGAGGAAACAGACCTCCTACGGTCGAAACGGGGGTCCTATTGATCGGGAGGGTGTGGCGTACCGCAAAACGGAGGAAACGGACTTGTGTTGGAGCGCTACGGTCGAAACAGGGGTCCTGTTCATCGGGAGGGGTGTGGCGTACCGCAAAACAGGACTCCACGGGATACTATTCATCTCCACCGTCGACCCCCTCCAGCCTCCACGGGCTACTGTTCATCCACCGTCGACCTCCTCCAGCCTCCACCTGCGACTGTTCATCCACGGGCTCCTGTTCATCCAGCCTCCACCGCGTGCCACTCCATCGGCTACTGTTCAACCAGCCCTCTCCACGGGCTCCTGTTCAACCACCCCTCCACGAGCTACTGTTCATCCTGCCCTCCACCGTCTACTATTCATCCTGCCCTCCACAGGGTGGTCCTGTTCGTCCTACCCTCCACGGGGTCCTGTTCATCCAGCCCCAACCGGCTCGATCGATCGGGGTCCTGTTCATCCAGAGGCAACACCACGAGGTCCTGTTCATCCATCCCCCACCGGGAACTGTTCATCCACCCCTCCCCCCCCCCCCCCCCGCGCGCAACACTCACTATTCATCCAAAGGCAGCATCGATCAGCTTCAGTTAGCAGCAGTAGCGAAGGAATCACTCGATCAGGTTCAGTTAACAGCCATCGATTGATCGCTCGCGTTCAGTAACGCGTAGCCTGCAGTGCAATCGCTCGGGTTCAGTTAGAGCCCAACGCCTCGCTCGGGTTCAGTTAGAGCCCAACGCCTCGCACACACGCGCATACGTACGAGAGAAACGCGCATCGCTCGGCCCCCGACCACCCACCATAACCGGGGACTCCCGCGCCCTCGCTTCTACCATGGTTTTTTCCGTCATGGACGGCCCAAAGAATGTCATGCAGTTGCGTCTCCGGCCCGCCCAGGAAGAAAAGCCCATTTTCTCTCATGATTTTTTTGTCATAGAAGTAGGACCCCACCACATCTATGATGATACCGGGTTTTGTCACAATTATCATCATAGAAGTGTCATAAGTATGACAGAAAAGATTTTCGTTCGGCCCAAAATGTCACGAATGTGTCTTTTTTTGTAGTGCTAGTGTTCCTTGGGAGGATATATCTATGGACTTTGTTTTAGGTTTACCTCGAACAAAGAAGGGGAGGGATAGCATATTTGTTGTCGTGGATCGGTTCTCGAAAATGGCACACTTTATACATGTCATAAAAGCGACAATGTTGTTAATGTTGCTGATTTGTTCTTTCGTGAAATTATTCGCTTGCATGGTGTGCCAAATACTATTGTTTCGGATCGTGATACTAAATTTCTTAGCCACTTTCGGAGATGTTTATGGGCTAAGTTGGGGACTAAACCGCTTTTTAGTACTACTCATCACCCCCAAACTGATGGACAAACTGAAATAGTCAATAGAACATTGTCTACTATGCTTAGGGTTGTTTTGAAGAATAACAAAAAAATGTGGGAAGAATGCTTGCCTCATATTGAATTTGCTTATAATCGTTCATTGCATTCTACTACTAAGATGTGCCCTTTTGAATTGTGTATGGTTTCCTACCTCGTGCACCTATAGATTTGTTGCCTCTTCCATGTTCGGAGAAGGTTAATTTTGATGCTAAACAATGTGCTGAATAGATTTTAAAAATGCATAACTTAAGTAAGGAAAACATTGAGTGTATGAATGCTAAATACAAACTTGCTGGAGATAAGGGTAGAAAACATGTTGTGTTTGCACCTGGAGGTCTTGTTTGGTTACATTTGTGTAAGAATAGTTCGGCGGAGACTCGCTACGGTGGCAATGGCGGGGTTGAATCCCGTTGACGGCGACGGAGACCAGCGACTGGAGGCGAGGAGACGATCCAGAGACCATGTAGGCAGAGCGAGCTATCGCGCGGGCGAAAGAGTTCGGAGAAATTTCCAAATTTTTGCCCGTGTCTATAGATTTCCTGACTTGCGCAAATCAAAGCTAATGCCACGTGTTGATGGTCATTCTAAGGTGTTAGAGAAAAATAAATGATAATGCATATACACTTGAGCTGCCTGCAGATTTTGGGGTTAGTCCCACTTTTAACATTGCATATTTGAAGCCTTATTTGGGTGAGGAAGATGAGCTTTCGTCGAGGACGACTTCATTTCAAGAAGGGGGGATGATGAGGACATCAATACAATTATTACACCCACAGCCCCTACTGCTATACATATTGGACCAATTACTAGAGCTCGCGCACGCCAATTAAATTATCAGGTACTTTCGTTTCTTGGTAATGATTCTAATGTTCATGAGAATATGATGTTGCCTAAATTGGATACATTTGTTTTGCTTAAAAATGAAGGGCCAGTCATGGATAAGAGGGATGAACACTGGAGCAAGACCAAGCATAGAGATGATGGCATGCGCGAGGGGAACAAGAACAGAGTTACAAGTGATGATTTCAGGAATTTGAAGCCACCATAATGAGTGCATGAAGCCTTGGACGAAATATACAAGATGCCACTTCATAATATTCGTCCATAGGCTATTCTAGGTGCTGCGTCACCTTATTATTGGGCCGGGCCCATGTAATTTCAAAATACATAAGTATAGGATGTTTTTAGAGTCTGTATGTGTGGGGAAACAAGAGATAGGGTTGGTTTCGGACCCCTTACCCAAGGGCCACGAAATTTCCCCCTCTTCCTCCATATATACAGCCCTTAGGGCACTGTTTAGACTTTGGGTTTTGTTTAGATTAAAGTTCGCCATAGTTGCAACTTCGCGTACTTCGTTTGTGTTCAACGACCAGACAAAGGTGTCATAGAACCCCACCTTGATCAATAAAGCTTTCCTCTTATATTCGCAATATCCAGATTGCAATCTTAGTTTCTTGCTTGTTCTTTGTTTGCCTACAGGAAATAGACCTTCGTGGTCAGGTTGATCGTGCTCCGGCGTGGTCAATAACCTCTCGGAGTTGGTTTAGCGATTGCTAAGGCGCGACGTCCTCGCACGTTCGTAGTCGGATCGTCAAAGTCGACTTCCTCCAAAACGATAGCCACCATTTCATCGAAAGACGGGACACCTTTGCCTCTATCAGGATTAGAATAGGGTGTTATGACCATGGCTGCACCGGTGATGTATGTGCTTCATGTCGCACTTCAACCTCACTTGGTTGCAAATCCAAACGTCGAGGAACTTACGACAACACACATTCGTAAGTAGAAGGTGCAGGCGGGAGGAAGTGTTGGGGGACGTAGTAGAAAACAAAAAATTCGCACCTATGCACATCCAAGATCAATAAGAAGATGCATAACATGTTGGGATCATGATCGTTACCGTCACCGAGTTGCAGTGAAAGAAGAACGTACCGGTGTAGATCATACTTAGAGTCCCTCGAACCGTCAATGAACGATCCCTTGAACTTCCCACGAACCGTCCCTTGAACCAAAGGCCGAAAGCACGACCTCTCTACTTGGTTGCAAGCGTCCAACCTTCACGATCCGGCAGCGCTTCGTCGTCCAGAGCTAATCATCACCGGAGAATTAAAGGACAGAAATTAGAACTACATCGAGCTTCTAATTATGAGGATTAGAGGAACTAGACCTAACTCTAATTAGTCAACTAGGACCAACTTGTAAGTGCATCTAGTGCCACCCCTGGTTGGTTTTGGAGTATTGATGACAAACTTGGTTGAGGGACTAATCTGTTTGTGAGATTCACAAGAGAACACATGTAAAAGTCCCTATTGATTCGGTTTGCCCATCGAAGATGACCCCTAAAAATGTATGAAGACATTGAAGACAATGGTGGTTCGTGAAGGCATTCGTGTCTAAGATAATGACACGTGAAGACATTCGCTTGAAGACAATGGAGCGCGAAGACATAGTTTCTTTCGTAGTTCCATTTTCTTCTTTCCTGGGTCATAGGAACCACCTAACTGTTAAGTGGGGTCTAGGTAAACAAAGTCAAAAAACTGACGTGATGCTCAACCTAAAATCCTATGTCTTCTAGCGAAGACAAATGAGAGAAAATCTCATCTTGAGTCGGATGAGTCAGCTTTACTTGTAGCCCAAGTCAAGATGTCGCGTGTGTTTGAAATCTAATCGTTGGACATGTGTCGGTTGTACATTAACCCAGGGTCATTTAGGAGATATCTTCTCGGCTTACCTCATGGCTATAAATAGCCCACCCCTCCACCATAAATTGGTGGTTGCTCTGAGTTAAGAGTATGGATTTTGTCATTTGAAAGCAACCCACCTCCAAAGCCTTTGAGAGAGAATCCTTGCTGAAAGTGCGTTATATTGACTAGAGGGGGGTGAATAGGCAATTTTTACAAGTTCGTCATTGAGGAAATTCAACTTGGCGAATTTCCAAAGTAACCAACTACAAGCAGCAGAATAAGTACTTAGGTGCATGCATAACAAAGCAGTAGCATGATACGTCTCCAACGTATCTATAATGTTTTTATTGTTCCATGCTATTATATTATCCATCAAGGATGTTTTATATGCATTTATATGCTATTTTATATGATTATTGGGACTAACCTATTAACCTAGAGCCCAGTGCCAGTTTATGCTTTTTCCTTGTTTTTGAGTTTTACAGAAAAGGAATACCAAACGGAGTCCAATTGACGTGCCAATTTTTGATGATTTTTTATGGACCAAAAGAAGCCCCATGAGTAAAAGAGTTGGGCCAGAAGAGTCCCGGGTCGTCCACGAGGGTGGGGGCGCGCCTACCCCCCTGGGCGTGGGCCCCTATCTCGTGGACGACTCGGAGACCCCCTTGACGTGAGACCAACACCAAAAATTCCTGTAAATACAGAAACCTCCAGAACATAACCTAGGTCGGGAGTTCCGCTGCCGCAAGCCTCTGTAGCCACGAAAAAACAATCGGGACCCTGTTCCGGCACCCTGCCGGAGGGGGGATCCATCACTGGTGGCCATCTTCATCATCCTCGCGCTCTCCATGACGAGGAGGGAGCAGTTCACCCTCGGGCTGAGGGTATGTACCAGTAGCTATGTGTTTGGTCTCTCTCTCCCTCTCGTGTTCTTGATATGGCACGATCTTGATGCATCGCGAGCTTTGCTATTATAGTTGGATCTTATGATGTTTCTCCCCTTCTACTCTCTTGTAATGGACTGAGTTTTCCCTTTGCAGTTATATTATCAGATTGAGTCTTTAAGGATTTGAGAACACTTGATGTATGTATTCATGTGTTTATCTATAGTGACAATGGGATATTCACGTGATCTACTTGATGTATGTTTTGGTGATCAACTTGCGGGTTCAGTGACCTTGTGAACTTATGCATAGGGGTTGGCACACGTTTTCGTCTTGACTCTTCGGTAGAAACTTTGGGGCACTCCTTGAAGTTCTTTGTGTTGGTTGAATAGATGACTTTGAGATTGTGTGATGCATATCGTATAATCATATCGACGGATACTTGAGCTGACATTGGAGTATCTAGGTGACTTTAGGGTTTTGGTTGATTTGTGTCTAAAGGTATTATTCTAGTACAGACTCTAGGATAGATCAAATGGAAAGAATAGCTTCGTGTTATTTCACTACGGACTCTTGAATAGATTGATCAGAAAGGATAACTTTGAGGTGGTTTCGTACCCTACAATAATCTCTTTGTTCGTTCTCCGCTATTATTGACTTTGGAGTGACTCTTTGTTGCACGTTGAGGGATAGTTATATGATCCAATTATGTTATTATTGTTGAGAGAACTTGCACTAGTGAAAGTATGAACCTTAGGCCTTGTTTCCTAGCATTGCAATACCGTTTACGCTCACTTTTACCACTTGCTACCTTGCTGTTTTTGTATTTTCAGATTACAAAAACCTATATCTACCATCCATAGTGCACTTGTATCACCATCTCTTCGCCGAACTAGTGCACCTATACAATTTACCATTGTATTGGGTGTGTTGGGGACACAAGATACTCTTTGTTATTTGGTTGCAGGGTTGCTTGAGAGAGACCATCTTCATCCTACGCCTCCCACAGATTGATAAACCTTAGGTCATCCACTTGAGGGAAATTTGCTACTGTCCTACAAACCTCTGCACTTGGAGGCCCAACGACGTCTACAAGAAGAAGGTTGTGTAGTAGACATCATAGCATAATCATCATGATGAAAAGAAACATACATAGAGCATAGGTAGTGTGTAATCAGGATAAGCATGCTAAAGACAAAGTGACTGAAGAATTCAGGTTGAGGAAATTGAGAAAGTAAGCATGCAGAAAGCAGTTCAAAAGTATCAGACCACCATAGGACTTAAGTTTACAACTCATCAGAGTAAACACCTCAGAAGAGTAACAGTTGTAACTTAACAAAAAAACGCCCATATATAAGACCCGCTTGAAGACTAACTCAAATTACTCCCCCTTTATCATCGAATGACCAAAATGGATGAAAAATGAGGACTAACGCCCCTGAAGAATATCATTTTGATGTCGATGGAGGAGCGCCAGCTTTGTTGGGGTCGTCCGTTGAGGTAGGGCCTGCTGCAGTGTCGTTCAAGTCTTCAGCTTCATCCATATGGCGCGATGAAGAATATGAACTTGGGACGAGCTGATGAACTTTGACCTTCTCAAATTTCTTCAAAGGAGGCTGAGACCAGTCAAAGTCCTATTGGAAGCCTATCTGCTTGAGATCTTCATCACCATAAAGGTGAAACAATATGGCCCAGGTGCGATCAAAGACTTCATGCAAGTAGTAGTGATTCTTCTTCACAGTGTTTTGTCATGACAATCATGTTCTGAAGAATTGAGCCAAATTGACGCTTGATACGTCTCCAACGTATCTATAATTTATGAAGTATTCATGTTGTTATTTTATCATTCTTGGATGTTTTACAATCATTTTATAGCAACTAAATATCATTTTTTGGGACTAACCTATTGATCCAGTGCCAGTTGCTGTTTTTGCTTGTTTTTTACATCGCAGGAAATCAATATCAAATGGAGTCCAAACACCGCGAAACTTTTTCTGGATTTTTTATGGACCAGAAGACCAATAGTGGGCCCGAGAAGCACCTGGGGGTGCCCCGAGGGGGGTGATACGTCCATTTTGCATCATGCTTTTATATCGATATTTATCGCATTATGGGCTGTTATTTCACGTTATGTCATAATACTGATGGCTATTCTCTCTTATTTTACAAGGTTTACATGAAGAGGGAGAATGCCGCACTAGTAGAAAAAGGGTCAAACGTGAAGCACTTTAGTGCCGGTTTGAATTAGAGCCGGCACTAATGTGTACATTAGTGTCGGTTCCAACGGCTAGCCGGGCCGCTCTCATTAGTACCGGTTAGTGGCGAACCTTTAGCACCGGTTCATGCCACGAACCGATACTAATGAGAGTGGTGGCAGGATGTTGTCAGTCTGGCGCCTCTCCAGCACCTTTAGTACCGGTTCGTGTCACAAACCGGTATTAAAGGTCATCCTACATAAACCCTTCGTCCACCCGAGCTCGCTCTGTTCTTCCCCTTTCCCCTCCCTCTCTGTTCTTCCCCTCTTCCTCTCGAGCTCATCACACATTTTGCCCAAAATTTGTCAAGATTTGAAGGTCCCCATCGATTCAAATGATCACAAAGGTTAGCAACTTTGTCCTTTCATCTCTCATTGCTAGATTAGCTCTTGCAATGCTTTATATAGTGTTTAATTTGTGAGTTTAGTAATTTGGGAGGAATTATATGTGCTAGTATTTGATTTATATGCAATTTGAGGTCAAAAATAACACTTATTTTGCATATGTAGGTGTGGTTTACTTAGTGCCTTCTAAATCTCCGCCGTAACCACCGTCGATAGCCCGCACCATCCCCTCGCCGGCACCACCTTGTGGTGAGCCTCTTGTTCATGAAATTCTATATAAAAATTGATATTTGTGTGATTTGGATATATAGTTACTCGTATAATTATCTTACCCGTACGTTGTTTGTTATACATAGTGCCATGGTTTTGATATCCGTCCCCGTCGGCCCTCGTCCTTGTTATGATTCAGATGTGGTATATATATTCTCTTTTAAAACTAGTTGCATTTCGTGTTTATGACAAATTATGCCCATCAAGTTGACATAGATATTTTTTCTAGGAGGTATGTGAACCAGAAATTCCAACCGACCCTATTGTCGAGAGGTTAAATTTAGTTGAATGAGAAAACGAGTACTTGAAAGAAAAATTGAAAAGAATTGAGGGGGAGAAGATGGAATTGGAGTTGCATGTTGCCGATGTCGTCGACGATCACAAGATCAAGATGGAGAAAATGCGCTTGAAGATTAGAAAGATTAGAAAATATACCATCGATAGTGAGGCTTGGTATCATTATGCTATTGGATCAATTGTTACCTTAGCTGCGATCTTGATCGCATTTGTTGTTGCATTTAAATGCTTTAGCTAGAGAGTTATTTGTTTGTTGCATTTAAGTGTTGTATGAACTTTATGTATGAACTTGTATTAAATTGGTGTTTTTGGTGCTGTGTATTGAAGATGAGCCGACAATGGATGTACGATGACCGATGCTCTCCCGAGTTCACTAATGGCGTGCAAACTTTTCTGCTTGCGGCTGAGGCAAACAAGCAGGCGGATGGTTTTATACCTTGTCCATGTGCTGTCTGTAAGAATGGTCAAAATTACTCTAAGTCAAGAATCATTCATGTCCACCTGTTTAAGTCCGGTTTCGTGCCCCACTATAATGTTTGGACCAAGAATGGAGAAAGAGGGGTTATGATGGAAGACAATGAAGAAGAAGAGGACGACGACAGCTATCCTGGCCATGGGTTCCCTGAATACGATGATACAACAATGGGGGAAGAAGCTGAGCCGGTAATGCGGGAAGAAGCTGAGCCGGCAATGTGGGAAGAAGCTGAAGAAGAGGCATCAGATGAGCCCGTTGATGATCTTGGTCGGGCCATTGCCGATGCAAAGAGAAACTGCGCAAGTGATTTGGAGAAGAAGAAGTTGCAGCGCATGTTAGAGGATCACAAAAAAATGTTGTACCTGAATTGCGTAGGTGACAAGAAAAAGCTAGGCACCACACTGGAATTGCTGCAATGGAAGGCAGAGAACAGTGTATCTGACAAGGGATTTGGAAAGTTGCTGGTAATGATAAAGGATATGCTTCCAAAGGACAACGAATTGCCTGAGAGTACGTACGAAGCAAAGAAGGCTGTCTGCCCTCTAGGGTTAGAGGTGCAGAAGATACATGCATGCCCTAATGATTGCATCCTCTACCGCGGTGAGTACGAGGATTTGAACACTTCCCCGGTATGCGGTGCATTGCACTATAAGATCAGCCGCGATGACCCTGGTGATGTCGAGGGCGAGCGCCCCAGGAAGAAGATTCCTGCCAAGGTGATGTGGTATGCTCCTATAATACCTCGGTTGAAACGTTTGTTCCAAAACAAAGAGCATGCCAAGGCGATGCGATGGCACAGAGAAGACCGTAAGAAAGAAAGACGGAAAGTTGAGAGTACCCGCTGACGGGTCGCAGTGGAGAAAAATCGAAAGAAAGTACGGGAAGGAGTTTGCAGATGACGCAAGGAGTGTATGGTTTGGTCTAAGCGCAGATGGCATTAATCCTTTTGGGGAGCAGAGCAGCAACCATAGCACCTGGCCTGTGACTCTATGTTTGTATAACCTTCCTCCTTGGTTGTGCATGAAGCGGAAGTTCATTATGATGCCAGTGCTCATCCAAGGCCCTAAGCAACCCAGCAACGACATTGATGTGTACCTAAGGCCATTAGTTGAAGAACTCTTACAACTGTGGAATGGAACAGGTGTATGTGCGTGGGATGAGCACATGGGGGAAGAATTTGACCTAAAGGCGTTGTTGTTCGTGACCATCAATGATTGGCCTGCTCTCAGTAACCTTTCAGGACAGACAAACAAGGGATACCGCACATGCACACACTATTTGGACGATACCGACAGTATATATCTGGCTAATTGTAAGAAGAATGTGTACCTGGGACATCGTCGATTTCTTCCGAGCAGGCATCCCGTAAGAAAGAAAGACAAGCATTTCAAAGGTGAGGCGGATCACCGGATGAAGCCTCGCCACCGTACTAGTGCTGATGTACATGATATGGTCAAGGATTTGAAGGTGGTCTTTGGAAAGGGTCCTGGTGGACAACCTGTTCCGAATGACGCTGACGGACGCGCACCCATGTGGAAGAAGAAATATATATTTTGTGACCTGCCCTATTGGAAAGACCTAGAGGTCCGCTCCGCAATCGACGTGATGCACGTGACGAAGAATCTTTGTGTGACCCTGCTTGGCTTCTTGGGCGTGTATGGGAAGACAAAAGATACACCTGAGGCACGGCAGGACCAACAACGTATGCACGGAAAAGACGGCATACATCAGGGTCATGCAAGCTATGCTCTTACCAAAGAAGAGAAGGAAATCTTCTTTGAATGCCTGCTCAGTATTAAGGTACTGTCTGGCTTCTCGTCGAATATAAAGGGAATAATAAACATGGTAGAGAAAAAGTTCCAGAACCTAAAGTCTCGTGACTGCCACGTGATTATGATGCAACTGCTTCCGGTTGCATTGAGGGGGCTTCTACCGGAAAATGTTCGATTAGCCATTGTGAAGCTATGTGCATTTCTCAATGCAATCTCTCAGAAGGTAATCGATCCATAAATCATACCAAGGTTAGAGAATGATTTGGTGCAATGTCTTGTCAATTTCGAGTTGGTGTTCCCACCATCCTTCTTCAACATCATGACGCACGTCCTAGTTCACCTATGCGAAGAGATTAACGTTTTGGGTCCCGTATTTCTACACAACATGTTCCCCTTTGAGAGGTTCATGGGAGTCTTAAAGAAATATGTTCATAACCGTGCTAGGCCAGAAGGAAGCATCTCCAAGGGCCATGAAAATGAGGAGGTCATTGAGTTTTGTATTGACTTTATTCCTGACCTTAAGCCAATTGGTGTTCCTGAATCGCGGCATAAGGGCAGACTGGATGGAAAAGGCACACTAGGAGGGGAACAAATAATATGTATGGACGGACATTCTCTCACTGAAGCACACTACACAGTTCTACAGAATTCCGCCTTGGTGGCTCCGTATATGGATGAACACAAGAATTTGCTATGCTCCAAACACCCGGAGCGGTCTGATGACTGGATTACACGTGAACAAACCAGGAGTTTCGTCAGCTGGTTGCAGACACGTACCATGCATGACGCCTCTATTGAAGATGGCCTGTACTTGCTGTCCCAGTTACCATCTTCGAATATAATGACTTTCAAAGGGTACGAGATAAATGGTAATACATTCTACATGATCGCCCAAGATAAGAAGAGCACCAACCAAAACAGTGGTGTCCGCTTTGATGCAGAAACCAAGACGGGAAAGGAAACATATTATGGTTATATACAGGACACATGGGAACTTGACTATGGACGTGGTTTGAAGGTCTCTTTGTTTCGGTGCAAATGGGTCAATATGACACGAGACGGGGTAACGGAAGACTCGCAGTATGGAATGACAACAGTGGATCTCAACAATCTTGCGTATGCAGATGAACCATTCGTCCTAGCCAATGATGTGGCACAGGTTTTCTATGTGAAGGACATGTCTACCAAGCCGAGAAAAAGAAAAGATAAGGAAGCGAATGCATCGTACGATGAGCCAAAGCGGCACATAGTTCTTTCTGGGAAGAGAAACATCGTGGGAGTGGATGACAAGACAGACATGTCAGAAGATTATGAAAAGTTTGATGAAATTGCTCCATTCACAGTGAATATTGACCCGAGCATCCCGTTAAATGATGAAGATTTTCCATGGTTACGGCGCAAAGGGACACACGCGAAGAAAAAGTTTCACACCCAAAGATCTGGGATGTGATCAGCTTCACTATCATCATTTTCTTCTGTGTTTCACACCCAGGAGGGAATCTCTGTAATAGTTATGGTAATTATGTATTTGGGCATTTGAAACACGAAGAAATTTTATGTGCAAACAACTTATTTCATGCCTTTACTGATTTTTAAAGTTAAGTTATTCACAAACTAGTGATTCACACTAATTTCAAATAAATCAAAATTTAAACTATTCAAATTTGAAAACTACGGGCACTAACAGAAAGTTTGTATTTTTTTGTACCTAAAGCAAAAATATTCAAAAAGAAACTCTAAATACACAAAAAAAAACAACTCAAAAATAAATAAAGCAAAAAAAATAAAAAAGCCCGCCTACTAGGCCAGAGCGGCCTGCATACGACTAGAAACCCAACCTGTTGTTGGGCCAGGATGCAGGCCCGCAAAGGCCCAGTAGGCCCACAAGGCAGCACAACACAGGTAGGCCCAGAAGGCCCGCATTTGAGAGGAGCTCAAAGGAGCAGCCGCGGCTGGGTTTATAAACCAGTGCGGCTGCCCTTCGTTAGGCGAGGTGGGACTAAACTTTGCGCCCCTCGCCTGGCAGCGCAACCCCCTTTAGTACCGGTTCGTGGCACCAACCGGTACTAAAGGGGGGCCTATAGTACCGGTTGGTTCCACGAACCGGTACTAAAGGGGGGTGCTTCCCGCCGCTTGGCCTGGCCAAAACAGGCTTTTAGTACCGGTTGGTGGCTCCAACCGGTACTAAAGGTCCATCCTATATAACTAAACACTTCAAAAATTTCAGTTTCTCATCTGATTCTTCTCCTCTGCCCCGTCGCCCGCCGCGCGCCCCCGTCTCCATATCCCTCTCATCGCCGCCCCCGTCGTCCCCGTCAACGTCGTCGCCGCCCCGTCGTCCTTGTCCCCGTCGTCACCGTCGCCCCGTCCCGGCCCGTCCCGTGTCGTCCCCGTCCCCGTCGTCGCCGCCCCGTCCCCGTCCCCGTCGTCGCCGCCCCGTCCCTGTCCCCGTCGTCGCCATCCCCGTCATCGCCGCCCGTCACCGTCCCCGTTGCCTCTCGCCTCGCCGGTGAGCACAAACACAAACACACACACACACATACATTTTTTTAGTTTTTTAGTTATAGAAATAGTTATAAAAAAGTTAGAAAATTTTATTTTTTTAGTTATAGAAATAGTTAGTTATATAGCATATTGTTAGAAATGTTATAGAAATGTTAGAATTGTTAGAAATTTTTCTGTTTTTTAGCTAGAAATTTTTCTGTTTTTTAGCTAGAAATTTTTCTGTTTTTAGTTATAGCAATAGTTATAAAAAAGTTAGAAAATTTTCTTTTTTTAGTTATAGAAATATTAGAAATGTTATACAAATGTTAGTTATATATATAGAAATGTTATAATTTTTTTTTCTGTTTTTTAGTTATAGAAATATTAGAAATGTTATAGAAATGTTAGTTATATAGCATTGTTAGAAATGTTATAGAAATGTTAGTTATATAGAAATGTTAGAAATTTTAGTTATCAAAATCCAATCATTAAAAAATGTCACTTTTGCGGGCATATAGCTAGTATTTGTTCTCGACGATGCCCGGCCCGCATCCTCGCCGTCGACCCGTCCACGACGACGTCCGGCTGACCCATGTCCGGGACTGGGCTCCGCCGGGCTGGCACTGGGAGGTGCTGCATGGAGGGGCGTGCCGCTTCATGAGGAACCCGGCCCCGGGTCCCGTCGTCGACCCTGATCTCATTTGGTGGCGTTCGCGTGGGCCAGTTTCGATGCGGAGGGAGCCGGCCCCGCCGGAGGTGGTACGTCGCCGTGTCAGGTAGGAGGACGAGCACGTCCATCGCTACATGGTTGTGTTAGAGGGCGGCAGGTTCTCCAAAACCTGGCAGCTTCTTCAGGGATCTCACTTCAGCTATGATCCTGTGAGGGTTCCTTTGCTTTGGGTGTCCACCGCCCGTGCCGCAGGAACCACGAGTGTCCTAAATTCTTCTGTAGTATTCGATATTTATTAATTAGCTACCTAGCTAGCCAGTGATGTATTAGATATATAATATTCGAGACGATGTATTCGAGATTATATATTATTCAAGACGATGTATTCGATATTATATCTATTACTCGAGACAATGTATTTGAGATTATATCTATTATTCGAGACGATGTAATTTGAATACTAAATTGTTTTATATTTCTTTTGGATTAGTTAAATAAAAGCTATGGCGGACAATACCGGCAAAGAGGGAGAACATGCCATGTTCGATATGATACGCCATCCTCGCGGGCCAGATGATGATCAGAATGAAGAAGATTATGATGGCTCCGAATTTCTAAACAACACCGGGAAGGGTGATATGATATTCGATCGCGACGACCGAATTGATGAAGTCATGAACTATGATTATGATGATGACGAAGAAAATGTTGATCTTGAAACAACAAAGACCGACGAGGTATATATATTTATATAAGCAGGCATCTGGTGATCATCACATGTTTTAAATGACTTGAAGATATATTAACTAATCGATCTTTCTTCTTTCAGCCATCCGGATCGAGCAAATCTTCAGGCAACAGGACGAAACGAGGCCCGAACAAAAAGTTGAAGCAGGGCGTAAAGTACAATATCGAGGCAATCAGACATAATGGCGAACCATTAGCGCCTAAGAAGATTGCGGATAAGTTCGTTCGTCAGTGCGGAGTTCTTGTGAAGGACCAACTCCCGATCTCCCTTCAAGAATGGAGAGAGCCAGCAAAGCCACGTCCAGATGTTACTTTTGTCGACAACAGACAAAAAGGTCTGCTTTGGGATACTCTCATGGAACATTTCACCCTACCAGATCATTTCACAGAAGCAGATGTGCAGAAAGTCAAGGACGCTGCTCTTAGGAAGATGGCGGTTGCATTCAAGAACCACAAGAATCGTGTATGGGACAAGTATGTCAAGGGAGGAAGGAAGACTCCAGTATTCGATGGAACACTAGAGAACCAAAGTGCTCATTTGTCGGGGTAAATGACTACGGGTAGCCTAGCCGGCTCCCCCTGGCACTTCAGAAAAAATTACGAGCCGATCCGGCCTCTAAGAAACCAAGACGTGGGGCCGCCTTCCCCTGCCGGCTGCCTCTTAGGCCGACTATCGGAAGGCGGCCCGGCCTTAGCCCTCATGAAGAAAGCCGCGGGAGGGCCGGCTTCAAGAAGCCGGCCACGAGAAGGCCGACTCCAAGGAGCCGGCTCCCACAACGCGGTCAAGATCGTACCCTCGATGTCCACACCCACATAACGGCGATGGGACGGGGCGTGGCTACAGTAAAGCCTGCCACCCCCGAAACCCGGAGCACGCATGGCACAGTGCGCCGTACGGGGTAGCCCTGACCCGTCCGGCGCGGCACTATTGCCATGATGGCTATGACGCCATCTACAGCGGGCTGTCAGCGCGGTCCATGGGCGGTGGGCCCCTTCGGGCAGAGAGACACCCGAAGGCGGCCAGGCCCCCTCTAGTCGGCCCAAGACATGGCCGACTTCCCCAAGCCGGCTTGCCCCCTCCCTCGAAGGAGGCGTGCCATTAAGGAGACAAGACGACGTGAGGCTACAACGATCGCCCGCCACGCGGCGGCACTGTAGCCACGCTTACCTCGATAAAGCCCTCACCATCAGGATTGAGGCAACAGTAACCAGTCACCGACAGGGCCCTTGGCAGTGGGGCATGCCTGTCGACCAAGAAGCCAGCAGCCGGCGGGGCCCAGCAGCCGGCGGGCCCCAGCAGCCGGCGTAGAAGCCGGCAAGCGTAGACACTGACGGCTAGGGCCCGCGCCCAGTCGGATTACCATTGTACCCCCGGGGGGTAGGCCTATATAAACCTCCCGGGGCACCCATGCAAAGGGTTGATCTCATCTAAGTTTAGACACCACATAGAGAGAAGAGTAGAGCTAGCCTTGCCCTTCTTCTTCCTCTCGCCAAACAGCTCAAGGAGCATCTTGTAGCTACTTGTTCATCGAGTGATCATGCAGAGACCCCGCAGAGCAGCAGTAGGGGTGTTATCTCCACGGAGAGCCCCGAAGCTGGGTAAGATTCGCCGGCGTGCATGTCTTCACCTTATCTCGCTTCCAGGCACCGGCGACGTCTTACTGGCTCCCACAATGATAAGCCACCCATTGGCATATGTCGCACCTACCACCCGACATTTGGCGCCCACCGTGGGGCCAGGTGCACCGTCGTCCGGAGACCTATTCTGGACGGGAACCCTCTTCCTCCCCAGTGAGCGTAGCCAGCCCGGCACGCCCGATGGCGCTTGCCACGACGCGATGCAAAGCGTCACCAACGCGTGTGCAGCGAGCAACCTCGCCGATCCACTTGGCGAGGCCCTCATCTCCGACGAGCCCGCCTCCGATGCGGGCACCGACCACCTCGTCAACCTCCTCGGCCAGCTCCACGTCTCCAGCGAGCCTGCTGTGGACCAGGAGTCCGTTGGCTCCACCGATCCGATGCCTGTCGATTTCGACGCGGCCTCGCTCGACGCCTTCCCCACCAACGTCGTGATCTACGACGACCCGCTTCCCCGAGCCGATGGCTGTGACGGTGCTACCGCCGAGGTGATGGTCATCAGCCACGGCGGCACTTCTGGCGAGAACGCCCACGACGCCCCGCAAGCGGTGATCCACAACTTGTCCGTCCCCCTCCTGGCCGATGCCGACGCCGAAGCACTGGAGGCTTGCCGCCTCGCCCTCCTCGCGGAGGGCCGGAAGCTAGCTACCATGAGATGCCTCACCGAGGCCCACCAGCGTGAAGTCGACCGCGCCGCCTTCGGCACGCCACCTCCTGGCAGGCCAAGCCGAGCCGGCGTCGTCAGACAGCGCGGCGCTGTCATCGCCGACATGCTTGGAGTCGACCGCCCAGTCTATGCCACCCCACTCGAGAACCTGCGCGCCGCCCAAGCGGCCGTAGACGAGCTGAATGGACTGGGGGCCGAAGAGCTCCCCTACATGACCAAACGCATCCAGCAGCTAATCGATGCAGCCGCGCAGCGGCACGAAGCCGACGCCCGCGCGGAAATCCCTCCACCGCGCCGAGAGCACGGCGCGACGTCCCGGACGCCGACTGCGGGTAAAACCCGTGCGCGACACGAGAAAGAGCCGGCTGCCAGCCGAAGCCGAACCCGGATCTCCATCGAGCGAGACGCAGAAGGCCGCCCTCGAGCCATGGAGCGGCGGGGCAACCCGCCTCCGCCTCCACCTCGTGGGGAAAGGTATCCCACCCCGCCGCCTGTCACGCATCCGACTCTCAGCGGCCGACTAGGTCGCCGCGAAGGAGTCGGCGAGAACGACGCCCGCCATCGGGTCGACCACCTAGCGCGATCCCTGGCGCTAGAAGAAGAATATGATGTCGGCCCGCCTTGCTTCGGCCCCTGCATCCGCGACGAGCCCTTCCCCAAAGGATTCTCGCTCCCAAGAGACACGCCCAAGTACAACGGCTCCGCAAAGCCGGAAGATTGGTTGATCGACTACTCCACCGCAGTACGCATCGCGAACGGCAACAGGCGTGTTGCCGTTAAGTACGTGCCCCTCATGCTCCAAGGCACGGCGCGGACCTGGCTCAACAGCCTCAAGCCATACAGCGTCAACAGCTGGCTAGATTTCACAGTAGCCTTCGCCCGCAACTTCACCAGCACCTACAAGCGGGCTCCCAAGCCCAGACAGCTCTCCTTGTGCGTGCAAGGCCCCGCCGAGTCCACTCGTAACTACCTCACGCGTTGGGCCGAGCTCCGCAACTCTTGCGAAGGAGTGCACGAGGTGCAAGCCATAGAATACTTCACAGCCAGGTGCCGAGAGGGCACCCTCCTCAAGCACAAGCTCCTCTGCGACGAGCCGACTACCCTCGACGAGCTTTTGGTCATAGCGGACAAGTACGCCACCGCCGACTCCTCAATGAAGACCGAACTTCGGGTTGACGCGTCCGGGAAGGTACTCAACCCGGCGCCCAAGACGCCGGCTGGGGACTCCGGCCGACACCCGTACCAAAACGACCACAAACGCAAGGGCCCCATGCCGCCTTCCACCAGTCGGCAGGTGGCCACGGTCAAGAGCGAGCAGCCCGAAGGGCGGCCCACACCAAAGAAGCAGAAAGGCGGCAGGCCGGCTTGGCAGCCGACCTTCTCCTACGAGCAAACTCTCGACGCCCCATGCAAGTTCCACAGCGGCGCGAAGCCGTCCAACCACACAACCCGGAAGTGCCACTGGCTCACCCGAATCTCCAAAGGCGAAGGGCTCGTGCCGCCTCCACCTGCTGGTCCGCCGCCTCCGGCTCCGCAGCAGCAGGCCGTTCGGCCAGCAGTCGGAGCTGTGCACGACGAGTTCCCCGACGAGCATGCCGCCTATGTCGTCTTTACGAGCCAGCCTGAAGACCGCGCAACAGGCGCCGAGAGCACCAGGAAGTCAACGCGGTTGCCGCCAACCCCTCCGAGCACATGCACTGGTCAGAAAAGCCTATCAACTGGAGCCGGGCCGACCACCCAGAGGTGATGCCATCTCCCGGCTCTTATGCACTGGTTCTGGATGCCACCCTTGCAACGGACAGACGCGCCGCCCGTTTCTCCCGCGTGCTGATAGACGGCGGGAGCAACATCAACATCCTGTACCTTGACACCCTGAAGAAGCTCAACGTTAAGACGAAGCAGCTCATGCCTACCCGGACTATGTTCCACGGCATCGTACCCGGCCTGTCCTACTCCCCCATTGGCAAGATCAAGATTGATGTCCTCTTTGGGGACAAGGATCATTTCCGCAGGGAGGCCATCTGGTTTGAAGTGGTAGACCTGGAGAGCTCTTACCATGCACTGCTTGGCCGTCCTGCCTTGGCCAAGTTCATGGTTGTTCCCCACTATGCTTACCTCAAGATGAAGATGCCGAGCACCAAGGGCATCATCACCATAGTCGGCGATTACAAGAAATCCTCTGAGTGCGCAGCAGCCAGCAGCCGGCTGGCCGAATCCCTTGTGATTGCCAAAGAGAAGAAGTTGTTGGACCAGGTCGTGGCCATGGCCGGCAAGCAGCCGGCCCTGTCCCCCGATCCCAAAGAATGTGATGCCCAAGGTTCCTTATAGCCGTCCAAGGAAACCAAGAAGATACCTCTTGACCCCGAGCACCCGGAAAGGTTTGCCATCATTGGGGCAAACCTGAGCAGCAAATAGGAAGGCGAGCTCGCCGATTTCCTCCATGAGAATCGGGACATCTTTGCATGGTCCCCCAAGGACATGTCGGGTGTTCCGAAGGATTTCGCCGAGCACAAACTACACGTCCGAGAAGATGCAAAACCAGTCAAGCAACCCCTCCGCCGACTGTCGGAGGAAAAGAGAAGGATTGTAGGAGAAGAGATAGCCCGGCTTCTGGCCGCCGGCTTCATTATGGAGGTTTTCTTTCCGAAGTGGCTTGCCAGGCCGGTCCTCGTGCTGAAGAAGAACAACAAATGGCGCATGTGTATAGACTACACGAGCCTCAACAAGGCCTGCCCCAAAGATCCCTTCGCCCTGCCAAGGATAGATCAAGTGATAGACTCCATAGCCGGATGCGAGCTGCTGAGTTTCTTGGATGCTTACTCCGGATACCACCAGATAAAGTTGGACCCGGCCGACCGCCTGAAGACCGCCTTCATCACGCCCTTAGGAGCTTTCTGCTACCTGACTATGACATTCGACTTGAGAAATGCCGGTGCCACTTTTCAGCGTTGCATGCAGAAGTGCCTCCTCAAGCAGCTCGGCAGAAACGCCCATGTTTACGTGGACGACATTGTGGTGAAGATGGAGAAGCGCAGCACCTTGCTGGAAGACCTCAAGGAAACATTCGAGAACCTGCGCCGATTCCGGATCAAACTCAACCCCGAGAAATGCATGTTCGGAGTGCCAGCCGGCCAGCTTCTAGGCTTCCTGGTCTCGGAACGCGGCATCGAATGCAACCCAGTGAAGATCAAGGCCATTGAGAGAATGGCGATTCCCACCAAACTTCGAGACGTCCAGAAGTTCACCGGATGCTTGGCTTCCCTGAACCGCTTCATCAGCCGGCTCGGAGAGAAGGCTCTCCCCCTCTACCGCCTCATGAAGAAGACCACTCACTTCGAGTGGAATGACCAAGCCGACCAAGCTTTTCACGAGCTGAAGAAAATGCTGACCACGCCGCCTGTCCTGGCGGCGCCGACTGAGAAAGAGCCCATGATCCTTTACATTGCTGCGACCAGCCGGGTGGTCAGCACCGTCATCGTAGTCCAGCGCCCAGAAGAGGGCCGAGCCCAGCCGGTCCAAAGGCCGGTGTACTATTTGAGTGAGGTGTTGTCTACCTCGAAGCAGAACTACTCGCACTACCAGAAGATGTGCTACAGCATATACTTTGCCGCCAAGAACCTGAAGCCCTACTTCCAAGAGCACCCCATCACGGTCGTATGCACCGCCCCGCTTGCCGAGATCATAGGCAGCCGGGATGCATCCGGCCGGGTGGCGAAATGGGCCATCGAGCTGGCCCCTTACACGATCTTCTACCAGCCCCGCACCGCCATCAAGTCCCAAGCCTTGGACGACTTCCTCGTCGACTGGGCTGAGACCCAGTACCTGCCGCCGGCTCCCGACTCCACTCACTGGCGCCTGCACTTCGACGGGTCCAAAATGCACACCGGCTTGGGAGCCGGCGTCATCCTCACCTCTCCCAAAGGCGACAAGCTCAGATACACGCTGCAAATTCACTTTGCCGCCTCCAACAACATGGCCGAGTATGAGGCGCTTGTACACGGGCTCCGGCTTACCAAAGAGATCGGCATACGCCGGATCCTGTGTTATGGCGACTCAGACTTGGTAGTCCAGCAGTCATCCGGCGACTGGGATGCCAAGGACGCAAATATGGCAAGCTACCGCTTCCTCGTTCAGCAGATCAGCGGGTACTTTGAAGGGTGCGAGTTCCTCCACGTACCACGAGCCGACAACGAGCCAGCAGATGCCCTGGCTCGAATAGGCTCCACTCGACAGGCAATACCAACCGGCGTCTCTCTGCAACGCCTCCTCAAGCCGTCTCCAGAATCCGAGTCCATCTTCGTGCCGCCTAGCCCCGATGCAGCCGGATCCGGCTTGAAGAGCCAAGCAGGCGGCCCGGGGACTTCGATAGGCAGCGCGGGGACTTCAGTAGGCGGCTCGGGGACTTCCGTAGTCGCACCCAACCCGGGGACTTCTGAACCCGGCTCGGGGACTGCGGTAGTCGGCCCGGGGACTGCACCAGCACCGCAGGCGGCGGCCGGCTCCAGCATTCCACAACCCAGCCCGCCCACCCTGGTCGCAGTAGCCGTGTTGGCAATAAAAGAAGTTACGGCTCCATCATGGGCCCAGCCCATCCTCAACTTCTTGACAAACCAAGAACTGTCGGCTGATGAGACAGAGGCAAGACAAGTCCAACGCCGAGCCGGAGCATATACAATCGTCAACAGAGAGCAAGTCAGGCGTAGCGTCACTGGAGTCTTCCAGCGATGCGTTGAGAAAGAGAAGGGCATAGCAATCCTCAGAGACATCCACCAAGGTGAATGCGGCCACCATGCGGCCTCAAGATCGCTAGTCGCCAAGGCTTTCCGCCATGGATTCTTTTGGCCGACTGCTTTGGATGACGCCAAGGAATTAGTCAAACCCTGCAAAGGGTGCCAAGTCTTCAGCTCCAAGCAACACCTGCCGGCTTCGGCACTCAAGACCATTCCCCTCACTTGGCCCTTTGCCGTTTGGGTTTGGACATGGTGGGCCCATTCAAGACGGCGCGCGGCGGCATGACTCATCTGCTTGTCGCTGTGGACAAGTTCACCAAATGGATCGAAGCAAAGCCGATCAAGAAGCTGAATGGGCCGACTGCCGTGACATTCATCGCAGATATAACAACTCGGTACCGCGTGCCGCACAGCATCATCACCGACAACGGCACCAATTTTGCCAAGGGAGCATTGGCACGTTTCTGCGCGACGCAGGGCATCCGACTGGACTTAGCGTCCGTTGCCCACCCGCAGTCAAACGGCCAAGTCGAGCGAGCCAACGGCCTCATCCTTTCCGGCATCAAGCCCCGACTGGTCGTGCCACTGGAGCGTTATGCCGGTTGCTGGCTCGATGAGCTGCCGGCCATCCTCTGGAGTCTGCGCACTACCCCAAACAGGTCAACCGGCTTCACTCCTTTCTTCCTCGTATATGGTGCCGAGGAGGTCATCCCAACCGACATCGAGTTCGACTCGCCTTGGGTGACCATGTACACGGAGGCGGAGGCCAAGGAAGCACGAGAAGATGGCGTCGACCTGCTGGAAGAAAGCCGGCTGTTAGCCCTCAGCCGGTCCGCCATCTACCAGCAGGGTCTGCATCGCTACCATAGCCAGAAGGTCAAGCCAAGATCCTTCCAAGAGGGCGACCTTGTGCTCCGGCTGATCCAGCGAACAGCCGGCCAGCACAAGCTCTCGGCCCCTTGGGAAGGCCCCTTCGTCATCAGCAGAGCGCTAGGAAACGACTCCTACTACCTGATCGACGCACAGAAGCCGAAGGCACGAAAGAGAGAGGACTCCGGCAAAGAGTCGGAGCGACCATGGAACGCCAACCTACTCCGAAGGTTTTACAGTTGAAATGCAGTATGTATCACGCTAACTTTTGTACTAAGTATGAGACAATAGGCCCCCCGAGGAGAACTCGAGGACTGCCATCTTTCATCTATGAATGAAGAGTATCATGCTTATGATTATGTCATTACATTTACTTCTCTCGTCCGGCACCGGGTTCGACTAGTCGGCCCGGGGACTGGCCGCCTTGAGTTATATTAGAAGTCCTACCCGCGGTCAGACAAGTAGTGTGCCGGCTCCAAAGCCCTCTCTTGCCAAAAGTCGCAGTTCGAAGAATCGGCTGCCCGGTTGCCAAGAGCCAAAGGCAGGAAAGGACGCCCACACGAAAAACGGCTAGGGACTAACGGACAAATATAACAAAAGCCGGCTTTTTCCTACTGCCGACCGACTATAAGAGTAGCCGGCCGGCCGGCTTCCATTCACTTCGCCACAATCTAAGAAAGCTCGAGTACTTGTCTTCACCAAAAAACATAGTCGAGTCCTTCCTTAGCCTTAGACTGCAGAGCAGCTGCCGGCTAGGAAGGCAGCAATCAGGGGAAGGTGGCAAAGGAAACAACCTAAGGATAAAAGGCATACGAGAATGGAAGCCAAACACATGCATGATTATATTTACACAAAAGGCCTTGAAAAGGCCAACATTCAACATAGTTTGAATACACCCCCGGTGGATGGAACTGTGCAAGCTTAATAGAAACTGTTCAAAGAGTAACAAGAAGGAAAAGCAACGACGGCAGATCGAGCCAGGGGAACGACTGGCGAATCGGGTAGGTCGGTGGAGACAGCAGCGCCGGCTGGAGGAGTGGCCGGCTGATGAACCTCGGCATGATCACCGCCTCCCGCAGAGGGCGCGCCAGCACGCGCCTCGTTGCTGGAGGCACGGTCATGCTGAGGCTGGCTGGTTGCTTCACCGGCCGGCTCGATGTCTTCGCCCTCCTCCCCTTCTTCGTCTTCACCTTCATCACTGGAGGCGACCTCCTCCGCCGAGTCTTCACCCTCCGCCGGGTTCAGCCCGAACCACTCCTCCGGCTGGGCGACGCCGTTGTCGTCCACCGCAGGAGCGAAGACGCTGGTGTCGGTAAACTCGGCAAGAGCCGAAGCACGCTGGATGATACCCGGCCGCACCTCCAACAGCTCTTCGTCAGCCTCCGCCCGCCAAGTCCTCAGCTGTTCCAAGTCTAGCCCAGGGTACCAGGCCCGGACGAACTCCAGCGCCCGCCTGGCACCGGATCGAGCAGCGGAGGCCTTCCAGGCCTCAAAGCGGCCGACTACCACCTCCAGCCAGTCGGCAGTCCGGCTCGGGGTGCGGGGAATCGCTTCGCCTGGCCAGAGGGCGGCCAGCACCTGCGCCCCAGCATGCTGGAGGCGGCAGAGCATGCGGTGTACCGGCTGCAACCGGGCTTGGATCGCCAAGAGCTGCTCCTCAGATGTCCGGCTCGCGTCCGGCGCAATCTCAACCCCCGCCTGCCGGCGTGCCTCGCGGTGGGCCTCGATGGTCTGGGTGGCAATGACGGAGTAGCGGGGGAAGTAGCCTGCGCAAAGAACAAAAGCAGCACAAATCATAAGACAAACCAGAGGGCAAGGGTGCGAGCAAGGAGTGAGGAAGGCGGCTTACCATCGATCAGATCCTCGATCCGGCCGTAACCCCCGCTCAGCGCTTGCTTTGCCTCGGCCCAGCCCGCCACCTCGGTCTCGAACTCAGCTTTGAGGGCGGCCTCGCTGTCCTGCGCCTTCTTCAGGGCTGCCTTGTGGCTCTCCTCCTGGTCGGCCAACATCTTGACCAGGCGGTCGTGCTCTAGGACTAGGGCGTTGAACTCGGCCTCCTTGGTGCGGAGGGCAGTCTGGGCCCCGCCGAGCTGCTCCCTCAAGTCGGCGTTGGCCCCTGCAAGCATGAAGACAAAGGAAGAAACAATAAGGAAGAAGTCGTCGGGGAAGATCTGACCCGACTGCTCAGCAGTCGGCTCGGATCTCGGGGACTACACCCAGTGGGTGCGCTGACGCGCCCCCATAGGATATGAACAAAACAGAGCACGCACTCCGGCTGTTGGTCAGATCCTCGCTCTTCTGGCGCAGCCCCTGAGCCTGGGAGTCGAAGGCGGCGGTACTCTGGTTATGGTACTCCTGGAAGATCAGACAGGATGCAGGAATAAGACAACTGTCAGGACCTAGTAAGTTCCAAGCCGCCTGCTCAGCAGCCGACTCGGAACTCGGAGACTACACCCAGTGGGTGCGCTGACGCGCCCCCAAAGAGGAAATCAAAAAAGCAAAACAACCAAGGCCAGAAGACTCACCCGGACGACGGCCCGCGTCGCAAGGAAATCTCGGGTATATTGCTGCAGCGCGGTAGCGTGAGCCTGAAGCCGGCTCCCGACCTCCTGGGCCGCCGCATTCAGCTCGGTCGTCCCCCCGCTGGGCGCCCACTCAGACGTGCTGGAGCTGGCCGCCTCCAGGGCCTCCGCCGTCCAGCTGGCGCTCGCAGCTTTGTCCGGCTCCGGCACGGGGGCAGCTTCCCCCGCGCGCCGGCGTGATGCCGGCTGCACCACCAGGCCGGCTCGCTCCCGGCTGCTCCGGCGCCGTAGCCGGCTGACCGCCCTGGCCCGCCCCAGTCGGCGCCGTCCACGGCACCTCCTCCAAGACAATCACATATCCTCCCTCCGCTCCGCCCCCGATCGGCCGCGATTGGCTTCCTCTGGCGGAGGCACGGGGACGCCGAGAGCCACACTACGGAGGGGGATGACGAGCTATGGAGGCTGGTTGCGCGAGACCTCCGCCTCCCTCTCCGCAGTCGTCGCCTCCGCCTGGGCCTTGGCCGCCGCGTCGGCCTGCTCCTTCGCCGCCTGGGCGGCCCTCCGCTCCGACGCTTCCCGCTCCTCCCGCGCCTCCTGGGCGTTCCACTCCGTAGCCTCCATGAGGTCGGCGCGGGGATCCACGCGGCGGGAGCTCGAAGACCCTCCGGCTGATGCGATCACGAAGCCGGCAGGACCCCGTTCAAGGGAAAGCGGCGCCCTGGCCGGTCAACCAAGAAAGAATTTAGAAAAACTCCAATCAAAGAACACGACAAGAATACAACACGCTTAACACTTACGTCGAAACCGCCTGCGGCCGCTTCACGACCTTCTGGAAGCGGGCTGCCCTCGCGGCCGCCTCATCCCGCTTGGTTGCCGCGGCGGCGCCCCTGCGCTTCTTCGGCCGGCTGCCGAAGTAGGTCGACACAGCCCGGCGCCACGGGCGGCCGGCGCGGCAGAAGGGCCCGCGCCTTGAAGATCCGGTGCCAGCTTGCGGTGCGGGATGGCTTCGACCTCGTCGTCGTCCGCCCAGTCCTCGAGGCCGGCTCCGAGCCCTGCGCCGCCTGCCTCGCCACCTTCCCCCGCGGCGGCATCTTCCATGGCGGCCGCCCCAAGATCCGGATCGTCGACGTCATCCACCGTGCTGTCGGGGTGGAACTGGCGCTCTGCCCCCGCGGCCCCCGCCGCCGGCGGAAGTAGGGGATTATGCAGAAAACAAGCCGACTGATCAGAGGCCGGTCATATCGAAGCCGGCAACACCAAAGAAAGGAAAGAAGAAATACTTACGGCAGGCGGAGGGTTGGCGCGAGAGTACGGCTCCTTGCCGAATCGCCAATCCTCGGGAAAGGCGAAACGCCCCCCCCCCCTTTATAAGCGGAGGGAACAGGGGCAGCTCGCCATTCCGCCGGTTGTTGTTCCTCGAAAATCTCCGCTACTTCCTCCTTACCAGAGAAAGCGGCGATTCGCCCTCGCAGCCCCTGGCACCACCAACGCCGACAACTCCCCCTCCCCGTATCTGCCTTGGCCCCGAAGAGCGACAAGGCGAACGGGAAGGCCGTGAAGTCGGCCGAGGCGCTGCGGCTGGAGGCGCTTCGGAAGGAGACGGCGACGTTCCCCCCTCAGCTCGATGCGCTGAGGCTGAAGAACGGATACCGCCTCTTCTGGTCGACGGCGACGCGAGCGCATCCGCGCACGCGAGTTCTTCCCGCCATCGCCCAGAAGCTGTACCCGACCGGGTACCCTTTCTTCGCCGTGTTCTTCTATTGCGGGCTCTGCCCGCCTTTTTCCGAGTTCTTCTGCGACATCATGCACACCTACATCCTCCACCTCCTTGATTTCACCCCCAACGCCGTTCTGACAATGGCGGTTTTCGCACACCTTTGCGAGAACTTTGTAGGAGTCCGCCCCAACGTAGCCCTCTTCTGCAACTTCTTTACTCCTCGGGTGGAGAAAGGAGAGCCGCTGTCCGGCGGAGTCGCCTGGGTCTCCAGGACCGGCAAGAAAGAGGTCTACTTGGAGGGGGAACTCCGTGGCAGATGGGAGGAGTGGAGGGCCGAGTGGTGCCTGATCGTCGAGGAAAATCCACCGCCGTTCACCGCCGTGCGCCGAACCCCAGTGGTGCGCGGCCGTGACTGGAGCGACCTAGCCCCGGACGACGCCAAGCTGAAGATTGCCGTCACCCGAATCCTGCGCCTCAGGTGTGCCGGGCTCACCGTCGGCGCCGTCGACGCGGATTTCCTTCGCCGGCGTATCGCCCCCCTGCAGGAGAGGGGGAAGCCGGCTTGGGAATTCCAAAACGCGGCGGACATCATGAGGCTGTGCCCGGGCCTTAACTACAACTTCACCATTCTGGAGCTCGTCGGAGTGTTGAAGGAGCTGTTCAGGTACGACTCCGAGCACCCAGAATGGTTCAGGTTGCCGCCGGGCATCGTCCCCTTGTGCAACAACTCGGCGCTCAGCCGCATCCTCGCGATGATGCCACTGTGCGACTCGCACGGGATCGACGCGACCTGGCAGGAGCCGGCGGACGACGTCGTGCAGGCCTTCTTCGACAACTTGGAGGAGGTGCCGGTCGACCCCGACGAGAAGAGGGGCCTCACACGGGACACCACCCCCGAGGAGCTAGCCTACATCGCCTCCAGGATGGAGGAGGCGGCGGCCGCCGCGGCCGCGGGCGAGTCTGGCTTCACCCCGGCCGAAGCAGATGCGGCGGAGGCGGAGAGCCTCGCCGACCAAATGGAGCTCGCCGGCGCGGAGGAACCAGCCGAGCACGGTGGCGCGGGCGAGCCCGCCCAGGACGCGAGCGGCTTGCCGGAGGTTGACGCGCCCTCCTCGCAGCTCCCGGGCAGCTCGTCGCAGGCGGAGCCCCCTGCCCAGCCGAGGAGGCGTCTCCGTAGGGCCGGAGAGGTGGTGCGGCAGGCCGACCAGCAACCGCAGCCCAGCGTGACACGCGCCTCCGAAGCAGCGGGAGCGGGGTCCTCATGGGCCGCGGCTTCTGCTCCTGCCGCTCCCCGTACCACGGCGGCAACGGGGGCGGGGCCGTCCACCGTCCCCGCCAAGCGGTCCCGGGAACCCACTCCCCTGTCTCCTCGCGCCTGGAGCAAGCCGGTTTTTGACTATTCCGCGCTTAGCTCCGACGACAAAGAGGAGGACGAAGAGTAAGTTCCCAGTAGAGCTTGTATCTTCTTGATTTCTGTTGCTTCGTCTTGTTTCGCAGCCCACTCATCCTCTCCCGAAACCGTTCCCATTCAGGAGCCTGGCCCAGAGGAGGGCGAAGAGGGCCAAGGTCCAGCTGGTCGTCCTTGAGGGCGAATCTCCCCCCGCAACTGGGGAGGTGCCGGAGACGACCCTGCCGGACTTGGCAGCGGGTCCCCAGGGCGGCCCACAGCGCAGCCCCCAGGGTGAGTGCACGGCCAGTTCTTGCTGTTTGGCGCGCGCGTGAGCTCCCCTTCTCTTTGTGGTTGACATGTGGCTGTTGTTGTTGTTGGGTAGGAGCAGAGCAGCCCCAGCAGGCGACCCCGGGGGGCACTTCTGCCGCGTCGTCTGCGTCGACCACCCCGCCTAGGGAGAAATCTCCGGCAAGGGAGGAGCCCCCGGCAGGGGAGACCTCCCCGGCAAGGGGGGAGCCCCCGGCAAGGGAGACCTCTCCGGCAAGGGAGGGATCTCCGGCGAGGGACGCGGCCAGCGATCCCCCGGCAGCGGAGGCCGCGGCGGACCCTGCCACCGGTAAGCCCCTCTGCACGGAAAACTTCCCCTGGTTGTCTTTCCTTATGAGCCTTTTTGTCGGCTGCTCGGTTGACTCTTCTCCCCTCTTCCGGCCATCAGACCCGCCCACCGCGGACCCGATGGAGACCGAGGTCGTCGTCGGGGAGGGCGCGCGCGGTGACGTGGACGGCATCGTCGTCATCGAGGAGGCGGACGGCACCGACGACCCCACAGGCGGCGGGGAGGCCGAAGCCGCCAAGGCCGCCGCGGGGGCAGAAGGCGAGGGGACCGGCGACCATGCCGACGGCCCCGGGGAGGCAGGGGCGTCAAGCACCCCGCCGTCCGGCGATCCCGCTGCTGCCGCCGCGTCGAGCCCCGAGGAGCCCCCGGCGGGTGCCTACCTGAAGGCCAGCGATGGCGTCTTCATCAGGCTCCCCTGGGAGCCTAGTTCCAGGGCGCCGGTCGAGGGGGAGGCCTTGGACGGAGAAGTGCTCGCCTCCGCCGGGCTGACAGTGGTCGACGCACCAAGCAGCAGCAGCGGCGAGCCCGAGGAGGAGCGGCTGCTCCGGAAGCTTGTGTCGCTCTACCGCGCCCGGCAAGCTAAGGTGGAGCGCCAGGAGGCACTCGTCGCGAGGGCCGGCGCGGACATGGAGAAGCGTGCCGGGGAGCTCCGAGAGCTCAACCAGGAGGCTCTCCGGTCTTTGGCGGAGGAGCGGAGGCTGCTCGACGAGGCGCGGACAGCCTTTCTCCTCGAGAAGGCAGAGGCCGAAGAGCAGCAGAGGCTTGCCGCTGCGGGGCTATCCGCGCGGGAAAGCGAACTGGTGCAGCAGAAGGCCAGCCTTGCCAGCCACGAGGAGGAGGTTGCCGCGCGCGAGCAGGCGCTTGGCGGGGCCCTGCAGAAAGCGCAGGACGCTGCCGCGGCCGCCGAGGTCGTCAAGGGGGAGCTGGAGACGAGGGTGGCGTAGCTCGTCAGCGACCTCAAGGCGAGCGGCGAAGAGCTTGCCGCGCTCAAACTGGAGCGCGAGAAGGGCGCTCACACCCTTGGCGAGCTGCAGGGCCGCTTCGCCGAGAAGATCCGGGAGCTCGACGCCGCCAAGGATTCCAAGGCCGACCTCGAGCTGAAGCTGGACACCCTGGCCAAGGCGCTGGAGAGTGCCAAGGGGCAGGAAGCGGCCTTCCGGAAGGAGGTTGCTGGCAACGAGGAGCTATTGAAGCGCGCCGCCGTTACCCAGAACGCCTTCCAGGAGACGGTGGAGCGGTGGACCGAAGGCCTCGTCGACATCGCCACCACCATCGACAAGGAGCTGACGCTGCTGGGGATGGAGGGCCACGAGTACCCCTCCGGCGAGAATGTCTCGCCGAGCGTCAAGCTCACTTACTTCTTCAAGGGCTTGGTGGGGGTGCTCCAGCATCTCCGGGAAACGATCCCAGAGCAGCTGGCCGAGGAGACGCGGGAAGCCGTCTCCGGGGCCCTCGAGAGGGTGCTGGTGAAGATCGTCTTCCGCAACCCCACCATCAGGCTTACCAACATCCTCAGGCACCTGCCGGAAGACGCCGACCTGACGGAGATCAGGGCCCTCGTCACCCCCATTGTGGAAAGGGTGGCCGGGATCAGGAGGGTCGAGGGCGACCGCGCGGATTAGGCCGCCCACCTCTTTCTTTTCTTCTCTTGTCGCTGCTGAGCATGTCATAGAAACAGCTGATTAGAGCAGCGGCAAGTCATTTTGGAATATAACTTTTATCTTAGGCAGTTCATTGCGCTGTTATCTCCCTCGTTCGACTTTGTGCTTCGTACATGCGCGCCCTACGCTCCCAGGAACTTGTCGGCGCAAGCCTCCGCCTTGCCACGGGTGCCGAGTGCGGAACATCAGCAACCCGCTGGCGGTGCCTCCACCGGCAAGAAACCTTGTCGCGGCTGGCGCAACTCGCTTAAAATGTTGAGCAGGCTCAGGGCGAGGTAAGCGTTGCGACTGCAGTCGCAGCACACTTAAGCTGCCGAGCAAGCTCGAAACAAAGTAAGGACGCCACTCTGGATGTAGCACACTTAAGTCGTTGAGCGGACTCGAAACGAAATAAGGGCGCAACCAGCCACGAGCCGGCCCCTCCGCGCATAGGTTTCCCGTACGAAGCTCGGTCATTCGAGGAAGATAACTTAAGGATAAAAAGGAGCTTAATTGCTCAAACTTTGGCAACTTAGCTTTTCTGTTGTTTGCAGTCCGGCAAGGCGCAGCTTCCTCGGGCGACGCCCAGCCTATCCTGTCATTCCCCCTTCTCGAGGTAAGGGAATAACGAAGGCTCGGGGCTTTGTGGCCTGCCATCGCTTGCCGGAGTCGAGTGCTGCACAATCGTGTCAAATAATGCTTGCGCAAAGCGGAGAGGCGCGAAATCGACAAGATGTGCGGGGCACATAAGCTATGCTTGGGATCTGCGCCCGTCTCTGTACCAAGGATTACATGCAACTGCGGCAAGACTTGGACAGAGAGGATGGCCGATGGAACGGGTTCCGACGGCCGCGCTGGCAAGGTGCCTCCCATGGTCGGCGTCGACTCGTTTGGATCTTGGCGGCCTGGGCGCGCCGAAGAACGAGGTCGCCTTTCCCGCAACTTCCGGCGCTAACTTCTGCGGCTACGGGAGCGGCGCAGAGTTTGCTGGAGGCAAGAAACTCGCCCAGCGGCCGAAAGGCGGTCCTCCTCAAGGAGCAGCTGCTCTTGCCCGGGCTCTGTGTGAGTGGGTACTCGAGGAGGGCCGTGCACGAGTCCGTGAGGAGGAATGCCTCCGCTCCGTGGGTTGGAGCGGGAAGGCACCTGGCCATACCTGAGCTTACCTGTGGTCGCCAAATCTGGTTCGCACAACCTCGACGCACCCCTACCTGGCGCGCCAAAGATGTCGGGGGAAATCGTCCTCCACGAGCACCTATGGGGACGGAGCCCCTTTTCGGTTCGGTGGGGGGCGGAGGTTGCACAAAGAGCAGATCGAGGCGACACACACACAAAGATTTTACCCAGCTTCGGGCCGCACGGATGAGTAAAACCCTACTGCTGCTTGTCTAGTTGATTCGAGTTCTTGCTCTGGAGCGCAAGAAGCTACAGTAAGTTGGAGCTGGACGTAGACGAGGGTCTACTGGGTGTCCTCCTTCCGGGGTCCGGTCCCCCTTCTACGTGCGCATGGGCCTCCTTTTATATGCCAAGGGGTTTCCCACAGGTAGCGACGCAGGTGAGGGTAAAAATGGCAAGGAACCGTGCGAACAGTGGCCGCATAGTGCTATCGCACCTAACTCTGACGGCGGGGGACAAAGGCATTAAATGCCCATCTGGATCGCCCCAACAGTGCCGAGGCGGACCGTTAGGGGCGCCTCCGCTGGCCACGGGGGCGACTCTGCCAAGGTCGCATGCCATCGCGCGCCCCAGGTTGCGCGGCGCTCCGCCACGTGCCTCTGGGGAAGCTCCAGAGTGACGCGTGGGCAGGTGAGCTGGAGCGCATGCCTGAGGTGGTGGTTTGCCGCGGCAAGTGGCTTGCCGCGGTGGTTGTCTTGCCGCACCCGAGAGCTTGCCGCTCGTCAGGCCTTGCCGGGGCGCGCGGCGCGCCGCGGCGGGCTTCTCTTGGGGTGCCTTGGTTTGGCCGTCCCGGCGAGCTCCTCCCGCCGGGGCCTTGGTGCTTCGGCTTAGTCGTCCCGGCAAGCTCCTCTTGCCGGGGCCTTGTCGCCTTGGCCCGGCAAGCTCCTCTTGCCGGACCTCGCCTTCTTGGCCCGGCAAGCTCCTCTTGCCGGGGCCTGGTCTTCTAGGCTCGATCACTTGGCCTTCGTCCGGCCCAGAAAGGGTCGTGGAGACTCTTGTCGCTCCCCTGGCAAGCCTTGCCGCGGGACGCTACTACTGCCCGTGCACAAGTTCGGGGTACTAAGGTACCCCTACTTTAGTACACCGACACTGATATTTCTATTGTTAAAGATCTCTTGTCTGATAATATTGATGGGCATGTTATTCAGTTCGATGGTGAAACTGCTAGAATTGCTAAGCCTTGTGCTAAAGATAAACATAGACCTGTGGTGGGCATGCCTGTTATTTCTGTTAAAATAGGAGATCATTGTTATCATGGCTTATGTGATATGGGTGCTAGTACTAGTGTTATACCGCATACTTTGTATGAAGAAATTAAGCATGAAATTGCACCTGCTGAGTTAGAAGGTATTGATGTCAGAATTAAACTTGCCAACAGAAATACTATTTCACCAATTGGGATTGTTAGAGATGTTGAAGTCTTGTGTGGGAAAACTAAATATCCTGCTGATTTTCTTGTTCTCACTTCTCCACAAGATAGCTTTTGTCCCATTATATTTGGTAGACCTTTCTTGAACACTGTTAATGCTAGGATAGATTGCGAAAATAATGTTGTTACTATTGGCTTGGATGATATGATTCATGAGTTTAATTTCTCTAAATTCAGTAAACAACATCATGAGGAAGAATTGCCTAGTAAGGATGAAATTATTGGTCTTGCTTCTATTGCCGTACCTCCTAGTGATCCTTTAGAACACTATTTGCTAGACCATGAAAATGATATGTTCATGAATGAAAGAAGGGAAATAGATGAAGTATTCTTTAAACAGGAACCTATTCTGCAACACAATTTGCCTGTTGAAATTTTAGGGGATCCTCCTCCACCTAAGGGTGATCCTGTTTCTGAGTTTAAACCATTGCCTGATAATCTTAAATATGCTTATATTGATGAAAAGAAGATATATCCTGTTATTAATAGTGCTAACCTTTCAGAGCATGAAAAAGAAAGATTATTAAAAACTCTGAAGAAGCACCGTGCTGCTATTGGGTATACTCTGGATGATCTTAAGGCCATTATCCCCACTCTATGTGAACATAAAATAAATTTGGAAGCAGATGCCAAACCAGTTCGTGACCCTCAACGACGTTTGAATTCTAAAATGAAAGAAGTGGTAAGAAAAGAAATACTCAAGATTCTAAGAGGCAGGTATAATTTATCCAGTTGCTGATAGTCAGTGGGTAAGTCATGTCCATTGTGTCCCTAAGAAGGGAGGTATTACTGTTGTCCCTAATGATAAAGATGAATTGATTCCACGAAGAATTATCACAGGTTATAGGATGGTAATTGATTTCCGCAAATTAAATAAGGCTAATAAGAAAGATCATTACCCCTTACCTTTTATTGATCAAATGCTAGAAAGATTATGCAAACATACACATTATTGCTTTCTAGATGGTTATTCTGGTTTCTCTCAAATACCTGTGTCGGCTAAAGATCAATCAAAGACTACTTTTACATGCCCTTTTGGTACTTTTGCTTATAGACGTATGTCTTTTGGTCTATGTAATGCACCTGCTACCTTTCAAAGATGCATGATGGCTATATTCTCTGACTTTTGTGAAAAGATTTGTGAGGTTTTCATGGACGACTTTTCCGTCTATGGTTCCTCTTTTGATGATTGCTTGAGCAATCTTGATCGAGTTTTGCAGAGATGTGAAGAAACTACTCTTGTCTTGAATTGGGAAAAGTGCCACTTTATGGTTAATGAAGGTATTGTCTTAGGGCATAAAGTTTCTGAAAGAGGTATTGAAGTTGATAAAGCCAAGGTTGACGCTATTGAAAAGATGCCATGTCCCAAGGACATCAAAGGTATAAGAAGTTTCCTTGGTCACGCCGGATTTTATAGGAGGTTCATTAAGGACTTCTCAAAAATTTCTCGGACTCTGACTAATTTATTGCAAAAAGACGTACCATTTGTATTTGATGATGATTGTGTCGAAGCATTTGAAATACTTAAGAAAGCATTAGTCTCTGCACCTGTTGTTCAGCCACCTGATTGGAATTTACCCTTTGAAATTATGTGTGATGCTAGTGATTATGCTGTAGGTGCTGTTCTAGGGCAAAGAGTTGACAAGAAATTAAATGTTATCCATTATGCTACTACTGAAAAAGAACTTTTAGCAGTTGTATTTGCTTGTGATAAGTTCAGACCTTATATTGTTGATTCTAAAGTAACTATTCACACTGATCATGCTGCTATTAAATATCTTATGGAAAAGAAAGATGCTAAACCTAGACTTACTAGATGGGTTCTCTTGCTACAAGAATTTGATTTGCATATTGTTGATAGAAAAGGAGCCGAGAACCCCGTTGCAAACAACTTATCTAGGTTAGAGAATGTTCTTGATGACCCACTACCCATTGATGATAGCTTTCCTGATGAACAATTAATTGTCATAAGCACTTCTTGTAGTACTCCATGGTATGATGATTATGCTAATTACATAGTTGCTAAATTTATACCACCTAGCTTCACATACCAACAAAATAAAAAGTTTTTCCATGATTTGAGACATTACTTTTGGGATGACCCACATCTTTATAAAGGAGTAGATGGTGTTATTAGATGTTGTGTACCTGAGCATGAACAGGAACAGATCCTACGCAAGTGCCACTCCGAAGCTTATGGAGGACACCACGCTGGAGATAGAACTGCACATAAGGTATTGCAATCCGGTTTTTATTGGCCTACTCTCTTCAAGGATGCCCGTAAGTTTATCTTGTCTTGCGATGAATGCCAAAGAATTGGTAATATTAGTAGACGTCAAGAAATGCCTATGAATTATTCACTTGTTATTGAACCATTCGATGTTTGGGGCTTTGATTATATGGGACCTTTTCCTGCCTCTAATGGATATACACATATTTTAGTTGTTGTTGATTACGTTACTAAGTGGGTAGAAGCTATTCCAACTAGTAGTGCTGATCATAACACTTCTATTAAAATGCTTAAGGAAGTTATTTTTTTGAGGTTTGGAGTCCCTAGATATTTAATGACTGATGGTGGTTCACATTTTATTCATGGTGCTTATGCTTGCTAAATATGATGTTAATCATAGAATTGCATCTCCCTATCATCCTCAGTCTAGTGGTCAAGTAGAATTGAGTAACAGAGAACTCAAATTAATTTTGCAAAAGACTGTTAATAGGTCTAGAAAGAATTGGTCCAAGAAACTTGATGATGCATTATGGGCATATAGAACTGCATATAAAAATCATATGGGTATGTCTCCGTATAAAATGGTTTATGGAAAAGCATGTCACTTACCTCTCGAACTAGAACATAAGGCATATTGGGCTATTAAAGAGCTCAACTATGATTTCAGACTTGTCGGTGAAAAGAGGTTATTTGATATTAGCTCACTTGATGAATGGAGAACCCAAGCTTATGAAAATGCCAAGTTGTTTAAATAAAAAGTTAAAAGATGGCATGACAAAAGGATACAAAAGCATGAGTTTAATGTAGGTGATTATGTAATTCTATACAACTCTCGTTTAAGATTTTTTGCAGGAAAACTTCTCTCTAAATGGAAAGGCCCCTACGTTATCGAGGAGGTCTATCGTTCTGGCGCCATAAAAATCAACAACTTCGAAGGAACGAATCCGAAGGTGGTAAACGGTCAAAGAATCAAACATTATATCTCAGGTAATCACATAAATGTTGAAACCAATATTATTGAAACCGTAACCCTGTAGGAATACATAAGAGACAGACACTTTTCAGAACGTTTGAGACTCCAAAAAGGAATAGGTATGTGGTACGGTAAGTAAGCCGACTCCACAAAATTTTTTAAGGCAATATTTCTCCGTTTTGGAATATTTAGAAAAATAGAAAAATAAGTGGCAGTCCGGGAAGGACACGAGGGCCCCACGAGGGTGGTGGGCGCGCCCCCCCTACCTCGTGAGCACCTCGTGTGCCTTCCGGACTACGTTTTCTTGTGCGATACATATTTTGATCAGTAAAAATTCATTATATATTCTCCCGAAGGTTTTGACTCCCATATCACGCAAATCTCCTTTGTTCTTGTTTCGAGCTGTTTTTCTGACAGATCTAGATTATCATGACGTCCTCAAGTGCCTCCAAAGACAAGTTCTTCGAGAAGGTCATCAACCCTTACCTTGCGGAGGTGCTGCGACGCCCTCAAACCATTGAGTTGCATGATGGGTTGCTGCACATCCGCGATGAAGAGGGACAAAAGGGGACCGAAAGCATGGAGACGCGGCTCGAAGCAGTGGAGCAACAAGTTTTCAAGTGTCAAGGGATGGTGGAACATGGACTCAACTCCAACCACATGATGATCGCGGAGTTCACTAGCAATCACAAGTTGGATGCTGACAACATCGGGGAGGCCATCTTCAAGCTTCATGAGAAGATCGAGCACCTCCAAGCCCAAATTTATGACCTGCAAAACCAAAACTGTGAGTATGAATATAGATTCAAAAGGATGAGTTTGGCTGCAGATTTGAGGATCCCAGAGACTCGATCATCCTTCTATGATGGTGAGCCTATGCCTTGGAAGATGGACGACAAGCCCGCATCATCGACAACACCTCCACTTTCTTCACCAGCAACAAAGAAGGAGACATAATCACATGGGTATGGGCACTCCCCTTGGCAACTGCCAAGCTTGGGGGAGGTGCCCCGGTATCATATCACAATCACAACTCCTATCTTTACTATTTTTCTTAGTTCGATCCTATTAGTAGTATCTTGATCTAGTAGAATAAAGTTGATGGCATGATCTAGTTTTGAGTTTTGCTTTATGATCTTTCTATGTAATCGAGTCCGTTAGCTATATATATAATAAAGACTAGTGTTGAGTCAAGGGCTTGATTATTTTGCCATGATCTTGGGTGAATAAAAGAAAAGAAGAAAAAGAATAAAAAGAAACAAAAGTTCATATTGATCTTATTGAGAGTAATGACTTCACATAGAAAGAGTATGATGATTAAAAGTTGTTGGGAGTTGGCAGACATAGCTTTGGTCATCGTTGCAATTAATAGGAAGTAATAAGGAAGGAGAGCTTTCACATATAGATATATTATCAGTGACATCTTTTATGATTGGGAGCACTCATTAAAATATGACATGCTAAAGAGTTGATGTTGGACAAGGACGACAACATAATGAGTTATGTTTTCTTATATCTGAGATAAAGTATGTTGTCATGGATCCTCTAACATGTTGAGCTTGCCTTTCCCCCTCTTGCTAGCCAAATTCTCAGCACCAAGTAGAGATACTACTTGTGCTTCCAAAAACCCTTGAACCAGTTTTGCCATGAGAGCCCACCATATCTACCTATGGATTGAGTAAGATCCTTCAAGTAAGTTGTCATCGGTGCAAAGCAATAAAAATTGCTCTAAATATGTATGATTGATTGGTGTGGGAGAAATAAGCTTTATACGATCTTGTGATGTGAAAGTAATAAAAGCGACGGACTGCATAATAAAGGTCCATATCACAAGGGGCAATATAAAGTGACGTTCTTTCGCATTGAGATTTTGTGCATCCAACCATAAAAGCGCATGACAACCTCTGCTTCCCTCTGCGAAGGGCCTATCTTTTATTATTATCTTCTACCTTATGCAAGAGTCATGGTGATCCTCACCTTTCCTTTTTCATTTTATCCTTTGGCAAGCACAGCATGTTGGAAAGAACATTATATATATATATATATATATATATATATATATATATATATATATATATATATATAATTGGATGTAGGGGAGCATGAATTATTATTGTTGACATTGCCCTTGAGGTAAAAGGTTGTGGGACAAAACTATAAGCCCCTATCTTTCTCTGTGTCTGACTAAAACTTCATAACCACAAGTATTGCGTGAGTGTTAGCAATTATGAAGGACTAGATGATAGTTGAGTATGTGGACTTGCTTTTTAGCTCTGACATAGACTCTTTCCGATGTTATGATAAATTGCAATTGCTTCAATGACTGAGGTTATAGTTTGTTGGTTCTCAATGAGGTTTCTGATTCATACTTTTGCGTTGTGAAAAGATCATCACTTGAACATAAGTAATCATATGACAAAATCTATATATGTTGCTGATATGAGAACAATCATGATGCCTTCATGTCCGTATTTTATTTTTATCAACACCTCTACCTCTAAACTTGAGGACATATTTATTGTTATCGGCTTTTCGCTTGAGGACAAGCGAGGTCTAAGCTTGGGGGAGTTGATACGTCCATTTTGCATAATGCTTTTATATTGATATTATCGCATTATGGGCTGTTATTTCACGTTATGTCACAATACTTATGGCTATTCTCTCTTATTTTACAAGGTTTACATGAAGAGGGAGAATGTCGGCAGCTGGAATTCTGGGCTGGAAAAGGAGTAAATATTAGAGACCTATTCTGCGCAACTCCAAAAGTCCTGAAACTCCACGGAATATTTTAAAATAAATAAAGAAAAATCCTCGCCAAAGATGCAGGCCAGGGGGCCCACACCCTGCTCACGAGGGTGGGGGCGCCCCCCCCCCCCTCCTAGGACGCGCCCCTACCTCATGGGCCCCATGGTGGCTATCCGACGCCCATCTTCTCCTATATGAAGTCTTTCATCAAGAAAAAAACCAGAAGCAACCTTTCGGGACGAGACTCCGCCGCCACGAGGCGGAACCTTGGCGGAACCAATCTAGAGCTCCGGCAGAGCTGTTCTGTCGGGGATACTTTCCTCCGGGATGGGGAAATCATCGCCATTGTCATCACCAACGCTCCTCTCAGTGGGAGAGGGCAATCTCCATCAACATCTTCACCAGCACCATCTCATCTCCAAACCCAAGTTCATCTCTTGTATCCAATTCTTGTCTCCAAGTCCGGGATTGGTGCTAGTAGGTTGCTAGTAGTGTTGATTACTCCTTGTAGTTGGTGCTAGTTGGTTTATTTGGTGGAAGATCATATGTTCAGATCCTTTATGCATATTATTACCCCTCTGATTATGAACATGAATATGCTTTCTGAGTAGTTATGTTTGTTCCTGAGGACAAGGGAGAAGTCTTGCTATTAGTAGTCATGTGAATTTGGTATTCGTTTGATATTTTGATGAGATGTATGTTGTCTAGCCTCTAGTGGTGTTATGTGAACGTCAACTACATAACACTTCACCATTATTTGGGCCTAGAGGAAGGCATTGGGAAGTAATGAGTAGATGATGGGTTGCTAGAGTGACAGAAGCTTAAACCCTAGTTTATGCGTTGCTTCGTAAGGGGCTAATTTGGATCCATATGTTTCATGCTATGGTTAGGTTTACCTTAATACTTTTGTTGTAGTTGCGGATGCTTGCAATAGAGGTTAATAATAAGTGGGATGCTTGTTCAAGTAAGAACAACACCCAAGCACTGGTCCACCCACATATCAAATTATCAAAGTACCGAACGCGAATCATATCAACGTGATGAAAACTAGCTTGACGATATTCCCATGTGTCCTCGGGAGTGCTTTTCCTTATGTAAGAGTTTGTTCCGGCTTGTCCTTTGCTACAAAAAGGATTGGGCCACCTTGCTGCACTTTATTTACTTTTGTTACTTGTTGCTCGTTACAATCTATCTTGTCACAAAACTATCTGTTACCACTTATTTCAGTACTTGCAGAGAATACCTTGCTGAAAACCGCTTACCATTTCCTTCTGCTCCTCGTTGGGTTCGACACTCTTACTTATCGAAAGGACTACGATAGATCCCCTATACTTGTGGGTCATCAGGGGGCACAACCCACCAGGGTGTGCTTGGGGGCCCAGGCGCACCCAGGTGGGTTGTGCCCACCTCGGTGGCCTCCCGCACCCCTTCTTTACCCTATAAATTCACAAATATTCCAAAACCCTTAGGGGTTAACCTAGATCAGAAGTTCCGCCGCCGCAAGGCTCTGTAGCCACCGAAAACCAATATAGACCCTTTCCGGCACCCTGCCGCAGGGGGAATCATCTCCAGTGGCCATCTTCATCATACCGGCGGCCACCACAATGAGGAGGGAGTAGTCCACCCTCGGGGCTGAGGGTTTTTACCAGTAGCTATGCGTTTAATCTCTCTCTCTCTCTCTCTCTCTCGTGTTCTTGAGATGTCACGGTCTTGATGTATTGCGGGCTTTGTTAATATAGTTGGATCATATGGTGTTTCCCCCTCTCTATCTTGTGATGAATTGAGTTTTCCCTTTGAGATTTCGTTGTTATCGGATTGAATACTTTTATGGATGTGAGAGCACTTGATATATGTCTTGCAATTGAATACTCGTGATGACAATGGGGTATGGTATTGATTCACTTGATATATGTTTTGCCACTCAACTCGCGGATTCCCGAGGTGACGGGGTAATCTATGCATAGGGGTTGATGCACGTTCTTGTCTTTGTTTCTCCGGTAGAAATCTTGGGGCACTCTTTGAAGTTCTTTGTGTTGGATTGAGTATTATGAATATGAATTTGCTTTGGTGTTATTTTAGTACGAACTCTATGATAGATCGTGTTGGGGATGTAACTATTGAGTGTAACCCGTCCAGGCGGGGCCGGGTTATGCTCATGGCGGTTTATCAATACAAAGCCCATGAAGATGCTGAAGAGGGTTGTTCACTATGCAGACTCATTGAAGGTTCGGAGCCCAAAGGCGACTTAAGGCCCAATAAGTGTAAACCGCCATATATGTAGGACTTGTATTATAAGGCATGTATAGTTAGTTACCAAGCCGGACGTTGTTTATGAGACGGTCGGGACTCCGTGAGCCGCCAGGCGTCAATCTGTGTATATAAAGGGATGACCTGGCGGCGACTGAGGACAAGAAAGAAGAGATCGAAAGCTAGGTCAAGCGTATTCGCTCCCTAGTAATTGAAACCCAAGCAATACCACCTCAAACTAGATTAGGCCTTTACCTTCACCGCAAGGGGCCGAACCAGTATAAACTCCATGTGTCCTTTGTCCCGTTTAACCCCTTTAAGCTAACCTAGTTGTGATGGCTCCACGACTAAGTCCTCTCGCTACGACATCTGCCGTGACAATTCCACGATAGTTGGCTCCCACCGTGGGGCCAGCGCACTATGGTTTCGAGTTCTTACAGGGAAGCTTCGAAGGATCAAGGGATATGCTGTAGGCCGGATGACCAAGAGTCGTCGTGGCAAACTCTACATCGATGACGCGGGATGGGGTCCCAAGGCTGACTCAATCGAGTACGAGTACCGGGTCCCCTTTGGCGGAATCCACATCTTCATCAGCAAGATCGGCGAACCGGGCCCTGAGCCGGACATCTGCACTGACATCATCGAGATGGCTCAGGATGCACGACCCGCTCGAGTTCAACCCGCCATGAAGCGCGCCTTCATTGGATTTATCCATGGGGAAGAATTTGAAGGATCTGTGTCTGGCGGTGAGACGGTCATCTACTCCGACAGTGAATCGTCCACATGCGAGACTAACTCAATGTATCAGCTGCAAGACGGCTGGTTTGTGGGATGTTCTGATGGCGATAGTATTCCGGACCCCTATGATCCGCCAAACCGGGTCGCGATTTTCATGGCCGGTACATAGCCAGGGCAGAACTCTACGACAGCAGCAGCAATGATTTTTGGGTCAGCAACGGCAACAGCAGCCGGGGCAGGAGGCCATGTGCGCCCGCCGGCTCAGGTCTTGTCTGACTTGTTGGACACTCTGATAACATTGTTAGCAGCAGAGGTTAACCCGGCAAATCAAGCTCAGCATAATGCGGAGGTTGCAAAGCTGCGGGATGAGATAGCTCAAGCAAAGGAAGATCTGGCGGCTGAGAATGCTAGGATGACTGCGGAACGGGCGGCTTTGGATGTTCAGGCACAACGAATTCAGGCAGAGTCCTTCAGGCTCATTTTGGACCAGAACGCCTCAAACAAAGTCATGAGGAGGAGGCACCGGAGTCGTCTGCCTCCGGTTTACGAGGCAAGGAACCTCTTCAACACGCCTGGCACAGGAAGCAGCAACCCGCCAGTGGTAAACCGGATGGTTGAGGCACCTGGGGGCAGAGCGCCGGTTCATCCATGTACAACAGATCCGCCCCGTCTGAACAATACCCCACCTCAGTATGTGCTGACACCACTAGGTCATTATTCTAACCCTTTGGATAATATGATCGCTGCGGCGACGCGATTGGCGGCTCTCCCAGTTGAAGGTGAATCTCCGGCTGTGATTGAAACACAGAGGGCTAGAGAGCTTCTCCAGACAGCACTGGTACAAGAGGAGGCTTATTCTTACAGTCATGAGAGGATTCACTCAACCCCTCGCCCGAGCTGGAGTTATAGCCGGCACATTGACTCGCCAGCGGTTTCAAGTACTGAACAACGCCGTAACCAGCCCCGTGGACATGACCTGGCTCGCGGTGGTGCTAATGCCCAAACTCTGGTGGATCTGGGCAGGGCGCGTCGGGAGGCTGAGCTGGCGGCTCAGTACGCGGCTCATCAACATTCTCCGATTTACCCGACCACTTCGGTGGAGGCAGGCGTGATCTCTAGAACCTTGGGTGTGCCGTGTTTAGTACTGGCTTTGCGTAATGAGCGTTTGCCCAAGGATTTCAAGGGTCCTTGAAAGGTGCTAATTACACAGCTAATTTACCCCCTGAAGTGCGGGTTGAGAGTTATGAGATGGCCATGGAGCTGCTGGATGTTAGCGACGCCGTGTGTGCTAAATATTTCACTATGATGTTTGATGGGATGGCCCACACTTGGCTAAAAGGGTTGCCTGCCAACTCCATTGGACCATGGGCTGAGTTAAAAGCCTGATTCATCCAGAATTTTAAGGATACATGCAAGCAGCCTATGTCAATTGTGGATTTGGAGCATGTGTCCAAGAAGAGGGCGAGTCAACGACCCATTGGGTGCGTCGGGCCTCAGCTATCCTGCACTCATCAGATCGCATCAATGCCGGCTCAGCAGTCTTAATGTTAGAGAAGAATTATCGTTTTATGCCCCTTAAGCAGAAGCTAGGGCGGCTAAAGCGCCACTGCGGCGACATGGGGGAGCTGACGGCGGCTCTGGTTAAGTATGTTGACTCTGATAGTACCAAGGACCCCGAGTCTGATGAAAAGCCGGAAAAGGGAAAGAAGAGTAGCAGTGCCACAGGGCAGCAACATCACCCGGCGAATTAGGGAGGCAATGGTAAGCGCAAAGCTGATAATAATATGGATTTTGTGGCTAACACCAATACGCAGAATAATGGGCAGCGTCGTAAAGGAAAGCCACCCCCTTGAATTGGGGGGCCAGGTTTTGATCTTGAGCGGCGGTTAAATCAGCCCTGCCCAAGGCATGGTACACGGGAAAGGCCGTCCACTCACCTCTGGAAGGATTGCTTCATTATGAAGGAGTACAAAAATTCCAATCTTTTTCAAGACAATCATGGGCCGGGCGGTGGCTCAGGTTCCGGCTCTCACGGTCCGGGTTACGGTGGTGGCAGTTCTAATTCCGGTTTCCAAGGCCAAGGTAATCAAGGTGGTTACAACCAACAGAGCAATCACGGGAATTAGCAGCATCAATCTGGTTATCAGAGTAACCCGAAGCAATTGAATAGTGGGCAGTACCACGTTTTCACCACAAGCTTATGCAAGCGGGATCAGAAGCTCCATAAAAGGGCAGTGTACGCCGTTGAGCCGGCGGTTCCCCGTTACTTGGGATGGTCTGAGCAGCCCGGACAAATGGTGGTGATCCGGTTTACGAAGGCTATGAATGGGATTATGGATTTCTAGAAGATGATTAGTCTCGACTTAACATATTTGTTAAGCCTACCCTTAGGAGCTACGGAAGCAATGTTGATTCTTGCTGAGTTAAACTCCCGGCTTAACATATTTATTAAGCCGGCCCTTGGGGGCTACAGATGTAAAGTTGAGATGTTGGTATTATAAAGTCCCAGTTCATATTGCAAGTATAAACCAGCCCTTGGGGGCTACTAGAGTTGATCTATGCATCTATTGAAGTTTATAGAACATGTTATTCTATCATGTCCAATAAACTTGGAGGCTAAGGGGAAGAATATTAATGTAACAAGGAATTGCAGTGTTTACCTCATAGCGCTCCTTCATCAGGTTCACTAAGCCGGCTTCAAAGTCATGGCTGGTGTGCAGACGGTTTAAGTAACCAGAGTGGAGGTCTTGTGCACTAAAATGGGTATAGCTCTCCAAGTCTGCTTTCTACTTGCCTTTATCTTCAGCAGAAATTTCTTCTTTAGCGTTGTGCTTAGATAAGACAGTAGGTTGACCCGAAGCTGTGAATCCAAAGCCGGTGACAACAACGTCATCAGTCTTCTCCTCGGCAGGTTTGATTGGGCTTGGCGGCTTAGAGATAGCCGACTCAACATCCATATGATCCATGGAAGTTTCATTGTCTTTCGGAGGTGAGTTTTCAATGGTGGCTTCTGCAGTTGGACGAGGAGACTCTGGTTGTTTCTCCGGCTCAGACAGATTCAGATCGTCAGACGGCTTATTCAGCTTGCCTTTCTTGCTGGGCTTGGCTCGGCCCCTGAAAATAAGAAGTGTAAAGAGGTCAGTATAATGATCAAGCATAAGGTGTGAATGGTTAAAATGTATCCTTACCCAGGTACAGTTTTGAAAGTCGGGATTTGTGTCCCCGATGACTCGCCAGAAAAGGAATGAGAAGTCCCCTGATAGTTCGAATCAGACGGGTTAAGAGGTTGTCGAAAATGACCTGCCTTGGGATAAAGTATATCAGAAATATGAAAGACCTCTGGGCGGCGTTTGCGAACCGGCATATTTGGTAAGCCGGAAGAAGTGATCTGCCCACCACTATGCCAGGTGACTCGGTGAGCTTCATGTTGCTGTTACTTCAAAACAAAGTTGGGATCCAAGTGAGCTAGAGGGTGAGGAAAACTTACTTTCCGGCTTGCTTGTCGGGTTTTCTGTGTTGGCAGAGGTTCTGAGCCGGAAGGAAGAATAATTACCTCTGCGTCACCTGCACGGCTGGCCTCTGCGTCGTCCTGATAACAATTATTGTCAATGAGATGTATAAGAAAGGAGCCAAGAGAGTCAAGTTCTACCTCTGACTCATTGTCATCATTATCATCAGCAGACTCGGTAGTCTTCTTGGTAGACTTCTTGGTGACCTTGGTTTTGGTATGAGCCGGTTTGACCAGCTTATCCTGTGTTTTCTTTTTCCAAAATGGAGAATCGGCCTGTTGAGGTTGAAAAGATCATAAGTAGGCATAATCATTGAAAATAGATTGAGCAGAAGGTGTGCAGTTTCTTATAGCTGGCGGCTTGTTTAAGGTACAGAAAGGACTAAGTCCCGTTTTGTTACACTCCTTCACAGATTCATTCAGCAGTTTCTTGGTAGCTTCAGTAATTTCCGCATCAGACAGTTGAATGTCACAGTGGCACTGGGGATCTGTCACCTCACCAGTGTATTCGCACATTAAGCCGGGGCGACGGCTTAATGGGATACTCCAGGACAGCCAGCAACGTACAAAATCGACGCCAGTTAAGCCATTAGCCACAAAGGCCCTGAGCTTTGAGAAGGCCGGTGCGTATTTGGCCCATTCCTTCGCATTAATCCATTGGGGGAGTGGATGTGTGCTGCTAAGTCGATGGTCACGGTAACCTGACAGAGGATTCTCACCGGCTAGAGACGTATCTTGACAATAGAACCAAGTTTGGTTCCAATCTTTGGGGTGACTATGCGGCTTGGCATCAGGAAAGATGACTTCTTTCCTCTTTTGAATTGAGACTCCACCGAGCTCTTGGCACGGCCCGTCAGTGAACTTTGTTTGATGGTTTAACTAATAGAACTCCCTGAATAAGTCAACTATGGGCTCCTCTTGAAGGTAAGCTTCACATAATACTTGGAAGTTACAAATGTTGGACACGGAGTTGGGTCCAATGTCTTGAGGGTGAAGTTGAAGGAAGTAAGCACATCACGGAAAAACTTTGAGCCGGGTGGACTGAATCCCCGACTCAAATGGTCAGCAAAGACAATTACTTCTCCATCTTTAGGTTGAGGAGGAATTTCTTCACCAGGGGCCCTCCAGTGGATGACCTCTTTTTTGGCTAAGGCGCTAGTGGCGACAAAGTTGTTCAATTCTTCTTCAGTAACCCGGGATTGGACCCAATTGGAAGAAGTGTATGTCTTAGCCATTTCCTCAAGGATCTGAAAGAAGGTTTATGTCGGTTCAAGTTTACATGGTTAAGCCGGCTTAAGGTTAAAAGGCAAACAATAATAAAGCATACAGAGGTGTTAAACTGGAGATTGGAATTGAAAGTTACAAATATGAGTTATTGGCGGCTTAAGAGGGGACTAATGATACCTGACGGGTTACTATTTCTAAGTTAAGCTGCCCACACAATTATTGAAGTATAGATATGGGAAAGGAAAAGTTGCTAAGTGTTGAGAAAACAGGTTTCACTGATTGATGCTATAATTTCGGATCTACGTCATTCCAGTTAATGAAAAAATATTTAGACCTAAATTGCAATACTTGAGCAGTTTATGGGTTCAGATCAGGATTTCTTATGCAGAGGAGTTGTTCTAATAGTAAAATGGTGTGCTACAACTACCACCGCATCGGAGGAGTACCAAGTTTGAATCAAAAATTGCAAGATGCAGTGAGAAGTGAAGATGAACTCTGACGAACTCGCGCAAACCCTAATGGGATCTATGGGAAGATGAAGAAGGAGAACTTACCCCAGCTGCTGGACAGCGGAGGCGTGTGGACGAAATCTGTTCAGATCAGGTTGATGTAGCGGCCGTTGTTGGGGCAGAGGCGAAGGTCGACGGTGGCGGCAGAGCTCGAGTTCTGAGGCGTCGCGAGGAGGAAGACAGAGACGAAGAGGCAAGGAGGGAAGTGAAAGGGACCCCTGGCCCTATTTATAAGATGAAAGGATAAGTGACGTGCGCAAGAATCGAGGAGACTAGAAAATGGATGTGACAACACAGGCGCCACGGTTTTTGGAGGTTCATCAAAAGAGAGGATACATTAAGATTTGGGCTCTGTGTAATATTAATGACAGGTGACGTCACGGCGGGTTACCACAATCCCAGGAGATGACGTCACGGCGGGTTACGAGATCTCACAAGGATAACTAAAGGAGAATTTTTCTAAGTGTTGAAGATTGACATGAACAAGTTCAAATCAATCTGGGGCCTAATGTTGGGGATGTAACTATTGAGTGTAACCCGTCCAGGAGGGGCCGGGTTATGCTCATGGCGGTTATCAACACAAAGCCCATGAAGATGCTGAAGAGGGTGGTTCACTATGCAGACTCAATGAATGTTCGAAGCCCAAAGGCGACTTAAGGCCCAATAAGTGTAAACCGCCATATATGTATGACTTGTATTATAAGGCATGTACGGTTAGTTACCGAGTCAAACACGTTGTTTATGAGCTGGCCGGGACCCCGTGAGTCGCCGGGCGTCAACCTGTGTATATAAAAGGACGACCCGGCGGCGACTTAGGACAAGAAACAAGAGATCGAAAGCTAGGTCAAGCGTATTCGCTCCCTAGTAAACGAAACCCAAGAAATACCACCTCAAACTGGATTAGGCCTTTACCTTCACCGCAAGGAGCCGAACCAGTATAAACTCCCCATGTCCTTTGTCCCATTTAACCCCTTTAAGCTAACCTAGTTGTGATGGCTCCATGACTAAGTCCTCTCGCTACGACATCTGCCGTGACAATTCCACGACAGATCGAAAGGAAATAATAGCTTTGTGTTATTTTATTATGAACTCTTGAATAGATTGAACGGAAATAATAGCTTGGAGGTGGTTTCGTACCCTACAAACAATTTATTCTTATGTTCTCCGCTAGATAGGAACTTTGGAGTGATTCTTCATCGCACTTTGAGGAGTGGTTATATGATCCAATTATATTTGCATTGTTGAGAGATTGCACTAGCGAAAGTATGGACCCTATGCCTCATTTTCAAGCATTGCGATACCGTTTTTGTGCCCGTTTACTATTTGCTACATTGCTTTTTTATTTATTCAGTTTATAAAAATATATTTCTACCATCCATATTACACTTTTATCACCACCTCTTTGCCGAATTAGTGCACCTATACATTTTGCCATTGTATTGGGTGTGTTGGGGAGATACCTGTAGAGCATCTTTATAATCACCTAGTTACACTGTGACGTTTGATGTCTACTACACAACCTTCTTCTTGTAGACGTTGTTGGGCCTCCAAGTGCAGAGGTTTGTAGGACAGTAGCAAATTTCCCTCAAGTGGATGACCTAAGGTTTATCAATCCGTGGGAGGCATAGGATGAAGATGGTCTCTCTCAAGCAACCCTGCAACCAAATAACAAAGAGTCTCTTGTGTCCCCAACACACCCAATACAATGTTAAATTGTACAGGTGCACTAGTTCGGCAAAGAGATGGTGATACAAGTGCAATATGGATGGTAGATATAGGTTCTTGTAATCTGAAAATATAAAAATAGCAAGGTAACAAGTGATAAAAGTGAGCATAAACGGTATTGCAATGCTAGGAAACAAGGCCTAGGGTTCATACTTTCACTAGTGCAAGTTCTCTCAACAATAATAACATAATTGGATCATATAACTATCCCTCAACATGCAACAAAGGGTCACTCCAAAGACACTAATAGCGGAGAACAAACGAAGAGATTATGGTAGGGTACGAAACCACCTCAAAGCTATTCTTTCCAATCAATCCACTGGGCTATTCCTATAAGTGTCACAAACAGCCCTAGAGTTCGTACTAGAATAACACCTTAAGACACAAATCAACCAAAACCCTAATGTCACCTAAGATACTCCAATGTCACCTCAAGTATCCGTGGGTATGATTATACGATATGCATCACACAATCTCAGATTCATCTATTCAATCCAACACAAAGTACTTCAAAGAGTGCCCCAAAGTTTCTACCGGAGAATCAAGACGAAAACGTGTGCCAACCCCTATGCATAGGTTCATGGGCGGAACCCGCAAGTTGATCACCAAGACATACATCAAGTGAATCACGTGATATCCCATTGTCACCTCAGATACGCACGGCAAGACATACATCAAGTGTTCTCAAGTCATTAAAAACTCAATCCGATAAGATTACTTCAAAGGGAAAACTCAAACCATTACAAGAGAGTAGAGGGGGAGAAGCAACATAATATCCAACTATAATAGCAAAGCTCACGATACATCAAGATCGTGCCAAATCAAGAACACGAGAGAGAGAGAGAGAGAAAGAGAGAGATCAAACACATAGCTACTGGTACATACCCTCGGCCCCGAGGGTGAACTACTCCCTCCTCGTCATGGAGAGCGCCGGGATGATGAAGATGGCCACCGGTGAGGGTTCCCCCCTCCGGCAGGGTGTCGGAACAGGCTCCCGATTGGGTTTTGGTGGCTACAAAGGCTTGCGGCAGCGGAACTCCCGATCTATTCTGTTCCCCGATCGTTTTAGGGTATATGGGTATATATAGGAGGAAGAAGTACGTCAGGGGAGCCATGAGGGGCCCACGAGGGTGGAGGGCGCGCCCCTCCCTACATCGTGGCTCCCTCGTTGCTTTCTTGACATGGACTCCAAGTCTCCCGGTTTGCTTTCCTTCCAAAAATAACTTCTCCAGAAGGTTTCATTCCGTTTCGACTCCGTTTGATATTCCTTTTCTTCGAAACACTGAAACAAGGGAAAAAGCAAGAACTGGCAGTGGGCTCTGGGCCAATAGGTTAGTCCCAAAAGTGATATAAAAGTGTTTAATAAGGCCCATAAACATCCCAAACAGATTATATAATAGCATGGAACAATAAAAAATTATAGATACATTGGAGACGTATCAGCATCCCCCAGCTTAATTCCTGCTCGTCCTCGAGTAGGTAAATGATAAAAATAGAATTTTTTGATGTGGAATGCTACCTAGCATATTTACCAATGATATCTTCTTTATTGTGGCAAGAATATTCAGATCCATAAGATTCAAAACAAAAGTTTAATATTGACATAAAAACAATAATACTTCAAGCATACTAACAAAGCAATCATGTCTTCTCAAAATAACATGGCCAAAGAAAGTTATCCCTACAAAATCATTTAGTCTGGCTATGCTCTATCTTCATCACACAAAATATTTAAATCATGCACAACCCCGATGACAACCCAAGCAATTTTTTCATACTTTTGATGTTCTCAAACTTTTTCAATCTTCACGCAATACATGAGCGTGAGCCATGGACATAGCACTATAGGTGGAATAGAATGGTGGTTGTGGAGAAGACAAAAAGAAGAAGATAGTCTCACATCAACTAGGCGTATCAACAGGCTATGGAGATGCCCATTAATAGATATCAATGTGAGTGAGTAGGGATTGCCATGCAATGGATGCACTAGAGCTATAAGTGTATGAAAGCTCAACAAAAGAAACTAAGTGGGTGTGCATCCAACTCGCTTGCTCACGAAGACCTAGGGCATTTTGAGGAAGCCCGTCATTGGAATATACACGCAAGTTCTATAATGTAAAATTCCCACTAGTATATGAAAGTGACAACATAGGAGACTCTCTATCATAAAGATCATGGTGCTACTTCGAAGCACAAGTGTGGTAAAAGGATAGTAGCATTGCCCCTTCTCTCTTTTTCTCTCATTTATATATATTTTTATATTTTTTTATTTGGGCCTTTTCTTTTTTTTTATGGCCTCTTTTTTCTTTTCTTTTTTTTGTCCGGAGTCTCGTCCCGACTTGTGGGGGAATCATAGTCTCCATCATCCTTTCGTCACTGGGACAATGCTCTAATAATGATTATCATCACACTTTTATTTACTTACAACTCAAGAATGACAACTCAATACGTAGAACAAGATATGACTCTATATGAATGCCTCCGGCGGTGTACCGGGATGCGCAATGACTCATGAGTGACATGTATGGAAGAATTATGAACGGTGGCTTTGCCACAAATACGATGTCAACTACATGATCATGCAAAGCAATATGACAATGATGGAGCGTGTCATAATAAACGGAAGAGTGGAAAGTTGCATGACAATATATCTCGGAATGGCTATGGAAATGCCATAATAGGAAGGTATGATGGCTATTTTGAGGAAGGTATATGGTGGGTGTATGATACCGGCGAAAAGTGCGCGGTATTAGAGAGGCTAGCATTGGTGGAAGGGTGAAAGTGCGTATAATCCATGGACTCAACATTAGTCATAAAGAACTCACATACTTATTGCAAAAATCTATTAGTTATCGAAATAAAGTACTACGCGCATGCTCCTTAGGGGGTAGATTGGTAGGAAAATACCATCGCTCGTCCCCGACCGCCACTCATAAGGAAGGCAATCAATAAATAAATCATGCTCCGACTTCATCATATAACGGTTCACCATACGTGCATGCTACGGGAATCACAAACCTTAACACAAGTATCTCTCAAATTCACAACTACTCAAATAGCATGACTCTAATATTACCATCCTCATATCTCAAAACAATCATAAGGAATCAAACTTCACATAGTATTCAATGCACTTTATATGAAAGTTTTTATTATATCCCTCTTGGATGCCCATCATATTAGGACTAAATTCATAACCAAAGCAAATTACAATGCTATTTAAGACTCTCAAAATAATATAGGTGAAGCATGAGAGTTCATCTATTTCTTCAAAATAAATCCGCCGTCGTGCTCTAAAAGATATAAGTGAAGCAGTAGAGCAAACAACAAACTACTCCAAAAGATATGAGTGAAGATCAATGAGTAGTTGTATAATTATGTAACTATGTGAAGGCTCTCTAACATTTAAGAATTTCAGATCTTGGTATTTTATTCAAGCAGCAAGCAAAACAAAATAAAATGACATGACACTCCAAGCAAAACACATATCATGTGGTGAATAAAAATATACCTCCAAGTAAAGTTACCGATGAACGAAGACGAAAGAGGGGATGCCTTCCGGGGAATACCCAAGCTTAGGCTCTTGGTTATACTTGAATATTACCTTGGGGTGCCTTGGGAATCCCTAATCTTAGGCTCTTTCCACTCCTTATTCCATAGTCCATCGAATCTTTACCCAAAACTTGAAAACTTCACAACACAAAACTCAACAGAAAACTCGTAAGCTCCGTTAGTATAAGAAAATAAATCACCACTTAGGTACTGTTATGAACTCATTCTTTATTTATATTGGTGTTAAACATACTGTATTCCAACTTCTCTATGGTTTATAAACACTTTTACTAGCCATATATTCATCAAAATAGGTAAACAACACATAGAAAACAGAATCTGTCAAAAACAGAACAGTGTGTAGTAATCTGTATCAAACATATACTTATGGAACCCCAAAAATTCTAAAATAAATTGGTGGACCTGAGTACTTTGTCTAGTAATCATCTGCAAAAATAATCAACTAAATATCTCTCTCCAGTAAAAAGTTTTAGCTAATCTCATGAGCGTTAAAGTTTCTGTTTTTTACAGCATGATCATAATGACTTCACCCAAGTCTTCCCAAAGGTTCTACTTGGCACAAACACTAATTAAAACATAGAACCACATCTAAACAGAAGCTAGATGGATTATTTATTCCTAAATAGAACCAAAAATCAAGAAACTAAAATAAAATTGGGTTGCCTCCCAACAAGCGCTATCGTTTAACGCCCCTAGCTAGGCATGATGATTTCAATGATGCTCACATAAAAGATAGGAATTGAAACATAAAGAGAGCATCATGAAGAATATGACTAGCACATTTAAGTCTAACCCAGTTCCTATGCATAGGGATTTTGTGAGCAAAGAACTTATGGGAACAATAATCAACTAGCATAGGAAGGCAAAACAAGCATAACCTTAAAATTTTAAGCACATAGAGAGGAAACTTGATATTATTGCAATTCCTACAAGCATATATTCCTCCCTCATAATAATTTTCAGTAGCATCATGAATGAATTCAACAATATAACCAGCACCTAAAGCATTCTTTTCATGATCTATTTGCATAGAAAATTTACTACTCTCCACATAAGCAAGATTCTTCTCATTTGGAATAGTGGGAGTATCATAAGAGACTTGAATGCTATAAATTGTCTCCACATTAAAAGAGTAATGTTCAGAAAAATGGTAATCACAATCATGACTAGTTTTATAAATATAATCATCACTACTTTTTATAGCATAAGTTTTATCACAATAATCATCATAAGTAGCAACTTTGTTCTCATCATAATCGATTGAAACCTCTTCCAAGATAGTGGAATCATTACTAAATAAAGTCATGACCTCTCCAAATCCACTTTCATAAATATTATAAGATTCAACACCCTCCAAAATATTGGGATCATTACTTCCTAAAGTTGACACTCTTCCAAACCCACTTTCATCAATATAATCATCATAGGTAGAAGGCATGCTACCATCATTATAAATTTGCATATCAAAACTTGGGATACTAAAAATATCATCTTCATTAAACGTAGCATCCCCAAGCTTGGGAAAAACATTAATTTCAGCAAATATATTCTCAAACATGTCATCCTCATCAAACATAGCATCCCCAAGCTTGGGCCTTTTCATATCATAAGCATAATCACTCTCATCATTAATAGCATGGATAGCACCAATATAGTAAACATTATTATCATATTCTTCCAAGCAAGTGCCAAAAAGATTTTCAAGATCATAAGAAGTATCATTATCTTCCCAATCATAATCATCACAACAAGCAATAGGCATAACGTGATCATCATCAAGTGCATCATGTTCCACAATTATTTTTGATTCATTTTCATGAGGCACAACAATAATAGGAGCAACATTATTTGGGAGAGATATCTTTTTACCTTCTTCCTTTTTCTTTTCTTCTTCTTCACCACATCATGTGTGGGTTCAATCCTCTTTTTGGAGCTCCTTATTAATGACATTGGTTGAATAGAAGGCTCCTCCTCGTTACCTGATTCATCATAAGAAATAATAGGAGAGTATTGGGAAGTCTCTTCCCTTTCGTTAGAATTCCCTTCATCTTCTATTTGTTTTCTTTTCTTTATGTAATTGGCAATATAAGGATTTTCAATGCAATTCACCGCACAATACATATAAATCTTCTCTAGATCAAAATCAAGAAATCTATCAAGATTAAACTTTGGAATACCCTCAGTTATACGTTTCATTTCTTCATAACCCAAAATAAGACTAAGCTCTTTATGATGCTCAAGAGTAATCAAGTTATCACAATTTTTGGACACGACTTGATCATGAAACAAATAGCATTGGAGCTTTAAATGACCATGTTCATTGCAGAGTTCACAAGGGGCGCGATAAATATTGAATCTTTCAGCGCAATCATCTAGCCTCTCTTGCAACAATTTAGTTTCTAAGTACTTATGCCTCTTGCAATATCTATCTTCCCTATTTGGTGTGTACTTACAAACCCAATGCACTCCACAAAAATTGGCATGTTTATAGGAGACATTTTCATCATAACTAGTGCAATCATCATTAGTACTATGGATATTCAAAGAGTTCATACTAACAACATTGCAATCATGCTCATCATTAAAAGATTTAGTGCCAAACATTTTAATGCATTCTTCTTCTAACACTTTGGCACAGTTTTCCTTTCCATCATACTCACGAAAGATATTAAAAAGATGAAGCGTATGAGACAAACTCAATTCCACTTTTTAGTTTTCTTTTATAAATTAAACTAGTGATAAAACAAGGAACAAAAAGATTCGATTGCAAGATCTAAAGATATACCTTCAAACACTCACCTCCCCGGCAACGGCGCCAGAAAAGAGCTTAGTTGACGGGGTGTGAGTGCCGCTTACCTAGCCTCCCTGGCAACGGCGCCAGAAAAGAGCTTAGTTGACGGGGTGTGAGTGCCGCTTACCTAGCCTCCCCGGCAACAGCGCCAGAAAAGAGCTTGATGTCTACTACACAACCTTCTTCTTGTAGATGTTGTTGGGCCTCCAAGTGCAGAGGTTTGTAGGACAGTAGCAAATTTCCCTCAAGTGGATGACCTAAGATTTATCAATCCGTGGCAGGCGTAAGATGAAGATGGTCTCTCTCAAGCAACCCTGCAACCAAATAACAAAGAGTCTCTTGTGTCCCCAACACACCCAATACAATGGTAAATTGTATAGGTGCACTAGTTCGGCGAAGAGATGGTGATACAAGTGCAATATGGATGGTAGATATAGGTTTTTGTAATCTGAAAATATAAAAACAGCAAGGTAGCAAGTGATAAAAGTGAGCATAAACGGTATTGCAATGCTAGGAAACAAGGCCTAGGGTTCATACTTCCACTAGTGCAAGTTCTCTCAACAATAATAACATAATTGGATCATATAACTATCCCTCAACATGCAACAAAGAGTCACTCCAAAGACACTAATAGCGGAGAAAAAACGAAGAGATTATGGTAGGGTATGAAACCACCTCAAAGCTATTCTTTCCAATCAATCCATTGGGCTATTCCTATAAGTGTCACAAACAGCCCTAGAGTTCATACTAGAATAACACCTTAAGACACAAATCAACCAAAACCCTAATGTCACCTAGATACTCCAATGTCACCTCAAGTATCCGTGGGTATGATTATACGATATGCATCACACAATCTCAGATTCATCTATTCAATCCAACACAAAGTACTTCAAAGAGTGCCCCAAAGATTCTACCGGAGAATCAAGACGAAAACGTGTGCCAAACCCTATGCATAGGTTCATGGGCGGAACCCGCAAGTTGATCACCAAGACATACATCAAGTGAATCACGTGATATCCCATTGTCACCTCAGATACGCACGGCGAGACATACATCAGGTGTTCTCAAGTCATTAAAGACTCAATCCGATAAGATTACTTCAAAGGGAAAACTCAATCCGTTACAAGAGAGTAGAGGGGGAGAAGCAACATAAGATCCAACTATAATAGCAAAGCTCGCGATACATCAAGATCGAGCCAAATCAAGAACACGAGAGAGAGAGAGAGAGAGATCAAACACATAGCTACTGGTACATACCCTCAGCCCCGAGGGTGAACTACTCCCTCCTCGTCATGGAGAGCGCCGGATGATGAAGATGGCCACCGGTGAGGGTTCCCCCTCCGGCAGGGTGCCGGAACAGGGTCCCGATTAGGGTTTTGGTGGCTACAGAGGCTTGTGGCGGCGGAACTCCCGATCTATTCTGTTCCCCGATCGTTTTAGGGTATATGGGTATATATAGGAGGAAGAAATACGTCAGGGGAACCACGACGGGCCCACGAGGGTGGAGGGCGCGCCCTAGGGGGGTGGGCATGCCCCCTACCTCGTGGCTCCCTCGTTGCTTTCTTGACGTGGACTCCAAGTCTCCCGGGTTGCTTTCCTTTCAAAAATAATTTCTCCAGAATGTTTCATTCCGTTTCGACTCCGTTTGATATTCCTTTTCTTTGAAACACTGAAACAAGGGGGAAAACAGGAACTGGCACTGGGCTGTGGGTCAATAGGTTAGTACCAAAAGTGATATAAAAGTGTTTAATAAGGCCCATAAACATCCAAAACAGATAATATAATAGCATGGAACAATCAAAAATTATAGATACATTGGAGACGTATCAACGTTTATAGCACACAAGGCATTCCTCTGGTAACCGGGAGTTGCATAATCTCATAGTCAAAGGAATATGTATATGACATGAAGAAAGCTATAGCAATAAAATTGAACGATCATTATGCTAAGCTAACAGGTGGGTCTTGTCCATCACATCATTCTCCTACTGATATGATACCGTTCATCAAATGACAACACGTGTCTATGGTTAGGAAACTTAACCATCTTTAAATTAACGAGCTAGTCTAGTAGAGGCTTACAAGGGACATGATGTTTTGTCTATGTATCCATAGATGTATCAAGTTTCTGGTTAATACAATTCTAGCATGAATAATAAATATAAAATAACAACTTTATTATTGCCTCTAGGGCATATTTCCTTCAACAAGATCACCTCCATCTCTTCCTACTTTTCAATCTATAAACTATCACCTCGGATCTTTTGTCGAGATTACTTTCTGATGTTGGTTAACGCTGGTGGTTATTTCTTAGAGGTTTAATTGGTTAAAAAATTGTATGTTTAGATTATTGATCATATCATTACCCCCAATGGTTATGATCTATATGATGTCTTGTGACTTGTGAGTAGTATGTTACACTCTTGAGGACATGGGATAAACCTTGTTAACAGTAATCGTGTGAAGTTGAATAGAGTTCAATGTTTTGATATTATGTTGTGGTTGTGATTTATATGGTGGTGATGTGCAAACGTCGACTGTGTATCACTACACTATTAAGGGCCTAAAAGAGAGCATTGTGGGATTAGTCCGTGTATGACGGGTGGTTGGAGTAACATAAATTAACAAACCCTAAGTTTATGAACTATTACATAAGGATTTGTTGGATCCCTAAAGCTTAATGCTATGGTTAGATCCTATCATAATTACTCTTCTTATATTTATGGATGCTCGCATAGAGGGTATACCCACAAGTAAGTATGTTGTTCACATTAATATAGGTTCCACCATGATACGTCTTCAACGTATCTATAAATTTTTATTGTTTCTTGCTATTATATTACCAATCTTGCATGCTTTATATGCTTCATGACGTTATTTTATATCATTTTTTGGGACTAACTTATTAACTCGACACCTAGTACCATTTCCTCTTTTTTTCCTTTCTATTTTCGGCTTTTCATAAAACCAATACCAAATGAAGTCCAAACACGATGAAACTTTACGATGATTTTTTCTGGACCAAAAGGGACCCTAGAAGGTTCAGGAGGAGGCCAGAAGATCTACGACAGAGTGACAAACTCACCCAGCGCGCCCCAGGGGAGTGCCCCCTGAGCTCGTGACTCCCACGCAGCTCCGTTTAACCTAATTCCACCTCTATAAATTCCCAAATATTCCCAAACCAACACAGGGCCACCCGAAACACTTTTTCCACCGCCGCAAGTCTCCGTTCTTTCGTGTTCCCATCTGGAGGCCTTTGTCGGTACTCTGTCGGAGGGGGGATCGATCACAGAGGGCTTCTACATCATCCTTGCTGCCCTTCTGATGATGCGTGAGTAGTTCACCACAGACCTACAGGTCCATAGCTAGTAGCTAGATGGCTTCTTCCCTATCTTTGATCTTCAATACCATGTTCTCCTCAGTCTTCTTGGAGTTCTATCTGATGTAATCCTTTTTTGCGGTGTGTTTGTTGGGATCCGATGAATTTTGAGTTTATGATCAAATTATTCATTGAAAGTAAGTGAGTCTTTTCTGAACTTTATTATGCATGATTGTTATAGCTTTGTATTTCTCTCTAATCTATCCATTTGGTTTGGCCAACTAGAATGATTTATCTTCAGTGGGAGAGGTGCTTTGTGATGGGTTCAATCTTGCAGTGTCCTAACCTCGTGACAGAAGGGGTAGCGAGGTACGTATTTGTATTGTTGCCATTAAGGATAAAATGATGGGGTTTATTCATATTGATTGGCTTTACTTTGTCTACATCATGTCATCTTGCTTAAAGTGTTACTTTGTTTGTCATGAACTTAATACCATAGATGCATGTTGGATAGCGATCGATTGGTGGAGTAATAGTAGTAGATGTAGAATCATTTTGGTCTACTTGTCACGGGTGTGATGCCTATATACATGACCATTGCCATGAATAACATTATAACTATGCGCTTTTCTATCAATTTCCCAACAGCAATTTGTCTACCCATCGTATGTTATTGTTTCGAGAGAGAAGCCTCTAGTGAAAATTATGGCCCCCGGGTCTACTTAATCATATTACTAAAATCAAAAATACCTTGCTGCAACTTATTTACTTTTCTTTTCTTTTGCAATTTATCTATCTACCAATATCAGATTTAATATTTTCAAGTAACGAGTTCAAGGGGATTGACAACCCTCTTGTCACGTTGGGTGCAAGTATTTGCTCTTTTGTGTGCATGTATTGTTCACTAGGATTCGCGTGGTTCTCCTATTGGTTGGATAACCTTAGTTCTCACTGAGGGAAATACTTTTCAGCTACTATATTGCTTCACCCTTCCTCTTCGCGGAAAATCCCAACGTAGCTCACAAGTAGCACACCACACAACAATTCTTAAGGTAATGAAAGTTAACTCAATGGAACTAGATGTGTCCCCGAGAGCGATTCGATCCCTATAATTAATACAACCGACTTTTTTAGCACAATTAAGGATTGGGTCACTTGTTGCTGAAGGAAATATGCCCTAGAGGCAATAATAAAGTTATTATTTATTTCCTTATATATCATGATAAATGTTTATTATTCATGCTAGAATTGTATTAACCGGAAACATAATACATGTGTGGATACATAGACAAACAGAGTGTCACTAGTACACCTCTACTTGACTAGCTTGTTAATCAAAGATGGTTAAGTTTCCTAACCGTAGACAAAGGAGTTGTCATTTGATTAACAAGGTCACATCATTAGTTGAATGATCTGATTGACATGACCCATTCCATTAGCTTAGCACCCGATCGTTTAGTATGTTGCTATTGCTTTCTCCATGACATATACATGTTCCTTTGACTATGAGATTATGCAACTCCCGTTTACCGTAGGAACACTTTGTGTGCTACCAAACGTCACAACGTAACTGGGTGATTATAAAGGAGCTCTACAGGTGTCTCCGAAAGTATTTGTTGGGTTGGCGTATTTCGAGATTAGGATTTGTCACTCCGAATGTCGGAGAGGTATCTCAGGGCCTTCTCGGTAATGCACATCACATAAGCCTTGCAAGCATTGCAACCAATAAGATAGCTGCAAGATGATGTATTACGGAACGAGTAAAGAGACTTGCCGGTAACAAGATTGAACTAGGTATTGGATACCGACGATCGAATCTCGGGCAAGTAACATACCGATGACAAAGGGAACAACGTATGTTGTTATGCGGTCTGACCGATAAAGATCTTCGTAGAATGTGTAGGAGCCAATATGGGCATCCAGGTCCCGCTATTGGTTATTGACCAGAGATTTGTCTCAGTCATGTCTACACTGTTCTCGAACCGTAGGGTCCGCACGCTTAAGGTTACGATGACAGTTATTATGAGTTTATGCATTTTGATGTACCGAAGTTAGTTCGGAGTCCCGGACGAGATCACGGACATGACGAGGAGTCTCGGAATGGTCGAGACGTAAAGATTGATATATTGGACGACTATATTCGAACATCGGAATGGTTCCGAGTGGTTTCGGATAAAACCGGAGTGCCGGAGGGGTTACCGGAACCCCCCGGGGAAGTAATGGGCCTTATTGGGCCTGAGGGGAGAGAGAGGGCTGCGCCCAGGAGGTGGCGCCCCCCCCCCATGGGGAGTCCGAATTGGACAAGGAGGGGGACGCGGCCCCCCTTTCCCTCTTCCTCTCCCTCTCTTTCCTTCCCCCCTCTCTTCCTAGTTGGACTAGGAAAGGGGAGTCCTACTCCCACTAGGAGGAGGACTCCCCCTCCCTTTGGCGCGCCCCATAGGGTCGGCCGGCCTCCCCCCCCCCCTTTCTCCTTTATATACGGGGGCAGGGGGGCACCCTAGAACACACAAGTTGATCTTCGTGATCGTTCCTCAGCCGTGTGCGGTGCCCCCCTCCACCATATTCCACCTCGGTCATATTGTCGTGGTGCTTAGGCGAAGCCCTGCGTCGGTAGTTCATCAAGATCGTCAGCACGCCGTCGTGCTGACGAAACTCTTCCCCGAGAGCTTTGCTGGATCGGAGCCCGGAGAACGTCATCGAGCTGTACGTGTGTCAAGAACTCGGAGGCGCCGGAGTAACGGCGCTTGGATCGGTCGGATCGGGAGGAGGACGTACGACTACTTCCTCTACGTTGTGTCAACGCTTCCGCTTCGGTCTACGAGGGTACGTAGACAACACTCTCCCCTCTCATTGCTATGCATCACCATGATCTTGCGTGTGCGTAGGAAAATTTTTGAAATTACTACGTTACCCAACAGTGGCATCCGAGCCTAGGTTTTTATGGTTTGATGTTATGCACGAGTAGAACACAAGTGAGTTGCGGACGATATAAGTCATACTGCCTACCAGCATGTCATACTTTGGTTCGGCGGTATTGTTGGATGAAGCGGCCCGGACCGACATTACGCGTACGCTTACGCGAGACTGGTTCTACCGCCATGCTTTGCACACAGGTGGCTGGTGGGTGTCAGTTTCTCCAACTTTAGTTGAACCGAGTATGGCTACGCCCGGTCCTTGAGAAGGTTAAAACGGAGTCTATTTGACAAACTATCGTTGTGGTTTTGATGCGTAGGTGAGATTGGTTCTTGCTTAAGCCCGTAGCAGCCACGTAAAATTTGCAACAAACAAAGTAGAGGACGTCTAACTTGTTTTTGCAGGGCATGTTGTGATGTGATATGGTCAAGACATGATGCTAAATTTTATTGTATGAGATGATCATGTTTTGTAACCGAGTTATCGGCAACCGGCAGGAGCCGTATGGTTGTCGCTTTATTGTATGCAATGCAATCGCCCTGTAATGCTTTACTTTATCACTAAGCGGTAGCGATAGTCGTAGAAGCATAAGATTGGCGAGACGACAACGATGCTACGATGGAGATCAAGGTGTCGCGCCGGTGACGATGGTGATCATAATGGTGCTGCGGAGATGGAGATCACAAGCATAAGATGATGATGGCCATATCATATCACTTATATTGATTGCATGTGATGTTTATCTTTTTATGCATCTTATCTTGCTTTGATTGACGGTAGCATTATAAGATGATCTCTCACTAAATTATCATAGTAATAGTGTTCTCCCTGAGTATGCACCGTTGCGAAAGTTCTTCGTGCTGAGACACCACGTGATGATCGGGTGTGATAGGCTCTACGTTCAAATACAACGGGTGCAAAACAGTTGCACACGCGGAATACTCAGGTTTAACTTGACGAGCCTAGCATATAACAGATATGGCCTCGGAACACAGAGACCGAAAGGTCGAGCGTGAATCATATAGTAGATATGATCAACATAGTGATGTTCACCATTGAAACTACTCCATCTCACGTGATGATCGGACATGGTTTAGTTGATTTGGATCATGTGATCACTTAGAGGATTAGAGATATGTCTATCTAAGTGGGAGTTCTTAAGTAATATGATTAATTGAACTTAAATTTATCATGAACTTAGTCCCTGATAGTATCTTGCTTGTTTATGTTGATTGTAGATAGATGGCTCGTGCTGTTGTTCCGTTGAATTTTAATGCGTTCCTTGAGAAAGCAAAGTTGAAAGATGATGGTAGCAATTACACGGACTGGGTCCGTAACTTGAGGATTATCCTCATTGCTGCACAGAAGAGTTACGTCCTGGAAGCACCGCTGGGTGCCAGGCCTACTGCTGGAGCAGCGCCAGATGTTATGAACGTCTGGCAAAGCAAAGCTGATGACTACTCGATAGTTCAGTGTGCCATGCTTTACGGCTTAGAACCGGGACTTCAACGACGTTTTGAACATCATGGAGCATATGAGATGTTCCAGGAGTTGAAGTTAATATTCCAACAGAATGCCCGGATTGAGAGATATGAAGTCTCCAATAAGTTCTATAGCTGCAAGATGGAGGAGAATGGTTCTGTCAGTGAGCATATACTCAGAATGTCTGGGTATTATAATCACTTGAATCAACTGGGAGTCAATCTTCTGGATGATAGTGTCATTGACAGAATTCTCCAATCACTGCCACCAAGCTACAAAGGCTTCGTGATGAACTATAATATGCAAGGGATAGATAAGACAATGCCCGAGCTCTTCGCAATGCTAAAAGCTGCGGAGGTAGAAATCAAGAAGGAGCATCAAGTGTTGATGGTCAATAAGACCACTAGTTTCAAGAAAAAGGGCAAAGGGAAGAAGAAGGGGAACTTCAAGAAGAACAGCAAACAAGTTGCTGCTCAAGAGAAGAAACCCAAGTCTGGACCTAAGCCCGAAACTGAGTGCTTCTACTGCAAGCAGACTGGTCACTGGAAGCGGAACTGCCCCAAGTATTTGGCGGATAAGAAGGATGGCAAAGTGAACAAAGGTATATGTGATATACATGTTATTGATGTGTACCTTACTAATGCTCGCAGTAGCACCTGGGTATTTGATACTGGTTCTGTTGCTAATATTTGCAACTCGAAACAGGGACTACGGATTAAGCGAAGATTGGTTAAGGACGAGGTGACGATGCGCGTGGGAAACGGTTCCAAAGTCGATGTGATCGCAGTCGGCACGCTACCTCTACATCTACCTTCGGGATTAGTATTAGACCTGAATAATTGTTATTTGGTGCCAGCGTTGAGCATGAACATTATATCTGGATCTTGTTTGATGCGAGACGGTTATTCATTTAAATCAGAGAATAATGGTTGTTCTATTTATATGAGTAATATCTTTTATGGTCATGCACCCTTGAAGAGTGGTCTATTTTTGATGAATCTCGATAGTAGTGATACACATATTCATAGTGTTGAAGCCAAAAGATGCAGAGTTGATAATGATAGTGCAACTTATTTATGGCACTGCCGTTTAGGTCATATCGGTGTAAAACGCATGAAGAAACTCCATACTGATGGACTTTTGGAGCCACTTGATTATGAATCACTTGGCACTTGCGAATCGTGCCTCATGGGCAAGATGACCAAAACACCGTTCTCCGGTACTATGGAGAGAGCAACAGATTTATTGGAGATCATACATACAGATGTATGTCGTCCGATGAATGTTGAGGCTCGTGGCGGATATCGTTATTTTCTCACCTTCACAGATGATTTAAGCAGATATGGTTATGTCTACTTAATGAAACACAAGTCTGAAACATTTGAAAAGTTCAAAGAATTTCAGAGTGAAGTTGAAAATCATCATAACAAGAAAGTTAAGTTTCTACGATCTGATCGTGGAGGAGAATATTTGAGTTACGAGTTTGGTCTACATTTGAAACAATGCGGAATAGTTTCGCAACTCACGCCGCCCGGAACACCACAACGCAATGGTGTGTCCGAACGTCGTAATCGTACTTTACTAGATATGGTGCGATCTATGATGTCTCTTACAGATTTACCGCTATCGTTTTGGGGTTATGCTTTAGAGACGGCCGCATTCACGTTAAATAGGACACCGTCGAAATCCGTTGAGACGACGCCTTATGAACTATGGTTTAGCAAGAAATCGAAGTTGTCGTTTCTTAAAGTTTGGGGCAGCGATGCTTATGTGAAAAAACTTCAACCTGATAAGCTCGAACCCAAATCGGAAAAATGTATCTTCATAGGATATCCAAAAGAAACTGTTGGATACACCTTCTATCACAGATCCGAAGGCAATACTTTTGTTGCTAAATTCGGAGTCTTTCTAGAAAAGGAGTTTCTCTCGAAAGAAGTGAGTGGGAGGAAAGTAGAACTTGATGAGGTAACTGTACCTGCTCCCTTATTGGAAAGTAGTACATCGCAGAAATCTGTTTCTGTAGCACCTACACCAATTAGTGAGGAAGTTGATGATATTGATCATGAAACTTCATATCAAGTTACTACAGAACCTCGTAGATCAACCAGAGTAAGATCCGCACCAGAGTGGTACGGCAATCCCGTTCTGGAAGTCATGCTACTAGATCATGACGAACCTACGAACTATGAAGAAGCGATGGTGAGCCCAGATTCCGCAAAATGGCTAGAAGCCATGAAATCTGAGATGGGATCCATGTATGACAACAAAGTGTGGACTTTGGTTGACTTGCCCGAGGGTCGGCAAGCAATAGAGAATAAGTGGATCTTTAAGAAGAAGACTGACGCTGACGGTAATTTTACTGTCTACAAAGCTCGACTTGTCGCGAAAGGTTTTCGACAAGTTCAAGGGATTGTATACGATGAGACCTTCTCACCCGTAGCGATGCTTAAGTCTGTCCGAATCATGTTAGCAATTGCCGCATTTTATGATTATGAAATTTGGCAAATGGATGTAAAGACTGCATTCCTGAATGGATTTCTGGAAGAAGAGTTGTATATGATGCAACCAGAAGGTTTTATCGATCCAAAGGGAGCTAACAAAGTGTGCAAGCTCCAGCGATCCATTTATGGACTGGTGCAAGCATCTCGGAGTTGGAATAAATGCTTTGACAGTATGATCAAAGCATTTGGGTTTATACAGACTTTTGGAGAAGCCTGTATTTACAAGAAAGTGAGTGGGAGCTCTGTAGCATTTCTGATATTATATGTAGATGACATATTACTGATTGGAAATGATATAGAATTTCTGGATAGCATAAAGGGATACTTGAATAAGAGTTTTTCAATGAAAGACCTCGGTGAAGCTGCTTACATATTGGGCATTAAGATCTATAGAGATAGATCAAGACGCTTAATTGGACTTTCACAAAGCACATACCTTGACAAAGTTTTGAAGAAGTTCAAAATGGATCAAGCAAAGAAAGGGTTCTTGCCTGTGTTACAAGGTGTGAAGTTGAGTAAGACTCAGTGCCCGACCACTGCAGAAGATAGAGAGAAGATGAAAGATGTTCCCTATGCTTCAGCCATAGGCTCTATCATGTATGCAATGCTGTGTACCAGACCTGATGTGTGCCTTGCTATAAGTTTAGCAGGGAGGTACCAAAGTAATCCAGGAGTGGATCACTGGACAGCGGTCAAGAATATCCTGAAGTACCTGAAAAGGACTAAGGAAATGTTTCTCGTATATGGAGGTGACAAAGAGCTCGTCGTAAACGGTTACGTTGATGCAAGCTTTGACACTGATCCGGACGATTCTAAATCGCAAAACGGATACGTATTTACATTGAACGGTGGAGCTGTCAGTTGGTGCAGTTCTAAACAAAGCTTCGTGGCAGGATCTACATGTGAAGCGGAGTACATAGCTGCTTCGGAAGCAGCAAATGAAGGAGTCTGGATGAAGGAGTTCATATCCGATCTAGGTGTCATACCTAGTGCATCGGGTCCAATGAAAATCTTTTGTGACAATACTGGTGCAATTATCTTGGCAAAGGAATCCAGAATTCACAAGAGAACCAAGCACATCAAGAGACGCTTCAATTCCATCCGGGATTTGGTCCAGGTGGGAGACATAGAGATTTGCAAGATACATACGGATCTGAATGTAGCAGACCCGTTGACTAAGCCTCTTCCACGAGCAAAACATGATCAGGACCAAGACTCCATGGGTGTTAGAATCATTACTGTGTAATCTAGATTATTGACTCTAGTGCAAGTGGGAGACTGAAGGAAATATGCCCTAGAGGCAATAATAAAGTTATTATTTATTTCCTTATATATCATGATAAATGTTTATTATTCATGCTAGAATTGTATTAACCGGAAACATAATACATGTGTGGATACATAGACAAACAGAGTGTCACTAGTACACCTCTACTTGACTAGCTTGTTAATCAAAGATGGTTAAGTTTCCTAACCATAGACAAAGGAGTTGTCATTTGATTAACAAGGTCACATCATTAGTTGAATGATCTGATTGACATGACCCATTCCATTAGTTTAGCACCCGATCGTTTAGTATGTTGCTATTGCTTTCTCCATGACATATACATGTTCCTTTGACTATGAGATTATGCAACTCCCGTTTACCGTAGGAACACTTTGTGTGCTACCAAACGTCACAACGTAACTGGGTGATTATAAAGGAGCTCTACAGGTGTCTCCGAAAGTATTTGTTGGGTTGGCGTATTTCGAGATTAGGATTTGTCACTCCGAATGTCGGAGAGGTATCTCAGGGCCTTCTCGGTAATGCACATCACATAAGCCTTGCAAGCATTGCAACCAATAAGATAGCTGCAAGATGATGTATTACGGAACGAGTAAAGAGACTTGCCGGTAACAAGATTGAACTAGGTATTGGATACCGACGATCGAATCTCGGGCAAGTAACATACCGATGACAAAGGGAACAACGTATGTTGTTATGCGGTCTGACCGATAAAGATCTTCGTAGAATGTGTAGGAGCCAATATGGGCATCCAGGTCCCGCTATTGGTTATTGACCAGAGATTTGTCTCAGTCATGTCTACACTGTTCTCGAACCGTAGGGTCCGCACGCTTAAGGTTACGATGACAGTTATTATGAGTTTATGCATTTTGATGTACCGAAGTTAGTTCGGAGTCCCGGACGAGATCACGGACATGACGAGGAGTCTCGGAATGGTCGAGACGTAAAGATTGATATATTGGACGACTATATTCGAACATCGGAATGGTTCCGAGTGGTTTCGGATAAAACCGGAGTGCCGGAGGGGTTACCGGAACCCCCCGGGGAAGTAATGGGCCTTATTGGGCCTGAGGGGAGAGAGAGGGCTGCGGCCAGGAGGTGGCGCCCCCCCCCATGGGGAGTCCGAATTGGACAAGGAGGGGGCGCGGCCCCCCTTTCCCTCTCCCTCTCCCTCTCTTTCCTTCCCCCCTCTCTTCCTAGTTGGACTAGGAAAGGGGAGTCCTACTCCCACTAGGAGGAGGACTCCCCCCTCCCTTTGGCGTGCCCCATAGGGTCGGCCGGCCTCCCCCCCTTGCTCCTTTATATACGGGGGCAGGGGGGCACCCTAGAACACACAAGTTGATCTTCGTGATCGTTCCTCAGCCGTGTGCGGTGCCCCCCTCCACCATATTCCACCTCGGTCATATTGTCGCGGTGCTTAGGCGAAGCCCTGCGTTGGTAGTTCATCAAGATCGTCACCACGCCGTCGTGCTGACGAAACTCTTCCCCGAGAGCTTTGCTGGATCGGAGCCCGGAGAACGTCATCGAGCTGTACGTGTGTCAAGAACTCGGAGGCGCCGGAGTAACGGCGCTTGGATCGGTCGGATCGGGAGGAGGACGTACGACTACTTCCTCTACGTTGTGTCAACGCTTCCGCTTCGGTCTACGAGGGTACGTAGACAACACTCTCCCCTCTCGTTGCTATGCATCACCATGATCTTGCGTGTGCGTAGGAAATTTTTTAAAATTACTACGTTACCCAACAGTTGCACCATTGCACTTTTGTTACAGATTACGTTATTGCAATTATTCTTGTGATTAAAGTAGTCATCAAACAATGTTTGCACCTTTAATAATGATTCCTTACTAGTTTTCATCAACCGAATATTTCCGCTCCTCATTGGGTTCAACATTCTTACTTATCGAAGAGGGCTACAATAGATCCCCACATTGGTGGGTTATCAATGGCAGGTGGATCTGGTGTGACGGGCTCTAGACCTAGCGTGGTACGGGGGCTGGTGACTGGCGGTGGCGCGGTGGCCACCAACGGGCTGTGGCTAGTCCTAGCAGCAAAGTTGCAGGCCGGCGCAGCGGTAGCGGCGACGACTACCGGCGTCTCCATCCTCTCTGACGACGAGGGGCGGCTCTCCTCCCCGCAGCAGGCCCCAAGTCGACGGCTTCCTCGCTCCCCTCCAGATGGCACTGCTCTGGTGGTTTGCTAAGGTTATAGACTAGGCCGGAGAGAAATCCTTGCAAAGCGGCAACTGTTGTAGACAATGCTAATGCTAGTGGGTGTCGTCTCCTCCTTGGACGAGTCATTTTGCCCATGTCCATGCCCTGCTCGGGTACTAGTCAAAGCAGCAACACCCACGAGGATTGTCCCTTCCTTGGAGGTGTTGCATCGGTGCTCAAGTAGACTATCAAAGTTGATATCGGAGGTGGTGACCTCGTCCAACTCTTCGGCGGGGTTTTGGGCAATTTGTCATTCGGAAATGATTATTGTTGTGGGTATGGGCTCTTGAGGCGCAATGTACGCCATCATCAGTACCTCTTGGATGGCGTTTTCTTCAATTCGTTCCTGCTGTTCACTTGCCGATTCCTTTAGTAAAGTTAAAATTATTTAGCGTATTCTCTCAATTTCAATCGAGCGCTGCTGCGGGGGAGGGCGCGTTGACCCATCATCTTAAGTTGAATTCGGGGTGGTGCTGTCTTCGTGTCCATTGTTGGTTGCAACACAGTCCTTGATCTCCGACTCTCCGAGTGTTGCCTTCTCGCCATTTGTGGCTTGAGGTTCAACTACGCAAGCTGGTTTCTTCGTTGTAGTCGTGGTATCGGTACCGTGTGTTGTTCGCCGAAAGGCGTCGTATCAGCTGCTTGATGCCTACTGGTGCACCTTTTCGTGGTGTATACTTGAAAGAAAACAAAGAAATGGAGAGGTGAACATTCACTCGGAAGGTGTCTTCTCTGAGTACTCCAAACGAACACGCGTGTCCATAATAAGAAGAGAGAAACGCGAACGAGCAGGAAACGAAACACATTTGACACGAGCCCTTCAATTTCGACCGGGGCGGACAAACACGCAAACAAAACAGAAAAGAAAAGGATAGAAACAGCACACGACAGCAGGAGTGAAGCGGCGACCGAGAGGGGTCCAAAACCCTCTTGATCGGCTTCCGCATCGGATTCCCAGCAGCATACGCTCTCTCTCCCTTTTGGAGAGGACGGCTGCTCCGCACCCAGATCACTCACCTCCTCATCCAAAACTACTCACACCACACCACACTAGCTTACGACTAGGCGATCATCACACCACTTAAGCTGCAACAAAACACAATCTACGTACGTCCAATTCCAACAGAACGCCATGCGGGCCTGCTGCCTTCGCTCCATCCCGGGCCGATAAAACGTGGCCCGGCCCATCCGCCATTGAGATCGGACATCAGAGCGAGGCCTCGAAGTTGAGGCGGGAGGAGTAGGTGCCCTTGGGCGCCCAGTTCCTGGGGATGACGTCCCGGGCCGTGAGCGTCTTGGGGGCGGACAGCGTCGTCAGCCTCACGGAGAAGGGGCCGGCCGTGGGGCCCCCGTAGAGGCACCACGTGGCGCCCCACACGTGCTTCATGTCCAGCCATTTCGCCGAGTTCGCCTGCATCCACACACGCACGCACGCACCACGTGAGCAAAGCACACACATCATAAGCACTAACATAATGAACACTGATAAGTCCGACAGCTACACAGAGCAAAACGAGCACTAGCAGAGACTGAATCTAGCTTTACAGCGCAACATCGTCGCAAACACTGGGCCTGGGCTCCAGAATCTTTGGATGCCGAGAGTCCACGAGGCCGCCGCGCAAAGCCGACGCAGGGTCAAGGGCGTGCCGCGGTGCGCAGGATGGGGTGTCAGGCTAAAACAACCACGAGATGAAAGCATTTAGCAGGCGCAAGAGCCAGTGACAGAGCCGCATGCCCGGCCTCTTTGGACTTTAGTCCTACTACTTGATGTTATACACGATAGCAAGAAACAACGATGAACCAAGAAATCAACCAACGGGGACACGAAATTTTAACGTGGAAAACCCTTACGGGAAAAACCACGGGCGCCAGCCAGCAAGACTTCACTATATCGCGGGTGAGGTTACAAACGCCGGGGGATTTCCTCAATGCAACATATCCCTTACGGCGGCTTACAAGAGGTATTTATAATAGGTGAACCCTAGTCCAAGCCTCCCGGCGACGGGCCTCGCTTCGCTCGGGCCGAAGTTGCCTTTATCTTTATTTCTTCTAGGAATTTGGATCACCACAAAAATAACACTTGACAGCGAGCGAGACCGAGGTACAGCGGCAGCATCATTGGGCAAGCGCAGGGCAGTGGAGTTCCGGGGACATGGTTCACGTTTCATCTTTCGGGGTGCTGCCGGCTACATTGGATACTTTACATTTGTCCAACAAAAAAAGAGCATCGGATACTTTGTATGCTCCAAACGGGAATCATATGGCCAAAGACAATCATGTAGGGTACCTACACTCAAGGATTTGACTATAGTGTGTGACATTGTGCGGTCGACAATGCAAGAAAGTAGCGGCATGCTTTCTTGGCTGATTTCCAGTGTCGTATGTCGGCAGTTCATTTGGCATGTTTATAAAGCTTAGTTTCGGGCAAACAATACAATAGTACTTATTTGCGAAGCTTAGATATCTGCTACATTTGGTTTCACTTGCTGTAATACTGCTCTGTTACCAGTCTGTGTGAAAAGTTTCGTTCTAGAAGACTAGAACCTCAGGTAGTGTACAAAGGACATGGGCCTAAATGCCTAGCCAACGACAGTACTACAAATGCTAGCTAGCCAGCAGAGGCACGAGGGCAAAAGCAGGCAACAGTGCAATATGTCTCCGACCACATCAAAGTGGGAGGACGAACTCACATGCACGCATTTTCTCAAAGGAAAGAATATGCGCCGGGTCCTCTTGCACATTTGCACCCACACAAAGCGTTTGTCCAATGCAACCCACCCAGCTTGTTCCCACCACCAAAGGCAATGGAGGGCTCAAAAGATAGCTCGATTTACCCCCCACTCGCTTTGTCAATGCTTCAAAAAAAGGCGATGCACCAAAGTAAAATATGCTTGACAAGAAGAGGATGGGTACCTGCTTGAGCTGCATGGAGCCGATGTCGCCCTCGCCGTCCTCGAACTCGACGAGCAGCGAGAGCCAGAAGCTCGTCGACCCCTCGTTCACATGGAACGCGATGTTCTTCCCGCCGTACTTGCACGCCGTCCTGATGCGCACACACACACGCTGCCCCGGTCAGTTTCTTCTCAAAGAAAGGAAAAGAAACACCAAATCTCACGGATGTGCACACATGCAGTGCAGCAGTACTAGATTACATAGACGGAGACGACAGCTTTTCCATGGTCAGATAGGTTAATGAACGGAGCTGCAAGAATTGACCAAGAATCTTGACAAGCGGTTAGATGCCACGGGACAGGTATCCATCTGCGCCTCAGCCCGAGTTGCATCACGCAGAGGCATGAGTAACTCGGCACTCAGCAGCAGCAGATAGATCCAAGTCAAGACAGCTGTGAGCTGCCAGCCCGTTAAAGTTAAGGCCCTGGACTCACAATTTAATTCCCACTGCGTTTCAAGATACGACGGCCAAAATCACAGATCCACAGTAGCAGTTAGCTGCAGTGTTTCGACAACGGTCCACTGACTGACCCATCTAACCATTTTTTAGTCTGCTAATAGCTTCAGGGAGTGAGAGGTTTTGTCCTTGAGCTACTTGTCCACTGTGGCATGCGCCCAAGCTGATTAGTTTAACCAGTTGCTACTACTAACAGTCTGAGAATGCACTAAAAAAGACTTGAAGAAGTGTACTACGTGTTGCTCGCTCACCTTCGGTAGATCACCTTGAGCTGCCCACGGTCGCGCAGGTGCGCCCCGGCGCCGGCGACGGCCATCCTGCCGAAGGCGGCGCCGCTGAGGTCGAAGTGCGTGTTGCCGCCGCCGCAGGGCCCGCCGCCGGGGCACTCGTCGGTGACGATGACGGTGACGGCGCGGCGCGAGCAGATGCCGTGGTCGAGGCACCGGACCTTGTAGCAGGCGCCGCACCCCTCGCCGCCCTTGAACAGCACCGGGCTCACCGACCCCACCCGCGCCTTCATCGGCACCACGTCTACCAGCGTCCCGTACCCGCACGCTCCCCCTGAAAGAAGAAAAGAACGTCCATCGCCGTTAGAACCGAATCCACCGAGCTCAGTCCTGCAGAACGGACATGCTAATCTACTGCGATACAGTTACTGCAGTGCTCTGACTTAGTATAAATGCAGCTAACAGTAGAAGCACGATGGATCACTGGATTACGGACGCAGCATCAAAGTTACCAGGGGCGTCGGTGGAGCGCGTGAACGGAGGCGCAGAGAGCATTTATCGCCAAGATTTTAGCCATATGGTACTGCCCCAGCAGAGCAAAGAAGTTGATCCTCAAAAAAAAGCAGAGCAAAGAAGTTATTGGGAAGCCTGGCACGGTCGTCTTCGCTGGTCGCCGCCCCGAAAGCCCGGCGGCACGAATCGTAAAGCGGCGGAGCTCCTCTGCGCTTGACACGTGTGGGAGGGGTCCGGTGGGGGCCCACGGAAATTCCCTGCCGGATCTCACGGGATATGCAGACGTCGCGCCAGAAATGCCGCAACGGGAAGAGCTAATCGGTCCTTCTATTTTTACCAAAACAATACTCCTTCTATGTCAACAGAGGGTAAAAAACCTAGGCCTTCTGATGCCAGGGTAAAAAAAGAGCTCTGTTGCGAATAGGACGGCTCAGATAGCAATATTTTTTCCCCCGCAAAAAAAAAAAGATAGCAATATTTTTTGTACAGCAGATATGTGTACCGGGCGTACTGTATTTTGGGAGTAACAATCCTAGTCATGAAGCCGGTAAATAAAGAAAAAGAAGGCAGATGAGCTCTGCTTGACCCAGGTACTGATGCCGCAACCCGCCACTGCCCAGGCACTAATCTTAACCCGCTAGTCGCTAGAACAAGAGTAACAGACGCCGGAGCAATCAAGGGGCTGTAACAATGCGGAGCTAGCTTATCTCTACGACGGTCAGTGGAGGCGAGTTGAGAGCTTTTACCGGTGCTGCCGTCGCCCTCGGCGTCGCCGTACCACGTCGCGGTGGCCGGCCGCCACTCCACGTCGACCGCCGCCTTGCCCTTGCCCTTGCCCTTCGCCGCTGACTTCCCGCCGTCGAACAAGAACGCTGCGGAGACGGCGGGGGACGCGAGCAGCAGAATGCAGAGCGCGAAGGGGCCGGCGGCGGCGCGCGAGGAAGCCATTGGGGGCAACGGGTTCCTTTCCCCCTCCTTTCCTCTGCGGTACTAGAGGCGGGCTCTGCGGCTGCTTGGACGGGAGTGTTGGTAGCCTCCTCACTCCTTTTGGGGCCTCTCCCTCCCTTTTATGGCTTCGAGAAATCCCGAGCCCCGACGGTCAGAGAGGCTTCCTTGCCGGGCTGGCTGCTCTGTGCAAATGGCAACGCGGGACGGGCAGGGGAGTGGGCACTTGGGCGTGGAGCACCAGGGTGGTGGCCTGGTTTATAGGCGCGAGGGAGACGGAGATGTGTGTCACTCACTGTTGAGCACTACTGCTGCTCAGTGAGTCGTGCTACTGTTCAGGCCACCACTCTACGTCTGGGTGCCCAGCATGAGCACGGTGACCAGTGTGTTGATGGGGCGTGGGAGCCTTCATTGCCTGTCATGGCGGCCATGACTTTTGCAACGAGAGAGAATATGTGTGTGGGATCTGAAAAGGAGAGAATTTATATTTGTTCATGGCTAATGAGCTTCTTTGAGAGGGGGGAAAATGAGGCATGGACACGCTTTTCACCCTACCCTTTTGTCGCCCTCCGCATGGCATTGGCATGGCCATCGCACCGAGTGCGGGTGCGGATCCAGCTTTGGCGGGCGAGGAGAGATCACGGAAGCGGCGTTGCGCGGACGGCAGACCGTTGGACGTGATCGTCCCGCCGTGCGGTCGGTTGGTGAGTTGGCTTGGCCGTTGCCGTTTTGCGCCGGCAGGAAGCAGAGAGCGCACGAGCAGAAACACTGTTTCAACTCGTTCGCTGGTGTCAGACACGATTCGTTTGAGGTGCCGATGGAGCCACCGTACAGCCCGGCCAGTTAACGCATATCGCATTCCCGTTTCCCGTTTCAGTTTCCTTCTTCTTCCTCGCTTCATTCATTCACAGTCACACTCACAGCGTCCGCAAATCAGTCGAAGAATAACACATCAGGTTCTCATTTTCGTTCCGTTCGACGCTCCAGAACGAGCAGGGCCAGGCACGTCCTCGAACTTTTTTTGTGCTTAGGCGCGTAGTGCTGCTGTATGATTACAGTGGTGCTACACCACGCCTGCGGATTGTAGCACCGGCCTACATGATTCGACGGCACGACGAGCTAGGTTCTGCTGAAGAACATGCGTGCATTCCGCCAGCCCTCCCGGAGCCTTTCCGTGTGAGCTTGTCAAAACCGATCGACCTTCACGTGAAACGAATGTACTACGCACTTGTGTGAACACGTGAAATATCTCTCCGGGCCGCCCGCGCCTCCAGGCTCCGGCATCAGGGAAAAAAATTATATAAGACCAGGTCTTACGGAATAGCAAGTGAGGCCCACCCTGATGAATGACACGTGACATTTACAAATCATAAAGCATCTAATCTCTCCCCCCTAATTTCAAGTGGGGGGTGGGGTAGATGTTTTGTGATTTGTAAATGTCACGTGTCATCTATCAGGGTGGGTCTTACAGACCTGGTCTCATATAATTCTTTTCCAAGCATCACTACCACCTAGGTTTTGGTCGTTCCGGATTACAACGAAAATCACGGGGGCACGCAGGTGACACACCTGTATCGCCGTTCATCTACGACGTGATTCAAAAAGTCATTTCGGTAGAAACTACCTGGAACACAGATGAAATTTCTGAAGCCTGTCAATACAACACAATATACATGTTCATCTTGTACAAATACTTTGTCCAAGCGTTCTTCTTCTACGATCCCTTCTCCTTGCTCCGTTGCGGTCATGTTCATTTCCTTTTTGTTTCTTCGACCGGTTCTTCTTTTTAATTGTGTTCTATCCATTGTTATTGTTCATCTTTTTCTTTCTCGTTGCACCTGTTTCACTGTCACCTTTGACTAGTCTTGCCTTCTGCTTGATCAATGTCGTTCCTTTTGACCATTTCATCATTTTTTTCTCAATTCGTTTTACGTCCATCCACTTATCTTACTCTTCATGTTCTCAATTCATCACTCTCTCATGTTATGTCCCTCGTACATTGTCAAATCCAAATTAATGCCATCCCTTTTCTCATGTCAAACTGTCATAGAGTTTTCAATGCATCACTCTATGTCACGTCCTTATTCGCTACCACACATTATGCCATCTTCAACGTGTTCCCTTTTCCATTCATTTTTTCCTTACAAATCGCATTATGCTTTCATTCTTTGAAATTCAATGATTCTTCTGATTTCATTCTTATTGTGTATCTTGTTTTTTGAATTTATGTTCTATGAAACTTGTGTTTAGGGCATCCCCGATGCGGACCCTCAAAACGCCTGCATTCGTCCGGACCGAGCTGTTCGAATGCAATTTACCATCCAACGCGGCAGTGGCGGAGCTACGCTCAAAAGCATGGGCGGGCCAGTCTGAAGAGAGGCCTAATTTTCTAATAATTTTGACCCAAATTTACCATTAGGCCCAGTTTGTTGCAGCAAAACTGGGCAGGCCATGGCCCATTTTGCTTCAACGTAGCTCCGCCAGTGCAACGCGGTACATCATATGTTCGTGGACCAGTCCGATTGTTTGAATTCTTGCAAACCAGATGCAAACTAGGGGGGCTTTGCTGGAGTCCAGACCGCCCTCACGTAGGACTCCGACACCCCCGACCCACTCAAATCCCCCTTCCAGTTCACTTTTCTTCCATCCAACCCTGTTCCCCTTTGCTTTGTATCTGCAACCTCCTCGTCTGCCACTGCCACTGTACCTCTTCGGCCGCCGCACAGGCATTCTCGGACGTCTGCAATCCCCACCCACGTGCCTTCCCGCATGGACTATGTCGCCGTCCACCGAGGATCCGTCCAAAACTAGGTACCCTCCGCCCCCTGCCGATGCCGGCCATCATGGACACCACGCCCAACAGGTGTTCGCTCAACTGTCATAAAGTTTTCTTATGAACTTCTCATTGTTTTCTAGAGTAAGCATGATGGCGGGTACTCGGTGATGAAGGATGAGTTGTTGTGTGACACGTGGAAGGTCATATGTGCAGCCTTTGTACGCATGATGCAAGGTGGAACGCTATTTTGGCAAAATGTGCATGCTTCGTTTCTTGGGGAAAAGCACTTCGCACCCTACGACGCACACATGATTCGTGATCGCAATTTGAAGTGGCTAGCCCATCAGTGGTATACCATCTTCAACACCGTCATAAAGTTTTGCAATCCAATTGCACGAGTGGAGACAATGTGGCCATTGGGCTTGTCAACCATGGAGATCGTAAATTTTGCTTCTTGTTGCTCAATATGTTGGTTAATTTCACTGATTCGCTCAATTCTTCCAACTTGATAATCATCATGTTGTATAGCCCTGACGCGCTGTCGTGTTGTACTATAGGACTGGGGGCGGGTAATTTACATTCATATGCTCTTGGATGAAGCTCAAGGGCAACAGTGTGTGGGATGACTTGTGTCGATTCTGACTAACTCGAGTATCGTTGAATTTGGAATTGATTAATTCGAAGAACTTGTTGAACATCTGATTATTATTTTTGTAATATTTATATTTGAACTATTTTTGTACTAGAAATATTTGCAGGTTATTTTTGAATGAATTTTGATATTTCTATTATTATTTTGAGAGTCACGGATAAAAGGAAAAAAGTAAGGACAAACGTTTGGTTGGATGGCCGACTCCCGTATCAATGCTCGTGGACTAGTGCGGTCCAGTCCACGTATAAATATTGTGTCCGTTTTAGGGATAGAGTTGGAGATACCCTTACTTTATTTTCCAACTTACTCGTATACTGTGGTTGAATGGTTAGGAGACAGTGGTATCCCCAACCCATCAAAATTCAGTCTTAGACTTGACACTGGTGCCTGCATTTTTCAGGATTTATTTCAGGCCTTCTGGGGATGTGTGTTCAGTGGGAGAATACGTTCCCGCCGACTACGAAGGCATTTGTTACAACTTCATCAATCTCAAGATGATGTGCCGGCTCAGTCTCTCGAAGATGCTCATATGGATAGGGTGTGCATGCATGCATTTATAGGAATGAGTGTATATGCATATATATATATGAGTGTCCACGCATGTACTATGTTAAAAATATATACTTACATTGCAAGTTTTGCTCTTTCAAACTTACCACACATACCTTCTCGGCAGTGCCGGATCCAGGATTGAAGCAAGTCCTGGGCCAAAAAAAAAAATTCGTCATGAGAGGAAAACTTAACGGCAACAGGCTATAGCTGCCTCCAAAGAATACATCAAATATGGCTCAATTGCACCAAAATAAAATATCTCTTCATCTCTTATTTCTACAAAATAAAATGCAATTGATATTTTTTTTTGCGAAAAGGCCCCTGGATTATATTGAAGTTTCACCTGTATACAAAGCACCTCAGAAGTAAACGAAATTACAACCAGGTCCTTTGACCAACAAACGACGAACACCCCCGCCGACACGAGACGCAGACGCGCCGCTGCCACCGCCGCCGCTCCACCTGAGCCGGCAATACCTTGAATCTTGCGGTGATTCATGCAGACGGGAAGTCCCCGATCTAAGGCCGATGAAGACCAACGCAGCAACAGAGGATCCATCGCTGGCAAAGCTTCAAAACGATCCAGAAACCACGAGCAGCTCCTGTACACGCAGCCACCGCTCCGAACGACGACCGCCGGAACGCCGCTACAGCTCCTCCACGAACTCCACAGGAAGGCCAGAGCATACCTCACTGAGACGGAGATGGAGCGGGAGGACAAAAAGCTCAAAAGAAAGGTCACCGCCTCCGCCGCCGTGACCTTATCCCGAGCACGCCAACTCGCCGAATCAGCAGATCCGCGAGACCACGCCGCCGTACGCTTGCCGGATCCACCACAAGGGCCTCGCCGAGCAGGAGACAGAGCGCCAGCACCTTTATTCCGCCGCGACACCTCGTCTCCCACATCGAAGGCGCCGCCATGAAGACAGACCCTACTATCTACACGCCGGAGCCGCAGGAACGGGGTTCCCCCACTCTCCCACCGCCGAAGCGGCGGCTGGAGAGGAGAGGAACACCCGGCCTGGCCGGCGGCGGATCGAGGGAAAGCGGACTCCTCCCTTTTCGCCTCTCTGCACATTAAGCAGCAATATCAACATTCATATTCAGATACAATTGCTAGCACATTAGCACTGTCCTATCTTTCCATTACCAATTCTGCAGCCGGCAGACCAGTTCGGCAGTTCCTGCCGTGAGGCCAGCTTGGGCAGACGGCGTGGCGGACCAGGGGACGCCGGAGCAGAGCTGGCTTCCAGAGCGAGCAGAGCCGGCGAGCGGGCGAGCGGGCGCCGGGCGGAGCAGGCGAGCCGCGGAGGGGCCTGGGAGGCTGGGACGGCCGGGGAGCGCCGGGGCGGAGGGAAGTCACCGGCAGGCGGCGGGCGGCGGCGGCTGCGCACTGGAACTCGCGAGCAGTTCCTGCCCGCGTGCGTGTGCCTCGCTGGCTTGCTAGGTCTTGGTGCGAGAGCGATGGTGGAGGCTGGCTTGGGCCCTGGCTGCGTGTTGGGCTACGCCCCGGGCCCATTCAAAAATATAGGTAGGTTACAACTAAAAAAAATAGCCACGCCCCGGGCCTGGGCCCTGGGGGCCTGGGGCCCAGATCCGCCCCTGCTTCTCGGTTAGTTTTGATGTTTAATACTTATTATTAATTTCCTTATTTTCTGTCTGCATCATGCATGTCGTTGGTTGGAGTCACACCATATTTATTTTTAAAGTGCCAGGTCCACTTGACCCGCAACCGCATCAATTTTTTCCTCCCGGTCTTTTCCGCCCACGGTGTTCTTTCTCAGTGCCACACTCTAAATGTGGTCTTTTATCACTTCAACTGGATGTTGGTGCCTCCGGTCACCGCAAGTCCACTGCACCAAGGATTGATACCCATGATACCTGTTGCATGTCGTCTTTTTATTGTTGCCCATGGTTGTCCTAGGCGAGAAACTCATAATGAAGACTAATGCAACTGATGAAATGGAGGTAAATTTCCGTGCATCTCTAATGTATTACAACTTACAACATTAGGGGCTTAAGCAACCATGAGAACGTTTTAAAGAACAACGCCTTATGTCTCATCCTTCTAAAGTACATTTTCTCTTCTCAGTACTTGCATTGTTGTAGGACCTTGATCTCTAATACTAACAATATATTAAAGAAAACAAAATTACAATAGCATAGAGAACCAAAAACTTATTAAAAGAAACATATTCTGATCTTGCATGAATATTACTCAAAACCGATACTTGTTTCAAAATGCTCGCAAAATGTGATTACCCGAACAGATGAAATACGATATATATTTAATAAATATTTAAAACTCCCCTTTCCCTTAAAACCAAACACTAGCTGAAGGCATCTCCACATGCGAAATGGAATAGAGCCGCGAGACATTTATTATGTATGAAACCACCTTTCTCGTCAAGATATTGTGGTCAGAAACACACATGTATGACATGGGAAAAAACACACCCTAAAATCAATCAGTGGTTCCCCACAGTTTCTAGAGAGAAGTACATGCCCCTTTGTGCTGCAACCATGCTAGTGCTGCCGACACATGACAGTGCTATCACTTTTTTACGAAAAATACATAATATTATGTAGCATTGCAACAAGATGTATTTACCATGGCATAAATTTCAGGTCTATACACACAATGAGATATGAAAATAAGAAACCCCTTATAAATAGTTGCTCAAGAAGCAAAGCTACTATTTCATATATAATTTATCGCTTTTGTTCCTCTTCTCATTTATTGTGTTTGGAACTAAAATTGTGTGGCAATGCTAGATAATTTCAAAACATACCTACACATATTTTAAAAATAGTTTCCTTGGTTCTTTGCTGGTGCTATTAGTTTTTTTGCGTGTGATGCGTTGGTCTCTATCTCAGTTTTCTTTTTGAGAAAAAGATGCTGGTTTCAGGTGTCACCAGACCTACCTAAAGTACATAGCCAGACCCAGTATAACTTTCGTGCACCAATCCAGCCCAGCCACGACGTCCTTTAAAACTCTAGTTCGCGCCACGGGCTTTGCGGTCGCCGCCCTCCGTGGACCCGCTGGGCCATCTGCGCCAACGCGCTTCTCCCTCTGGAATAGCGCACCTTCAACCCCCCCCTACACGCCCCTCAACATATTTATTTCTACGGTGCCAAGTCCACTTGACCCACAGTCACATCAATTTCTTCTTCCCTGGTCTTTTCCGCCCACGGTGTTCCTTCTCAGTGCCATACTCTAGATCCGGTCTCTTGTCACTTCAACCGGACGTTGGTGCCTCTAGTCGTCGCAAGTCCACTACCCCAACGATCGACACCCATGATACCTATTGCATGTCTTCGTCCTTAATTGCTTCCCACGGTTGTCCTAGGCAAGAGAACTCCTGTGGAGTCTAATGCAGTAGACGAAATGAAGGTGTTTTTTCATGCATCCTCTTAATCTCATTCAAATGAGGGCCGAATGCTTCTTTTCTCCTAAATCGAGCATTTGTATTCATAGCGCACAATCTGTTACAACATTAGAGGCCCGAGGAGCCATGAGAACGTTTTAAAGAACAACGCCTTACGCCTCGTCATTCCAGAATATGTTTTCTCTTTCAATACTTGCATTGGTGTAGAACCTTGATCTCTAATACCAATAACATATTGAAGAAAATTGCAATGACATAGAGAACAAACTACTTATTAAAATAAAAAATATCTTCTGATTTTGCATGAATATTACTCAAAAACGATACTTGTTTAAAAATGCTCGGCGAAATGTGATTACCTGAACATATGAAATAAGATAAATATATAATAAATTATTGAAAACTCTCTTTTCCCCTAAAACAAAACACCACTAGCTAAAGGCATCACTCACAATAGCCATATCCGAAAGGGGATAGAGTCGTGAGGCATGTATTATGTAAGACATTGCCTTCTTCATCAAGATATGTGGTCAGGAACACACTCGTTTGACACTGGGGAAAAACACACCCTAAAATCAATCTACTTTCACGTTGTAATCCATCTAACATATATCCAACCAGCCCATCTTCCCGCGTCGCCCCCCGCTCGGGCGACTCGGGTGGCTCCCCAACCCTAGCCGCCGCCGGGGCCTAGCCCATCTTCCTCCCCTCCTCCCGCCGCGCCGGAGGATGCCGCCGGCTTGCGCCCGGAGGCTGACGATGGTGGCGGGGGCTCTTCCCCCCTCCCGTGTCTCAGGGGTGGCGGGGCTCCAACATGCGTGGAGGTGCGGCCGATCTAGAAGCGACGGCATTGGCTTCGACAACGGCGGCGGGCGGCCCTGCCTCGGGCCACGGGCGGCTGTGGCGGCGGCTGGCCTGGATCGGGCGGCGGCGCGATGCAGTCTTCGGCGACATGTCATCTGGCTTTAGATCGGCGGCAGCGTCGAGGGCCTGGTGGACTGCTTGGCGGCACCAATGACAGATCTGTTCTGGACGGTGTAGCCAGTGGTGGTGGTCATCTTCTTCATCGGCGGTGGCCGGCCAGAAGCTTGGTGATCGGATCTCGAGATCCATCATCTAGTCCCGGCTGCGAGTTGGGGAGACATGGTTGCCGATGAAAACTGAGCCGACGGCAGGCGATGGCGGCGTTCTACGCCGTTACCTTGATGAAGGCATCGTCGTGTAACTACTGTCAACCCACTCGTGTTGCTCCGGGGGAAGCCCTAGGATCTGGTGTTCCAGATCGGATGATGGCGGCACTGCGGTGTCGTTTCTCTCTTGGGAGCATTGTTTCTGGAGCAGCGCTGGAAGTCAGAGGCAGGAGGTGGAGCGGCTTCGTCTTGCACGGAGCTTCGATGGAGATGTCAAGTCATGCTTGACCGACAGGTGCTACGCTTTGTCATGCCTGGTGGGCAGGTGCTACGCACGACAGATCCTCCAAGAACTTCAAGCTGTGTCGGCTGGTGGTACTTGGCAGCATGGCGCTGAGGTGTATTAATGGCAAGCGCGACGTGTTCAGATGTTTGCGCGCAGGGAGGAGGTGCCTGTTGGTGAACCTAGCAGAATTTTAAATTTTTTTACGCATCACCAAGATCAATCTATGGAGTAATCTAGCAACGAGGGGAAGGAGAGTGCATCTACATACCCTTGTAGATCGCTAAGCGGAAGCGTTCAAGAGAACGGGGTTGATGGAGTCGTACTCGTCGTGATCCAAATCACCGATGACCAAGCGTCGAACGGACGGCACCTCCGCGTTCAACACACGTACGGAGCGAGGACGTCTCCCGCGCCTTGATCCAGCAAGGAGGAGGGAGAGGTTGAGGAAGAGAGCTCCAACAGCAGCACAACGGCGTGGTGGTGGTGGAGCAGCAGTACTCCGGCAGGGCTTCGCCAAGCTCTTAACGGAGGAGGAGAGGTGTTGGGGAGGGGAGGGTGTAACGCCCTCGATGCGGCTATATCTCCCACGTGTCGAAGCACGACTTAGAGGCATAACCGCATTGAAAGCAATGTCGCAAGTGAGGTAATCTTCACACAACCCATGTAATACATAAGGGAAAGAGATACATAGTTGGCTTACAATCGCCACTTCACACAATACATGAGTAAAGCATTACATCATACAGATACAATCAAGGTCCGACTACGGAACCAAAATAAAAGAAGACTACCCCAAATGCTACACAGATCCCCGATCGTCCCGCCTGGGCTCCACTACCGATCAACTGAAACGAATCAATACAATGAACAAGATCTTCATCGAGCTCCTCCTTGAGCTCGGGTGCGTCACCTGCACGGTTTCATCGGCACCTGCAAACTGGTTTTGGAAGTATCTGTGAGTCACGGGGACTCAGCAATCTCACACCCGCGAGATCAAGACTATTTAAGCTTAAAGGTAGGACAGGGTAGTGAGGTGGAGCTGCAGCAAGCGACTAGCATATCTGGTGTCTAACTTACGCAAATGAGAGCGAGAAGAGAAGGCAAAAGCACGGTCGAACAACTATGATCAAGAAGTGATCCTGAAACTACTTACGTCAAGCATAACTCCAACACCGTGTTCACTTCCCGGACTCCGCCGAGAAGAGACCATCACGGTTACACACGCGGTTGATGTATTTTAATTAAGATCAACTTCGGGTTTTCTACAACCGGACATTAACAAATTCCCATCTGCCACATAACCGCGGGCACGGCTTTTGAAAGTTCAAACCCTGCAGGGGTGTCCCAACTTAGCCCATGATAAGCTCTCGCGATCAACGAAGGATATTCCTTCTCCCCGGGAAGGCCCGATCAGTCTTGGAATCTCGGCTATAAGACATTTCGACAGTAATAAAACAAGTCCAGCAAAGCCGCCCGATTGTGCCGACAAATCCTGATAGGAGGTGCACATATCTCGGTCTCAGGGCACATCCGGATGAACACTCCGTACAGCTAAAACCAAGGCTCGAGTTGCCCCGAGGTGGCGCTGCAAAGGGCTCTAGTTCGGATCAGCACTTAGAGAAGCACTGGCCCGGGGGGGCTGAATAAAGATGACCCTCGGGCTGGCCGACCCAAGGGAAAGGGGTAGGTGGTAGGCAAATGGTAAAACCAATGTTGGGCCTTGCTGGAAAAGTCTTATTCAAAGCGAACTGTCAAGGGGGTCCCATAAATCACCCGACCGCGTTAGGGACGCAAAATCCGGGAACATAACACCGATATGATGGAAACTAGGGCGGCAAGAGTGGAACAAAACACCAGGCATAAGGCCGAGCCTTCCACCCTTTATCAAGTATATATATGCGTTAATTAAATAAGAGATATTGTGATATCCCAACAAGTAAACATGTTCCAATCAAGGAACAACATCTCCATGTTCCAACAAGGAACAAACTTCATCTTCACCTGCAACTAACAACGCTATAAGAAGGGCTGAGCGAAGCGGTAACATAGCCAATCAACGGTTTGCTAGGACAAGGTGGGTTAGAGGCTTGGTTTAACAATAAGGGAGGCATGATAAGCAAGTGGTAGGTATCGCAGCATAGGCATAGCAAAAGAGCGAGCAACTAGCAAGCAAAGATAGAAGTGATTTCGAGGGTATGGTCATCTTGCCTGAGATCCCGCAAGGAAGAAGAACGAGTCCATGAAGAAGACAAGCGGAAGTAATCGAACAAATCCTCACAACTCCGGAACGAAACTGAAGCTAACGAGAGAAACAACCCGGAAAGAAGCAAGCAACATAGTAAACAACCATCACATAAACATGGCATGATATGCGAGATGTGGTATGCAATGCATATGCGTGCTCCGGAAGGAAAAAGATGAACAAGGCATAATCTTGGCAAACCAATTATGCCACTGGAAAGGTGAGGTGATTTCGGTTGAAATCGATATAAAGATCACCGGAATCGGATGCACGGTATGCAAATGACAAGCAAAACAAGAATGACAAGATTCTGCCATTAACAGCATGATGCCACTTAGCATGCAACAAGAAATTACACTACTGCACACAAACATATCAGCAAAGCATATGGCAGTGATCTACTCAAGATGCTCGACAAAAGATGAACACTGAGCTACGGCTAAATCACACCACAACAGGTTCAAACAAGCATGGCAAAAGTGCAAAAGATAACAGGTTCACAGACTTAGTGAAAATACTATCATGCCAGAAATTAACATCAGGATGACATGTTTAGAGCAAGGAAACAACCTCCTACAGGAACAGGACATGGCAAAATATAGCATGGCATGATTCTACTCAAAGCATAGAACAAAAATCCCTTACTGACTATGAGCCAAAAAGGACCAGAAAATATAATTGCACCCATGTCAATTAAGCAAGTTTCGTTACAGATTTCAGACTTAGCAGAAAACTGGACATGTCAAAAACAGATAGCAAGTAGGCATGTTTACGAGCTCGATGCACTCACTACAGAGCATTACATGCTAAACTAAGCATACACCCACCAAGAAGACATGGCATAGAAGCTAATCATGGCAAGAACAACATCATAGCATTCAAGGATCAACTACAACAAGCTTGGCAAAATCGAATAACATGTAAACAATCTGCCAGTAACATTTTATAGCAAAAGTAGAGCTCGATTGACTCAAGCTATGGAACTCCATAATTACAAAAAAAGGCATGTATGGATAGAGCAAATCCATATTCTCTAAACATCCTTACTGATCATGCTCAAAAGAGGCATAGATCTCTCTGAAACAATATGAACACATGGCATAAAAATAACAGCAGGGAATGACTTAGTGAAATTACTAAGTCTCTGAAATCAGCAACATTATGTACCCTAGTTTGCATGCTTGTGCTAGTCACCACATAGATCACAAAAATACATGGCATAAACCTCTGGAAAGATGGCATGACATATTACAAAAAACATGTAGGACTCAACTTCATAGGGTGCACACATCAATCATGGCAAAAATGACAAAAGTGCATGTTCTGAAACAGATCTGAAACTAACAGCACATAGCCCTATTCCAACAGCATTTCGGGCATCAACATGAGCTCAAATGAAAATGATGCAATGAGATGAAATGATGTACTCATCGAGGCGAACAATTTGACATATTACACGCACGAATTGGAGTAGTATGCAGCAAGTTATGGCATGATGAACATGGCAACATAATGCAAAAATCCTGGGGACTTGGGGAAAATCGGGGTCAACCTCAGATTTGCACGGATTTCGATGCAGCACGGATCTCGCCGTAGGACTCGCCGGAGTTGCGGGAGGAGGTGGCCGGAGCTGCGGGGAACGACGGAGGAGGCCGGAGGAGGCGCGGGGTCGGACGGAGGAGTGGCGCAAGGGCGGCGCCGACGGGCGGCGAACGGCGGCGGGGCGCGCGAGGTTCGGCCGGCGGTGGCGAGGGGCGGCGGAGCCGCAGCGGCGACCAGGCGCGGCGGGCGGCGCAAGCGCGGAGCAGCGGCGCGCGGGCGGCGAGCGCGGGGTGGAGGCGGCGGCCAGCGGCGGAGGAGCGGCGTGGGGTTCCGGCGAGGAGGCGCGCCGGGGCGGCGGACGGCGGAGCGGGGCGCCGGCGAAGGCGGTGGCCGGCGGCGCAAGGTGCGGGGCGGAGCGGGCCACGGCGGGCGAGCGGCGGCGGCGCGCGGGCTCGCGCGGGCCCGATCCGGGTCCCGCGGGCCGCGCGGTGGAGGGAGGAGAGAGAGGGTGAGGTGGCGGCGCGCGGTTGGTGGAGAGCTTCAGAGGGGTGACGTGGAACGACGTGATTCGTCGGAGTGAGGTGGCCGGCAGACATGTCCGGCGGCGGAGTGGACATGTCCGGCGCGCGAGGAAGAGGAAGGCTAGGGTTTCAACCGCAAATCTCGGGGGAGACACATATTTATAGGTAGGAGGAGCTAGGAAGCTCCAAATGAGGTGCGGTTTTTGCCCACACGATCGTGATCCGATGACCGAGAGGATGGAGATGACTTAGATGGGTTTTGGGCCACTTTGAAGGGGTGTTGGGCTGCAACAAGAGAGGCCTTATCAGTTACCCGGTTAACCGTTGGTGTATCAAACGGACTCCAAATGACAGGAAACTTGACAGGCGGTCTACCGGTGCTATACCAAGGCCGCTTGGCAAACCTCGGTCCATTTCAAAGGGGGCGCCGGGGAACATAGGAGCGCCGGATTGCAAAACGGACAACGGGGAAAAAGCTCGGATTCATGCAACGAACACGTATGCAAAATGAGATGCACACGATGACATGATATGAAATGCAGATGATGACATGGCCAAGTGCAGCACGCAAGCACATGACATGGCAACGACGGCGAATAACTGGCGGACACCTGGCGCATCGAATCCGGGGCGTTACAGAGGGGCTGCGCCTTGGATGTCGTCCTGCAGCCCTTCCCTCGCACCTCTATTTATAGGGAGAAGGGGGAAGGGGGCCGGCCCCTCTAGATGGGATCTAGAGGGGGGGGCGGCGGCCAAGGGGAGGGGGCTTGCCCCCCAAGCCAAGGGGGCACCCCCCTTTAGGGTTCCCCCAACCCTAGGCGCATGGGCCCTAGGGGGGTGTGGCGCCCCAGCCCACTTGGGCTGGTTCCCTTCCTCCTACGGCCCATAAGGCCCTCCGGGAGAGGTGGCCCCTCCCGGTGGACCCCCAGAACCCCTCCGGTGGCCCCGGTACAATACCGATATGCCCCCGGACCTTTCTGGTGACCGTATGACAACTTCCCATATATAAATCTTTACCTCCGGACTATTCCGGAACTCCTCGTGACGTCCAGGATCTCATCCGGGACTCCGAACAACACTCGGTAATCACATACAAGTCTTCCTAATAACCCTAGCGTCATCGGACCTTAAGTGTGTAGACCCTACGGGTTCGGGAACCATGCAGACATGACCGAGACAACTCTCCGGCCAATAACCAACAGCGGGATCTGGATACCCATGTTGGTTCCCACATGTTCCACGATGATCTCATCGGATGAACCACGATGTCGAGGATTCAATCAATCCCCTATACAATTCCCTTTGTCTAGCGGTATTGCACTTGCCCGAGATTCGATCGTCGGTATCTCGATACCTTGTTCAATCTCGTTATCGGCAAGTCTCTTTACTCGTTCCGCAACACATCATCCCGTGATCAACTTCTTGGTCACATTGCGCATATGATGATGTCCTACCGAGTGGGCCTAGAGATACCTCTCCGTTACACGGAGTGACAAATCCCAGTCTCGATTCGTGCCAGCCCAACAGACACTTTCGGAGATACCCGTAGTGCACCTTTATAGCCACCCAGTTACGTTGTGACGTTTGGTACACCCAAAGCACTCCTACAATATCCGGGAGTTGCACAATCTCATGGTCTAAGGAAATGATACTTGACATTAGAAAAGCTTTAGCATACGAACTACACGATCTTGTGCTAGGCTTAGGATTGGGTCTTGTCCATCACACCATTCTCCTAATGATGTGATCCCGTTATCAATGACATCCAATGTCCATGGTTAAGAAACCGTAACCATCTATTGATCAACGAGCTAGTCAACTAGAGGCTTACTAGGGACATGGTGTTGTCTATGTATCCACACATGTATCTGAGTTTCCCATCAATACAATTCTAGCATGGATAATAAACGATTATCATGATCAAGGAAATATAATAATAACTAATTTATTATTGCCTCTAGGGCATATTTCCAACAGTCTCCCACTTGCACTAGAGTCAATAATCCAGTTCACATCGCTATGTGATTAACACTCAAGGTCACATCCCCATGTGACTAACACCCAAGAGTTCTGGGTTTGCTCATGTTATGCTTGTGACATATTTTATAGTCAACGGGTCTGAACCTTTCAGATCCGTGTGTGCTTTAAAAATCTCTATGTCATCTTGTAGATGCAGCTACCACGCTCTATTTGGATCTATTCCAAATAACTTTTCTACTATACGAATCCGGTTTACTACTCAGAATCATCCAGATTAGTGTCAAAGAATGCATCGGCGTAACCCTTTACGACGAACTCTTTTACCACCTCCATAATCGAGAAAATTTCTTAGTCCACTAGTTACTAAGGATAACCTTGACCATTGTCCTGTGATCCATTCCTGGATCACACTTGTACCCCTTGACTGACTCATGGCTTGGCACACTTCAGGTGCGGTACACAACATAGCATACTTTAGAGCCTACGTCTAAAGCATAGGGGACGACCTTCGTCCTTTCTCTCTATTCTGCCGTGGTCAGTTCTTGAGTCTTACTCAACACTCATACCTTATAACACAGCCAAGAACTCCTTCTTTGCCGATCTATTTTGAACTCCTTCAAAATCTTGTCATGGTATGTGTTCGTTTGAAAGTACTATTAAGCGATTTTGATCTATCCTTATAGATCTTGATGCTCAATGTTCAAGTAGCTTAATCCAGGTTTTCCATTGAAAAACACCTTTCAAATAACCCTGCATGCTTTCCAGAAATTCTACATCATTTCTGATCAACAATATGTTAACAACGTATACTTATCAAAAATTCTATAGTGCTCCCACTCACTTCTTGGAAATACAAGTTTCTCATAAACTTTGTATAAACCTAAAATCTTTGATCATCTCATCAAAGCGTACATTCCAATTCCGAGATGCTTACTTCAGTCCTTAGAAGGATTGCTGGAGCTTTGCATACTTGTTAGCATCTTTCAGGATTGACAAAAACTTTTGGTTGTATCACATACAACCTTTCCTCAAGAAAATCGTCCAGGAAACAATGTTTTTGACATCCTATCTACAAGATTTCATAAATAATGCAGTAACTGCTAACATAATTCCAACAGACTTTTAGCATCGCTACGAGTGAGAAAATCTCATCGTAGTCAACTCCTTGAACTTGTCGGGAAACATCTTAACGACAAGTCGAGCTTTCTCAATGGTGACACTTACCATCATTGTCCGTCTTCCTTTTAAAATCCAAATGTACCTAATAGTCTTACGACCATCAAGTAGTTCTTTCAAAGTCTACACTTTGTTTTCATACATGGATCCTCTCTCGGATTTTATGGCCTTGAGCCAATTTTTGGAATCCGGGCCCACCATCGCTTATCCATAGCTCGTAGGTTCATTGTTGTCTAGCAACATGACTTCCAAGACAGGATTACGTGCCACTTTGAAATAGCACGCATCCTTGTCGTCCTATGAGGTTTGGTAGTGACTTGATCCGAAGTTTCATGATCACTATCATAAGCTTCTACTCTAATTGGTGTAGGTGCCACAGGAACAACTTCCTGTGCCCTGCTACACACTAGTTGAAGTGACGGTTCATCAACCTCATCAAGTCTCCACCATCCTCCCACTCAATTCTTTTGAGAGAAACTTTTCCTCGAGAAAGGACCCGATTTCAGAAACAATCCCTATTGCTTTCGGATCTGAGATATGAGGTATACCCAATTGTTTTTGGGTGTCCTATGAAGATGCATTTATCCGCTTTGGGTTCGAGCTTATCAGCCTGAAACTTTTCCACATAAGCGGCGTAGCCCCAAACTTTTAAGAAACAACAGCTTAGGTTTCTCTAAACCATAGTTCATACGGTGTCGTCTCAACGGATTTGTGTGGTGCCCTATTTAAAGTGAATGCGGTTGTCTTTAATTCCTAACCCATAAACGATAGTGGTAATTCGATAAGAGACATCATGGTATGCACCATATCCAATAGGGTGCAGTTATGATGTTCGGACACACCATCACACTATGGTGTTCCCGGCGGTTTTAGTCGTGAAACAATTTCCATAATGTCTTAATTGTGTGCCAAACTCGTAACTCAGATATAAATCTCTATGATCATATCACAGACATTTTATCCTCTTGTCACGACGATCTTCAACTTCACTCTGAAATTACTTGAACCTTTCAATAATTCAGACTCGTGTTTCATCGAGTAAATATACTCAGCATATACTCAAATCATCTGTGAAGTAAGAACATAACGATATCCACTGCGTGCCTCAGCGCTCATTGGACTGCACACATCAAAATGTATTACTTCCAACAAGTTGCTTTCTTGTTCCATCTTACTGAAAACGAGGTCTTTTAGTCATCTTGCCCATGTGGTATGATTTGCATGTCTCAAGTGATTCAAAATCAAGTGAGTCCAAACGATCCATCTATATGGAGTTTCTTCATGCATATCTGCCAATAAACATGGTTCGCATGTCTCAATCTTTTCAAAAACGAGTAAGTCCAAAGATCCATCAACATGGAGCTTCTTCATGCGTTTTATACCAATATGACTCAAATTGCAGTGCCACAAGTATGTGGTACTATCATTACTATCTTATATCTTTTGGCATGAACATGTGTATTACTACGATCGGGATGGTATTATTCAAATAAACAGAGTAACCATTATTCTCCTGAAATGAATAACCGTATTGCGATAAACATAATCCAATCATGTCTATGCCCAACGCAAACACCAAATAACAATTATTTAGGTTTTAATACCAATCTCGATGGTAGAGGGAGTGTACGATATTTGATTACATCAACCTTGGAAACACTTCCAACACATATCGTCATCTCACCTTTAGCTAGTCTCCGTTTATTCTGTAGCCTTTTATTTCGAGTTACTAACACTTAGCAACCGAACCGGTATCTAATACCCTGGTGCTACTAGGAGTACTAGTAAAGTACACATTAATGTACTGTATATCCAACATACTTCTATTGACCTTGCCTGCCTTCTCATCTACCTAGTATCTAGTGTGGTTCTGCTTCAGTGACTGTTCCCCTTATTACAGAAGCACTTAGTCTCGGGCTTGGGTTCAACTTTGGATTTCTTCACTAGAGCAGCAACTGATTTGTTGTTTCATGAAGTGTCCCTTTCTTGCCATTGCCCTTCTTGAAACTAGTGGTTTTACTAACCATCAACAATTGATGCTCCCTTTTGATTTCTACTTTCACGGTGTCGCGAATAGCTCAAGGATCATATCTATCCCTGATATGTTATAGTTCATCACGAAGCTCTAGTAGCTTGGTGACAGTGACTTTGGAGAACCATCACTATCTTATCTGGAAGATTAACTCCCACTCGATTCAAGTGATTGTAGTACTCATACAATCTGAGCACATGCTCAACGATTGAGCTTTTCTCCTTAGTTTGTAGGCTTAGGAAACTTGTCAGAGGTCTCATACCTCTTGACGCGGGCACTAGCCTGAAATCCCAATTTCAGTCCTTGGAACATCTCATATGTTCTGCGACGTTTCAAAATGTCTTCGGTGCCCCAATTCTAAACCGTTTAACATTATGCACTGAACTATCACGTAGTCATCAAAACGTGTATGTCAGATGTTCGCAACATCCACAAACGACGCTCGAGGTTCAACTCACTTAGCGGAGCATTAAGGACATAATCCTTCTGCGCAACAATGAGGACAATCCTCAGTTTACGGACCCAGTCCATATAATTGCTACTATCAACTTTCAACTAAATTTTCTCTAGGAACGTATCTAAAACAGTAGAACTAAAGCGTAAGCTATGACATAATTTGCAAAGTCCTTTTGACTATGTTCATGATAATTAAGTTCATCTGATTATTTAATGAACTCCCACTCAGATAGACATCCCTCTAGTCATCTAAGTGATACATGATCCGGATCAACTAGGCCGTGTCCGATCATCACGTGAGACGGACTAGTCATCATCGGTGAACATCTTCATGTTGATCGTATCTTCTATACGACTCATGTTCGACCTTTCGGTCCTCCGTGTTCCGAGGCCATGTCTGTACATGCTAGGCTCATCAAGTCAACCTAAGTGTTTCGCATGTGTTCCGAGGCCATGTCTGTACATGCTAGGCTCGTCAACACCCGTTGTATTCGAACGTTAGAATCTATCACACCCGATCATCACGTGGTGCTTCGAAACAACGAACCTTCGAAACGGTGCACAGTTAGGGAGACCACTTTTCATGAAAGTTTAGTGAGGGATCATCTTATTTAAGCTACCGCCGTTCTAAGCAAATAAGATATAAAACATGATAAACATCATATGCAATCAAATAGTGACATGATATGGCCATCATCACTTTGCTCCTTTTGATCTCCATCTTCGGGGCTCCATGATCATCATCGTCACCGGCATGACACCATGATCTCCATCATCGTGTCTTCATGAAGTTGTCTCGCCAACTATTACTTCTACTACTACAGCTAACGGTTAGCAATAAAGTAAAGTAATTACATGACGTTTATGTTGACACGCAGGTCATAAATAAATTAAGACAACTCCTATGGCTCCTGCCGGTTGTCATACTCATCGACATGCAAGTCGTGATTCCTATTACAAGAACATGATCAATCTCATACATCACATATCATTCATCACATTCCTTTTTGGCCACATCACATCACATAGCATACCCTGCAAAAACAAGTTAGACGTCCTCTAATTGTTGTTGCATGTTTTACGTGGCTGCTATGGGTTTCTAGCAAGAACGTTTCTTAACTACGCAAAACCACAACGTGATATGCCAATTTCTATTTACCCTTCATAAGGACCCTTTTCATCGAATCCGATCCGACTAAAGTGGGAGAGACAGACACCCGCTAGCCACCTTATGCAACTAGTGCATGTCAGTCGGTGGAACCTGTCTCGCGTAAGAGTACGTGTAAGGTCGGTCCGGGCCGCTTCATCCCATGATGCCGCCGAATCAAGATAAGACTAGTAATGACAAGTAAATTGACAAAATCGACGCCCACAACAACTTGTGTTCTACTCATGCATAGAAACTATGCATAGACCTAGCTCATGATGCCACTTTTGGTGAACGTAGCAGAATTTTAAAATTTTCTACGCATCACCAAGATCAATCTATGGAGTAATCTAGCAACGAGGGAAAGGAGGGTGCATCTACATACCCTTGTAGATCGCTAAGCGGAAGCGTTCAAGAGAACGGGGTTGATGGAGTCGTACTCGTCGTGATCCAAATCACCGATGACCAAGCGCCAAACGGACGGCACCTCCACGTTCAATACACGTACGGAGCGAGGACGTCTCCCGCACCTTGATCCAGCAAGGAGGAGGGAGAGGTTGAGGAAGAGAGCTCCAACAGCAGCACAACGGCGTGGTGGTGGTGGAGCAACAGTACTCCGGCAGGGCTTCGCCAAGCTCTTAACGGAGGAGGAGACGTGTTGGGGAGGGGAGGGGCTGCGCCTTGGATGTCGTCCCGCAGCCCTCCCCTCGCCCCTCTATTTATAGGGAGAAGGGGGAAGGGGGCCGGCCCCTCTAGATGGGATCTAGAGGGGGGGGCGCGACCAAGGGGAGGGGGCTTGCCCCCCAAGCCAAGGGGGCGCCCCCCTTTAGGGTTCCCCCAACCCTAGGCGCATGGGCCCTAGGGGGGTGTGGCGCCCCAGCCCACTTGGGCTGGTTCCCTTCCTCCTACAGCCCATAAGGCCCTCCAGGAGAGGTGGCCCCTCCCGGTGGACCCCCAAAACCCCTCCGGTGGACCCGGTACAATACCGATATGCCCCCGGACCTTTCTGGTGACCGTATGACAACTTCCCATATATAAATCTTTACCTCCGGACTATTCCAGAACTCCTCGTGACGTCCAGGATCTCATCCGGGACTCCGAACAACACTCGGTAATCACATACAAGTCTTCCTAATAACCCTAGCGTCATCGAACCTTAAGTGTGTAGACCCTACGGGTTCGGGAACCATGCAGACATGACCGAGACAACTCTCCGGCCAATAACCAACAGCGGGATCTGGATACCCATGTTGGTTCCCACATGTTCCACGATGATCTCATCGGATGAACCACGATGTCGAGGATTCAATCAATCCCGTATACAATTCCCTTTGTCTAGCGGTATTGCACTTGCCCGAGATTCGATCGTCGGTATCTCGATACCTTGTTCAATCTCGTTATCGGCAAGTCTCTTTACTCGTTCCGCAACACATCATCCCGTGATCAACTTCTTGGTCACATTGCGCATATGATGATATCCTACCGAGTGGGCCCAGAGATACCTCTCCGTTACACGGAGTGACAAATCCCAGTCTCGATTCGTGCCAACCCAACAGACACTTTCAGAGATACCCGTAGTGCACCTTTATAGCCACCCAGTTACGTTGTGACGTTGTGACGTTTGGTACACCTAAAGCACTCCTACAGTATCCGGGAGTTGCACAATCTCATGGTCTAAGGAAATGATACTTGACATTAGAAAAGCTTTAGCATACGAACTACACGATCTTGTGCTAGGCTTAGGATTGGGTCTTGTCCATCACATCATTCTCCTAATGATGTGATCCCGTTATCAATGACATCCAATGTCCATGGTCAGGAAATCGTAACCATCTATTGATCAACGAGCTAGTCAACTAGAGGCTTACTAGGGACATGGTGTTGTCTATGTATCCACACATGTATCTGAGTTTCCCATCAATACAATTCTAGCATGGATAATAAACGATTATCATGAACAAGGAAATATAATAATAACTAATTTATTATTGCCTCTAGGGCATATTTCCAACAGTGCCGTTGGGCGCCGTGGTGGCGTCGACGGTAGCTGGACCGAGCAAGGTTGATGCATCAATACAGTTCTGAAGATGGAACGATGGCAGTTGGCGGTGGCGGCCTCTAAGAGCAAGTCGGATCAATGTGTGCCCCAGACCCGGCAAGTGGCTAGGTTGGGGTCTCAGGTCTTAGATGTTAGGCTTGGCTGCGATGTCTGTTTGGTATTAGGCCCAGGCTATCTGCGCCCCTTCATCAACTAGATAGGTGTAGCGACAGTTTGTTGCTTAGACAACGGCTTTAGTCTTACTGTTGTATGACTTTGTAAGATCTTGTGAGAATAATTAATAAAGTGGCAGTATGCATCACCCAGATGCAGAGGCCGGGGGTCATCCTCCTTTTCTAAAAACAATCAATTTGTGGTTCCACACAGTTTTTAGAGAGAAGCACATGCCCCTTTGTGGTGTAATCATGCTAGTGCTACCGACACATGGCAATTCTATAAATATTTTATGAAAAATATATGAAATTGTAGCATTGCAACAAGATGTATTTACCATGACATAAAATTTCAGATCTATATACACAATGAGATATGAAAATAAGAAATCCAACGATAATTAGTTTTTTACGAGAAGATTACTTTATTAACTCAAATAACGGTTACATCATCCGCTAGAAATTTAACAAGGAAGCTGGGAGGTGCCTCGGCCCAAACAGAAAGGTCGTTCACACATCCCCATTTAGCTAATTCACGAGCTATTACATTGGACTGTCTAAAATAATGCTCAATGGTAACCTTCCTGAAATCACACAAGATACTCCTACAATCATCCAACACCGGCGCTGCGGTCATCGAATGTCCTTCATTGAGCTTTAGTGCATCCACCACTGTGCTATCGTCCATCCTTACCAGCAGTTTAGCACGACCCAAACTTAGGGCCGACTTCAATCCTTCAAAAAGTGCGGCTACTTCGGCAGCAACAACATCAGCCACATGTTCAAGCCTAGCTGTAGAAGCCGTGATGAAATGCCCTTTATTTCTCTGATAATTGCTCCACAAGCATCGGAGTTTGTTCTTCCAACAGAAAAAGAAGCATCGGCATTTAGCACTAGATGCCCAGCTAGAACCGAAGGCCATCTGTTTGTCTTTGCATTTGTCAAGACCTTTCCTGCAGCACGCACGTAGTTTAGGGCGAGCGCCATGATCGCATGGGCCGTTCTCTCAGGCGTTTGCACCTCCTCTTCTTTGACAAACTCTCTCCGTTGGCACCACAAATACCAACATGTTATAGCTATTAATTTTGGTAGTTCGACCTGGCTCATATATGGTTTCAAGTAGCAAAGCTACTATTTTCATATATAATTTATAGTTTTTGTTCCTCTTCTCATCTATTGTGTTTTGAACTGAAATTTTGTGGCAATGCTAGATAATTTTACAATATATCTACACATGTCTTTTAAACAGTTTCCATGGTTCTTTCCTGGTGCTATTACGTGCTGGTAGCTTTTTTTTAAAGGATTACGTGCTGGTAGCTAAAACAGATTTATTGTCAAAAACAAAACTAAAACAGGTTATCTTTGCGTGTGACTGATGTGTTGGTGCCCGTTCCAAAAATATTTTTTTGAGAAAAGGTGCCCGTTTTCAGGTGTCACGAGACCTAATTAAAGTACATAGCCAGGCCCAGTATACCTTCGTGCGCCAATCCAGCCCATCCCAGCCCAGCCACGGCGTCCTCTGCTACTCTAGTTCGCGCCGTGGGCTCTGCCGCCGCCGCCGCCCTCCGAGGACCCGCCGCCCGCCGTCTGCACCAACGCGCTTCTCCCTCTGGAACCGCGCCAACTACAAGCCCCCCTAATCGCCCGCCAACTGAAGTCGCGACACCTCCCCGACGCCAACCTTCACCTGTGAAGCGCCGGCGGCGGCCTCCCCCCGCGCCTCCAACGCCACCACCAGGTAAGGCTTCGTTCTTTCTCTTTCCTTTGTTCCTTCGTTGCAATTGTTTGGCGAATGGAAGCTAATAGATAGAGAGAGGGCTCCATCTCTGACTGCCAGCGGCCTGTGTGCTGAGGTGAAATGCATCGTGGGCAGTTTAGGTTATTTCACATGAGGGTATTTGGTGTAAACAGCTGGGGCATGTAAAATCCACTCTCCCTTAAGAGTTCTTGTATCGTCTGCAGTCCCGATCTTTGGTAACTTGATTAATTTGCTAGCTGTTTAGCACAAAATGCAAAGGGACTGAAAGGACTTAAACTTTTTGGCCAGGCAATGCTAGTTGTGTATTTCGCCTACTGCAAACATTTCCTGGATAGTTGTATCTTGTGCATTCAGTTCTTGCTTCTGAACTCTGTAGGTAATCTGGTTGGTGAAGTGCAGGGTTTACTGCTGTACAAGTGCAAATTCTTGTTGGGGATGGCAAATGAAGCTGAGAAAGATAAACAAATTACTGAGGAGGAGGAGGAGGAGGAGGAAGAGTATGTCTTGCTAGAGTTAGATGATGTTCATTATTCCTGCATACAACCAAATGCCCCTTATATACTCTCTGTAAGTTGGTTTCATCTCCCAGTCTGCAGCTTACTGGTACAAAAGGACATTAGGCTCTGTTGTAAATGTAATTTAGAAGATGTGGTCTCTCTAAATTTTCCTTAATCACTTTTGCCATCTCTGTGTTATTGATATATATCAAGAAAGAGTTCACTTTAGATTTGATTATATCAGAAATGTTTAAATGGCCAATAGAGTCCCAGAGCAATTTTATTTTTGTTTGCACTAAGATGAAGCAGTAGGTTATGTGCTGATTATCTAAGAGAGTTCTTGCCATTAGTATGTGCCACTTCTTACAAGAAAGGTCTATATATGTTTCTTGTCTTTGGAGCAACCTTCCTTCAGATTTGTTTTTAGGTTGCCATAGTCAATGGATAACGTTATCAGATACAAATTCCTGTTCAGGTTGTGTCTATGCCTGTTTCGTAGATTCACTGCGAAAATCTAGGCAGTATTATGCGTTTAGTGATTGTCTTGTTGGCTTATATGAGCTACCTGTATAAATTTGCTTACCGCCTTTATGTGTAGTTTGCTAAGTTATTTGTAATCTTCTTTTTCAGGGTTTGGATACATTGACTCCTACCTTGGTAGTAGGTGATGGCCTGAAGATGGTGAGCATTATTCATGTTATGTTCGCTTTTGAAGATGTTTACTTGCCAAGTTTAAGGGGCATTATTCTTTTTTTTTGGCGGGGAGTTAAAGGGCACTATTATGGTTGTTTGAAGTTTATCTTATTGAACTTTTGGCACTGATGTTTTATATGGCTGCCATCTATAATAAACCATACCTTTGAGACATGGAGTGAATTTGTTGGCAGGGGTGTAGATCCTTTATAACTGTATGAATGTACAACTAATGTATCACTGTTAGAACTTTACTTTGGGTGCTGATGTAATTTGTTTAATTAATGAATAAAGTTCGATCGCCTCCAAAAAGGAACTTTACTTGGGGTTAATATTTTTGAACGATATCTGGATACACCCATTTATCCGGATATGTTAAAACTTTTTCATAATAGGAGACTGTCTAGAGAATATATTAGGACAATTTTGTGAGCTATTCTTTGTGTCTGTTATAGTGAATAAATATCTGGAACTAAGGTTCACGTGAACTCCATAATGATTTGTGATAGCTTTAGCACTAGCAAGCACTGCGTTAGCTGATGTTACCTGTGCCAGTTAACTTGTTGGTTTTCCTTCCCTTTTTTTTTTCTTCTGCTGTTTGAATATTGGAATCTCTACTTTAGGGCATCTAGTTGTTAACCTAGTTGCTGAGTGAGCTGGTGGCTGATGCCTTGTTTAATGGCAGATTGGAGAATACGAAGAAACGGTTGGCACATGCTACTTATTTTCAGAAAGTGGTAAGTGTTTGCATCCCTCTGCAGCCTCTTTCTTTGCAGCAAACATTTCACACGTCCTGTTAAATCCCATGACCGAGTTTCGTACATTAACCTGATACCCTGTGAATATGCTGATGCTGTTTCCTTAAGATAACATGTAGTCCTCTTTATCTAACTTGTCGGGAAGGCAGGGCAACATTGCCATTCATGAGGAACCTTGCTCCGTGGCGCCGACCCTAGTGCAATTTTTACAGTGGATTCATTTGCTGTTTTAAATGTGTTCCTTCCTTTTCAGATGCTCCACCAAAGCCCGTTCATGAAGAGCCGGCACCCCCCAAAGAGAACAAGGACAAGCAAGGCAGAAACATCAAGGAAGCACCGCCCAAGGAGGTGAAACATCTGACGAGCGTTCACAAGATCCTCAAATTCCGGTCGACCAGCGAGGGTCGTCAGGAGCACAGAGCATACCGTTACAGGGACAAGGAGTTTTGAAACACAATGCTTGTAGCTGCTCTCCTTCTCTGATGCTTCTGATGCACAGCATGCAATCCTTTGACCCTTCAAATGGAATGCAAGGATGGTAGTACTTCTTAATCTTAATTACACACTAGCATTCTCTATCCCGAGGTAACTTGCGGCTGCGATGCATGATTCCAGTGACTCTTATCCTCTCTCGATGAACTGTTAATCTTGTGGAATTCTGCAACAATGGAGTTCCCGGTCTGTCTGTAAACTAATGCAGCTCTGCCTAAAACTTGGTAAAACATCCAGTGCTTCTGAAGCCACCCAGTGCTTTTTTGGACCCAAGAAGAAGCCATCTGGTTCTTGAGTTAGAAAAGGTCGTTGGCTTCAGGTTCCTTTGCAGTTTGCACCACTTGCTATTAGTCTAGTCTAGACGAACCTCACGCGCAACCGGAACGGATCTGGAATTCTTAAACCTGTTTAACGCCTAGACCGGAATCTTGATAGCGATTCCCATGTAATATAAGAGTACCGCCCTGTTGCCACTTGCACCATAGAAAACACCGAGCTCCTGCTGTCCTGCCGTGAACGTGGGAGGGACGGGGGAGACCAAAGACCAATCGCAGCGGTCGTATCTACATATAACAAAATAAAGCATACATAGATCCAAGCCAAGGCAAAAGAAGGCAGGAGTTGAATCATTTTGAGCTCCTGCGCTGCGCTAGATCTGAAGAGAAGCTAGCATGCAGCAGCACAGTAGCCTGCTGTGCTAGACTAGTCCTGGATTCGGAGATGACGGGGATGATGGAGTCGGTGAAGGCGAGGCCGGCGGCGGTGGCGAAGGGCGGCAGCGAGTACCGGCGGGTGGAGCCGGAGGAGGAGGAGGAGCTGGACGGGGCGGAGTGGGCGCGCAGGGCCGAGGCGGGGAGCCGCCGGCGCAAGACGGCCGAGCGGTACGTCTTCACCTGCGCGCTCTTCGCCTCGCTCAACGCCATCCTCCTCGGCTACGGTCAGTCATCTTCTCTTCTTTCATTCCCTATGATGCTTCTCCTCGGCTACGTTTCTCCAGGGATCCAATCCAGCCTTAGTTTCCTGCTCGGGGAGAATGCACTGCATCGCAACCTTGTTTGCATGACGGGGTTCGAATGTTGCTGAGCACGTCACGCGACCATCGGCGGGCACAAAGCACGTGGCGTTGCTGTAGCTTAGCAAGAAACTGTTGCATTGAGGATCGGAGTACTAGAGAACATCGTGTTTGGCAGTTTCGTTGGCTGATTGAGGTTGGTACAGGTGTGGAAGCCTCTGACGGAGAGGGGACCGGGGACGGCTACTGCTGTCATGCAGTAGCGGGGATGGAACTCTCTGAGATCGATCGTTGGTTTGCAGTACTAGAGGATTGGCGAGTCCAAACCAAACCACCATGGAGTTTGCTTAAACTTGTAGAAAAGTGGCATCTGCAGTGAAACTAGTAGGAGTACGTAGTAGTACCGCTCTGTCTCACTGACCTGTGACCTGGCAACTCGTCAATCCGGCCGAATTGCAAATCGCATTTTTCACCCGGCCATCTGGCCCTTACCATTTTTTTTGGGGATTTTTCCACTATCAAATACTGCCGGAAATCTTTTTCTAGCAGGAACGATCTACATCACTCAAATACTAAGCAACAACTTGAAATAGCTGACCACATAGTTCTACACCGTGTAAATTATTCCGCAATCCAAGAACACGGTAACAGTCTGACTCAGTAATAGTCGCGACCAAGTCCACCTTCCATAATTTTCCATGCCAAAACCGAGTAGGAGTACATGACCTGACTTGATGACCATGACCCAGGCAGACAAAATCGCCAAAATTGCCAAATCCAGCCCAAACAATTCTCCAAACCGCAAAAGTGGACCGTTCTCTTCTGAAAAATGTTTTCACTCGAAAAGGAAACGTACCACGGAGTAGCACAAATCTTGGCACCTCGCCTCGCCCAGACCAGTAGGAAAGAGACAGACGAGCGGCGAAGCGGAAGCACGTCGACATCCCCCACCATCCCCGCCTCGCGCCTCGTTCGCCGTTAATGACCTCCAAATCGGACGCCACTCCGCGGCAACAGTCAACAGCAGCGTCGCCGTCACCGCATCGCCGGCAGCGCGGAGCGAGGCGATGGCGGGCGCGGCCGACGGCAGGGGGAGCAAGTACGCGGCCCTCGACCCGACCGACGGGCCGGAGTTGGACGCGGCGGCGGTAAACCGGAGCAGGCCCTCGGCGTCCGAGAGGAGGAGCAAGGAGAGGTTCGTGTACTCCTGCGCCATCTTCGCCTCGCTTAACGCCATCCTCCTCGGCTACGGTGAGTCCTCCTCGCGATGCCGCGGCCGAGACTACGAGTAGAAATGGCTTCTTGTGGATTGGAATCGTGAGTTCGTTCGTGACATCCTTTCGATGGCGATGGAGATTTGCAACTGCTGACGTTACGCTTTTCGTCCCTTCACGAGTGAATCTTGATTTTATTCTCAACGGACACCATAACAGACTGAAGAGAGAACTTCGAAACTGCAACCTGAAGTTAAGACGATGTTATCTTGATGCAACATACAGTTATAATGTTATATACCTATGTAGTAGATGATTTAAAAGTTTAAACTGAGATGTTCAGCGTACGGAACATGACTAATTTAGTTGGTTTTCGTAGCTGCTGTGCTATTGAGCTTCTAAAAGATTTGAGATTCCATGGTTATCTATCTAACACTTATCATAACCCAAGAATCATGCTGCTATCTGCAGATGTCGGTGTCATGAGTGGCGCAATCATCTACATCCAGAAAGATCTCCACATCACCGAGTTTCAGGAAGAGATCCTAGTTGGTTGCCTGAGTGTGATCTCACTCTTGGGAAGTCTGTCAGGAGGAAGAACTTCCGATGCCATCGGCAGGAAATGGACAATGGGCCTTGGCGCGATCATCTTCCAGACCGGTGCAGCCATCATGACATTCGCTCCTTCGTTCACCGTGCTCATGATAGGGAGGCTTCTCGCCGGGGTGGGCATCGGCTTTGGCGCCATGATATCTGCCGTCTACATCGCCGAGATCTCCCCCGCGGCTGCCCGGGGGACTCTCACATCCCTCCCTGAGATCTGCATCAACTTGGGCATCCTCCTCGGCTACGTTTCCAATTATGCTTTCTCGGGCCTTTCCGAGCACATCAGTTGGAGGGTTATGCTTGGTGTCGGTATCCTCCCATCTGTCTTCATCGGTGTCGCGCTTTTTGTGATCCCGGAGTCCCCTAGGTGGCTGATGATGGAGAAGAGAGTTCCAGAGGCAAGGGCAGTGTTGCTGCAGATAAGTGAATCGGAAGCCGAGGTTGAAGAGAGGCTGGCTGAGATCGAGGAGGCTGCAAATATCATGAAGTCGGTTAATTCTGAGGACAAGGCGGTGTGGAGGGAGCTGCTGAACCCTTCTCCGGCTGTTCGTCGGATGCTGTATGCTGGCTGCGGTATTCAGTTGTTCCAGCAGATCACTGGAATTGATGCTACTGTCTATTACAGCCCAACAATTTTCAGGGATGCTGGGATCAAGTCTGACCAGGAGCTTCTTGCAGCAACGGTTGCCGTTGGATTTACAAAAACGATCTTCATACTGGTTGCCATTTTCCTCATTGATAAAGTTGGGCGCAAACCGCTTCTGTATGTCAGCACCATTGGCATGACGGTCTGCTTATTCGCCTTGGGGACTGCACTTACATTGCGAAAGCATGCTGAGGGGCTTATTTCTCCAAATCTTGGGATTGACATGGCGATCTTGGCAGTTTGCGGGAATGTGGCGTTCTTTTCGATCGGGATGGGACCGATATGCTGGGTCTTGTCTTCAGAGATATTTCCTATAAGATTGCGAGCTCAGGCGTCAGCACTTGGTCAAGTAGGTGGTAGAGTGGGCAGTGGTTTGGTTTCCATGTCATTCCTCTCCATGGCCCGCGCTATATCCGTGGGGGGAATGTTCTTCGTCTTTGCAGCGATCTCGACCGTCTCCGTTGCGTTTGTGTACTTCTGCGTGCCAGAAACTAAAGGGAAAACCCTGGAGCAGATTGAGATAATGTTTGAAGGTGGGAAGGAGTGGAAAGGAGGTGGCGAGGTCGAGCTTGAAGATACACAGCATCTAATACAGGGTGACAAGAAATCTTTCTCTCTAGGTTGATATAATCAGCAGAGCAACAAGAAGCTTCGAAACAGCCTCGTCCTGCTTCCGACATCAGATTGAAAAATGATGATGAAGCTGCCTTCAGCTGCTGCCGATTTTGAGAGCTCAACAGGACTTTACTGCGCATAGGTTGTGACATAGATGGTGTATTGTGTTTTTAGTGTAAAGTACTCCATTATACAACCATATCACAGATATCACGTAGAAGAAGGACGCAATGCTGTTTTATCTGGTGGTGTCTTCCACCTATAAAATCAATATAGTCGAAGAATTCATTTCTAGAATTTCATTTTAACACAAGAAACAATTGTGTTCTTTTTTCCAGAAAAAGAAGGGTGAGAACAAGTGGTGTGATGCGAACCCTGTATGCGCTTCTCGACCGAGCTAGTATTAAATTACATGGTAATTATTGTGTTTTTTTCTCTAGAATAATAATGGTTGTGGTTCGTTGTGTTTCAACAGGCCACAATGAACTTGCAGTCTTTGAAAATGTTTTTGTCTCTAGCACTCTATCCCTACACGACAAGTGTAATATGGCAAGCAAAAAAGATGTTCTCTGAATCATAGCCCTAGTATCGAGTTCGTTTCAAAGAATTAGCCAAAAGGACACATTGTGTTCCTTCTGACAACAGGAGTGCCACCGCCATTTGAAAGTTGCAGGGAGTTTGGGCTGCCCATTGAAATCTCATATGCTTTTGAGGCAGAATAAGAAGGCCCGCACGGAGGAGTCCATGAATCATGGTCCTATGATAGGTTTTGCATCTGCAAGAGATGGTGATTCGTGAAGTTGTCGCAACTCTTGAAAGGCCTGAAGTAGTAGAGGAAGGTGAAAGAGATCCACCAAACATCATGTAATATTGATATGTTCTTACAGATCCACCAAACATCATGTAATAGTGATATGTTCTTAGATATGGCATATGTTACTAATACTAGGTGAGGTAATGGGAGCTGGAAATCCATGCATGACTAGGCATCTTTTGACACTAGTAGAAAACATGGCTTTGGTCCAGGCCGGGCCAGCCCATTAGTCCCGGTTCAGTCACGAACCGGGACCCATGGGGGCAACGGTCCCGGTTCGTGAGGCCAGGGGGCCGGCCGGGCCTCGTGGTGCATTGGTCCCGGTTCGTCTGGACTCGTTGGTCCCGGTTCCAGACAAGAACCGGGACCAATATGCCTCGCTCCTGGCCCACAACCATTGGTCCCGGTTCGTGGCTGGAACCGGGACCGAAGAGGGGGTCCTTTAGTCCCGGTTCCAGCCACGAACCGGAACCAAAGAGATGCCTATATATACCCCCTCGCAGCGAGCAGAGCACTCCACTGCTCTGTTTTTTTGGCCGGCGAGGGGAGAGCTTTGTGGTGCTCTAGCTCGCTCACCTCGTATGCACATGAGGTGTTCGATGAAATGTCCGAGCCATACTTAAGCTTTCTCTTCTCGAAGCTCCTTGTGCAAGCTCCATTTTCCTCAAGATTTGTCTAAGTTTGGCGGTCCGTCCTGTCTCGTCCCCGTCCTCACCGCCGTCGATCGCCCGCGCCGATCTCGTCGCCGGCACCACCATGGTGAGCCTCTTGATCTTATCTTCTTTCTAAAAGAAGAAAGTTCTTACTTGTATGATTTAGATAGATACTTGTGTAATTTTCTTACTTTTATTATTGTTTGTTATTATATAGTGCGATGGTTTTGGTATTCGCCTCCGTCGGCCCTCGTCTTGTCTATGATTCTCGTCCTGTCTATGATTCGGATGTGGTATATATTATCTTTTATAACTATTTGGTTCATTTATTGTTTATGACAATTATGCCGACTAACGTGACATAGATTTTTTTATCTAGGAGGTATGTGAACCGGAAATTCCAACCGACCTTATTGTCGAGAGGTTAAATTTAGTTGAAGAAGAAAACAATTACTTGAAGGAAAAATTAAAAAAAATTGAGGAGGAGAAGATGATATTGAAGTTGCATGCTGTGGATGTCGTCGATGATCACAAGATCAAGATGGATGCAATGCGCTTGAAGATTAGAAAGATTAGAAAATATGCCATTCATACCGAGGCTTGGTATCATTATGCTGTTGGATCAACTGTTACCTTGGTTGAGATTATGATCGCATTTGTTGTTGCATTGAAATATTTTACATAGTTTCAATGTATGGTTTAATTAGATGCTTTGGAGAACTATGTATGTACTTTGGTTTTAATGTGATGATGAACTTCTATTAATTTGGTCACTTTATCTATTCATGATGTTCTGTAATGGTTTTTGACACACTTAATTATATATAATGCACACAGTTGAACCGACAATGGATGTACGGTAACAGATGCACCTCAGTACATTGAGGGGCTGCATAATTTTCTCGTTATGGCTGAGGCAAACAAGCAGAATGGTTTTATGTGTTGTCCATGCCCTAGCTGTGGGAATACGAGGTCTTACTCTGACTCAAAAACCCTCCACACCCACCTGCTTTATAAGGGTTTCATGCCACACTATAATGTTTGGACCAAGCACGGAGAAAGAGGGGTTATGATGGAAGACAACGAAGAAGAAGAGGATAATGACAACTATGTGCCCCATGAATACGATGATGCTGCAACGGGGGAAGCTAAAGATCAAGAGGAACCAGATGATGTGCTCGATGATGATCTCCGCTGGGTAATTGTTGATGCAAAGAGACAGTGTGAAAGTGAAAAGGAGAAGCTGAAGTTCGATTGCATGTTAGAGGATCACAAAAAAGGTTGTACCCCAATTGCGAAGATGGCAACACAAAGCTCGATACCGTACTGGAATTGCTGCAGTGGAAGGCAGAGAATGGTGTGCCTGACAAATGATTTGAGAAGCTACTAAAAATATTGAAGAAGAAGCTTCCAAAGGATAATGAATTTCCCGACAGTACGTATGCATCAAAGAAGGTTGTATGCCCTCTAGGATTGGAGGTGCAGAAGATATATGCATGTCCTAATGACTTCATACTCTACCGCGGTGCGTACGAGGATTTGAACGCATGCCCGATATGCGGTGCATTGCGGTATAAGACCAGACGAGATGACCCTGGTGATGTTGACGGCGAGCGCCCCAGGAAGAGGGTTCCTGCCAAGGTGATGTGGTATGCTCCTATAATACCACAGTTGAAATTTCTGTTCAGAAACAAAGAGCATGCCAAGTTGATGCGATGGCACGGAGAGGACCATAAGAAAGACGGGAAGTTGAGAGCACCCGCTGATGAGTCGCAGTGGAGAAAAATCGAGAGAAAGTATTGGGAGGAGTTTGCAGGTGACGCAAGGAACGTATGGTTTGGTTTAAGCGCGGATGGCATTAATCCTTTTAGGGAGCAGAGCAACAATCACAACACTTGGCCCTTGACTCCATGTATCTATAACCTTCCTCCTTGGCTATGCATGAAGCGGAAGTTCATTATGATGGCAGTTCTCATCCAAGGCCCTAAGCAACCCGACAACGACATTGATGTGTACCTAAGGCCATTAGTTGAAAAACTTTTACAGTTGTGGAATGAAAACGGTGTACATGTGTGGGATGAGCACAAACAGGAGGAATTTGACCTGCATGCGTTGCTGTTTGTAACCATCAATGATTGGCCTGCTCTCAGTAACCTTTCAGGATAGACAAATAAGGGATACCACGCATGCACACACTGTTTAGATGACACCGAAAGTATATACCTAGACAAATGCAGGAAGAATGTGTACCTGGGGCATTGTCGATTTCTTCCGACCAACCATCAATATCGAAAGAAAGGCAAGCATTTCAAAGGCGAGGCAGATCACCGGAAGAAGCCCGCCATCCGTACCGGTGATCACGTACTTTCTATGGTCAATTATTTACAAGTAATCTTTGGAAAGGGTCCCGGCGGACTATCTCTTTCGAATGACGCTGAGGGAGGCGCACCCATGTGGAAGAAGAAATCTATATTTTGGAACGTACCCTACTGGAAAGACCTAGAGGTCCGCTCTTCAATCAACGTGATGCACGTGACGAAGAACCTTTTGCGTGAACCTGCTAGGCTTCTTGGGCGTGTATGGAAAGACAAAAGATACACCGGAGGCACGGGAGGACCAGCAACATGTGCACGAAAAAGACGGCATGCCTCCAAAGCAGTATGAAGGTCCTACCAGCTACGCTCTTACCAAAGAAGAGAATGAAATCTTCTTTGAATACCTGCTCAATATGAAGGTCCCGTCTGGCTTCTCGTCGAATATAAAGGGAATAATAAATAAGGCAGAGAAAAAGTTCCAGAGCCTAAAGTCTCATGAGTGCCATGTGACTATGACGCAACTACTTTTGGTTGCATTGAGGGGGCTTCTACCGGAAAACGTTTGATTAGCCATTGTGAAGCTATGTGCATTCCTCAATGCAATCTCTCAGAAGGTGATCGATCCATAAATCCTACCAAGGTTAAGGAGTGATGTGGCGCAATGTCTTGTCAGTTTCGAGCTGGTGTTCCCACCATCCTTGTTCAATATCATGACGCACGTCCTAGTTCATCTAGTCAACGAGATAGTCATTCTGGGCCCTGTATTTCTACACAATATGTTCCCCTTTGAGAGGTTCATGGGAGTCCTAAAGAAATATGTCCGTAACCGCGCTAGGCCAGAAGGAAGCATCTCTATGGGCCATCAAACAGAGGATGTCATTGGGTTTTGTGTTGACTTCATTCCTGACCTTAAGAAGATTGGTCTCCCTCAATTGCAATATGAGGGGAGACTGACTGGAAAAGGCACGCTAGGAGGGGACTCAATAATATGTAGGGACGAGCATTCTTGGTCTCAAGCACACTACACAGTTCTACAGAACTCTACGTTGGTGACCCCGTATGTCGATGAACACAAGAACATTCTGCGCTCCAAACACCCTGAGCAGTGTAACGACTGGATTACATGTGAACACATCAGGAATTTCGGCAGTTGGTTGCAAACACGTCTCAGGGGTGACAGCACTGTTTCTGATGAGTTGTACTCGTTGTCCAGGAGACCATCTTCGACTGTATTGACTTACAAAGGGTACGAGATAAATGGGAATACATTTTACACAATCACCCAAGATCAAAAGAGCACCCCAAAACAGCGGTGTCCGCTTTGATGCAGCAACCAAGAGGGGAAAGGACACATAATATGGTTACATAGTGGATATATGGGAACTTGACTATGGACATGATTTTAACGTCCCTTTGTTTCAGTGCAAATGGGTCAATCTGTCAGGAGGCGGGGTACAGGTAGACCCAAAGTGCGGAATGACAACAGTGGATCTGAACAATCTTGGGTACACAGATGAACCATTCGTCCTAGCCAATGATGTGGCGCAGGTTTTCTATGTGAAGGACATGTCTATCAAACCGAGAAAAAGAAAAGATAAGGAAGCGAATACATCATACGATGAGCCAAAGCGCCACATAGTTCTTTCAGGAAAAAGAGAAATCGTGGGATTGGAGGGAAAGACGACACCGATGGTCTGGAAGGAGAGGGTGAAGCAGGCTCCGGTGATCGAACAATGGAGGAGGAAGGACATGACCATGATGTCTCCGGTGACCGAATGTCGGTGGAAGAAGGAGACCGTGATGACGGCTCCGGTGACCGAACGGAGGAGGGAGCTGTTGCAAAGTCCGGCGAGGTATATATATATTAATTATGCCTGTGATGACTAGCTAATTGATGCATTAATTGTTTTGGTATGTACATATATTAACTCTTCCTCCTTCTTTTATAGCCCTCCGGATCGAGCCAAACTTCGGTAACGAGACGAGGCCGAAGAAAAGGTTGCGCCAGGATGAAAGGTTCACGATCACGGCAATCTCGGACGATGGCCAACCGATTGAACCCAGGCGGACCGAGGAAGCATTTTCTGCTCAGTGCGGGGCTATTGTTAGGGACATGATCCCGATCAGCATCCAGCTATGGAATAAGCCTAAGAACGAAGACCCTCAAGTTCCTTATGTCAATGATAGACAGAAAGATGATCTTTGGACCTCGCTAAAGGCAATTTTCACCCTACCGCCAGAGGAGGATCCGGATAAGCCATTTATAGAGCCATTGGTCAAGGCTCATGCTCTTAATAAGATGGCAGATCTATTCAGGAGGTGGAAGAATGAGTTGAAAATCAATGTATGTCGACAAAGGGAAGACTCCAGAATTCACCGGCCGATTTGAGAAGATAAGAGATCACTGGCCCGCATTTGTGGCCTACAAGACATCGGACAGGAGTAAGAAGATGTCAGAGACAAACAAGATAAATGCTGCAAAAGAAGCTGTATAACCATCGCACGGGGTCAGGTGGCTACCTCAAAGCCCAGTCGTTGTGGGGCAAGGTTGAGAATGACCTGATTGCTAAAGGGTTCGAACCAGAGACATTGAACTGTCCAGACCGTTCAAGGACTTGGTTCTTCGGGGTTGGGGGACCTTGGACCCTGAAACAGGGAACTGCGTTTGGACGGACGAGCAACTTGCAACACCCGTCAAGAAGCTTCAGAAGTGTATCGCCGCAGTGCAACAACGTTCGTTCCCGACAGAGAGAATGATGAGCTGACCGAGGCCCTGGGGAATCCTGAGCACCCTGGACGAACACAAGGCATGACAGTCTTTGTTGCGTGGAAGGTTGGATTTCCCGGCGCAGGCCGTTACAAAACCGGGGAGAGGAAGAGGAAACTGGAGCAGAGCGAAATGCAGAAGCTGAATGCAAGGGTATAAAAGCTAGAGGAACAAGTTGAGAGCCAGTGAGTTGTCGGAGCTACCCCAGAAGCTACCCCGCCATATCAGTGGAGAAGCAGCGTGGCTTCCACCGAGCTTGTTCAGCAGCCTGACTTCACGGCTCCTAGCTACCCCGTGGATGCTATCACGGAGGCTCAACATTGCCAACTTATGATGCAATGGCAGAACCTCAAAGTCAAGGTGGCTGTCGGCTCTGTTGCACCTCCTCAACCCACGGAACTTTTCACTGTTGTTCGATTCCACATGGCTATGCTGTTGTGATGGTGGATGAAGTAACGGCGGGATTTGAGGAGCTCGAGCTTGACCACCCTACAGGTGAAGGGGAGACTCAGCTGGGTCTTGCTCTGAAGACTCCATGTCTATGGCAGAAGGAGCACATCAAGCTTCCGAACTGGACGCCTCCGCCTACTCCTCCTCCTCCGGTGAGTCAGGGCACTCCGCCTCCTCCTCCTCCTTCGCGAGTGATCAGGGCACTCCGCCTCCTTCTCCGGCTGCTCCGGCGCATGTGGCCGGCACTCCGCCTCCTCCTTCTCCTCCTACGCATGTCCGAGCAGTCCGCCTCCTCCTCTGCCTCGTCAGCAATGGCGGAAGACAGACGCCGCCGCTCCGGCTGCTCCGGCGCGTCGGAGCACTCCGCCTCCTTCTCTTCCTCGTAAGCAACAAAAGAAGGGAGACGCCGCCGCTTTGGCGGCTAGCAGTACAACCAGAGGCGGGAGGCAATACAGATACGCTCCATCTCTCAAGCCTCTAGAGAAGTTACCATACGAGAGGACTGTGGAGGAAACCGCGGAGATCTGTGAAGCCTATGTGAAGGACTTTTTTGCAAAGAAACGTCCACCTCCGAAGGAGAAGATAGATCCGGTGAAAGATCAGGGCACTACTGATGCCCTGAAGCGACCACCACCGCGTTCGCCAGATGAAAACCATGTCCGCACTCTTAAAAAGACACTAGAAGATGTGCTCCGGTCGGGAACTACTTCAAGTGATAAAAGGTTAGCAGAACGAAGAAGTGGAAAAAAAATCCCCCAGCTCGGCGAACAGGCTAACCAATCGTGCCCCCCGCTCAAGGTATCTAGCGATATTGATGCAACTTTGCCGAGGATGGTGCCCGGTACCAATCCTGGTGATTAGCTGGGGATGATGTACATTTTGATACAATGGAGGTGGAAGAATTCAGATACCAGTACGGGAAGCCTCTCGTCAAAGATGGAAGTCCTCCTCTAACAACGATGATGCGAAGATTCCATGAATGGTACATGAAAACCTGCAGCGAGTCTGGGAAGGATGCTTGGTCGATGAGAATTAAAGACGAGCACGACTTCATTGGACAAGATCTGTTAACTGTTGATTTTGATGAATTTTTCTAGTTCTACAATCAAAAGGCCCTCGACAAATCACTCGTGGCTTGCTACTGTCTGTAAGTACTACTTTCTGTAATTAATTCTCTATATATAGCTTAGCTCTTTCATTGCATGTATATATAATTATCCTCACTATATTATGAAGATTGAAGATCGTCGAATGCAAAAAGCACAAATCTATGACATTGGGTTCATTAACCCAAATGTCATACATGAATGGATGGTTAAAAAGAATGTCTCAGAAACCGAGGACAACTTGCTACAATCGTTGCTCAAAAATCAAAGAAAAGATAAAATAATCTTTCCTTACAACTTCCAGTGAGTGTTACTGTTTTGTGCATATTCAGTTTCCCTTATTACTCGAGGTTATAGTAATGTAACTGATGAGTTATGCATGCATGCGCAGCTTCCACTTTATTCTCCTAGAGATTAAGCTTGAGCAGGGACTAGTAACCGTCTTAGACTCGTGACGAAAAGATCCCGAGGAGTATGCGTACATGACTCAAATGCTCGAGAAGTAAGTTCAATCGATCATTATCGCACCATATCGACAACTTTGTTCATTTCCTGATATCAAGTAATTATTTTGTTTGTTTGGCAGGGTTTGGAAAGAGTTCACTGCAATCTCTCCGGGACTGCCGACCGAGCTGAAATTTAAACACCCGAAAGTAAGTACTACTACCTAGTTCCATGCATCTCCCATTGATTCTAGCTAGTTTCATCAATACAATTTAGCATGCTTGCTTATCAGTTTGATTGACCTCTATTTCTCGTAAAGTGCTTGTGGTAGGAAGCCGGGAATGATTTCTGTGGATACTACGTTTGCGAGTTCATCTACAATGCGACGGCCTCTAATAAGCGGGGCTACTCTAAAAAACAATATGAAGTGCGTAAGCAAAAATATTCACAATTTTATTTTATTACCATCATTTGTGTTGAGTTTCATTCTTGCACATGTATTGACCCTCTTCTTCAATTTAGATCTGGCAGATGCGGGATGAACTCCTACCAAAATATCGGATACGAGCAATTCATGAGGAATTGGTGGGATTCTTTCTTGACCATGTCATCAATCCAACCGGAGAATACCATGTGGAACTTGACTTCAATGTTAGGGATTGTAAGAGATCTAATATTGTATATATGTAGCGACTAGCGTTGGATAGATATACGGAAAATTTTTGTTCGACCAATCTATTGGAGAAGGAGAGGTCCATCACTTCTCTCTGTATATGTTCATGACGATCTTCAGTACTTAATGGTTTCCTTCATTTTCTTACCAGCTAGCGTGTTGAGTCCTCTCTATACGTATAGTACGTAGCGTCGACCAAGCACGGAGATAAGAGAGGAAACTTCTCTCTAGCTATTAGCTAGCTAACACAATATATGAAACCCCCAAATTAACCCTCCAAAACCCCCAACCCCCTCCCCCCCCCTCTTAAAAACCCCAGCTCCTGAGCTACTGTCGCGTGGATGCTTTTTGGTCCTGGTTGGTGTTACCAATCGGGACTAAAGCCCCTCCTGCCTGGGCTCGCCGCAGCGGCCACATGGAGCACCATCTGTCCCGGTTCGTAAGCGAACCGGGACAAATGGGCATTTTTCTACTGGTGTGAAAGCATAATGTATGCACCATTTTTTAAGTGACAAGATGCCATGACTAAACTAAGGCAGCAGTTATAGGCAATCTCTCCATCAGAAGAAAAACGACCATGATGTGATTCTTCGAAAGTTGTTTGATTTTGAATCATTTGAGACGCGTGAGGCTTTCTTACTTAGAAAAATGAACACGACACCTTTCGCTGGTCATAACGCGGGACTTCCAAGACATTGGAACTCATACATAGTGATGCATGTGGCACGATGAGCACGACAGCTAAAGGAGGTTATCAGTACTCATAACTTTGACTCATGAATTCAGTAGAAATGTATAGGTCACCTTGATGAAGCATTAGTCCGAAATATTTTAGAAGTGCAAAGAATTCAATAATGAAGTACAAACTCAACATGAAAAATATATATCAAATTTCTATGATCTAATCGTGAAAGTCAGTATTGAGTCAAAAATTCAATGAACATCTCAACAATTGCGGGATAGGTCCAGAACTCATGCCTCTCGGCAGTGGTGGAGACATGCCCAAGGCACCCAAGGCCTAGGCTCGGGTCTTGGCCTTGAAACCTTCATTGACTGTAGCACCCAAGGCACCCAAGGCCTGGGCGCGACCCAATCCTAGCTTTGCCCCTGCCACCTGGTACACCCCAAAGAAATGGGGTGTCAAAGCATCATAATCGGACCCTATTGGACATGGTTCGATCAGTCATGAGCTAATCGGATCTACCACTATCATTTTGAGGTTATGCTCAATAAATAGTTGTTTCTCACTAAGCACGATACCGTCTAGATCTATAGATAAGACACCATATGATATATGGACTAGGAAGAGTCAAAATGTCTGAAAAATCAAAGATGTCAACCAGGAGCCTAAACCTGGGAAAAAATCCTATGTGTACTCAAAGTGCGTTAAGTCGACTAGGGGGGGTGAATAGGCGATTTTTATGAATTCTTCACTGAGGAATTTCAGGGTGAGGAAATTCCTAAGAGAAGAACTACTTGCAGCGGAATAAGTACTCAGATGCAAACATAACAGAACATAAGCATGGTCATCATGATGAAATGAAAACACGCACAGAGTACAAAAAGCGTAAACACTGGATAAACAGGATGAAGACAAACAGACTGAAGAAATTGAACTGAGGAAATTAAGAAAGTCTTCAGTCAAAGTCTTCAAACAGATATGAACAAGTACACAACACAGTAATGAGGAAATGAAAGAGTTGAGGAAATAGAACCAGCAGGCTTGGTGAAGACAATGATTTGGTAGACCAGTTCCAACTGCCGTGACAGTTGTACGTCTGATTGGAGCGGCTAGGTATTTAAACCTGAGGACACACAGTCCTCACCGTAGTCTCCTTGAGCTAAGGTCACATAGACCTCGCCCAATCACTCGTGGTAAGTCTTCAGGTGACTTCCAAACCTTCACAAACTCGGTCACTCGGCGATCCACAATTTCCTCTTGGATGCTCTAGACCATGACGCCTAACCGTCTGGAAGATGCATAGTCTTCAAAGGTAACAAGCGTCGAATCCACACAGGAACAATTTCTTCAGTGATGCTCAATCACTTGGGTTTGTAGGTGTTTGGGTTTGGGTTTTCCTCACTTGATGATTTTCGCTCAAAGTCCTCGGAGGATGGGATGCTCTCAAATGACAAGTGTCAGTTTCTCTCGGAGTAGCCAACCCGCTAGTGGTTGTAGGGGGGCGGCTATTTATAGCCTAGGGAGCAGCCCAACATGGTATGACATAAATGCCCTTCAATGATATGACTGTTAGGTGGGAAGATATTTTGGGACAGCTGGCGCGTAGCACAACAATGGTCGGAAATTTGACTATCAAATTCCTCAGGGCTATCATGTTCCTCATTTGTAGGCAATCCGCACTGGCGAATTCCTAACTCCTCAGTCAGAACAAATTCCTCAGACACCAGAAGAACTTCGTCTCTGTGACTGAAGAAATTGACTGAGCTATATGAGATTTCCAATGGCTTCACTCGAAGGGATTGGTAGGTGTAGGATTTTGAGATGAGCATCACTTGGAAATTTTTTCCTTAGTATTTCCTCGACCCCCTTTAACAGTACGGTGTTTCCTATGACTCAAGAAAGAGAAAATGAAACTACGAAAACAAAAGTCTTCACGCTTCATGTTCCTCGTATGAATACCAAGTCTTCATGGTCACACCAATTTCTTCACCTCAAAGTCTTCAGAAAGTCTTCAGAAATCCGAAGTCTTCAGTCGAAGACATTCATTTTTAGGGGTCGACTTTCTCTGTAAATATCAAACTCCTCATAGACTTATAGACCTGTGTACACTCACAAACACATTAGTTCCTTAACCTATAAGTCTTCAATACACCAAAATCACTAAGGGGCACTAGATGCACTTACAATCTCCCCCTTTTTGGTGATTGATGACAATATAGGTTAAGTTTTCAACGGGGATAAAACATATGAAGTGTAAACACTAATATTGAGGAATTAGAAGAACCCCCCTGAAGATGTGCATAGTGAGGAATTGCTTTTGAAGCAATGCACACTTGAAGAGTAGAATCATGGAGATCTCCCCCTATATCTTGTAATTCATACACGCATTTAACATATAATATGAAGAATTTGAAATGCATGATGGAATATGGTGACTGATGTAATTCAGCATGCGTGAATTAACATATATGAGGAAATAGCATGCAGAAGAACACAACAAAAGTATCAGACCACCATCAGGTTTAAGTTTACAACTCAATCCAACAAAGTCTTCAAAAAAAGGGAGTTGTAACTTAAAAATGCCCATATATAGAGACCCGCTTGAAGACTAACTCAAATTTCTCCCCCTTTGTCATTGAATGACCAAAAGGGTCGAAAAGTGAGGACTAATGCCCCTGAAGAATACCATGATGATGGAGGAGCGCCAGTGTTGTTGGGATCGGTTATTGTAGTAGGGCCTGCCGCAGTGTCGTCCAAACCTTCATGCTCATCCGTGTCGCGCGATGAAGAATATGAGCTGGCCACCAAGGAGGGAATTTTGACTTTCTTGAACTTCTTCGTTGGTGGTTGAGACCAGTCAAAGTCCTGCTTGAGACCCATTTGCTTCAGATGATCTTCACCATAAAGATGTGACAGAACAACCCAGGTGCGACCGAAGACTTCATGGAGGTAGTAATGATTTTCTTCACTTCATTGTGTGTAGCACTCATGTGTAAAGGATTGAACCAAACTGACGCTTAACCCATTTGTGGTTGCGATCGACCTTCTGGTGAAGACTGTGGAGAAGCTCACGACCAGTCATCACCCTTGGAGTTGTGCCTTGAGGATTTTGCTTTGAAGCATTCGCGATAGAGTCATGAGTGGCGGAGTCATCATTGGTGGAATAAGATGCAGCTTTGCGAAACTGACCATCCAATGGACGAATGCCTTCATCAATAACAGCAGTGGCCTTGCCCTTTTCATCAGCTGAGGAAAATGTCTGTTTGAGGACTTAAATGGGGGGCAAGTAGCTGAGATGATTTTGAAAGACAACCTTGTAACTGATTAAAGACCTTAATCTGAGGAATCTCATAATCCAGGGCGCATAAGGCTTCAATTCAAAAGGTGACAATGCAACATTTGCCAGAGTCCTCATGAAGAAATCATGGTAGTTGACAGGAATGCCATGAATGATGTTGAAAAGCAGATTCTTCATGATGCCAGCGACCTCTTCATCATTCGAGTCGTGGCCTTTGATTGGACTCAAAGTCTTCGTCAGAATGCGATAGACAGCCCAAGGCACATACTGCAATTCCTTCATGAGGAATTTGGTCCTTGGGGCTTGACCGGGCTTCAGCGGCTTCATCAACACTTGCATGTAGTGATCTGTAAGCTCAGGTTCATGGTATATACAACGAGCACCTTTAAGGGGAGGACTGACAGGCAGGGCATGAAGCAATTCAGAGGCCGGTGCTTTGAAATGAGTATTTTCTGTCATCCAGTCCAACACCCAAGAGTTCACATCTTCAGCATTTCATGTGATGTGCGGCATTGCATAGAACTGAAGAATTAGATCTTCATTCCAATCAACAATATCAGTGCAGAAGTTGAGCAGTCCAGCGTCATGAAGAACACTGAGGACTGGCGTGAAGCAAGGCAGTGATTCCATGTCCACGTGAGGAATATGCTCATGGTCGAAGACTTTGTCTTTGTTGAAAAGCAGTGAAGAATAGAAGTTGGCTTGGCTGGCAGTCCAGAAACGCTTCCTTCTAAGAGGAGCAGAGTCATATGGGTTGAAATCCGTGAAGAACACATGCTCGTGGAAGAAGTCATCAGCCTTGAAGTTTTGCTTCTTGGAGAAGGGATCCTTTGGGTTGGGCTGAGGAGTGTCAGACAATTGCATCACAACCTCAGGAATCGCAGTTTCAGGAATCACAGGCTGAGGAATTTCAGTTTCTTCTTTAGTTGCAGCCTGGTTCTTCAATTCTTCAGCAGCTTGTTCATCAGCACTAGTGGCTGGAATTTCTTCATGAATAGACGGAGTGGCGTGAGGTTCTTCAGAGCCCATTTGAACTTCAGTATGCACTAGGGACTGAGGAATTTGTTGCAGAGGAGTGAACAAAGGAGAATTGGGGTGCTGACTTTCCCAAAAGGCATCATTCATCATTGGTGTTGTGCTCCCAATGTCCACATCCTCATCTTCTTCACTTAGTTCTTCAACGCCCGCCTCTTCAGCTGTGAACTGAGGCACGGGCGATGAGACAACTGGGGTTGAAGGGATTGTATCCACTTCAATTTCTTCGTCCAACTGCTCTGAACAAGCAGCAGAAGTAACATCTTCATCGGATCCACTTGGGATCGCATAGTCTTCACCAAAGGGAACAAGTTCCTTTGATGGCATGCATGAGACTGAAACAACATCAATTGGATTATCAAAAGAGCTTATCAATTTCTTCATCTTCTTCGGAGCTGAAGATTCTGATGAAGTTGATGCTTTCCTTTTCTTCACTGTTGCACGCTCCGCAACCTTGGTCTTCTTAGCTTCTGATGCAGAAGGAAGAATTAGACTTGGTGTAGGTGCAGGAGGAGCAGAGGAAATTGGTCAATTTTGTTCATGCACAACTGATGTAGTTGCCCTGGCATGATCAGTTTCTTCACGCACAGCGGTTGAAGCTTCAGCTGACCTGGCCATTTCTTTAGGCGCAACACTAGAGGTTGCCCTGGTAGTTTCATCAGCGGCTGGAATGCAGTCATCAGCCCTGGTACTAGCAGTTTCATCAACAGTCTGATTTTCATCGGCGGTGCAGGCATGTTCTTCAGTCGACTGGGCAGATGCTTCAGCCTGAGGAATTTCAATGTGCGTTGGAGCAACATTTGAAGAAAATACTTTCGCCAATTTAACAAATCTGACTTGGCTCCAAGTCAATCTGCATGGTAGGTGTCAAATTCATCACCGAGTGTCGGGGATATACCCCGCAACGTAACCCGGCCGGACTTGGCGACCCACCAGAGACCCGGCTGATACTTGGCGTTTCATTTGTAAGCCGCCCGGAGATTGGCCGCTCACTGGTAACCCGGCGGGCGGGACAGACGGATGATAAGGCCCAAGGCCTAAAAGGCCGGTTTATGTTAATGGTGGGCCGGTTTAAGAGGAAAGGCGTGAGGAATATTTACCTTACAAGGAGTTAAGACCCGGACTTGTATCCGGTTTGTATTAGAAGGTAGACTAGTCCTAATCCTATTAGGACTCGTAACCCGCGCTTCTAACTTATATAAGAAGGGGCAGGGCTCCCCAAAGAGGAAGAAGCAAGAAAAAACAATCTCTAGGGCTAGACACAAAGAGCCGGTTTACCGGCGAATCCCTCATGAGCATAATGAGACCTAGCCTCAAACAGCATGTAGGGTTGTTACCGGATGATATTTTTCGGGGCCCGAAGCTGTCTAAATCCTTGTCCTGTGTGCTGATCCGCCTCGCGTCTCTCGATTCCGCTCAACCCCTCTCAAGCTACCACATAGATGCGTTGGCCTCACGACTAAGTCCCCACACTAGGACATCTGGCGTGACAAATTTACGACAGTTGACGCCCACCGTGAGGCCTGCGTACGGTGGTGTTGAATTCTTGGAAGGACCTTCTTCAAGGATCGAGAAGCTCGCGATTTGTTAGATGAAAAAGCGCCAGCACGGAAGCATATAGAGTAATCCGGCGCGTGACAACCTCGGTTTGTAATTTTTCTGCTGCCCGCCGACCCGGCGATCCGTCGAGTCAGAAGATGAATCAGTATGTGCTGCAATAGCCGTCCTTGCGTGTTAAGAAAACATACGCTGGTGAGTCACCAGTCCTGGTCAGATTCTTTGTTGGGATATTTACTGAATAAACAAGGCAATAGCTGGGCGGCCTTGATCCGCCCTGCCGCGTCTGCCGGCTCTGCCTACGATTGCGACCGGGTACCCCGCATCAGTCGACTTCGCCCTGTGAGGATGTTTCCGTCTGCTACAGTTGAAGCCTCTCAGCCGTTGCTGCTCTGCCTAAACCGCGACTGTGGTTCTCTCTTTTTTTTTTTTGAACAAAAGAAGGGTCAGAGGGACCCCGATGCTTATATTAAACATAAAGCAGTGACGTACAGCATCTTACAACAGGACTCTTAACAACTAGAAAATAACAAACAAGTCCCTGTTTTTTGCAAAGAGGACCCCAATAAGCTGAGGAAGATTGCAATCGGGTCCCTAGCTGCTCCCGCACGAACGCAGCCACGTCGTCACCGGGGACGGCACCACTTGGGACGACGAAACCTCCATGGCACCTCGCCATAGACTTCATGTTGAAGCCGCACTGCCTCCCATTAGGCTTCATGGCCGGGAGGAAGAAGTAAAGCCGCCATTCGGCTAGAAGATTCGATGGCGAGACGAAGACAGCCGGCAATCGACCGCATCTGCAGGCGCCAAGGCCTCTCCGTGGGAGCCACCGATGATGAGCGCGAACCCAACCTGGATCTCCATCTCCCCATAGCTCCTCCTCCACCACCGTGGTGACCTTGAAAGCATGGAACATGGAGGCCCTCTTCAAATCCAGGGAACCAAACGAGCTTATTCTTGGAGTCGCCGGCGATGCGAAACCCGCCAGCGGCTGGCAACCAACCAGCACAAGCAGGACCACCATCGCCGAGAGCCACCAGCCGTTGCTCGAAGACGGCAGCGGCACGCTCCGCCACGGCATAACGCCATTCGCCACGGAGGCAAAACTCAACCTAAAGCTAGAGCAGAACCTAGTAGTATGTACATGACTAGTCCACGCACCTCTCCCATCTCTGCTCCGGCAGGCAACGCCGTCGAAGGAGATTAGGGGATCGGGCGGGATTTCCATGGCTACGGCTGACTCTCAACGGGCTCTCTCGAAGGACCGGGAGCAGGGTCCTCTCTCTGTTCCGTCCTATGTCAATTTGCACCGGCACCCTGTGGTTCTCTCTTTTATTGCCTATTCGCAAATCGCCAGGCGCGCCTCCACCGCAAAGGAAAAGCTGCAGGCAGTACAGTGTGCCAGTACGAGGCAAATCATGAATCCACTGCTATTAAACAATTCAGCCATGGAGCATCAATCAAGTGAAAGGTGGTGCATATACGCACATCTTGGATGAGATTAGTAGTGCTCCTTGGAACTTGGAGTAACAGTACGGGCCACTATTTGGATAATTAAAGGACGTCGATAAGGACCGAACGTTCGGTCTGGGTCCCATACCGAACGAGGGGTTCGGTACGACAGGCAGCCTTACGAACGAAATCGTTCGGGAGTAGAGGCCTCCCAGCCCGAACGCTCCTTCCCGTCCCGGCCTTTTCTCTGTAAAACAAAGCCCATCAAAACGTAAAAGCCCTACAGGCCTTTCCTCTGTACAGAAAAAAGGCCATACGAACGAAAAAGCCCTATGTTTGTTGTGACAAAATAGACATTGTTCATTTGCACGACAAAAAATGCCATGGTCTTTTGCAATGCTATGAAAAAAGTTCACATGCTCATGTGTTCAGAATGTAAGTACACTAAAATAGTATGGGAAATCTACTAAAAAGTTGTTCAACAATTTGCCATGTTCTGCACAAAAAATGTATGTTATGTCATACTCAAATTTACCATCTTCAACATTTTCTACAAAGAAGTTCATCTAGAGATTTATTTCATGCATCAGATTATATTAGAAGTAAAAAATGCCATGGCAAAAATAGAGTAAAAATTGCCATGGCAAAGAAAGTAAAAATTGTCATGCCATTAAAAGTAAAAATTTCCATGGCAAAAAAGAGTAAAACCCTCATGTCACTTGTGCTGGCAGGCCAAAATAGGCCCATTTAGGTAAATAAAAAAACCATCAAAAATATGAAACCAACTAAAATACTGGAAAAAAAAACTTTACAGTAAATATCACACATAAATCTTGATAATTTGCCATGAAAAAATGTAGTACTTTTGCCATGGAAATAAATTAAAAAATGCCATGGCTACACAAGTATATTTAAGATGCTACTACATAGTTAAATTTGCCATGTTCTATAAAATGTAAATTTTCCATAATAGTTAAATTAAAATTGCCATGCTCCTCAACTAAAAATAAAATTTGCAATGGCAACTTAAAATAAAATTTTGCCATGTGAAAATAAAAATTACTTTTGGCATGGCAAAAATGGAGTTAAATTTGCCATGTAAAAAATGGATTAATTATTTCCATGGCAAAAGTGGAGTACTTTTGCCATGGAAACAAATTTAAAATGCCATGGCTATACAAATATATTTACCCTGCTACATAGTTAAAATTGCCATGTTCTAGAAAATGTAAATTTGCCAGCATTTTTAAAACAAAACTTGCCATGATCTTTACAATAAATTTGCCGCAACTTAAACTAAAAATTTCCATGGCAACTTACACTAAAGTTTGCCATGTGAATAAAAGTATTTTCGCCATGGCAAAAAATGGAGTAAAATTTGCCCAAAAAAGGGCATGACAGAAGATGTGGATGTTCTTAACAATTACTAAACTTGCCATGATCTACATTTTTTTTGCCATGGTCGAAAAAGGACTTAAAATTTGCCATGGTCAATTAATAAAACTTGCCATGGTCAATAAACTAAATTCGCCATGGTCAATTACTAAACTTGCCATGGTCGGACTTACAATTTGCCATGGTCAATTAATAAAACTTGCCATGCTCAATTAACTAAATTTGCCATGGTCGAAAAAGAACTTAAAACTTTGCCATGGCGGTTAATAAAACTTGCCATGGTCAATAAACTAAATTTGCCATGGCCGGAAAACAACTTAAAAATTTGCCATGGTCAATTAATAAAACTTGCCATGGTCAATAAACTAAAATTTCCATGGCCAAAACACAAAAAATTTCCATGCTCAATTATTGAATTTGCCATGGTAAAAAATTGTACTCCAAATTTGACAAGAGCAATAAACTTAATTTGCCATGGTAAGGAAAAACTAAAAAAATGCCATGAACACTTTTTCCTTGAAAAAAAATGCTTTTATGGGACCATATGAATTTGCCATGGCAAATTTGCCATGTGAACACAAGTTAAATTGCAGTTGTGTTGAACTGAGCCTCAATTCAGAAAAATCATTCTAACAAAAATACAGAAACGAAAAACATGTTGTCTCAGAAAAAATCATTCTGAAAAATTAGGTACTGATAGCAATCTTACCATCTCACCACACCAAGAAACAAGCTATGGCAAAAATAATTGCCATCACTAGTGGAACAGAACTATCTAAAAACATGACCAAATAATTGCATGGGAAAACATCTTAAGTTGCCATCACAGAAAAAGGAATTACGAAAAAGATGGTTCCTCTAGCTAAAATAAACTCAAACTTGGAGATAACAGAGTACTAGCAAGCAATACAACTGAAGAAACATGAAAGATACTAGTAGCAGAAAAAGGGGGACGCACTAACAACAGAAACGATGAGCTAGCAGCCCACTCGATCCCCGCTCTGCTGCAAGGCCGCACGGCCAGCCATCACAGAAGGCACACTTAGAGGCCGTGCGCCGTGCCATTCAATTGGTCGCCGCCGTGCAGCCGTCCAGGCAGCCTCCCTCCCACGGTCATCTGAATCGGTGCAGCCCATTACACCTGCCCATCGCCATGTGGATATTACGAAGATTGAAATATACAAAATTTGCCATGTTGTGGACACATAATGTGTAAGTGAATTTGCCATACAAACTATATATAAATTTGCCAAGTTATGAATGAATTCCATGAACTTCCTACAGAATAATGCATAGTTGCCATGTCCATCATTTACTGAATAAAAAACTGATGGCAACTTTATTAAAAAGTATTTTTGCCATGGTAATTAACATTACCAATGCATATGGTTCCAGCATCAATTTGGTATGTCAAAAAACTGATGGTAACTTAATATCCTCTCCACTCTAAAATATCTCCCTAATATGAAGTAGCCATATCATCTGAATATAAATTGCCATGTGCTATCTGAAGACAGAAAAATTCAGACAACAAAATGCACAGAAGAGATCTAGAGCAGGGGGAGGGGGGTCGCAGGCGAGCCTGCCGAGCAGGAGGCGGCGATGAGGCAGAGAAAGACACGCCGGGAGCCGGCCTGGCCCTGGGCGACGCCGCGGAGGTGGAAGCGAGGTCGGCAAAGCCAGAATGGATCGGCGTGGTTGTGAGCCGCCGACTTCAGTTATGAGGTGGATGTGGCCGGCCGGCCGCCGGCTGAGGAGGCGCGCAATCTTGGTCGCCAGGCCTCGCGGCAGGGCGCCGTCGCCTGGGCCAGCGAGACACTCGCCTCCCCTGACATGGGCAGGCGATGGCGCACGGGAGACGGGGCGCGAGCGGCAGGAGGCGCGGGAGACGACGAACATGACCTTGGGGGCGCACGAGGGGAGGCAAGCAGGCTCGTAGTGGCCGCAGCCAGCAGGGCTAACTTGGTCGCCGACGCCCTCTTCCTTTGCGTTCCAGCCGCGACAGCCGTCGCCGCATCGGGTCCTTCGCGCCGCGCCATCGCCGTCGGCGCATCACCCGTCGCTGCTGCACCCACCGCCCTCACCGGTGCGAGAAGCTCCCCTGCGCGAGGATCAGCCCCCACTCCCGCCGCTGTAATCGCTCAGAGTGAAAAGAGGACTGGGGGGCAGGGATGAGATGAGTGGGGAAAGAGAGAGCGGTGAAAGACGTGGGTGGGGTTCGTTCGGTCGATGGCCTGCTCATCCCGAACGCTCGACAAAAATGACGTGGCAACCAGAAAAGCTTCAAGATGCGTGTGTCTTATCCAACTGGTAAAAAACACGTTCGGGCTGAAATTCCAGATTCCGGACGTTCAGCACTTATCTATTTCGTAAATAAAAGGTCAAAGCTGTTATAACAACAGAGCTCGCACCAATATCGGTGCCGTACGCCGTCAGGTCCGGACAGCATAAACGGACCAGAAGCCACGTCATCACCTACCCACGGAACGTTGTCCGCAGAACACATATGCCAGCGTGCAAGGATATACATTGACTTCAGTCTTGCGATGAAGATACAGGAATAAAACTCCAGTGCTTTGGGAAAATCAATCGGACTATTGATTCAAAGAAAAGTCTAAGTAAAACAAAAAAGAGAAAAGAAAAAAAAGCGGTCAACATGACCCGGAGGATTTCTTCTGAGCCGCGCCATCTGCGCTTTAAACCGCCATCTCTGCGACCCTGCGGCCCTGCTTCGCTGCCCTGAGCCAAAGAAGGGTTATCTTGACTTGCCAAAAATAATCAGGTGTTATTTTTCTAAACTCTTAGTACTTGATACAATTAAATATCATCAAAAGATTTTTTTTTTCGAGGTATGCTATTGTGTACACAGGTCAATTAACTCATGGCCAAAGTATGATTCGGTCCTCGCGTGCTGTCATTGGAGGTCGCATCTACATCCGCACTACGTCAAATTGCTCAATGGACGTGTGCAAGACGCCGCCCCTGCGGCCTGGACTACTTCGACTCACCGGGACCGTGCCTGCAATTGCCTCGCCTGACCGCACTGGCTTACAATGTCGTGGCCGGTTCATCTGTCTGCTCCTGCGGCCGACTCAACCGTGATTGATTTCAGTTTCACCTAGTGATCATCAACTTCATGGCGGGTTATTTTCGGCCTAAACGAATCAGGTGCTATCCATCTAAAGTCTGTTTTATTAGCACGTATTATTTTTGTCAAAGAACAATTACTTTGATCTGTGTATTTTAATATACAGGACAATCATTCACTACAAATGTGGTTTATACCATGGGTATGGAGCACGGGCTGACAATATTCCGCCCGGCGATAGTCCGTAACATATTACCTGTCGAGGATATACCCCGCGGTATGACCCGGCTGGATGTATAACCCAGCCGGACTTGGCGACTCACTAATGACCCGCTCTGACTGGATGACACATTAAGTAACCCGCCCGATCCTGGCGACTTATGGGTGACCTGGCAAGCGGATCGGAGGAGCGACAAGACCCGGGGGCCCAGGAGGCTCAAGGCCCTGAAGGCCGGCTTACGTTGTGGTAGGCCGGCTTAAAGACAGAAGGCATGACGAATATTTCCTATAAGAGGAAGCAAGACCCGGACTTGTATTCAACTTGTAAGAAAAGATAGACTAGTTCTAGTCCTACTAGGACTCCACATGTAACCCGCCCCTCTAACTTATATAAGGAGGGGCAGGGCTCCCCAAAGAGGGACAGGAAAAAAAAGAAACAATATCTAGGGCTAGACACAAAGGAGGAGCTGGCTTACGGCGACTCCTCTCATGAGCATAATGAGACCTAGCCACAAACAGCATGTAGGGATATTCCGGATGACGTTTCCCGGGGCCCGAAGCTGTCTAAATCCTCGTCTTGTGTGTTGATCCGCTATGCGTCTCTCGATTCCGACCAACCCCTTCAAGCTACCGTATAGATGCGTTGGCCTCGCGACTAAGTCCTGACACTAAGGACATCTGCCGTGACAATTCCACGACCGTAACATATTACCCGATGAATGGACGCGCACAAGCCGCCGCCCGTACGGCCCGGTCTACATCAACACACCGGGCCGCACCTGTCTGCATGAGCTGTTTATTGAGTATGAGCAAGTCACAGCTTGGGTAGCCCGGTTTTCTTTCAACAAAATAGAGGCAAATTATCATATACTATCAACCGTCGTCTGCACTGGCTGGTTCAATGGGCAGGCGCACAAGTCGCCGCCACTACAGTTTGGTTAACTTCAAATCGCCAGTTGGAAGGAGCCATTGGCCGAGTTGCTGACACGGCTCATACGGGATCATTTATAACCCGTCGCAGTCACCTCAACTTTCTGTGGATTCACATCGCGTTATCAACGTCAATGATATACACCTTCTGCTATGGTCAAACACGAAGAATCTCAAGACAACTCCTCGAGTTGTCTTAAGACTCGGGGGCTACGATGACATGACTCTGCAAATATTGCCATTTTCAGCAAATTTAAGAACCCCAGGACGATGGAGGAAGAGATAACCCGGTCCCGGAGGCTACTACCATATTGATAAAAATTTGAAGGCCGTTAGAAAATTTCCGGTTCAAAATGAAGAATGTCGGTTTACAATCCGGTTCAAGGGAAATATGTTCTCCCACAAAACTCTGAAGCTCTCAAATCCGGTTTAAGAACTTCCAGTTCAAAAAGAATTAATTTCTCGCAAGTTTGAGTTTAAAGGTCGTTAGAAAAGTTTCTGGCTGAAAATGAAGATTCTGGTTTAAGATCTGGTTCAAGGGAAAGACGTCTCCCATAAAGCTTTGAAGCTCTCAATATCCGGTTCAAAATCCCGGTTCAAGAAGAATTTATCTCTTGCAAAAAGTTAAAAGGTTGCCGGAGAGGACCTGTTGCCATGATGCGCGGTTCAAACATGAGTATCCTGCCTTATTGGCCTATCATATTATTGATCACATGGGGGTTTCTGCTTTATAAAGCGGAGTTCTGTTTACCCATTGATCCGGCTTATAAAGCCATAAATATATAGGGGGCTTGGTCGTATTCGGACCATAGCTACACCTCTTGATCGGCGTAACGCCACCAGGGAAATCACTTGGGAGCTTGGTCGTATTCGAACCACAGCTACACCTCTTGATCGGCGTAAGGCCACAAGGGAAATCACATGGGGGCCAAAGAGAGTGTTGCAAAAGCACAACTCAAACATAGGCACCCACTGAGCACAGCTCAAAATATTGCTTGGGGATTCTTTGCTTCACAATGAACAAAGAATCTACACTTGTAATAGGCTATCAAGCCACCACTTGGAAGCCAGGTGTATTCACCTAAAACCCCGGGTTATCCTGCCTTTTTAAGTAAGCCACTCCGTCCAGGTAAACCTGGTATGACCAGCCGAACTTTTGACAAGTCAATCTCATAGACCCTGAACTTGTCAAAGTTAAAACGACGATTGGTTAAAGATTGAGGTCCATCTTAAAAGGCTTTGTAAAATGGTTTAACTCAGTGGCCTGGCAGCCCATGAAAAGCCTCGATTTTGGGCCCGACAGCCCATGAAAAGCCTCGACTACAAGTTTTCTTATGCTTTTATTTGCCAAGTTCATTAACCTGGCTCGGCTTTCAACTACAAGTTGTCAGTACATGAGCAGTTATAATCCGGCATTTATTAACCCGGTCTGGTTTCGACTATAAGTCGCCAATGTTATATATGGATAATCCGGTGTTTATCACAACCTAGTACGGTTTTATCATAAACCGGCACAATATGGAAGGAGTTATCAGTACTCAAGATTTGGGTTATCACCCTTACTACAAAAAGTTGGTAAACCAACAATGTGATTCAATGTCACAGAAACAAGTTGAATAAAGCATGATTATAAATCACCGGCATTTATTAACCCGACCTGGTTTTCGACTATAAGTCACCAGTATGATGATAAATTATTCAGTGTTTATTAACCCAGACTGGCTTGAGATTATAAGTCGCCAGTTTATATTTGGATTGCGCCATTGGAATCATGCGCTCATAAATCATTGGATTATATTATTCATATCTTCAAATTGTCAACATGGTTGGATTTTATTATGGTTATCAGTAACCAGTATTATGATTAAGGGTTTCAAAGTCGCTTTAGCGCAATGGCTATTATATTATCAATGGATATGATTTATTCTACAATTGAAGGAATAGTTCCGAGTCGCTGCAGGCTTACAACCCGGCACTTGGGGGCTGAAGGAAATATGCCCTAGAGGCAATAATAAAGTTATTATTTATTTCCTTAATTCATGATAAAAGTTTATTATTCATGCTAGAATTGTATTAACAGGAAACATAATACATGTGTGAATACATAGACAAACAGAGTGTCACTAGTATGCCTCTACTTGACTAGCTCATTAATCAAAGATGGTTATGTTTCCTAACCATGAACAAAGAGTTGTTATTTGATTAACGAGATCACATCATTAGTTGAATGATCTGATTGACATGACCCATCCCATTAGCATAGCACCCGATCGTTTAGTATGTTGCTATTGCTTTTATCCATGACTTATACATGTTCCTTTAACTATGAGATTATGCAACTCCCGTTTACCGTAGGAACACTTTGTGTGCTACCAAACGTCACAACGTAACTGGGTGATTATAAAGGTGCTCTACAGGTGTCTCCGAAGGTACATGTTGGGTTGGCGTATTTCGAGATTAGGATTTGTCACTCCGATTGTCGGAGAGGTATCTCTGGGCCCTCTCGGTAATGCACATCACATAAGCCTTGCAAGCATTGCAACTAATGTGTTAGTTGTGAGATGATGTATTACGGAACGAGTAAACAGACTTGCCGGTAACGAGATTGAACTAGGTATTGGATACCGATGATCGAATCTCGGGCAAGTAACATACCGATGACAAAGGGAACGACGTATGTTGTTATGCGGTCTGACCGATAAAGATCTTCGTAGAATATGTAGGAGCCAATATGGGCATCCAGGTCCCGCTATTGGTTATTGACCGGAGACGTGTCTCGGTCATGTCTACATTGTTCTCGAACCGTAGGGTCCGCACGCTTAAGGTTTCGATGACAATTATATTATGAGTTTATGAGTTTTGATGTACCGAAGAATTTCGGAGTCCCGGATGAGATCGGGGACATGACGAGGAGTCTCGAAATGGTCGAGACGTAAAGATCGATATATTGGACGACTATATTCGGACATCGGAAGGGTTCTGAGTGGTTCGGGTATTTTCGGAGGTACCGGGGAGTTACGGGATTACGGGAGAAGTAATGGGCCTTGATGGGCTTTAGTGGGAAGAGGAAAAAGGCTGCTGCGCCCCCCCTCCCCTCTAGTCCGAATTGGACTAGGGAAAAGGGGGCCGGCCACCTTTCCTACTCCTCCTATTCCTTCTCCCTTCCTCCCCTCTTGGTGGACTCCTACTAGGACTTGGAGACCTAGTAGGACTCCACACCCTGGCGCGCCTAACCCTAGGCCGGCCACCCCCTCCCTTGCTCCTTTATATACGGGGGCAGGGGGCACCCCATGATACACAAGTTGATCTTCGTGATCGTTCCTTAGCCGTGTGCGGTGCCCCCTTCCACCAAATTCCACCTCGATCATATCGTTGCAGTGCTTAGGCGAAGCCCTGCGCCGGTAACACATCAAGATCGTCACCACGCCGTCGTGCTGACGGAACTCTTCCCCGACGCTTTGCTGGATCGGAGCCCGGGGATCGTCATCGAGCTGAACGTGTGCTAAGAACTCGGAGGTGCCGGAGTAACGGTGCTGTGATCGGTCGGATCGCGAGGAGAACGTACGACTACTTCCTCTACGTTGAGACAACGCTTCCGCTTCAGTCTACGAGGGTACGTAGACAACACTCTCCCCTCTCGTTGCTATGCATCACCATGATCTTGCGTGTGCGTAGGAAATTTTTGAAATTACTACGTTCCCCAACAGTGGCATCCGAGCCTAGGTTTTTATGGTTTGATGTTATTTGCACGAATAGAACACAAGTGAGTTGTGGACGATACAAGTCATACTGCCTACCAGCATGTCATACTTTGGTTCAGCGGTATTGTTGGACGAGACGATCCGGACCAACCTTACGCGTACTCTTACGCGAGACCGGTTCCCTCGACGTGCTTTGCACATAGATGGCTTCGGAAGACTGTCTCTCCAACTTTAGTTGAACCGAGTGTGGCTACGCCCGGTCCTTGAGAAGGTTAAAACGGAGTCTATTTGACAAACTATCGTTGTGGTTTTGATGCGTAGGTAAGATGAGTTCTTGCTTAAGCCCGTAGCAGCCACGTAAAATTTGCAACAACAAAGTAGAGGACGTCTAACTTGTTTTTGCAGGGCATGTTGTGATGTGATATGGTCAAGACATGATGCTAAATTTTATTGTATGAGATGATCATGTTTTGTAACCGAGTTATCGGCAACTGGCAGGAGCCATATGGTTGTCGCTTTATTGTATGCAATGCAATCGCGATGTAATGCTTTACTTTATTACTAAGCGGTAGTGATAGTCGTGGAAGCATAAGATTGGCAAGACGACAACGATGCTACGATGGAGATCAAGGTGTCGCGCCGATGACGATGGTGATCATGACGATGCTTCGAAGATGGAGATCACAAGCACGAGATGATGATGGCCATATCATATCACTTATATTGATTGCATGTGATGTTTATCTTTTATGCATCTTATCTTGCTTTGATTGACGGTAGCATTATAAGATGATCTCTCACTAATTATCAAGAAGTGTTCTCCCTGAGTATGCACCATTGCGAAAGTTCTTCGTGCTGAGACACCACGTGATGATCGGGTGTGATAGGCTCTACGTTCAAATACAACGGGTGCAAAACAGTTGCACACGCGGAATACTCAGGTTTAACTTGACGAGCCTAGCATATAACAGATATGGCCTCGGAACACAGAGACCGAAAGGTCGAGCGTGAATCATATAGTAGATATGATCAACATAGTGATGTTCACCATTGAAACTACTCCATCTCACGTGATGATCGGACATGGTTTAGTTGATTTGGATCACGTGATCACTTAGAAGATTAGAGGGATGTCTATCTAAGTGGGAGTTCTTAAGTAATATGATTAATTGAACTTTAATTTATCATGAACTTAGTCCTGGTAGTATTAGCATATCTATGTTGTAGATCAATAGCTCGCATTGTTGCTTCCCTGTGTTTATTTTGATATGTTCCTAGAGAAAATTGTGTTGAAAAATATTAGTAGCAATGATGCGGATTGGATCCGTGATCTGAGGTTTATCCTCATTGCTGCACAGAAGAATTATGTCCTTAATGCACCGCTAGGTGATAGACCTATTGCAGGAGCAGATGCAGACGTTATGAACGTTTGGCTAGCTCAATATGATGACTACTTGATAGTTTAGTGCACCATGCTTAACGGCTTAGAATCGGGACTTCAAAGACGTTTTGAACGTCATGGACCATATGAGATGTTCCAGGAGTTGAAGTTAATATTTCAAGTAAATACCCGAGTTGAGAGATATGAAGTCTCCAACAAGTTCTATAGCTAAAAGATGGAGGAGAATCGCTCAACTAGTGAGCATGTGCTCAGATAGTCTGAGTACTACAATCTCTTGAATCAAGTGGGAGTTAATCTTCCAGATAAAATAGTGATTGACAGAATTCTCTAGTCACCATCACCAAGTTAGTAGAACTTCGTGATGAACTATAATATGCAAGGGATAACGGAAAATATTCCCAAGCTCTTCGCAATGCTAAAATCGGCGAAGGTACAAATCAAAGAAAAACATCAAGTGTTGATGGTTGACAAGATCACTAGTTTCAAAAAGGGGCAAAAGGAAAGAAGGGGAACTTCAAGAAGAACGGCAAGCAAATTGCTGCTCAAGTGAAAAAGCCCAAGTCTGGTCCTAAGCCTGAGACTAAGTGCTTCTACTGCAAAGGAACTGGTCACTGGAAGCGGAACTACCCCAAGTGATTGGCGGATAAGAAGGATGGCAAAGTGAACATAAGTATATTTGATATACATGTTATTGATGTGTACTTTACTAGTGTTCATAGCAACCCCTCAGTATTTGGTACTAGTTCAAGTTGCTAAGATTAGTAACTCGAAACGGGAGTTGCAGAATGAACAAAGACTAGTTAAAGGGCAAGGTGACGATGTGTGTTGGAAGTGGTTCCAAGATTGATATGATCATCATCACACACTCCCCATACTTTCGGGATTAGTGTTCAAACTAAATAAGTGTTATTTGGTGTTTGCGTTGAGCATGAATATGATTTGATCATGTTTATTGCAATACGGCTATTCATTTAAGTAAGAGAATAAATTGTTGTTCTGTTTACATGAATAAAACCTTCTATGGTTATACACACCAACGAAATGGTTTGTTGGATCTCGATCATAGTGATACACATATTCATATTATTGAAGCCAAAAGATGCAAAGTTAATAATGATAGTGCAACTTATTTGTGGCACTGCAGTTTAGGTCATATTGGTGAAAAGCGCATGAAGAAACTCCATGCTGATGGGATTTTGGAATCACTTGATTATGAATCACTTGATGCTTGCGAACCATGCCTCATAGGCAAGATGACTAAAACGCCGTTCTCCGGAACAATAAAGCAAGCAACAGAATTGTTGGAAATCATACATACTGATGTATGTGGTCCGATGAATATTAAGGCTCGCGACAAAATATCATTATTTTCTGACTTTCACAGATGATTTGAGCAGATATGGGTATATCTACTTGATGAAACATAAGTCTGAAACATTTGAAAAGTTCAAAGAATTTCAGAGTGAAGTGGAAAATCATCGTGACAAGAAAATAAAGTTTCTACGATCTGATCGCAGAGACGAATATTTGAGTTACGAGTTTGGTCTTCAATTAAAACAATGTGGAATAGTTTCACAAACTCATGCCACCTGGAACACCGCAGCATAATGGTGCGTCCGAACATCATAACCGTACTTTATTAGATATAGTACAATCTATGATGTATCTTACCGATCTACCACTATCGTTTTTGGGATTATGCATTAGAGACAGCTGCATTCACATTAAATAGGGCACCATCTAAATCCGTTGAGACGACACCGTATGAACTATGGTTTAGCAATAAACCTAAGCTGTCGTTTCTTAAAGTTTGGGGCTGCGATGCTTATGTGAAAAAGCTTCAACCTAATAAGCTCGAACCCAAATCGGAGAAATGTGTTTTCATAGGATATCCAAAGGAAACTGTTGGATACACCTTCTATCACAGATCCGAAGGCAAGACTTTTGTTGCTAAGTTCGGAAACTTTCTAGAGAAAGAGTTTCTTTCGAAAGAAGTGAGTGGGAGGAAAGTAGAACTTGATAAGGTAATTGTACCTTCTCCCTTATTGGAAAGTAGTTCATCACAGAAATCTGTTCCTGTGACTACTACATCAATTAGTGAGGAAGCTAATGATGATGATCATGTAACTTCAGATCAAGTTACTACCGAATCTCGTAAGTAAACCAGAGTGAGATCCGCACCAGAGTGGTACGGTAATCCTGTTCTGGAAGTCATGTTACTAGACCATGATGAACTTGCGAACTATGAGGAAGCGATGGTGAGCCCAGATTCCGCGAAATGGTTTGAGGCCATGAAATCTGAGATATGATCCATGTATGAGAACAAAGTATGGACTTTGATGGATTTGCCCGATGATCGGCAAGCCAAAGAAAATTCCCCGCTCATTATTGCATAATGACCCGACCCTTGGGGGCTACACAGGTTGAAGTTTTTTGAGCATCAGGCAATTACAAGTCCCAGGTTGCTGCAAGCATGACAACCCGGCACTTGGGGGCTACATAATATGGAGTATTCAGTTTTTACTAGTGACTGGGATGAACAACATGGATTTCTTCAAAAGTGGTAGTATTTATATTGAAGCAAGTCTTAAACCATCACTTTGTTCTTCTCAAGACTTGGGGGCTACAGGTAATATGCATATAAGGAGAAGTATTTTCAAATTCTCAGTTTTGAGCAAATCAGATTGACCCGGCGTCATCAATAATTATGACCCGGCGACGACAACAATTATGACTCGGTGCCATCAGTATTTACAAACAGGCCATTTTGGTAATATTAAACCGGCAAGTTTTACATCTTCAAACCGGCTGAATATCAGATGAGTATTTCAAGACCAATATTTTTTAAGTCTGCGCTTTGGAAGCGGACTCAAGTGGATTATTCTTCACAATATTTTTCTATGAGAAAACAACGTCAGCAATTTGAGTATGAAGCTGGTTATTGACCCGGATTTTTTAGAAGGAGGAAATGACAAGGACTTTAAAGATGATCAAGTGTCGACTTACAAGAATATTTAACCCGGAGCACAACCTGTCAAATTTGTTCTTGAGTTATTTTGCAGGATCAGTTTAACATGGATAAATCCAAATTAAACTGGGGGCTAATGTCGGGGATATACCCCGCGGCGTAACCCAGCCGGAAGTATAACCCGGCCGAACTTGGCGACTCACCAGAGACCCGACTGATACTTGGCGCTTCATTTGTAAGCCGCCCGGAGATTGGCCGCTGACTGGTAACCCGGCGGGCGGCACAGACGGATGATAAGGCCGAAGGCCTAGAAGGCCGGTTTATGTTAATGGTGGGCCGGTTTAAGAGGAAAGGCGTGAGGAATATTTACCTTACAAGGAGTTAAGACCCGGACTTGTATCCGGTTTGTATTAGAAGGTAGACTAGTCCTAATCCTAATAGGACTCCACATGTAACCCGCCCTTCTAACTTATATAAGGAGGGGCAGGGCTCCCCAAAGAGGGAGAAGCAAGAAGAAACAATCTCTAGGGCTAGACACAAAGAGCCGGTTTACCGGCGACTCCCTCGTGAGCATAATGAGACCTAGCCTCAAACAACATGTAGGGTTGTTACCGGATGATATTTTTCGGGGCCCGAAGCTGTCTAAATCCTTGTCCTGTGTGTTGATCCGCCTCGCGTCTCTCGATTCCGCTCAACCCTCTCAAGCTACCACATAGATGCTTTGGCCTCACGACTAAGTCCTCACACTAGGACATCTTCCGTGACAAATCCACGACACTGAGGTTTTTGATCTCAGTTTGAGCAGCAATAAGTTCATCAGTGGTCATTTTCACAATGTTCTTCTTCAGAAGGCGCTCCTTCTTGTACTGCGCTTTCTTCAACTGCCTGGCCTTCTCGAATTTCCATTTTTCTTCGCCTATGAAGGCGGAAAGCACGTGACTTTGACCAGGAGTAAGATTGAAGTCAGGCATAGGAGTGTTGGGGTCCTTGTGCCAGATGTCAATGTACTCAAGGATTAGCTTTGGATCCAAAAGCAGAGGTACATTTGAGCCTTTGGCTCTAGCGGCCCTGTGTTGTCTGTCTCTAATGATTTCAGCAAGTTCCTCATCATCAGCTTTGTCATACTTGGAAGGCGACCTACTTCTTGTGAGGACTTGGTCGAGGACCTCGTCCAGCAGTGGCCTTAGTCTTCAGCAGAGTGGGGCCAGTTGAGGAATGCGGAGGAGACGAAGAACTTGCAGAGGCTCCAGAGGTAATAGAGATGCCTGTTGTCCTTTGGCACGAGGCAAGATGCACATGTGCTGAGGATTTGGAAGGATGAGCTGAGGACTTTGGAGGATCTGGTGCAGCTTGAGGAATTTTCCGTGAGGGCTTTGTGGAGCTGGGCTGTGAGGGCATTGCAGATGAGCTTGGCTGTGAGGACATTGGTGCAGAAGCCTTGGGCTTGTGTGCGGACTTCTTCGGCATGGCCTTCTTAGGCTTGCTAGCAGAGGCCTCAACAGCAGCAGCAGAATCTTCATTGAATTTCTTCACTGCTTCTTTTGCCATTTTGGCCAGCTTGGCTTGACGCTTAGCCCATTCCTTTGGAAGTTCTTCACCTCTTCTGATGCTAGAGGGATCAGCTTCTTGGCCAGGTGCCAATGGAGGTCTTGGGCATGGAGGGTGTACTGCAAATTTCTTCATGTAGTTTGGAGTCACATATGTGTACTCCCTCCATTCCCGTGCCCATCTCCTCTCTATCCTTTGGATGCGCACCTTGCGCTGATTTTTGTTCTCCTTGCCATACTTGGCCTTATCAGGAGTGCAATATTCATCATAGATGTCATCAGGAATCTCGAAAGCAGTGTTTGCTTCTGGTCTCTTTCCTCCCTTCTGAGGTTTCTTGCCGTGAGCCATTTTCTTCAGCTGAGGATTTTGAACAATAGAATTCTCTGAAGAGGTGTGCAACTTTTCTTCGAGGAACGCTGCAAATGAGTTAAGTTGATGAGAACCTAGAGATTCACCGGCGGACATGTGTACCTATGAACAGAATATAGTTGCGAAGAATTTGGAGAGGTCATATGCGTTCTCAGAAGTTTTTGCAAAAAGAACAAGTTTGAGGAATTTTACCAGATGAGTCTTGAGGAATTTCACTAAGCGTTCTTTGACTTAGGTTCCAGAGTTGTACAGATTGAAAATCCACAAAATTGAGGAATCTTGAAGAAAAATGTTGCTTAGGGAAACAGATCAAGAACATATGTTATGTGAGGTGTTTAGTGTGTGAAGATTTGAAGAATAAACACCTTATGAAGATTTTGTAGAAAACATCAGAATCAACAAGGGAAGTAAAAGCAACTTTTAATTACCCTTGACAAAGAACACGACGAACTGAGAAGTGTAGATTTAGAAGTTCGTCAGTTCAGATCTTCCACGCCCTAACTTGGCAGAGGAAGACAGCTACGGCGGCGGCGGAGTGAAGAAATCCGTGGCCGACGCGAGTACGACGACGACGAGGTCGAGGCAGTGAAGCTTTTCCTCACCGGCAACGATGGAAGTAGCAGTGGCGCTAGGTTTTGAGAGCTCGAGCGAGGGAGTGAGGTCGAGCGGAGTAAAAACAAAGTGAGGATGGGAGGGGTATTTACAGCCGAGGTGAAAGACTGCTCGCCCGAGGAAATTGGACGAACGTGCCCCTGACCCTTCTCATTCGCGTGACATGTGTCACCCACGTACTGAGAGGTGGCGATCGTGCGAGATCGTGGGTGAATAGATAAGTCCATCGTGGAATGTGGAATGGTTTGAGCGGCAAACGCCAAAAGTTCATATAAGATAATTTTAATGTTTCATTCGCAAATTCTTCAGCTGACAAGGACACAGTGAAGATTTTGAACGAGTTTCAAATAGAATGCATATGAAGAATTTGTGAATAGACTGGGTTGAGTTTAGCATAGAGGGGGAAGGGTCCGATCACATTCACTTAGCAAAAAAACAACTTGAAGAAATAGCAATAAGTGTAATGTACTCAGCTTCAGCAGTAGATAGTGATACACAGTTCTGTTTCTTCGAGGACCAACAGACCAAGGATCATCTGAGGAAATGGCATGTGCCTGATGTTTACTTACGGTCCACACGATCACCAGCATAGTCAGAGTCTGAATATCCAATGAGATCAAAACCCAAGCCCTTGGGATACCATAATCCAAGTGCTGGTGTGTGAGCTAGATATCGAAGAATATGCTTCATAGCCTTATGGTGTGATTCCTTCAGTGTAGCTTGAAATCGGGCACACATGCAAACACTAAGCATAATATCTGGCCTAGATGCACATAAACACAATAAAGAGCCAATCATGGAGCGATATACCTTTTGATCGAAGTCAATACCATTTTCATTCAGTGCATAGAGGGCCATTTGTGGGCATAGGGATTTTGACGCCTTTGCAATCTTGCATGCCGAATTTCCTCAATACATCCTTGAGGTATTTCTCCTGAGATATGAATATGCAATTGCGTTGTTGACGAATTTGAAGACCTAAGAAGGATTTCAATTCTCCCATCATAGACATTTGATATTCTTCACTCATCATATATCCAAATTCATCACTGTAACGTTGGTCAGTACAACCAAAAATAATATCATCAACATATATTTGGCACACGAATAATTCATCATCATAGGTTTTGGTGAAAAGAGTTGGGTCAAGTGAACCGGGTTTGAAGCCTTTCTTCATGAGGAATTCCTTCAAAGTATCATACCACGCCCGAGGGGCCTGCTTGAGGCCATAGAGGGCCTTATTGAGTCTGAAGACTTTGTCAGGATGCTTTGGATCTTCAAAACCTGGGGATTGAGCAACATATACTTCTTCCTCAAGCTTACCATTGAGGAATGCACTTTTCACATCCATTTGATATAAGATGATATTATGATGGTTAGCATAAGAAAGTAATATGTGAATAGCCTCAAGTCTAGCAACAGGTGAAAAAGTTTCATCGAAATCAATTCCTTCAACCTGTGTGTAGCCTTGAGCTACAAGCCGTGCCTTATTCCTCACCAAAAGGCCATTTTCATCTTGCTTGTTGCGGTAGATCCACTTTGTGCCAATGATATTGTGCTTGCGAGGATCTGGATGTTTCACCAGTTCCCAGATGTTGTTGAGCTCGAATTGATGTAATTCCTCTTGCATAGCTTGAATCCACTCAAGCTCCAGGAATGCTTCATCTACCTTAGTGGGATCTATGATAGAGACAAAAGCAAAGTGCCCACAAAAGTTATACAAATGTGAAGCTTTTGAGCGTGTGAGAGGACCTGGTGCGTTGATGTCGCTGATGATTTTCTCAATGTGCACTTCATTTGCAACAGAGCATGAGCGGGTTGTCGTCGAGGAATTGGATCAGCATTTTCTTCAGCACCATTTTCCTCAGGTGCATCAGCATGATGTTCTTTATGTTCTGGAATGACTTCTTCGCAGATTCTTTGGTAGGAATGACATCCTCAGTAGCTTTGAACTTGATGGTTTCCTCAGGTGACTTTTCATCTAGCACAGGAGGTAGGTGCTCTCTTTGCGAGCCATTAGTTTCATCGAACCGCACATCTACAGTTTCAACTGTTGGGGAACGTAGTAATTTCAAAATTTCCTACGCATACGCAAGATCATGGTGATGCATAGCAACGAGAGGGGAGAGTGTTTTCTACGTACCCTCGTAGACCGAAGCGGAACCGTTGACGCAACGTAGTGGAAGTAGTCGTACGTCTTCTTGATCCGACTGATCCAAGCACCGTTACTCCGGCACCTCCGAGTTCTTAGCACACGTTCATCTCGATGACGATCCCCGGGCTCCGATCCAGCAAAGCTTCGGGGAGGAGTTCTGTCAGCACGACGGCGTGGTGACGATCTTGATGTACTACCGACACAGGGCTTCGCCTAAGCACTGCAGCGATATGACCGAGGTGGAATATGGTGGAGGGGGGCACCGCACACGGCTAAGGAACGATCACGAAGATCAACTTGTGTGTCCATGGGGTGCCCCTGCCCCCGTATATAAAGGAGCAAGGGAGGAGGGGGCGGCCGGCCTAGAAGGGGCGCGCCAAGGGGAGTCCTACTCCCACCGGGAGTAGGATTCCAACTTTCCTAGTCCAACTAGGAGAAGGGGGGAAAGGAGGGGAGTGGAGAAGGAAGGGAGAGGGGGGCCGCGCCCCAAACCCTTTGTCCAATTCGGACTGGGCTTGGGAGGGGCGCGCGCCACCTCCTCGCTCCTTCCCACTAAGGCCCAATAAGGCCCAATAAGGCCCAATACTCTTCCCCGTATTCCCGTAACTCCCCGGTACCTCCGAAAATACCCGAATCACTCGGAACCTTTCCGATGTCCGAATATAGTCGTCCAATATATCGATCTTTACGTATCGACCATTTCGAGACTCCTCATCATGTCCCCGATCCCATCCGGGACTCCGAACTCCTTCGGTACATCAAAACTCATAAACTCATAATATAACTGTCATCGAAACTTTAAGCGTGCGGACCCTACGGTTCGAGAACAATGTAGACATGACCGAGACATGTCTCCGGTCAATAACCAATAGCGGGACCTGGATGCCCATATTGGCTCCTACATATTCTACGAAGATCTTTATCGGTCAGACCGCATAACAACATACGTTGTTCCCTTTGTCATCGGTATGTTACTTGCCCGAGATTCGATCGTCGGTATCCAATACCTAGTTCAATCTCGTTACCGGCAAGTCTCTTTACTCGTTCCATAATACATCATCTCGCAACTAACTCATTAGTTGTAATGCTTGCAAGGCTTAAGTGATGTGCATTATCGAGAGGGCCCAGAGATACCTCTCCGACAATCGGAGTGACAAATCCTAATCTCGAAATACGCCAACCCAACATATACCTTTGGAGACACCTGTAGAGCTCCTTTATAATCACCCAGTTACGTTGTGACGTTTGGTAGCACACAAAGTGTTCCTCCGGCAAACGGGAGTTGCATAATCTCATAGTTATAGGAACATGTATAAGTCATGAAGAAAGCAATAGCAGCATACTAAACGATCGGGTGCTAAGCTAATGGAATGGATCATGTCAATCACATCATTCTCCTAATGATGTGATCCCATTAATCAAATGACAACTCATGTCTATGGCTAGGAAACATAACCATCTTTGATCAACGAGCTAGTCAAGTAGAGGCATACTAGTGACACTCTGTTTGTCTATGTATTCACACATGTATCATGTTTCCGGTTGATACAATTCTAGCATGAATAATAAACATTTATCATGAAATAAGGAAATAAATAATAACTTTATTATTGCCTCTAGGGCATATTTCCTTCAGTCTCCCACTTGCACTAGAGTCAATAATCTAGTTCACATCGGCATGTGATTTAACAGCGATAGTTCACATCACCATGTGATTAATACCCATAGTTCACATCATCATGTGACCAACACCCAAAGGGTTTACTAGAGTCAATAATCTAGTTCACATCGCTATGTGATTAACACCCAAAGAGTACTAAGGTGTGATCATGTTTTGCTTGTGAGAGAATCTTAGTCAACGGGTCTGCTACATTCAGATCCGTATGTATTTTGCAAATTTCTATGTCAACAATACTCTGCTTGGAGCTACTCTAGCTAATTGCTCCCACTTTCAATATGTATCTAGATTGAGACTTAGAGTAATCTAGATTGGTGTCAAAACTTGCATCGACATAACCCTTTACGACGATCCTTTTTGTCACCTCCATAATCGAGAAACATATCCTTATTTCACTAAGGATAATTTTGACCGCTGTCCAGTGATCTACTCCTAGATCACTATTGTACTCCCTTGCCAAAATCAGTGTAGGGTATACAATAGATCTGGTACATAGCATGGCATACTTTATAGAACCTATGGCCAAGGCATAGGGAATGACTTTCATTCTCTTTCTATCTTCTGCCGTGGTCGGGTTTTGAGTCTTACTCAATTTCACACCTTGTAATACAGGCAAGAACTCTTTCTTTGACTGTTACATTTTGAACTACTTCAAAATCTTGTCAAGGTATGTACTCATTGGAAAAACTTATCAAGCGTCTTGATCTATCTCTATAGATCTTGATACTCAATATGTAAGCAGCTTCACCGAGGTCTTTCTTTGAAAAACTCCTTTCAAACACTTCTTTATGCTTTGCAGAATAATTCTACATTATTTCCAATCAACAATATGTCATTCACATATATTTATCAGAAATGTTGTAGTGCTCCCACTCACTTTCTTGTAAATACAGGCTTCACCGCAAGTCTGTATAAAACTATATGCTTTGATCAACTTATCAAAGCGTATATTCCAACTCCGAGATGCTTGCACCAGTCCATAGATGGATCGCTGGAGCTTGCATATTTTGTTAACACCTTTAGGATTGACAAAACCTTCTGGTTGCATCATATACAACTCTTCTTTAATAAATCCATTAAGGAATGCAGTTTTGTTTTATCCATTTGCCAGATTTCATAAAATGCGGCAATTGCTAACATGATTCGGACAGACTTAAGCATGGATACGAGTGAGAAACTCTCATCGTAGTCAACACCTTCAACTTGTCGAAAACCTTTTGCGACAATTCTAGCTTTGTAGATAGTAACGCTACTATCAGCGTCCGTCTTCCTCTTGAGGATCCATTTATTTTCTATGGCTTGCCGAATCGGGGAAATCCATCAAAGTCCATACTTTGTTTTTATACATGGATCATATCTCAGATTTCATGGCCTCAAACCATTTCGCGGAATCTGGGCTCATCATCGCTTCCTCATAGTTCGCAAGTTCGTCATGTTCTAGTAACATGACTTCCAGAATAGGATTACCGTACCACTCTGGTGCGGATCTCACTCTGGTTTACCTACGAGATTTGGTAGTAACTTGATCTGACGTTACATGATCATCATCATTAACTTCCTCATTAATTGGTGTAGTAGTCACAGGAACAGATTTCTGTGATGAACTACTTTCCAATAAGGGAGCAGGTACAGTTACCACATCAAGTTCTACTTTCCTCCCACTCACTTCTTTCGAGAGAAACTCCTTCTCTAGAAAGTATCCATTCTCAACAATGAATGTCTTGCCTTCGGATCTGTGATAGAAGGTGTACCCAACTGTCTCGTTTGGGTATCCTATGAAGACATATTTCTCCGATTTGGGTTTGAGCTTATCAGGATGAAACTTTTTCACATAAGCATCACAACCCCAAACTTTAAGAAACGACAACTTTGGTTTCTTGCCAAACCATAGTTCATATTGTGTCATCTCAATGGACTTAGATGGTGCCCCTTTTTAACGTGAATGCAGCTGTCTCTAATGCATGATCCCAAAACTATATTGGTAAATCGGTAAGAAACATCATATATTGTACTATATCCAATAGAGTCGGTTATGACGTTCGGACACACCATTATGTTGTGGTGTTCCAGGTGGCATGAGTTTGTGAAACTATTCCACATTGTTTTAATTGAAGACCAAACTCGTAACTCAAATATTCTCCTCCACGATCATATCGTAGAAACTTTTATTTTCTTGTTACGACGATTCTCCACTTCACTCTGAAATTCTTTGAACTTTTCAAATGTTTCAGACTTATGTTTCATCAAGTAGATATACCCATATCTGCTCAAAGCATCTGTGAAGGTCAGAAAATAATGATACTTGTCGCGAGCCTTAATATTCAACGGACCACATACATCAGTATGTATGATTTCCAACAAATCTGTTGCTCGCTCCATTGTTCTGGAGAACGGAGTCTTAGTCATCTTGCCCATGAGGCATGGTTCACAAGCATCAAGTGATTCATAATCAAGTGATTCCAAAATTCCATCAGCATGGAGTTTCTTTATGTGCTTTACACCAATATGACCTAAATGGCAGTGCCACAAATAAGTTGCACTATCATTATTAACTTTTCATCTTTTTGGTTTCAATATTATGAATATGTGTATCACTACGATCGAGATCCAACGAACCATTTTCATTGGGTGTGTAACCATATAAGGTTTTATTCATGTAAACGGAACAACAATTTATTCTCTTACTTAAATGAATAATCGTATTGCAATAAACATGATCAAATCATATTCATGCTCAACGCAAACACCAAATAACACTTATTTAGGTTCAACACTAATCCCGAAAGTATAGGGAGTGTGCGATGATGATCATATCAATCTTGGAACTACTTCCAACACACATCGTCACCTCACCCTTAACTAGTCTCTGTTCATTCTGCAACTCCCGTTTCGAGTTACTACTTCTTAGCAACTGAACCAATATCAAATACCGAGGGGTTGCTACGAACACCAGTAAAATACACATCAATAATCTGTATATCAAATATACTTTTGTTCACTTTGCCATCCTTTCTTATCCACCAAATACTTGGGGTAGTTCCACTTCCAGTGACCAATCCCTTTGCAGTAAAAGCACTTAGTCTCAGGCTTAGGACCAGACTTGGGCTTCTTCACTTGAGCAGCAACTTGCTTGCCGTTCTTCTTGAAGTTCCCCTTCTTCCCTTTGCCCTTTACTTGAAACTAGTGATCTTGTCAACCATCAATGCTTGATGCTCTTTCTTGATTTCTACCTTCATCGATTTCATCATTATGAAAAGCTCGGGAGTCGTTTTCGTCATCCCTTGCATACTATAGTTCATCACGAAGTTCTACTAACTTGGTGATGGTGACTAGAGAATTCTGTCAATCACTATTTTATCTGGAAGATTAACTCCCACTTGATTCAAGCGATTGTAGTACCCAGACAATCTGAGCACATGCTCACTAGTTGAGCGATTCTCCTCCATCTTTTAGCTATAGAACTTGTTGGAGACTTCATATCTCTCAACTCGGGTATTTGCTTGAAATATTAACTTCAACTCCTGGAACATCTCATATGGTCCATGACGTTCAAAACGTCTTTGAAGTCCCGATTCTAAGCCGTTAAGCATGGTGCACTAAACTATTAAGTAGTCATCATATTGAGATAGCAAAACGTTCATAGCGTCTGCATCTGCTCCTGCAATAGGTCCGTCACCTAGCGATGCATCAAGGACATAATTCTTCTGTGCAGCAATGAGGATAAACCTTAGATCACGGATCCAATCCGCATCATTGCTACTAACATCTTTCAACACAATTTTCTCTAGGAACATATCAAAATAAACATAGGGAAGCAACAACGCGAGCTATTGATTTACAACATAATTTGCAAAATACTACCAGGACTAAGTTCATGATAAATTAAAGTTCAATTAATCATATTAATTAAGAACTCCCACTTAGATAGACATCCCTCTAATCTTCTAAGTGATCACGTGATCCAAATCAACTAAACCATAACCGATCATCACGTGAAATGGATTAGTCTTCAATGGTGAACATCATTATGTTGATCATATCTACTATATGATTCACGCTCGACCTTTCGGTCTCCGTGTTCCGAGGCCATATCTGCATATGCTAGGCTCGTCAAGTATAACCCGAGTATTCCGCGTGTGCAAAACTGGCTTGCACCCGTTGTAGATGGACGTAGAGCTTATCACACCCGATCATCACGTGGTGTCTGGGCACGACGAACTTTGGCAACAGTGCATACTCAGGGAGAACACTTCTCGATAATTTAGTGAGAGATCATCTTATAATGCTACCGTCAATCAAAGCAAGATAAGATGCATAAAAAGATAAACATCACATGCAATCAATATAAGTGATATGATATGGCCATCATCATCTTCGTGCTTGTGATCTCCATCTCTGAAGCACCGTCATGATCACCATCGTCACCGGCGCGACACCTTGATCTCCATCGTAGCATCGTTGTCGTCTCGCCAATCTTATGCTACTACGACTATCGCTACCGCTTAGTGACAAAGTAAAGCATTACAGGGCGATTGCATTGCATACAATAAAGCGACAACCATATGACTCCTGCCAGTTGCCGATAACTCGGTTACAAAACATGATCATCTCATACAATAAAATTTAGCATCATGTCTTGACCATATCACATCACAACATGCCCTGCAAAAACAAGTTAGACGTCCTCTACTTTGTTTGTTGCAAGTTTTACGTGGCTGCTACGGGCTTAAGCAAGAACCAATCTCACCTACGCATCAAAACCACAATGATAGTTTGTCAAATAGACTCCGTTTTAACCTTCGCAAGGACCGGGCGTAGCCACACTCGGTTCAACTAAAGTTGGAGAAACTAACACCCGCCAGCCACCTGTGTGCAAAGCACGGCGGTAGAACCAGTCTCGCGTAAGCGTACGCGTAATGTCGGTCCGGGCCGCTTCATCCAACAATACCGCTGAACCAAAGTATGACATGCTGGTAGGCAGTATGACTTATATCATCCACAACTCACTTGTGTTCTACTCGTGCATATAACATCAAACCATAAAAAACTAGGCTCGGATGCCACTGTTGGGGAACGTAGTAATTTCAAAATTTCCTACGCACACGCAAGATCATGGTGATGCATAGCAACGAGAGGGGAGAGTGTTTTCTATGTACCCTCGTAGACCGAAGCGGAAGCATTGACGCAACGTAGTGGAAGTAGTCGTACGTCTTCCTGATCCGACCGATCCAAGCACCGTTACTCCGGCACCTCCGAGTTCTTAGCACACGTTCATCTCGATGACGATCCCCGGGCTCCGATCCAGCAAAGCTTCGGGGAGGAGTTCTGTCAGCACGATGGCGTGGTGACGATCTTGATGTACTACCGACGCAGGGCTTCGCCTAAGCACTACAACGATATGACCGAGGTGGAATATGGTGGAGGGGGGCACCGCACACAGCTAAGGAACGATCACGAAGATCAACTTGTGTGTCCATGGGGTGCCCCCTGCCCCCGTATATAAAGGAGCAAGGGAGGAGGGGGCGGCCGGCCTAGAAGGGGCGCGCCAAGGGGAGTCCTACTCCCACCGGGAGTAGGATTCCACCTTTCCTAGTCCAACTAGGAGAAGGGGGGAAAGGAGGGGAGTGGAGAAGGAAGGGAGAGGGGGGCCGCGCCCCAAACCCTTTGTCCAATTCGGACTGGGCTTGGGAGGGGCGCGCGCCACCTCCTAGCTCCTTCCCACTAAGGCCCAATAAGGCCCAATACTCTTCCCCGTATTCCCGTAACTCCCCGGTACCTCCGAAAATACCCGAATCACTCGGAACCTTTCCGATGTCCGAATATAGTCGTCCAATATATCGATCTTTACGTCTCGACCATTTAGATACTCCTCATCATGTCCCCGATCCCATCCGGGACTCCGAACTCCTTCGGTACATCCAAACTCATAAACTCATAATATAACTGTCATCGAAACTTTAAGCGTGCGGACCCTACGGTTCGAGAACAATGTATACATGACCGAGACATGTCTCCGGTCAATAACCAATAGCGGGACCTGGATGCCCATATTGGCTCCTACATATTCTACGAAGATCTTTATCGGTCAGACCGCATAACAACATACGTTGTTCCCTTTGTCATCGGTATGTTACTTGCCCGAGATTCGATCGTCGGTATCCAATACCTAGTTCAATCTCGTTACCGGCAAGTCTCTTTACTAGTTACGGAATACATCATCTCGCAACTAACTCATTAGTTGTAATGCTTGCAAGGCTTAAGTGATGTGCATTACCGAGAGGGCCCAGAGATACCTCTCCGACAATCGGAGTGACAAATCCTAATCTCGAAATACGCCAACCCAACATCTACCTTTGGAGACACCTGTAGAGCTCCTTTATAATCACACAGTTACGTTGTGACGTTTGGTAGCACACAAAGTGTTCCTCCGGCAAACGGGAGTTGCATAATCTCATAGTCATAGGAACATGTATAAGTCATGAAGAAAGCAATAGCATCATACTAAACGATCGGGTGCTAAGCTAATGGAATGGGTCATGTCAATCACATCATTCTCCTAATGATGTGATCCCGTTAATCAAATGACAACTCATGTCTATGGCTAGGAAACATAACCATCTTTGATCAACGAGCTAGTCAAGTAGAGGCATACTAGTGACACTCTGTTTGTCTATGTATTCACACATGTATCATGTTTCCGGTTGATACAATTCTAGCATGAATAATAAACATTTATCATGAAATAAGGAAATAAATAATAACTTTATTATTGCCTCCAGGGCATATTTCCTTCATCAACAACCTTGTGGTGAACATTGTTGAAGACTCTGTAGGTGTGCGAGTCCTTTCCGTAACCAAGCATAAAACCTTCATGTGCTTTCGGTGCAAATTTAGAATTGTGATGAGGATCTCTAATCCAACATTTAGCACCGAAGACTTTGAAATAACTCACATTGGGTTTCTTGTCAGCGAGGAGTTCGTATGTAGTCTTTTTGAAGAATTTGTGAAGATATACCCTGTTGATGATGTGGCACACAGTATCAATTGCCTCAATCCAGAAACGATGAGGCGTCTTGTATTCATCAAGCATAGTGCGAGCCATCTCAACAAGAGTCCTGTTCTTGTGCTCCATGAAGCCATTCTGCTGAGGAGTATAAGGAGCAGATAACTCATGAGTAATACCGAGTTCATCAAGATAGTCATCAAGACCAGTATTCTTGAACTTAGTTCCATTGTCACTTCTGATGTGCTTTATCTTCACACCAAAGTTGGTTGAAGCCCTCGAGGAAAATTGTTTGAAGACTTCATGCACTTCACGTTTGTAAGTGACAATATGCACCCATGTGTAACGAGAGTAATCATCAACAATAACAAGGCCATATAGAGATGCTTCATTAGTGAATGCATAATAATTGTTAGGACACAAGAGATCCATGTGAAGCAATTCAAATGGTCGAGTGGTAGTCATGATAGTCTTCGTGGGATGCTTGGCCTTGGTCATCTTTCTAGCTTCATAGGCTCCGCACAAGTGATCCTTGAGGAATTTGACATTCTCAATGCCGATGACATGCTTCTTCTTCGCGAGCATGTGCAAGTTCCTCATGCCTTCATGACCAAGCCGTCGATGCCATAGCCAACCTTCTGAAGCTTTTGCAAGTAGACATATAGCTGGTTGTGGTCCTATGGAAAAATCAACAATGTACAGATCTCCTCTCCTAAAGCCTTCGAAGACTTTGGAATGGTCAACTTCCATAATCACAACACAACGATACTTGCCAAAGATAACAACCATATCAAGATCACAAAGCATTGAGACTGGCATGAGGTTGAATCCTAAGGACTCGACAAGCATGACTTTGTCCATGTGTCGATCCTTTTAGATCGCAACCTTACCTAGACCCAATACCTTGCTTTTGCCTTTGTTGGTGTAGGTGATATGCTTCAGATGTGATGGTGATAAGGGATCGTCCACCAATAGATTCTTGTCACCAGTCATGTGATTTGTACATCCACTATCGAGGACCCACTCAGTGGCTTTGGGTTGATCATCCTGCAGATGAATTAGTTCATCTTACGAACTCATATACTTCATTAGTGAAGAATATGACATCAAATTCATCAGATCAATTTCATCAAGCAATGGAACAGATAAAGCGGTATGAGGACGTGAGAAATGAAAACTCATTTCTCATGATCAGCTTGCGTCCTTAAAAGCATCTTCAGGTCTCCAGCAAATTCTTCAGACGTTTAAGTACGTCTGGAGACCTGACCCTGCATAAGAGATTAGTTCCTTTTCTTCATCACCCACATTTGAAGGGGTGGCAAAGAGTTCATCATTCTGCGAGCTCCATATGTGAAAGGTGGCATAGACGCCAATCCACTTCGTTTCACATAAGAGGAGTTAGGGTAAGCATATGAATAAGCAGAGAAATTCTTCGAGGACTTATGAACATAATGGTTAGAAGAATAATGCAGATATTCATAGCCCTTAGTTCTTCCCTGTGAAACATAAGTGTTAGCACGATGATGTTCATATGAGGATTTTGATCCTTTTGAGGAATTTTATCCACGTGAGGAATTCGGTCCGTATGAGGACTTGGATCCATATGAAGAATTTGGTCCATATGAAGAATTTGATCTGGGGTTCTTATTCTTCACCGGTGGTGTCATGATGACATTCACCTGAAGACTTTCGAGGCACCTTTTTGGAACCTAGATTTTCTTCATAGGGGAACCGTTCCTGCAGTTAGTGCCAACAAATCTAGCAAATACTTCACCATTCTGATTTTTGAACAGTTTATAGTTTGACTCAAATGACTCATCAGAAGAATGAGAAGATTAACATGTAAAGCCAGATAGAGTAGATGGATCTACTAGAGGTCCCATTGCAGCAACCCATGAGGTTTTGGGGTACTGCTCAGGCTTCCAGTATGTTCCATCAGCATTGAGTTTCCTCTCAGAGGCAATACCCTGTTTCCTAGGGTTCCTGTTGAGGATCTGCTTTTAAGCACATCACAAAGAGCCTGATGCCCTTTGAGGCTTTTGTACATGCCTGTCATATACAATTCCTTCAGCCCTGCATCGTCAGTGATACTTGCAATATCCTCAGATGAGGAATTAGTGATAGCAAAGACAAGTGAAGAATTTGTAGCATTTTTGAACATTCAGGTGAAGAATTAGCAGATTCACATTCAATGCACTTCAAACATGGAGGAATGAATTCTTCCTGAGCAGTGCTGATTTGTTGAGCAAGTAATGAATCACGCTCCTTCTGAAGATCTTCATAACTCTCCCTTAGCTTTTCAAGATCTTGCTTTCTTTGAAGAAATTCATAAGAAAGCTTCTCATGATCAGATAAGAGAGTGTTATGATGACTTTGAAGGTTGTCAAACTTAGACTGAAGTCTCTGAAGATTTTCAGTCAAGGTTTTAGTGCGATCCATTTCTTCACCCAACATATCATCACTTTTGTCTAGCATGTTTTGAACCTTTTCAAAAGCCTTTTGTTGTTTCACAGCAATCTTAGCAAGTTTAGAGTAGCTAGGCTTGAGGTTTTCATCAGATTCGTCCTCACTTGATTCAGAGGAGGGATATTTGAGTACCTTGGCACCCTTTGTCATGAAGCAATAGGTGGGAGCGTAGTCATCATCGTGGTCGTCATCCTTGTTGTGGAAGCCATTTTCCTCAGAGTTGAAGATGGACTTGCTGACTGATACGTCTCCAACGTATCTATAATTTTTGATTGCTCCATGCTATATTATCTACAGTTTTGGACATTATTGGGCTTTATTATCCACTTTTATATTATTTTTGGGACTAACCTATTAACTGGAGGCCCAGCCCAGAATTGTTGTGTTTTGCCTATTTCAGAGTTTCGCAGAAAAAGAATATCAAACGGAGTCCAAACGGAATGAAACCTTCGGGAACGTGATTTTTGGAACGAATAAGATCCAGGAGACTTGGACCCTATGTCAAGAAACAAAGGAGGAGGCCACGAGGTAGGGGGCGCGCCTACCCCCCCGGGCGCGCCCTCCACCCTCGTGGGCCCCCTGTTGCTCCACCGACATTCTCCTTCCTCCTATATATACCTACGTACCCCCAAACGATCAGATACGGAGCCAAAAACCTAATTCCACTGCCGCAACCTTCTGTACCCACGAGATCCCATCTTGGGGCCTGTTCCGGAGCTCCGCCGGAGGGGGCATCCATCACGGAGGGCTTCTACATCATCACCATAGCTTCTCCGATGAAGTGTGAGTAGTTTACCTCAAACCTTCGGGTCCATAGTTATTAGCTAGATGGCTTCTTCTCTCTTTTTGGATCTCAATACAATGTTCTCCACCTCTCTTGTGGAGATCTACTCGATGTAATCTTCTTTTGCGGTGTGTTTGTTGAGACCGATGAATTATGGGTTTATGATCAAGTTTATCTATGAACAATATTTGAATCTTCTCTGAATTCTTTTATGTATGATTGGTTATCTTTGCAAGTCTCTTCGAATTATCAGTTTGGTTTGGCCTACTAGATTGGTTTTCTTGCAATGGGAGAAGTGCTTAGCTTTGGGTTCAATCTTGCAGTGTCCTTTCCCAGTGACAGTAGGGGCAGCAAGGCACATATTGTATTGTTGCCATCGAGGATAACAAGATGGTTTTTTATCATATTGCATGAATTTATCCCTCTACATCATGTCATCTTGCTTAAGGTGTTACTCTGTTTTCTTGAACTTAATACTCTAGATGCATGCTGGATTGCGGTCAATGAGTGGAGTAATAGTAATAGATGCAGGCAGGAGTCGGTCTACTTGTCTCGGACGTGATGCCTATATACATGATCATACCTAGATATTATCATAACTATGCTCAATTATGTCAATTGCTCAACAGTAATTTGTTCACCCACTGTCGTGGTTTTGTCACGGCAGATGTCCTCTTTGAAGGACTTCGTCATGGAGCCATCGCGACGGGTTAGCTTAAAGGAGTTAAAGCGGACACAGGGACGCAAGGGATTTTATACTAGTTCGGCCCCTTCGATGAAGGTAAAAGCCTATGTCTAGTTGTGATGGAATTGATGGGGTTTCGAGGGCTAGGGAGCAAACAAGCTTCGCCTAAACCTCGAGTTGTGTTGTTTGTTGTCCTTGAACCGCCGCCGGGTCGTCCCCTTATATACATGGGTGACGCCCGTCGGTTTACAGAGTCCCAATACCGGCTCATAGACGTGTCCAGTTTGGTCTCTACTTACTTCTATCTTACAATGCAAGTTTACATATCAATGCCGGTTTATGGCTACAGGCTTTAAACCGACTATGGGTCTTAAGCCCTCATCTGCCTTCTTGGGCTTTAACATACTTAACTATTGATGAAGTTAACCCGGCCCACCTGGCCGGTTCACGCCCAGTAGTAATATCCCCAACATTAGGCCCCAGATTGATTTGAACGGGTTGATGTCAATCCTTAGCAAAAATCTTCATCTTCAACAACTTCTTGTAGTTTGTTGAACCGCCGTGATGTCATCTTCTCTGGTCGTTGTAAACCGGAGTGACGTCACCTGTCATAAAGAAAACCTATCCAGGATACCCTTCTTGTTTAATGAATCTGCGACAATTGAGGCGACAGCTCCGTTTCGTAGCTCCTTGATTCTCGCGCTTGACCTATACCCCTTTCCTTATAAATAGGACCGAAGCTTGTTTGCTCCCTAACCCTCGAAACCCCATCAATTCCATCACAACTAGACATAGGTTTTTACCTTCATCGAAGGGGCCGAACTAGTATAAAATCCCTTGCGTCCCTGTGTCCGCTTTAACCCCTTTAAGCTAACCCGTCGCGATGGCTCCATGACTAAGTCCTTCAAAGAGGACATCTGCCGTGACAAAACCACGACAGTTGGCGCCCACCGTGGGGCTATCGCACGATGGTTTCAAGTTCTTGGAGGGCGACTTCGAAGGACTCAAGGGCTACGCTGTGGGCCGGATGACCAAGAGTCGTCGCGGCAAGCTCTACATCGGCGATGCAGGATGGGGCCCCGAAGCCGGCTCAATCGAGTACGGGTACCGGGTCCCCTTTGGTGGCATACACGTCTTCATCAGCAATATTGGTGAACCGGGCCCTGAGCCGGACATCTGCACCGACCTCGACGAGACGGCTCAGCGTGCGCGATCTGCCTAGGTTAAACCGCCCATGAAGCGTGCCTTCGTGGGAGTCATCCATGGAGGATGTCATGAGGATGGATCCGAATCTGGTGGCGAGACCGTCGTTTATTCCGGCGACGAGTCATCAACCGGAGAAACGAATCTCTATTTCAGCTACAAGATGGCCGGATCAGGGGCTGTTCCGATGGCGACAGTATTCCGGACCCCTCGGATCTGCTAAACCGGGTCGGAATATTTATGGCCAGGACACAAGTAGCGATCCACTCTTCGACCGCAGCAGCAACGATCTCCGGATCAGGAACGGCGATGGCAGCCGGGGCAGGTGGCCCTGTGCACCCGCCGGCTCAAGTCTTATCTGATATGTTTGATGCGTTGGCTATGCTCATGACAGAGGCTAATCCGTCGGATCAGAACACCCACGACGCCTAGATTGCGAAGGTGAGGGACCAGATCACCCAAGCCAAAGCCGACCTAGCAGCTGAGAATGCCAGGATGACCGCAGAGCGGGCCGCTTTGGATGCACAAGCTTACCGACTTATGCTAGATCAGATTGCGTCCCATGAGGTCTTGAAGCGGAAATACCGGTCCCGTTTGCCTCAAGTTTTCGAAGCTAGAGACCTCTTCAACACCCTGGGAGCAGGAACCAGCAACCCGCCGGTAGTAAACCGGGCGGAAGCACCAGGGACGGGTGCGCCGGTTCACCCTCGCTTGATGGATTCGCCTCGTCAACACACTATTGTGCCTCAGGTTGTCCCGACACCCCCGGGTCACTATTCCAACCCAATGGATAACCTTGTTGTTGCTGCTGCACGGCTAGAGGCCATCCCAATCGAAGGTGACTCGCCGCAGGCGGTGGAAACACGCCGGGTTAAGGAGCTTCTTCGGACAACGTTGGTCCAGCAGCAAGCATACTCATACAGTCGTGATCGAATTCACTCCACCCCCCATCCAAGCCAGAGTTATAGCAGACGTATGGATGAACCGGCGTGTCAAGCAATGCACGAAACCGTGAAATACCCCGCGGTAACAACCCGGCAGGTGGTGTTGGTGATGCTCAGGAAGTGGTGGACCGAGCCCGAGCACGCAGGGAGGCCAAGTTAGCGGCACAGTACGAGGCTCGCCAACTTACGCCAGTTCGTCCAACTATCTCCGTCGAACCGGGCGTTTCTTCTAGCTCTTTGGGGGTGCCTTGTCTCGTCCCCGCTTTACGCAACGTGCGCCTGCCCAAAGATTTCAAGGGCCCGCGCAAGGTGCCGAACTGCATTGCCGATCAGCCTCTAGAGACATGGATAGAGAGCTATGAGATGGCCATGGAGATGCTGGATGTGGATGATGCGGTGTGTGCAAAATATTTCACAATGATGCTTGAAGGAACAGCCCGTACTTGGTTAAAAAGTTTGCCAGCCAACTCTATCAGTTCATGGGCCCAGTTGCGAGCCCGGTTCATCCAGAACTTCAAGGATACAACCAATCACCTCTGGAAGGACTGTTACATCATGCAGGAGTTCAAGAACTCTAATGCCTTCCGGTATGACCACGGGTCGGGCAGCGGCTCCGGATCCGGGCCGAGTCACGATGGAGGAAATTCCGGTTCAGGATTTAATGATAATCAGAACGGACATAATAACCAAGGTCATCAGAACGGCCAAGGTGGTCACAACCAGCAGCAACAGTCAGGTTACCAGAGTCACCCGAAGCAGTTGAATATTGGGCAATATCATGTTTTCACCACTAGCCCGGACAAGCGAGATCAGAAGCTTCATAAGCGAGCAGTAAACTCTGTTGAACGGGCCGTGCCCCGTTATCTATGCTGGTCTGAGCAGCCAATCCTATGGAGCAGAGAGGATCACCCTCCCCGGGTTGACAATCCGGGTCAGCTAGCATTGGTGGTGGCACCTCAGGTGGGAGGTTATAAGTTCACCAAGGTACTCATGGACGGAGGAAGCAGCATCAATATCCTATATTATGAGACCTTCCGTCGTATGGGGTTAGCAGATAAAAATCTTAAACCGTCCAATACGGTATTCCATGGTGTGGTACCTGGTAAATCAGCATATCCTGTTGGCAAGATAGCTCTGGAAGTGGCCTTTGGAAATGATCACGATTCCCGGTCAGAGACTTTGACTTTTGAGGTGCTAAAAATCCAAAGCCCATATCACGCTCTGTTTGGGCGGCCGGCTTACGCCAAGTTTATGGCACAACCCTGTTATGTGTATTTGCAGCTCAAGATGCCGGGCCACAAGGGGACAATAACGGTTCATGGAAGCCGTAAGATCGCTTTGGAGTGTGAAGAAGGTGATGCTACCTACGCGGAGTCGGTTTGTGCCACGGAGGAGCTAAAGTATTACAAGGACAATGTTGATCCGGTAGACATGACTCCGATGAAAAAGCCAACTACGAAGCATGATCCGGCCCGAAAGTTCAAATCGGCTGCTAAGACTAAGCTTGTTGACTTTGTACCTGGCGATTCATCCAAGCAGTTTAGCATCAGTACCAATTTGGATCCGAAATAGGAAAGCGTGCTCATCGAGTTCATCCGTGAGAATCGGGACATTTTTGCATGGAAGCCTTCTGACATGCCAGGTGTACCGAGGAAACTCGCTAAGCACACTCTTAACGTGGATCCTAAGTACAAACCGGTGAAACAGTTCCTCCACCGGTTTAACGAAGAAAGGCGCAAAGCTATTGGAGAAGAGGTGGCCAGGCTCTTAGCAACCGGTTTTATTGTTGAAGTTTTCCATCCTGAATGGCTGGCTAATCCGGTGCTGGTTCTTAAGAAAAACGGCACCTGGCGCATGTGTGTGGATTACACAGATCTTAACAAGGCTTGTCCAGCAGATCCTTTTGCCCTCCCCCATATTGATCAAATTATTGATGCTACGGTGGGTTGTGAGCGTTTGAGTTTTCTGGATGCATATTCTGGTTATCATCAGATCAAGATGGCGGTTAAGGACCAGGAGAAGACGGCGTTCATAACTCCCTTTGGAGCCTTCTGCTATGTATCTATGCCCTTTGGGCTCAAGAGTGCCCAGGCAACTTACCAACGATGTGTACATAATTGCCTTCATAAACAGATTGGCCGGAATGTACATGCCTATGTGGATGACATTGTGGTTAAGTCAAGGGAGAAGGATACTCTGGTTGATGATTTGAAGGAAACCTTTGATAACCTGAGGACGTACAAGATGATGCTCAACCCAGCCAAGTGTGTCTTTGGTGTACCGGCCGGCAAGCTACTGGGTTTTCTGGTGTCCAATAGGGGAATTGAGGCTAATCCGGAGAAGATCACAGCAATCACTTCCCTGGCTAAACCAAAGTGTATCAATGATGTTCAACGATTGGCAGGCCGGATTGCCGCGTTGAGCCGGTTCAGCCGCCTTGGTGAGAAGGCGATCCCTTTGTATCAGATGTTGAAGAAGATGGAGCAATTCGTCTAGAGTTCTGCTGCTGACAAGGCGTTTGAAGACTTAAAGCGGCAGTTGGCCAATCCGCCGGTGCTCGCCGCTCCAATTGACAAAGAGCCATTGCTGTTATATGTTGCTGCTAATGCTCGTGCGGTCAGTGTGGCCATTGTGGTGGAGCGAAAGGAGGCAGGCAAGGAACATCCGGTTCAGCATCCGGTTTACTATATCAGCGAGGTGCTTATTGAGTCCAAGCAAAGATATCCGCATTGGCAGAAGCTGGTATATGGAGTTTTTATGGCAAGCCGGAAACTTAAGCAGTACTTCCAAGGACACCCCATCACCGTGGTCAGTTATGCTCCCTTGGGGGATATAATCCAAAAACGAGAAGCGACTGGCCGGATTGCCAAGTGGGCTATAGAGCTTGGGCTGCACGGATTGAAATATGTGCCTCGGACGGCGGTCAAGTCTCAAGCACTTGTTGATTTCATCAATGATTGGACAGAACTGCAAGCACGTGAAGAGAAGCCGGATCACACATATTGGACTATCCATTTTGATGGGTCCAGGCAATTGGAGGGCTCGGGGGCTGGAGTCGTATTAACTTCCCCACGAGGTGATAAGTTTTGTTACGTTCTCCATTTAATGTTCCCTTGTACTAACAATGAAGCTGAGTATGAAGCATTACTCCATGGTCTCCGGATGGCTAAGGAGATGAATCTAAGCCGAGTTAAGTGCTTCGGTGACTCGGACCTGGTGGCTCAGCAGGTGTCTGGCACTTGGGATTCCAAGGACCCACTCATGGCAGCATATCTTTGTGAGGTGGATGTGGTTGCAGGTCACTTCAAGGGTTATCGGGTGGACCACGTGGACCGCCGAAATAATGTAGCAGCGGACGCTTTAAGCCGGCTAGGCTCTCAACGCAAACCGGTCCCGCCCAATGTTTTCCTAGACGTGCTGCACAACCCGTCGGTCAAGCTCCCTGGTGAAGAGGATCTGGCTATTCCTGATCCGGAGGCTCAATTGGTGGCAGCTCTTCATATCATTCCGGATTGGACGCTTCCTTACCTTGTGTACTTGAACCGGGGCGAGTTACCAGAGGACGAGACTCTGGCCCGGCAGATAACCCGGCGGTCCAAGTCCATGACTATTGTCAATGGCGAGTTGCATCATTGCAGGGGCGTTTCAACGATGTGTGTCCCCTGAAGAGGGCGGTGAAATCTTGCGTGAGATCCACGAAGGAGATTGTGGTCACCACGCCAATTCAAAATCTTTGGTGGCTAAAGTGTTTCGCCACGGCTTCTATTGGTTGACTGCTCATGCTGATGTGGAAGATCTGGTCAGACGATGTGACGGTTGCCAGAAGTTCTCAAGACATGCTCATGTGCCGGCTCAAGAATTGAGAATGATTCCAATCACTTGGCCATTTGCGACTTGGGGGCTGGATATGGTTGGACCTTTCAGAAGATCCAAAGACAAGACGACCCACCTCTTGGTGGCAGTTGACAAATTTACAAAGTGGGTGGAAGCAGAACCTGTTAACAAGTGTGATGCGGCCACGGCGGTCCAATTCATCAAAAAGGTGATTTTCCAGTTTGGTTTTCCGCACAGCATCATTACTCATAATGGTACCTGTAAGTGCATCTAGTGCCCCTTAGTGATTTTGGTGTATTGAAGACTTATAGGTTAAGTATCTAATGCGTTTATGAGTGTGCACAAGTCTATAAGTCTATGAGGAGTTTGATATTTACAGAGAAAGTCGACCCTAAAAATGAAGTTCTTTGACTGAAGACTTTGAAATACTGAAGACTTTCTGAAGACTTTGAAAGTGAAGAAATTGGTGTGACCTTGAAGACTTGGTATTCATTCGAGGAACATGAAGCGTGAAGACTTTTGTTTTCTTAGTTTCATTTTCTCTTTCTTGAGTCATAGGAAACACCGTACTGTTAAAGGGGGTCGAGGAAATACTAAGGAGAAAATTTCCATGTGATGCTCATCTCAAATCCTACACCTACCAATCCCTTCGAGTGAAGCCATTGGAAATCTCATACAGTTCAGTCAATTTCTTCAGTGACAGAGACGCAGTTCTTCTGGTCACTGAGGACTTTGCTCTGACTGAGGAGTTAGGAATTCGCCAGTGCAAATTGCCTACACTGTGAGGAACATGATAGCCCTGAGGAAATTGTACCTAAAATTTCCGACCGTTGCTGTGCTACGCGCCAGCTGTCCCAAAATATCTTATCCATCCAATGGTCATATCATTGAAGGGCATTTATGTCTTATCATGTCGGGCTGCTCCCTAGGCTATAAATAGCTGCCCCCTACAACCACTAGCTGGTTGGCTGCTCCGCGAAAACTTGACACTTGTCATTTGAGAGCAACCCATCCTCCGAGGACTTTGAGCGAAAATCATCAAGTGAGGAAAATCCAAACCCAAACCCAAAACACCTACAAACCCAAAGTGATTGAGCATCACTGAAGAGATTGATCCTGCATGGATCCGACGCTTGTTACCTTTGAAGACTGTGCTTCTTCCAGACGGTTAGGCATCAAGGTCTAGAGCATCCAAGAGGAATTGTGGATCGCCGAGTGACCTAGTCTGTGAAGGTTTGGAAGTCACCTGAAGACTTACCACGAGTGATTGGGCGAGGACCGTGTGTCCTTAGCTCAAGGAGAATACGGTGAGGACTGTGTGTCCGGGACTAGGTGTCCTCGAGTTTAAATACTCAGCCGCTCCAACCAGATGTACAACTGAGACAGCAGTTGGAACTGGTCTACCAAATCATTGTCTTCACCAAGCTTACTTGTTCTATTTCCTCAACACTTTCATTTCCTCATTACTGTGTTGTGTGTTTGTTCATATCTGTGTTTGAAGACTTTGACTGAAGACTTTCTCAATTTCCTCAGTTCAATTTCTTCAGTCTGTTTGTCTTCATCTTGTGCTATCCTGTGTTTACGCCTTTTATACTCTGTGTTTGTCTTCATTTCATCATGATGACCATGCATGTATTCTGCTATGTTTACCTCTGAGTACTTATTCCGCTGCTAGTAGTTCTTCGCTAAGGAATTTCCTCACGAGCAAATTCCTCAGTGAAGAATTTCATAAAAATCGCCTATTCACGCCCCCTCTAGTCGATATAACGCACTTCCAATTGGTATCAGAGCAAGGTACTCCCTTGTTCTGTGTGATTTTGGTTTAACCGCCTGGAGTTTTAGTTATGTCGACCGCAGGTATGATCGAGGTCTCTGCTGGGTGTCCTACCTTCGATGGGACGGACTACCCCTACTGGAAGAATAAGATGTGAATGCATCTTGAAGCAATTGATAACGATCTCTGGTATGTTGTGGAAAATGGTGTTCCCTCCGTCTCACCCTCACTGAACGCTACCGATGTGAAGAGATTCAAGAAACTCGACTCTCAAGTGAAGAATATCATATGTGGCCATCTAAGTAAAGGACAGTATGGTAGAGTGAGTGCTTTGGAAACTGCTAAGCTTATCTGGGATAGGCTATCCAAAGTCAATGAAGGAGTTTCAACTCAGCGTGACTCTTGAGTTGATGTTCTTTGCAATCTCTTCAACCGCTTCAAAAGACTCGACAATGAGAATGTTCAGCAAACCTTCGATCGCCTCACTGACATCTCAAATGAGCTTCAAGCACTTGGTGCCACTGACATCACCGACCATGAGGTGGTGAAGAAATTGCTGAGATCGCTTGATTCCTCATTTGACACTCTGGCACTGATGATACAAGAGCGTGCTGATTACAAGTCACTTGACCCCGCTGATATCCTCGAGAGGCTAAACACTCATGAGTTCCAGCTTGCTGAAAAGAGAGATCTCTATGGTTCGAGCTATGGCAGATCACGTGCACTGAAGGCCAAGGTAGTATCTGAGTCCGAAGATGAAGACTCTGGTAGCAGCCTTGGTGATCCTGAAGAACTGAGTCATGATCTAGCACTGCTTGTGAAGAAATTCCAGAAGTTTTCAAGACGTGGTCGCTTTGGAAAACCCTCAAGGAGCAATGATTCCTCATCCAGTGACTATAAGAAGAGGCTTTGTCACAAGTGCAAGAAACCAGGACATTACATTCAAGATTGTCCTCAGTGGGAAAAGGAATCAAAGAAGAAGATATACAAGGATTACAGTTCTGATGATGCGAAGAAAAAGAAGAAGTCCTCAAAATCTTCATCATCAAAATCCTCAAAGTCTTCGTCTCACAAGAAGAGCAGTTCCAAGAAGGCTCGGGCATTCATCGGCAAGGAAATGGACTCTGAGGCCGAATCTGAAGAAAATGAAGCAGAAGAGGAATCTGATGACTCTGAGTCTGGTGTGGCGAGTCTAGCCCTCGCTACTGCGTTCGTCAGCAAGCCCGTCTTCACCTCTGAAGAAAGTGATCTCACCAACAAGGCTGATGAAGGCAGTGATGACTACGCTCCCACCTATTGCTTCATGGCAAAGGGTGCTAAGGTACTCAAATACGCCTCCTCTGAATCTAGTGAGGATGAATCTGATGAAAATCTTAAGCCTAGCTACTCTAAACTTGCTAAGATTGCTGTGCAACAACAAAAGGCTTTTGAAAAGGTTCAAAACATGCTAGACAAAAGTGATGATATGTTGGGTGAAGAATTGGATCGCACTAAGGCCTTAACTGAAAATCTTCAAAGACTTCAGACCAGGTTTGACAACCTTCAAAGTCATCATAACACTCTCTTATCTGATCATGAGAAGATTTCTTATGAATATCTTCAAAAGAAGCAAGATCTTGAGAAGCTAAGAGTGAGTTATGAAGATCTTCAGAAGGAGCGCGATTCATTACTTGCTCAACAAATCAGCGCTGCTCAGGAAGAATTTATTCCTCCATGTTTGAAATGCGTTGAACGAGAATCTGCTAATTCCTCACCTGAATGTTCAAATGCTTCAAATGTTACAAATTCTTCACCTGCCTCTGCTATCACTAATTCCTCATCTGAGGACATTGCTAGTATCACTGACGATGCAGGACTAAAGGAATTGTACATGACAGGCATGTACAAAAGCCTCAAAGGGCATCGGACTCTTTGTGATGTGCTTAAAAAGCAGATCCTCAATAGGAACCCTAGGAAAGAGGGTATTGCCTTTGAGAGGAAACTCAATGCTGATGGTACATATTGGAAGCCTGAGCAGTACCCCAAAACCTCATGGGTTGCTACAAAGGGACCTCCAGTTGATCCATCTAATTTATCTGGCTATACATGTGAATCTTCTCATTCTTCTGATGAGTCATTTGACTCCAACTATAAACTGTTCAAAAATCAGAATGGTGAAGTATTTGCTAGATATGTTGGCACTAACTGCAGGAATGGATCTCCTATGAAGAAAATCTGGGTTCCCAAAAGGTGCCTTGAAAGTCTTTAGGTGAATGTCCTCATAACACCACCTGTGAAGAAAAGGAACCCCAGATCAAATTCCTCATATGGACCAAACTCTTCATATGGATCCAAGTCCTCATACGGACCAAATTCCTCAAGAGGATCAAATTCCTCACATGGATCAAAGTCCTCATATGAACATCATCGTGCTAACAACTCTGTTTCGCAGGGAAGAGCCAAGGGCTATGATTATGAGCATTATTCTTCTAATCATTATGTTCATAAGTCCTCGAAGAATTTCTCTGCTTATGCATATGCTTACCCTAACCCCTCTTATGTGAAACGAAATGGTTTGGCTGCTTTGCCACCATTCTCATATGGAGCTCGCAGAGTGATGAACTCTTTGCCACCCCTTCAGATGTGGGTGGTGAAGAAAAAGAACTAATCTCTTATGCAGGGTCAGGTCTCCAGACGCATTGTAATGTCTGAAGAATTTGCGGGGGACCTGACAAAATTGCCTGAAAGGACGCAGGCTAACCATGACGAAATGAACTTTCATTTCACACGTCCTCCCTCTGTTTTATCTGTTCTACTGATTGATGAAATTGATCTGATGAATTGTGATATCATATTCTTCACTGCTGAAGTATATGAGGTCGTAAGTTGCACTAATTCATCTGCAGGATGATCAACCCAAAGCCACTGAGTGGGCACTTGATAGTGGGTGTACAAATCACATGACTGGTGACAAGAATCTTTTGATGGATGCTCCCTTATCATCGTCACATATGAAGCATATGATCTTCGCTGATAAAAGCAAAAGTAAGGTATTGGGTATAGGTAAAGTTGCTATCACAAAGGATCGACACATGGACAAAGTCATGCTTGTTGAGTCCTTAGGATACAACCTTATGTCTGTCTCAATGTTTTGTGATCTTGATATGGTTGTTGTCTTTGGCAAGTATCGTTGTGTTGTGATTATGGAAGCTGACAATTCCAAAGTCTTCGAAGGCTTTAGGAGAGGAGACTTGTATATTGTTGATTTCTCTGCAGATTCACAACCAGCCGTGTGCCTACTTGCAAAAGCTTCAGAAGGATGGCTATGGCATCGACGACTTGGTCATGCAGGCATGAGGAATTTGAACACGCTTGCAAAGAAGAAGCATGTCATTGGCATTGAGAATGTCAAATTCCTCAAGGATCACTTGTGCGGTGCCTGTGAAGCTGGAAAGATGACGAAGGCCAAGCATCCAGCAAAGACCATCATGACCACCACTCGTCCATTCGAATTGCTTCACATGGATCTCTTCGGTCCTAATCACTATTCCTCTGTTTCAAATGAAGCATCTCAATATGGCTTTGTTATTGTTGATGATTACTCTCGTTACACATGGGTACACCTTGTCTCTTACAAAACTGAAGTGCAGGAAGTCTTCAAACGATTTTCCTCGAGGGCTTCAACCAACTTTGGTGTGAGATCAAGCACATCGGAAGTGACAATGGCACTGAGTTCAAGAATTCGGGTCTCGATGACTATCTTGATGAACTTGGTATTACTCATGAGTTATCTGCTCCTTATACTCCTCAACAGAATGGCGTCGTGGAGCGCAAGAACATGACTCTTGCTGAGATGGCTCGCACTATGCTCGATGAGTACAAAACCCCTCATCGTTTCTGGGTTGATGCAATTGATACTGCGTGCCATATCATCAACGGAGTATATCTTCACAAATTCTTCAAGAAGATTGCCTATGAACTCCTCACTGACAAGAAACCCAATGTGAGTTATTTCAAAGTCTTCGGTGCTAAATGCTGGATTAGAGATCCTCATCGCAACTCTAAATTTGCACCGAAAGCACATGAAGGTTTTATGCTTGGTTACGGAAAGGACTCGCACACCTACAAAGTCTTCAACAATGTTCTTCACAAGATTGTTGAAACTGTAGATGTGCGGTTCGATGAAACTAATGGCTCGAAAAGAGAGCACCTGCCTTCTGTGTTAGATGAACTAGCACCTGGGGATTCTATCAAGCACAAAGCTACTGAAGATGTCATTCCTACTGAAGAATCTGCTGAAGAATTCATTCCAGAACGTGAAGAACGTCGAGCTGATGCACCTGAAGAAAATGCTGAGGAAATTGATGCTGAAGAAAATGCTGATCAAATTCCTCAACGACAACCAGCTCACCCTCGCGTTGCAAAAGAAGTGCAAGTGGAGAAGATCATCGATGACATTAGAGCACCAAGTCCTCTCACACGCTCAAAAGCTTCACATCTATCTAACTTTTGTGGGCACTTTGCTTTTGTCTCTATCACAGAGCCCACTAAGGTAGATGAAGCATTTCTGGAACCTGAGTGGATTCAGGCCATGCAAGAAGAATTACATCAGTTCAAGCTCAACAACGTATGGGAACTAGTCAATCGTCCCGATCCTCGCAAGCATAACATCATTGGCATAAAGTGGATCTACCGCAACAAGCAAGATGAAAATGGTGTTGTGGTGAGGAATAAGGCACGAATAGTAGCTCAAGGCTACACACAGGTTGAAGGAATTGATTTCGATGAAACTTTTGCACCTGTTGCTAGACTTGAGGCTATTCGCATATTACTTGCTTATGCTAACCATCATGATATCATCTTATACCAAATGGATGTGAAAAGTGCATTCCTCAATGGTAAGCTTGAGGAAGAAGTATATGTTGCTCAACCCCCAGGTTTTGAAGATCCAAAACATCCTGACAAAGTCTTCAGACTTAACAAGGCCCTCTATGGCCTCAAGCAGCCCCCACAGGCATGGTATGATACATTGAAGGAATTCTTCATGAAGAAAGGCTTCACACCTGGTTCACTCGATCCCACTCTCTTTACTAAATCTTATGATGGTGAACTGTTTGTGTGCCAAATATATGTTGATGATATCATCTTTGGCTGTACTGACCAACGTTATAGTGATGAATTTGCCTATATGATGAGTGAAGAATATCAAATGTCTATGATGGGAGAGTTGAAATTCTTCTTAGGTCTTCAAATTCGTCAACAGCGCAATGGCATATTCATATCTCAGGAGAAATACCTCAAGGATGTCCTGAAGAAATTCGGCATGCAAGATTGCAAAGGCATCAAAATTCCTATGCCCACAAATGGTCATCTATGCACTGATGAAAATGGTACTGACTTCGATCATAAGGTATACCGCTCCATGATTGGCTCTTTATTGTACTTATGTGCATCTAGGCCAGATATAATGCTTAGTGTTTGCATGTGTGCATGATTTCAAGCTGCACCGAAGGAATCACACCATAAGGCTGTGAAGCATATTCTTCGATATCTAGCTCACACACCAACACTAGGATTATGGTATCCCAAGGGCTCGGATTTTGATCTCATTGGATATTCAGACTCAGACTATGTTGGTGACCGTGTGGACCGCAAGTCAACATCCGGTACTTGTCATTTACTCGGACGATCCTTGGTCTGTTGGTCCTTGAAGAAACAGAACTGCGTATCACTGTCTTCTGCTGAAGCTGAGTACATTGCTGCTGGTTCTTGCTGTGCTCAACTGCTATGGATGAAGCAAACGCTCAAGGACTATGGCGTCAACGTGAAGAATGTGCCTCTCCTCTAGGACAATGAGAGTGCCATCAAGATTGCTCACAACCCAGTTCAGCACTCGAAGACAAAGCACATTCAGATTCGTCATCATTTTCTTCGTGATCATGTGTTGAAGGGCGAATTTTCTATTGAGCATGTGAAGACTGAAGAACAGCTAGCCGATATCGTCACTAAGACCTTGGATGAGAAGAGATTTAGCAAGTTGCGGTGTGAGCTAAATATCTTAGAGTCTTCGAATGTACTTTGAAAAAGGCACTCATCCTAACACTTATGCAAAATTGATGACTTAGATGTGCAACACATGAAGAAACGTTTTTCGTCAATCAATGAAGAAGAACACTCTAAGTGTGAAGAAATTAATGAAGAATTTGATTCTCAGAACCCTACGACAATTGTACGTGGTGTCTGAAATCATCATTCTTATACGGTGGGTCATGCCACCACAAAAGTTGAAAATCTTCAGTTTGAGTTTTTCCTCAACTTTTGAAATTCCTCAGTTTTTCAAATTCTTCAACTTTGCAAAGTCTTCACTTGTGCCGTCGTTTTTCTTCATTGGCTATATATATATGAGTTTATGTCCTCTACAACATTCACTTATAGCTATTTCTTCAAGTTGGTCTTTCTGCTAAGTGAATGTGATCGGACCCTTCCCCTCTATGCTATATTCAATCCAATCTGTTCACAAATTCTTCATATGCGTTCTATTTGAAACTCGTTCAAATTCTTCACTGTGTCCTTGTCAGCTGAAGAAATTGCGAACGGAACGTTAAAACTAATCTTATCCAAACTTTTGGTTTTGCCGTTCAAACCGTTTCGCATCCCATGATGCATTATTTTTCTCACCCACGATCTTACACGATCTCCACTACACAGTACGTGGGTGACACATGTCATGAGAAGGAGAACGGCCAGGGGCACGTTCGTCCCAAATCTTCGGGCGAGCAGTTTTTCACCATGGCTATAAATACCCCTGTCCCCTTCCTCACTTCTTTTACCCCGCTCGATCTCACTCTCCCGCTCGAGCTTCCAAACCCTAGCGCCGCCGCTACTCCATCGTCGCCGGTGAGGAAGAGCTTCACTGCCTCGACCTCGTCGCCGTCGTACTCGCGCCGACTGCGGAAATCTTCACCTCCGCTGTCGCCGTAGATGTCTTCCTCCGCCAAGTTAGGGCGTGGAAGATCTGCATCGACGAACTTCCCTGTTTCAACTCACAGTTCGTCATGTTCTTTGTTCAGGGTAATTAAAAGCTATTTTTACTGCCCTCTTTGATCCGAAATTTTTCTACAAAATCTTCAAAGGTGTTTTATTCTTCACACACAAAACACCTCACGTGTCATCTGTTCTTGACTCATTTCCCTAAGCATCATTTTCTTCAAGATTCCTCAATTGTGTGGATCTTCGATCTATACAACTCTGGAACCTAAGATATAAAGCGCTTAGTGAAATTCTTCAAGACGCATCTGGTCAAATTCCTCAAACTTGTTCTTTTTGAAAAACCCTCTGAGAACGCATATGACCTCTCCAAATTCCTCGCAACTATACTCTGTTCACAGGTATACATGTCCGCTGCTGAATCATTAGGTTCTCATCAACTTAACTCATTTGCAGCGTTCCTCGAAGAAAAGTTGCATACTTCTTCAGAGAATTCAATTGTTCAAATTCCTCAACTGAAGAAAATGGCTGAAGGAAAAATGCCTCAGAAAGGAGGAAAGAAGCCTGAGGTTATGACTGCATTTGAAATCCCTGAAGATATTTATTCCACCAATGATGACTCTGCCACACATGACACTACCGCCAACACTGCCAAGCCAAATCCTCAAGCCACAGCACCTAGGGTGATGACTGACCGTGAGTTACTCCTCAGTCTTCATCAAAAGGTTGATCGCAATCACAAATGGGTCAAGCGTCAGTTTGGTTCAATTCTTCACAACATGACTGCGACACATAATGCAGTGAAGAAAAACCACTACTACCTTCATGAAACCCTCAACCGCACCTGGGCTGTTCTATCTCAAGTCTACAGCGCTGATGACCTGAAGAAAATGGGTCTCAATGAATAATTTGCCTGGTCTGCACCTCCTCCGAAGAAATACAAGAAGGTCCCAGTTCCTTCTTTGGTGGCCAGTTCATATTCTTCATCACGCGACACTGATGAACATGAAGACTTGGACGACACTGCGGCAGGCCCTACATCAACAACCGACCCCAACAACGCTGGCGCTCCTTCATCAACTTGAATATCTTCAGGGGCGTTAGTCCTCACTTTCGATCCTTTTGGTCATTTGATGACAAAGGGGGAGAAATCTGAGTTAGTCTTCAAGTGGGTCGATAATAAGGGCGTTTTTTAAGTTACAACTCTCGTTCTTCCGAAACTTTTATTGGATCGAGTTGTAATCTTAAACCTGATGGTGCGCTGATACTTTTATTGCACTAGGTTATGATACTTTTGATGCTCTATTCGGCATGCTTATTCCTCGTTAATATTATTGCACGCATGCTGAATTTCATCAGGCACCATATTTCAACATGCATTTCAAATTCTTCATATTATATGTCAAATGCGTGTATGAATTACAAGATATAGGGGGAGATCTCCATGATTCAACTCTTCATGTGTGCATTGCTTCAAAAGCAAACTCCTCACTATGCACATCTTCAGGGGGAGTTCTTCTATATCTTGCAATCAAATTCCTCAATATCAGTATTTACACGTCATATATTTATCCCCGTTGAAAACTTAACCTATGTTGTCATCAATCACCAAAAAGGGGGAGATTGTAAGTGCATCTAGTGCCCCTTAGTGATTTTGGTGTATTGAAGACTTATAGGTTAAGTATCTAGTGTGTTTATGAGTGTACACAGGTCTATAAGTCTATGAGGAGTTTGATATTTACAGAGAAAGTCGACCCTAAAAATGAAGTTCTTTGACTGAAGACTTTGAAATACTGAAGACTTTCTGAAGACTTTGAAAGTGAAGAAATTGGTGTGACCTTGAAGACTTGGTATTCATTCGAGGAACATGAAGCGTGAAGACTTTTGTTTTCGTAGTTTCATTTTCTCTTTCTTGAGTCATAGGAAACACCGTACTGTTAAAGGGGGTCGAGGAAATACTAAGGAGAAAATTTCCATGTGATGCTCATCTCAAATCCTACACCTACCAATCCCTTCGAGTGAAGCCATTGGAAATCTCATACAGTTCAGTCAATTTCTTCAGTGACAGAGACGCAGTTCTTCTGGTCACTGAGGACTTTGCTCTGACTGAGGAGTTAGGAATTCGCCAGTGCGAATTGCCTACACTGTGAGGAACATGATAGCCCTGAGGAATTGTACCTAAAATTTCTGACCGTTGCTGTGCTACGCGCCAGCTGTCCCAAAATATCTTATCCATCCAACGGTCATATCATTGAAGGGCATTTATGTCTTATCATGTCGGGCTGCTCCCTAGGCTATAAATAGCCGCCCCCTACAACCACTAGCTGGTTGGCTGCTCCGTGAGAACTTGACACTTGTCATTTGAGAGCAACCCATCCTCCGAGGACTTTGAGCGAAAATCATCAAGTGAGGAAAATCCAAACCCAAACCCAAAACACCTACAAACCCAAAGTGATTGAGCATCACTGAAGATATTGATCCTGCGTGGATCCGACGCTTGTTACCTTTGAAGACTGTGCTTCTTCCAGACGGTTAGGCGTCAAGGTCTAGAGCATCCAAGAGGAATTGTGGATCGCTGAGTGACCTAGTCTGTGAAGGTTTGGAAGTCACCTGAAGACTTACCACGAGTGATTGGGCGAGGACTGTGTGTCCTTAGCTCAAGGAGAATACGGTGAGGACTGTGTGTCCGGGACTAGGTGTCCTCGATTTTAAATACTCAGCCGCTCCAACCAGATGTACAACTGAGACGGCAGTTGGAACTGATCTACCAAATCATTGTCTTCACCAAGCTTACTGGTTCTATTTCCTCAACACTTTCATTTCCTCATTACTGTGTTGTGTGTTTGTTCATATCTGTGTTTGAAGACTTTGACTGAAGACTTTCTCAATTTCCTCAATTCAATTTCTTCAGTCTGTTTGTCTTCATCTTGTGCTATCCTGTGTTTACGCTTTCTGTACTCTGTGTTTGTCTTCATTTCATCATGATGACCATGCATGTATTCTGCTATGTTTACCTCTGAGTACTTATTTCGCTGCTAGTAGTTCTTCGCTAAGGAATTTCCTCACGAGCAAATTCCTCAGTGAAGAATTTCATAAAAATCGCCTATTCACGCCCCCTCTAGTCGATATAACGCACTTTCAGTACCAACTTGTCCAAGGGTGCTATGAAGGATTTTTGTCAACGAGAGCACATCCGGCTTGATGTTTCATCAGTGGCTCACCCCCAGTCCAATGGTCAAGCAGAGAGGGCTAATCAAGAGATCTTGCGAGGCATCAAGCCCCGGCTTATGGTTCCTTTGCAACGAACGCCGGGTTGTTGGGTTGAAGAATTACCATCTGTATTATGGAGCATTAACACCACACCCAACAGATCAACTGGATATACGCCGTTCTTCATGGTCTATGGAGCGGAGGTGGTTCGCCCTAGTGACATCCGTCATGATTCACCTCGTGTAGCGGCCTATGTTGAAGCGGACAATGAGGCAGCACGGCAAGATGCTTTGGACCTGTTGGACGAAGAGTGTGACATAGCAGCTGCCCGCTCGGCGATTTACCAGCAGGATCTTCGACGTTATCACAGTCGCCTGGTCAGAACCAGAACCTTTCAAGAAGGAGATTTGGTGCTTCGACTCATCCAAGACCAGACTGATATGCACAAGTTATCCCCACCTTGGGAGGGACCTTTTGTGGTCAGCAGGAATCTGCACAACGGGTCATACTATCTGATTGATATTCGAGAGCATAAAGGCTCACGTACATCAGAGGAGGAGACCAACAGGCCGTGGAACATAGCTCATCTTCGGCCTTATTATACCTGAGCCATCGGCTCTACTTATGTACATATTAGACAATGTATATATTATGAGTAATACAATAAACCGGAGCCTCAGCTAAAGCGGGGTCTCTGTTCTTTTTACATCATGTGTGGTTACACGGAGTTATTCTGTCTTAAAGCGGCCTCCGGTTTACCCCTTGAGTTAGCTTATCAAAGCTTCATGTTATATCACTTGGGGGCTTGGTTGTATCCGAACCAATGCAACACCTTTTGATAGGCGAAAGCCACCAGATCACTTGGGGACTTGGTCACGTCTGAACCAGTCACGCCTCTTGGTCGGCCTAAGGCACAGAATCAATTGGGGGCTTGGTCGAACCCGAACCATTGCCATGCCTCTTGATCAGCATAATGCCACTGTTTCATTTGGGGACCTAGCTGACTTGAACCATAGCTATGCCTATCGGGAGCTTGGTCGTGTCCGACCATGGTAACGCCACTTGATCGGCTCAATAGCCTCTTTTTGCAAACGGTTTTATCATTACCTTTGCTTGAAATTTTCCTTGATAAATATTTCTTTTGTTGCGTTTTTGAACCGACTAAGTTTTAAACCGGTTCCACTATCAATTGACGGAACACGGTCCATTTTTAATATGGAGACTATTTGCCCGGTCTGATTTTCTTTGTTAACATCCTATTAAGGAGTAACACGGTGTTTATTATAAAACCCGACACGGTTTACAAGGTAAACCGGCATTATATATATACATGAGCTGTTATCTCCTCCAACGGTGTGGGTTTATAAAACCTCCGCTTTAAGATTGGCCAAGTCAGCTTCATGCCCAACAATGGCAGGTATTATGTATCACAAAGATTTGATCATATACTTCAATTCCAGATATTTTGATTTCATAACAATCCGCCTGACGGTACAACCGCGGCGGCATTTTAAGATTTTTTTATTGCAGAAAGTACTTTGGAAATATCATCACCCAAAGGAAGCACATGTTGCAGTACTTATGCACGAAGGCATAACAAAATCAAGAGTATCGGCTAGCCTATTACAAGGCAACACGGTGCCCAAATAAGATCATTGTTTTTCCGCAGAACACAAAGGGGGAGAAGTTTAAACCGGCTTTCGGTTCAAGCTTGGTCACCAGCATGGCCTGAGGGTTGTGGGTCATCCTGCGCCGCTTCAACTTCTGCTTCTCTGCCCAGCGGCTGGAAATCAACAGTTGTCCAGTCGATTCCCATTAATTCTTGAAAGATAGCTTCATCATGGATCAGCAGCGACGGTTCAATATCAGGAGCATAAGTGTGCTTACGGATTGGAGGGATAAGATTTTCCGCTTCAGGGATTGGTGCAGCTACTCGCTTGTTTTGGTCATCATATTGGGCTTGATAATGAGACAAGTCTGCCTCTTCAACCAATTGACAAGCTAGCGGACGCACCTCCCAGTTTATTGCTCGCAGATCTGCCTGACTAAATTCCGACCTGTCTTCCTTGAAGCTGGGATAGCCCTGAGCCGCTTCAACAGGATCAAAATCTGGCACCCACGCTTTTGCCCGGATTAAGGCATTGATAGCACCGGTTCGAGCAGCAGATTTCTTCAGCTCTTCAACCCGGGCAGGAAGCATCGACAGCCTCTTAAGAGTGTCTTGAATCAAAGTGGGCGCCGGGTTGTTATGAGATGCAGTAGAGATGATCCGCTGCGCTCCAGTATACAGCTGCTCGATCAATGTGTAGGCGGCTTTCAATTTCATCCGCACATCTGACCCCAAGTGACCAATGCGTGTTCCTGAAGTATTACAAAGAGTTAACAAACTGAAAGCTGCATAAAAAGGCCGAGTCACTCCAGAAGTCAAATCGGCTTACCAAAGATAGCAGCAGTCATGGCATGCACTTGCCGCTTTATACTGCTCAATTCGTCCACCACCGGTTTGAGCGCAGCCTCGGCATCTTCTGCTCGCTTGGTTAAACTGACTTTTCGGTGGCCCAATCCTCCCGCTCCTTCTGGAAGCCCTCCTTCAGCTGTTCCATGGCGCTTAAAGCGCTGGTCAATTCCTCTTTGGCTTTGGAGGTTTCAGCTTGTTGAGACTTAAGATTTTCCTGCAAATCGGCGATTTGGTTTTCTCTTTTGCTCGTCTCAGCCTACATACAATGATATGATACAGATGAGGGTACAGAAGTGAAGCACGAATCACATAGCAAGTTATGCCCTTGGTACTTGGGGGCTAATGCCTATTTGATCTTCATCCCAAGCTCAATACAAGTATTCAACTTGGCACTTGGGGGCTTATGGCTATTTGTTCAATTAAGTACTGAGGCTACAATCTTTATTACCTAAAGTTCCGGTTTAATTATACTAAGTTGAACCGGCCCTTGGGGGCTACATCAGCAAATTCAGATATATTGAAGTCTACATTGAAAAGTCCCGGTTTAAGATGACATCTTAAACCGACACTTGGGGGCTATTGGAGTTGACGAATTACAGGCAGAGGAGTATATGGAAATTACCTCATATTTATCCTTCATCATGTTAACCAGACCGGCTTCATAATCACGGCTGGTATACAACCGGTTCAGATAACCTGAATGAAGATCTTGAGGAGATAAAGCGGCATAAGTTGACAAGTCAACATTCCATTTGCCCTTGCCAATTGCAGCAAATTCTTCCTTGGCAGTGTGTTTTGACAAAGCAACGGGATTGCCTGGCTCTGTGTGACCAACACCAGTGATAACAACCTCATCATCCTTGGCATCGCCGGTTTGCATTGGGGCCGCCGGATTATCAGTAGGCTTGGATGGGCTGGTGGATTTCTCAATCCGGATGGGACTTGCGGGCTGGTCAACAGGACCGGATGCATCAACATGTCTTTCCTCAGCAACAAAGTCATCATCTTGCGGTGGTGGGTCGTTCGGCACATCCTCACAGATGGCCGCTTCAGGACCTGGTGTTCTGTCCATTTCCGGTTCAGCCTCTTCTCCAGCCGCTTTGTCCAGGCGAGCCTTCTTGCTGGGCCTCGGCTTAGCCTTGAAAGAAATAACAGGGTCAATACAGCATATGTTATAATGTAATACATTAGAAGCATCATAAGACTCACCCAAGCACAATTTTGAGTGGCGGCAGCTGGGTGGCTGATGACTCGCTGGATGATGAATGGGAAGTGCCCTGATAATCGGAGTCAGACGGGTTAAGAGGTTGACGGAAACAGCCCGCTTTTGGACAAGTACGAACAAGAGAGTTAGAGACCTCTGAACGGCATTTCCGAACCGGACTGTTCAGTAAACCGGCGGAGGTAACTACCTGGCCGCTGTGCCGAGTTGTGCGGCGAGCTTCATGCTGTTGTGTCTTCATAAGAAAGTTTGGGTCCAACAAAGCAAGAGGATGAGAAAAATTTAACTTTGTGGTTTGCCCGACGGATTTTTTGTGAAGGCAAAGGGTCTGAATCGAAGGATAGAACAATTACCTCTACAGCTTCAGCACGACTGACTTTGGTGTCATCCTGGCAATAATCATTATCAATAAGGCATGTAAAAAATAAGCCAAGTGAATCAAGCTCTACCTCAAGATCCGGGTTACCCACATCATCATTGGCTGCCGGATCAGAAGACACAGTGTTTTTCTTCCTATTAGCTGGCCTTTTCACAACCCTGGTCTTGGGACGGGTTGGTCTCTCCGGTTTTTCTTGTGGAGTTTTCTTGCTCCAAAACGGATCATCGCCCTGTTTGAAAAATATTGATGTTAGCAAATGGATAAAGCGAGCAGACAGGATAAATAGAAAAAGGGGGATTTAAATCTTACAGCTGGCGGTCTATTGATGGCACAGAAGGGAGCCAGGCCGGTTTTGGCGCAAACAGATTCCGGTTCATTCAGTATTTTCTTCACAGCTTCTGTGACTTCATCATCTGTGAGCTGGATGTCAATATGTCGAAGAGGGTCTTGTTCACTCCCGGTGTATTCGCACATCAAACCGGAGCGCTGACTTAGAGGCAGTATACTCCATGATATCCAGCAGCATGCAAGATCAACCCCTGTTAGCCCATTGGCCATGAAGGCCCTGAGTTTGGACAATTGAGGAGCATATTTGCTTTTCTCTTTAGCGGTCAGCCTTTGTGGGAAGGGATGTGTGTTGCTAAGCCGTTCTGGACGGTAACCCGGCAAAGGATTCTCGTCAGAAGGAGAGGTATCTTTGCAATAGAACCATGTATGATCCCATTCTTTGGGGTGGCTGTGCAGTTTGGCGTGAGGGTAAGTGACCTCTTTCCTTTTCTGAATCGCCATACCGCCTAATTCTATGTTGGGACCATCAGTAAACTCAGTACGGCGGTTCAAATGGAAGCAATCTCTAAATAGTTCAACTGTGGGCTCCTCTTGGAAGAACACTTCGTAGAGCACATGGAAATGGCAGATGTTGGTTACAGAGTTTGGGCCTGTATCTTGCGGACGGAGTTGGAAATTGGCTAAAACATCCCGGTAAAATTTTGAACCGGGAGGATTGAAGCCCCGGCCTAGATGATCCGTGAAAACAACAACCTCTCCCTCTTGGGGTGTGGGAGGACATTCTGTACCGGGGACTCTCCAATGGATAGCTTCTTTACTGCTCAAAGCGCCAGTTTTGACTAAATTGTTCAACTGAGTCTCGGTCACGCGAGAGGGAACCCAGTTGCACTCATATACTTGTTTAGCCATGACGTGATCTACAAAGGCAGCAATTCCGGTTCAAGAATATGTTGGACAAACATGCATTAGGGCATACATTGTTAACCTGAAGGCAGTCATTTCTAAACCGGAGTTTTGTGAAGCGGCGGTATCTAATTAAGAAATTCTGGCGGTTCAACAAGGGGACTAATGGTATATACCGGTTCGGTAATTTTCTACATAGAGTTAAACCGCCTGATCTAAACATTGAAACAGTTGAGATTGCGGAGGCAGAAACAGATTTCACACAATACTTCTACGGTATTGGATCTGAAGCATGTTCAGAAAAGAAGACAAATATTCAAAGGTTTAAAACAGAACAGAGCTGAACCAATGAGCAGAGATACATATAGATCTATGGTCTTAAGGTATGAAAACCGAAGGAGGATGCTAAAAGCTACCACTGCACAAAGCAAAGATTCAGAGATGCATCTAGTAACTGTCATATGAACAGGTAATGAACATGGAATGAACACGAAACCCTAGAACAGATCTGTGTTGAGAAGAGCAGAAAGTTTACTGGAGCTGAGGAGGACGCGGAAGGTCGCCGCGGTGCTCTAGTACGTTCAGGTTGATGCAGCGGCCAAGGTTGGTGCAGGAGATGACGGCGGCGGCGGAGCTCCGAGGCTGGCGACGCGAGGAAGACGAAGCAGAAGGGCACGAAGGGGAAAAAGGAAATGACCCCTCGGTCCTATTTATAAGGAAAGGGGTACAGGTCAGGCGCGAGAATCAAGGAGCTACGAAACAAAGCTGTCGCCTCGATTGTCGCAGATTCATTAAACAAGAAGGGTATCCTGGATAGGTTTTCTTTATGACAGGTGACGTCACTCCGGTTTACAACGACCAAAGAAGATGACATCACGGCGGTTCAACAAACTACAAGAAGCTGTTGAAGATGAAGATTTTTGCTAAGGATTGACATGAACCCGTTCAAATCAATCTGGGGCCTAATGTTGGGGATATTACTACTGGGCGTGAACCGGCTAGGTGGGCCGGGTTAACTTCATTAGTAGTTAAGTATGTTAAAGCCCAAGAAGGTAGATGAGGGCTTAAGACCCATAGTCGGTTTAAAGCCTGTAGCCATAAACCAGCATTGATATGTAAACTTGCATTGTAAGATAGGAGTAAGTAGAGACCAAACCAGACACGTCTATGAGCCGGTATTGATGAGTGCAAAGAAAGAACCGCTAGGATGTGGGCTACGAAAAATGCCTTTATTAAAGCGTGTTCTTCTATTTCCTATGGAAATAAAGATGAAGATCTAAAAGTTATTGATGTGTCCCCTATTAAATCTTTGTTTTGCAATATGAATCTTAATAATGATGGGACTGAATATGATCCAACTTTACCTATAAGGCGTTCCAAAAATTCGGAGCTTTTGGATCTTGATGCTAAATTTGATAAAAGTGGGATTGAAGAAATCAAAACTCTAGATGTTGCTAAACCCACTATTTTGGATTTCAAGGAATTTAATTATGAAAATTACTCTTTGATTGATTGTATTTCCTTGTTGCAATCCATGCTAAATTCTCCTCATGCTTATAGCCAAAATAAAGCCTTTACCAAACATATCATTGATGCCTTGATGCAATCTTATGAAGAAAAACTTGAGTTGGAAGTTTCTATCCCTAGAAAACTTTATGATGAGAGGGAACCAACAATTAAAATTAAGATTAAGGATCATGAGTTCTATGCTTTATGTGATTTGGGTGCTAGTGTTTCCACTATTCCCAAAACTTTGTGCGATTTGCTAGATTTCCGTAATTTTGATGATTGCTCTCTAAACTTGCACCTTGCGGATTCCACTATTAACAAACCTATGGGAAGAATTAATGATGTTCTTATTGTTGAAAATAGGGATTATGTGCCCGTAGATTTTATCATTCTTGATATAGATTGCAATCATTCATGTCCTATTATTCTTGGTAGACCTTTCCTTAGAACGATTGGTGCAATTATTGATATGAAGAAAGGGAATATTAGATTTCAATTCCCATTAAAGAAAGGCATGGCACACTTCCCTAGGAAGAATATAAAATTACCATATGAATCTATCATGAGGGCCAGGCAATACCTAGTTCTATCCTTGCTTTTTTGCCTAGCCAGGGGCGTTAAACGATAGCGCTTGTTGGGAGGCAACCCAATTTTATTTTTAGTTTTTTGCTTTTGCTTCTGTTTAGGAATAAATCTTTGTTCTAGCCTCTGGTTAGATGTGTTTTTATGTTTTAATTAGTGTTTGTGCCAAGTTAAACCTATAGGATCTTCTTGGATGATAGTTATTTGATCTTGCTGTAATTTCCAGAAACTTTCTATTTAGGAAAACAATTGTTAAAAATCATCAAAACGTGATAAAATACTGATTCCAATTGCTGATGATCAATAAGCAAATTTCCTAGGTCTTCCTATTTTTGCTGAGTGTTTGGAGTTCCAGAAATTTGCGTTAGTTACAGATTACTACACACTATTCTGTTTTTGACAGATTCTGTTTTTCATGTGTTGTTTGCTTATTTTGATGAATCTATGGCTAGTAAAATAGTTTATAAACCATAGAGAAGTTGGAATATAGTAGGTTTAACAACAATATAAATAAATAATGAGTTCATTACAGTACCTTGAAGTAGTCTTTTGTGTTCTTTCGCTAACGGAGCTCACGAGATTTCTGTTGAGTTTTGTGTTGTGAAGTTTTCAAGTTTTGGGTGAATTTTTTTGATGGATTATGGAACAAGGAGTGTAAAGAGCCTAAGCTTGGGGATGCCCATAGCACCCCCAAGATAATCTAAGGACACCAAAAAGTCAAATCTTGGGGATGCCCCGGAAGGCATCCCCTCTTTCGTCTACTTCCATTGGTAACTTTACTTGGAGCTATATTTTTATTCACCACATGATATGTGTTTTGCTTGGAGCGTCTTGTATGATTTGAGTCTTTGCTTTGTAGTTTACCACAATCATCCTTGCTGTACACACCTTTTGAGACAGCCATACATGATTTGGAATTTGTTAGAATACTCTATGTGCATCACTTATATCTTTTGAGCTATATAGTTTTCCTCTAGTGCTTAACTTATATCTTTTAGAGCACGGTGGTGGATTTGTTTTATAGAAACTATTGATCTCTCATGCTTCACTTAGATTATTCTGAGAGTCTTAAATAGCATGGTAATTTGCTTAATAATCCTAATATGCTTGGTATTCAAGATTTGTAGAAATTTCTTATGAGTGTGTTGAATACTAAGAAAAGTTTGATGCTTGATAATTGTTTTGAGATATAAAGATGGTGATATTAGAGTCATGCTAGTTGAGTAGTTGTGAATTTAAGAAATACTTGTGTTAGAGTTTGTGATTCCTGTAGCATGCACGTATGGTGAACCGTTATGTGATGAAGTCGGAGCATGATTTATTTATTGATTGTCTTCCTTATGAGTGGCGGTCGGGGACGAGCGATGGTCTTTTCCTACCAATCTATCCCCCTAGGAGCATGCGCGTAATACTTTGCTTTGATAACTTGTAGATTTTTGCAATAAGTATATGAGTTTTTTATGACTAATGTCGAGTCTATGGATTATATGCACTTTTCTTCATTCCACCATTGCTAGCCTGTCTAATACCGCGCACTTTTCGCCGGTATCATACACCCAACATATACCTTCCTCAAAACAGCCACCATACCTACCTATCATGGCATTTCCATAGCCATTCCGAGATATATTGCCATGCAACTTTCCACCGTTCCGTTTATTATGATACGCTCCATCATTGTCATATTGCTTAGCATGATCATGTAGTTGACATCGTATTTGTGGCAAAGCCACCATTCATAATTCTTTCATACATGTCACTCTTGATTCATTGCATATCCCGGTACACTGCCGGAGGCATTCATATAGAGTCATATTTTGTTCTAGTATCGAGTTGTAATTGTTGAGTTGTAAGAAAATAAAAAGTGTGATGATCATCATTTTTAGAGCATTGTCCCAAGTGAGGAAAAGGATGATGGAGACTATGATTCCCCCACAAGTCGGGATGAGACTCCGGACGAAAAAAAAGAGGCCATAAAAAAAGAGAAAAGGCCCAAATAAAAAAATAAAAATGAGAGAAAAAGAGAGAAGGGACAATGTTACTATCCTTTTACCACACTTGTGCTTCAAAGTAGCACCATGATCTTCATGATAGAGAGTCTCTCATTTTGTCATTTTTATATATTAGTGGGAATTTTTCATTATAGAACTTGGCTTGTATATTACAATGATGGGCTTCCTCAAAATGCCCTAGGTCTTCGTGAGCAAGCAAGTTGGATGCACACCCACTTAGTTTCTTTTGTTGAGCTTTCCTATACTTATAGCTCTAGTGCATCCGTTGCATGGCAATCCCTACTCACTCACGTTGATATCTATTGATGGGCATCTCCATAGCCCGTTGATACGCCTAGTTGATGTGAGACTATCTTCCCCCTTTTTTGTCTTCTCCACAACCACCATTTATTCCACATATAGTGCTATATCCATGGCTCACACTCATGTATTGCGTGAAGATTGAAAAAGTTTGAGAATGTCAAAAGTATGAAACAATTGCTTGGCTTGTCATCGGGGTTGTGCATGATTTAAATACTTTGTGTGGTGAATATAGAGCATAGCCAGACTATATGATTTTGTAGGGACAACTTTCTTTGGCCATGTTATTTTGAGAAGACATGATTGCTTTGTTAGTATGCTTGGAGTATTATTATTTTTATGTCAATATTAAACTTTTGTCTTGAATCTTTCAGATCTGAATATTCATACCACAATTAATAAGAATTACATGGAAATTATGCCAAGTAGCACTCCGCATCAAAAATTCTGTTTTTATCATTTACCTACTCGAGGACGAGCAGGAATTAAGCTTATGGATGCCTGATACGTATCCAACGTATCTATAATTTTTGATTGCTCCATGCTATATTATCTACTGTTTTGGACAATATTGGGCTTTATTATCCACTTTTATATTATTTTTGGGACTAACCTATTAACCGGAGGCCCAGCCCAGAATTGCTGTTTTTTTGCCTATTTAAGAGTTTCGCAGAAAAAGAATATCAAACGGAGTCCAAACGGAATGAAACCTTCGCGAACATGATTTTTGGAACGAATAAGATCCAGGAGACTTGGACCCTATGTCAAGAAACAAAGGAGGAGGCCACGAGGTAGGGGGTGCGCCTACCCCCCAGGGCACGCCCTCCCCCCTCGTGGGCCCCCTGTTGCTCCACCGACATACTCCTTCCTCCTATATATACCTACGTACCCCCAAACGATCAGATACGGAGCCAAAAACCTAATTCCACCGCCGCAACCTTCTGTACCCACGAGATCCCATCTTGGGGCCTGTTCCGGAGCTCCGCCGGAGGGGGCATCCATCACGGAGGGCTTCTACATCATCACCATAGCCTCTCCGATGAAGTGTGAGTAGTTTACCTCAGACCTTCGGGTCCATAGTTATTAGCTAGATGGCTTCTTCTCTGTTTTTGGATCTCAATACAATGTTCTCCCCCTCTCTCGTGGAGATCTACTCTATGTAATCTTCTTTTGCAGTGTGTTTGTTGAGACCGATGAATTATGGGTTTATGATCAAGTTTATCTATGAACAATATTTGAATCTTCTCTGAATTCTTTTATGTATGATTGGTTATCTTTGCAAGTCTCTTCGAATTATCAGTTTGGTTTGGCCTACTAGATTGGTTTTTCTTGCAATGGGAGAAGTGCTTAGCTTTGGGTTCAATCTTGCAGTGTCCTTTCCCAGTGACAGTAGGGGCAGCAAGGCACATATTGTATTGTTGCCATCGAGGATAACAAGATGGTTTTTTTAATCATATTGCATGAATTTATCCCTCTACATCATGTCATCTTGCTTAAGGTGTTACTCTGTTTTCTTGAACTTAATACTCTAGATGCATCCTGGATTGCGGTCGATGAGTGGAGTAATAGTAGTAGATGCAGGCAGGAGTCGGTCTACTTGTCTCCGACGTGATGCCTATATACATGATCATACCTAGATATTCTCATAACTATGCTCAATTCTGTCAATTGCTCAACAGTAATTCGTTCACCCACCGTAAAATACTTATGCTCTTGAGAGAAGCCACTAGTGAAACCTATGGCCCCCGGGTCTATCTTCGTCATATTAATCTTCCAACACTTTGTTATTTCCTTTGCTTTTATTTTACTTTGCATCCTTATCACAAAAATACCAAAAATATTATCCTATTATATCTATGAGATCTCGCTCTCGTAAGTGACCGTGAAGGGATTGACAACCCCTTATCGCGTTGGTTGCGAGGAGTTATTTGTTTTGTGCAGGTACGAGGGACTCGCGCGTAGCCTCCTAGTGGATTGATACCTTGGTTCTCAAAAACTAAGGGAAATACTTACGCTACTTTGCTGCATCATCATTTCCTCTTCAAGGAAATCCAACGCAGTGCTCAAGAGGTAGCACTGACAAACGCAGTAGCGAGAGCTAGGCTCGCCACACCAGATTCTGATTCCTCAGATGCCTCCTCTTCCTCATGTTCCTCAGATTCAGCTTCACAGTCCATTTCCTTGCCAATGAATGCCCGAGCCTTCTTAGAGCCGCTCTTCTTGTGAGATGAAGACTTCAAGGATTTTGATGATGAAGACTTTGAAGATTTCTTCTTCTTCTTTGAGTCATCAAAACTGTAATCCTTGTATTTCTTTTTCTTTGATTCCTTTTCCCACTGAGGAAAATCTTGAATGTAGTGACCAGGTTTCTTGCATTTGTGGCATAGCCTCTTCTTGTAGTCACGGGATGAGGAATCATCACTTCTTGAGGATTTTCCAAAGCGACCGTGCCTTGAGAACTTCTGGAATTTCTTCACGAGCATTGCTAGCTCCTGGCTCGGTTCTTCAGGATCACCAAGGCTGCTACCAGAATCTTCACCTTCAGATTCAGACACTGCCTTGGCCTTCAGGGTGCGTGATCTGCCATAGCTCGGACCATAGAGATCTCTCTTCTCAGCAAGCTGGAACTCATGAGTGTTTAGCCTTTCGAGGATAATAGTGGGATCAAGTGACTTGTAATCTCCACGTTCTTGTATCATCAGTGCCAGAGTGTCAAATGAGGAATCAAGCGATCTCAGCAATTTCTTCACCACATCATAGTCGGTGATGTCAGTGGCACCAAGTGCTTGAAGCTCATTTGAGATGTCAGTGAGGCGATCGAAGGTTGCTGAACATTTTCATTGTCGTGTCTTTTGAAGCAGTTGAAGAGATTGCAAAGAACGTCAACTCGAGAGTCACGTTGTGTTGAGACTCCTTCATTGACTTTGGACAGCCTATCCCAGATAAGCTTAGCTGTCTCCAAAGCACTCACTCTACCATACTGCCCTTTGCTCAGATGGCCACATATGATGTTCTTCGCTTGAGAGTCGAGTTGCTTGAATCTCTTCACGTTAGCAGCATTGATGGTAGGAGTGACAGAGGGAACACCATTTTCCACAACATACTAGAGATCGTTATCAATTGCCTCAAGATGCATTCGCATCTTATTCTTCTAGTAGGGGTAGTCCGTCCCATTGAAGGTAGGACACCCAGCAGAGACCTTGATCATACCTGCGGTCGACATAACTAAAACTCCAGGCGGTTAAACCAAAATCTCACAGAACAAGGGAGTACCTTGCTCTGATACCAATTGAAAGTGCATTAAGTCGACTAGAGGGGGGTGAATAGGCGATTTTTATAAATTCTTCACTGAGGAATTTTAGGGTGAGGAAATTCCTAAGAGAAGAACTACTTGCAGCGAAATAAGTACTTAGATGCAAACATAACAGAACATAAGCATGGTCATCATGATGAAATGAAAACACGCACAGAGTACAGAAAGCGTAAACACAGGATAAACATGATGAAGACAAACAGACTGAAGAAATTGAACTGAGGAAATTGAGAAAGTCTTCAGTCAAAGTCTTCAAACAGATATGAACAAGTACACAACACAGTAATGAGGAAATGAAAGAGTCGAGGAAATAGAACCAGTAGGCTTGGTGAAGACAATGATTTGGTAGACCAGTTCCAACTGCTGTGACAGTTGTACGTCTGGTTGGAGCGGCTAGGTATTTAAACTTGAGGACACACAGTCCTCACTATATTCTCCTTGAGCTAAGGTCACACAGACCTCCCCCAATCACTCGTGGTAAGTCTTCAGTGACTTCCAAACCTTCACAAACTCGGTCACTCGGTGATCCACAATTTTTTCTTGGATGCTCTAGACCATGATGCCTAACCGTTTGGAAGATGTACAGTCTTCAAAGGTAACAAGCGTTGGATCCACACAGGAACAATTTCTTCAGTGATGCTCAAGCACTTGGGTTTGTAGACGTTTGGGTTTCGGTTTTCCTCACTTGATGATTTTCGCTCAAAGTCCTCGGAGGATGGGATGCTCTCAAATGACAAGTGTCAGTTTCTCTCGGAGCAGCCAACCAGCTAGTGGTTGTAGGGGGCGGCTATTTATAGCCTAGGGAGTAGCCTGACATGGTATGACATAAATGCCCTTCAATGATATGACCGTTAGGTGGGAAGATATTTTGGGACAGCTGGCGCGTAGCACAGCAACGGTCGGAAATTTGACTATCAAATTCCTCAGGGCTATCATGTTCCTCACTTGTAGGCAATCCGCACTGGCGAATTCCTAACTCCTCAGTCAGAACAAATTCCTCGGATACCAGAAGAACTTCATCTCTGTCACTGAAGAAATTGACTGAGCTGTATGAGATTTCCAATGGCTTCACTCGAAGGGATTGGTAGTTGTAGGATTTTGAGATGAGCTTCACATGGAAATTTTTCCTTAGTATTTCCTCGACCCCCTTTACCAGTACGGTGTTTCCTATGACTCAAGAAAGAGAAAATGAAACTACAAAAACAAAAGTCTTCATGCTTCATGTTCCTCGTATGAATACCAAGTCTTCATTGTCACACCAATTTTCTTCACTTTCAAAGTCTTCAGAAAGTCTTCAAAAATCTGAAGTCTTCAATCGAAGACATTCATTTTTAGGGGTCGACTTTCTCTGTAAATATCAAACTGCTCATAGACTTATAGACCCGTGTACACTCACAAACACATTAGTTCCTTAACCTATAAGTCTTCAATACACCAAAATCACTAAGGGGCACTAGATGCACTTACACCCATCTGTTCATCAGATAGTCTCTACGCTCCTCTATACACACCCCCTATATGTATTGCCAGGAAAATATCCATGACAATGTGTCATCGGAACCCCACCATGTTAGACAACTACTTCATATTATATCCACAATTCAGATTGCATATATTAAATTATTATTTTTCTTTGGTTGCATGCAGGGATTGATCTTCGTGATCAGGTTGATTATGTTTCCAACACCTTCAATAACCATATGGAGTTGGTTTAGCTCTTGCTAAGGTGCAATGCCAAGTGTTCGTTGTAATCCGGTCGTCAAAGTCTCCTACAACAAAATTGATACCATCTTATCGAAAAATCGGGCCACCATGCACCTATGACCTCTTGACGAGGTTCATAAAAAACGACCAGTTTTGGAGCTACTGCTGTAAATAAGGAATGCCCAAGTATGAGCTAAATCATATAAATTAGGACATTAGGGCACACCTTTTCCTTTCAAATACACTCTTCAATTTTGCACCCACTAGCAAAATTTTCAAGTGCAAAACCACTGTACTATATGATTGCTTTTGCCTGCAATTAAGATCTACCCCCCACAACACACACACATTTGGGGCTGTTGCGTAAGGAGTATCAAGCTATGAATCAAATCATGTTGAGCAGGACACACCTCCCCCTTCAAAAGTACCTTTTGGCACAACTTTCAAGTGCATTTTGTAGGAACAAGCAGGAGCACTAGCTTTTCATATAGATGAAAATAAGGCAGAAACATATGTAGAGTGGGGCACACTTTTTTGAATTAAATGCGGTGAAACCCTAAGATAAATGGAACAATTAGTTGATGCCCTCAGTGGGCATGACCCCAACAAAATCCATCTTGCACTGCTTGATGTCCTCACAGGCTAACATAGCCACCTCATAATGCGTTAACCGTGCGACAATATATGTCAGTACTTAAACCGGCATACCTCGGGTAGGGGGTCTCGAGCTGTGGATATCAGATCTATAGATAACAGGAGACTAAGGAGACAGTATTTACCCAGGTCCGGGCCCTCTCGAAGAGGTAATACCCTATGTCCTGCTTTGATTGTATTGATGATGATGTATCGAGTACAAACTTGATCTACCTTGAAATCATAAGTTGTGTTCTAACCCTAAGGCTAGATGGTTGTAATTGTGACTGGGGTCTCTAAGGACTAAACCCCTCGGTTTATATAGACATTAGGGGTACCTAGGGTTACACATGGTCGGTTACCAATCTAGGGATACACATGCCGACGGCTAACCGATTCTTAGAGTACACGTCAAGACTTCGGCGAAGTCCACCTTGATCACGCCAAAGTGCGCAGCCTCCGGAGTCTTTCCTTGTGAGAACGGCCGGCCGTAGGCTCGGCCCATGTACTGTGGGCCAACTAGGTTGGTACCCCCTAGTCCAGGACACCGTCAGTAAAAATACGCATGTTTCTCTGCTTCTAAATGTTACATAGGGCATAAACAAGGTCTCCACTATGATGTCTAAGTGCCTTCTTGGAATTCCCATCAATGACGTCGTCCCACAAGATTTCAGACATCACCTGATTCCGATAAAAGTTGGAAACTAGTAAATCCTCATCCGTCCAGGCGGTTACATTGGTCCAAATGACTACGAAGAAATTGAAGATAGGTCGTAGTTGCCGGCGCTTGAAGGCGGAGTTGGCACCTAGGGTCATGGGGCCATCTGCGCGTAGCAAGCATATCTTGTGAGAATTTATCGTGAAGGACAAGACAAGCGAAAAACTTGCATTTGGGCTATGCATGCATACTCAATATTGGAGGCCCCAAATTTGGGATGCCAGATGTGGGACGGGCCCCTGTAGGCCGACACATAAGAGTATGCCCCGTTTGCAGTCAATTTCCAGGTAATGAATCCTCCTTGCAAGTGCATATAGTCCCTAATGATATTTTTGGGTGACAATGTGGTTAGTGAGACTAACACTAAAAAAGGCACATATGTGATGATACGCGTTGCCATGGTAGGTCACTTTTCTTGTCATCCAAGTACATTCATGACGTTTTATGACAACATCAAAATAGTCATACTTGTGTTTTTGTAGATGAGTTCCATGACAATAGTCGCTTTTGCATCATGGAAGTGTGCTCTTCCATGACAGAAAATGACATGTCATGGAATTGTTTCGTTAAGGGTGACCGGCACATGACAACTGTCATAATAGGTCATTGTTAAGCTAATGGGTGCGGGTTCTGGATCCGATATGTGTTAAGGCGTGGCCTCCTACTGATACACCACTAATACGTCTCCATCGTATTTACTTTTCCAAACTCTTTTGCCCTTGTTTTGGACTCTAACTTGCATGATTTGGATGGAACTAACCCGGACTGACGTTGTTTTCATCAGAATTGCCATGGTGTTATTTTTATGCATAAATAAAAGTTCTCAGAATGACATGAAACTTCACGGAGATGATTTTTGGAATTAATAAAAAATTCTGGCAAAAGAATCAAGTGAAGGGGGCCCACACCCTGGCCACAAGGGTGGGGTGCGCGCCCTCTGTCCTTGTGGGCCCCCGTACCTCCACCAACCTCAACTCCAACTCTATATATTCACGTTTGGGGAGAAAAAATCAGAGAGAAGGATTCATCGCGTTTTATGATATGGAGCCGCCGCCAAACCCTGTTCTTCCTCGGGAGGGCAGATCTGGAGTCCGTCCGGAGCTCCGGAGAGGGTAATTTGTCGCCATCATCATCATCATCATCAACCATCCTCCATCACTAATCTCATGATGCTCACTGCCGTGCGTGATAAATCCCATCGTAGGCTTGCTGGACCGTGATGGGTTGGATGAGATTTACCATGAAATTGAGTTAGTTGTTAGGGTTTGATCCCCAGTATCCACTATGTTCTAAGATTGATGTTGCTATGACTTTGCTATACTTAATGCTTGTCACTAGGGCCCGAGTGCCATGATTTCAGATCTGAACCTATTATGTTTTCATGAATATATTTGTGTTCTCGATCCTATCTTTCAAGTCAATAGTCACCTACTACGTGTTATGATCCGGCAACCCAGGAGTGACAATAGTCGGGACCACTCCCAGTGATGATCGTAGTTTGAGGAGTTCATGTATTCACTAAGTGTTAATGCTTTGGTCCGGTACTCTGTTAAAAGGAGGCCTTAATATCCCTTAGTTTACAATAGGACCCCGCTTCCACGAGAGGGTAGGACAAAAGATGTCATGCAAGTTCTTTTCCATAAGCACGTATGACTATATTCGGAATACATGCCTACATTATATTGATGAATTGGAGCTAGTTCTGTGTCACCCTATGTTATAACCGTTGCATGATGAATGCTATCCGACATAATTATCCATCATTGATCCATTGCCTACGAGCTCGTTTCATATTGATCTTTGCTTCGTTACTTTTCCGTTTACACTGTTATGATTGCTACAAAACTGCTACTGTTACTTTTGCCACTATTACCGTTACTTCCATACTACTTTGCTACTAAATACTTTGCTGCAGATATTAAGTCTTTCAGGTCTGGTTGAATTGACAACTCATCTGCTAATACTTGAGAATGTTCTTTGGCTCCCCTTGTGTTGAATCAACAAATTTGGGTTGAATACTCTACCCTCGAAAACTGTTGCGATCCCCTATACTTGTGGGTTATCAAGACTTTTTTCTGGCATCGTTGCCGGGGAGCATAGCTCTATTCTCTGAGTCACTTGGGATTTATATCTGTTGATCACTATGAGGAATTTGTAAGATCAAAGAACCAAGATTTTCCCTCAACAACGAGGGAGGTAAGGAACTGCCATCTAGCTCTGCACTTGATTCTCCTTCGGTTTTGAGTAAACTTGTGACACCTACACCTGCTATTGATTCTGATATGTTGCATGTTATTGATGATGCCACTTCTGCTATGCATGATGCTTATGATGAAACTACTTCTCTGCTTGATAATATTGTACCACTAGGTGAATTTCTTGATGAACAACTTGCTAGGGTTAGAGAGAATGAAATTACTGAAACTGATGATATTATTAAAACTGAAGATTATGATTCTCCCCTAGATATGAATTGCCTGTTGTACCTGAGGGTTATGTTATGAATGAAGAAACTTCTATATACTTCTTTGCTTGCAATGATAGGGAAGATCTTAAGAAATTGTTAGCTAAGCTGAAAGAAAAATCCTTGAATGCTAGAATGAAATATGATCCCACTTTTGCTACTTCACCTATCTTTGTTACTGATAAGGATTATGAATTCTCTATCAACCCTGAGTTAATTACATTGGTTGAATCTGATCCTTCCCATGGTTATGAATCTGAAACTGCTGTGGCACATCTTACCAAATTAAATGATATAGCCACCCTATTTGCTCATGAGGAAAAAATTTTCTATTACTATATCCTTAAATTGTTTCCTTTCTCATTAAAGGGTGATGCTAAGATATGGTTTAATTCTCTTGCTCCTGGTTGTGTGCGTAGTCCCCAGGATATGATATATTACTTCTCTGCAAAATATTTCCCCGCTCATAAGAAACAAGCTGCTTTAAGGAAATATTTAACTTCTTGCAAATTGAAGAAGAGAGTCTCCCACAAGCTTGGGGGAGGCTTCTCCAATTACTTAATGCTTTGCATGATCATCCTCTCAAGAAAAATGAAGTACTTGATATCTTTTATAATGGACTAACCGATGCTTCCAGAGACCATCTGGATAGTTGCGTTGGTTGTGTCTTTAGGGAAAGAACTGTTGAGCAAGCTGAATTGCTATTGAATAATATATTGTGTAATGATAATGATTGGACATTTCCTGAACCAACTCCTAAGCCAACTCCAAAGAAAAGGGGTATTCTATTTCTCAGTCCTGAAGATATGCAAGAGGCAAAGAAATCTATGAAAGAAAAAGGTATTAAAGCTGAAGATGTTAAGAATCTACCGCCTATTGAGGAAATACATGGTCTTGATAACCCGACACAAGTAGTAGAGGTAAACTCTCTCCATATATTTGACGAAGGTGATATTCCTCATAATAAGTCTGCTAGTCAATTGTTGGATGAGTTTGATAATTTTATTGTTAAGCAAGAAGATTTCAATGCTTATGTTAGTAGACAATTGAAACGTAATGCTTATATGCTTGACCACTTGAGTGATTATATGAGTAGGCCTGTTAGTGATCTTAAGCTTATTAGTAAACATGCTTCCATAGTTACAACTCAAGTAGAACAAGTACTTAAGGCTCAGGATGATTTGCTTAATGAGTTGAATAGTAAGAATAATGATAATGTTGTTAGTGTTATGACTAGAGGTGGTAAATTGACCCAGGAACCTTTGTATCCTAAGGGCCATCCTAAGAGAGTTGAGCAAGATTCTCAGAGAACTAATACTAATGGACCTAGTCCTAGCAATAAAAAGAAAAAGAAAATTGATAGGACTTTGCATGCTAGCGAACCTGCTATAGACACACCTGAGAATCCCAATGATATTTCTATTTATGACGCTGAGACATAGTCTGGTGAGAACATGAACATAGTGATAATATTAATAATGATGTTCATGTTGATGCTCAACTTAGTAATGATAATGATGTAGAGATTGAACCTGCTGTTGATTTTCATAACCCACAATCAAAGAATCAACGTTATGATAAGAGAGACTTTGTTGCTAGGAAACATGGTAAAGAAAGAGAACCATGGGTTCAGAAACCCATGCCCTTTCCTCCTAAGCCATCCAAGAAAAAGGATGATGAGGATTTTGAGCGCTTTGCTGAAATGATTAGACCTATCTTTTTGCGTATGCGTTTGACTGGTATGCTTAAAATGCCTCCTTATGCTAAGTATATGAAAGATATTGTTACAAATAAAAGAAACATACCGGAAGCTGAAATTTCCACCGTGCTTGCTAATTATACTTTTATGGGTGGAATACCAAAGAAACTTGGAGATCCAGGGGTACCAACTATACCATGCTCCATTAAAAGAAATTGTGTTAAAACTGCTTTATGTGATCTTGGAGCCGGTGTTAGTGTTATGCCTTTCTCTTTATATCGTAGACCTGAATTGAATAAGTTGACACCTACTGAAATCTCTTTGCAAATGGCCGATAAATCAACTGATATACCCATCGGTATTTGTGAGGATGTGCCTGTTGTGGTTGCAAACTTTACTATCTTAACGGACTTTGTTATTCTTGATATTCCTAAGGACGACATTATGTTGATTATTCTTGGTAGAGCCTTTCTGAATACTGCAAGGGTTGTTATTGATTGCAACAAAGGCAATGTCACTTTTCATGTTAATGGTGATGAGCATACGGTACACTTTCCAAAGAAACAACCTCAAGTGCATAGTATTAATTCTATTGGAAAATTTTCAACTATTACTATTGGAGGTTTTGAATTCCCTCTTCCTACTGTTAAAAAGAAATATGATATTCTTATTGTTGGGGACATGCATATCCCCGTTGTGGTAACCTAGTGTTATTCAAAAGTTCTCCGGTTTCATGTCATTCGGAAGAAGTTTGTTAATGGATTCCTTTTGATGGGCATGAGATGGATGAATTTAGAAAGCACAACTCTCTGTACCCACTTTTTACTTTATGTAAATTAGATTAAATAAAGCAAAAGTAGTTTTTTTTTCTGTCTATTTTTTGAATTATCTGTGCAATAACAATGTCCCGAAAATAAAAGTTCTCCAAATGCCCTGAAAATTTAGTATGATTTTCTATAGATTATTTAAGAATTTCTAGCACTTAGAACACACCAGGGGGCCTCACCAGTTTGCCACAAGGGTGGAGGGCACGCCCACCCCCCTGGGGCGTGCCCCCTGTCCTTGTGGGCCCCACGTGACCACCCTCCACTTGTTCCAACACCCATCCGCTCCTTCCTCTAGAAAAAATCACTCCATAGCTCAAACTCGTGTTCTTGCTCATCTTGCTGCCATTTTTTATCTCCTTGCTCAAAGCTCCATTCACAAAACTGCTTTGGGGGATTGTTCTTTGGCATGTGACTCCCCCAATGGTCCAATTAGTTTTCGTTCTAGTGCTTTATTTATTGCAATTTTTTGCTGCTGTGGTGACCTTGTTCTTGAGATTGCATGTCAAATTTATATGGCCCAAAGTAGTTTTGATGCATGATATAGCCTCTAAGCACTTTTGGGAGTAGTTGCTATTAGTCTTGTTGAGTTTGATTCACTTTTATTTTGAGTCACTAAAAATTTCAGAAATTTTTCAGAGAAAGAAAATGATGAGGAGATTGTTGAGAGGCTCCTCGAGCCGGGGTTCGAAGGAAAAGGAAAATGAGGAGAGGGAGAAGCCCAAGTATAATCTTACTCGCGCCGCGGAGATTCAGCCGTGTGAATGGCCATGTGATGCATTCTTGCAGGCAGCCGGAATTTATGATGATTTCTATTATTTGTCTGGGAATGCAGGCATCACCGACTTCCTCCTCGACCATTGTGATCAGTATCTCCTACTCACTAATACTTTCGTGCAAAATTTTCATTTTCATGCTAAGAGATCGCCACCTATGGTACCTATGGTAGACTTTTACTTATATGATGAGTACAAGGAAATGACGCTCTATGACTTTTGTGAGGTTTGTAAATTACCTTATGAAGGTAGCGTCGAGGAACCACGTCCTAGCGATGTGGAAGATTTTATTCATGAAGTTACCGTAGGGGAAAGGAGAAGGGTGTCGGAAGCGAGAGTGGCCAGTATACATTTTCCTATTTTGCGTTATTACTCGTTATTTGCTGGGAGATGTTTGATTAGTCGTGGGGGGAGTGGAGGCCTTAGTGCTCCAGACCTTGCCATTTTGTGCCATGCTTTACTTCGTGATAAAACTTTCAGTTTAGGCGCGATGGTTGCTAAATGGTTGAGTATAAACCGTACAAAGGGGCCTATTTTCAGAGGTATCTTCGCTTTCCGCCTTGCTAAACGCTTTGAGATACCCATTAGGCATTATGAAAAAGAGGAGAAACTGCTACCCACTATATATTTAGATTATGATAGCATGGTAGCACATAAGTTTATTCGCCATGATGAGGAAAAGAGACTCATATATAACTTAATATTTAGCAAAGATTCTTGCCAGATCATTACCCTGCCTGCACCTACTTTGTTCGATATTCATTCAGGCAGGTACTTCGTTTTTCCCGCGTACATTTATGCATACTAGGAGGGGACATGATCCCCACCTCCTGAGCCAGAGCCATCACATGATCCATATCAGGAGTCTATTTATCAGTGGGATCCATAGGAGCTCGCTAACCAGTGGAACCCCCAGGATCCTCCTCAGTACACCGGAGAGGGCTACTTTGATCCACGGGTGTAGACCAACTTAGGCTAAAAGCCTAAGCTTGGGGGAGTATGTATTTCTCACCAACATTACATTCATGTTCACACACTCATTTCAGTTGTCGGTGTCCATACTTTTTCATTGTATTATCCATGATAGTTCATTTCTTTTTCCCGCTCTCTTCTTGTGTTTGAAAAACCTTAAGGAAAAACCAAAAAATTTAGTTGTAGTTAGTTTACTTCCTATGCATGCTTAGTAGTAGTATTAAAAGAAACCCAAAAAGATTTCTCATTCTTCTTTTGCTTGTTGGGAGCTTTCCCGTGTAAATAGTCTTTCTCGTTCTTGTTTTACTTTATTCAGAAAAACAAAAACTCCAAAAATATTTTAGTGTGACATAGCCTAGTGGTGGGGAGGGGTTGATGCCTTCCCACCCACCCAGGTTCAAGGCAGGGTACTTGCAATTTGGGTTTGCTGCACCGATTATACTGTAGGGGGTTCCCTTACAGTCTTTCTATCAAAAAATATTTTAGTGTGTTTCTTTGAATTTCTTTTCTTTTCTTTGGGGGTCGAGAGGAGAAGACCACGATGAAATTGTTGAGTGGCTCTCATATGCATTAGTGTTGATCTAACAAAGATCCCATATTACCTTGTCTTCTCCTTTGAATAAATGTTTGCAGATTCCATCTTAGTCCAATGCACGTACACTATTTTTATTATCCACATCGTTCGGTCGTGCAAGTGAAAGGCAATAATGACGATATATGATGAAATGATTGCGATGAGGAAAAGATGGTATGAACTCGACCCATCTTGTTTTTGTAAATATGATTAGTTCATCGTTCCTGATTCAGCCTATTATGAATGAAACATGTTTGCAATGACAAATAGAGATTATAGTTACTCATGCTATGCTTAATTAGCTAGGAGTTTATAATGGTTTACCTTGCGTGCCAACAAGGAAATTAAAATGGTTGTGATGTAGTATGATAGGATGGTATCCTCCTTTGAATGATTTGAGTGGCTTGACTTGGCGCATGTTCACGCATGTAGTTGAAACAAAATCAACATAGCCTCTACGATATTTATGTTTATGGTGATTTATATCCTACTCATGCTTGCACTCAATGCTAGTTAATCTCAATGCATATTTATGACTGTTGTCGCTCTCTAGTTGGTCGCTTCCCAGTCTTTTTCTAGCCTTCACTTGGGATACCCGTTGTTTCGGACCGGCCGTGGAGTGTGCTTGTTGGTGGTGGGGGAGTATAAACTTTACCATTATGTTCGGGAACTGCCTATAATTTATGTAGCATGGAAGATACCGAGAACTGTTGGTTGTTACATTGACAATGAAAGCATACCGCTCAAAATATTATTTATCTCTATTTCAAAACTCGAGATCTGGCACCTCTGCAAATCCCTGCTTCCCTCTGCGAAGGGCCTATTTATTTACTTTTATTGTTGAGTCATCATCCTCTTATAAAAAGCACCAGTTAGAGAGCACCACTATCATTTGTATGCATTGTTATTAATTTATATTGCGTATGACTGCAACTGGATCTCTTTTACCATGAATTACAATGTCTAGTCAGTCCTTGATCTTCAGGGGTGCTTTGCATTTATGTTTTGCAGTCTCAGAAAGGGCTAACGAGATACCATCTTGTTATATCATATCATGATTGTTTTGAGAAAGTGTTGTCATCCAAGATTTATTATTATTGCTCGCTAGTTGGTTATGCCATTGATATGAGTAAATGTGAGACCTAAAGGTTATTGTGAATATGGTTAGTTCATGATCTTGGTGAAAACTTGAATGCTGGCTTTACATATTTGCAACAACAAGATCAAACAGAGTTTGTAAAAGTTGTTCTTTATAAGTTTCAGTTTGTCAACTGAATTGCTTGAGGACAAGCAATGGGTTAAGCTTGGGGGAGTTGATACATCTCCATCGTATCTACTTTTCAAAACTCTTTTGCCCTAATTTTGGACTCTAACTTGCATGATTTGAATGGAGCTAACCCGGACTGACGTTGTTTTCAGCAGAATTGCCATGGTGTTATTTTTGTGCAGAAACAGAAGTTCTCAGAATGACCTGAAACTTCACGGAGATGATTTTTGGGATTAATAAAAAATTGGCGAAAGAATCAAGTGAAGGGGCCCCCACACTCTGGCCACAAGGGTGGGGGCACACCTGAAGGAAATATGCCCTAGAGGCAATAATAAAGTTCTTATTTATATTTCCTTATATCGTGATAAATTTTTATTATTCGTGCTAGAATTGTATTAACTGAAAACTGAGTACATGTGTGAATACATAGACAAACAGAGTGTCACTAGTATGCCTATACTTGACTAGCTCGTTGAATCAAAGATGGTTAAGTTTCCTAGCCATAGACATGAGTTGTCATTTGATTAATGGGATCACATCATTAGAGAATGATGTGATTGACTTGACCCATTCCGTTAGCCTAGCACTTGATCGTTTAGTTTATTTGCTATTGCTTTCTTCATGACTTATACATGTTCCTATGACTATGAGATTATGCAACTCCCAAACACCGGAGGAACACTTAGTGTGCTACCAAACGTCACAACGTAACTGGGTGATTACAAAGGTGCTCTACAGCTGTCTCCGATGGTATTTGTTGAGTTGGCATAGATTGAGATTAGGATTTGTCACTCCAATTGTCGGAGAGGTATCTCTGGGCCCTCTCGGTAATGCACATCACTACAAGCCTTGCAAGCAATGTGACTAATGACTTAGTTGCAGGATGACGCATTACAGAACGAGTAAAGATACTTGCCGGTAACGAGATTGAACTAGGTATTGAGATATCGACGATCAAATCTCGGGCAAGTAACATACTGATGACAAAGGGAACAATGTATGTTGTTATGCGGTTTGACCGATAAAGATCTTCGTAGAATATGTAGGAACCAATATGAGCATCCAGGTTCCACTATTGGTTATTGACCGGAGATTAGTCTCGGTCATGTCTACATAGTTCTCGAACCCGTAGGGTCCGCATGCTTAACGTTCGGTGACGATCGGTATTATGAGTTTATGTGTTTTGATGTACCGAAGGTAGTTCGGAGTCCCGGATATGATCATGGACATGGCGAGGAGTCTCAAAATGGCCGAGACATAAAGATCGATATATTGGATGACTATGTTTGGACATCGGAAAGGTTTCGAGAGAGTTCGGGCATATACCGGAGTACTATGGGGTTACCGGAACCCCCCGGGGAGTATATGGGCCCTAATGGGTTTTAGTGGAGAGAGAGAGGGGAAGCCAGGTCAGGTCATGCGCCCCTCCTCCTCTGGTCTGAATTGGACTATAAGGGGGGCGGCGCCCCCTTTCCTTCCTCCCTCTCTCCCCCTTCCTTCTCTCATAGTCCAACTAGGAAAGGGGGGAATCTACTCCCGGTGGGAGTAGGACTCTTCCAGGGCGTGCCATAGGGGGCCGGCCCTCCCCCCTCCTCCACTCCTTTATATACGGGGGATGGGGCACCCCATAGACACCCAAGTTGATCATTGATCTCTTAGCTGTGTGCGGTGCCCCCCTCCACCATAATCCACCTCGGTCATATCATTGTAGTGCTTAGGTGAAGCCCTACGCCGGTAGCTTCATCATCACCGTCATCATGCCGTCGTGCTGACGAAGCTCTCCCTCGACACTCAGCTGGACCGAGAGTTCATGGGACGTCACCAAGCCGAACGTGTGCAGATCGCGGAGGTGCCGTACTTTCAGTACTAGGATCAGTCGGATCATGAAGACGTATGACTACATCAACTGCATTGTCATAACGCTTCCGCTTACGGTCTACGAGGGTACGTGGACTACACTCTCCCCTCTCGATGCTATGCTTCACCATGATCTTATGTGTGCGTAATTACTGCGTTCCCCAATAGTGGTATCAGAGCCACGTCTATGCGCAGATGTTATATGCACGAGTAGAACACAAGTGAGTTGTGGGCGACAATAGTCATACTACTTACCAGCATGTCATACTTTGATTCGGCGGTATTGTTGGATGAAGCGTCCCAGACCGACATTACGCGTACGCTTACATGAGACTGGTTCTACCGACGTGCTTCGCACACAGGTGGCTGGCGGGTGTCAGTTTCTCCAACTTTAGTTGAATCGAGTGTGGCTACACCCGGTCCTTGTTGAAGGTTAAAACATCACATACTTGACGAATTGTGGTTTTGATGCGTAGGTAAGAACGGTTCTTGCTCAGTCTGTATCAGCCACGTAAAACTTACAACAACAAAGTAGAGGACGTCTAACTTGATTTTGCAGGGCATGTTGTGATGTGATATGTGTTGGGGAACGTAGTAATTTCAAAATTTTCCTACGCACACGCAAGATCATGGTGATGCATAGCAACGAGAGGGGAGAGTGTTGTCTACGTACCCTCGTAGACCGAAGCGGAAGCGTTGACACAACGTAGAGGAAGTAGTCGTACGTTCTCCTCGCGATCCAACCGATCACAGCACCGTTACTCCGGCACCTCCGAGTTCTTAGCACACGTTCAGCTCGATGACGATTCCCGGGCTCCGATCCAGCAAAGCGTCGAGGAAGAGTTCCGTCAGCACGACGGCGTGGTGACGATCTTGATGTGTTACCGGCGCAGGGCTTCGCCTAAGCACTGCAACGATATGATCGAGGTGGAATTTGGTGGAAGGGGGCACCGCACACGGCTAAGGAAAGATCTCAATGATCAATTGTCTATTCCTGGGGTGCTCCCTGCCCCCGTATATAAAGGAGCCAAGGGGGAGGGGCTGGCCGGCCAAGCCTGGCGCGCCAGAGAGTCCTACTCCCTCTGGGAGTAGGATTCCCCCCCCCAATCCTAGTTGGACTAGGATTCTCCAAGGGGGAGAGAGAGAGAGGGGGCGCCCACCTCTCCTAGTCCTAATAGGACTAGGGGAAGGGGGGAGGTGCGCAGCCCATGAGGGCAGCCCTCTCACCTCTCCTCCAAGGCCCATGTTGGCCCATTATGCTCCCGGGGGGTTCCGGTAACCCTCCCGGTATTCGGTAAAATCCTGATTTCACCTGGAATGCATCCGATGTCCAAACATAGGCTTCCAATATATAATTCTTTACGTCTCGACCATTTCGAGACTCCTCGTCATGTCCGTGATCACATCCGGGACTCCGAACTCCTTCGGTACATCAAAATGCATAAACTCATAATAACTGTCATCGTAACGTTAAGCGTGCGGACCCTACGGTTCGAGAACAATGTAGACATGACCGAGACACGTTTCCGGTCAATAACCAATAGCGGGACCTGGATGCCCATATTGGCTCCTACATATTCTACGAAGATCTTTATCGGTCAGACCGCATAACAACATACGTTGTTCCCTTTGTCATCGGTATGTTACTTGCCCGAGATTCGATCGTCGGTATCCAATACCTAGTTCAATCTCGTTACCGGCAAGTCTCTTTACTCGTTCTGTAATACATCATCTCGCAACTAACTCATTGGTTGCAATGCTTGCAAGGCTTTATGTGATGTGCATTACCGAGAAGGCCCTGAGATACCTCTCCGACAATCGGAGTGACAAATCCTAATCTCGAAATACGCCAACCCAATATGTACCTTCGGAGACACCTGTAGAGCACCTTTATAATCACCCAGTTACGTTGTGACGTTTGGTAGCACACAAAGTGTTCCTACGGTAAACGGGAGTTGCATAATCTCATAGTTAAAGGAACATGTATAAGTCATGGATAAAAGCAATAGCAACATACTAAACGATCGGGTGCTATGCTAATGGAATGGGTCATGTCAATCAGATCATTCAACTAATGATGTGATCTCGTTAATCAAATAACAACTCTTTGTTCATGGCTAGGAAACATAACCATCTTTGATTAATGAGCTAGTCAAGTAGAGGCATACTAGTGACACTCTGTTTGTCTATGTATTCACACATGTATTATGTTTCCAGTTAATACAGTTCTAGCATGAATAATAAACATTTATCATGATATAAGGAAATAAATAATAACTTTATTATTGCCTCTAGGGCATATTTCCTTCAGTCTCCCACTTGCACTAGAGTCAATAATCTAGATTACAAAGTAATGATTCTAACACCCATGGAGTCTTGGTGCTGATCATGTTTTGCTCGTGGAAGAGGCTTAGTCAACGGGTCTGCAACATTCAGATCCATATGTATCTTGCATAACTCTATGTCTCCCACCTGGACCAAATCCCGGATGGAGTTGAAGCGTCTTTTGATGTGTTTGGTTCTTTTGTGAAATCTGGATTCCTTTGCCAAGGCAATTGCACCAGTATTGTCACAAAAGATTTTCATTGGACCCGATACGCTAGGTACAACACCTAGATCGGATATGAACTCCTTCATCCAGACTCCTTCATTAGCTGCTTCCGAAGCGGCTATGTACTCAGCTTCACATGTAGATCCCGCCACGACGCTTTGTTTAGAACTGCACCAACTGACAGCTCCACCGTTTAATGTAAATACGTATCCGGTTTGCGATTTAGAATCGTCCGGATCAGTGTCAAAGCTTGCATCGACGTAACCGTTTACGACGAGCTCTTTGTCACCTCCATAAATGAGAAACATATCCTTAGTCCTTCTCAAGTACTTAAGGATGTTCTTGACCGCTGTCCAGTGATCCACTCCTGGATTACTTTGGTACCTGCCTGCTAAACTTACAGCAAGGCACACATCAGGTCTGCTACACAGCATTGCATACATGATAGAGCCTATGGCTGAAGCATAGGGAACATTTTTCATTTTCTCTCTATCTTCTGCGGTGGTCGGGCATTGAGTCTTACTCAACTTCACACCTTGTGCCACAGGCAAGAACCCTTTCTTTGCCTGATCCATTTTGAACTTTTTCAAAACTTTGTCAAGGTATGTGCTTTGTGAAAGTCCTATTAAGCGTCTTGATCTATCTCTATAGATCTTAATGCCCAATATGTAAGCAGCTTCACCGAGGTCTTTCATTGAAAAACTCTTATTCAAGTATCCCTTTATGCTATCCAGAAATTCTATATTATTTCCGATCAGTAATATGTCATCCACATATAATATCAGAAATGCTACAGAGCTCCCACTCACTTTCTTGTAAATACAGGCTTCTCCAAAAGTCTGTATAAAACCAAATGCTTTGATCACACTATCAAAGCGTTTATTCCAACTCCGAGAGGCTTGCACCAGTCCATAAATGGATCGCTGGAGCTTGCACACTTTGTTAGCTCCCTTTGGATCGACAAAACCTTCTGGTTGCATCATATACAACTCTTCTTCCAGAAATCCATTCAGGAATGCAGTTTTGACATCCATTTGCCAAATTTCATAATCATAAAATGCGGCAACCGCTAACATGATTCGGACAGACTTAAGCATCACTACGGGTGAGAAAGTCTCATCATAGTCAATCCCTTGAACTTGTCGAAAACCTTTTGCAACAAGTCGAGCTTTATAGACAGTAACATTACCATCAGCGTCAGTCTTCTTCTTAAAAATCCATTTATTCTCAATTGCTTGCCGATCATCGGGCAAGTCAACCAAAGTCCACACTTTGTTCTCATACATGGATCCCATCTCAAATTTCATGGCCTCAAGCCACTTTGCGGAATCTGGGCTCACCATCTCTTCTTCATAGTTCGTAGGTTCATCATGGTCTAGTAACATGACTTCCAAAATAGGATTACCGTACCACTCTGGTGCGGATCTTACTCTGGTTGATCTACGAAGTTCAGTAGAAACTTGATCTGAAGTTTCATGATCATTATCATTAGCTTCCTCCCTATTTGATGTAGGTGTCACAGAAACAGATTTCTGTGATGTACTACTTCTCAATAAGGGAGTAGATACTGTTATCTCATCAAGTTCTACTTTCCTCCCACTCACTTCTTTCGAGAGAAACTCCTTCTCTAGAAAGTTTCCGACTTTAGCAACAAAAATTTTGCCTTCGGATCTGTGATAGAAGGTATACCCAATAGTCTCCTTTGGGTATCCTATGAAGACACATTTTTCCGATTTGGGTTCGAGCTTATCAGGTTGAAGCTTTTTCACATAAGCATCGCAGCCCCAAACTTTAAGAAACGACAACTTTGGTTTCTTGCCAAACCACAGTTCATAAGGCGTCGTCTCAACGGATTTTGATGGTGCCCTATTTAACGTGAATGCGGCCGTCTCTAAAGCATAACCCCAAAAAGATAGCGGTAAATCGGTAAGAGACATCATAGATCGCACCATATCCAGTAAAGTACGATTACGACGTTCGGACACACCATTACGTTGTGGTGTTCCGGGTGGCGTGAGTTGCGAAACTATTCCGCATTGTTTCAAATGTAGACCAAACTCGTAACTCAAATATTCTCCTCCACGATCAGATCGTAGAAACTTTATTTTCTTGTTACGATGATTTTGCACTTCACTCTGAAATTCTTTGAACTTTTCAAATGTTTCAGACTTGTGTTTCATTAAGTAGATATACCCATATCTGCTTAAATCATCAGTGAAGGTGAGAAAATAACGATATCCGCCACGAGCCTCAACATTCATTGGACCACATACATCAGTATGTATGATTTCCAATAAATCTGTTGTTCTCTCCACAGTACCGGAGAACGGTGTTTTAGTCATCTTGCCCATAAGGCACGGTTCGCAAGTGCCAAGTGATTCATAATCAAGTGACTCCAAAAGTCCATCAGTATGGAGTTTCTTCATGCGTTTTACACCGATATGACCTAAACGGCAGTGCCACAAATAAGTTGCACTATCATTATCAACTCTGTATCTTTTGGCTTCAACATTATGAATATGTGTATCACTACTATCGAGATTAAGTAAGAACAAACCATTCTTTAATGGTGCATGACCATAAAAGATATTACTCATATAAATAGAACAACCATTATTCTCTGATTTAAATGAATAACCGTCTCGCATCAAACAAGATCCAGATATAATGTTCATGCTCAACGCTGGTACTAAATAACAATTATTTAGATCTAATATTAATCCCGAAGGTAGATGTAGAGGTAGCGTGCCGACCGCGATCACATCGACTTTGGAACCATTTCCCACGCGCATTGTCACCTCGTCCTTAGCCAATCTTCGCTTAATCCGTAGCCCCTGTTTTGAGTTGCAAATATTAGCAACAGAACCAGTATCAAATACCCAGGTGCTACTGCGAGAATTAGTAAGGTACACATCAATAACATGTATATCATATATACCTTTGTTAACCTTGCCATCCTTCTTATCCGCCAAATACTTGGGGCAGTTCCGCTTCCAGTGACCAGTCTGCTTGCAATAGAAGCACTCAGTTTCAGGCTTAGGTCCAGACTTGGGTTTCTTCTCTTGACTAGCAACTTGCTTGCTGTTCTTTTTGAAGTTCCCCTTTTTCTTCCCTTTGCCCTTTTTCTTGAAACTAGTGGTTTTGTTAACCATCAACACTTGATGCTCCTTTTTGATTTCTACCTCCGCGGCTTTCAGCATCGCGAAGAGCTCGGGCATAGTTTTGGTCATCCCTTGCATATTATAGTTCATCACGAAGCTCTTGTAGCTTGGTGGCAGTGATTGGAGAATTCTGTCAATGACGCAATCATCCGGAAGATTAACTCCCAGTTGAATCAAGTGATTGTTATACCCAGACATTCTGAGTTATGCTCACTGACAGAACCGTTCTCCTCCATTTTACAGCTATAGAACTTATTGGAGACTTCATATCTCTCAATCCGGACATTTGCTTGAAATATTAACTTCAACTCCTGGAACATCTCATATGCTCCATGGTGTTCAAAACGTCGTTGAAGTCCCGGTTCTAAGCCGTAAAGCATGGCACACTGAACTATAGAGTAGTCATCAGCTTTGCTTTGCCAGACGTTCACAACATCTGGCGTAGCTCTTGCACCAGGCCTGGCACCCAACGGTGCTTCCAGGACGTAATTCTTCTGTGCAGCAATGAGGATAATCCTCAAGTTACGGACCCAGTCCGTGTAATTGCTACCATCATCTTTCAACTTTGCTTTCTCAAGGAACGCATTAAAATTCAATGGAACAACAGCACGAGCCATCTATCTACACAACATAGACAAGCAAGATACTATCAGGTACTAAGTTCATGATAAATTTAAGTTCAATTAATCATATTACTTAAGAACTCCCACTTAGATAGACATCCCTCTAATCCTCTAAGTGATCACGTGATCCAAATCAACTAAACCATGTCCGATCATCACGTGAGATGGAGTAGTTTCAATGGTGAACATCACTATGTTGATCATATCTACTATATGATTCACGCTCGACCTTTCGGTCTCCGTGTTCCGAGGCCATATCTGTTATATGCTAGGCTCTTCAAGTTAAACCTGAGTATTCCGCGTGTGCAACTGTTTTGCACCCGTTGTATTTCAACGTAGAGCCTATCACACCCGATCATCACGTGGTGTCTCAGCACGAAGAACTTTCGCAACGGTGCATACTCAGGGAGAACACTTCTTGATAATTTAGTGAGAGATCATCTTATAATGCTACCGTCAATCAAAGCAAGATAAGATGCATAAAAGGATAAACATCACATGCAATCAATATAAGTGATATGATATGGTCATCATCATCTCGTGCTTGTGATCTCCATCTTCGAAGCACCGTCATGATCACCATCGTCACCGGCGCGACACCTTGATCTTCATCGCAGCATCGTTGTCGTCTAGCCAATCTTATGCTTCCACGACTATCACTACCGCTTAGTAATAAAGTAAAGCATTACATCGCGATTGCATTGCATACAATAAAGCGACAACCATATGGCTCCTGCCAGTTGCCGATAACTCGGTTACAAAACATGATCATCTCATACAATAAAAGTTAGCATCATGTCTTTGACCATATCACATCACAACATGCCCTGCAAAAACAAGTTAGACGTCCTCTACTTTGTTGTTGCAAGTTTTACGTGGCTGCTACGGGCTTAAGCAAGAACTCATCTTACCTACGCATCAAAACCACAACGATAGTTTGTCAAATAGACTCCGTTTTAACCTTCTCAAGGACCGGGCGTAGCCACACTCGGTTCAACTAAAGTTGGAGAGACAGTCTTCCGCAAGCCATCTATGTGCAAAGCACGTCGAGGGAACCGGTCTCGCGTAAGAGTACGCGTAAGGTTGGTCCGGATCGTCTCGTCCAACAATACCGCTGAACCAAAGTATGACATGCTGGTAGGCAGTATGACTTGTATCGTCCACAACTCACTTGTGTTCTACTCGTGCAAATAACATCAAACCATAAAAACCTAGGCTCGGATGCCACTGTTGGGGAACGTAGTAATTTCAAAATTTTCCTACGCACACGCAAGATCATGGTGATGCATAGCAACGAGAGGGGAGAGTGTTGTCTACGTACCCTCGTAGACCGAAGCGGAAGCGTTGACACAACATAGAGGAAGTAGTCGTACGTTCTCCTCGCAATCCAACCGATCACAGCACCGTTACTCCGGCACCTCCGAGTTCTTAGCACACGTTCAGCTCGATGACGATCCCCGGGCTCCGATCCAGCAAAGCGTCGAGGAAGAGTTCCGTCAGCACGACGGCGTGGTGACGATCTTGATGTGTTACCGGCGCAGGGCTTCGCCTAAGCACTGCAACGATATGATCGAGGTGGAATTTGGTGGAAGGGGGCACCGCACACGGCTAAGGAAAGATCTCAATGATCAATTGTTTATTCCTGGGGTGCTCCCTGCCCCCGTATATAAAGGAGCCAAGGGGGAGGGGCTGGCCGGCCAAGCCTGGCGCGCCAGAGAGTCCTACTCCCTCTGGGAGTAGGATTCCCCCCCCCCCCAATCCTAGTTGGACTAGGATTCTCCAAGGGGGGGAGAGAGAGAGAGGGGGCGCCCACCTCTCCTAGTCCTAATAGGACTAGGGGAAGGGGGGGGGGAGGTGCGCAGCCCATGAGGGCAGCCCTCTCACCTCTCCTCCAAGGCCCATGTTGGCCCATTATGCTCCCGGGGGGTTCCGGTAACCCTCCCGGTATTCCGGTAAAATCCTGATTTCACCTGGAATGCATCCGATGTCCAAACATAGGCTTCCAATATATAATTCTTTACGTCTCGACCATTTCGAGACTCCTCGTCATGTCCGTGATCACATCCGGGACTCCGAACTCCTTCGGTACATCAAAATGCATAAACTCATAATAACTGTCATCGTAACGTTAAGCGTGCGGACCCTACGGTTCGAGAACAATGTAGACATGACCGAGACACGTTTCCGGTCAATAACCAATAGCGGGACCTGGATGCCCATATTGGCTCCTACATATTCTACGAAGATCTTTATCGGTCAGACCGCATAACAACATACGTTGTTCCCTTTGTCATCGGTATGTTACTTGCCCGAGATTCGATCGTCGGTATCCAATACCTAGTTCAATCTCGTTACCGGCAAGTCTCTTTACTCGTTCTGTAATACATCATCTCGCAACTAAGTCATTGGTTGCAATGCTTGCAAGGCTTTATGTGATGTGCATTACCGAGAAGGCCCTGAGATACCTCTCCGACAATCGGAGTGACAAATCCTAATCTCGAAATACGCCAACCCAATATGTACCTTCGGAGACACCTGTAGAGCACCTTTATAATCACCCAGTTACGTTGTGACGTTTGGTAGCACACAAAGTGTTCCTACGGTAAACGGGAGTTGCATAATCTCATAGTTAAAGGAACATGTATAAGTCATGGATAAAAGCAATAGCAACATACTAAACGATCGGGTGCTATGCTAATGGAATGGGTCATGTCAATCAGATCATTCAACTAATGATGTGATCTCGTTAATCAAATAACAACTCTTTGTTCATGGCTAGGAAACATAACCATCTTTGATTAATGAGCTAGTCAAGTAGAGGCATACTAGTGACACTCTGTTTGTCTATGTATTCACACATGTATTATGTTTCCAGTTAATACAATTCTAGCATGAATAATAAACATTTATCATGATATAAGGAAATAAATAATAACTTTATTATTGCCTCTAGGGCATATTTCCTTCAATATGGTCAAGACATGATGCTAAATTTTATTGTATGAGATGACCATGTTTTGTAACGGAGGTATCGGCAACTGGCAGGAGCCATGTGGTTGTCGCTTTATTGTATGAAATGCAATCGCCATGTAATTGCTTTACTTTATCACTAAGCGGTAGCGATAGTCATAGAAGCAATAGTTGGCGAGACGACAACGATGCTTCGATGGAGATCAAGGTGTCAAGCCGCTGACAATGGTGATCATGACGGTGCTTTGTAGATGGAGATCAAAGGCACAAGATGATGATGGCCATATCATATCACTTATATTGAATGCATGTGATGTTTATCCTTTATGCATCTTATTTTGCTTAGTTCGACGGTAGCATTATAAGATGATCTCTCACAAAATTTCATGGTACAAGTGTTCTCCCTGAGCATGCACCGTTGCGAAAGTTCGTCGTGCCGAGACACCACGTGATGATCGGGTGTGATAAGCTCTACGTTCACAAACAATGGGTGCAAGCCAGTTTTGCACACGCAGAATACTCGGATTAAACTTGACGAGCCTAGCATATGCAGATATGGCCTCGGAACACTGAGACCGAAAGGTCAAGCGTGAATCATATAGTAGATATGATCAACATAGAGATGCTCACCATTGAAAACTATTCCATCTCACGTGATGATCGGACATGGTTTAGTTGATTTGGATCACGAGATCACTTAGATGATTAGAGGGATGTCTATCTAAGTGGGAGTTCTTAAGTAATTTTGATTAATTAAACTTTAATTTATCATGAACTTAGTACCTGACAGTATTTTGCATGTCTATGTTGTTGTAGATAGATGGCCCGTGCTGTTGTTCCGTTGAATTATAATGCATTCCTAGAGAAAGCTAAGTTGAAAGATGGTGGTAGCAATTACACGGACTGGGTCCGTAACTTGAGGATTATCCTCATTACTGCATAGAAGAATTACATCCTGGAAGCACCGCAAGGTGCCAAACCCGCTACAGGAGCAACACCAGATGTTATGAACGTCTGGCAGAGCAAAGCTGATGACTACTCGATAGTTCAATGTGCCATGCTTAACGGCTTAGAACCGAGACTTCAACGACGTTTTGAACGTCATGGAGCATATGAGATGTTCCAGGAGTTGAAGTTAATATTTCAAGCAAATGCCCGGATTGAGAGATATGAAGTCTCCAATAAGTTCTACAGCTGCAAGATGGAGGAGAATAGTTCTGTCAGTGAGCATATACTGAAAATGTCTGGGTATAACAAGCACTTGATTCAGCTAGGAGTTAATCTTCCTGATGATAGTGTCATTGACAGAATTCTTCAATCACTGCCACCAAGCTACAAGAGCTTTGTGATGAACTATAACATGCAAAGGATGGATAAGACAATTCCCGAGCTCTTCGCAATGCTAAAGGCTGCGGAGGTAGAAATCAAGAAGGAGCATCAAGTGTTGATGGTCAACAAGACCACCAGTTTCAAGAAAAAGGGTAAAGGGAATAAGGGGAAGTTCAAGAAGAACGACAAGCAAGTTGCTGCTCAAGTGAAGAAGCCCAAGTCTGGACCTAAGCCTAAGACTGAGTGCTTCTACTACAAAGGGACTGGTCACTGGAAGCAAAACTACCCCAAGTATTTGGCGGATAAGAAGGATGGCAAGGTGAACAAAGGTATATGTGATGTACATGTTATTGATGTGTACCTTACTAATGGTCGCAGTAGTGCCTGGGTATTTGATACTGGTTCTGTTGCTAATATTTGCAACTCGAAACAGGGACTACGGACTGAGAGAAGATTGGCTAAGGACGAGGTGACGATGCGTGTGGGAAATGGTTCCAAAGTCGATGTGATCGCAGTCGGCACGCTGCCTCAACATCTACCTTCGGGATTAGTTTTAGACCTGAATAATTGTTAATTGGTGCCAGCGTTAAGCATGAACATTATATCTGGATGTTGTTTTATGTGAGACGATTATTCATTTAAATCAGAGAATAATGGTTGTTCTATTTATATGAGTAATATCTTTTATGGTCATGCACCCTTGAAGAGTGGTCTATTTTTGTTGAATCTCGATAGTAGTGACACACATATTCATAATATTGGAGCCAAAAGATGCAGAGTTGATAATGATAGTGCAACTTATTTGTGGCACTTCCGTTTGGGTCATATTGGTGTAAAGCGCATGAAGAAACTCCATTCTGATGGACTTTTGGAATCACTTGATTGTGAATCACTTGGTGCTTGCGAACCATGCCTCATGGGCAAGATGACTAAAACGCCGTTCTCCGAAACAATGGAGCGAGCAACAGATTTGTTGGAAATCATACATACTAATGTATGTGGTCCAATGAATGTTGAGGCTCGCGGTGGGTATCGTTATTTTCTCACCTTCACAGATGATTTGAGCAGATATGGATATATCTACTTGATGAAGCATAAGTCTGAAACATTTGAAAAGTTCAAAGAATTTCAGAGTGAAGTGGAAAATCATCGTAACAAGAAAATAAAGTTACTACGATCTGATCATGGAGGAGAATATTTGAGTTACGAGTTTGGTATTCATTTGAAACAATGTGGAATAGTTTCGCAACTCACGCCACCCGGAACACCACAGCGTAATGGTGTGTCCGAACGTTGTAATCGTACTTTACTAGATATGGTGCGATCTATGATGTCTCTTACTGATTTACCGCTATCATTTTGGGGTTATGCTTTAGAGACAACTGCATTCACGTTAAATAGGGCACCATCTAAATCCGTTGAGACGACACCTTATGAACTGTGGTTTGGCAAGAAACCCAAGTTGTCGTTTCTTAAAGTTTGGGGCTGCGATGCTTATGTGAAAAAGCTTCAACCTGATAAGCTCGAACCCAAATCGGAGAAATGTGTCTTCATAGGATACCCAAAGGAGACTGTTGGGTACACCTTCTATCACAAATCCGAAGGCAAAACATTCGTTGCTAAGAATGGATACTTTCTAGAGAAGGAGTTTCTCTCGAAAGAAGTGAGTGGGAGGAAAGCAGAACTTGATGAGGTAACTGTACCAGCTCCCTTATTGGAAAGTAGTTCATCACAGAAATCTGTTCCTGTGACTTCTACACCAATTAGTGAGGAAGCTAATGATGATGATCATGTAACTTCAGATCAAGTTACTACCAAACCTCGTAGGTCAACCAGAGTAAGATCCGCACCAGAGTGGTATAGTAATCCGATTCTGGAAGTCATGTTACTTGACCATGACAAACCTATGAACTATGAGGAAGCGATGATGAGCCCATATTCCGCGAAATGGCTTGAGGCCATGAAACCTGAGATGGGATCCATGTATGAGAACAAAGTGTGGACTTTGGTTGACTTGCCCGATGATCGACAAGCCATCGAGAATAAATGGATCTTCAAGAAGAAGATTGACACTGACGGTAATGTTACTGTCTACAAAGCTCGACTTGTTGCAAAAAGTTTTTGACAAGATCAAGGATTTGACTACGATGAGACCTTCTCACCCCTAGCGATGCTTAAGTCCGTCCAAATCATGTTAGCAATTGCTGCATTTTATGATTATGAAATTTGGCAAATGGATGTAAAGACTGCATTCCTGAATGGATTATTGGAAGAAGAGTTGTATATGATGCAACCCGAAGGTTTTATCGATTCAAAGGATGCTAACAAAGTGTGCAAGCTCCAGCGATCCATTTATGGACTGGTGCAAGCATCTCGGAGTTGGAATAAATGCTTTGATAGTGTGATCAAAGCATATGGTTTTATACAGACTTTTGGAGAAGATTGTATTTACAAGAAAGTGAGTGGGAGCTCTCTAGCATTTCTAATATTATATGTGGATGCCATATTGTTGATTGGAAATGATATAGAATTTCTGGATAGCATAAAAGGATACTTGAACAAGCGTTTTTCAATGAAAGACCTCGGTGAAGCTGCTTATATATTGGGCATCAAGATCTATAGAGATAGATCGAGACGCTTAATTGGACTTTCACAAAGCACATACCTTGATAAAGTTTTGAATAAGTTCAAAATGGATCAAGCAAAGAAAGGGTTGAGTCAGACTCAATGCCCGACCACTGCAGAAGATAGAGAGAAAATGAAAGTTGTTCCCTATGCTTCAGCATAGGCTCTATCATGTATGCAATGTTGTGTACCAGAGCTGATGTGTGCCTTGCTATTAGTTTAGCAGGGAGGTACCAAAGTAATCCAAGAGTGGATCACTGGACAGCGGTCAAGAACATCCTGAAATACCTAAAAAGGACTAAGGATATGTTTCTCGTTTTTGGAGGTGACAAAGAGCTCATCGTAAATGGTTACGTCGATGCAAACTTTGGCACTAATCCGGATGACACTAAGTCACAAATCGAATACGTATTTATATTGAACGGTGGAGCTGTCAGTTGGTGCAGTTCTAAGCAAAGCGTCGTGGCGGGATCTACGTGTGAAGCGTAGTACATAGCTGCTTCGGAAGCAGCAAATGAAGGAGTCTGGATGAAGGAGTTCATATCCGATCTAGGTGTCATACCTAGTGCATCGGGTCCAATGAAAATCGTTTGTGACAATACTGGTGCAATTGCCTTGGCAAAGGAATCCAGATTTCACAAGAGAACCAAACACATCAAGAGATGCGTCAATTCCATCAGCGATCAAGTCAAGGAGGGAGACATAGAGACATGCAAGATACATACGGATCTGAATGTTGCAGACCCGTTGACTAAGCCTTTCTCACGAGCAAAACATGATCAGCACCAAGACTCCATGGGTGTTAGAATCATTACTGTGTAATCTAGATTATTGACTCTAGTGCAAGTGGGAGACTGAAGGAAATGTGCCCTAGAGGCAATAATAAAGTTCTTATTTATATTTCCTTATATCATGATAAATGTTTATTATTCATGCTAGAATTCTATTAACCGGAAACTTAGTACATGTGTGAATACATAGACAAACAGAGTGTCACTAGTATGCCCCTACTTGACTAGCTCGTTGAAGCAAAGATGGTTAGGTTTCCTAGCCATAGACATGAGTTGTCATTTGATTAACGGGATCACATCATTATAGAATGATCTGATTGACTTGACCCATTCCGTTAGCCTAGCAGTTGATCGTTTAGTTTATTTGCTATTGCTTTCTTCATGACTTATACATGTTTCTATGACTATGAGATTATGCAACTCCCAAACACCGGAGGAACACTTAGTGTGCTACCAAACGTCACAACGTAACTGGGTGATTATAAAGGTCCTCTATAGGTGTCTCCGATGGTGTTTGTTGAGTTGGCATAGATCGAGATTAGGATTTGTCACTCCGATTGTCGGAGAGGTATCTCTGGGCCCTCTCGGTAATGCACATAACTATAAGCCTTGCAAGCAATGTGACTAATGAGTTAGTTGCGGTATGATGCATTACAGAACGAGTAAAGAGACTTGCCGGTAACGATATTGAACTAGGTATTGAGATACCGACGATCGAATCTCGGGCAAGTAACATACCGATGACAAAGGGAACAACGTATATTGTTATGCAGTTTGACCGATAAAGGTCTTCGTAGAATATGTAGGAACCAATATGTAGTCCAACTAGGGAAGGGGGGAATCCTACTCCCGGTGGGAGTAGGACTCCTTCTTCTTCGCGTCAATCATGGTCGACAGGTGGATGGCAGCTTCACCATCTAGCACAACGCCCGTGCTTTGCTATAGAGCAAACTCCAAACTCCTCTTCCTCTTCCTCGTGCATCGATGGCGGGTCGAGCAAGGAGGGCGTTTCTGGTCGGTAGCTCCTCCTACTCCTTCTCCTCGTCGATTTGGAGTAAGAATTCAACATTGGTGAGCTGACCAGCATCCGACGTCAGCTATTGATGCACAAAGGTAGCTAAGTTTGTTGCTGGATTTTTGCTTCTCTTTGCACCAATCATCCTATGTTTCCTGTACGGAGGCAAGTGGCGGATCCGGTGATGCCCCATGGCATTCACAGCTCACTGAGAGTGCAACCGAGTACATGAAGGTGGCCTCGGCTACTGATTTTTCCTACATAATCTCTCTATCTCTGACAGAGGTAGAAGAAGAAATAGTGAACACAAAGGGGAGTCGATCTTTGTGTCGACGTACGCCTTGCCGCCGAACGGCTTTCCCCTTTTTCCAGCACAAACTGAGGCATGCACCAACAAACAGCATGCAGTCCACAACAGATTTATAGCTGGTCAGGTGCACGCACAAGACTGGCCAACGGACTTTTACAGACGTTTTACGGGGTTTGTTTGAGTTGGCAGGTTGCTATTGGATTAAGGGGGAGGGAGGGACCCCACCACCTGAAAATATTTGTGACTCGTCAAAAATAGTCCGTGTGATGTCCGTGTGTGTGTAGGATTATTGCTGCTGGCGTGCCTGATCCGCCCACTCACGCGTATAACTCGGCTGGCAACGGAGCCCTGCATGCACGTCGAGCACACAACTAACTTCGACAGATTCCCCTCTCCGGAGCCCCAAACGGACTCCGGATCTGCCCTCCCGAGGAAGAACAGGGCTTGGCGGCGGCTCCGTATCATAAAACGTGATGAATCCTTCTCTCTGATTTTTTTCTCCCCGAACGTGAATATATAGAGTTGGAGTTGAGGTCGGTGGAGGTCCAGGGGGCCCACAAGGACAGAGGGTGCTGTTGGGGAACACAGTAATTTCAAAATTTTCCTACGCACACACAAGATCATGGTGATGCGTAGCAACGAGAGGGGAGAGTGTAGTCCATGTACCCTCGTAGACCATAAGCGGAAGCGCTATGACAAGGCGGTTGATGTAGTCATACGTCTTCACGATCCGACCGATCCTAGTACCGAAAGTACGGCACTTCCGCGATCTGCACACGTTTGGCTCGGTGACGTCCCACGAACTCTCGATCCAGCTGAGTGTCGCGGGAGAGCTTTGTCAGCACGACAGCGTGATGACGGTGATGATGAAGCTACCGGCGCAGGACTTCGCCTAAGCACTGCAACAATATGACCGAGGTGGATTATGTTGGAGGGGGGCACCGCACACGGCTAAGAGATCAATGATCAACTTGTGTGTCTATGGGGTGCCCCCCTCCCCCGTATATAAAGGAGTGGAGGAGGGGGGAGGGCCGGCCCTCTATGGCGCGCCCTGGAGGAGTCCTACTCCCACCGGGAGTAGGATTCCCCCCTTCCCTAGTTGGACTAGGAGAGAAGGAAGGGGGAGAGAGGGAGGAAGGAAAGGGGGGCGCCCCCCTTCTTAGTCCAATTCAGACCAGAGGGGGAGGGGGCGTGCGGCCTGCCCTGGCTGCCCCTCTCTCTCCACTAAATCCCATTAGGGCCGATATACTCCCCGGGGGGTTCCGGTAACCCCCCCCCCCCCCCGTACTTCGGTATATGCCCGAACTCTCTCGAAACCTTTCCTATGTCGAAACATAAGCATCCAACTAGATCATTGACGGCGCGCGTTGCCGCGCCCGTCTATTTGTATAATAAATATATGAATGCATGAAACATATTAATATTTGCACAAAGATAAGCATCTATTAATAGGTAATCTGCGAGAAATATCATATACAAATGGGCTTTGGTATGACAAAATAGTGCACACTTAGTAAATATAGCTAATCAGTATCGTCAAGACCGATAATAGGCAGTAACATAAATATGAAATAAACATGTAGCAGTATATATATATATATATATATATATATATATATATATATATATATATATATATATATATATATATATATATATATATATATGGTGCATCAACAAAATCTTGTTTGTTTGTGAATCTTGAACTTGGTTAGTTGCTCTGAGTGCTCAAAGTCTCCGATGGTTCACTGGCTACACCAACAAAATAATGCCAACAAAAATGATATAATTAGATTTCCTCGTGGCCGCTGGCAACATCCATGCCTTTGGTTGGATCCACCACAACTACACCATAAATTTCAATTCTTGCAACCTAAAAAAAGAGATATGAGGATATGAACGCTTCTATTTTCTTAAAAAGAAGAAGCTAAACTTGGAAAAATCTAACTAAACTAAATTTCTAAGTATGTTTCATTTTTCTCCACAGATGTAGAATATCAAAAACATATACATGTCCTCTTACACTCAAGAATTAGAGAGATTCAGAACAGGGGCAAGAAACACATCCTAATAGAAGTACGGGAATGAGCACCAAGCTAATAGAAGTACGGAAATGCATCTAGTTGAATAAAATAGTACGGGAATGAGCACCAAGCTAATAGAAGTACGAGACTGCATCATCCTAATTGTGAAGTACTGACAAGATGACCAATTGCCAACAGCGACCAAGAAATTAGGAAGCAGGGAATCTTCTTCCAGAGTTCTAGTGGTTAGCATGCATGAATTGAGACATGTTAATAGGTTGTTTTGATTAATAGATGTATTTCACTACACCATCCGTCTGTTGGTCCTGGAGTTGCCTGATAGATTTTCTTATCAAAAATCCAAAGCCTACATCTTACCTCATGTCCAATCGATTGTGTTGTTAGTGTTTCTTCCAAGGTTGATGTATGATATTTGCATCTCATGAGTATGTATAGAAGAATTTTTGACTTCCATCTCTTGGACCTGCCAGAAAATTAACATGAATGTGATGAAATATGAAATTGTGTTTGTCAACATCGGTGCAGTACATGGGCCAGACACATTATGGTTGACGCCACAAAGAACATGAAGATCATACAGATCCTGTAAGTGGGCAGAGGCCCCAGTGAATTTAACATGTCAGAGTGATAATCAGAAATTAAAGAACTAAAGATACAAATCTCAAGATTAAATTACTCTGTTCTCCAGTGCATATGAGGCCAGCGCTGCTCTAACTTTCTTATAAATTCCTGTATGCTCGTCCGTCCAGGTAATTCATATCGACCACGACGGGAGACCATGGGTATGGGAAATTAGACACAGAACGCATCACCTTCTAACCCAGCAGAAGCAGGCTCAACTCTGTCAACATGTGTAACCTGCGTTTTTTGAAACAACGAACAAATATCACTAAAATAGAGGAAGGACACTGGGGAAGAGGAGATGCAGCATCACCGATCGTTGCTGTTCTAGAGAATGGTTTGTGAAAGTGTGGAGCGTGGGAAAGTAGCATCTGCAAGGTTGGAATGGAATTACATGGGCTTGCAGGAATTGAATGCAAAACATGAATCGCCACTGTAATTGACCTGCTCGGAGAATATTGGCATTAACGATGGATTAACTCCTTGGCGATTCAACTTCACGGCTGTTCAGCGCCACACCCCATCCCGCCGCGCATCTCGCTTCCATGCAACCCATCGGACCAACGAGGTGCTGTCCGTCGCGTCCGTGCAACCGAAGGACTGAGTAGGCGTTGTACCTCGGGTCCGTGCAAACCCAGCCAGTCGCCACTGTAGCCAAGCACCAAGCACCATGGAGAGGCGCCGCCAGGCAATACTGCGAGCGACGGAAACCAGGGTCGCGAGCGTCCTGGTTGTTTTAGGGTTTTCCGCTTTTGTGTTGCACGGGAGCCTAATACTGGCCCAGTAGGCCCAATTGAATTTCGGAGGGCCAAAAAAACCACCAGAGCAGTGGCCCAAGAAGGTTAGCGCTCGGTACACTGGGAACGAAGCCTGTGCGCGCGATTTAGGTGCAATTAAGAGTCAATCGGACAGCCGAGGATGCCTATAAGTGATGATCCAACGGATACAAATGCTAATGGCCTGAGAGGGCTGGAAAAGTGTGCGGTTATAATGTATCTAAATATATCGATCATTAAGTCTCGACCATTTCGAGACTCCTCGTCATGTCCGTGATCATATCCGGGACTCTGAACTACCTTCGATACATCAAAACACATAAACCCGTAATACCGATCGTCACCAAACGTTAGGCGTGCAGACCCTACGGGTTCGAGAACTATGTAGACATGACCGAGACTCATCTCCTGTCAATAACCAATAGCGGAACCTGGATGCTCATATTGGTTCCTACATATTATACGAAGATCTTTATCGATCAAACCGCATAACAACATACGTTGCTCCCTTTGTCATCGGTATGTAACTTGCGCGAGATTCGATCGTCGGTATCTCAATACCTAGTTCAATCTCGTTACCGGCAAGTCTCTTTACTCGCTTTGTAATGCATCATCCCGCAACTAACTCATTAGTCACATTGCTTGCAAGGCTTATAGTGATGTCCATTACCGAGAGGGCCCAGAGATACCTCTCCGACAATCGGAGTGACAAATCCTAATCTCGATCTATGCCAACTCAACAAACACCATCGGAGACACCTGTAGAGCATCTTTATAATAATCCAGTTACGTTGTGACGTTTGATAGCACACAAAGTGTTCCTCCGGTATTCGGGAGTTGCATAATCTCATAGTCATAGGAGCATCTATAAGTCATGAAGAAATAAATAGCAACAAACTAAACGATCATCGTGCTAAGCTAACGGATGGGTCAAGTCAATCACATCATTCTCTAATGATGTGATCCCGTTCATCAAATGACAACACATGTCTATGGTCAGGAAACTTAACCATCTTTGATTAACAAGCTAGTCTAGTAGAGGCATACTAGGGACACTTTGTTTTGTCTATTTATTCACACATGTATCAAGTTTCGGTTAATGCAATTATAGCATGAATAATAAATATTTATCATGATATAAGGAAATATAAATAACAACTTATTATTGCCTCTAGGGCATATTTCCTTCAGTCTCCCATTTGCACTAGAGTCAATAATCAAGTTCACATCGCCATGTGATTTAACACAAATAGTTCACATCGTCATGTGATTTAACACTCTATAGTTCACATCGCCATGTGATCAATACCCAAAGGGTTTACTAGAGTCAATAATCTAGTTCACATCACCATGTGATTAACACCCAAAGAGTACTAAGATGTGATCATGTTTTGCTTGTGAGAGAGGTTTAGTCAATGGGTCTGCCACATTCAAATCCGTATGTATTTTGCAAATTTCTATGTCCACAATGCTCTGCATGGAGCTACTCTAGCTAATTGCTCCCACTTTCAATATGTATCTAGATCAAGACTCAGAGTCATCCAGATCGGTGTCAAAACTTGCATCGACGTAACTCTTCACAACGAATTTTTATCACCACCATAACCGAGGTAAATATCCTTATTCCACTAAGGATAATTTTGACTGCTGTCTAGTGATCCACTCCTAGATCACTATTGTACCCTCTTGCCAAACTCATAGTGAGGTACACAATAGGTCTGGTACACAGCATAGCATACTATATAGAACCTATGACTGAGGCATAGGGAATGACTTTTCATTCTTGTAGGCGTTCTGGGAACGGGGGTCCCCGGACTTGCTTGCCTGCGGCCCGCGGCGTGGCTCAAAGGGGGGCCCAGCACGACCCATCTTCATCAACACAACCCCAAGACCCTCGCGAGGGGCCAAGCCTCACGGGGCGGACGACACGGAGCTTCCTCAGGCACGGCCTCATCAGGCTGGCTCGCGAGGAGGCGGAGAGATCAAGGCGGGGTACCTCACGAGGTGCCCGTGACGCAAGCCATGACGACCAAGGGCGCCAGGCGGGCGCCAACCCGCGCAGTGTCCTTCTTTCCTCTTTGGTGCAAAGGGAGCAAGCGCAGGCGAGAGCATCAAGCAAAGGCACCCGTTTCGGTGCAACGAGACCAAGACCAGCCCAACGGCAGGGAGGAAGTCATTGTGGAGCCCAAGCCAGCGTCACCACCAGAGCCTTTGGCAGGCGAGGACCAACTTTAGTCAGGATAAGTGTACTAGATGTTCCCCTTCAAAATGGCCAATTGTTGGCGCCCTTCCAGCTCAATATTTGGGGAGAGGCCCAGGGCCTTTGCCTATAAATAGGACTAGCCACCCCCAGGGTAGGGGACGGAGAATTAGGATTAGAACTAGAGGAGAAGGCAATCAGAATTGGATCGAGTAGCATCACACACACACACACACACAAAGAGAGAGAGAGAGAGAAGGGTGACTAAACTCCTCCGAGCAGTTCATCGCCCCAGCCAAGAACAGGCCCTCGCGAGGCTGTTCTTTCTTGTATTACTCATCATCATCAGCCCAAGAGGCAATCCACCACACCACAAACTGGAGTAGGGTATTACACCACCACGGTGGCCCGAACCAGTATAAACCCTGTGTCTCTTGTGTTGTTCTTTCCATAGCTTAGATCTTAGCGAGGCGGTGGGGTACAGGTACGTAGAAGGCGAAATCTCTGCGCGCACCCCAGTGTTCGAACCTCAAGGGTCTGCCGGAACCCGAAATCCGACATTTGGCGCGCCAGGTAGGGGTGCGCCGGAATTCATCTTCCACCGCCCCGTTCTCCTCCGACCATCGCGTCCATGTCTGACGCTCGTCGGGCCCGCGCCGAGCGCCAAGACGCTCTCGCTTCCCGCGTCGCCCAGACGGCTCCTGCCGGCGGGCGCCCTCGCCGTTCACCGTCTCCTGCCATCAACGCCGCCACCGGCCCGACGGGGAACGAGCTGCAAGCGTCGTCTCAGCATCCGTCCGTGCGGCAAGACGGTCGCACTGCTACTCCCTCGGTCGCCCCAGCTGGTTCTTCGTCCCGCGCGCTCCGCGCGCCCATGGAGGCTCGGGCTGCGCTCATCGCGGCAAACGAGCTTCTGCACTACCGTCTCGTCGACGACGTCTACGAAGAATGGCTCGACCGCGTTGCCGAGCTCGTCCGCGCCGCAGGGGGCTCTCCCGCGCTGTCCTTTCCGCTGCACCGCACCCCGCCCCGCGCGGGCCACGAAGCTCCGGGGGAGCCCCAGCCGCCTCCTCCTCAAGAAGGCGCCCTGGCTCCAAGGCGCGTGGCCTCTGGGCGGGACCCGTTCCGTCAGGTGCCAGCGCGGCAAGAGAAGAGCTGCCAAGAAGTCCCTCACCCGCGAGAAGCTGCCCGGGCGCTCCCTGCTCCCGCACGTCAGGACCCCGCGCTGCTCCCAGCTGCAGCGCATGAGGACCCGCAAGACCAAGCTCTCCGTCACCCAAGGCCTCTCGTGGCCACAGCAGGCTGCCATGCCTTCACCACCGAGCTGCGCAGCGTCGCGTGGCCCGGCAAGTTCAAGCCAGACCTGCCTCCTTGTTACGACGGCACGGCCGACCCTGCGGAGTTCCTCCAGCTCTATGAGCTGGGCATCGAAGCTGCCGACGGAGACGAGAAGGTCATGGCGAACTGGTTTCCCATGGCGCTCAAGGACGGGGCCCGCACCTGGCTCCTGAACTTGGCTCCAGGCACGATCTCCTCCTGGGACGAGATGCGCACCTGCTTCATCGCCAACTTCCAAGGTACTCGCGACCGGCCACCCGCCGTGAGGGACATGCGCCATATCAAGCAACAACCCGGGGAGACCCTGCAGAAGTACATCCAACGCTTCAACAACGCACGCCTCAAGATTCCCAAGGTGACCGAGCAGGCCATCATCTCAGCCTTCTCCGACGGCGTGCGTGACGTCAAAATGAAGGAGGAGCTGGCGATGCATGAAGACTTGTGCACTTCCTTGGAGCTGTTCAACTTGGCAACCAAGTGCGCTAGGGCTGAGGAAGGGCGTCTCTCCCTCCTCAAGCTGCCTGCCGCAGACCCAGAAGAGAAGAAGTCCAAGGCCAAGGATGTGAAGCGCAAGGGGGCTGCCGTGCTCGCGGCAGAACCAGACACCAAGCGGGGCAGAGATCAGCCCGAGTCTTCCAAGGGCAGCCGGTACTGTGTGTGCCACGACCTCCACACCCACAACACCAACGAATGTCAAGAGCTCCGAGCCGTGCGAGAAGGAAGGATCGGCCGTCGCCCCGACCGCGGTGACCGGGGCTACGGTCGAGGAGGAGGAAGGAACGCAGGACGCTGGGAAGACCACGGCCCGCGCCAAGGGTGGCGTGATCGACCTCGCGAGGACCACTGGCAAGACCTGCCTCGCGAGGGAGACTGGAGGGACCAGCCTCGCGAGGATCACCCGCAAGGCAACGCAGGCCTCCCTCCGCTGCCGCCGCAGCTAAGGAGAAACGAGGACCGCCATCAGGACGATGGGGCTGGGGGCTTCCAGGAGCCGCGCGCGATCGCCTGCATCCTGGGCGGGGCTCAAGCCCCAGCCTCTCAGCGCATCTTCAAGCAGTTCGCCCGCGAAGTAAATGCAGTCATCCCCAAGCGCGAAGCCACGCGCCCACTCATGTGGTCGGCGTGCACCATCACGTTCAGCTCAGCGGATCAGCTCAAGTGTGCGGCCACAGCCGGAGTCCTCCCGATGCTTTGTTCCCCAATCATCAGCAACGTGCTGGTCACCAGGACCCTCATCGATGGCGGGGCAGGGCTCAACGTCCTGTCCGTGGAAACATTCAACAATCTCCAAGTGCCCTACAACCAGCTTCAGCCGACCAAGCCGTTCTCCAGAGTCACCAACGGCTCCACGGTCCCGATTGGGCAAGTCCAACTCCCTGTCACCTTCGGGACACGCAACAACTACCGCACCGAGCTCATCGACTTCGACGTCGCTCACCTTCGCCTGCCATACAATGCCATCCTTGGGTACCCAGCGCTGGCCAAGTTCATGGCCGTAACTCACCACGGCTACAACGTCCTCAAGATGCCAGGAAGCAGCGGAGTCATCACGGTGCCATGTGAAGAGAAGGACGTGGTGTGTTCCCTGGAACGAGCCTTTCAGGCCGCATCACTGGAAGACCCGGATCGCGGAAGCAGGAGGCTTCCCGAGACCAACCCCAAGAAGAAGAAGACATCGTCCGGCCCGGCCCCTCAGGAGGCAGGCCCCTCAGGGCCCGCGCCTGCCCAGGGGGAACCTCCTTCCATCGCATAGGAAAGCGCGCCCGGCGCCCTCCTTAGGCAAGGCTCGGGGGCTCTCCCCTGGAGAGCCACCGACCTGGCTAAGGTCACGAGGGAGGCGCTTGGGCACCACCTGGAGGCGTGTTTCGAAGCATGCTTCCCTCAAGAAGGAGTAAGGCAAGGAGGGCCAGACCCTCAGGAGTTCGTCAGCAAGGCCATTCAGGAGCTACAGGAGTCTAGAGTCGTGAGAGGCGGCCGCCGCCTACCAGCTGTGGCTCCCCATCCAGGCGAGGATGGTGGGCTGCGCGTCTGCATCGACATACCAGGGCTCAATCGAGTCGCCTCTCTGGAGCGCCTCTGGCCCTCGCGAGTGGGGCGCTACGAAGGTCCACCCCATAGCTACATTCGCATGCCTTAAGGCTTGCCGAATGCGGCTGCGACGTACCAGCGCCTCATGAGGGGCATCACGGAGGCTCAAGAGGCCAGGCGCTCCGCAGCCTTGGCAGAGATGGAGATGGTCCGCGAGGAGCCACCAGCGCCTCCGGAGCCCCCCGAGGCCCTTGGGCCTGGGGGCTCGTGAGGATCGGTTTCCGCAGCCCACCGAGTCTGCTACACCAACACTTATTCGTCCTCAACATCATGAGGTGACATCTTTCAAGTTTCATTTCCAGCTGGGAGCGCCCCCCAGGGCTGCATCATTCCCAGGTAGCGTGCGTCCGTCCCTGCGGCATGTATCCCTTTTATTTCATGTTGTTAGCTTACTTTGTTGGGGGCGCCCCTCGGGCTGCATCATCCCCAAGTCGCTCGGGCCAGACCCAGTGGCGTGTATCCCTTTTGCGTTTATTTCCGGCTATGCGTTCGACCTACCATGCTTGATTATTTGATGCCGGTCCACGGCACCTCTTCTTCTCCATGTCGACCACTTGCACGTTAAAGGGGGGGGTACCTGAGCATCGCGACTCAGGGCTCTTACTGGCTCTCCAGCCCTCACCCTTTGGCCTTGTCCACGGCATCGCGACCTGGCATACCAGCGACGGCTGAGACCAGCTCGAGGGCCGGGACCCGAGGATGTAGAGTGCCGGCATCTAACCAAATTTGCAGGAACACATCACAAGATAAGGCCCAGTGCCAGGCGCAACCCGCCTAGAGGTAGGGCCCCGTGAGTCCCGCGCTGGCTCACGCGTGCCCAGATACACCTCGCCAGGCCCTACCGTGCCAGCCACGTGTCAGGGCGGGGCTGTACACGCCCCGGGGGCTCCTCCCGGAGGGGAGCCCCCTCCCACGTACCACTGGAAGCACCGTGCTCCGCGCTGGCTGACGACACTGCCGAGGAGCGGCTATGCCCGTACACATACGGAAGCACTATGCTCCGCGCTGGTGATAAACAACTGAGGGTGGCCCCTGGGCCGCATCAACCTCAGGGAGCCTAGAGCTCAGTGTCTAGCCTCATCGTAACGCCTCCCCTCGGGAGTGCCGCGCGAGGGGGCTGGGCACGGGGGCTGCGCCTGGGTCACGCCCAGACGCACGCCACCCAGCCAGGCCCCCCCCCCCGGGCCTGGTTCATCGCGCGTCTCTCCCCGAGCAGAGCCAACGTACGAAGGTCGTTTGAGAGTCAAGGGGGACTCCTGAGCATCGCGACTCAGGAGCCTAACTGGTCACGTAGCCCCTCACTCCTTAGTTCCGAAAGGCTAATGCTGGGTGAGGTACGCGCGGGGCCGGGCTCTGCCGGCGTAGAACATAAGCAAGTAGGAAGCATAAATTTCAAGGATCACCTGCCTACTTGTTGTTCATGCGCCAAGGGGGACTCCTAAGCATCGCGACTCAGGAGCCTAACTTGTCACGTAGCCCCTCACTCCTTGGTCCCTTCCTGGTTTCCCGTCGGGGCTAATGCTGGGTGAGGTACGCACGGGGCCGGGCTCTGCCGGCGTAGAACATAACCAAGTAGGAAGGACAAACGTAAATTTCAAGAAATTCAAAAGCAAATATTACAGTCCACACTGTTATCTCAATGCCAGACGCAAGTTTAAACGCCTCCCCGAGGCATGGTACATGTGCAGGAATTAAAGGCAGGACAGGAGCCGCAGCGGAATCACTTGACGGCGATGGAGCAGCGCGGAGTGGGTTCGCCTCATGGAGCAGCAGGGTCGGCAGCGCCTCGCTTCGGCTTCGTGCTGAAGGCCCGGAACTTCCCCAACAGAGCCTCTGCGCGACCCTTCACGGCCTCGGCAGCGACAGCGGCACGCTCGCCGCTTGCTGGCTCCAGCAGGCTGTCGAGGTCGACGCTGGGATTGCGAAGGTAGATGTGGGTGAAGACCCGCGTCAGCGCTGCAGAAGACAAGACACGCGCCTCGGCCTCGGCCGTGGGGCCAAGGCCAAGGGTGACATCTTCAAGAGCGCGAACCAGGAAGGGAAGTAGCTTGGCGGAGCTGGCCTTGAACGCCTTCGCCCCGTCGATGCCCTGCGCCGCCGCCATACGGCGCAACCGGGCGAGGCTCGCCTCCGACACATTCGGTGGGTCCAGGGCAGATGAGTACCAAGCTCTGGCTGGGGACTGACGAGGCGCCATGGCTTCCAAGGTCACGCGGTCGAAGTAGATCTGGAAGTTTTGGAGGAAGGAAGGAGAGGCGCAAGAAAGGGGATTTGAGCAGCAACCGGAGAAAGCAAAAAAGCAAAGCCTGGGCAGATGCCGCTCCTTTATCAACTCGCGCGGTTGCTGAGGCGCCCACGTCCAATCAACCGCCACGCGGCGCCCAAGGCCGCAGGCTGTTAGGGCCCGCGGCGCTTCGCCCTTGCCCTTTCGCCTCCCTGCACGGCCATGTCCGGGCGCTCCTCGGGCCCGGGGGCTACTGTCGGTGTTCTGGGAACGGGGGTCCCCAGACTTGCCTGCCTACGGCCCGCAGCGTGGCTCAAAGGGGGGCCAGCACGGCCCATCTTCATCAACACAACCCCAAGACCCTCGCGAGGGGCCAAGCCTCGCGGGGCGGACGACACGGAGCTTCCTCAGGCACGACCTCATCAGGCTGGCCCGCGAGGAGGCGGAGAGATCAAGGCGGGGTACCTCACGAGGTGCCCGTGACGCAAGCCATGACGACCAAGGGCGCCAAACGGGCGCCAGCCCGCGCAGTGTCCTTCTTTCCTCTTTGGTGCAAAGGGAGCAAGCGCAGGCGAGAGCATCAAGCAAAGGCACCCGTTTCGGTGCAACGAGACCAAGACCAGCCCAACGGCAGGGAGGAAGTCATTGTGGAGCCCAAGCCAGCGTCACCACCAGAGCCTTTGGCAGGCGAGGACCAACTTTAGTCAGGATAAGTGTACCAGATGTTCCCCTTCAAAATGGCCAATTGTTGGCGCCCTTCCAGCTCAATATTTGGGAGAGGCCTAGGGCCTTTGCCTATAAATAGGACTAGCCACCCCCAGGGTAGGGGACGGAGAATTAGAATTAGAACTAGAGGAGAAGGCAATCAGAATCGGATCGAGTAGCATCACACACACACACACACACACACACACACACACACAGAGAGAGAGAGAGAGAGAGAGAGAGAGAGAGAGAGAAGGGTGACCGAACTCCTCCTAGTAGTTCATCGCCCCAGCCAAGAACAGACCCTCGCGAGGCTGTTCTTCCTTGTATTGCTCATCATCATCGGCCTAAGAGGCAATCCACCACACCACAAACTGGAGTAGGGTATTACACCACCACGGTGGCCCGAACCAATATAAACCATGTGTCTCTTGTGCTGTTCTTTCCATAGCTTAGATCTTAGCGAGGCGGTGGGGTACAGGTAGATAGAAGGCGAAATCTCCGCGCGCACCCCAGTGTTCGAACCTCAAGGGTCTGCCGGAACCCGGAATTCGACAATTCTCTTTCTATTTTCTGTCGTGGTCGGGTTTTGAGTCTTACTCAACTTCACACCTTGCAACACAGGCAAGAACTCTTTCTTTGACTGTTCCATTTTGAACTACTTCAAAATCTTGTCAAGGTATGTTTTTATTGAAAAATCTTATCAAGCGTCTTTGATCTATCTCTATAGATCTTGATGCTCAATGTGCAAGCAACTTCACCGAAGTCTTTCTTTGAAAAACTCCTTTCAAACACTCCTTTATGCTTTCCAGGAAATTCTACATCGTTTCCGATCAACAATATGTCATTCACATATACTTATCAGAAAGGTTGTAGTGCTCCCACTCACTTTCTTGTAAATACAGGCTTCTCCAAAAGTCTGTATAAAACCGTATGCTTTGATCACACTATCAAAACGTATATTCCAACTCTGAGAGGCTTGCACCAGTCTATCAATGGATCACTGGACCTTGCACACTTTGTTAGCACCTTTAGGATCGACAAAACCTTCTGGTTGCATCATATACAAGTCTTGTTTAATAATTCCATTAAGGAATGTAGTTTTGTTATCCATTTGCCAGATTTCATAAAATGCGGCAATCGCTAACATGATTCAGACAGACTTAAGCATCGCAACGAGTGAGAAAATCTCATCGCAGTCAACACCTTGGACTTGTCGAAAACCTTTTGCGACAGGTCGAGCTTTGTAGATAATAACACTACCATCAGCGTCCATCTTCCTCTTGAAGATCCATTTATTCTCTATGGCTTGCCAATCATCGGGCAAGTCAACCAAAGTCCACACTTTGTTCTCATACATGGATCCCATCTCAGATTTCATGGCCTCAAGCCATTTCGTGGAATCTGGGCTCATCCTCGCTTCCTCATAGTTCGTAGGTTCGTCATGGTCTAGTAACATGACTTCTAGAACCGGATTACCGTACCACTCTGGTGTGAAACGTATTCTGGTTGACCTACGAGGTTCGGTAGTAAATTGATCTGAAGTTTCATGATCATCATCATTAACTTCCTCACTAATTGGTGTAGGCATCACTCGAACTGATTTTTGTGATGAACTACATTCTAATTCGGGAGAAGGTACAATTACCTCATCAAGTTCTACTTTCCTCCCACTCACTTCTTTCGAGAGAAACTTCTTCTCTAGAAAGAATCCATTCTTAGCAACAAAGATCTTGCCTTTGGATATGTGATAGAAGGTGTACCCAACATTTTCTTTTGGGTATCCTATGAAGACACACTTCTCCGATTTGGATTCGAGCTTATTAGGTTGAAACTTTTTCACATAAGCATCGCAACCCCAAACTTTAAGAAATGATAGCTTAGGTTTCTGGCCAAACCATAGTTCATACTGTGTCATCTCAACGGATTAGATGGTGCCCTATTTAACGTGAATGTAGTTGTCTCTAATGCATAACCCAAACCGATAGTGGCAAATCGATAAGGGACATCATAGATTGCACTATATCCAATAAAGTACAGTTATGACGTTCGGACACACCATTATGTTGTGGTGTTCCAGGTGGCATTAGTTTGTGAAACTATTCCACATTGTTTTAATTGAAGACCAAACTCGTAACTCAAATATTCGTCTGCGCGATCAGATCATAGAAACTTTATTTTCTTGTTACGATGATTTTCCACTTCACTCTGAAATTCTTTGAACTTTTCAAATGTTTCGGAATTATGTTTCATCAAGTAGATATACCCAATATCTGCTCAAATCATCTGTGAAGGTCAGAAAATGACGATACCTGTCGTGGTTCTAAGTCTGACAGTAAGAATGGGGGGTAAGTATGGAGAGGCAAGATCCTAGCTATGGAGTAGTTGTATGCGCAAGGAGTTTTACGAGTTCGGGCCCTTCTCTGAGGAAGTAACAGCCCTACGTCTCGGAGCCCGGAGGCAGTCGACTGGATTATGTGTGTGTGTGTGTTACAAAGTTGCCAACCCCTGTCCTAGTGGAGGGGGGTGGCTTATATAGAGTTCGCCAGGACCCCAGCCAGCCCACGTTACAAGGAGTTTAATGTACATAAAGAGAGGGGGTTACTGGTAACGCCTGTAATAAAGGACCATGAAGGCCATAAAAAGCTACTTATGAGTTGACCGTTTGTAGGCAGTGCCTTTAGGTCTTCTTATAGTCAAGTGGCTGTCTTCATGGTCGACTGCTTGTGCTTCTGGTCGAGTACGCTCGTGTCCGTCGACTGGGCTGACCAGGTCGACTGAAATGTTGATACTTCTTAGAATGTCTTTCATTGTAGGAGTCATGTCCTTGATTGGGTACCTCAGGTATGATAAGTTACCCTACCCTAGGTACGTATCCTCATCATTAGCCCCTGAATGGGTCAGGGGTTAAGTGAGAATGGGGCCGAGCCTATGCTTCCGACTCAACCTCCATGCTTCGGTTGCATCTGTCTTTGGATAAATGGAAAGTTACGGTGGGAACTCATTCTTCAGTTGCCTTGATCCATTCAGATGTCCGTCGAGTGGTTTCATATTACCGTTGAGTGTGTTTATGTGACGAGTCTCTAGGGAGACTTAAGGAAACGGATCTTTTCGTCTGACAAACCATCCTGTCGATCGCGGATCTTGCGGGATTTGAAAATTGGGAAGCGCTCCGGACGGAGAAAATCGCGCGAATCGGCTGGATAAGGCAAGGGCGCCTCGATCTCCGCGCCACCTTTTTCGCCACGTACTGCGCGCGCGCCTGCTGCGGGATTTGACTGGGGGGCGCAGGCCCACTGATCAGCCACTCGGGTGTGGCCTTATATAAGGTAATGATTCCGATTTTTTTTCACTGTGCGCCCTTGTTTTTCTTCTCCCTTCCTCCGTAAGCCTCCGCCTCGCTCTTCGCTGCAATCTCGACACCGCCGCTCGGCCAAGACCTCGTTCGAGACAATGGGGAAGGACAAGACGGCGGCGGCGGAACGCGCGAAGAAGGCCGCGGCAAAGGGTAAGGGGAAGAAATCTGGCCGAGGCGGGTCGTCCTCGCGGGCCGCTCTGCCGTCCGGCTGGTTACAGGGGGATTGGATGCCCTCCATCCTTACTCAAGCGGATATCGACGACATGGTGGAGGGGGGACTCATTCCCTACAAGGCTGCTCGCCTCCCTGGGAAGGAGACGGAGCCGGAACCTCGCGAGGGTGAGTGCGTCCTGATAGCCACCCATGTCGACCGGGGGTTTTCCCTGCCCCCGAGTCCTTTTTTTAGGGCCTTTCTGAACTTCTTCAGAGCGCAGCTCCACCATTTCACGCCCAACTCCATAGTCTATCTTGCTGCGTTCGTGTCTCTGTGTGAGTGCTTCTTAGGCTGTCGACCTCACTGGGGCCTCTTCAAGCATATCTTCACTTGCCGATCCCAGTCGGTTAAAAGGCTCAACCCGGACGGGGAAAGGACGCAGGTGATCCAGATGTGCGGGGGCCTCGGGATCCAGACGAGGGGTAAGAGTTGTTTTCCTCCCATGACGCTTCCCGATTCCGTGCGCGGGTGGCAGTCGACTTGGTTCTACTGCAAGGACCAGCCGACCCCTGGCCACTCGACCGGCCTTCCTCCTTTTACCTTGGACCGAGTGCAGAAACCCGCTTCTTTGAAAGTGGTTCCGGAGGAGAAGGCTCAGGTGAAGGTATTAGTCAGTCGAGTGGTCGAGTTGGTTCAGGAAGGCGTGACCGGCATGGACTTGCTCGAAGTCTTCCTCCAGCGACGAATCCAACCTCTCCAGGCTCGGGATCACTCGATGTGGTTGTATTCCGGGTCCGACGACTCCACTCGGATCCACCCGGAGGCGGTCGAGGCTTCTGTACTGGAGAGCTGGCTGACCAGCATGACCGGGAATAAGGACAACCCCAGGGGTTCTAGGAGGATTGCTCCGCTTGATGGGATGATGGAGACAGACAAGGTACGTTTTACTTCTTCCGACTGAAATTTTAACTCCGTCTAGTAACTGGCTTGCGATAAGTCGACTGATCCTTGCTCTGCCCGTTGTCTTGCAGGAGATCAACGACATGTATTCGATGCCGAATGGGAACCAGGAGCAAGTATCTGAAGGAGGAGGGAGTGGAGGCGAAGGAAGTGAGGATGGAGGTGAAGTCGGGGAGTGGGAATCTGATGGTGACGTAGAGGAGGAGGCCAGCGACGACTCGGGTGATGAAGATGAAGAGGTGGAGGTCAACCTTCCTCGACGCGAGAGACGCTCCAAGAACGCTCAGGATCCCGCCGTGGAGCGCAGTCAGTCGAGTGCTCCGGTGGGCCAGTCATCCAAGCGCCCTCGGACCGCGTCGCCGGCCCCAACTGAGAAGGCACCCAAGCAGCCCAGAGCCATCCCGACCAAGCCACCCAAGGCCTTGCCCAAGATCAGGGTCGCCATCCCTGTCATCTCTGGGTAAGTGACTGTTTTTATCTTTCTTGAGTCGACTAGAATGGATTCTTAGTCGATTCACTTTCAAATTATTTGCTTGGAAACGTGCAGCGCTGCTACTTCCGAGACTTCCATCCAGAATGTCGATGAGATGATGGAGGACGCCGTCACTTCCAACTTAGGTATAATCTTTGACACGATCCGACTGTTTAACTACTGAGTCGATTGGATATTCATTTCTGAACTTTTGTAGCTCCGACCAACACTATTGACCTTCCGGATGATGAAGAGGAGGCGGAAGTGCCGCTCAGGCCTTTTAGGAGGAGAGGCCGGAGGGTCCCGGTCGACAAGGCTCCTCAGACCGCGTCGACTGCTGAGGCGGTGGTCCAAGGGGGTGACAACACCGCCCGGACTACTGTGACTTTTGGTGAACCACTGACGACTGCCCGGCCTTCGTCGTCGACTGCTCCCCCACTGGTCGACCCGCCCTCGTTCTTCGCCGCCTACCAGACCCCGGAGGATCAAGTGAGTGCTGCTAAGGAGGCTATACGTCAGGCGGGGCTCGTGATGGAGCAGACCAAAGCGGCTCGGGATGCCAGTCAAGCGGCCTATGACATCAGCTCGGCGTTGCAGCAGAACGTCCAGGTTAGTTGGTCTTCACTTGCGTTGTACACCCAGTGGGTGCTGTTGATCTGAAATTTTTCATTGGTGGGGGCACGCGGAGTGCACCCACTGGGTGTAGTCCCCAAGGCCACGGTCGACTGCTGGCAGTCGACTGCGGTCTTTATGCTTTCAAACTTCCTCACTCGACTGATCGGATTGGGTCGAGTGGAAATCAAGGAAAACCGGTGGGGGCACGCTGAGTGCACCCACTGGGTGTAGTCCCCAAGGCCACGGTCGACTGCTGGCAGTCGACTGTGGTCTTTATGCTTTCAAACTTCCTCACTCGACTGATCGGATTGGGTCGAGTGGAAATCAAGGAAAACCGGTGGGGGCACGCTGAGTGCACCCACTGGGTGTAGTCCCCAAGGCCACGGTCGACTGCTGGCAGTCGACTGTGGTCTTTATGCTTTCAAACTTCCTCACTCGACTGATCGGATTGGGTCGAGTGGAAATCAAGGAAAACCGGTGGGGGCACGCTGAGTGCACCCACTGGGTGTAGTCCCCGAGGCTACTGTCGAATGTTTTGATTCGGCTGTAGTCTTAGAAGTGTTGTGCTCTTTCTTTCAGTCACTCGGGAGTAACTTGTCTTTGATACCCTTTGTCGATTGACTCTTTGCAGAAGTCTTGTGAGCTTGTTGCTCAGCTCGCTGATCTGAAGGATAAGCAGATCCAGCCTAATCTTGATTTACAGTTTGCTCAGGAAAACGTGCAGAAGGCGAAGGGTGAAGCAAAAGGTATGGCTGGTGAGGACTCGACGTCTATCTCTGTTCCTCTGCCCGTTCTGAACTCTGTGTCTGTTGTTGCTTTGCAGACGAACTAGAGAAGGCCCTAAAGAAGAAAGATCTTGACCTTGCGGAGGCGCAAAAGGCAGCTGCGGAGAAGTTAAAGCTCGCTGAAGAGAAACTTGCTTCAGTCAGCCATCTTGAGAACGAGAACGCTAGGCTGAAGTCTGCTCTTGACGCGGCCAATAGGGAAGCGAGTCGACTGAAGACTGACAAGAGTACTCTGAACGACAAGATCGGCAAGCTGGCGGGGAAGCACAAGGACTTGGAGGATTATCTTGGGGGTCTTGCCAAGAAGCTATACCTCATGCTTGAAGGTAACCCCCTTTGTGCGATTAATCTTGTTGTTGTCGACTCACCATTTGGTTACAGTTTTGCTCTGTCGAAACTTCTTTCAGAATTCTGCCGGAATTTTGAGGAAGAGACCAGTCGAGTGGAGACCAGCCTGGACCCTATCAATTTTCCTGTGAAGGATGAAGTGGCCATGAATGTCCTCCGGTTGGAATCCCGTATCGCTGGTGTGGTGGACTACCTGGCTCAACTGAAAGCTGTTGTGTCGCGGATCGACTCCGCACTCTGGCCCAAGGAGACCCTTCAGAACGACCTTGAATCCTTGGTCACCCGACTAAGTGATGTTCCAGGTCGAGTGCGAGAATGGAAAAAGTCTTCTGCTAGGTGCGGTGCTGATGTGGCTCTGTCACTGGTTCGTGTCCACTGCAAGGAGGCGCGGGAGGAGAAGCTGGCCGCTCTCCAGGTTGCCAATACCAGGAAGCATAATTTTCAGGATTTCATGGAGACCTTCATCGCTGCTGCCACTCGAATCTCAGACGGGATCGACTTGGACGAATTCGTTGCGCCATCAAGCCCTCCGCCAGAAGAGTAAAAACTGCTGTGCTTTACCTTAAATTTGCCTCGGGATGCCGAGTGGTTTATGTATTTGATAAACTCCGTCGGGCTCTCAGCTCGAGTATTTTTATTTGCGATCTAGGATCTTTTGATTTTATCCGAACATGGCTCGACGTTGAATGTCTTCGTGACTTGATCCGCCGATCTACTATTCGTTGTTCCCTTAGAGGCTGCCTGGTTTGCACGATGCTTATCGCCGCGATGGTGTCTGTCAACATGGCTTAGGCGAGCACTGGGCTGCAGCTAAGTCCCCGAGTGGGAGGTTTGCTCTCCACTCGGTAGGATTCCAATTACTTAAGCGAGTGCTTGGACTGCAGCTAAGCCCCCGAGTGGGAGGTTCGCTCTCCACTCGGTAGGATTTCAATTACTTAGGCGAGTACTTGGACTGCAGCTAAGCCCCCGAGTGGGAGGTTTGATCTCCACTCGGTAGGATTTCAATTACTTAGGCGAGTGCTTGGACTGCAGCTAAGCCTCCGAGTGGGAGGTTTGCTCTCCACTCGGTAGGATTTCAATTACTTAGGCGAGTGCTTGGACTGCAGCTAAGCCCCCGAGTGGGAGGTTTGCTCTCCACTCGGTAGGATTTCAATTACTTAGGCGAGTGCTTGGACTGCAGCTAAGCCCCCGAGTGGGAGGCTGGCTCTCCACTCGGTGGGATTTTTTCAAACTTAGGCGAGTACTTGGACTGCAGCTAAGCCCCCGAGTGGGAGGTTTGCTCTCCACTCAGTAGGATTTCAATTACTTAGGCGAGTGCTTGGACTGCAGCTAAGCCTCCGAGTGGGAGGTTTGCTCTCCACTCGGTAGGATTTCAATTACTTAGGCGAGTGCTTGGACTGCAGCTAAGCCCCCGAGTGGGAGGTTTGCTCTCCACTCGGTAGGATTTCAATTACTTAGGCAAGTGCTTGGACTGCATCTAAGCCCCCGAGTGGGAGGTTTGCTCTCCACTCGGTAGGATTTCAATTACTTAGGCGAGTGCTTGGACTGCAGCTAAGCCTCCGAGTGGGAGGTTTGCTCTCCATTCGGTAGGATTTCAATTACTTAGGCGAGTCCTTGGACTGCAGCTAAGCCCCCGAGTGGGAGGTTTGCTCTCCACTCGGTAGGATTTCAATTACTTAGGCGAGTGCTTGGACTGCAGCTAAGCCTCCGAGTGGGAGGTTTGCTCTCCATTCGGTAGGATTTCAATTACTTAGGCGAGTCCTTGGACTGCAGCTAAGCCCCTGAGTGGGAGGTTTGCTCTCCACTCGGTAGGATTTTTTCAAACTTAGGCGAGTGCTTGGACTGCAGCTAAGCCCCCGAGTGGGAGGCTGGCTCTCCACTAGGTAGGATTTTTTCAAACTTAGGCGAGTGCTTGGACTGCAGCTAAGCCCCCGAGTGGGAGGCTGGCTCTCCACTCGGTAGGATTTTCTGAAAACTTAGGCGAAGCGGATTCGCAGCTAAGTCACCCACTGGGGGAAATTTAGACAAACAGAAAAAGAAATTCTTGCTTGAAACAAAAGAACTACAGAGGTACTTTTATTACATCTCAGTCGAGTGAGTTTTTAAGTGTAAAAAGGACGGAGCAGGTCCGCGTTCCATGCTCGAGGCTCGTCGATCCGTCGATCGATGTTGTAGAGGTGATACGCTCCGTTGTGCAGGACTTTGGTGATGATGAAGGGGCCTTCCCAGGTCGGGGCAAGTTTGTGAGGTTTTTGTTGATCCACGCGGAGGACCAAATCTCCTTCCTGAAAGGCTCGACCCTTCACATTTCTGGCGTAGAACCGACGCAACTCTTGCTGGTAGATGGTCGAGCGGATTAGAGCCATCTCTCTTTCCTCCTCTAAGAGGTCGACTGCATCTTGTCGGGCCTGTTCTGCTTCTGCTTCGGAATATAACTCGACTCGAGGCGCGTTGTGGAGCAGGTCACTCGGCAAAACCGCTTCGGCTCCATAGACCAGAAAGAATGGTGTTCTTCCAGTCGACCGGTTAGGGGTGGTCCTCAACCCCCATAGAACTGACAGAAGTTCGTCGACCCAGGCGCCTGCTGCGTGTTTGAGATCACGCATCAGTCGGGGTTTTAGTCCTTTGAGGATGAGGCCATTCGCGCGTTCGGCCTGTCCATTCGACTGAGGATGAGCAACTGAAGCGTAGTCGACTCGTGTGCCCTGAGAGGCGCAGAAGGCTTTGAATCTGTCATTATCAAAGTTTGATCCGTTATCCGTGATGATGCTATGCGGAACTCCATATCTGAATATCAATCCCCTGATAAAACTGATGGCAGTGCTTGCGTCGAGGTCCTTTATGGGTTTGGCTTCTATCCACTTCGTGAACTTGTCGACTGCAACCAACAAGTGGGTGAAGCCACTCCTACCAGTTCTCAGTGGTCCGATCATGTCTAGACCCCAGACAGCGAAAGGCCAGACGAGTGGAATGGTCTTCAAGGCGGAGGCGGGCTTGTGAGACATGTTGGAATAAAACTGGCACCCCTCGCACTTGTCGACTATATCCTTTGCCATTTCGTTCGCCTTTGGCCAATAAAAACCCGCTCGGTATGCTTTGGCCACGATGGTCCGAGAGGACGCATGATGGCCACAGGTCCCCGAGTGGATATCCTCAAGAATTATCTGTCCTTCTTCAGGTGTGATGCACTTCTGACCAACTCCAGTCGCGCTTTCTCTGTATAGCTGCCCTTTGATTACTGTAAAGGCTTTGGATCGACGGACGATCTGTCGAGCCTCTTCTTCATCTTCTGGGAGCTCTTTTTTCATGATATACGCAATGTACGGCACTGTCCAATCGGGAGTGGTGACCATAACTTCCATAATCAGGTCGACCACAGCTGGAACCTCCACTTCGGTCGAGTCAGAGGCGCTTTTTGGTTGTGGAGGCTCTTCTGTGAAAGGATCTTCTTGCACTGATGGTGTGTGAATGTGCTCCAAACACACATCTTTAGGGATGGCCTCCCTTTTGGACCCTATCTTCGCCAGATCATCTGCAGCTTGATTTTTCAGTCGGGGTATATGATGGAGCTCCAACCCCTCGAATCGTTTCTCCAGCTTCCTCACTGCGCTGCAATATCCCGTCATGGATGGGCTTCGGACGTCCCACTCCTTCATCACTTGATTAACAACCAGATCTGAGTCGCCGTAGACCATGAGGCGACGGACGCCGAGTGAAATGGCCATACGTAATCCGTATAGAAGCGCCTCATACTCTGCTTCATTGTTGGAGGAATCAAAGTGAATCTGGAGGACATACTTGAGCTTATCTCCTCGGGGGGAAACCAGTACAACCCCCGCACCGGATCCGTTCAGCATCTTGGAGCCATCGAAAAACATAGTCCAGTGCTCCGAGTGAACTTGAGTCGGAAGCTCCAGCTCGGTCCACTCGGCGAGGAAATCAGCTATTGCCTGGGACTTAATAGCTTTCTTTGCCTCGAACTTGATATCAAGAGGAAGAAGTTCAATTGCCCATTTCGCCACTCGACCGGTTGCATCTCTGTTATGAAGAATCTCTGATAATGGAGCGTCGCTGACGACTGTGATAGAGTGATCAGAGAAATAATGAGCAACCTTCTTCGTGGTCATGTAAATCCCGTAAACAAGCTTCTGATAGTGGGGATATCTTTGCTTCGACGGGGTCATAACTTCAGAGAGATAATAAACTGGGCGTTGAACTTTGAAGGTCTTTCCTTCCTCTTCCCGCTCGACCGTAAGAACGGTACTAACGACTTGTCCCGTGGCTGCTATGTAAAGCAACAATGGCTCTTTGCTGACAGGAGCAGCAAGCACCGGCTGGGTGGAGAGCAGAGCTTTTAGCTCTGCAAATGCTGCATCAGCTTCTGGAGTCCATTCGAATGTGTCTGACTTCTTCATCAGTCGGTAAAGAGGCAGCGCCTTTTCACCGAGCCTGGAGATGAATCGACTTAGGGCGGCCAAGCATCCAGTAAGTTTCTGGACATCGTGCACACGCACGGGGCGTTTCATCCGGAGTATGGTGCCAACTTTTTCAGGGTTAGCGTCGATTCCTCGTTCGGAAACAAGGAAGCCGAGTAACTTTCCTCCAGGGACTCCAAATGTGCACTTCGACGGATTGAGCTTGATATCATAACTCCTGAGATTGGCAAAAGTTTCAGCTAGGTCAGTCAGCAGGTCGGATCCTTTCTGTGACTTGACCACTATGTCATCCATGTAAGCTTCTACATTCCGACTGATTTGAGTGATTAAGCACTTCTGAATCATTCTCATGAATGTAGCTCCGGCGTTCTTGAGACCGAAAGGCATGGTAACATAGCAGAAACACCCAAATGGGGTGATGAAGGCTGTTTTTATTTCATCGGGTCCATACAGACGGATCTGATGGTATCCAGAGTAAGCATCTAAAAAAGATAACCTCTCGCATCCTGCAGTCGAGTCGACTATTTGGTCGATGCGAGGAAGAGGAAAATGATCTTTCGGGCAGGCCCGATTGATATGCTTAAAATCGATGCACATGCGCAACGATTTGTCCTTCTTAGGGACCATTACAACATTGGCGAGCCACTCGGAGTGGTAGATCTCGCGAATGAATTCTGCTGCTAGGAGTCGGGCCACTTCTTCGCCAATGGCCTTTCTCTTCTGAATGGCGGACCGTCGGAGATGCTCCTTGACTGGTTTGACCTTTGGGTCGACTCGAAGGTGGTGCTCAGCCAGTTCCCTGGGCACACCTGGCATGTCAGCAGGCTTCCATGCAAAGATGTCCCAGTTCTCACGGAGGAACTGGACGAGCGCTTCTTCCTATTTGGAGTCGAGTGTAGTGGAGATGTTGGTTGGAGCCGCATTTGGATCGGTCGGGTGGATGTGGACTTGCTTGGTCTCACCAGTCGACTGAAATGCTGACTCCGTGGCGGGCTTCTTGGCTCGTAACAACTCACTCGGATCCGCAGTCTTCTGGTACTCTTGTATCTCTATCTTGGCCATCTGAGCATCAGCAATTTTGGCGCCTTTCTGGAAGCACTCCTCTGCCTTCTTCCGATTGCCAACGATGGTGATTACACCTTTGGGGCCAGGCATCTTCAGCTTGAGGTATACGTAGCATGGTCGAGCCATGAAACGAGCATAGGCTGGCCTCCCAAGAATGGCGTGGTAAGCACTCTGAAAATCCACGACCTCAAAGGTTAACTTTTCTTTCCGGAAATTCTTCGAGTCACCAAAGACGACGTCGAGAGTGATTTGACCGAGTGACTCAGCTTTCTTCCCAGGAATGACTCCGTGGAAGCTCATGTTGCTGGGGCTAAGTCGGGACATCGGAATGCCCATCCCCTTCAACGTCTCTGCATACAACAAGTTTAGCCCACTGCCGCCGTCCATCAGAACCTTGGTCAGTCGAGTGCCTTCAATAACTGGGTCGACCACCAACGCTTGCCTCCCTGGGGTGGCAATATGAGTCAGATGATCGGACTGGTCGAAGGTGATGGCGGTCTGGGACCACTTCAGGTAATGGGGTGTCACCGGAGCGACCATGTTTACTTCACGATTGATGACCTTCAGTCGACTCTTACTTTCGACATCAGCGAAAATCATCAGAGTGGAATTGACTTGGGGGTATTCTTCACCGCTGTCTTCCCTGTCTTCAACTTTGTCTGACTCTTTCTCTTTGTCCTTGGCCTGCTTCCCTTGGAACTGTTGCATCAGGAGTCGACATTGTCGAGTGGTATGCTTAGGGTAAATGAGATTTCCCTCTTCATCTTTCTTCGTGTGAATGTGGCATGGTAAGTCCATCACATCGTTCCCGTCCTGGTCTTTCACTTTCTTGGGGTTCCAAGGACCCTTGGGTTTCCCCTTAAACTTCCCTGGGGTCACAGCTAAGGCTTCCCCGAGGGCGACTGGCTCGGCCTTGCGCTTCTGCTTCCGACTGGAGTGTCCTCCGCCGGCTTCATTAGCGGCTGCCTTATACTTGCCACTCCGGAGTCTATCTTCCTCTTCTCCGTTCGCGTACTTGGTGGCGATTTCCATCATTCGACTCAGGGTCATATCCCCGGTTCGACCGAACTTCAAACTTAACTCCCTGTTTCTGACGCCTTCCTTGAAGGCGCAAACTGCCTGATGATCGGACACATTCTCGACCATGTGATTCAGAGTGATCCACCTTTGGATATAATCCCTCAGGGTTTCACTCGACTTCTGAACACATGACTGCAATTCTGTCAACCCTGTCGGTCGCTTGCAAGTCCCTTTGAATGTCCTGACAAACACCTGGGCTAGATCTTCCCATGTATAAATACTGCTGGGAGCCAACTGATTCAACCACGCTCTGGCTGATCCTTCCAACATGAGGGGCAAATGCTTCATGGCCACCTCGTCATTGCCGCCTCCAATCTGAACAGCCACTCGGTAATCCTCGAGCCATGTGTCCGGCTTGGACTCTCCGGTGAACTTGCTGACTCCAGTCGCCAACCTGAAGTTGGGAGGAATCACTGCAGCTCTGATTGCTCTGCTGAAACACTCGGGACCTGAGACGTGAACTCTGCTGCTGGACGGCGCGCCTCTGTCACGGTCTTCTCGGTGAGCTCTATTTCGGTCGACCAGACCTTGAACGATGATGGATCTCGCATCAAAGCCTGGTTCCCTGGGGTCGACTGGGACCCTTCGCCCAGTACTGAACTGGCGTCTGTCCTCTTGCCGTCGAGGAACGTACGACCCCGCTCTTGGGGCAGGAGAAGGCACTCGACGTTGATCGTTGCGATCGAATCGGTGCTCATATCGCTCGTGCCCTTGGTATTGATCCTCGTGCCGGCCTCTGTGTCCTTCACGCCTCGGGAGCGACCTTGGACTATGAGCCGACTGAACGGAATTCGCAGCGACGGATCGACTGTGAATCCTGTCGCGCGACTGAGATATGGCTGAATTCTGGTCACCCGTTGCACGGAGCAAATCTCTGATCTGCAACAGACCTCTCCCTGCCTCTGACTGTGAAGGCTGGATCGACTCCGCTATGCGAGCCACAGCTGCCAAATTCTGAATCGGGGTACGGTATACCTGGGTTGACGGCTGGAAGAGGCGACGACGACTGGACTCGGGAACGGGCGGTCGTGCGCGCTCGTCGAGTGCTCTCTGAAGATTCTCCAGTCGAGTACGTTCAGCCAAGTTGGCCAAGCGCACCTCCTCCAGGGCTCGTGCCTCAGGGGTTTCTCCAACGATAGGAGTGTGAAGGGCGTCCATGTTCCGGCGACGGAGTTCCTCCCTCTGCACTGAGGTAAGGGGCTCGGGCCTGTACTCTTCGTGGCCCCGCACCGGAATCCCCCCTGCGGCAACCTCTTCGGTGTGGGGGAATCCGGGGGGACTACATGGTCCGTCGACCATTAGTACTTCCACCGCTGGATCACTGCTGTCGCACTCGGACGCAGTCTCTACGGAGCCAGTCGATAGGTCGAACAGGCCATAGAGTGACTCGTCGGGCTCGATTGCCGCGACTTGGGGGATGGCCGACTGGCGGGCCAGTGCGTGCTTCACCCACCGCTGGAGTCTCGACCGACCGGTGCGCTTGCGCCGGTGGGAAACTGATGACGACGATGGCGAAACGAATGCCGACCCGTACTGGGTCGACGGTTGCCGCAGGAGGACGCCGCGGACGCATGCGCGAAAATGCGTGGCTCCGCGGGCGGGAAGCGCGTCCACGTCGAGTGGAGCCTCCTGCAGCCAAGCAGAGTTGTCAACGATGAAGGAGAGAGCGCCGAGACGGATCTCGCGGCTCTCGACCATGACTCCGCTCGAAAACATGATGTGGGGTGAAAGAATCCCAACTCCTCCAACAAATCGCTAGAACACCTGCCCCACGGTGGGCGCCAACTGTCGTGGTTCTAAGTCTGACAGTAAGAATGGGGGGTAAGTATGGCGAGGCAAGATCCTAGCTATGGAGTAGTTGTATGCGCAAGGAGTTTTACGAGTTCGGGCCCTTCTCTGAGGAAGTAACAGCCCTACGTCTCGGAGCCCGGAGGCAGTCGACTGGATTATGTGTGTGTGTGTTACAAAGTTGCCAACCCCTGTCCTAGTGGAGGGGGGTGGCTTATATAGAGTTCGCCAGGACCCCAGCCAGCCCACGTTACAAGGAGTTTAATGTACATAAAGAGAGGGGGTTACTGGTAACGCCTGTAATAAAGGACCATGAAGGCCATAAAAAGCTACTTATGAGTTGACCATTTGTAGGCAGTGCCTTTAGGTCTTCTTATAGTCGAGTGGCTATCTTCATGGTCGACTGCTTGTGCTTCTGGTCGAGTACGCTCGTGTCCGTCGACTGGGCTGACCAGGTCGACTGAAATGTTGATACTTCTTAGAATGTCTTTCATTGTAGGAGTCATGTCCTTGATTGGGTACCTCAGGTATGATAAGTTACCCTACCCTAGGTACGTATCCTCATCAATACCCGCCGCGAGCCTCAACACTCATCGGACCGCATACATCAGTATGTATTATTTCCAATAACTCAGTTGCTCGATCCATTGTTCCGGAGAACGGAGTCTTAGTCATCTTGCCCATGAGGCATGGTTTGCAAGAATCAAGTGATTCCAAAAGCCCATCAACATGGATTTTCTTCATGCACTTTACACCAATATGATTTAAACGACGGTGCCATAAATAAGTTGCACTATCATTATTAACTTTGCATCTTTTGGCTTCAATATTATGGATATGTGTATCACTACGATCGAGATTCAATAAACCATTTATATTGAGTGTATGACCATAGAAGGTTTTATTCATGTAAATAGAACAACAATTATTCTTCGACTTAAATGGATAACAGTATTGCAATAAAAATGATCCAATCATATTAATGCTCAACGCAAACACCAAATAACATTTATTTTAGGTTCAACACTAATCCGGAAAGTAAAGGGAGTGTGCGATGGTGATCTTATCAACCTTGGAATCACTTACAACACACATCATCACCTTTCCCTTAACTAGTCTCTATTTATTTTTGCAACTCCCGTTTCGAGTTACTACTCATAGCAACTGAACCAATATCAAATACCAAGGGGGTTGCTATAAACACTAGTAAAGTACACATCAATAACATGTATATCCAATATACCTTTGTTTACTATGCCATCCTTCTTATCCGCCTAGTACCTAGGGCAGTTCCACTTCGAGTGACCATTTCCTTTGCAGTAGAAGCACTCAGTTTCAGGCTTGGGTCTATCTTTGGGCTTCTTCATGGGAGTGGCAACTTGCTTGCCATTCTTCTTGAAGTTCCCTTTCTTTCCCTTGCCCTTTTACTTGAAACTACTAGTCTTGTCAACCATCAACACTTGATGTTTTTTCTTGATTTCTACCTTTCGTTGATTTCAGCATCTCTAGTAGACGACTTGAGGCTCACATTCGACAACCTCCGAAAATACGACATTAAGCTCAATCCGGAAAAATGCATTTTCGGCGTTCCAGACGGAAAGCTCCTGGGCTTCATTGTATCCGGTAGAGGAATTGAAGCAAATCCAGCTAAAATCCGAGCTCTGTCACAATTGGATGTCCCAAAAGACCTCAAACAAATACAGAAACTCACCTGATGCGTGGCGGCTTTAAGCCGCTTTATCTCCCGCCTGGGAGAAAAGGCATTGCCCCTTTACCGCCTCCTTAGGCGCACCGAACACTTCGAGTGGACAGACGCTGCCACAGCCGGACTCGAGGAAATAAAGGACATCTTGGCAACAAACCCAGTCCTGGCCGCGCCGAACACTGGCGAACCCATGCTATTGTACATCGCCGCAACCCATCAAGTTGTTAGCGCAGTACTCGTCGTCGAGCGGGCAACGGGCGGACACAAACTCCCCCTTCAAAGGCCGGTTTACTATGTGTCCACTGTCCTCACACCATGCAAATCACGGTACCCGCATTACCAAAAGATCGCGTACGCAGTATTTATGGCATCCCGGAAGCTATGACACTACTTTCAAGAGTGTTCTATAACAGTAGCCTCGGAAGTACCACTCAACGATATTATCAACAACCGCGATGCAACGGGACAGATAGCAAAATGGGCCATAGAGCTCCTCCCGTTCGACATAACCTACAAACCACGGCGAGCCATTAAATCGCAAGTCCTAGCTGACTTCGTCGCCGAATGGACAGAGGCCAAACTACCTAAAGAGTACGGCACATATTCAAACTGGATCATGCATTTCGACGGCTCCAAAATGTTGGTCGGACTAGGGGCTGGCGTCGTTTTGACGTCCCCTACAGGAGACACAGTCCAATATGTACTCCAAATTATGTACACGGACTCCAACAATGCAGCCGAATACGAGGCCCTTCTACATGGTCTCCGGATGGCAGTATCCATGGGCATTCAACGCCTGGAAGTACGCGGGGACTCAAACCTCGCGATATCCCAAATAAATGGCGACTTCGACGCCAAAGAACCAAAAATGGCAGCTTATCGCAATGCCGTCCTAAAAATGTCAGTTCAGTTCGAGGGACTGGAGTTTCACCATATAGCCCGAGAAAACAATCAGGCAGCAGACGTCCTGGCACACATCAGAGAAAAACCAGATGCGGTCCCCCCCAACATCTTCTTAGAAAGATTATTCAAGCCATCTGTAGCATGGGAGGGGGAGCCCTCGGACAACAGTCCAGACATAACCGCACAACCCGACGCCGAACAATCCGACATAATCGGAGGCCCTGCCACCGAAATCACACCTTCAGCCCACGTACTAATGGCGGTCATCGCCCCGTGGACAGAACCATTCCTAGCCTACCTTACTAGGCAGGAACTCCCAGAGGACCAAAACGAGGCATGCTGCATAGTGCGGCGATCTAAATCCTATAAAGTCCACGATGGAGAGCTATATAAGAAAAGCACTACAGGAGTCCTTCAAACATGTATCTCCAAAGAGGAAGGGCGGAGTCTGTTGGCTGAAATTCATGCCGGACTCGGCGGCCACCACGCTGCAGCTTGGTCCCTTGTAAGCAAGGCTTTCCGTACGGGCTTTTATTGGCCGACGGCCCGAGCAGACGCTCATGACTTAGTCAAACGATGCGTCGGTTGCCAGCTCTTTGCAAATCAAAGCCATATGCCGCCAAACGCCCTCCGAACCATCCCCATCACTTGGCCTTTTGCGGTCTGGGGGCTTGATATGGTGGGAGCCCTTAAGGGTGGAACCCACAAGAAAAAATACCTATTGGTCATGGTGGATAAATTCACCAAATGGATAGAAGCCAAGCCTGTTAAGACGGCCGAATCCGGACCCGTGATAGACTTCATATCCGGGGTCGTACACCATTACGGTGTCCCGCACAGCATTATCACCGATAACGGCACAAACTTCACCTCTGACGAAGTAAAGCTGTGGTGCAAAAACATGGGCATTAAGCTCGATTTTGCTTCTGTCTATCACCCACAAACTAACGGTCAGGTCGAACGTGCAAATGGTCTCATCATGAGCGGTATCAAACCCAGACTAGTGCGGTCCCTGAAGGAATCCAATACGCACTGGGTAGAGGAGCTCGACTCCGTACTCTGGGGACAGCGAACCACGCCGAATCGTACCACCGGATTCACACCATTCTTTATGGTATACAGCGCAGAGGCAGTTCTGCCCTGCGATATAATTCATGACTCACCTCGAGTGCGCATGTACGAAGAAAGAGAAGCCGAGCTTGATCGGCAGGACAACCTGGACGCCTTAGAGGAGGAGCGCGACGTGGCTAAAGCCCGTTCCGCATTTTATCAACAGCAGGCTCGAAGATATCAAAGCAGAGAAGTACGAGCCAAAAATTACAACGTTGGCGAACTAGTCCTACGCCTGTCGGATAAGAAAAAGGACAAACTCAAGCCCAAATGGGAAGGTCCCTTCATAATTGACCAAGTCCTGACTGGTGGAGCGTACCGCCTGCGAGATGCGTCGGATAACCGACTCGAGCCGAACCCATGGAATGCCGCACGTCTCCGAAGATTCTATGCCTAGCGCCGGACTCGGGGTTTGTTTCCTTCCTCTGTCCACTTATATATATATTTTCCTGTCTTTGTTTCCCTCCACTCTTTCCTTTTATAGCCCTTAAAGGCTCATCATGTGACGCGCCACTCACGCTCCTTACACCTGGGGGCTTCTATAACAAAAGCTTGTTTATATGGGTTTCACGCCCAATGCATGCGTCAGACTTCCGCATGCACCTTTTCTTCACCATTATATGCATCGATATGACTTAAGTTTTTGCCAAGCTGGGTTGCCTGGCTCCTGTGCTTACCCCTACGTTCCCGATTATTCGGCTAGGAGGTAAAGGGAGCACCTCTGCGATTATTACTGCCGGATAAGCCGGATGTGTACCTCAGACTGGGTGAAGCCAAAAGCTAGCGTTCTTAAGGGAATATTCGGTCGGTGAACTAAAGATGAACCTATTTTACTTATACATACCCCCAGATGTTTTCCTGCACTTGCAGTCCGGACGTGCACTTTAGGGCACGCCACCCCGGCGAAAGGAACCCTTAACGGAACTATTCTCTCTGGAAGATGTTTCTTACTAACCATGTAATATAACATAACTAGTTGGACACTTGTCTGATAAAGCACTAATGACCCCTATGCCTGGTCTCCACGCATACCTCGGTTCTTATATAACCGTTATGGTATTCGGACACACTCTAGACCGTCAGGTCCCGAGGTCGAAGCGAAAAGGTCGGCAACGACAAACGATCTACAATCCGGCTAGAAGGCATTACACATGTCAATTATAAATTACATAGTCATCAAGACTGATTGTATTCCTCTTCTATACCATCTAACAGGCTGTCTAATTTACAGTCCTGCTGGGAATACTTTGCGGCCAATTCTACCTGGCCATACACTAAGCTCACAGGGATCTCCTTCCCGTCAGGCCCCACCGGACCAACCTCGGCCATATGATTGGGGTCAGACTTCGTAAAGTGGGTCTTCACCATGGCCCAAGCCTCCCTAGCGCCCTGCCTGCAGGCCGATATCATCCACAACCGAAAGCGCCGCCGAGCTCCCTTCAACTTCTCCGCAAGTTCTCCAAGGCCCTTGGGTATGGAGTGGGCAGGCCACAAGGCTTGGGCAATACCTCGCATCGCCTGCCGAACTAGTTCGTGCAGTTGCAAGAGTTCGGGAAGAAGATCGCCCGTTGAACTGGGCATCTCCTCTGCAGGACGACCTATAAGCATACCTACAGACATAACTCTGTTAGTCGTCTTCCTCGCCGAACTCCTTTTTAAAGAGTTCGCTTAAGCACTTACTAAAAATGCCGCGACGAAGTCGCTGATTCTCCTTATTGGAGTCCGACAGCTAGCCACGAACATCTTTTAGTTCAACATCCAGCTTGGTGTTGGCATCCTGGAGATCATTCTTCTCCCGCCTCACCTTTGTTAGCACACTTTCACCAGACTCTAACCGGTGTAAAGCTGTTGCCTGTCCGGATCGAGTCCGGCGCCATCTACAATACAATTTGTCAGATTGGCACTTAAATCCGTACAATACTAATTATTCTAGAGTATTGTTTACCTGCAGGGGTCTCTTTAGACCCTCCTGCTGCCGATCGTGCGGCCGCTAGTTGGGCCCTGCACCTTTCCAGCTTCTGGGACAGCGCGGTATTCTTCTCGGTATGAAACTGCATGTTATATGATTCTCGAAACAGTTATTTCCACTGCTTCAAGTCTCGGGGGCTACTGGCATATCTATATTTACCAAAAAAATTCTTACCCACTGTTATATGTCTTTTACATATCTGCATGTTATATGTCTTTTACATACTGCTCCGTGGCTCTGGCTAAACCGTTTTGAGCGGCACGGAGGTACGCGTCTCCTGAATTAAAGGCATTTAAAGCCTCCTGGGAGAAACAAGCGTCGCGAAGAACTGTCCGGCGACGCCTGTGGTTCATGGCACTCTCCACCTCGAAATTGGTGGCAGACAGCCTATCCGCATCCTCTGATGGAGGAGCGTCCGATGCGTGCCTTGTGCTAACCTCCGCCTCCAGGCCGGGCGTTGGAGTCTGGCTGGTGGAGGCCCGATTGGCAACCTCTCCGGGTATAGTCCGGCGAGGTCTGTTCGTCCTGAAGATAGCACGAATGTTAATATACCCTGGAGGAGTAAAACACCAGGGAAAAAGAGAGGGTACGCCATACCTTTGTTCTGGCACCTCAGGCCGGACTACGTTCCTCTTTGCCCCATGGGGCCCTGCGGCCCCTCGCTGGCTAGCTGTAGCGGGCTCGGCTTCCCCCCTCGGGAATCTCCCCTACAAAGCACGGATGTTGTCAGAACAACCAAGCCCATGAAAACGAAACCCCTCTTAAGGGGGTAAAGCTTCGGTATTTGTCACCTGGGAGGCCGGGATTAACCCTGGGTAATCAGCTATAATAGCTACCAAGGTATTATACTTGCTTAGCTGATGAAACACTCCGTGAATGAAGTCCACCGCTAAGTCCGGATCCTCTTCGGAGTCCGGATCGAGGGGCCGGTCTGGGTCCTCTGGCTGTGGAGGATGGATGTTTATGTTTTTTACCTCCTGACGCAGGTCCTGCATTAAAAGTCGTTAGACTGCCTATTTAATCATGGGAATGTAAAATGAACAGAGAAGTACGACTGTCCGCTTACCCAATTCGGAGGACTGTACATGGAAAATCCGCCCTGCGGATCGACGCGGAGGAATTCCTCTTCCTCTCCCTTGTACAAAGAGGATAAGATCTTCATTAGAGCGGTAGGCGAGTCTGGCCCCTTACGGCCGTAACGGGTGGCGTCATCCTCCCCGTTAAAATCCCACATGGGGTGGCTTCTGTATTGGAGCGGCTGCACCCCTCGCATAATGCATATGGCCATGACTTTAATCATGGTCAGTCCGGAATGAGCCAGTAGCTTAATCCGGCCCATTAAGTAAAGGACGTCTCTGTCATTCTCTCTCTAAGGGCTCCGAGGGCGCCAGCTCAAGCGTTTCTTCAGGGGAGCGTTGTCGAACTCAGGGAGACCGGCCCGGACAGGGTCCGGCAGGGGGACGTCGTCTATATAGAACCATTCTGAAGGCCAGTCCTCGGACGCCTTCTTCGGGGTTCCGGACGGGTATCCGGTCCCAGCGATGCGCCATACTTAGGCTCCGCCCACTTGATATATAGACCCCTTTTGGGAATAGGGCACCAGGCAGAATATCTTCTTCCATAGCGCAAAATGAGCCTCCACGCCTAAAAATAGCTCGCAGAGAGCAACAAAGCCCGCGATGTGTAACACGGAACCGGGCGTAAGGTGGTGCAGCTGGAGGCCATAGAGCTCCAAAAGCCCGCGGAGAAAGGGATGAATTGGAAATCCCAGTCCCCTTACTAGATAAGGGACCAGGCACATCCGCTCCCCTTTAGAGGGACTAGGTGAGTTATCCGCTTGTTTTCCGCCTTGATAAGTGGCGAGTCCGGCTCGGACCGAGACCATGTAGGCTTGAGGGAGGAATCCCTTGGCTTGGAGCGACACTAACTCGCTGTGTGGGATGGTGCATCTCTCCCAGTCTCCGGGTTTAGGACTGGAGGGGCGAGGGGAGGAGCTGCGGCGGCTGGCCATGTCGGAATGGACCTTTGCTGGAGACGCTCTGATGATAACTCGCAGAGAGGAGAAGATGTGGTTTGGATCTAGATCCCCATCCCGTTAAATAGGCGGCTCGTTTATGTGACTAAGGGTGTGGATGTAAAAACACCCCAAGCTCTTCGCATTCGTTCAGCACGTGGAAGACGGCCATTATTGGGCACTGAAGCCGAGGAGTGCTACATTACAAAAAGCGGACATTATTCGTACAGGTACACAGGATTCGGAGGAGGAACCCACCTTGCAATGCCGAAGACGATTTGCGCGCCGGACTCGTCGTCATTGAAGCCTAGTTCGGGGGCTACTGAGGGAGTCCTGGATTAGGGGGTGTTCGGATAGCCGAACTATACCTTCAGCCGGACTCCAGGACTATGAAGATACAAAGTTGAAGACTTCGTCCCGTGTCCGGAAGGATCTTTTCTTGGCGTGGAAGGCAAGCTAGGTGTGCGGATATTCGAGATCTCCTACCATTGTAACCGACTCTGTGTAACCCTAACCCTATCTGGTGTCAATATAAACCGGAGGGTTGTAATCCGTAGGACAACCATCATCATACACAATCATACCATAGGCTAGCTCCTAGGGTTTAGCCTCCTTGATCTCGTGGTAGATCCACTCTTGTACTACCCATATCATCAATATTAATCTAGCAGGAGTAGGGTTTTACCTCCACCGAGAGGGCCCGAATCTGGGTAAAATAAAGTGTCCCTTGTCTCCTGTTACCATCCGACCTTGACGCACAGTTTGGGACCCCCTACCCGATATCCGCCGGTTTTGACACCGATAATAGTCCCTCTGTACCAGTGCATTGCCTGATATATTAACTCAAGTACTAGGCACGAACAAATGGGCTCAATTCTGTGCTTATCCTGGTGTAGTAGTAGTAGTACTAGGCAATGCAGTTGACGGGGGACCTTGACGAGCGGCGACCGAGGGAATTGAACCGTGCTCGGCACGGTAGGTAACGTTGTCTAGTTACTAAAGCATCCCTCCGTTGTTCATCGGTAGTCATTATGGACCGGGGACATGAGGGGAATTTCCTAGGGCTGGAATTCTGGCCGCCAGATATTTCGACTTGAAACGCTGAGGCTTGACTGGTTGGGGTAATGGGGTTGCCTAATGTGCGTACCACGCACGCCACCGAAGGACACGAGCCCGCTTTTTTTTAGGATCAACACGAGCCAAGGTCTGGCTGGTACGCCGTTGGGTCCTACCATTCGAGAATATGAAAGGAACCTTTTAAATTGCCGAACGAATCTATGTGTATTACAATACCCCGTATTTTCCTTGCAAATATTAATCTCAACGTGGTAATTGATTTATGACGAATTGTTGAATTAAAGTGAGTTTGTGATATAGTGATCTCAACGTGGATTTCACATTTCATGGTATCCCTAGTAAGTTTTCCAATGCAAATTCAAATTTAAAAGATGAACAACATGGAGGTGAGAAAACTTTGTATGTATCAAGCATATGACCACACACACACACACACACACACACACACACAGAGAGAGAGAGACACGCACGAACACAACAACAATCCAATAAGTATAGTGCATCTATTTTTCCAAACCATGCATGTATGAAACGAATTCAAAAATACTCCTATTCCTAAATATTAGTCTTTTAGAGAGTTCAACAAGTGACTACATACGGAGCAAAATGAGTGAATCTAGACTCTAAAATATGTCTATATACATCCGTATGTGCCAGTCCATTTGAAGCCTCTAAAAATACTAATATTTGGGAACGAAGGGAGTAAAATGTAAGACATCCATGGTCCTCAGTTCAATATTTAAAATGAACATGATACTGAAACATGAATATTAAGTCTATTACTATAGTACATGCAAATGTTCTATTTAGGCGGAGCTATGATTGTCGGGGATCAACCCCTCGACCTTAGATAAAATTGTGGAGCTCTGTTTAGGGTTGTTTAGATTATATTTGTCCCCACCCTCCCAGCCACCGATTGGTTGTGCACCCCCACCCCTCCTCCCCGGGAGAATATCATGTGCCCCCATACCTTAGATGCTATATGCCGATACGAGTTGCTTGGAGCTTGTAGATCTGAGATATAGCAGCTCACATGATGTGTCCTAATATTTCTGCAGGAAACCTTGATGAGTTTGAGAATTGCACACAATTTGTACAAAAACTACTTAGATGCCCTTTGATCCCATATCCAACGACCTCGAAGCTCGTATCACCGTAGCATCTAAGATGAAGGAGGACATCATATTCTCCTGTATGTAAGAATATCATGTGCTACCACACCTTAGATGTTTTGGTGATACAAGCTCTTCGGAGGCGTTGGATTTGTGACCCAACACCTCCTCGGTGGTTCGAATGGTTTTTTGCAGAAAAGCCCCAAAAGAGTTCGGCCACTACTTACAAGCACAAAGACTGCTCAGATGCCATTGGATCTCAGATCAAACGACCTCCAAGCTCGTATCACCGTAGCATCCAAGCTGCGATAGCACCTTATGTTTTCTCGCACGAGAGAGTATGAGGTGCTCCCGCACCGTAGATTCTATGGTGATACGAGTTCACTGAGATCTAACGACCCGCAATAGGAGGTTTGAATGTTTTTGCAATATACGGCTGATAGAGTTTGGGAAATGCGCAAAAAGTACAAGTACTACGCATGTGCCATCTGATCATTGATCATACGACCTAGATGCTCATATCACCGTAGCGGGTAATTAAGCTACGGGGAGCACCTAATATGAGCACCGAGGAGCCGTTGGATCGAAGATGCAGCGGCTCACACAAGGCCTGAATGTTTTATTTGCAAAAAAACCTTTGGAGAGTTCGGAAATTGCGCATAATTAAAAAGACTACTCCCAAGCCATTGGATCTCACTTCCAGCGGTGTAAAAACTCGTATCACCATAGTATCTAAGCTGCGGGGTGGATGTGATATTCTATGCCGCTGTCATTTTTGTTCGTAAACTTGCAAAATACGTGTAACTCGTGCCGTTACTTGTCTAATCGCGCAAAGTGTTTGTTCAAAAAAACCATCCTACACTAAAATATCGGAACAACACACGGGGGTCCCACTTGTCATTAATCAAATTTGGACCTAAAACTAACAAATCTGAAAGACGAGATTTGAACTGGCATCCTGGACTACAAAGTGTAAGTCGATAGCCTGAAAAAATGAATGGTTTTTGGCTTTGTCCCATAACTTGATTTTATTTATACAGTGCTTTCGTTGAGTAGAGTAGAGGGAGTGCCTCGTCAACACGTTCATGACCGTTGTCTCACTTACTGGTGGGTCCTAGGTCTGCAATCTCAATCTCTCTTCTCTCCATCGTCTAACCTTTGCACGGGCACACACGAAGAGCGGCGCTAGCTTGCCGTGGTGTTATTACAACTAAAAAAAGCTTGGAAAATAGAAGAATCGCCTAGAACAAGAGACATTGTGGCTGGTCGAGAAGGAGCTAACCACATCTATCCTCCGTGCCACGTTTGCATGATGAAGCTGTGTGGCTAGTGGGGTGTTTTCGACCGGTTGGCTGGGTCCCGAGGTCGAACCATAGGTACTACATCTGATACAGTATATTTTTACACGCACATTTTTCCTCCGTGCCGAGACGTGGCACACCCTACCATGCAGTTTCGGGGTCCTCCCGGGTGGTGCACGCATATATTCTTCCTGACGTGGGATGCCCTACCGCGTGTTTTCTGGGTCCTCCTCGGTCGTAGCGTCGAAGCAAGTAAATGAGTCGTCAAATCACGAAAGACCACATTTCCCGCCGAGTACATCAGTGAAGCGTGGTGGCTAGCTAGTTGGGCTAGTTCGACCGATTAGCTAGGCCGCCGCCACATTTGTTTTTTCACCCCTTTTTTATCTACTTGCCGGCAGGTAAATATAAATATCCACCGCGGCGTTGCTCTGGTGTTTGGGTGCGCCAGGATCTTTATTTTTTTGATTGACGGGAGTAGGCGCGGCAGGATTTTTAATTTTTTGATTGACGGGAGCAGGCGCGGCAGCAATTAGTCATGATGACTCCGCCGGTAAAAACCCACCGCTCCCTGATGTGAGAAGTCGTCGACTGGTGTTTTACCGTGGTGAAAACCAAAAGATTCTCCGCTCCCTCTGCCTTCCCGTAGATTGCATTGCCTTTCAGCCGTTTCGCCCCCCTTGCTTCCTCTCCCCATTGCTTCTACCTGGTGCCATGGCGGCGCAGCAGATCACGGAGTCCGAGGTGAGGTCCTGACACAGGAGCTCCATGCCAAGGATGCGGAGCTCAAGGCCAAGGACGTGGAGCTCCGTGAGCTCAAGGAGGAGAGGAGTGCCATGCTCCTCTGTTATGTGTGGGAGTTCACGGAGCCTCAAAAGCGGCAGGCGTCCACCACAAGGATGCTCAAGGCGTTGGCGGCGTTGCTGCAGAAAGCGGGAGATACGATAGGCCATCAGGGGAGCCGGCTGGAGCGCGAGCGGGCCGATCGTGATGAGGTCCAGGATCGCCTCAGCCACTTGGTGAACCAAGTTGCCACGCACGTGTTCCGGCTGCGTGAAGCCTACCATCGCGCCAGCGCGACGATGTCGGCCGTCGGGCTAAACCCGTTTGACCACCCTGTCGACTTCAACGAGCTGCGGCTTCCTGACCTGGTCTCCTTCTTCACCTATATCTCTGAGGAGCTGAGCCGTCTCCGCATGATGGTGGGGGCTGAGCTGGACAAGGAGGGGTTGCGGGCTGCCGTCGCCGTTGCCGGGCGAATCCTTTCAGGGCTCCGTCATCGGAATCCATTCGTGCCATTGGACGCCGTCTTTGACGAGCTGGCTCCCGTCGACCGGGAGCAGGCTCTGCGGGCGGTTGCACCCTGCATCACCAACGTCGTGCGCCTCGAGAAGCAGAGGGACTTCGGTGGTGTTTAGGCTCCCTCTGCATGGGCATGTCCATGTCTTGGCGCAACATGACCATTGGATCAAACTCAGACGGTGCAGATCAGTCACTGTAGCACAAAGCGTGTGGGTGTGTTTGGTTGCATTCTCATCTCAATATCGTTGTTTCCTCTTCGTGTATTTGTTACATATAGGAGTAGTTGACATGCGCACAACATCATTTGTTATCGTCATATCTTACTACACTAGCAACAAGATTGTGTAGTACTGACGTATGAACCACTGCACATGCCTAGTAGTAGGAGCACTGTGTATGTTCAAGTGGCTGCCGTGTTTCGCACTCCTCCGTCGTAAGACTGGAAACGCTTGCTGTAATCATTTTTTCTTTTGAAAAACAGTGGACACGCTCTACTGTGCGGATCCTCCTCCAGCCATGCACTAAATTACTCACTTTCGCCGACGTGTGGGACAGCCAGCATCGGGGTCCACCAGCCATGCACAAAATTACTCCGTAGTAGAGTGACGGTAGACTACCCCGATCGAAGCGCCGCAGTAATGCCCAATGAGCCATCAAATCAAAAAAAAACCCTCCTTTCTAGCAGTAAGTTGGACGGACGAAGCAACCATCATTTCACTCTTCTCTCTCGGCTTCCTCTCTACCCAACCCTCGCTTCTGCCTCATCTTGTTCCTGATTTCTTCAAGAAAACCCCGACCTGCTTCTGCCATTGTTTTTCTCTCCCAAAGAAGGAAAGGTGAGCGCATCAATGGTGTTGATTCTGGCCAAGGCCCGGTCTTGCAACCCCGAGACTGATCCTATAACTCCCTCTCTTTTCTTCTTTCGGGTTTGTGATTATCGTTTCTTTTCTTTAATTTCTATTTGAAAGTTTCTTGATGGACGCTGGAGCACCAGCCGAAGTGATGTCTATGGCTCCGGCAAAAACCGTCGAGGCTCATGGTACGAAGAAGCGGAAGCACCCCGCCGAGACTACCGCAGACAAGCTCAAAGCCATCGCCCTGTCCAAGCCCCCCTCTCCGGGATCCCTCATTAAGCAAGTCCGGGTAATATCTCTTCTTGACGATCTTTTTCTCGATCTTGATCGTGTTTTTTCATCTAACACGCAGTACTAGTACTAGTACTAGTACTAGTAGTACAACTTTCTGGGTGATCTTGCATGTGATTTTTGTGTGCCAAATGACGGTTCTAAATTCCTCTTTTGACCAAAACATGCGAGAGGTTGACACTGATTTCTTATAGATTACTTTCAACTACTCCCTCTGTCCCAAATTTATTGTCTTAGATTTGTCTAGATACGGATGTATCTAATACTAAAATGTGACTTGATACATCCGTATCTAGACAAATCTAAGACAAGAATTTTGGGACGGAGGGAGTACTTTATGAACATCAATGCTACCTTTTAAGAGGGTATATTTGCCTCGGTAACTTGTGTTATGGATTTTGCATGTAATCCCTCTGCTCTCATGCCTTTGAAGACATGTTCTAATGTCTTTGTTCACTCATTTCTGTGCGTATATGTAGTCATATATGGAGTATAATATCAAAAATCATCTTATATTTCTGAACAGAGGTACTCCCTCTGTTTCTTTTTACTCCGCATATAAGATTTGGTCAAAGTCAAACCACATAAAGTTTGACCAAATTTATATATAAAAATCTGAACATCTACAATATTAAAACTATATAGTATGAAAATACATTTCATGGTGCATCTGATAATGTTGATTTCATATTGTCAATGTTTATATTTTTTAATATAAAGTTAGTCAAATTTTACAAAGCTTGACTTTGACCAAACCTTATATGCAGACTAAAAAGAAACGGAGAGAGTAGTAATAAAATATGGTTTCTGTTTGAATTAGAACCTGGTCCGTGGTGGAGATGAAGTTCTCAAAGTCATGTCTTGTGAACTGGAAGACCTGATGATGAGTTCTACTGTTGAACTATCCAGCTGTTGTGTCCTTGTCGCCACGTGTCCTGAACTAGTGTTTTCCTGTAGCATTGTTGTCAGGCGTGTACTCGAGGCTGTACTTGACCACAACAATTTCTTGGTTGTGCCTTCGATTACGAAGGGTGTGGTTCTTGTAAAGCTTCCCAGCGAATCTGATGCGGCCTGTCTTCATCATCATGTTTATGAGTGGAAAGACCACTCTGTTAGGTTCTCCAAGGTTGACAAGATGGTGATGGTGCGTGTAGACATCTCACACGAAGTCCATGGCCTAGTCAGTTATGCGGGGTTCATCCCGTAGGTCGGTGGCAAGAAATAGTCTGCAGAGTTTAGTTAGTGCAACTTTGCTTGTCTGTAGTAAGTACTATTGTTCAGTACTTGATTTGTGTTTGTGAACCCTGTATTGTTTATTAGTACTGCCGCTTTTGGTGTGTGGTCAGTCCTGAGAACGGTCTATGTTAATGTCTGTCCACTCAATTCAGTCTATATATTTTGAAGTATACAGATCATATTTTTTGTGAGGACGGTTTATCAATTATGGTTACACTCCAATATCTGTATGCATTGCAGGGTTTATCGCACCCACCAGGATTTCCAGCCCATGGATGTTCGGTCCATACGATTTGTCACGACCTTTGGACTGTCCTGCTTGTGGGAGTAGGCAGGGCCCTGCATGCCACGCGTAGTTGCACGATCAATCTTCTGTTTAGTACTTCAACATAGTGATTTCCTGGTAAGGATTCACTCATGTCACATCAAGTAAATCTTATTGATTTACTGTCTAAATCTTATTGATTTAATGTCATGTTTTCTTTCTTTTCCTGCAAATTTACGATGCAGGTTTTGCCATGTGACATTCATCACAGAATAAACCATTTGGTTTGCTCTACGATGGCTATTTTTGCAGGTTTCACTTCTTATGTCGTGTCAGTAACGAAGGCACTGTCCATCATTTATAATACTATCTGAGTACAAGCTGAATCCCTATGATGAACTGCAGTTTGGTTTAACAAAAACGCCACAATTAGTCCTTCTCGCATTTAAAAGAAATGAAGAAAAAAACTGGATCACGGTCACGGATCCTAGTCAAGTTAGAAAGCTGATCATAGGAGACCAGACACGATCGCCGCTGTCTCGCACAGATTGAGCACAGGCAGTTGCTCTAGCACTGACAGCGGCATTAGCTCGGTCTGATCCAGCTGAGGATTTGGCACCGACCGCGACAGCGGATCGTTTGATCTATCGGAGGATCGGGCATCGACACCGGTACCTGCTCCGACACCGGCACTAGCTCTACAAGGAGCACCATCTCCGGCAGCAGCGGCGGCTTCGGCACCTGCACCAACACTTGCACGTGCATCTGCTCCGGCCCGTGCAGTTGCACCGGCAACAGACTGGGCTGCAGTTCGCACTTCATATACCAAAGTCCTTACAAAAATCGACATGTCCACCTTCTTGGTAAGCATTGGCCACCCAAGTGCTTCGTTCTTTTTTGTTTCCATGTTGTTTCACATGATTCACTGTGTTGATCTAACTGTTTGGGTATGCCTTCTTGTTTGCAAACAGAGAATTCCTAGAGCAACGAGGGAGTCGTTCAACAATCTGGGCGACCGCGGCCAAGTTTCTCTTACCATGCACAGCCTTGGTGTGAATGAACCTGATCAATATACCATAAGTACAAAGGATGGTCGCATGATGATTGATGCTAAAGGATGGTCAAGGTTCAAATCTAAATCATATCTTGCGGTAGGGGATGATGTCAAAATCGAACTTTCTCGGCAAGGAGAGCTGGTCCAAATCAACTTTGAAATTAGCAGCACGCAACTGCCGAACTGATCTATCCTTTGAGAGATTTTGATGTAATAATCTGGCATGGTGAAACAAGTGTCATGTGTGTATAAGTAGTACGATAGTATTATTTATCACATGGTATATCGTTGATAGAATTGCAACTCTGATTGCTGGTTAGGAACTGTCGTTCGATTTCATTCCAACAGCTGGCGTGCTTTATTCAATTTTGTGTATTCGCCTTGCGACAACATCTAAAACCAGTGCCGTACCGATCGCTTGCAATATGAAAAGCGCTGAGGTAGAACACATGGGCCCCCAAACATGCAGGGTCGGCCTGCAGGCCAAAGTCCAGAACCGTGAGCCTATCTGAGTATTATATTCTCAGCTGAACCCCCATAAAAAACACTGAACCCCCATAATGCCCGTGCGTTGCAGAGGGAGTATATTTCTCGGCAAGGTGAGCTTGTGATATAAAAGATTTGTATATTTCTTTACAGAGGGAGTATCTCTCTGTCAAAAAATATATTTATGTGTAACTAGTTACTCCTGTCTTTCTACTTCCTTTTGCTGATATGTGGGGCAACCGGCAACGGGGTCCACGTGCCATATGCACAAATTAGAGTGCACAACTTCATGGTAGACACACCCCGGTCTTAGCACCGCAGTAATGCCCAATGAGCCGTCAAATCACAACCCCCCCCCTTTCCAGCTTTAGCAGTAAGCTGGACGGACGAAGCGGCAATATTTCACTGGGCCTGAATCCCCTTCTCCCTCGTCTTCTTGTTCAGAGAAAAAACCCTCTCGGCGATTGCATAGGTTTTTATCATGGAGAACCAGGTACGAATTCTTCATCCATCCCTCATAAACCCAAGTCCCTTGGTCGCAGGTAATCCTAGGATGGCAGCCGCCGTCGTTGATGCATTTTTCTTCCTACTGAATCTAGTGTGTTTCATTTGAAGTGCCCAAAGTGCGAGCACCCTATAGGTTTTTGCGCCCTCGGCGAGACGCCACACTTGTTCCTTCTCATCCTAACACAGCATTTTGAAACGCGCACAGTATGTTCCTAGAATCCTCTTTTCTATCCGGGAGCGTGGGGTTTTTTGAACATGCTGTGTTCTCATATTATTTTTCCTGCAGTGTATTATTTTCTCTGCCAGAACACATGTGTCGGTGTCAAAACCGGCGGATCTCGGGTAGGGGGTCCCGATCTGTGCGTCAAGGTCGGATGGTAACAGGAGACAAGGGACACTTTATTTTACCCAGGTTCGGGCCCTCTCGATGGAGGTAAAACCCTACTCCTGCTAGATTAATATTGATGATATGGGTAGTACAGGAGTAGATCTACCACGAGATCAAGGAGGCTAAACCCTAGAAGCCAGCCTATGGGTATGATGATGGTTATGATGTGTTCGTCCTACGGACTACAACCCTCCGGTTTATATAGGCACCGGATAGGGTTAGGGTTACACAGAGTCAATTACATTGGTAGGAGATCTTGAATATCCGCACGCCTAGCTTGCCTTCCACGCCAAGGAAAGAACCTTCCGGACACGGGACGAAGTCTTCCATCTTGTATCTTCATAGTCCTGGAGTCCGGCTGAAGATATAGTTTGGCTATCCGAACACCCCCTAATCCAGGACTCCCTCAGTAGCCCCTGAACCAGGCTTCAATGACGACGAGTCCGGCGCGCAAATTGTCTTCGGCATTGCAAGGCGGGTTCCTCCTCCAAATTCTTCAAGAAGATAATAAACACCAGAAAATAGTGTCCGGCTCTGCAAAACAAGTTTCCACGTATTGCCATATAGAGAATAATACAAACACAAATCAAATCTGCTGACGTATTCCGCAGTGCGTCATAACACTGCGACCAAGCCTTCTGTATGGATTATTTTTTGTTGTTCCACCGCAGCACGTTCAACGAGGCGGTTTCCTTGGCACGTCTTGTCGAAGCAGAGATCGTGTGCCCCCTTTAACGGGATTCTCATTAATACGGACGTGGGTAACCCAACCGTGCCCGTTAAGCACGTCCTGCCTTGATTAAAGGCTAGTCCAAGACGGTTACGGGGAGGGCTCTTGATATTCTGCCTCTTATAAAGAGACCGAGACCTTGCTCCCCTCTTGTGTTCTCAAAACAAGCTCGCCCATAGCCTCGAGTTCCAACACCCCAGGCTTTTAGATTCTAGGCGCACCGGACCATCGACAATGTCCGGCTCCGGCCTTCAAGGCCAATGGATGCCCTCCTCCGTTACGGAGGAGGACGTATCAAGGTTGAAGGAGGCTAGGTTCCTCACCAGCGAGATCCCGCACAGGTTGCCTGCTCAAGGACAAGCGATCCCAAGCCCTCAGCCTGGTGAGAGCGTAGTATTCATCTCCCACTTCCTTCGGGGATTAGGCTTCCCAACGGATCCTTTCGTAAGGGGGCTGATGTTTTATTATGGGCTGGAATTCCATGACCTAGCTCCGGAGTCCATCCTCCATATCTCCTCCTTCATTGTTGTGTGTGAAGCGTTTCTCCATATCACTCCTCATTTTGGATTATGGCTCAAGACCTTCAAGGTAGAACCGAAGATAATCGAGGGGCGTCACGTAGAGTGCGGAGGTGCTGTTATAAAAAGGAATACCGATGCTCCATGGCCCGAGGGCACTTTTCAAGAGGAGCTCGGCTTATGGCAACAGGAGTGCTTCTACATCACCTCTCCTCGGGGCACCACTTGGGTAGCGCCTCCCGCCTTTCGCTCGGGCCCCCCACCACGTTTAACATCGTGGATCAACACAGGGTTAGATCGGGGCTTGCCCAAAGACGTTCCTCTGTTGCAGGGCTGCATAAAGGATCTCCTAAAAGGAGACTTCAACCTGGTCAAGGTGACACAAGTTATGCTGATTCGCCGGATACTGCCCGACCAATGTCGCCCCCTCCGCTTGTGGGAGTTCAACCCAGAGGGGCCGCGAGTTCTCCGAAATTTCATGGGCGTGACACCTACGGAGATGTATAGACTGTTCTTCTGACCACAAGGAGTGAGTCCGGATTTGACCGAGGATGCTGGTTTAAGCCGCAACCGCCCGGATACAGAAGTAGGTGACCTTGCGCCCGGACCTTCTATCCGTACAATTGACTTATTTTTTAATAGTACTTCTCCTTTTTACGCAGGAGTGGATAGCGAAGGCGAAGCTGGTCCGGTGTCCGGCTCCCCTTCCCGAGACCAGGGTAGATCCTGTGCTAGTCAGGATGTTGGAGGTGGCGCCTCTGGAGGAAAATGAAGGGGCGGACAAGGAAACCGTGGCCTCTTCGAAAGGGGCCATCCCAAAGGGGGGAATCGACAACTCCTCTCCAAAGGGGAAGAAAAGGGCCGCCTCTGACGACCCGGGAGTCGTAGCTCCAAAGCAGGGGAAAGAATCCGCGTCATAGGACCCGACGCCGGGGAGCCCCTCGGCCGAACTAAATCCTCAAAAGGAGCAGCCCTCCAACGAGCCGTAAGTAGAAAGAGAGTCATTCTTTTAAGAGAAATCCTTAATTTATATCTGAGAAGTTTTAACCGAAACCTTACCTTGTAGTTCGGACCTCGACCCTTCTCGGTAGAGCTCGTCATCGGGGGATCTTCTTCTGGAGATGATGGAGAGCGGAACGCCTCCTCCTTCATCGCCTAGCAAGGCGGGCGACGCCGAAGTGTCGTCGCAGAGGATTTCTCCGAATCTGCCAGAGGCAAAAGGTGATCATGCGGCCTCCCGGGGTTCTCCGTGTCCGGCCTCCGAAGAAGGCCATGGGACGAGTCTGGCACCATCTGGTGTACGGTCGGAGGAGCTGAAGGTTCTGCTGGGCCGAGCCTCTGTTTCAGAGGAGCATCGTGTGTTGATGCACACGGTGATTGAAAAGATTTCATCCGCGGAAAGCGGACTGAACGAGGCCGTCAAGAGTTTACTGGCGGGCCTTGAGGTACATTTTGAATAACGAACATTAGTGTTAATTGCGCATAATAACATGCGCCCTGTATAGATAGTAGCCCCTGAGACTCTGTGTGCCGCAAAGATTAGCGGCGCGCAGAGGATCTTAATCCCAGGTCCTTTAAGTGGCACCTTTGTATGTAGGTGGCAGGTTGTCCGGAGTCGAGCCGGACTCGAGATTTTGCCGAAATGAAACGGCAACTCGATGGGGTAGAAGCCGACATCGTGCTTGTTAACAAGCGGCTTGATGATGCTCAAGGTATTGAGTTTATTTGGCGATTGTTAGTAAGAGGAGCTTTATGTCAATATCTTACCTTGTGTATGCTTGATGCAGATGGTGCGGCGGCCGTAGAAGGACTTAGGGACGAGCTCGCCAAAGCAAAGGAACAAGCCAGAAAAAGCGATGCGGCTGCCAGAAGAGCCCGTGAAGAGCTAAAAGCCGAACAGGCTTCCCATTGCTGAAGCAAGGAGGAGATGGCTGATATGGCCGTGAAGTTGAAAAGTGCTACTGACCGTTGCAAACTTCTTGAAGAGGAAGGTCGAGCCCGGCAGACGGATTTAGAGAAGGCCGTTGCCGACGCCAAGGACGCCCGCTCTGGTATGAGAGCGTCAAGGGAAGAGCTGCGTCAAGCCGGACTAATTACGGATGGAAAGCCCTTCCTGTTGCGGAGAAAATTCTGTGATCCGAAGTTCACCCCGTTGGACCGAGCGTGGAGCGTGGAGGACACCTATCTGGATTTGTCGGCTAGTGCCGCTGATGCGACCAGGTACTTTCAAGATAAGAAAGATCATGAAGTGGAAAAGCTCTTCTGGTCGCAGTTCACTAATCCAGAGCGTCCACTATCAGTGGATGATCGCCTGGCCCAATGGGCCGAGCTGAATAGGTTGTCCGGACTCGCCATGAAGTATGCCATGGACCGCCTGTGTCCGGGGAGATCGAATCCGAGAAGCTATTTCAGTTTGGTGCAGCAATTTCTTGACGTGGTGCCTCGGATTGAAGCTCTAAAGAGGTCCGTTTGCACAGAGGGCGCGCGGCTGGCTCTTGCCCGTGTCAAGACATACTGGGCAGATATGGAGCCCACCGTTGTTGTGTCCCGTGATTCGGATAAAAGCCGAATTCCTTCCGAGCACTATTTTGAGGAAGTCCTCGCGGGCGCTCGTATAATAGAGACGCAGTGTTCGAAAGATGCTGTTTTATGACAGCATATGTAATCGTAGATCAATATTTTTATAAATTGTAATGGCGTAATTTAGACTTGTGCCTTCAAGTATTAATAACACCTCCTGTGCGGCTGTTTTAATATATAAATTCTGAAAGATTGTAGTCGTTGGCTTCAGCCCCCACGCACATAGTGCGGGGGTGCGCGCGGAGAACGCATTTTCACACTTAACCCAACGTCTTCGTCCTACAAAGGAGGTGATAGCGCCGCGGGCTAGGCAACCGGACTATAATGCTTTAACACTTTCACTTAGCCATAGGAGCTTGACAGTGGGACTCTTTAGGTAGCCCTTTAGTGGCAACTGCGTTTACCCGAATTCGGGACGCATATGTGCCTGACCGGGAAGCGGCCCTTCGTCAAAACAGAGGAATTCGATAAATTCCTATAAGTCATCGAGTGGCGACCAGTCTCGCGCTACATCATGACAGTCGGTTTTCGGCTTTCTCTGCTGAGGTGCTCACCCGGCCGAACCGGGGCACAATCGCAGTAGTTCTCCTGGTGCAACCTTAGCCGACAGAACGGAACGTAAGGTGGCCGAACTCAGGAGCCGGGCAACCCAACATGTGACCAAAATCATGACTCGGAGCTGATGCATATAGTGCCAAAACTCGCGACGCCGAACACTCCCTAAGGTGTTCGGTCTTTGTGGGTGCGTGTGAAACAACACCCTTGAAAAGGAAAAAAAAGCCCCTTGTGTCCAGGTACGAGCAAGAATTCTGGCGTGGCCACATGCCAAAACGCCAGTCTCCTCCATGGTTATAGTGAGGTAAACCAGGGGATGTATAGCAGCAAGAGACAGTAAAAAAGGTTTACGCAGGGTCTTAATCTAAGAAGAATCCTTTGGGGCGGGTCCCTACTGCACGTCTGCGCCTGTGTCTCCGCTGTGCCGTGTCCTGGACGGGCGCCGTACGACATTCATCTGTAAAAGGGAAGAACTAAATTGAAAAATGGGTCGTGCGGATCAAAAAAGAATAATAAATAAAATGTGAAGTGAGAAATAGATACGGTCGAGTTTTATTGTCTCTGCGTACAGCCCCTGGTGAGGCGTACCAAGCCTATAACGAAAATGGGCTTGTGCCGAACTCATTGAGTCCGGGTCCGCGGACTTTTGTGACTTACATCGAAAAAGTCTTTTGGCTGGCGAGGCCATTTTGTTGGGCGGTCGTTTAAGTGGCCGCACAATCCTCCGTTTGGAGGAGATGTAGTTTAGTATGCTCCCTTTAAAGAGATGATGCCTCGAGGACCGGGCATCTTTAGCGTGAGGGATGCATGATGCGGTATTGCGTTAAAGCGAGCGAAAGCTCCGCGTCCCATTAGTGCTTGATAGCGACTTGAAAACGGGACTATGTGGAAGATAAGCTTTTCGCGACGAAAGTTATTGGCAGAGCCAAATATGACCACAAGCCGGAGAAAACCCATACAGTGGGTGTCCGGGCCTGGTGCTACTCCTTGAAAGGAGGTTTTACTGTGACGGATTCGTGCTGGGTTTATGCCCATGCGGTGAATTGTATCCTGATATATCAAATTTAGTCCACTCCCACCGTCCATAAGGACGTTGGTAAACTGGAATCCGTCTATTATTGGATTAAGCATCAGGGCAGTCCGGCCTGCGTGTTTGATATTGCAAGAATAATCTAGCTGATCAAAAATGATTGGCTTTAGTGACAAGTGGCCAGACTCCTGAGGGATAGGCTTGAATGTGCGGACCTTTATGGGTGCCTCATGCCTTGTTATGTGAAGTGAGTTCATTGTTTTGACTTCTTGCGGGAAGTTCTTTTGCTTCCTGGTGTTCTGCTTTTGGGGTTCGTCCTCTTCCTCACTTGGTGTGTCGAGCCCCTTGTGTTCGGCGTTAAGCCTTCCGGATTGTTTGAAAACCCAACAGTCTCTGTGGGTATGATTAGCAGGCTTTCCAGGAGTACTGTGTATCTGACATATCCTGTCCATGATTCTCTTTAGACTGGACGGATCTTCCCTATTATCCTGAGGGGGTGATTTTGTCTGATTTTGCCGTGAGCCTTTGAATCCGGCATTGACTGCCGTGCTCTTCGGACTTTTTCTTTTGATTTGGCGAAGGTCCTTGTTTCGCCGTGGTTTCCCGTTTCCATCCCTGATTTCTGACGTACTTGGGTCGCTTGGGCTGCATCGTGCCAACCAGCTGTCCTCTCCTGCGCAAAAGCGGGTCATGAGGCTTGTGAGTGCAGCCATTGTTCTTGGTTTTTCCTGGCCGAGGTGTCTGGCGAGCCATTCGTCTCGGATATTGTGCCTGAAAGCCGCTAGGGCTTCGGCGCCCGGACAATCCACTATTTGATTCTTTTTAGTGAGGAATCTGTTCTAGAACTGCCAAGCTGATTCTCCGGATTGTTGAGTTATGTGACTGAGGTCGTCTGCGTCCGGGGGACGGACGTAGGTCCCTTGAAAATTTGCTCGGAAAGCGTCCTCGTGCTCTTCCCAACTTCCAATTGTGTTTTCGGGAAGGCTTTTAAGCCAATGCCGGGCTGGCCCTTTAAGCTTAAGGGGTAATTATTTTATGGCGTGGAGATCATCTCCTCTAGCCATATGTATGTGGAGGATATAATCCTCGATCCAGACTCGGTCTGTTGTTCCATCGTACGCCTCTATGTTAACGGGTTTAAATCCCTCCGGGAATTCATATTCCAGGACCTCATCGGTGAAACATAGAGGGTGTGCGGCACCCCTATATTTGGGTGTGCCGGATTCTGATGGTGGATTTTTTGCATTGCTTGTGAGAGCTTGCTTTCTTGGCCCGTAAATGGACCTGGCTGGGCCATGATGCGAGTCTTTGATTGTGTCGCATGCCGCATTGAGTGCAGCGCCGTTTGCCGTATTGTAGTGGCCGAGAGGTCGTTTATTTGACCGTGTAGCCTTTTTGTTTTTCGAGTTTGGGGGCTCTAGGGCCTCTTGGTCGAATTCGGGCAGTAGCTTTCTCTTCGGATAGCTTTTGGTGCGGCGGCTGCCGCCGTATTTGTCTGCGGTCTTGATTACTTTGCTCCATCTTGTTTTGAGTGCATCTTCCACCGTCTTTAGCTTTTGCTTCTGCTTCTTCAGGCTTCGTGCTGTGGCGACGAGCCTTTCTTGGAGATTCTTCTGCTCCATGATTTTATCCAGCGTGGTATCGTCCGGAGTTCTGTTATGACCGGGGGAGGACTGTTCGTCCTCTCTGCCCATGTTACCGTGTTCGGACGGCTGTTCTGGGATGCGTTCGTCATCTGCCGGCTCGTCCTGCTCTATGGCTAGGTCTTGATCGAGGCGGGGCTTCGCTCGGCGTTTACGTCGCCGCTTTGAGTGCTTTTCGGAGGGTTTACCCTTCTTTTCGCCCCCCTCTTCCTCATTGTGAGTTTTTTCAGGTGTATCCACCATGAATACGTCATTAAGTGGGGTGGGGGTCCAGTGCCCTATGGGCGCTGGTTCCCGTTCGTCTCCGTCTTCGTCGTCCATACCGTCGAAGTCTTCGGAGCCGAGGTCGAGCATGTCGGTTAAATCGTCGACAGTGGCTATTAAGTGGGTGGTGGGTGGGCTTTGAATTTCTTCATCGTCCGAATCCCAACCTCGCAGGCCACAGTTCGGCCTGGGCTCTCCTGAAAAAGAGAGAGACTTGAGAGATTTCAGAATATCACCGAAAGGCGAATACTGAAAGATGTCAGCGGCGGTGAACTCCATTACCGGCGCCCAATCTGATTCGATTGGCAGGGGCGTGGGAGGTTCGGAGTTCGGAGAAGAGTCCGGCTCCTTGGAGTCATGTGCCATGCGGAGTGCGGGGCTTGCATTTGGCTCAATGGCTTTTAAGATCGCAGCCCCCGAGGTGACATCCAACCGTTCATCCTCAAAGAACGCAGCGGGCTCCGGATCGAGGATCGGGGCCGGAGCGTATGCGGCCTCCAGGACACTGTTCGGAGGCAGAGCTATATCATGCCCCTCGAGATAGTGCGGCGCGCTTGGCTGTGGCTCGAATCCGTCGAAGATCAAGTCTCCGCGGATATCTGTCGTGTAGTTTAGGCTTCCAAACCTGACTTGATGGCCAGGGGCGTAGCTCTCGATCTGCTCCAGATGACCAAGCGAGTTGGCCCGCAGAGCGAAGCCGCCGAAGACGAAGATCTGTCCGGGGAGAAAAGTCTCACCCTGGACCTCATCGTTGTTGATGATCAAAGGAGCCATCGGGCCTAAAGGCGATGACACAGAGGAACTCTCAATGAAAGCACCAATGACGGTGTCAAAACCGGCGGATCTCGGGTAGGGGGTCCCGATCTGTGCGTGAAGGTCGGATGGTAACATGAGACAAGGGACACTTTATTTTACCCAGGTTCGGGCCCTCTCGATGGAGGTAAAACCCTACTCCTGCTAGATTAATATTGATGATATGGGTAGTACAAGAGTAGATCTACCACGAGATCAAGGAGGCTAAACCCTAGAAGCTAGCCTATGGGTATGATGATGGTTATGATGTGTTCGTCCTACGGACTACAACCCTCCGGTTTATATAGGCACCGGATAGGGTTAGGGTTACACAGAGTCGGTTACATTGGTAGGAGATCTTGAATATCCGCACGCCTAGCTTGCCTTCCACGCCAAGGAAAGAACCTTCCGGACACGGGACGAAGCCTTCCATCTTGTATCTTCATAGTCCTGGAGTCCGGCTGAAGATATAGTTCGGCTATCCGAACACCCCCTAATCCAGGACTCCCTCAACATGTACTCAAGATGCTCGGCCTTGCCATAACTGAATACACTAGTTTAATGGTCGCAGTGAAGACAAGCCATGGATATAAGTTCCGAGTTGGGTTCATGAACCAAGAAGATCGCTGCTTTTTTTATGGCCGAACTTGGATAAACTTTCTCAAGTGTTACGGACTGAAAGTTGGCGCACAAATGTTGATGGAAATAGCAGAACCTGGTCTCATCTTCACTGCGATCTTCCACCCCGACGTCGTTCCAATTGTTCATCCATGTTAGTTTTGTATCTGGTTCTTGCTTGTTGCCTCGATTACTTCTTAATCCACCTATTCTGTCTAACTAATCACAATTTAACTTTAGAAGTAGCAACGAATCTCTCACGAAGATGCTACTTCTAACTAATATTTTCTTATAATTGGTGGCACATGTAGGTTTTTTCAGAGTTAAGTAGACTGCTCGTTTGTTACTCTATAATAACTCGGCTGTTACTAATGGCACTGAAGTTGACTGGATCGACATCCACAAGTTCCTACACTTTATTGATCGTCTTGAGGTCCTTGTGGGGCGTTTCAATGGTGGAAGGCCACGTGGGATATGTGTGCCACTACTACACTCGTTGAACATGTCCAACTGTGTCGAGAAACTTATGGTACGAGCTGTTTTCTGTTATATATGTTGTTCATAAACTATTGCTTATACACAGTTTTACACCTGTGATCTTCTTGAAACAGGAACTACCGAGTTCTATTGTTCCTATACATATGCCTGACCATGGTCGGGTCAGACTTGCGCTTGGTCACAACATGATGTTTATGTCGACCTACTCAATTCCCCTTGGAGGTAAAAAGATACTTATTCACGGGTGGCCTCAAATAATGAAGGCCCGTCCATCTTGGAGAATAGGATAGAAGATTATGTTCATGCTTTTCCATGGCTCTAAAGCGAATATCCTGTTTATTGACCATGTTGCGAGATGAAGCCGCTTTCAGAAGGTTGTGGATGCGCGGGGTGGCGCCTGGGCCTTGTCCTGGGGCTTGGCGGCCTCACCCTTGGTTAACTGTAGGCAAAGTAGCACTGTTCGAGGCGTGCTTTGTACGGTTGAACCTATATAAGTACTCATACTGCTTTCAGCATTGGTTGTTAAGTGCCCCTGGTAGTTTCAGTTAAGGTTGTTAAGTACTCCTGCTGCTTTTACAGTCTGTCGTGTTTCTTCAGTCCTGTCTTCATCCAGCCGCCAAAACCAAACCAGCGCCGGCGGGGCCGCCTGCTTCCGCCTCCCACGGCTGGTTGCGCCTCAGCGCACGCATCACTGCCCCACCGTCTCCTAAATCGTTAACGCCGACGTCCTCCGCGCACTTTGGTGCGCTCGCTGCGGCGCCGCCCTCTCGCGTTGTCAACATGGTCAACAAACAACAGGAATCGGCAGAAGTACGTGGAGAGGATGATAGTAGGGGCCCACCACGTCAGCGTATGGAAGAATAAAATGCTTCCTCCTAGTGTTTCCCTGACATCTGGGACCCACGACATTGTGAGCGTATATAGTCAATAGACAAGAGAACAGCACAAGATCGGCTGACACCTGGGACGTAGCTACTCGAGCAGTATTTTTTTGTTTGGTATTGTTGAGACGGAGCAGAGTTCGAACTGGGCTATGGCCCGTCTAGCCCAGGCTTATATTTTATGTTCACCATGTGACCAGCCCAGCTATTTTTTCTTTGTGAAATTGAGCCCAGTTTATTTTTTTCTGAAGAATACCCAATCTAGGCCTACTTATTTTTCTACGCCCTGATGGGCTGCAACTCTTTCAAGACGCCTGCAAATCTTGAAAGTAATATGAAATGGGTTATAATATAGAAACAGATGACAAATTGGCAATTACTTTATAATTTCTGAATTTTATCACATTTTCAGATTCCTATTTCACTAGGCATTAACCTAATTTAAATATATCTTCAAAGTACTTTAAATCTGGCTGGACATTTCGGTATTAAAAATAGTTTGGAACCCATAGAAATATGCGAAATTGGCCCTGGCCAACCAAAAAACGACTACGATAAATTGCATAAGAAGTTTCCATGAGCTATTTATAAATTATTATATATAGCCCTGGTGCGCTCGGCGCGGCGTGGTCAACGTGGTCAAGGAACGGCTTCCATCGGACGTGGACTGTACGTGGAGAGGCTGACAGCTGGGTCCACGGCCGCAGCAAGGAAGTGCCTCCTTATTACGTGCAAAATAATTATTCCTCCACCTGACAGCAGGGACCCACCGGACGGGCCACCAGTATTTTGCGAAAAAAATCGTTTCCCCTGACTGTTGGGACCCACCGGACAGGCCACCGTATTTCGCGAAAAAAACGTTCCCCCCGCTGTCAGCTCGGACCCACCGGAAGTGCCTCCTTATTACGCACAAAAATAGGAATACTCCCCCGGCTAGCTGGGACCCACCTTGGTGGGAGGCTGACTTGTGCGCCTACTAAGTTGACGGGGACGAAGGGCTTTGTCAACTTAGTCAATATGAACGATTCTAGCTCCATTGATCGTACGATGTCCATCCAACGGTCGTAGTGCTTCTTCAACCTCTGGTCTTCTTGCTCGAGCCGCCCAAACCAGCGTCGGTCGTGCCTCGTGCTCCTGCCTCCCGTGGCCGGCTGCGATGCGGCGGAGGCCTCACCGCCCCCTACTACTCCCACCGCTGGCCAGGACATCCCTCTACTCACCCACACCCCCTGTTATTCTGCAGCGACGACAGCCTCACACCGCAGCGAACCAGTGAACCCTCGTACTGCTCTACGCGTGGGCATCCACTGCCGCGTCTTCCCCGGCTCCGCGTCGTCCCCTTCCTAGGCCTCGCCGTCGTCCACCGCCCTGGTGCTCTCAGGGCGGCGTGGTCAACGTGGTCAAGGAACGCCTTCCATCGGACGTGGACTGTGCGTGGAGAGGCTGACAGCTGGGTCCATGGCCGCAGCAAGGAAGTGCCTCCTTATTACGTGCAAAATAATCATTCCTCCACCTGACAGCGGGGACCCACCGGACGGGCCCCCGTATTTCGCCCCCCTGACTATTGGGACCCACCAGCTACATCTTTGCAGGCAAGGAAGTGCCTGATAGTCGGGACCCACCTGGTCGAAGCGTACGTAGCGTTGTCATTCTGGTCGCGAACGTGTACGTATATGTATACTGGTGGATGTAGAGGCGCGCACGTGTCGTAGTAGAGGCGCGCACGTAGCATGTACATGTACATACAGCGGCCAGGGTGCAAGAAAGAAAATACGGCCACGTATGTGTACATACGCGCGGGGTCTCGAATGCCTACTCGCGCATACGTACGGCGAGGGCTCGTGTACATGGCTGGGTCGGAACGGCGAAACAGCGTCGTCGTCGTGTTCATGGGGAGGCAACGGAATGCGTGGTCGTGTTCATCGGGAGGGCTTGGACGGAAGAGGCGATGGAAACGAGGCCTGGCATACTGCAGAACGGAGGAAACGGACCTCCTACGGTCGAAACGGGGGTCCTGTTGATCGGGCGGGGTGTGGCGTACCGCAGAACGGAGGAAACGGACCTCCTATAGTCGAAACGGGGGTCCTGTTGATCAGGAGGGGTGTGGCGTACCGCAAAACGGAGGAAACGGACCTCCTACGATCGAAACGGGGGTCCTGTTGATCGGGAGGGGTGTGGCGTACCGCAAAACGGAGGAAACGGACTTGTGGTGGAGCGCTACGGTCGAAACGGGGGTCCTGTTCATCGGGAGGGGTGTGGCGTACCGCAAAACGGGACTCCACGAGATACTGTTCATCTCCATCGTCGACCCCCTCCAGCCTCCACGAGCTACTGTTCATCCACCGTCGACCTCCTCCAGCCTCCACGGGCTCCTGTTCATCCAGCCTCCACCGCGCGCTACTCCACCGGCTACTGTTCAACCACCCCTCCACCATCTACTGTTCATCTAGCCCTCCACACCACGGGGTCCGGTTCAACCAACCCTCCACGGGCACCCCTCCACCGTCTACTGTTCATCCTGCCCTCCACGGGGTGGTCCTGTTCATCCAGCCCTCCACGGGGTCCTGTTCATCCAGCCCCAACTGGCTTGATCGATCGGGGTCCTGTTCATCCACCCCCACCGGGAACTATTCATCCAACCCCCCCCCCCCCCGCAACGTTCACTGTTCATCCAGAGGCAACATCGATCGGCTTCAGTTAGCAGCAGTAGCCAAGGAACCGCTCGATCGGGTTCAGTTAACAGCCATCGATCAATCGCGCGGGTTCAGTAGCGCGTAGCCTGCAGTGCAATCGCTCGGGTTCAGTTAGAGCCCAACGCCTCGCTCGGGTTCAGTTAGAGCCAACGCCACGCACACACGCGTGTACGTGTACGAGAGAAACGCGCATTGCTCGGCCCTCGACCTCCCACCGTAACCGGGAACTCCCCGAAATTTTCCTCCCCCTCGCTTCTACCATGGTTTTTCCGTCATGGACGGCCCAAACAATGTCATGCAGCTGCGTCTCCGGCCCGCCCAGGATGAAAAGCCCATTTTTTGTCATGATTTTTTGTCATAGAAGTAGGAGCCCACCACATCTATGATGATACCGGGTTTTGTCACAATTATCGTCATAGAAGTGTCACGGATGTGTCTTTTTTTGTAGTGTATACGTGGCTGCTACGGGCTGAGCAAGAACCGTTCTTACCTACGCATCAAAACCACAACGATTTTTCATCAAGTATGTGATGTTTTAACCTTCAACAAGGACCGGGCATAGCCACATTCGACTCAACTAAAGCTGGAGAAACTAACACCCGCCAGCCACCTGTGTGCGAAGCACGTCGGTAGAACCAGTCTCGCGTAAGCGTACGCGTAATGTCGGTCTGGGCCGCTTCATCCAACAATACCGCCGAATCAAAGTGTGACATGCTGGTAAGCAGTATGACTATTATCGCCCACAACTCACTTGTGTTCTACTCGTGCATATAACATCTACGCATAGACCTGGCTCTGATACCACTGTTGGGGAACATAGTAATTTCAAAAATTATCTACGCACACACAAGATCATGGTGATGCATAGCAACGAGAGGGGAGAGTGTAGCCCACGTACCCTCGTAGACCGTAAGCGGAAGCGTTATGACAACATGGTTGATGTAGTTGTACGTCTTCATGATCCGACCGATCCTAGTACCAAAAGTATGACACCTCCGTGATCTGCACATGTTCGGCTCGGTGACGTCCCACGAACTCTCGATCCAACTGAGTGTCGAGGGAGAGCTTCGTCAGCATGACGACATGATAACGGTGATGATGAAGCTACCGGCGCAGGGCTTCGCCTTAGCACTTCAACGATATGACTGAGGTGGATTACGGTGGAGGGGGGCACCGCACACGGCTAAGAGATCAATGATCAACTTGTGTGTCTATGGGGTGCCCCCCTCCCCCGTATATAAAGGAGTGGAGAGAGGGGAGGGCTGGCCCTCTATGGCGCGCCCTGGAGGAGTCCTACTCCCACCGGGAGTAGGATCCCCCCTTCCCTAGTTGGACTAGGAGAGAAGGAAGGGGAGAGAGGGAGGAAGGAAAGGGGAGCGTCGCCCCCTTTCCCCCTTCCTAGTCCAATTCAGACCAGAGGGGGAGGGGCGCGGCCTGCCCTGGCTGCCCCTTTCTCTCTCCACTAAAGCCCATTAGGGCCCATATACTCCACGGGGGGTTCCGTAACCCCCCGGTACTCCGGTATATGCCCGAACTCTCTCGAAACCTTTCCGATGTCCAAACATAGTCATCCAATATATCGATCTTTATGTCTCGACCATTTTGAGACTCCTCGTCATGTGCGTGATCATATCCGGGACTCAGAACTACCTTCGGTACATCAAAACACATAAACTCATAATACCGATCGTCATCGAACGTTAAGCGTGCGGACCCTACGGGTTCGAGAACTATGTAGACATGACCGAGACTCATCTCCGGTCAATAACCAATAGCGGAACCTGGATGCTCTATTCCTACATATTCTACGAAGATCTTTATCGGTCAAACCGCATAACAGCATACGTTGTTCCCTTTGTCATCGGTATGTAACTTGCCCGAGATTCGATCGTCGGTATCTCAATACCTAGTTCAATCTCGTTACCGGCAAGTCTCTTTACTCGTTCCGTAATGCATCATCTCGCAACTAACTCATTAGTCACATTGCTTGCAAGGCTTATAGTGATGTGCATTACCGAGCGGGCCCAGAGATACCTCTCCGACAATCAGAGTGACAAATCCTAATCTCGGTCTATGCCAACTCAACAAACACCATCAGAGACACCTGTATAGCACCTTTATAATCACCCAGTTACGTTGTGACGTTTGGTAGCACACAAAGTGTTCCTCTGGTATTCGGGAGTTGCATAATCTCATAGTCATAGGAACATGTATAAGTCATTAAGAAAGCAATAGCAACATACTAAACTATCAAGTGCTAAGCTAACGGAATGGGTCATGTCCATCACATCATTCTCTAATGATGTGATCCCGTTCATCAAATGAAAACACATGTCTATGGTCAGGAAACTTAACTATCTTTGATTAATGAGCTAGTCTAGTAGAGGCATACTAGGGACACTTTGTTTTGTCTATTTATTCACATATGTATCAAGTTTCCGGTTAATACAATTCTAGCATGAATAATAAACATTTATCATGATATAAGGAAATATAAATAACAACTTTATTATTGCCTCTAGGGCATATTTCCTTCACCTCTCCGATACACGGAGTGACAAATCCCAATCTCGATCAATGCCAACTCAACAGACACCTTCAGAGATACCTGTAGACCATCTTTATGATCACCCAGTTACGTTGTGATGTTTGATACCTGTGGAGCATATTTATGATCACCCAGTTACGTTGTGATGTTTGATAGCACACAAGGTATTCCTCCGGTATCCGGGAGGTGCATGAACTCATGGTCGGAGGAACATGTATTTGACATTAAGAAAGCAGTAGCAATGAACTGAACGATCATATGATAAGCTAACAGATGGGTCTTGTCCATCACATCATTCTCCTAATGATGTGATCCCGTTATCAAGTGACAACACATGTCCATGGTTAGGAAACCTTAACCATCTTTGATCGACAAGCTAGTCTAGTAGAGGCTCACAAGGGACACGGTATTTGTTTATGTATCCACACATGTATTTAAGTTTCCAATCAATACAATTCTAGCATGAATAATAAACATTTATCATGAATAAGGAAATATAATAATAGCAACTTTATTATGTCCTCTAGGGCATATTTCCATCATCTTTCAACCCATTAATAGCTTGTCATGTGTTTGGGCCCATTTACGGCACATTGTTCTTTCGCCCCATTTGTGTCCCGCGTCATGCTTTCGCCCCATTTGGGTCCCACGTTATCTTTTGACACATTCACGGTTGTGGTGCTTTTGGCCTGTAAACGGTCAATGGTATGTTTGGTACATTAACGGGCCACGGGAAGCAACACATAGTAATTATCAATAATCATGTAGTTTACAATAGAAAAGTGCACATATTACATCCACTCGGCATCAAAATTTTCCCCTAATGGAAGTAAATACAACAACATAACAATAGATTATATACACTAGGCATCAAAATTCGCCAACAATGCAAATAAAGAAAACAACTAAACAAGTCCAGAGAACTGAAATCACTTCAACGGAACTTAAGAAACGCCATCGTGAGTATCCACCATGCCGGCAAGAACCTTAGCAAGCTAATGAACATTCCTTGTATGGCTTTGAGATCCTTCATCGATTTTGTTCTGCCAGAAAGTGTGCATTCGGTTTCTCTAGGGTCTTCTTTGGTGATTAAACTTCTTGTCTGAGCATAGTTGAATAATGTATTTTTTGGAGTTGACACTAAAGAAGCCAAACTGATTCGGGTAGAAACTTTGAAGAGCTTGTGCAAGTGGTAGTGGCTAGTATCTCGAACACTACATCAAGACATGACTTTGGGTTTGTGTCACTATCTTCAAGATAGTTTGCCTTCTTATTTGCATTGTTTGCTTTACCAGATAGAAACAATGGGGTTGTCTCATTATCTTCAGAAGGCTTTTCCATCATAAATGTGTTAGTATTCTAAAAGAGAAATAAATAGACAAATGAAAGGTTTAGTGTTGGGGAACGTAATAATTTCAAAAAAATTTCCTACGCACACGCAAGATCATGGTGATGCATAGCAACGAGAGGGGAGAGTATTGTCTACGTACCCTCGTAGACCGAAAGCGGAAGCGTTATACCAACGCGGTTGATGTAGTCGTACGTCTTCACGATCCGACCGGTCCAAGCACCGTTACTTCGGCACCTCCGAGTTCTTGGCACACGTTCAGCTCGATGACAATCCCCGGGCTCCGATCCAGCAAAGCGTCAGGGAGGAGTTCCGTCAGCACGACGGCGTGGTGACGATCTTGATGCACTACCGGCGCAGGGCTTCGCCTAAGCACTGTAACGATATGACCAAGGTGGAATATGGTGGAGGGGGGCACCGCACACGGCTAAGGAACGATCATGAAGATCAACTTGTGTGTCTTGGGGTGCCCCCCTGCCCCCGTATATAAAGGAGCAAGGGGGAGGGGCGGCCGGCCAGGGTTGGGCGCGCCAGGGGGGAGTCCTACTCCCACCAGGAGTAGGACTCCCTCTTTTCCTATTCGGAGTAGGAGAAGGGGGGAAAGAGGAGGAGGGGGAAAAGGAAAGGGGGGGCGCCGCCCCCCTTCCCTTGTCCTATTCGGACTAGGAGGGGGAGGGGCGCGCGGCCTCTCCCTTCCCCTTTCTCCCTTCTCTCTTAAGACCCATAGTGGCCCATTAAACCCCCGGGGGGTTCCGGTAACCCCTCCGGCACTCCGGTAATATCCGAAACCTCTCGGAACCATTCCGATGTCCGAACATAGTCGTCCAATATATCAATCTTTATGTCTCGACCATTCCGAGACTCCTCGTCATATCCATGATCACATCCGGGACTCCGAACTCCTTTGGTACATCAAAATGTACAAACTCATAATAACTGTCATCGTAACCTTAAGCGTGCGGACCCTACGGTTCGAGAACAATGTAGAAATGACCGAGACACGTCTCCGGTCAATAACCAATAGCGGGACCTGGATGCCCATATTGGCTCCTACATATTCTACGAAGATCTTTTATCGGTCAGACCGCATAACAACATACGTTGTTCCCTTTGTCCATCGGTATGTTACTTGCCCGAGATTCGATCGTCGGTATCCAATACCTAGTTCAATCTCGTTACCGACAAGTCTCTTTACTTGTTCCGTAATACATCATCCCGCAACTAACTCATTAGTTGCAATGCTTGCAAGGCTTAAGTGATGTGCATTACCGAGAGGGCCCAGATATACCTCTCCGACGATTGGAGTGACAAATCCTAATCTCGAAATACGCCAACCCAACATCTACCTTTGGTGACACCTGTAGTACTCCTTTATAATCACCCAGTTACGTTGTGACGTTTGGTAGCACCCAAAGTGTTCCTCCGGCAAACGGGAGTTGCATAATCTCATAATCAAAGGAACATGTATAAGTCATGAAGAAAGCAATAGCAACATACTAAACGATCGGGTGCTAAGCTAATGGAATGGGTCATGTCAATCAGATCATTCAACTAATGATGTGACCTCATTAATCAAATAACAACTCTTTGTCTATGGTTAGGAAACATAACCATCTTCGATTAACGAGCTAGTCAAGTAGAGGCATACTAGTGACACTCTGTTTGTCTATGTATCCACACATGTATTATGTTTCCGGTTAATACAATTCTAGCATGAATAATAAACATTTATCATGAAATAAGGAAATAAATAATAACTTTATTATTGCCTCTAGGGCATATTTCCTTCAGTCTCCCACTTGCACTAGAGTCAATAATCTAGATTACACAGTAATGATTCTAACACCCATGGAGTCTTGGTGCTGATCATGTTTTGCCCGTGGAAGAGGCTTAGTCAACGGGTCTGCCACATTCAGATCCGTATGTATCTTGCAAATCTCTATGTCTCCCACCTGGACCAAGTCCCGGATGGAATTGAAGCGTCTCTTGATGTGCTTTGTTCTCTTGTGAAATCTGGACTCCTTCGCCAAGGCAATAGCCCCAGTATTGTCACAAAAGATTTTCATTGGACCTGATGCACTAGGTATGACACCTAGATCGGATATGAACTCCTTCATCCAGACTCCTTCATTTGCTGCTTCCGAAGCAGCTATGTACTCCGCTTCACATGTAGATCCCGCCACGACGCTTTGTTTAGAACTGCACCAACTGACAGCTCCACCGTTTAATGTAAATACGTATCCGGTTTGCAATTTCGAATTGTCCGGATCAGTGTCAAAGCTTGCATCAACATAACCTTTTACGATGAGCACTTTGTCACCTCCATACACGAGAAACATTTCCTTAGTCCTTTTCAGGTACTTCAGGATATTCTTGACCGTTGTCCAGTGATCCACTCCTGGATTACTTTGGTACCTCCCTGCTAAACTTATAGCAAGGCACACATCAGGTCTGGTACACAGCATTGCATACATGATAGAGCCTATGGCTGAAGCATAGGGAACATTTTTCAGCTTCTCTCTATCTTCTGCAGTGGTCGGGCATTGAGTCTGACTCAACTTCACACCTTGCAATACAGGCAAGAACCCTTTCTTCGCTTGATCCATTTTGAACTTCTTCAAAATCTTGTCAAGGTATGTGCTTTGTGAAAGTCCAATTAAGCGTCTTGATCTATCTCTATAGATCTTAATGCCTAATATGTAAGCAGCTTCACCGAGGTCTTTCATTGAAAAACTCTTATTCAAATATCCCTTTATGCTATCCAGAAATTCTATATCATTTCCAATCAGTAATATGTCATCTACATATAATATCAGAAATGCTATAGAGCTCCCACTCACTTTCTTGTAAATACAGGCTTCTCCAAAAGTCTGTACAAACCCAAATGCTTTGATCACACTATCAAAACGTTTATTCCAACTCCGAGATGCTTGCACCAGTCCATAGATGGATCGCTGGAGCTTGCATACTTTGTTAGCTCCCTTTGGATCAATAAAACCTTCTGGCTGCATCATATACAACTCTTCTTCCAGAAACCCATTCAGGAAAGCAGTCTTTACATCCATTTGCCAAATTTCATAATCATAAAATGCGGCAATTGCTAACATGATTCGGACAGACTTAAGCATCGCTACAGGTGAGAAGGTCTCATCGTAGTCAATCCCTTGAACTTGTCGAAAACCCTTTGCGACAAGTCGAGCTTTGTAGACAGTAACATTACCGTCGGCGTCAGTCTTCTTTTTAAAGATCCACTTGTTCTCTATTGCTTGCCGACCCTCGGGCAAGTCAACCAAAGTCCACACTTTGTTCTCATACATGGATCCCATCTCAGATTTCTTGGCTTCCAGCCATTTTTGCGGAATCTGGGCTCACCATCGCTTCTTCATAGTTCGTAGGTTCACCATGATCTAGTAGCATGATTTCCAGAACAGGATTGCCGTACCACTCTGGCGCGGATCTTACTCTGGTTGATCTACGAGGTTCTGTAGTAACTTGATCTGAAGTTGCATGACCGTCATCATTAACTTCCTCACTAATTGGTATAGGTGCTACAAAAACAGATTTCTGTGATGTACTACTTTCCAGTAAGGGAGCAGGTACAATTACCTCATCAAGTTCTACTTTCCTCCCACTCACTTCTTTCGAGAGAAACTCCTTCTCTAGAAAGGATCCATTTTTAGCAACAAATGTCTTGCCTTCGGATCTGTGATAGAAGGTGTACCCAACTGTTTCCTTTGGGTATCCTATGAAGACACATTTCTCCGATTTGGGTTCGAGCTTATCAGGTTGAAGCTTTTTCACATAAGCATCGCAGCCCCAAACTTTAAGAAACGACAACTTTGGTTTCTTGCTAAACCATAGTTCATAAGGCGTCGTCTTAACGGATTTTGACGGTGTCCTATTTAACGTGAATGTGGCCGTCTCTAGAGCATAACCCCAAAACGATAGCGGCAAATCTGTAAGAGACATCATAGATCGCACCATATCTAGTAAAGTGCGATTACGACGTTCGGACACACCATTGCGCTGTGGTGTTCCGGGTGGCGTGAGTTGCGAAACTATTCCGCATTGTTTCAAATGTAGACCAAACTCGTAACTCAAATATTCTCCTCCACGATCAGATCGTAGAAACTTTATTTTCTTGTTACGATGATTTTCAACTTCACTCTGAAATTCTTTGAACTTTTCAAATGTTTCAGACTTGTGTTTCATTAAGTAGATATACCCATATCTGCTTAAATCATCTGTGAAGGTGAGAAAATAACGATATCCGCCACGAGCTTCAATATTCATCGGACCACATACATCTGTATGTATGATTTCCAATAAATCTGTTGCTCTCTCCATAATACCGGAGAACGGTGTTTTAGTCATCTTGCCCATGAGGCACGGTTCGCAAGTACCAAGTGATTCATAATCAAGTGACTCCAAAAGTCCATCAGTATGGAGTTTCTTCATGCGCTTTATACCGATATGACCTAAACGGCAGTGCCACAAATAAGTTGTACTATCGTTATCAACTCTGCATCTTTTGAATTCAACATTATGAATATGTGTATCACTACTATCGAGATTCATAAAAAATAGACCACTCTTCAAAGGTGCATGACCATAAAAGATTTTATTCATATAAATAGAACAACCATTATTCTCTGATTTAAATGAATAACCGTCTTGCATTAAACAAGATCCAGATATAATGTTCATGCTCAACGCTGGCACCAAATAACAATTATTTAGGTCTAATACTAATCCCGAAGGTAGATGTAGAGGTAGCGTGCCGACCGCGATCACATCGACTTTGGAACCGTTTCCCACGCGCATCGTCACCTCGTCCTTTGCCAGTGTTCGCTTAATCCGTAGTCCCTGTTTCGAGTTGCAAATATTAGCAACAGAACCAGTATCAAATACCCAGGTGCTACTGCGAGCTCTAGTAAGGTACACATCAATAACACGTATATCACATATACCTTTGTTCACCTTGCCATCCTTCTTGCCCGCCAGATACTTGGGGCAGTTCCGCTTCCAGTGACCAGTCTGCTTGCAGTACAAGCACTCAGTTTCAGGCTTAGGTCCAGACTTGGGTTTCTTCGCTTGAGCAGCAACTTGTTTGCTGTTCTTCTTGAAGTTACCCTTCTTCTTCCCTTTGCCCTTCTTCTTGAAACTGGTGGTCTTTATTGACCATCAACACTTGATGCTCCTTCTTGATTTCTACCTCCGCAGCCTTATCATTGCGAAGAGCTCGGGCATTGTCTTATCTATCCCTTGCATATTATAGTTCATCACGAAGCCTTTGTAGCTTGGTGGCAGTGATTGAAGAATTCTGTCAATGACGCAATCATCCGGATTTTTAACTCTCAGTTGACTCAAGTGATTGTAATACCCAGACATTCTGAGTATGTGCTCACTGACAGACCCATTCTCTTCCATCTTGCAGCTATAGAACTTATTGGAGACCTCATATCTCTCAATCCGGGCATTCTGCTTGAATATCAACTTCAACTCCTGGAACATCTCATATGCTCCATGGTTCTCAAACCGTCGTTGAAGTCCCGGTTCTAAGCCGTAAAGCATGGCACACTGAACTATCGAGTAGTCATCAGCTTTGCTCTGCCAGACGTTCATAACATATGGTGTTGCTCCAGCAGCAGGCCTGGCACCCAGTGGTGCTTCCAGGACGTAACTCTTCTGTGCAGCAATGAGGATAATCCTCAAGTTACGGACCCAGTCCGTGTAATTGCTACCATCATCTTTCAACTTTGCTTTCTCAAGGAACACATTAAAATTCAACGGAACAACAGCACGGGCCATCTATCTACAATCAACATAAACATGCAAGATACTATCAGAGACTAAGTTCATGATAAATTTAAGTTCAATTAATCATATTACTTAAGAACTCCCACTTAGATAGACATCCCTCTAATCCTCTAAGTGATCACGTGATCCAAATCAACTAAACCATAACCGATCATCACGTGAAATGGATTATTCTTCAATGGTGAACATCATTATGTTGATCATATCTACTATATGATTCACGCTCGACCTTTCGGTCTCCGTGTTCCAAGGCCATATCTGCATATGCTAGGCTCGTCAAGTATAACCCGAGTATTCCGCGTGTGCAAAACTGGCTTGCACCCGTTGTAGATGGACGTAGAGCTTATCACACCCGATCATCACGTGGTGTCTGGGCACGACGAACTTTGGCAACGGTGCATACTCGGGGAGAACACTTCTTGATAATTTAGTGAGAGATCATCTTATAATGCTACCGTCAATCAAAGCAAGATAAGATGCATAAAAGATAAACATCACATGCAAATCAATATAAGTGATATGATATGGTCATCATCATTTTGTGCTTCGTGATCTCCATCTCTGCAGCACCGTCATGATCACCAACGTCACCGGCGCGACACCTTGATCTCCATCGTAGCATCGTTGTTGTCTCGCCAATCTTATGCTTCCATGACTATCACTACCGCTTAGTAATAAAGTAAAGCATTACATCGCGATTGCATTGCATACAATAAAGCGACAACCATATGGCTCCTGCCAGTTGCCGATAACTCGGTTACAAAACATGATCATCTCATACAATAAAATTTAGCATCATGTCTTGACCATATCACATCACAACATGCCCTGCAAAAACAAGTTAGACGTCCTCTACTTTGTTGTTGCAAGTTTTACGTGGCTGCTACGGGCTTAAGCAAGAACTCATCTTACCTACGCATCAAAACCACAACGATAGTTTGTCAAATAGACTCCGTTTTAACCTTCTCAAGGACCGGGCGTAGCCACACTCGGTTCAACTAAAGTTGGAGAGACAGTCTTCCGCAAGCCATCTATGTGCAAAGCACGTCGAGGGAACCGGTCTCGCGTAAGAGTACGCGTAATGTTGGTCCGGATCGTCTCGTCCAACAATACCGCTGAACCAAAGTATGACATGCTGGTAGGCAGTATGACTTGTATCGTCCACAACTCACTTGTGTTTTACTCGTGCAAATAACATCAAACCATTAAAACCTAGGCTCGGATGCCACTGTTGGGGAACGTAATAATTTCAAAAAAAATTCCTACGCACACGCAAGATCATGGTGATGCATAGCAACGAGAGGGGAGAGTATTGTCTACGTACCCTCGTAGACCGAAAGCGGAAGCGTTATATCAACGCGGTTGATGTAGTCATACATCTTCACGATCCGACCGATCCAAGCACCGTTACTCCGGCACCTCCGAGTTCTTGGCACACGTTCAGCTCGATGACAATCCCCGGGCTCCGATCCAGCAAAGCGTCGGGGAGGAGTTCTGTCAGCACGACGGCGTGGTGACGATCTTGATGCACTACCGGCGCAGGGCTTCGCCTAAGCACTGTAACGATATGACCGAGGTGGAATATGGTGGAGGGGGGCACCGCACACGGCTAAGGAACGATCACGAAGATCAACTTGTGTGTCTTGGGGTGCCCCCCTGCCCCCGTATATAAAGGAGCAAGGGGGAGGGGCGGCCAGCCAGGGTTGGGCGCGCCAGGGGGGAGTCCTACTCCCACCGGGAGTAGGACTCCCTCTTTTCCTATTCAGAGTAGGAGAAGGGGGGAAAGAGGAGGAGGGGGAAAAGGAAAGGGGGGGCGCCGCCCCCCTTCCCTTGTCCTATTCGGACTAGGAGGGGGAGGGGCGCGCGGCCTCTCCCTTCCCCTTTCTCCCTTCTCTCTTAAGGCCCATAGTGGCCCATTAAACCCTCGAGGGGTTCCGGTAACCCCTCCGGCACTCCGGTAATATCCGAAACCTCTCGGAACCATTCCGATGTCCGAACATAGTCGTCCAATATATCAATCTTTATGTCTCGACCATTCCGAGACTCCTCGTCATGTCCATGATCACATCCGGGACTCCGAACTCCTTCGGTACATCAAAATGTATAAACTCATAATAATTGTCATCGTAACCTTAAGCGTGCGGACCCTACGGTTCGAGAACAATGTAGACATGACCGAGACACGTCTCCGGTCAATAACCAATAGCGGGACCTGGATGCCCATATTGGCTCCTACATATTCTACGAAGATCTTTTATCGGTCAGACCGCATAACAACATACGTTGTTCCCTTTGTCCATCGGTATGTTACTTGCCCGAGATTCGATCGTCGGTATCCAATACCTAGTTCAATCTCGTTACCGGCAAGTCTCTTTACTTGTTCCGTAATACATAATCCCGCAACTAACTCATTAGTTGCAATGCTTGCAAGGCTTAAGTGATGTGCATTACCGAGAGGGCCCAGAGATACCTCTCCGACGATTGGAGTGACAAATCCTAATCTCGAAATACGCCAACCCAACATCTACCTTTGGTGACACCTGTAGTACTCCTTTATAATCACCCAGTTACGTTGTGACGTTTGGTAGCACCCAAAGTGTTCCTCCGGCAAATGGGAGTTGCATAATCTCATAGTCAAAGGAACATGTATAAGTCATGAAGAAAGCAATAGCAACATACTAAACGATCGGGTGCTAAGCTAATGGAATGGGTCATGTCAATCAGATCATTCAACTAATGATGTGACCTCGTTAATCAAATAACAACTCTTTGTCTATGGTTAGGAAACATAACCATCTTCGATTAACGAGCTAGTCAAGTAGAGGCATACTAGTGACACTCTGTTTGTCTATGTATCCACACATGTATTATGTTTCCGGTTAATACAATTCTAGCATGAATAATAAACATTTATCATGAAATAAGGAAATAAATAATAACTTTATTATTGCCTCTAGGGCATATTTCCTTCATTTAGAAGGCACATGAAACACATTTTCATAAACCAGTTCGGTGGTAAAATTGATAGGATTATACTAGAATGTCTTTTATTGCTAAGTACATAATAACATCATGAAATGAACATATATTCATGTACTATGACCACTGTATTATCTATTTCATCTCATTTTATTTTGGAAAATCAAGATAGATACATAATTTAAAATAGGATTAACATAATATGGCATTGTTCATATCATCGAAGAAACCAGTTAACACCATTGGCATAATCGAAGTGTGGGAAACTCCACAACACCTCAAGATTACAGATGGATACCACAAGCATACATGCTTGTGAAGGAAATATGCCCTAGAGGCAATAATAAAGTTATTATTTATTTCCTCATATATCATGATAAATGTTTATTATTCATGCTAGAATTGTATTAGCCGGAAACATAATACATGTGTGAATATATAAACAAATAGAATGTCACTAGTATGCCTCTACTTGACTAGCTCGTTAATCAAAGATGGTTATGTTTCCTAACCATGAACAAAGAGTTGTTATTTGATTAACGAGGTCACATCATTAGTTGAATGATCTGATTGACATGACCCATTCCATTAGCTTAGCACCCGATCGTTTAGTATGTTGCTATTGCTTTCTTCATGACTTATACATGTTCCTATGACTATGAGATTATGCAACTCCCGTTTATCGGAGGACCACTTTGTGTGCTACCAAACGTCACAACGTAACTGGGTAATTATAAAGGTGCTCTACAGGTGTCTCCAAAGGTACTTGTTGGGTTGGCGTATTTCGAGATTAGGATTTGTCACTCCGATAGTCGGAGAGGTATCTCTGGGCCCTCTCGGTAATGCACATCACATAAGCCTTGCAAGCATTACAACTAATATGTTAGTTGTGAGATGATGTATTACGGAACGAGTAAAGAGACTTGCCGGCAACGAGATTGAACTAGGTATTGGATACCGACGATCGAATCTCGAGCAAGTAACATACCGATGACAAAGGGAACAACGTATATTGTTATGCGGTCTGACCGATAAAGATCTTCGTAGAATATGTAGGAGCCAATATGGGCATCCAGGTCCCGCTATTGGTTATTGGCCGGAGACGTGTCTCGGTCATGTCTACATTGTTCTCGAACCGTAGGGTCCGCACGCTTAAAGTTACGATGACAGTTATTATGAGTTTATTCATTTTGATGTACCGAAGTTAGTTCGGAGTCCCAGATGTGATCACGGACATGACGAAGAGTCTCGAAATGGTAGAGACATAAAGATCGATATATTGGAAGCCTATATTTGGACATCGGAATGGTTCCGAGTGAAATCGGCATTTTACTGGAGTACCGGGGGTTACCGGAACCCCCCCGGGGGTTAATGGGCCCATATGGGCCTTAAGGGAAAAGAGGAGGGGCGGCCAGGGCAGGCCGTGCGCCCCCTCCCCCCTAGTCCGAATAGGACAAGGAAGGGGGGGCGCCCCCCTTTTTCCTTTCCCCCTCTCTCCTTCCTTCTCCTACAAGGCAAGGGAGAGGTGTCCTACTCCCGGTGGGAGTAGGACTCCTCCTGGCGCACCCCTTAAGGGCCGGCCGCGCCCTCCCTTCCCCTCCTTTATATACGGGGGCAAGGGGGCACCCTAGAACACACAAGTTGATCTTCGTGATCGTTCCTTAGCCGTGTGCGGTGCCCCCCTCCACCATATTCCACCTCGGTCATATCGTTTCAGTGCTTAGGCGAAGCCCTGCGTCGGTAGAACATCATCATCATCATCATCATCACGCCGTCGTGCTGACGGAACTCATCCCCGAAGCTTTGCTGGATCGGAGCCCGGGGAGCGTCATCGAGCTGAACGTGTGCTAAGAACTCGGAGGTGCCGGAGTAACGGTGCTTGGATCGGTCGGATCGGGAAGACATACGACTACTTCCACTACGTTGCGTCAACGCTTCCGCTTCGGTCTACGAGGGTACGTAGACAACACTCTCCCCTCTCGTTGCTATGCATCACCATGATCTTGCGTGTGCGTAGGAATTTTTTTGAAATTACTACGTTCCCCAACAGTGGTATCAGAGCCTAGGTTTTTATGGTTTGATGTTATATGCACGAGTAGAACACAAGTGAGTTGTGGACGATATAAGTCATACTGCCTACCAGCATGTCATACTTTGGTTCGGCAGTATTGTTGGATGAAGCGGCCCGGACCGACATTACGCGTACGCTTACGCGAGACTGGTTCTACCGACGTGCTTTGCACACAGGTGGCTGGCGGGTGTCAGTTTCTCCAACTTTAGTTGAACCGAGTATGGCTATGCCCGGTCCTTGCGAAGGTTAAAACGGAGTCTATTTGACAAACTATCGTTGTGGTTTTGATGCGTAGGTAAGATTGGTTCTTGCTTAAGCCCGTAGCAGCCACGTAAAACTTGCAATAAACAAAGTAGAGGACGTCTAACTTGTTTTTACAGGGCATGTTGTGATGTGATATGGTCATGAGATGATGCTAAATTTTATTGTATGAGATGATCATGTTTTGTAACCGAGTTATCGGCAACTGGCAGGAGCCATATGGTTGTCGCTTTATTGTATGCAATGCAATCGCCCTGTAATGCTTTACTTTATCACTAAGCGGTAGCGATAGTCGTAGAAGCATAAGATAGGCGAGACGATAACGATGCTACGATGGAGATCAAGGTGTCGCGCCGATGACGATGGTGATCATGACGGTGCTTCGGAGATGGAGATCACAAGCACAAGATGATGATGGCCATATCATATAACTTATATTGATTGCATGTGATGTTTATCTTTTTATGCATCTTATCTTGCTTTGATTGACGGTAGCATTATAAGATGATCTCTCACTAAATTATCAAGAAGTGTTCTCCCTGAGTATGCACCGTTGCCAAAGTTCGTCGTGCCCAGACACCACGTGATGATCGGGTGTGATAAGCTCTACGTCCATCTACAACGGGTGCAAGCCAGTTTTGCACACGCGGAATACTCGGGTTATACTTGACGAGCCTAGCATATGTAGATATGGCCTTGGAACACGGAGACCGAAAGGTCGAGCGTGAATCATATAGTAGATATGATCAACATAATGATGTTCACCATTGAAGAATAATCCATTTCACGTGATGATCGGTTATGGTTTAGTTGATTTGGATCACGTGATCACTTAGAGGATTAGAGGGATGTCTATCTAAGTGGGAGTTCTTAAGTAATATGATTAATTGAACTTAAATTTATCATGAACTTAGTCTCTGATAGTATCTTGCATGTTTATGTTGATTGTAGATAGATGGCCCGTGCTGTTGTTCCGTTGAATTTTAATGTGTTCCTTGAGAAAGCAAAGTTGAAAGATGATGGTAGCAATTACACGGACTGGGTCCGTAACTTGAGGATTATCCTCATTGCTGCACAGAAGAGTTACGTCCTGGAAGCACCACTGGGTGCCAGGCCTGCTGCTGATGCAACTGACGATGTTAAGAATGTCTGGCAGAGCAAAGCTGATGACTACTCGATAGTTCAATGTGCCATGCTTTACGGCTTAGAACCGGGACTTCAACGACGTTTTGAACGTCATGGGGCATATGAGATGTTCCAAGAGTTGAAGTTAATATTCCAACAGAATGCCCGGATTGAGAGATATGAAGTCTCCAATAAGTTCTATAGCTGCAAGATGGAGGAGAATAGTTCTGTCAGTGAGCATATACTCAAAATGTCTGGGTATTGTAATCACTTGATTCAACTGGGAGTTAATCTTCCGGATGATTGCGTCATTGACAGAATTCTCCAATCACTTCCACCAAGCTACAAAGGCTTCGTGATGAACTATAATATGCAAGGGATGGATAAGACGATTCCCGAGCTCTTCGCAATGCTAAAGGTTGCGGAGGTAGAAATCAAGAAGGAGCATCAAGTGTTGATGGTCAACAAGACCACTAGTTTCAATAAAAAGGGCAAAGGGAAAAAGAAGGGGAACTTCAAGAAGAACAGCAAGCAAGTTGCTGCTCAAGAGAAGAAACCCAAGTCTGGACCTAAGCCTGAAACTGAGTGCTTCTACTGCAAGCAGAGTGGTCACTGGAAGCGGAACTGCCCCAAGTATTTGGCGGATAAGAAGGATGGCAAGGTGAACAAAGGTATATGTGATATACATGTTATTGATGTGTACCTTACTAGAGCTCGCAGTAGCACCTGGGTATTTGATACTGGTTCTGTTGCCAATATTTGCAACTCGAAACAGGGACTACGGATTAAGCGAACACTGGCAAAGGACGAGGTGACGATGCGCGTGGGAAATGGTTCCAAAGTCGATGTGATCGCAGTCGGCACGCTACCTCTACATCTACCTTCGGGATTAGTATTAGACCTAAATAATTGTTATTTGGTGCCAGCGTTGAGCATGAACATTATATCTGGATCTTGTTTGATGCGAGACGGTTATTCATTTAAATCAGAGAATAATGGTTGTTCTATTTATATGAGTAATATCTTTTATGGTCATGCACCCTTGAAGAGTGGTCTATTTTTGATGAATCTCGATAGTAGTGATACACATATTCATAATGTTGAAGCCAAAAGATGCAGAGTTGATAATGATAGTGCAACTTATTTGTGGCACTGCCGTTTAGGTCATATCGGTGTAAAGCGCATGAAGAAACTCCATACTGATGGACTTTTGGAACCACTTGATTATGAATCACTTGGTACTTGCGAACCGTGCCTCATGGGCAAGATGACTAAAACACCGTTCTCCGGTACTATGGAGAGAGCAACAGATTTATTGGAAATCATGCATACAGATGTATGTGGTCCGATGAATATTGAAGCTTGTGGCGGATATCGTTATTTTCTCACCTTCACAGATGATTTAAGCAGATATGGGTATATCTACTTAATGAAACACAAGTCTGAAACATATGAAAAGTTCAAAGAATTTCAGAGTGAAGTTGAAAATCATCATAACAAGAAAATAAAGTTTCTACGATCTGATCGTGGAGGAGAATATTTGAGTTACGAGTTTGGTCTACATTTGAAACAATGCGGAATAGTTTCGCAACTCACGCCACCCGGAACACCACAACGTAATGGTGTGTCCGAACATCGTAATCGTACTTTACTTGATATGGTGCGATCTATGATGTCTCTTACAGATTTACCGCTATCGTTTTGGGGTTATGCTTTAGAGACGGCCGCATTCACGTTAAATAGAGCACCATCAAAATCCGTTGAGACGATGCCTTATGAACTATTGTTTGGCAAGAAACCAAAGTTGTCGTTTCTTAAAGTTTGGGGCTGCAATGCTTATGTGAAAAAACTTCAACCTGATAAGCTCGAACCCAAATCGGAGAAATGTGTCTTCATAGGATACCCAAAAGAAACTGTTGGGTACACCTTCTATCACAGATCTGAAGGCAAGACATTCGTTGCTAAAAATGGATCCTTTCTAGAGAAGGAGTTTCTCTCGAAAGAAGTGAGTGGGAGGAAAGTAGAACTTGATGAGGTAACTATACCTTTTCCCTTATTGGGAAATAGCACATCATAGGAACCAGTTTCTGTGACGTCTAAACCAATTGGTGAGGAAGTTAATGATGATGATCATGCAACTTCAGATCAAGTTACTACAGAACCTTGTAGATCAACCAGAGTAAGATCCGCACCAGAATGGTACGGCAATCCTGTTCTGGAAATCATGCTACTAGATCATGGTGAACCTATGAACTATGAAGAAGCGATGGTGAGCCCAGATTCCGCAAAATGGCTTGAAGCCATGAAATTTGAGATGGGATCCATGTATGAGAACAAAGTGTGGACTTTGGTTGACTTGCCCGATGGTCGGCAAGCAATTGAGAATAAATGGATCTTCAAGAAGAAGACTGACGCTGACGGTAATGTTACTGTCTACAAAGCTTGACTTGTCGCAAAAGGTTTTCGACAAGTTCAAGGGATTGGCTACGATGAGACCTTATCACCCGTAGCGATGCTTAAGTCTGTCCGAATCATGTTAGCAATTGTCGTATTTTATGATTATGAAATTTGGCAGATGGATGTAAAAACTGCATTGCTGAATGGATTTCTGGAAGAAGAGTTGTATATGATGCAACCAGAAGGTTTTATCGATCCAAAGGGAGCTAACAAAGTGTGCAAGCTCCAGCGATCCATTTATGGACTGGTGCAAGCCTCTCGAAGTTGGAATAAACGCTTTGATAGTGTGATCAAAGCATTTGGGTTTGTACAGACTTTTGGAGAAGCCTGTATTTACAAGAAAGTGAGTGGGAGCTCTGTAGCATTTCTGATATTATATGTCGATGACATATTACTAATCGGAAATGATATAGAATTTCTGGATAGCATAAAGGGATACTTGAATAAGAATTTTTCAATGAAAGACCTCGGTGAAGCTGCTTACATATTGGGCATCAAGATCTATAGAGATAGATCAAGACGCTTAATTGGACTTCCACAAAGCACATACCTTGACAAAGTTTTGAAGAAGTTCAAAATGGATCAAGCAAACAAAGGATTCTTGCCTGTACTACAAGGTGTGAAGTTGAGTAAGACTCAATGCCCGACCACTACAGAAGATAGAGAGAAAATGAAAGATGTTCCCTATGCTTCAGCCATAGGCTCTATCATGTATGCAATGCTGTGTACCAGACCTGATGTGTGTCTTGCTATAAGTTTAGCAGGGAGGTACCAAAGTAATCCAGGAGTGCATCACTGGACAACGGTCAAGAACATCCTGAAGTACCTGAAAAGAACTAAGGATATGTTTCTCATATATGGAGGTGACAAAGAGCTCATCGTAAACGGTTACGTTGATGCAAGCTTTGACACTGATCCGGATGATTCTAAATCGCAAACCGGATACGTGTTTACATTAAACGGTGGAGCTGTCAGTTGGTGCAGTTCTAAACAAAGCGTCGTGGCGGGATCTACATGTGAAGCGGAGTACATAGCTGCTTCGGAAGCAGCAAATGAAGGAGTCTGGATGAAGGAGTTCATATCCGATCTAGGTGTCATACCTAGTGCATCGGGTCCAATGAAAATCTTTTGTGACAATACCGGTGCAATTGCCTTGGCAAAGGAATCCAGATTTCACAAGAGAACCAAGCACATCAAGAGACGCTTCAATTCCATCCGGGATCTAGTCCAGGTGGGAGACATAGAGATTTGCAAGATACATACGGATCTGAATGTAGCAGACCCGTTGACTAAGCCTCTTCCACGAGCAAAACATGATCAGCACCAAAACTCCATGGGTGTTAGAATCATTACTGTGTAATCTAGATTATTGACTCTAGTGCAAGTGGGAGACTGAAGGAAATATGCCCTAGAGGCAATAATAAAGTTATTATTTATTTCCTCATATATCATGATAAATGTTTATTATTCGTGCTAGAATTGTATTAGCCGGAAACATAATACATGTGTGAATATATAAACAAATAGAATGTCACTAGTATGCCTCTACTTGACTAGCTCGTTAATCAAAGATGGTTATGTTTCCTAACCATGAACAAAGAGTTGTTATTTGATTAACGAGGTCACATCATTAGTTGAATGATCTGATTGACATGACCCATTCCATTAGCTTAGCACCCGATCGTTTTGGTATGTTGCTATTGCTTTCTTCATGACTTATACATGTTCCTATGACTATGAGATTATGCAACTCCCGTTTATCGGAGGAACACTTTGTGTGCTACCAAACGTCACAACGTAACTGGGTGATTATAAAGGTGCTCTACAGGTGTCTCCAAAGGTACTTGTTGGGTTGGCGTATTTCGAGATTAGGATTTGTCACTCCGATAGTCGGAGAGGTATCTCTGGGCCCTCTCGGTAATGCACATCACATAAGCCTTGCAAGCATTACAACTAATATGTTAGTTGTGAGATGATGTATTACGGAATGAGTAAAGAGACGTGCCGGCAACGAGATTGAACTAGGTATTTGATACCGACGATCGAATCTCGGGCAAGTAACATACCGATGACAAAGGGAACAACATATGTTGTTATGCGGTCTGACCGATAAAGATCTTCGTAGAATATGTAGGAGCCAATATGGGCATCCAGGTCCCGCTATTGGTTATTGGCCGGAGACGTGTGTCGGTCATGTCTACATTGTTCTCGAACCATAGGGTCCGCACGCTTAAAGTTACGATGACAGTTATTATGAGTTTATGCATTTTGATGTACCGAAGTTAGTTCGGAGTCCCGGATGTGATCACGGACATGACGAGGAGTCTCGAAATGGTCGAGACATAAAGATCGATATATTGGAAGCCTATATTTGGACATCGGAATGGTTCCGAGTGAAATCGGCATTTTACTGGAGTACCGGGGGTTACCGGAACCCCCCCCCCCCTGGGGTTAATGGGCCCATATGGGCCTTAAGGGAAAAGAGGAGGGGCGGCCAGGGCAGGCCGCGCGCCCCCTCACCCCCTAGTCCGAACAGGACAAGGAAGGGGGGGCGGCGCCCCCCTTTTTCCTTTCCCCCTCTCTCCTTCCTTCTCCTACAAGGCAAGGGAGAGGAGTCCTACTCCCGGTGGGAGTAGGACTCCTCCTGGCGCACCCCTTGGGGGACGACCGCGCCCTCCCCTCCCCTCCTTTATATACGGGGGCAAGGGGCACCCTAGAACACACAAGTTGATCTTCGTGATCGTTCCTTAGCCGTGTGCGGTGCCCCCCTCCACCATATTCCACCTCGGTCATATCGTTGCAGTGCTTAGGCGAAGCCCTGCGTCGGTAGAACATCATCATCGTCATCACGCCGTCGTGCTGACGGAACTCATCCCCGAAGCTTTGCTGGATCAGAGCCCGGGGAGCGTCATCGAGCTGAACGTGTGCTAAGAACTCGGAGGTGCCGGAGTAACGGTGCTTGGATCGGTCGGATCGGGAAGACGTACGACTGCTTCCACTACGTTGCGTCAACGCTTCTGCTTCGGTCTACGAGGGTACGTAGACAACACTCTCCCCTCTCGTTGCTATGCATCACCATGATCTTGCGCGTGTGTAGGAATTTTTTTTGAAATTACTACGTTCCCGAACAGCTTGACTAAAGAACATTATTGGCTCTGTTTGATCCTAGGAATGAGCATGACATGAGAAAATAACTGTTTATACAACTGAAATTGAAACCGGCATAGAGAAAGAGGTACAATAGCAAACTAGCTAAACAAACATGTTTTTATTTGAGTTTCTCCACCATTATCGCACCTCTAGACCAAATCTTCCATTTGAGTTGCTCCACCATTGCCAAACACTGTAAAAGCTTTATTTTTGTTCATCCCTCCACTCCAACTCCTCCAAACCACGATAATTGAAAGAGAATCACCCGATCTACACTTCCACCAAAACAATTTGTACTCACCATACTTGTGCGTCACCAATACTTGCTACTTTTGGAGATTTGGGACTCATATGTGCTAGGAGTAAAGCCCGAAAGCTTTCTTTCGTGTGGTGTAATCCCGGAAAGTTTTAAAAAGTTTGATGGTCGCCTTCATTATGGTGACTCAAAGGGAGACTAGGGTGAGCCACTTGGTGGCTTTCGGGAGTTTTAGCTTTCGCACCTCTCTAGCGGAGATTAGCAATTGGTACATCCGCGTATTCAACCTGTGTGGTCAATCTGTTTCGGTACCTATACTTGTGTTTGCTTGCTAGCTAGCTTGTTGTTCTATCTTATCTATGGTATTAGCTTGCTTGTCATATAGATTCTCACCATAGATTCCATTTGTAGAGAACTCGCTTTATTCACATTACCCCTAAAATTGGAAGTTGAGCTTAAATTTTGTAATCTCCGACTCACCTCTCCCCCCACCCCCGGCGCGCTCCATGCGACCTCTCGGTCATTTCACCCTCGGTCCGGTGAGAGCTGGAACTGGTGATCCAGATTCAAAGGGTGACGAATTCCCATAGTTGAGCTATGGAATGCAACTTTGCAGCCGCTCTGATCCATTTACCCCTGTTCATCTCATGGTGCACGGTTTTGTGCTTTATAGATGCAATCTTGAAGAGCTCTAATGCCAACGAGTTGAGGGTGGCCCTTCCAATGGTTGTGCAAGAAAAGTTCATCATGGACATCTTCGGTGGTGATGGTGGTGAAGGCCCGGAAAATTCTATGTCGGTTTAGTCGCACGGAAGCTGAGATGACACCTAGGGTCTGTCAGGGTCGGTCCATTGTAGCCAGGGCTAATGGAGACGCAAAGCACACCCAAATCTATCAATGTCGACAAAATCAAGGCCACCCAAGTGCTTTGGTGAGCCCACTGTTTTCCGATTAACCAAAGAACGGCCTCAAGACGTATGATCATGATCATCTTTTTTGCCAGATGAAGTGTGGGTGATCTTGTCTAATTTGCTCGGAACCAACTATAAGTTAGGTACTTGAAAATAAAAGCCCATCGGTCACTTTCAACCAGAGTTGTTAGATCTTCTTCCTCATGACGCCGCCGGCTTGCCCCGCCCTAACCACCAGCCTTCACCACCCGCGGCTGGCAGGCGCTACCCTGCCCCGCCCTCCCCTCAACCTCCCCCACCGCCCCAACCATCCATGTATGCCTGCTGCACCAGGGAAGACTTCTGGCGATCCCCCCCTCCAACCCAAAGATAGATAATGGGGCAATGAATTCGTCCTAAGATAGATAGTGGGGCTCTCTTCTTCGGCGAGGTTTCGGTGCCAGAAGAAAGGAAGAAGGTGGTTGACGCTAGAGAATTTTTCAGGTACCTGAGAAATAGGAAAACCGAATTCAGTTTGTCTAATTCACTCTAGATGTTTTTTAAGGATGTCACATCTAAAATCCCACAAATATATAATGCAACAACAAGAAACAAAAAAATTAGGAAAAAATAGACCACAAACAGAGTGAACATCAGTTTAGATGTGACATAATTATGTCACATCTAGATGTGTCCTAGCCAGACCCAATCAAATTTGTTCAAAATACAATACGGAGGGGCGAGGGCCGTCAAGTGGTATGTGGCAGTGGCGGTGAGGACCTACTTTGGCAGAGTAACCCTTCCGTCAAGTGGTATCTGCCTTACGCTGGAAGATGATGATGTGGAGGGAGAGGCTCGACAGAGGAAGAAGAAGAAGGGCAAGGCTGGGGAGGAGGAGGAGGAGGGGAGATGGTGCAGATTTGAGTACGAGTTCCTCCCGGATTTATGTTACACATGCGGCATCATTGGTCATGGGGACAAGGATTGTTCGAAGAACCTTGAGAGGGGGGAGGAGGCTCAATTTGGCAAGTGGCTCAAGGCAGATATGGGGCAGAGGAGGAAAGGCTCGGATGATGGTGGTTGGAGGAGTGGAGGCCGGTTGCAGGGAGGGTCCAGATTCTTTGGACAGGGGAGAGACAGTGCCAGATCGGGCGGTGGTAGCGACAGTCTCAACTGGCGCAAGGATAGCTCTAGGGGGAGTGGGGGAGCAGCTGCTAAGGAGGATAAGGGTGAGGAGGTGACTAGCCCGGTGAAAAACATCCAGGTGGCTGGTAGAGGGGGCAACCCAAAGAAGTTGCTGCTCGGGTGTGATGGGCTGAGATGACTAAAGGGGTAGCAACGACTAAGGAGAAGGGACTGCAGCCACCAAGTTCAACTAATGTTATTCCTTCTCAGCAACTCATGCAAGTTGATCATCCTCCACTGGCCGAGAAGAATCAGCAAGCCGAGGTGACAGAAGGGGGGAGGGAAGGGGCGACCTGGGGAGCAAAGAGGTGGTGGTGCAAAATGTGAAGGAGAACACTAGGAAGAAGTTTAAGAGGAAACCTAGGAAGCATGGCACAACATCTGGAGAGCTCACGGCCAGGACGCGATTGGATCAAAGCGGGGTCGTGAGGGGGAGGAGGAGGATGAATGTGATGGAAAGAGAGCAAAATTGGTGTTGCAGGAGGGAGTCCAAGGTGAAGAAGGGGAGGGTGTACCAACAAGCAATGCATATATATCAGCCGGGCTGCAGGAGCAGTCCCGCCGGACCCAATGAAAATTATAAGTTGGAACTGTCGGGGGCTCAGGAACGGCCCGGCAGTTCGTAGCCTCCTCGACTTGGGGAGGACGGAGGAACCCGATATTCTATTTCTGGTGGAGACTAAGATGAGAGAGAAGGAGTTGGACAGGTTTCGGTGGTTGTTGGGGCTCGCCAACATGGTGGCTGGGGACTCGGATGGCAGGAGTAGGGGTATTGCATTGTTTTGGAAGCGGGGGGTGGATGTGACTTTGAGGTCGTATGGGAGGAGGCATATAGATGTAGACGTTGCTGGGGAGCATGGGGGTGTATGGAGGTTGACCGGGTGTATGGTGAGTCGGTGATGGAAAGGAAACATGAGACTTGGCGAACTCTTCGAATCCTGGGGCAGCAACACCAACAGGGACGTCCTTGGCTTTGTTTGGGGGATTTCAATATGGTGATGAAAAGCTTGGGGGGTGGCTCGGCCCCAAAGGCTCATGGATAGCTTTAGAGCAGCTCTGGAGGGTTGTGATCTTGCTGACATTGCTTTACGGGCGACAAATTCACATGGAGGAATCATAGTCATAAAGTGGAGACATATATATGCGAGAGACTGGATAGAGTTGCTGCCAGTGACAAGTGGTGTGAGGCATTCCCAGAGTTTATTGTCATTAATGGTAGGCCACGCCACTCGGATCACCGGGCAGTCATAGTGTTCACAAAGGATGGAGGAGTAAGAGGCCCTAGGGGAGATCGTGGTTTCCGGTTTGAAGCCTGGTGGCTCAAGGAGGAAGGTTGCAGTGAGGTTATCAAGGATGAGTGGGAGAAGGGCTGGTTGGAAGGCGCGGGAGATGTTGCCCAGGTAGTGCGGAAGGTAGCCGGGGGTGTGCGACGATGGAGCAAGGAAGTTGTCGGTGAGCTAGAGGAGAGGCTCAAGAAGGCCCGAAGTGACCTGGAGAAGTACATGAGAGAGCCTATCTCAGACCCAAAAATTAGAGAGGAAGCGAGGTTGCGATGCCTAGTTGAGGAACTAGAGGAGAAGAAGAATATTAAGATGAAGCAGCGTTCACACGTTACGTGGTTAAAAGAAGGCAGTAGGGACAACAACACTCGCTATTACACGGCTATTGCCTCGGGCCGTAAGAAGGCTAACCGAGTGAAGATGCTGCGGAAGTAAGATGGGTCAGTGGTGAAGGAGGGGGAGGATATGACTAATTATGTCTGCTCATTTTTTCAGGACCTGTTCTCTTCTTCGGCGGGCGGCCGTTTAAATGAGCTCATTGGTAAAGTCCATCCGCGCATAACTGCAGCCATGCATACTGTTCTTGATGCTGAATTCACTAGGGAGGAAGTCAAGGTTGCTCTTGATCACATTGGGGACCTAAAGGCGCCAGGACCTGATGGAATGTCGTCCATTGTCTACAAACGCCATTGGCACTTCATAGGTGACCGAGTGGTGGAAGAGGTACTCCAGGTTCTAAATGGGGGCGTGATTCCTGAGGATTGGAATGACACACTTGTAGTTCTGATACCAAAAGTGAAAAACCCTAGTAGAATTAAGGATCTTCGCCCCATCAGTTTGTGCAATGTTGTATACAAGTTGGTGTCCAAGGTTCTTGCCAACCGCATTAAGATGATTCTTCCGGAAATCATATCTGACAACCAAAGTGCGTTTGTTCCGGGACGGCTTATAACCGACAACGCACTTATTGCCTATGAGCTGACACACTTTCTCCTGAACAAGAGGACCGGGAAGGATGGCTACGTGGCAGTTAAGGCTGATATGAGCAAAGCGTATGACAAGGTTGAGTGAAATTTTTTGGAAGCAATGTTAAGGAAAATTGGGTTCAGGCAGAGCTGGGTTGACCTTATTATGAAGTGTGTTACCACTGTTCGGTACCAAATCAAAATCAATGGGGTGCTCACGGATCAATTCTGTCCCTTTAGGGGTTTACGGCAAGGAGATCCCATCTCCCCATACCTCTTTGTGATATGTGCAGAGGGACTTTCAGCGCTCCTACACAATGCAGCAGCACAGGGCAGCTTGACTGGTGTTAGAATCTGCCCTACAGCCCCGGTTGTCTCCCACCTGTTCTTTGCAGATGACTCCCTTCTGTTGTTGAAGGCAAATCAGCAAGAAGCAACCGGGCTTAAGGAAGTACTCGACCTGTATGAGAGCTGTTCCGGCCAGTGCATCAATATTGAGAAATCTGCTCTCCTATTCAGTCCGAATACGCCGGCTACGGCTCGAGTGGAGGTGAAGGATGCTCTACAAATCCAAAGCGAGAACTGGAATGAGAAGTACCTTGGTTTACCCGTGCATGTTGGCAGGTCTAAACGCAAAGCGTTTGCATATATCAAAGGTGATGTTGTTGGCAGAGTGTATGGATGGTAGGAAAGGCTAATTGCAAAAGTGGGTAAGGAGACCCTGGTGAAAGCAGTTGCCCAAGCGATTCCTACGTATCCAATGTCCTGCTTCTACCTGACTAAAACGCTTTGCAAAGAAATCAACTAGCTTATTGGCAATTATTGGTGGAGTCAGCAAGATAAGGACAACGCTATGCATTGGATTAGTTGGGAGAAGTTAACCCTGCCAAAGCACATGGCGGGCTTGGTTTCAGGGATATGCATAGCTTCAATGTGGCTATGTTATCTCGTCAGATATGGCGGCCAGTTCAATGCCCAGATAGCTTGTGTGCATAGGTTCTGAAAGCCCGCTATTTCCCGAACACCCATGTACTGGAAGCCTCGCCGAGGGACGGAATATCTTACATGTGGAGAAGCCTTCTGCATGGGCTTGAGTTGTTCAAACAAGGCTATATATGGCGTATTGGTGATGGCTCCAATGTTCGGATTTGGACTGACCCATGGATCCCCAGGGCATGGTCACGCCAAGTCATTACTCCCCGGGGAAGCAACTTACTCGAGCATGTATCTGATCTCATATCCCCAATCACTGGAGTATGGGATGAGCAGCTTGTACGGGAAACCTTCTGGCCTGATGATGCTCGCCATATCTTGCAGATTCCGCTGCGTGAGGGGCTCACCGATTTTATTGCTTGGTACTTTGACAGCAAAGGGGAACACTCAGTGAAAAGTGCCTATAAGCTTCATGTGCAGCTAGGTAAGCAAGATAGAAATGGAGGGCTGGGAAGTAGCTCGAGTGTCGCTGGAAACCTGAACGAGTGTGCTGATGACTCCTGGAAGCGGCTATGGAAGCTACCATGTCCACAGAACATACAAATGTTTGCGTGGCGGCTGAGGCATGAGCCATTGGCTCTCCGGACGAATGTGGCTAGGAGGGGGGTGACTATAGCGGATACTAAATGTCTCTTCTGCAGCCTGGCAGACGAAGACGGAGCGCACCTGTTCATCAAATGCAAATCTGTCAAACCGGTGTGGCGGGAACTTGGATTGGAGAGGGAACGAGCCCAGCTTGAAACCATTATGTCCGTGCATGTGATGCTCGACTTTTTGTGGGGGCTAGATGAACAAGTTCGTGTTCTGATTTTGACCTCATGGTGGTTGTGGTGGCACAACAGAAATAGACTGCGAGAGGGGGAGCTCCCTATGACGGCCAATGTGGTGGCACGCCGTGCACAAGCACATGTGCTTGAATATGCTGAGGCCTTTGCATCTTCACCCAAGACCAAGTGTGGTACGAACAGGTGGACGCCGCCGGATTCTGGTGTGATTAAAATCAATGTAGATGGGGCATTCACACCAGGTGATTCATACGCAGGCTGGGGCGTGGTGGCAAGAGATGAGTTGGGTCATATTGTGGGCGCTCGTGCTGTCCGGCAGGATCATGTCGCCGACGCCTTTGGTGCCGAAGCATGTGCAATGTCGTAGGCCATCTCGCTCGCAGCCGATCTGGGAATGGTTCGAGTGGCCTTTGAGACAGATTCCCAGCTTCTGACGGACGCCCTAGACCTACGCAGGGCGGACTCATCGTCCTACGCAACAGTGATCGAGGATTCCAAGTTCCAACTGAAGGTGTGGTTCTCGCACCAAAGTGTTAAGGCTTGTAGCCGCAAGGTAAACACAGTAGCGCATGAGCTAGCTAAGATAGGTCGCATGTGTTTACAAGCAACTTCATCGAGTGGGAGTCTGATGTACCGGCCCATGTGGCCTCTTGTGCTATGGGTGATTTACCCAAGCACCGTTGAGTAATATATGCAATGTTTGCTCTCAAAAAAAAGTGCAGCAAAATCACTGCTCTGTATATGTTATTTCTTGCCTGTAAGTAAGATGTACACTTTGCCAACCCAAACACGACACAACCCCAGCCGAAGCCGATCTCTCATCTTCTTCCGCATGCAGTTCTAAGGCTCTCCTGTCATGCAACGACGGAAGAATTGCAGAACAAGCAGCCGTCCGAAATCAACCTTCGGATCACGCTCCCCTCCTCCATTTCGATCCCTCTGCTCTCCCTGTTCCACAGATGGATGCCGAAGCTCCCACCTCTGATGTTGTCCACCTTGGCCTGCACCCACTTCTCCTCCTTCCTGTCCTTGGGCGCCATGAACAGCCCGCCGATCTTGTTCCAGTCCACGGGGTAGAACGCCCGCGGCGGCAGCACCGTGACGTCCAGCTCCGGCATCCGGCGCGTCACCCTCGACACCAAGTAGGGCCCGTTGTGCCCCCACTTGCTGCCGTCGAACGTGGCGGCGAACTCGGCGATGAACTCGCGCAGCAGCGGGTGGCCCCGGTCGAACGCCATCACGGCGTTGTTCAGCCGCATCCAGTCGCCGGTGGCCGCGTCCACGGCCTGCGCCCCGATGGCGTTGCGGAGGTCCGACAGGGGCCTGAGGACGACGACGTCGGCGTCGAGGTAGACGCCGCCGTACTTGTAGAGCAGCGCGAGGCGGAGGAGGTTGGAGAGGTTCTGCCCGAGCGGCACGCTGCCCGGGCTGACCTCCCCGCGCCGCACCGCGCCGAGCCACGGCTCCGCCGGCGTGCCGCGCAGGAGGTGCGCCAGGTCCGGTGACGCGGCGCGGACGCGGAAGCCGCGGTCGACGAACGGCCGGAGCCTGTCGCTGCCGCCCGGAGAGTCCATGGTGTCGGAGGCGATGAGGAGGCAGGCGTCGCGGTGCCACCGGAAGAGGGTCTCCAGGACGAGGGCCTCGCGGCTTCCGAACTGCTCGAGCGGGGACAGCCACGTCATGAAGAAGCGGTGCGCGCACGGCCGCTGCGGCGACGGCGGCGCGAAGAGCTCGGTCGTGCGCGCCGCGAACTGCCGCGTCCGGGGAGCTTGCCTGATCAGGCGCTTGAAGAGGCCCTTGTTTCGCTTCGTGGAGGCTTTCTTGCTGTTCTTCTTACTCTTAACCGGTGGAGTAGGAGCAGGAGGGGGAGGAGGCGCCGGCGGCGGTGGCGACGCCGTGACATGGAACGCGAGCAGCGTCCTGTCCATGGAGACGTCAAGGCTAGCGGCGGCGGTGGCATCACTGGTCTTCGTGACATTTGCTGATCTCGAAGGTGACTGCGGGAGGAGAGGGCAGAGGAGGAGGCTGAAGGTGGTGTGCGAGAGGAGGAAGACGATGGAGAAGAGCAGGAGGAGGACGGGGAAGGAGAAGGAGAGGAGGAGCAACGGCAATGGCTTCCGAGGGGCCGGCGCCATCGTCGGAGTCGGAGGGAAGAAGAGCGAAGTAGCGTGGGTTGCCGTAGGAGTAGCAGCCATGGCGTTGGTGCCTTGGTGCGCCCTTGCACCATGCGCATTGGCTGCCTCTTAGAGGCAAGTAACTGAAAAAGATCGCGCTCTTTGTAACATGGGAAGGGAGGAGACGCCATCCGCATGACTGCATGATGAGTGCAGACAGGTTAAAATTAAGTACACTTGCTGCTTTCACCACTAATTCTCCCGATATTGCTGATGTCAACTCCCAAACCTGCGTTTACTTGCCATGCATCAGGATCAAAATTTTAAATGGCCAACTATAGCATTTGAAGGGGCGTCACGCTAAAGTTATGGTTGTTTTGCGTTAAATGATTTATTTATTTTTTGCCAATAGCGCGCTATAGTGTGATTTGGCGCTAAATTTGGATCTCATTTTAGCGTCACGCTGAAGCTATGTCAGCTTTGCATTATTATTATGGCTGGATGTCAAGCTTTGTTTTGTTATGACTGGATGCCAGGTCCATTGACATATGTATGTATGTATGTCAAATTGTCAAGTACTATATACCTATATATGTGATATTGATGCCTAATACTGTATGCTTTTCAAAATTTTCTACTATATGATTTAAGCAAAAATGCTAAATAGGGCTTAGATTGTCTATTTGTTCCTCATAGCTTCTGGCCGATCTGCCACTAAATGGCATAACCCACTATTTAAAACGTTGATTTAGGGAATACTATATACAAGTGTGTGTCCCCCGTGCCCTTGTATGTTTACTTCAATCTAGAGAAAGGACAACTCCAGTTGTGCATTTTGGGTGCAACTTGCTTTATTTTGTTTAGTGGTGGCTCAACGAGGACGAGCGCATGGTACCAATGTGGAATTTCAACTTGGATCATACACAATTGTTTAAAATACAATTAAGATCGGCGGCTAGTTTTTGCAAACCAAATTTGCCGTCATCACATCAATATAAATTATCATGAAAAACGTTTGACTTGTCATGCCTAAAAATCTAACGTCAGATTTTTAGCATTTTCCCTTTTTTTAACTAGTATATGGCCGAGCGCTAATTAGCTAATTGTTTAATTGCAACGGCACTTGCCAACGACTTGTAATGAGATCGAATTCCACGTGATTCTTTCCCTAGGATATGATATCAATGAAAGATACCCCACTTTATTGTCCAGTGCGCTTGGTAGATATAGAAATAAGGAAGTCAACGCTTTGGTAATGCAACTGTTCAATGATAGCCCTACTTGCAAGAAAAATGATAGCCCTCGCAAAAAAAAATGTTCAATGATAGGAAATCATATTCACCGAATAAACAGAGCACAGCACGGCGTGGGTACACTCCTCGCGCCTCTGTTTTTTGTGTGTGTTTTTTTGTATTTGTGTTCTTAGTGTTTTTGTTGGTGGTGGCAGCAAGCTGCAAAGGCACATTGTGCATATAAGGGTGGTAGTTGGCCCAAAGAAAAGGCGTGAATACGTGATAGGATCATGAGGTAGAGCAAACAGCACCCCGCGTCGACAACTCATTGATCAGTAAAAGCTGCACAGAGGTGAGCAAAATTACATTTGGGAGAACCATGGTATGCATACCAAGGCAAAATCACAGTTGGATCTGACATCAAGATCCTTGATATGCGCAGTCCCTTGACTCAGCCAAGCTAACTTTATAGAGGAATGTTGTTAATAGTATTGCATGGCCAATCCAATAGGCTGCCTCACCGCCTCCTAGAAGCAAATCTCGTGTATCATGGGGGTCCAAAACCGGCGCACGTGTATCATGGCCAAAAAAATCCACTCTCACGCTACTATGATTTCGACAGTCAATATAACTTTACCCTGTCTCAAGCTGCAAGAGCCTGAAAAACAGCAGCCTCCGGTAGAAGCAAATCTCGTGATATAAGTTACAGAGAAGTGACTCAACCAATTAACATTGCACCGTAAAATTGAATGAGAAAAAAAAAACTATTTTCTCCACCTCAAAGTCTATACACTACTGAAAAAATGGAGAACAGCTGCCAACTCGAGTTCAAACCTTTCCATTGCAGGAGCAACGCAGTGGTAAGTGGTAACCTGGTATGCAACAAGAAAAACTCTTTTAACCAGTTGCACTGCCATCCTGCTCTAATACCACCCTCAGCTGGGGCATCACAGGTAACAGATGCGAGGAAAGTCATATGAGTATGACAGCATCGTGGCTCACTCGGGCAACAGATTGCAACAACTCCGTGCAAGCCGCACATGCTGGGAGTTAGGGCATCTCCAACGCGGAACCTCAAGCCACGCCTGCTGGGAGTTAGCTCGGAAATGACAGTGGGGCAAGAAGGGGGACTCAGAAACCGAAAACAAGACCTACGGGCGTGTACAGTTATTTCTTGCCTTCACAGCCATCTCGCTCAAACTTGCAATTACTGAAGTTCTTCGGGGGTCACAGATTGCATTGAATTTCCGATGAATCGTGCCCACGGAATTCAGACACAACAATCAGGGAACACGACTGTCATTCCTAGAATATCTGCCAGAAGGAATCCTTTGTGCCATCGGCTGGAAATCTGGCTTGTAGCGCTTATTATAATTGGATGCAAATGACCTGCAGAAAGAGCAAAAACTGTTCTGGTCATTGCTATGCTAAGCTCACCTGACTTCATCATCCACTGCCTAAACTGAAGAACATAAGCATAAAACTGACTATAATGCTAGAACAGTACAGCATGTGTCACATAGCTCAGTAGAGGGAATATATGAACTCTCAGCTTCCTTCAAGCTAAATATAATTAATTAAACAAGCATCATTTCCACTAGCCTGGAATCTACGTAATGAAACTTCCTCCAAACACCTATATAAAGGGTTTACAATCTGATCTCAGAGGGATGGTCACTTCTGTTTCTTTAATTATCTAACTTAAACAGCCAAAAAGCGAGCCTCACTGTGTAAGCTGCCTACTTCTATCTAAACAGTGTGGGGTTCCTATATTGTGTGCCAGATGTGCTGTAACCTGGTATTATGCTCTGCTTCTATGAAAAGGCGGAAGGTATCCCTTGTTCAGATAAAAACCTAATAGTACTATGGCAAAAAGTCCGAGATACCACATTTCAAATGAACTTTCTCAGATCACACCAATACTTAAGTGCTAAATGTTACAGATCTACAACAGACAAGAAACTACCAACAATCACCTTGGAGATCCAGACCGTTTCTGTGGACGTTGACCAAGCATGTATCTCAGAGTTCCCAGAGCCCCATCAGCAGCCTACAACACAGCATTATGTAATAGAACAGGTTCAGAAACACTGCAAATTAACTGCCATAATCCAGAAAACCCCTCTTTGTCCAACAAATATCCATTCAAATCTTATAGTTGCCTGTATCAAAAGAAGACAACATGTGTACTCTTAAAATTTAAAGTAATGGTTTTGTACACCCTAGGAAACCAATCAGATATTGCATCCAGAAAGGATGGTAATGAAGGTTGTGAAGAGAAAGAGCCCTCCATTTTGCTCAATGTAAGACAAAAATAGACACCCATGCCCGCACCACTGAGTTTATTTGTTGATTTCAGAAATCCAAGAAGTACGAAGTAACGAAATAAAATAAATATTTCTCATGGGTAAGCTTACAACCTGCACCTTAGCTTCCTCCCATGTTACTCCAACTCCTTTTCCCAGGATTTGCCCGCCTATTTCAATCTGAAAAGCCGAAGACAAGCGATAAGAAGGTACATTGAAAGCATAGATCTAAAATACTACTGAAAGTTGGTCCTAATGAAGTTTTATAGCTAACCCATCAGACCAAAATGTTTTTAAGGGACCAATGACGAGTTGACAACAACATACAACGGAAATCCAATTCGGCTCTTGGGATGTTATACTACTACCATACAGTAATAAACAACATGTAGACCAGACAACTTGTGGTAGCTTTTGAAGTTAATGGAAGTTAGCTTTTGTTAAGTACCCTTAATGAGTATGAAGTACTAACCTGAGCATGAACTTCTTTCCTTGTCAAACTATCTAATGGAGATGGCTGAGCTTGGAAAACTAAGTTATACCCCTCAGCTGTACACTGCAACAAATCAAATGATATATCTGAGTTAAAGGGCACACTTGTCCAAAAGTTGACAATTAAAGCAGCTACTTACAAGCTCCTTAAGAGCAGCAACAGAACCAGCAGATTTGGTTGAGTTATCAACTCTCTCGTGCATATATCTAGACCCATCCGACGTGCTTGCAACTGGTACTATATTATCTCCATCAATCCCTGTATATTTGAATGAGTTTGGATTGCTACTAAAACCATCATCCATCGGAACTGTCATCTTATCTGGATCAAATGACAGAAATTTATCTGCAGATAAATTTCATCGATCAAAGCCAAGCATTACATTCAAGAATATAATGAAATATTTTATATGCTGGATAGAAATAACTACGTGTTGCATAGATCAGACTGTCAGAAACAATAGAAATTGAGAAATTATGGACAAGCAAAACAAATAGAGAAACGTTTCAGCGGCTTCAGATGATTAATAGTTAAAAAGGCCACGAGTGTCATAAATCAGGGTGACAATTTGTTCCAAAATTCTGAGACGTTGATGATATGTCAGAAGTCGGTTACTAAAAAAGGCCCCTTGAACAACTGATTGTCAACCATCTATTTGCATATTTGTCATTTTTCATCCGGAGTCAAGAGACTAGGGAGTACAGCATAAACTCACCTGCCAGATTTCTTAATGATATATTAGCAGCTTGTCGTTGAGCTTCTTTCCTTGTTCTTCCCATTCCTTCGCCTACTTTTTCTCCAACAATCCAAATCTGAAAGATCAACACAGAAAATAAGGGATATAGAAACATGACGTTCTAGTGTGCAAACGGCAAGCAGATTGGAATAATGACCATGCAGCACAATACTTAAATAGTTGGCAAAACGTTAATGAATGTTAAATAGTGCCTATCCTGTAACTCATGTTATCAAGATTACATCCTGACGTCCATATAAACCTGGCAATGGTCATATAACTGAACTAAACCTAAACCATAACCAATCAATGTGGAGGGTGAACCAGAACTAAACCACACCTCAAATCGTCGCGCAGAACCAAAACCAAACCAAACCGTATGCTCTGTCCACCTCAACCAAAACCAAACCACTCTTCGATCTATGGGCTAAACCCGGTTCTTAGTTTTGGGTTGAAACCAAATCAATCGGCTGTATCGGCAAAGCTAACCGGCAAGCAAGCTAGCTTGCAACGTAATTGATCTACAGTAGCAGCGCAGTACGCGTGTGCCCAGCCGCGTCGCCTCGCATAGCGTATGTACGTCTTTGTCCAGCTGCGGCGCGTCGCGTGCGTAACTCCAGTCCGAGAACCGGTTCTGAACCACGATTCGTAGCTGTCAGCGACCAAACCATTTAGGCCCACACCCAGCCATACCCAACTGGTTTTTACGCAAACCCAAACCAAACTAAACTTGTAACAGTCTGGGCCCATCACAACCTGAACCAATCAAGCCCAGGGCAAAAAACTAAACCATTGGCCCCGGTTAAGCAAAAACTATTCTCAGATTTACGTCCATAGCAACTTTTATACAATTTCCAATAGAAAGAAAAATGCCATCATCCATTGGCATGGAGGTTTATTAACAAAATGACATTATTTGGCATTTTCAATCAGCATAAGTTGTGTTTTACCTGAATGGAGAATCGCAACTCTGTAGTATCACATAAAGTTGACCTGTACTCCACCTAGAAACAAGTGAAGAAATACACCAGATAGGCAGATATGTAAGCTAATACATACAGATTACAATGATATCTGATCTGTAGCATCAAAACTACCTTAAATCCACACTTCGCTGCAATCTCCTCCAATACAGCACCAGATGTCTCTGTGTATTGTACAAATTGACGTCCTGACTCCATTTGGCTGCTTCTGTTACCTGGATGAAAACGCTGGGTTGCCATATCCTCGCCTTCACATTGCAGATACAGTTTCAGATACTATAGACTAAAGCACAAATCAAATAATTTAAGAGGGGCATTCATGAAATTGCAAGCTTTTCATGATAACAGGAGCAGCACTGAGCAAAGCAGCAAACAAGAATGAGTTATGGATCAAGATAATCTGTGTTGAAGTGTCTGCAGAAAAGGGCAATCATTTATACTTTTTATTTGATCAGCTCTATGATAAGCCCCGGAATTAGCACCCAACCAACCATCTATATAGGCTCACCAAACGGGTAAAAGGTGATCAGTATTATTCTCTTTGTTAACTGGAAGGAAATACACACCGATGGGTTTTTACATATACTGGAGTACTGGACCATGAAAAGGTGCACAAATATTTAATTACTTGGCATATAGTAACATCTTAGTTCATCATCTAGCCACAGAAGACTACGCTAAATGAACAGTTTGGAAATAAGACATGAAAAACACAGTTAGATATGTTCGTTTTAGATGACAGTAAATACAACTCTATAGGGATAGTACAAGATAGGCGATTATAACATCATATCCTAAATAGCTTAAGCTTCTAGGTTCGGTGGGGACAAAGGACCATACATTATCCTATGCAGCTGCCATTGTTCAAAATATCGGCCGATAAATCAGTTAGCTGGTCGATTCACCTATTAATTCCCTACTTGTCAGCCGACCGAGCAGTAACCAGTTAACGATTTCCTGAACATTGGCAGCTGCTAACCTGAATGAACATCAGAAACATCAAAGATAAAGGCGTAAAGCAAAACATACCAGAAAATGATCTATATGTTGTAGGTGCCTGGTTCTGAAGCATTTGACGATCCTCACTGTGAGGTAGCTGAGTAAATCAAAGCATTTGTCACAAATCATCTAGAATCACCTAATTAACGAACAAAGATAAACTAAACTTTAATCAGCATAGATGAACACTCACCTGAGAAGAATATCTCTGGTTCTGATGATTAAATCTATCGGAAAATACAGGATTATCACGAGCAGGGAAGTATGGTTGATGTGGTGGTTGACTTTTATCACTATGTACAGCATCAGATTCTACATGAAAGTCCGTTGAAGTCCTATTTAAGTTTCTTGGGCCCATCTCATCCTCTACAGGAAACCAATTTCCCTGAGATTGCACTGGAGGAACTGAGGCTTGTACAGAAGGTTCTGCAGCGAAGGGTGGTGTGGGATCTCTTGTGTCTTGGCCATGCTGTAATATCAGAAGCCTTCTCCTTGTGTCAGGATCTAACTCAGACTCAGGAACCTCACCCTCTTCTCTAGCTGGAGAACCTTGCAAAGGATCCACCATACCAGATTGAGCATCAGACCAGCTGACTGAAGGAGGCTGAGGACCTTGATCCTTATTCAAAGGCACCATGCCCAGTGGTGGTGCTAACGCAATAGATGAAGATGTACTAAATTGCTGGTTAGCAGCTGCTGATATCACGTCAACATTTGTTGTCACTGGATCTGCAGCTTGCACACTGCAAACTGCTTCCTGAAAAATAATTTAGATACACATAACTAGGAGAGATAATTAAAAAAACCATTAAAAAAGGTAATAGCTACTAAGAAATGTGAAGATATTGGCCTCCGTTACATTGACATTTTTGTTACAACACCATAAGACATAGACATAGGTTTAGCATTGCCAGTTAGTTGTTTCAACAAAATAAACAAAGGTCAAAGCTAATAAACAACGGTTTAGCATTGCCAGTTAGTTGTTTCAACAAAATAAACAAAGGTCAAAGCTAATAAACAATGAACCCTCTCATTCACTTTAGGTAAAAAAGAACTCCTGCATATAGTTAATTTAGGGGTTACTATTGCTGGAGCATTCATATATACTACAAAACAATAGATTAGTGGATAATGATCACCGTGTTTCTTGGATATCACTTGTTTCACAGTTCATCTTTTTATAACAAACATTCAGAACAAGGAAGTGAAGGGCAAACCTTCATTCTCCTCTCAACCTCTGCATCTGCCATACCGTCAAAAGCCATCGGATCTTTGTTCACATTCAAACTTGCTGCATTCTCATCCTAACAAGAAAAAAAAAATCACTGTTCCTCATCAGTAGTTAAAAGGAGTCAATCTGAAGCATCCACCTTCACAAAGTCTACCTCTGAAATCAAATAATTTCCAACATCAGGAGAAGACGGAACATGATCTAATTCATCGTCAAAATGAACTTCACTGATCGATGGTAGAAGACCCTCATCGAATTCCCTGTCAATTGGATTGTAAAATTCTGCATCAGCAAACAACTCAACATTGTTTTCTGTGTATGTAACAGGAAACAAGTTTCTGTGGTACCATATAGCCAAGATGTTCTTACTTGAAGAAGCTACCCCTAACATTGCATGCAACATTTCTGGCAACGCAAAGAACTGGAATAGGGAAGTTCGCCTGTGTAAGTTAAAGACAGGATGACCTCTTAAACAAAACTGTAAGATAATCTTATGCTGGAATACAATACAAAATAGACATTACCTCTGCTTGCGGAGCGTAATACGGAGAGAAGGCAGGAACAACATGAACTCGACATTGGTCCTTCTCCTCCCAAACTTTCAAACGGTCATCAATCACTAGGGCCATACCAGGGTGACAAGATCCATCATGGAACACATTTAGCAATGACTTTTTAAAGCCTGGATGAGTAAATTTAGCATTAACCTCAAAAGGATGGAAAATCCCACAATATTATGAACATGGAAATTCACTGCAAGGAGATTAACTCTGTTAGAGTACGTAATGGGCCTGGGCCCGTTAGTCTTAGGGTTATTTAGAGATAAGGGTCGCTTGCTTAGGGGTCAAGTAAGCCTTGCTTGGGAGTCAAGTAAACCTCTCTATATAAAGAGAGGAGATGTATCAATCTAATCAAGCAAGAATTAAGAAGGAAATCCCTTCCCTCTTGCCCGGCCGTGGGCAAAGTGTTAGAGTACGTAATGGGCCTGGGCCCGTTAGTCTTAGGGTTATTTAGAGATAAGGGTCGCTTGCTTAGGGGTTAAGTAAGACTTGCTTGGGAGTCAAGTAAACCTCTCTATATAAAGAGAGGAGATGTATCAATCTAATCAAGCAAGAATTAAGAAGGAAATCCCTTCCCTCTTGCCCGGCCATGGGCAAAAAGGCCCCCGGCCGGCACTCTCGCGCCCTCCTTCTAGCAGCGCCATAACAATTTGGTATCAGCTAGCTTCGGTTCGATCATGTCTTCCTTCCTCGCGCCCGCCCCCGCCGTCCTCACCCCGGAGGAGGTGTCCGGGGTGCTGCGGGACCTAACCCAGGCGGTCCAGGAGATCCACCTGTTCTTGGCCGGGTCCTACGGGCCGCACCCGGCTGCGCCGCCCATCGCCCCCACCGCGCCGCCGTGGCTGCCGTGGCAGCCGCCGCACCAGGCGGCCTTCGCCGCGCTCGCCGGGTCGCACTCGGTTGTGCAGCCCATCGCCGCCATCGCGCCGCCATGGCTGCCATGGCACCAGGCGGCCTCTGCCGCGCTCGCCGGGCCGCTGCAGCTGCAATCCACCGCCCCGCCCTGGCTGCAGTGGCAGCCGCCGCTCCTGGCGGCCTCCGCCGCGCCCGGCGCTCCGCCGCAGCAGCCGCTGCAGCTGCAGCAGCCACCGCCGGTCAGCTCCGGCCCCGCATCGACCGCGCCGGCGGGAGTCCCGATCCACCAGATCAAGTTCCCGCCGTCGCCATCACCGCTTCCCCAGGGCGTCCCCATCCAGCAGATCAAGTTCCCGTCGTCGCCGTCACCGCTTCCGGCTTGGATCACTACCCGCCACGTGTCGGCGGCGGTGAGGCTGCAGGCTGCTGCGCGCAGCCTCCTAGCGCGTCGGCATGTGCGGGAGATGCGTGGTCTGCAGCTGCCGCTCCTCCCAGTTGCGCTTCGCTGCGCAAAGGACCTCGATCTCGTCCGCTGCGTCGGGGATCTTGGGCATGCTGTTTTCCCCACGGACAGCGACCTCAAAGTCTGCGACATCGGCGGTTGGGGGGGCGCACCCCTCCTCGCCATTCTCCATCGACAGCCCTCCACTCTTCTCTGTGCGGTGCAGACCAACAGCCTTCCGGTGGGGAGAAGGCATGGTGTCACCGACAAGAGCGCACGACGTAGCACCACTGCATTCCGCCGCCGGCCGCTGCGAGGGCGCCTCTGCTGGTCGCTCTTGCGACCACTTCCAGGTGGCCATACACATACACTCTTTTTGTCCAGATGGTTTCCATGGGATCCAGGTGGCTGTACACGTGCACGTCCGACGTGCGGATGGTGTCCACTTTATGTTCAGGGGTCCAAAATAAAGCGTCCAAGTCCATTTCAGGTTGAGAGTAATAAACCAAGCCGAGATGTAAAAGGCTTGATTTTAGGTGTTAGGTTTGTGTTGCGTCGAGTCATGGTTATAAGTTGGTTAGGCTGCAGCTCGAGGACAAGCTGCTTGTCCAGGTGGGGTGTAGTGTTAGAGTACGTAATGGGCCTGGGCCCGTTAGTCTTAGGGTTATTTAGAGATAACGGTCGCTTGCTTAGGGGTCAAGTAAGTCTTGCTTGGGAGTCAAGTAAACCTCTCTATATAAAGAGAGGAGATGTATCAATCTAATCAAGCAAGAATTAAGAAGGAAATCCCTTCCCTCTTGCCCGGCCGTGGGCAAAAAGGCCCCCGGCCGGCACTCTCGCGCCCTCCTTCTAGCAGCGCCATAACAAACTCATTGACAAACTTGATTAAAAGATTATATGAGCAAACTATGCATGTCTTGTAGTTGCAATAACTGGAAGAATATTAATACGCACCAGATTTGACACAGACAAGCCTGTGAGGAAGTTGAACAGAGTTTATCAGTCTAGAATCAGGATCAAGCAACCTCCACATTTCCAAGGCATAGTCCCTCTCAGCCATTGTGCACACATACACCTCAAAACGTTTCCGACCTCTTGCAATCAAGTAGCTCCGAAGATCATCCCAAGCAGGCCTTAACCGCACCAGAACACTGGTATCTCTTATCTAACAGAAAAAGGTATGGAAAATAAACTGTACAGTCTAACAACAAGCAAACATGGTTGAACCAAAACCCATGATAAGCAAAACAATCATCCACAACATCAAATGCATGCAACTTGCCATGAATGCTGTGGCTAAGACATCATTTAATTTGATTCAAGCTCTGCACTGTGTAATGCATGGACAAACTAAGAATGCTGTAACCAAATAGGTTGCCAAATTTTTTTCAGAAAAAGAAACAGGCAACTTGCAAAATCTACAGGATACAATGATTGAATTATGGCGGTAAACTTCAACTGAACACACCATACAAAATAATCCAAATTATAGTGGTATGTTCAGAGCATGTTAAAAATGACCTAATAAAAATACAGAGACGACATGCTTTTTTGCCTATCATATGCTTCCACAGAAAAGTCATGAACTACGTACCGATGGATTTATACGTGTCAATATAATACTTTTCTCTTGTAGCCTTATAACAGGACGGATCATAGGTTGATGATTATCAGCTAAAGGTGGAACAACCTCGGATTGTACTTTATACATTTTCCCACCATCAATAACTTGATCACCATCTATATACTGCTTTAGCATAGTCCTGTCCTCTTGGTACCTCTTGATCTCTGCCAACATACCACTAATACGCTGTGGATCAGTCTCTTTACTCAATTTTCTCTGGAGTGCATCAATTCTGTCTTCAAAAGACCGTGTGGTATTGGCAACAATTAGTGTTTCATCAAGGTCAAACACAATACCAAGGCATCGAAGATTCAACATACTCAAGCAAGAATTATACAGGCCTAATGGTACTTTATAGCCCCAAAAACATGCGTGGTTGGGCAAGTTACTCTTGGGTTTCATAGCAACTAAATGGATTTCTTCTGCTCCAAGTGGAAAAACTGCTGTCTGCAAACACAGAGAATCAATAGGAAGGAGATAAGACAAACAGAACATCTGTTTAATTAGGAAATAAAGAGGAAAATTTGTAAAAACACACCCAGGTACAAGGAGAATGCCAAGGCATTTAGCACATGTCTGTACAAAGATGCCTAATAACCAAAAAAAAGGCGAAGTGGAGGATATTTGTTACAGATTTTGAGGCATGGATTGGCTCAAAACTATCTATATCAAAATCTTAAAACAGGAATATTCATAGCAATGCAATGATCGAAGTTACTACTGCTAAAATTTATGATATGGTGAACTACAAGGGCAAAATATGTACTTAATATAGTTGTACTCACACAAAAATCAAGTCCCAGTCACTAGCCAGCGGATGAATTCCAGGCACATTAGTGTGCTACACCCCAAAGCTGTTAAGCAACACTTCGCTCATTCCTCAAATATTTTTGTCGGTACATGGAGTTCAGCGGTTCAGAGTTCACATTCAATTGCAGTGACGAACCACTGAGAACAAGCAATGCTAAGTCCAAAGTCCATAACAATTGTATGCCTTGAGAAGCAACATTTTGTGTTCAAGAGTCTGATGAGAATATGATTGATTTGTTTGTGAAATATGAACACTGCTCCAGAAACCTTAGTCATTCAGCACTACCAGGCCAGGTTAAATATATTTCTAGTCTTTAAAATTGTTCATGCCCAAGTTATATAGTACTCATTAATGCAGTAAATGATTCAGGGGAAGTTTTTCACAAGGTACTTGGTGTGCTAAACTGCTAGTTAATACTCCTTGTTCGGGTGAACTTGCCCATGTAAGGTTAAAAAAGGCTTTACTTCTACTCATTTGTTCTGTGGCTTGTGATTGTTGGGAATGATTCATGTAGTACCTTATTGTCTCTGAGGCAAGCGGTGTGCATGGCAACAAGCGACGACGGGGGCTCGTCGTCAGCGGTTGCTGGGCTTGGCCTCGACTCCATTACGAAGCAGGGGGCGCCGGAGGACACAGTGTGCAGCACGGCGAGCGGCAGGCACCGCTCGCTGGGCGGGGAGAGGCGGTCCACCCGGATCTCCCGCACCCACGGCGCCGCCGCCACGTTTGTCTCCCCCTTGGGCCACAGCTCCACCTCCCCGATGGAGATGTGCCCGAAATACACCATCGATTTGATCATGTCCTCGGCACCAACAGAACAGATCGCACGAATCGAATCCGAGCTCAGTCCGAGTCAGTGTGCCTTCCGCACGCGCGCGCGCACTGGTCTGATAGACCCTGCACGCCGGCGGATCTGTTCTTATCGCGCGGGTCCAAAAACAGAGGAAATTAGAAGAGGGCGGAGGGGGGAGAATCGCGGCGGTCTTATGGCGCTTGTGTGCTTCAAATCGCGTTCGAGTTCGCGTTCTTGGCCGATTCCGGCCGGGTTTGGTGGGGAGCCGGTGCGAATCCGCGGCAATGGCGGCGGCGGACGAGCTCGGGGGTGGGCTCAGTGGGCGGGCGGTTGGGTCGGGGAAACCCTAGGCGTTTGATCGGGGCTGGAGGATGGGGAAGACGACCAGCGGGGCCACGTGTATTTAGAGAGGCGGGGAGGTAGGAAGATATTCCAGTTCCTCTGTTGTTTTCAAACATGATATTTACTTGTATCGCTCTCTCCTTTTTTTTTAAGAAAGCAATCGAAGTCACTTACATACACGAGCATACACTCACCTCTATGAACGTGCGCACGCCACATCTTATTTCTAGCACCTTCAAGAGACATAGCCGGCATAGCATCTTGAGATTTTACGAAATCACCACAGGCACCTCGTCGACACAAGCGTCTCCTCCACTAAACGAATATCGCCAGAAGCATGAAATAAATTCAGGAATAATGAAAGCACCAATGTCAATTCTAGGACTTGAATTCTGGTGGGCTGGGGATATCTGTCTTTCTAACCATCCAACCACTAGTTGGTTCGCTACTTGTACCGCCCTTGATTCTGCCTTGGCATAATCTGTCGCGCGTGGTGAGCAATCTCCAAATTATTCAAATTATATGATTATTCTCGTTTTGAGCAGTTGTTTACACTTCTTTCCTGATATAGGTAAAATCATTGAGCACTACATCGTTGCAGTCCAACTGAATTTGCTGGTGTTTTAGAGCATTCACAAAGCTTGGTGTTTATATAGACGCTTGTAAATTTAAAATAACAGTTTGTCTAATTCACATCTAGATGTTTTTTAAGGATGTCACATCTAAATTCTCACAAATATATAATTCATCAACAAGAAACAAAAAAAACTAGGACAACAAAAATAGATCACAAATAGAGTGGACATCAGCTTAGATGTGTCCTAGACAGACCCTTAAAATAAATACCAAAAAACTTAAAATGCATTGTAAGTGATATCGCCTTCAATGCTAGATGCTAACATAAGCGCAAACTCTAGAACCGACAACTATTACGCTCTGTGTGGCAATAAAAACCCTACGCGTTCGACTCCTTTTGTGCCGATGCCAACCTGGCTGCAATATTTTTTTATCCTAGAGCCCCGCATTGGAGATGCCCTTAGCGTTCTATTAAGGAGGTGTTTGATACAAAATCAAAAGCACTAAAGGGTGCTTATTTGGCTTCTAACTAAAAATTAAAAAGTCAATGTTAAGTCTAACCAAACACCTTGTAAACATCAACCTTCCAATCGTGGAGTTAAGTTTCTAGCCCACGCTCGTGTTCGAGTCTATGTATGGGGCTTGCAAGACCATCCATAATATTTAGGCGGTAAAAAAAAGATTCCTAAAAATAGGAGTTTCAAATCGTTGCACTTGATGCAATAGATCCTTGAACTGAACAACAAGTTGATTCGCTGTTTCCTTGGACACACAAATTCAATAAGCATTAATGCATGAAATCTTTTCCTGTCAACCTTCGAACCACCCTTTTGTCACGATGTGGGAGGTATAAGGTGTTACTTGAAATGTTTTTTTTCATATTGTTTATTAAAAGTGAAGCTCTAGTTTTTTTTTAAGTTGAAGCTCTAGTGTTGATATATTGTGACCCTCGATCGTGCTTGGCAACAGCGGCGAAGCCACGTTATGGCTGTGGGGTCAGCCGACCCCACAGGTTTTGGTTCATCCTTTGACCCCTAGCTATTAGTACCTACTTTGACCCCACAGATTACAAAGGCTGACCCCACAGGCTTGGACTGCTGGCGCCGCCGCTGCTTGGCAACATTATGCACTGTACTCTTCCTACACAGCTGCATGACTTTCATTTTTACATGTACTCATGCTTATATTTTTATCTAGACGTGGTTATATTATTTTATTTGGAAACACTGTGATGTGCAAGTTCATTTGTTTCTTGACTTGAGAAGTCCCACGAGGATTGTGAGCCATGTTGAGCACTTTTATCTGGGTCGATCTATTTCCACTCATTTTTTCTTATTTTTTAGAAGAACCATTTTCTCTTATTTTCTTTGCTAATAAAAAATAAACAGAAAAAATAAAGGTGTTGACGAAACCATTTGATCCCATCAAGTGAGGCCACCTCAGTTGACATAGACTCGCACTAAACCGTGGGCCATGGACCGGTTAGTTGGCACGTCGCCGCCACACGGTGGTGTCAGCAGCCATCGCATGACACACATACGTCCAACATGATCTTGAAGTTTGCGGAGTTGCAGATAGCAAATCAGGGATTCAACGGAGACGACGCATGAAAGTGGCACCGTCAATTTCTAACTGTTTTGATTGGCCACACTCCACTGTCTGATTGCAGGCCACCGGGCATGTCCTTTGTCGTGTGACGCCCATGCGTTCTGGTGTCGTCCCTTTCGGTGCGCGTCAGGTTAGTAGTATCACATCGCAGGAAATCTCCTGTGCCTCGCTCAGGCTACTACCGTGGCCGCATTCACGCCGCGAGCGATGTCGGTGCTGGCCCTGTGCCGTCGGACTGGAGGGAGATCGAATGGAGATCTCGACGGTCATGGTTGGGGTATACAGTGAACAAAAACGCAGGGCACGGTGGAGGTACAAGCGCAATTAGTACCAGGGACTCCATCGGTCCAAGCAACCCACAGTGGGACCATAGAGCATACACATTCCTGTAGCCGAAAAGCTTCAGAACTCGAGATTTTATTATTCTCTTCATAGCTCCCGTATGAGAAGACCTGGAAGGCCACTTGTATAAACTAAGAAAACTCGTTTTTCGCTTTTCTATCTGTATGTATGTATACACCTGAGGGTTTCTTTTCCTTACAAGAATATGTCAGACAGGGTAACAAAACACAAGGGAGCTAAAGAATTGAGCGGAGAGCCGGAGCGGACAAGAGCGGAAAAACAGATACAAATGGGTGCGGCGAGAGATTTCACTCCAGCCGGGGCAGGCGCATTCTGGGCTCCACTCTCATGCAGGCGTACAAACAACAATGCCGTCGTCGTTAGTCGAGTATAAGCACGCATCAGCCAAACCCAATCGCCATTCGCACGGAACTCGAACACCGCTAACAGCAAACCAGCCGCATCTCCCACCTATTTACACACAAAAATCACCACCCCCCTACAGGCGGGCTGCTGCTACTATACTCTGACGGGAAACCCAAAATTCTGGAGTATCCTGATCTGACCCCCGCTGCCTGCCGTGGCGATGGCCATGCCCCAGGCCGACCGGCTCGGGGCCTGCCCGTCGCCGTCGGGGAGACTGGTGCTGGATCGCGGGCTCTGTTTCGTCGGCGTCATGAGCTCCTCGGGCCAGGTCGCAGACGCTCTGTCGCCGCCGCTATGGTTCGAACCGTTGCTTAGGTCATTGCGGCTCTGCTGATGCTGCTGCTGGAAATCAGAGGAATCTCCGTCTCCTGCGTGCGGCAGAGGATACTCGGACACACAGCCCAGCTCCTGGTGCTTCCTCCTGGAGTTGGTCCGGGACGTCGCCGCTGACCCCGCCGTGGATGGCAAGGCAGCGGCCACCGTCACGCCTTGGCAGTAGAAGTACTCGTAGGAATTTGCGACAGACACGGCGCCCTTGCTGCTGCTTCTTCTTTGCTCATCAGGGCTGTCGTCGTTTCTCCACACGTACACATGGGAGTTTTCGCTCGCTGAGATCACGTATCTGCCTCTGGCTGCGTAGCAAGCTGAGATTTGGCTGTTGGTGTTACGGAAACCTGGAAATGTGAAGGAACAGGGCGTCAACAACCGACAAAACATACGGATAGCAGATCCCGTCCTAAAAGGAAGAGATGAGTATTTTAACATGCTAATTGGACATTACGAGCTATCAACTCAACACAGTGGATGCTGACGAGTTTTGGCGCTTTGCTGAAAGGAAGAACGTGACAGCAGAAACTGGTCTCCACCGTTCACACTCAATCAATCAGCAGAAATAGCATTGCTTATAAGCTGGTTACCACACCATGATTGACAGCTGCAGCCCTACTCTAAACAGAACTTTCATATAGCAAATATAATGATAGGTAATAGTGGCAATAGTTTACGCGTAAAAAATAAATAAATAGTGGCGATGGGTTAAACAGGTGAAGAACAAGAACTACAAGTAAACTTTAAAGTAATAACAGTGTCTCAAAAAGATTACTAGCCAAACCTTGAAGATAATAGCTATGATTCAGTAAGACCTTGATACCTTTAAATTTGTGAACTAGTTCAAAATCATCAATAACTCGGATCCGTGAATCGGCAGATGTGATGAGCACCTTTGAAGAACTCCCTGGAAGGAACTGTTCAAGTAACTATGCTTTAGTAAGAGAGGAAGGTTATCATCTGTATGGCCTGGTGTCAGAACAGATTTGGAAGTTTTTAAAAGTAAGCACCTGAAATCCAGTGATCTTCTTCTGGCGGGACTTCTTCTTTTTAGTTTGCAAGTCAATTTGTTTCTTTTGGATAAGCTTATTATCTGGTCAAGGGTCACACAAAGGGTCAATTCTGAAGGAAAAGTAAGAGCTACACATACAAAAAAAATAAGCTTGAAAATGTCATAAATCATCAGAGCAGGGGGAGAGAGAGAGACCCGATGTGTCATAAAGATGACAGCTGCCCTTGTGGGAACCAACTAACGCACTCTTCAGGGAAAATGAAACTTGGTGTTAGAACTTAACAAACAGAACACATTTCAGGTCGAAAGTATACAAACCTGTCCATCAGGGGTATAGCAAGCAGCAGTGACCATTTCATGCAGGTCATGCCAATCAACAATTTCACGTTTTGGAATGCTCCAGATGCGGACCTTTTCATCCAGAGAACCACTAATGAAGTATCTATCATCGACAGGGTTGAACTGGATGCATGTCACTGGAAAGCAAAGCAATAAAGGAAAACTGAGGATAATGCTGACAGAGTGAGAAGCATTCCATGTGTGAGCTAAACTGATAATTAAATCGAAATCTTACCATAGTCACAGTGTGAGAACGTTTTCAAACATGATACACTTGACATGTTCCATAACTTTACTGTTTTATCCATTGAAGATGAAAGCAAGTACTGCACACATGAAAAAGAAGTTTAAGATAAGAAATTTTGTGAAGACACCCGAATCATAATAAATATTATTACAAGATTCAAACAGTGGTAGCAACTAGCAACCATAGTTCGGATGCATTGCTGGATTCGCTATTGCAAATTGTGAAGTTTGGATATGTAGCTAGCACAGTAAGGTATAATTGTTGGCTTATAGCTGCCTGCGACGAGGACCCAACAATGTTTATGCATCTAATCTATAATCATGCATATCACCTTTTTGAATGATACTGAACATCAGGAATGTCGGAAAACTTCAAGGTGCAGGTCCTAGTTTCTAGACAGTAAGACAAATCATAACTGAATGGCAACTAAAATTCAAACTCCATTAGTAATAACATTTATGTTATGCAACATGCTAGAGATTTCCTGACGCCCCAAGATACATTTAAGCCAAACATAGTTATTAGCCCATGGGCAAGAACATTCGACAAATAAAGGATAATATAGAATTTGGTTTACTATTAAAACCTGGGACATCCTAATCATATCGGTACATAACTCCATACTATTTCATGCAAGTCTAGTAGAATGGATTTCACCTTCACTTAAACCTAGAATAAGCTTGGCCTAAAAGGGGTAAAATCGGCAATAATGTAGTCCCAAAATAAGGCTCAAATATACTGGCACAGCACATTATACCGTGGATGGCTAAATTTTGCAAAACCGCATATCATGCTTTACATCAATGAATGCAAAAGACTTAATCCAACATATTTCCAACATTGTAATTTTAGGCACAACAATCTTAACTTCGTTTGCTCTCGAGAAAGCACAACAATCTTTCCAAACATCCAGTATAGCATTCTGTGTATCTAATCAATCTCAATTTATACAACATTTCTAAGATATAATCCCTTTGGAGAACTCAAACGCAAATGAGTCTTCCCGCCTATCATGTGGTTATATTGAGAAGCTTGTGTCATGATAATATGATAAAGATAAGTCCAGTAGTTAACACTCTTGGAATTAAAGTATTCATTTCGAAACACGTGTTATCTAGTTAATTTCGAAAAAGAAAAGGAAGGGAAATTACTAACATTACAGTGTGAAATGCTTATGTTACAGTCTGGGCACTAACTTTACTGTTTGATTCAATTGCCGCTACATGTACCAAGATAGAAATAATGACCAGAACAGGCAAACTGCAAGCTTGGAGAACACATTCCTTTCTTTAAGACAGATAGCGGGTTCAGTTACTTTTGTGCATTATTACAACCTTCCTTTTGAAGAACAGATTCCAAAGAATTGCTTAGAGCTACAGGATACCAGTTTGCATACAATATGGCCTGTGATTCTAAGCCACTGCAATTTGATTTGCTAACTGTCAGTTCATCATTTACAGCAGCAACACTCTAAATGTCTGGCATGGCTGGACTCTCAAATATGACAAAGAACTTTGGGGTTGCTCAAACAACGCAGTACTTATCAAGTTCTGCCTTTAAGAGACTAAGAATAAAAATGAAATTATTGAGGACTAACTAATCAACAGAGTTTTCTAAATTAGGCAGAAATTGGGTCGTGGGATTAAATTCAGTGCTCACATTGTAGTCAACACGAAACAAGTTCAGGGTATTAGAATGAGAAGCAACATATCATACCTGTGACTTGGACCAGCATAGATCAAGAACATCCTCTGAATGCCCCTCAAAAGTTTTGACCGGTTTTTCCGACAGTCCAAACACATGCTCTGGCACCATCAACCGGTCTGAGCTACTTGATTTCCGACATTGCGAGACCCTCGCCCGGAGTTTCTTATCCCAATGGCTCCCATCCACAGTGGCCAAGGCCAATGTCGGCTCTGGCGAACCATTGCACATCACTGCAACGAATGGATTAGACACCCCATTCTCCTCCCGTCTCCTTTCAAACTCCAACACTTCCCAGACATGGATCACACAGTCCACCCCAGCACTTGCAAGGTAGCGCCCATCGGGGCTAAACTTGATACTCCAGATAGACCCGTCGTGCGCCCGTACCTCCTGGTTCATGAACAGCCCACTGAGCTCCTTGTACGACTTGCCGTACAGCCGCACCTTAATGCGCTCTGGGCCATGGTGAACGGCGCCGGCACTATCCTGGCTGTCATCCGTGGCTGAGCTGGACCGGCGTCCGCCCTTCTCCGATGACGTGTCCTTCTCGTCGCTGCTTCGGCGGTCGCGGGAGCCGGCCACCATCGAGCCAGCGACGTGGCGGATGGTACGAAGCCAGCTAATGCGGCGCCTGGGCCGGGCCGCGCCGTTGCTGGAGTCGGAGCTGGACCTGTGGATGGGAGTGGAGGCGCCGTCGTTTGCAATGTTCTGGCGGCGCATGAGCTCCTGCACGATGGGGGAGCGGCCGACGCAGAGCTGGAACTGCTCCAGGGTGAGCTGGCGGCCCGTGCCGACCTCGCGGAGCTCAAACTCTTCCTTGACGACGAACTCGGTGCCGTCGTCGAGGTTCCGGATTAGGCACCTTGGGTCGGCCTCCGCCTCGTCGTCCTCCGGCATGGCCTCGGAGGAGCCCGACGACGTGCGGCCCCCTCGCGGCGGCTTGGTAGAGGCGGGCACGGCGCCGTCCGATCTGGATCGGGGCATGGGCGAGAGCGTGGGCGGGCGGACGGGCCCGTCGTAGGAGACCGATCGGCCCATCTCGAGGCGCGCGAGGGAGGGGTCCCCGGCGAGCCCCATCGTCTGGAGCAGCCTCCTGCGGCGCTCCTGCACGGGCGCCGGCTGCGACGTCCACAGGTCGAGGGCGGCCGCGGCCGCCGCAGGCGGATAGGCGTCCCGTCGGCGTCGCTGCTGCTGCAGCGCGTGGTCATCGTCGTCGGAGGCGGAGGTGGAGGAGCCGGAGGAGGAGAGGACCCGGTCCCGCGACTCGTAGAACACCTCCTCGTCCTCGTCCTCCTCCTCCTCGCCGCCGCTCATCTCCCCTCGCGCATTGACCGCCTCTTCAAACACGGCGAGGAGGAATCGCTGGGGCTCGGGGTCGGTGGGGGAGAAGAATCACGCGGGTACGCGACGAGGGGTCAGATCCAGCAGCAGCGGGAGGGGAGGCCCGCCCGCGCGCGCGAGGTCGTCGGCGGAATCGCGACAGGTTCGTGCGAGCCCTCGCCCCCCGCTCGTCTGCGTCTGCGTCTGCCTCGGTGGTGGTTGGTGCCGAGGCCGTCGTCGTTGTTATTGCGGGGCGATGCCTCTCCCCCCACCCCCACCCCTCTCCCGCGTGCGTCGTCGTTGCTGTCCTTGGTGTGTTTACCACCACCGGTTACTGTTTACTGTCGGGCCGGTCGTACTCCATGGCCTTTTCGGAAGGGGGAGGTAATACCCGGCCGCCATGGGGTCCGGGTTTGGGATGGGACCCGTCTGTCACCCGCCGCGACACGAGTCGAAGGGCGGCCGCTCGTGCCGTTTCGGGGAGGCGGGGGCGTCCCATTCGGGCGGGCGGCGTGCGTCGGGCGTGTCCTCGGCGCTCGCTCAGCACCTATTACCTGGCGATGATGATGAGGCCGGGGACGGCCGTCCAGTTTACGCCCCTGTTTACAGCAGTGGTGTCGTACGCCGTGCTCCTGCTCAAACGCCCACCGTTGACCTGCGCACACCGATCGCTTCTTCATTTTCTAATCTTTTGTCTTATGTTTACTACTGGTGTCTTTTCGGCAGGGGCGAAGCCACGTTTTGTGATGGATCGGGGAGAGAAAAAAGGGGCCACGATGCCGAACCCGGGCACGTAGGAAGAAGGAAGGCATGCGCCGTAGCCCGTAGCCGTAGCCCCAGGGCAGCGCCACATGCCGAGTGTCAGGACCATCGCGCGCAGAGATCCATCAAGGCTCCTCTCTCCCGCTAATAGACCCCGTCGGTCGGGCATCCTATGCCGGCCGGTGGCACCGGCGTGTCCGCGTCCGTCACGAGCCCATCCCTCCCTCCCGACCCATCCTCCGGCCGACACGGTGCGGTGCCCGTAACCGTGAGCCTGTGCCGTAACGTGGAGCACGGCGGCACGCACGCATCTGGTGTCCGTCGGTTTGCACCCCGATCGCGCGCACGCGGCCGTTGCGGGCGTAAGCGCCCGGCGCGACAGCATGATTAAGCAAGGAGCCGAGCACAAGCCACCGTGTAAAAACACACGGTGGACGGAGCACCGTCCACGGCTTTGCCGGGTCCGATCGCGGTTTCCTAGCGTATCTCTAAGGGCATGTACAATGATGCTATCTTAGGAGTGCCACGTAGGATAAATGATGAGGTGAAAGAGAAAGAACTCATAAGAGAAGGCTTGTCTTAGAAGACAAGAGGTGATCTCTTAGCACAATTTGTCTCACCATATTTTAAAGAATGACAAGTTATTGAAGATAAAGCTAAGATATAATTCACTGTAGACATACTTTTTTGTTATCTCTAAATTACATGCAAGTCTTAAGATAAGACTGTCTTATCAACCATTGTACATGCCCTAATCATCCCTAATAAACCTTTAACAACGAAAGCGTTCATATTAGAAAAAACATCATGGCACCTAAATATACTCAACGCCCGCGCGGCGAGTAAAAATGTGCCCGCCTCTTTCTCTTACCCTCGCGGGCTCGCGGCTGCGTCCTTCCCGTCGCTGCCGTCACCTGTATGACCGCCCCGTCGCCCGTGGGTAGCCAAGACCCTTCTGCCGCCGGAAACCACCCCTGCGCCATCGCCCACACCGAAAAAGAGGTTGGGGATAAAAATAATCTCCACCGGCCACAAGCATTGGCTCCAACCGCGACGAAGACCGCCGGGGTGGCCACTGCCTCTCCAACAGCGGTCGATCACCCTCCCGCCGCTCCCACCGACGACAAGAGAGCTAGGAAACCGACGATCGTGGTGTCAATCCTCGCCGAGGCTGTCGAGTGGTTGATGCGACATATGCCAACGGGTGGCTTATCTGTGTGGGAGCCAGTAAGACGTCGCCGGTGCCTGGAAGCGGGATAAGGCGAAGACATGCACGCCGACGAATCTTACCCAGCTTCGGGGCTCTCCGTGGAGATAACACCCCTACTGCTGCTCTGCGGGGTCTCCGCATGATCACTCAGTGAACAGGTAACTACAAAGCGCTCCTTGAGCTGTTTGGCGAGAGGAAGAAGAAGGGCAAGGCTAGCTCTACTCCTCTCTCTGTGTATGTGATAACCTAAATGAGATCAACCCTTTGCATGGGTGCCCCGGGGGGTTTATATAGGCCTACCCCCCGGGGGTACAATGGTAATCCGGCTGGGAGCGGGTCCCAGCCGTCAGCGTCTACGCTCGCCGGCTTCTGCGCCGACTGCCGGGGCCCGCTAGCTGGTGGGTCCCTTCGGCTGCTGGCATCTTGGCCGACAGGAAGGCCCTACTGCCTAGGGCCATGTCGGCGGCCGATTACTGTTGCCTCAATCCTGATGATGAGGCTTTATCGAGGTAAGCGTGGCTACAGTACCGCCGCCTGGCGGGCGATCACTGTAGCCTCACGTCGTCTTGTCTTCTTAATGGGGCGCCTCCTTCGAGGGAAGGAGCAAGCCGGCTTTGGGGAAGCCGGCCATGTCTTGGCCGACTGGGGGAGGCCTGGCCGCCTTCGGGTGTCTCTCTGCCTAGAGGGGCCCACCGCCCGCGGGCTGCGCTGACAACCCGCCGCGGATGACGCCATAGGCATCATGGCAACAGTGCCGCGCCGGACGGGACAGGGCTACCCCGTACGGCGCACTGTGCCAGGCGTGCTCCGGGTTTCGGGGGTGGCAGGCTTCACTGTAGCCACGCCCCGTCCCATCGCCATTATGTGGTTGCGGACCTCGAGGGTACGATCTTGACCGTGCCGCGGGAGCCGGCTTCTTGGAGTCGGCCTTCTCGAGGCCGGCTTCTCGGAGCCGGCCCTCCCGCGGTTTTCTTCGTGAAGGTGGAGGCCGGGCCGCCTTCCGACAGTCGGCCTGAGAGGCAGTCGGCAGAGGGAAGGCGGCCCAACGTCTTGGTTCCTTGAAGGCCAGATTGGCTTGTAATTTTTTCTGAAGTGCCAAAGGGGGCCGGCTAGGCTACCCATGGTCATTTACCCCGACAGTAGTCCCCGAAGCTGGTCGCGCTTTGAGGTCGGCAAGGGGAACGAGAAGCTCGGTCAGCTTCCCATCTTGAGGAACCGGCAGCTGGGAGCCGGCTCGGCTTAAGCGCGCCGCCTTGGATGGGCGTCGTGGTCCCGTCAACGGGAAAGTGGACCAACTCGCGCGCTGACCGCGCGCCTCCCCGCGTGTCACGTGGCAGGAAAGGCCTGCCAAGGCGTTTGCGCGACGGGACGGCGCCGCAGGCCCAGGCCCGCCATGCCCGGCCTCGGCCCAGGCGCGGATCTTCTGCAGCCTAGGGTGTACGGTTTGCCTTCCCGCGACGGTTTCACCACGCCGTCAAGGCGCAATAATAGCGGGACGTGGGGGAGTGGGCGCAGTTAATCCCACGTCCCCCACACCACGCCTCCTCGGCTCCGCCGCGAGAGCCTATAAGTAGGGGGAGGAGAGGGAGCGACAGAGGCTCGCACGCTCTCCCTCACTCCACCCTCCCTCGTCTTCTTTCTTCTCTTTCACTCCGCCACCGCAGCACTTCTTCGTCGCGCCGCTCCGCCGCCACCGCGCCTTGCTTCTCGCCGTGCCTTGCTCCAATGGCGCTGTCGAGCTCGTGGGACAGCTCCAACGTCCTCGACGAGCACGTCGAGTTCCTCCGCCGGACGCGGCGTCTGCCCGGCGAGAACTACGTGCGGGTCCGGCGCGCGCCGGAGGAGGAGATTTCGCCGGCGCCGGAGGAAGGCGAGCGAGTGATTTTCCGCTCGCACTGCATACGCGGCTTCGGCCTCCCGGCGAGCGGATTCCTCCGCTCGTTCCTCGAGTTTTATCATCTTCAGCCGCATCACCTCACCCCCAATGCCGTGATCCTGCTATCGGCCTTCGTCACCCTCTGCGAGGGTTTCCTTGGCGTCCTCCCCACCATAGAGCTCTGGGGGGAGTTCTTCTAGAGCAAGCTCGGCACCGTCGTCGCCGCCGTGCCCGCCCCCTGCGGGGCCTATGTAACGCCCTCGATGCGGCTATATCTCCCACGTGTCGAGGCACGACTTAGAGGCATAACCGCATAGAAAGCAATGTCGCAAGTGAGGTAATCTTCACACAATCCATGTAATAAATAAAGGGGAAAGATACATAGTTGGCTTACAATCGCCACTTCACACAAGTACATAAATAACATCCATCAAACAGATTACACTCAAGGTCCGACTACGGTACCAAAATGGAAGAAGACTACCCCAAATGCTAAACAGATCCCCGGATCACCCAACTGGGCTCCACTACTGATCATCTGGAAAAGAAACATAGTAACGGCCACGTTCCTCATCGAACTCCCAAGTGAGCTCGGTCGCGTCATCAGCACTGACATCGTTGGTACCTGCAACTGAGGTGATAATATCTGTGAGCCACGGGGACTCAGCAATCTCAAACCCGCGAGATCAAGACTATTTAAGCTTAAAGGTGGGAAAGGGGTTTGTGAGGTGGAACTGCAGCAAGCGGCTAGCATATGGTGGCTACAGCGCAAAAAAGAGCGGGAAGAGAAAGCAAAGCACGGTCGAGAAGCTAGAAGTGATCAAGAAGTGATCCTGAACAACCTACGTCAGGCATAACTCCAACAACCGTGTTCACTTCCCGGACCCCGCCGAGAAGAGACCATCACGGTTACACACGCGGTTGATGTGTTTTAGTTAAGGTCAACTTCGGGTTTTCTACAACCGGACATCAACAAATTCCCATCTGCCTCATAACCGCGGGCACGGCTTTCGAAAGATAATACCCTGCAGGGGTGTCCCAACTTAGCCCATGATAAGCTCTCACGATCAACGAAGGATATTCCTTCTACCGGGAAGACCCGATCAATCTCGGAATCCCGGACTACAAGACATTTCAACAGCAATAAAACAAGTCCAGCAAAGCCGCCCGATTGTGCCGACAAATCCTGATAGGAGCTGCACATATCTCGGTCTCAGGGCACATCCGGATGAGCAGTCCGTACAACTAAAACCAGCCCTCGAGTTGCCCCGAGGTGGCGCTGCAAAGGGCTCTAGTTTGGACCAGCAATCGAAGGAGAACTGGCCCGGGGGTTTAAAATAAAGATGACCCTTGAGTCTGCAGAACCCAAGGGAAAAAGGCTAGGTGGCAAATGGTAAAACCAATGTTGGGCCTTGCTGGAAAAGTCTCATTCAAAGTGAACTGTCAAGGGGGTCCCATAAATCACCCAACCGTGTAAGGAACGCAAACTCCGGGAACATAACACCGGTATGACGGAAACTAGGGTGGCAAGAGTGGAACAAAACACCAGGCATAAGGCCGAGCCTTCCACCCTTTACCAAGTATATAGATGCATTAATTAAATAAGAGGTATTGTGATATCCCAACAATTAAACATGTTCCAACAAGGAACAACAAGTCCATGCTCCAACAAGGAACAAACTTCATCTTCACCTGCAACTAACAACGCTATAAGAGGGGCTGAGCAAAGCAGTAACATAGCCAAACAACGGTTTGCTAGGACATGGATGGTTAGGGGCTGACATGGCAATATAGGAGGCATGATATAGCAAGTGGTGGGTATCGCAGCATAGGCATAGCAAAAGAGCGAGCAATCTAGCAAGCAAAGATAGAAGTGATTTCGAGGGTATGGTCATCTTGCCTGCAAGGTTCTCAGAGTTGTCGAAAGCTTGGTCCTCGTAAGCGTTCTCAACAGGTTCCTCGTTCACGTACTCGTCTCCCGGCTCTACCCAAGACAAGAGAACAAGCAAAGGAACCAATATCAACCACGATGCAATGCGCAATCAACATGATGCAAAACATGGCATGATATGCGAGAGGTGATATGCAGTGCGTATGCATGCTCCGGGAGGACAAGGATGAACAGGGCATAATCTTGGCAAACCAAGCATGCCACTGGATAGATGAGGTGATTTTGGTTGAAATCGATATAAAGATCACCGGAATCGGATGCACGGTTTGCAAATGGCAAGCAATACAAGAATGACACGAAACTGCCATAAACAGCATGATGCTACTTAGCAAGCAACAAATAATTAAGCTACTGCACCCAAACATGGCAACAAAGCATATGACAGTAATCTACTCAAGATGCTAGACAAAAGATGAACACTGAGATACGGCTAATTCACATCATAACAGGTTCAAACAAGCATGGCAAAAGAGCAAAAGATAACAAGTTCCCAGACTTAGTGAAATTATCAAAGTAGCAGAAACTGACATCAGGATGACATGTTCAGAACAATGAAACAACATGCTACAGGTTCAGAACATAGCAAAGAAAGGCATGGAATGAATCTACTCAAGGCACTTGACAAAAGACCCTTACTGACCAACAGCTAAAAAGGATCATAAAATATGATTACACCCATGTCAATTAAGCAAGTTTCGTTACAGGTTTCAGACTTAGCAGAAAACTGGACATGGCAGAAAACTGTTAACGACTAGGCATGTTCGAGAGCTCGATGCACTCACTACAGAGCAAATCATGATAAACTAAGCATACATACATCAAGAAGACATGGCATAGTAACAATACATGGCAAGAATAACATCATATCATGCAAGGACCAACTACACCAAGCTTGGCAAAATCGAATAACATGTAAACAATCTGCCAGCAACATTTTGAAGCAAAAGTAGAGCTCGATTGACTCAAGCTATGGCATCCCATAATTGCAAACAAAGGCATGGATGGATTAAGAAAATACTCAAGTTCAAAACTCCCTTACTGATCATGCTCAAATTATGCATGGATCTCTCAGAAACAACATGAATACATGGCATAAAAAATAACAGCAATCAGGGACTTAGTGAAATCACTAAGTCTCTGAAATCAGCAACATCAAGACACCTAGTTTGCATGCTTGTACTAGTCACCACATAGATCACAAAAATACATGGCAAAATACTCTGAATAGGTAACATGGCATATTACAAAACTCATGTAGGACTCAACTTCATAGGAGGTACACATCAATCATGGCAAAAATGACAAAAGTGCATGTTCGGATAAGATCCAGCCAGTAGTATCAACTAGCCCTCTTCTAACAGCATTTCGGGCATCAAGATGACCTCAAATGAAAATGATGCAATGGAACAAAATGATGTACTCTTCGAGACGAACAAAACGACATATTATACGCGCGAAACGGAGCTACGGATGCAAAGTTATGGCATGATGAAGATGCGGTGTTGATGATGAAAATAAAGGACTTAGAGAAATAATTGGACTCGGGGAAGTCAACCCAGCCGGGACGCGGATCGAGGCGGCGGCGGCGGCTCGCCGGAACCGCGCCGGAGTGGCGGCGGCGGAGACGGATCCGGCCGGATCCGGGCGGCGCCGGCCCGGATCTGGCCGCGGATGGCGCGGGGCGGCGAGGGGAGGCGCGGGGGCGGCGCGGCGCGGACGCCGAGGCGCGGGCAGGCGGGGCGGCGGCGCGGCGCGGGCGCGCGGCGGCGACCGCCGGCGACGGGGAGGCGCGGGAGGCGAGGCGGAGACGCGGGGCAGCGAGGGCGGGGCGGCGAACGCGGGCCCGGGCGGGCCTGCCCTGGGCCCCGCGGGCCGGCGGCGGCGCCCGGTGGCTGGCGGCGGAGGCGGGCCACGTGGCGCGCGTGGGTTGGAGGAGGGACGGGATTGGCGGCGGCGCTGACCTGCAGGGAGGCGACAAGTGGCGGCGGGAGGAGAGAGAGGGGCACGGAAAACGAGGAAGAAGCTAGGGTTTCGGGGTCTCTCTCTCGGATTTCGACGGGGGAGACGTTTTTATAGACAGAAGGAGCTAGGGAGCTCCAAACGGAGTGCGGTTTTCGCCCACGCGATCGTGATCGAACGGCGGAGGACATGGGAGTGACTTAGATGGGTTATTGGGCTGTTTTGAAGGGGTGTTGGGCTGCAACACACACGAGGCCTTCACGGTTACCCGGTTAACCGTTGGAGTACCAAACGAACTCCGATTGACCCGAAACTTGACAGGCGGTCTACCGGTGCTATACCGAGGCCACATGTCAAACCTCGGTCCATTCCAAGAAAGTTTAATACCCGCTCACGAAGAAATGTAAAAGGGGACGCAGAGAGACATAGGAGCGCCGGATTGCAAAACGGACAACGGGAAAGATGCTCGGATTTATGAGACGAACGCGTATGCGAATGCGATGCGCATGATGACATGATATGAAATGCATGACATGACCAAAATGCAAAACGGAGAGAACCCAACCATGGAGGGAATATCTCATAGCACATAGCCGAAAATGGCAAGAGTTGGATTACAATTATGGCAAGTTACATCGGGGGCGTTACAGCCTACATCGCCATGAGGCGGACAGGTGAGGTCAATCCGTTCCCCTCGATCCCGCTGATCCAGTCGGTGAAGATTTGGCAGAAGTCGTACTTCTACGTGAAGAATGTCGCCCCGCAAGGCGACTTCGTCAATCTGCCGCCTTACGTAGCCGGCCCGCCGGCCTCGAGGCCGGCCTCATGGAGCTACCGGGACAGGACGCTGTCCCAGGCCGGGAACGCCGCCGTCGCCCGACTCTGGGTGATGGTGCAGTCGGAGGGCCTGGTCGGATCCGACCTCGTGGCCGCCTTCATGGAGCGCCGGGTTCTCCCGCTCCAAGGCCGGCCGCACATGATCTGTCAAATGAGCGGCCGCTTCGACCCGTGCCGGCTGAGCACCAGGGAGATGCCTCACGCCGAGGTGTCATACCTGGTGAACTACATCGCCAACTGCAAGCTCGCCGAGGACTGGCGATTCGGCAAGGAGCCGTACTCTCGCGCCAGACCTCCGCCTTCCGTAAGTATTTCTTCTTTCCTTTTCTTTTTGGTAGTCGGTCGCTTGGTAGCCGGCCTCTGACCAGCCGGCTTGTCTTCTGCAGAATCCTCTTCTTCCGCCGGCGGCCGGGACCGCAGGGGCGGAACGCCCGTTTCTTCCCGACCGCATGGTAGATGACGTCGACGACCCGGACCTCGGAGCGGCCGCCATGGAGGACGCCGCCGAGGGGGGAGGCGGTGAGGCAGGCGGCGCCGGGCTTGGAGCTGGCCTCCAGGACTGGGGGGACGACGACGAGGTCGAAACCGTCCCGCATCGCCAGCCGGTGCAGGATCCTCACGGCGCGGGCTCTTCTGCCGCGCCGGCCGCCCGTGGCGCCGCACCGAAGCGCCGGGCCGCGTCGACCTACTTCGGCAGCCGGCCGAAGAAGCCCAGGGGCACCGCCGTAGCAACCAAGCAGGACGAGGCGGCCGCGAAGGCGGCCCGCTTCCAGAAGGTCATGAAGCGGCCGCAGGCGGTTTCGGCGTAAGTGTCCATCGTCTTGCATTCTCATCGTGCTTTTTTGATTGAAGTTCTTTTATAAATCCTTTCTTGGTCGACCGACCAGGGCGCCGCTTTCCCTTGAACGGGGTCCTGCCGGCTCCGTGATTGACTCAGCCAGAGGGTCTTCGAGCTCCCGCCGCGTGGACCCCCACGCCGACCTCATGGAAGCCACGGCGCGGAACGCGCGGGAGGCGCGGGAAGCGTCAGTGCGGAGAGCCGCCCAGGCGGCGAAGGAGCAGGCCGACGCGGCGGCCAAGGCCCAGGCGGAGGCGACGGCTATGGAGAGGGAGGCGGAGGCCTCGCGCAACCGGCCTCCACAGCTTGTCATCCCCCTGCGGAGTGTGGCTCCCAACGCCCCCGTGCCTCCGTCTGAGGAAGCCGACCGCGGCCAGGCGGCGACAGAGCAGAGGGAGGATGATGTGGTCGTCTTGGAGGAGGTGCCGCGGACAGCACCGACTGGAGCGGGCCAGGGCGGCCAGCCGGCTGCGGCGCCGGTGCAGCCGGCCGGGAGCGAGCCGGCAGCGGGAGCCGGCCTGGCGGTGCAGCCGTCATCACGCCCGCGTGCAGGGGAAGCCGCCTCCGTGCCAGAGACGGACAGAGCTGCGACCGCCCATCAGACGGCGGAGGCCTTGGAGGCGTCCAGCTCCAGCATGTCCGAGTGGGCGCCCAACGAGGAGACAGGCGAACTGAATGCGTCGGCCCAGGAGGTCCGGAGCCGGCTTCAGGCCCATGCCACCGCGCTGCAGCGATACACTCGCGATTTCCTTGCGAGGCGGGCCGTCGTTCGGGTGAGTCTTCTGGCCTTGGCTGCTTTAGCTTTTTGATTTCTTCCGTGGGGGCGCGTCAGCGCACCCACTGGGTGTAGTCCCCGAGTTCCGAGTCGGCTGCTGAGCAGGCGGCTCGAAACTTACTAGGTCCTGGTAGTTATCTTATTCTCACATCTTGTCTGATCTTCCAAGAGTACCATAACCGGAGTGCTGCCGCCTTCGACTCCCAGGATCGGGAGCTGCGTCAGAAGAGCAAAGATCTGACCAACAGCCGGAGTACGTGCTTTGTTTCCTTTGTATCCTGTGGGGGCGCGTCAGCGCACCCACTGGGTGTAGTCCCCGAGATCCGGGCCGACTGCAGAGCAGTCGGGTCGGATCTTCCCCGATGACTTCTTCCTTATTGATTCTTCCTTCATCTTCATGCTTGCAGGGGGCAACGCCGACTTGAGGGAGCAGCTCGGCGGGGCCCAGACCGCCCTTCACGCCAAGGAGGCCGAGCTCAACGCCTTAGTCCAGGAGCGCGACCTCCTCGCCAAGAAGTTGGCCGACCAGGAGGAGGGCCACAAGGCGGCCCTGAAGAAGGCACAGGAGAGCGAGGCCGCCCTCAAAGCCGAGTTTGAGACCGAAGCGGCGAGCTGGGCTGAGGCGAAGCAGGCGCTCAGCGAGGGTTACAGCCGGATTGAGGACCTGATCGACGGTAAGCCGCCTCCCTTACTCCTTGCTTGCCCCTTTGCCCTCTGATTCGTCTTCTGATTTGTGCTGCTTTTGTTCTTTGCGCAGACTACTTCCCCCGCCACTCCGTCGCGGCCACTCAGGCCATCGAGGCCCACCGCGAGGCACGCCGTCAGGCAGGAGTTGAGATCGCACCGGACGCGAGCCGGACACTCGAGGAGCAGCTTCTGGCGATCCAAGCCCGGCTGCGGCCGGCACACCGCATGCTCCGCCGTCTCCAGCGTGCCGGAGCGCAGGTGCTGGCTGCCCTCTGGCCAGACGAGGCGATTCCCCGCACCCCGAGCCGGACTGCCGACTGGCTGGAGGTGGCAGTCGGCCGCTTCGAGGCCTGGAAGGCCTCCGCTGCCTGATCTGGCGCCAGGCGGGCGCTGGAGTTCGTCCGGGCCTGGTACCCCGGGCTGAATCTGGAACAGCTGAGGACTTGGCGGGCGAAGGCTGACGAGGAGCTGGTGGAGGTGCGGCCGGCTATCATCCAGCGTGCCTCGGCTCTTGCCGAGTTTACCGACACCAGCGTCTTCGCTCCTGCGGTGGACGACAACGGTGTCGCCGAGCCGGAGGAGTGGTTCGGGCTGGACCCGGCGGAGGGTGAAGACTCGGCGGAGGAGGTCGCCTCCAGCGATGAGGGTGAAGACGAAGAAGGGGAGGAGGGCAAAGATGTCGAGCCGGCCGGTGAAGCGACCAGCCCGCCTCAGCATGACCGTGCCTCCAGCAACGAGGCGCGGGTTAGCGCGCCCTCTGCGGGAGGCGGTGATCATGCCGAGGTTCATCAGTCGGCCACTCCTCCAGCCGGCGCTGCTGTCTCCGCCGACCTGCCCGACACGCCAGTCGTTCCCTTGGCTTGATCTGCCATCTTTGTTTTTTCTGTTTGTTACTCTTTGAACAATACTTATTAAGTTTGCGCAGTTCCACCCACTGGGGGTGTATTCAAACTATGTTGAATGTTGGCTTTTGCGAAGCCTTTTGTGTAAATATACTCATGCATGTGTTTGGCTTCCATTCTCGTATGCTTTTTATCCTTAGGCCGTTTCCTTTGCCGCCTTCCCCTGATTGCTGCCTTCCCAGCCGGCAGCTCCTCTGCAGTCTGTGGCTAAGGAAGAACTCGGCTATCTTTTTTGGGGAAGGCAAGTACTCGAGCTTTCTTGGATTGTAGCGAAGCGAATGGAAACCGGCCGGCCGGCTACTCTTGTAGTCGGTCGGCGGTGGGAAAAAAACGGCTTTTGTTATATTAGTCCGTTAGTCCCTAGCCGTTTTTCGTGTGGGCGTCCTTTCCTGCCTTTGGCTCTTGCCAGCCGGACAGCCGATTCTTCGAACTGCGACTTTTGGCAAGAGAGGGTGTCGGTGTCAAAACCGGCGGATCTCGGGTAGGGGGCCCCGAACTGTGCGTCAAGGTCGGATGGTAACAGGAGACAAGGGACACTTTATTTTACCCAGGTTCGGGCCCTCTCGATGGAGGTAAAACCCTACTCCTGCTAGATTAATAATATTGATGATATGGGTAGTACAAGAGTGGATCTACCACGAGATCAAGGAGGCTAAACCCTAGAAGCTAGCCTATGGTATGATTGTGTATGATGATGGTTGTCCTACGGACTATCAACCCTCCGGTTTATATAGACACCGGATAGGGTTAGGGTTACACAGAGTCGGTTACAATGGTAGGAGATCTCGAATATCCGCATGCCTAGCTTGCCTTCCACGCCAAGAAAGGATCCTTCCGGACACGGGACGAAGTCTTCAATCTTGTATCTTCATAGTCCTGGAGTCCGGCTGAAGGTATAGTTCGGCTATCTGAACACCCCCTAATCCAGGACTCCCTCAGTAGCCCCCGAACTAGGCTTCAATGACGACGAGTCCGGCGCGCAAATCGTCTTCGGCATTGCAAGGCGGGTTCCTCCTCTGAATCCTGTGTACCTGTACGAATAACGTCCGATTTTTGTAATGTAGCGCTCCTCGGCTTCAGTGCCCAATAATGGCCGTCTTCCACGTGCTGAACGAATGCGAAGAGCTTGGGGTGTCTTTACATCCACACCCTTAGTCATATAAACGAGCCGCCTACTTAACGGGATGGGGATTTAGATCCAAACCACATCTTCTCCTCCCCGCGAGTTGTCATCAGAGTGTCTCCAGCAAAGGTCCATTCCAACATGGCCAGCCGTCGCCGCTCCTCCCCTCGCCCCTCCAGTCCTAAACCCGGAGACTAGGAGAGATGCACCATCCCACACAACAAGTTAGTGTCGCTCCAAGCCAAGGGATTTCTCCCTCAAGCCTATATGGTCTCGGTCCGAGCCGGACTCACCAGTTATCAAGGCGGAAAACAAGCGGAGAATTCACCTAGTCCCTCTAGAGGGGAGCGGGTGTGCCTGGTCCCTTATTTAATAAGGGGACTGGGATTTTCAATTCATCCCTTTCTCCGCGGGCTTTTGGAGTTTTATGGCCTCCAGCTGCACCACCTTACGCCCGGTTCCGTGTTACACATCGCGGGCTTCGTTGCTCTTTGCGAGCTATTTTTAGGCGTCGAGGCTCATTTTGCGCTGTGGAAGAAGATATTCTGCCTGGTGCCCCGTTCCCAAGAGGGGTCCATTTATCAAGTGGGCGGAGCCAAAGTATGGCGCATCGCCGGGACCGGATACCCGTCCGGAACCCCGAAGAAGGCGTCCGAGGACTGGCCTTCAGAATGGTTCTACATAGACGACGTCCCCCTGCCGGACCCTATCCGGGCCGGTCTCCCTCAGTTCAACAATGCTCCCCTGAAGAAACGCCTGAGCTGGCGCCCTCGGAGCTCTCAGAGAGAGAATGACAGAGATGCCCTTTACTTAATGGGCCGGATTAAGCTACTGGCTCATTCCGGACTAACCATGATTAAAGTCATGGCCATATGCATTATGCGAGGGGTGCAGCCGCTCCAATACAGAAGCCACCCCATGTGGGATTTCAACGGGGAGGATGACGCCACCCGTTACGGCCGTAAGGGGCCGGACTCGCCTGCCGCTTTAATGAAGATTTTATCCTCTTTGTACAAGGGAGAAGAAGAGGAATTCCTCCGCGTCGACCCGCAGGGCGGATTTTCCATGTATAGTCCTCCGAATTGGGTAAGTGGACATTCGTACTTCCCTGTTCATTTTACATTCCCATGATTAAATAGGCAGTCTAACGACTTTAATGCAGGACCTGCGTCAGGAGGTAAAAAACATAAACAACCGTCCTCCACAGCCAGAGGACCCAGAACGGTCCCTCGATCCGGACTCCGAAGAGGATCCGGACTTAGCGGTGGATTTCATCGACGGAGTGTTTCATCAGCTAAGCAAGGACGATACCTTGGTAGCTATTATAGCTGATTACCCAGGGTTGATCCTGGCCTCCCAGGTGACAAATACCGGAGCTTTACCCCCTTAAGAGGGGTTCCGTTTTCATGGGTTTGGTTGTTCTGACAACAACCGCGCTTTGTAGGGGAGATTCCCGAGGGGGGAAGCCGACCCCGCTGCAGCTAACCGGCGGGGGGCCACAGGGCCCCGTGGGGCAAAAAGGAACGTAGTCCGGTCTGAGGTGCCCGAGCAAAGGTATGACGTACCCTCTCTTTTCCCCCGGAGTTTTACTCCTCCAGGGTATATTGACATTCGTGCTATCTTCAGGACAAAGAGACCTCGCCGGACTATAGCCGGAGAGGTTGCCAACCGCGCCTCCACCAGCCAGACCCCAACGCCCAGCCCGGAGGCGGAGGCCAGGGCAAGGCACGCACCGGACGCTCCTCCATCAGAGGATGCGGACATGCTGTCTGCCACCCATTTCGAGGTGGAGAGTGCCATGAACCACAGGTGTCGCCGGACAGTTCTTCGCGACGCTTGTTTCTCCCAGGAGGCTTTAAATGCCTTCAACTCAGGAGATGCGTACCTCCGTGCCGCTCAAAATGGTTTAGCCTGAGCCATGGAGCAGTATGTAGAAGACATACGGGTAAGAAAATTTTGGTAAATATAGATATGCCAGTAGCCCCCGTGACTTGAAGCAGTGGAAATAACTGATTCGAGAATCATATAACATGAAGTTTCTTACCGAGAAGAATATCGCGCTGTCCCAGGAGCTGGAAAGGTGCAGGGCCCAACTAGAGGCCGCACGAACGGCAGCAGGGGGGTCTAAAGAGACCCCTGCAGGTAAACAATACTCCAGAATATTTAGTATTGTACGGATTTAAGTGCCAATCTGACAAATTGTATTGCAAATGGCGCCGGACTCGGTCCGGACGGGCAACAGCTTCTACGCCGATTAAAGTCTAGTGAAAGCGTGCTAACAAAGGTGAGGCGGGAGAAGAATGATCTCCAGGATGCCAACACCAGGCTGGATGTTGAACTAAAAGATGTTCGTGGCCAGCTGTCGGACTCCAATAAGAAGAATCACCGACTTCGACGCGGCATTTTTAGTAAGTTCTTAAGCGAACTCTTGAAAAAGGAGTTCGGCGAGGAAGACGACTAACAGAGTTATGTCTGTAGGTATGCTAACAGGTCGTCCTGCAGAGGAGATGCCCGGTTCAACGGGCGATCTTCTTCCCGAACTCTCGCAACTGCACGAACGAGTTCGGCAGGCGATGCGAGGTATTGCCCAAGCCTTGTGGCCTGCCCACTCCATACCCGAGGGCCTTGGAGAACTTGCGGAGAAGTTGAAGGGAGCTCGGCGGCGCTTCCGGTTGTGGAAGATATCGGCCTGCCGACAGGGCGCTAGGGGGGCCTGGGCCATGGTGAAGACCCGCTTTACGAAGTCTGACCCCAATCACATGGCCGAGGTCGGACCGGTGGGGCCTGACGGGAAGGAGATCCCTGTGAGCTTAGTGTATGGCCAGGTAGAATTGGCCGCAAAGTATTTCCAGTAGGACTGTAAATTAGACAACATGTTAGATGGTATAGAAGAGGAATACAATCAGTCAGGATGACTATGTAATTTATAATTGACATGTGTAATGCCTTCTAGCCGGATTGTAGATCGTTTGTCGTTGCCGACCTTTTCGCTTCGACCTCGGGACCTGACGGTCCGGAGTGTGTCCAAATACCATAACAGTTATATAAGAACCGAGGTATGCGTGGAGACCAGGCATAGGGGTCATTAGTGCTTTATCAGACAAGTGCCCAACTAGTTATGTTATATTACATGGTTAGTAAGAAACATCTTCCAGAGAGAATAGTTCCATTAAGGGTTCCTTTCGCTGGGGTGGCGTGCCCTGAAGTGCATGTCCGGACTGCAAATGCAGGAAAACATCTGGGGTCATGTATAAGTAAAAAAGGTTCATCTTTAGTTCTCCGACCGAATATTCCCTTAAGAACGCTAGCTTTCGGCTTCACCCAGTCTGAGGTACACATCCGGCTTATCCGGCAGTAACAATCGCAGAGGTGCTCCCTTTACCGCCTAGCCGAACAATCGGGAACGTAGGGGTAAGCACAGGAGCCAGGCAACCCAGCTTGGCCAAAACTTAAGTCATATCGATGCATATAATGGTGAAGAAAAGGTGCATGCGAAAGTCTGACGCATGCGTTGGGCGTGAAACCCATATAGACAAGCTTCTGTTAGAGAAGCCCCCAGGTTTAAGGAGCGCGAGTGGCGCGTCACATGATGAGCCTTTAAGGGCTATAAAAGGAAAGAGTGGGGGGAGACAAAAACAGAAAAAAATATATATATAAGTGGACAGAGGAAGGAGACAAACCCCGAGTCCGGCGCTAGGCATAGAATCTTCGGAGACGTGCGGCGTTCCATGGGTTCGGCTCGAGTCGGTTATCCGACGCATCTCGCAGGTGGTACGCTCCACCAGTCAGGACTTGGTCAATTATGAAGGGATCTTCCCATTTGGGCTTGAGTTTGTCCTTTTTCTTATCCGGCAGGCGTAGGACTAGTTCGCCAACGTTGTAATTTTTGGCTCGTACTTCTCTGCTTTGATATCTTCGAGCCTGCTGTCGATAAAATGCGGAACGGGCTTTAGCCATGTCGCGCTCCTCCTCTAAGGCGTCCAGGTTGTCCTGCCGATCAAGCTCGGCTTCTCTTTCTTCGTACATGCGCACTCGAGGTGAGTCATGAATTATATCGCAGGGCAGAACTGCCTCTGCGCCGTACACCATAAAGAATGGTGTGAATCCGGTGGTACGATTCGGCGTGGTTCGCAGCCCCCAGAGTACGGAGTCGAGCTCCTCTACCCAGTTCGTATTAGATTCCTTTAGGGACCGCGCTAGCCTGGGGTTGATACCGCTCATGATGAGACCATTTGCATGTTCGACCTGACCGTTAGTTTGTGGGTGATAGACAGAAGCATAATGGAGCTTAATGCCCATGTTCTTGCACCACAGCTTTACTTCATCAGAGGTGAAGTTTGTGCCGTTATCGGTGATAATGCTGTGGGGGACACCGTAACGGTGTACGACCCCGGATATGAAGTCTATCACAGGTCAGGATTCGGCCGTCTTAACAGGCTTGGCTTCTATCCATTTGGTGAATTTATCCACCATGACCAATAAGTATTTTTTCTTGTGGGTTCCACCCTTAAGGGGTCCCACCATATCAAGCCCCCAGACCGCAAAAGGCCAAGTGATGGGGATGGTTCGGAGGGCGTTGGGCGGCATATGGCTTTGATTTGCAAAGAGCTGGCAACCGACGCATCATTTGACTAAGTCATGAGCGTCTACTCGGGCCGTCGGCCAATAAAAGCCCGTACGAAAAGCCTTGCTTACAAGGGACCGAGCTGCAGCGTGGTGGCCACCGAGTCCGGCATGAATTTCAGCCAGCAGACTTCGCCCTTCTTCTTCGGAGATATATCTTTGAAGGACTCCTGTAGTGCTTTTCTTATATAGCTCTCCCTCGTGGACTTTATAGGATTTAGATCGCCGCACTATGCAGCGTGCCTCGTTTTGGTCCTCTGGGAGTTCCTGCCTAGTAAGGTAGGCTAGGAATGGTTCTGTCCACGGGACGATGACCGCCATTATTACGTGGGTTGAAGGTGTGATTTCGGTGGCAGGGCCTCCGATTATGTCGGATTGTTCGGCGTCGGGTTGTGCGGTTATGTCCGGACTGTTATCCGAGGGTTCCCCCTCCCATGCTACAGATGGCTTGAATAATCTTTCTAAGAAGATGTTGGGGGGGACTGCATCTCGTTTTGCTCCGATGCGTGCCAGGACGTCTGCTGCCTGATTGTTTTCTCGGGCTATATGGTGAAACTCCAGTCCCTCGAACCGAACTGACATTTTTAGGACGGCATTGGGATAAGCTGCCATTTTTGGGTCTTTGGCGTCGAAGTCGCCATTTATTTGGGATATCGCGAGGTTTGAGTCCCCGCGTACTTCCAGGCGTTGAATGCCCATGGATACTGCCATCCGGAGACCATGTAGAAGGGCCTCGTATTCGGCTGCATTGTTGGAGTCCATGTACATAATTTGGAGTACATATTGGACTGTGTCTCGTGTAGGGGACGTCAAAACGACGCCAACCCCTAGTCCGGCCAACATTTTGGAGCCGTCGAAGTGCATGATCCAGTTTGAATATGTGCCGTACTCTTTAGGGAGTTCGGCCTCTGTCCATTCGGCGACGAAGTCGGCTAGGACTTGCGATTTAATGGCTCGCCATGGTTTGTAGGTTATGTCGAACGGGAGGAGCTCTATGGCCCATTTTGCTATCCGGCCCGTTGCATCGCGGTTGTTGATAATATCGTTGAGTGGTACTTCCGAGGCTACTGTTATAGAACACTCTTGAAAGTAGTGTCGTAGCTTCCGGGATGCCATAAACACCGCGTGCGCGATCTTTTGGTAATGCGGGTACCGTGATTTGCATGGTGTGAGGACAGTGGACACGTAGTAAAATGGCCTTTGAAGGGGGAGTTTGTGTCCGTCCGTTGCCCGCTCGACGACGAGTACCACGCTAACAACTTGATGGGTTGCGGCAATGTACAATAGCATGGGTTCGCCAGTGTTCGGCGTGGCCAGGACTGGGTTTGTTGCCAAGATGGCCTTTATTTCCTCGAGTCCGGCTGTGGCAGCGTCTGTCCACTCGAAGTGTTCGGTGCGCCTAAGGAGGCGGTAGAGGGGCAATGCTATTTCTCCCAGGCGGGAGATAAAGCGGCTTAAAGCCGCCACGCATCCGGTGAGTTTCTGTTTTTGTTTGAGGTCTTGTGGGACATCCAATTGTGACAAAGCTCGGATTTTAGCTGGATTTGCTTCAATTCCTCTACCGGATACGATGAAGCCCAGGAGCTTTCCGGCTGGAACGCCGAAAACGCATTTTTCCGGATTGAGCTTAATGTCGTATTTTCGGAGGTTGTCGAATGTAAGCCTCAAGTCGTCTACTAGAGATTCGACATGTCTTGATTTAACGACCACATCATCTACATACACCTCCACTGTTTTGCCGATCTGGTTTGCCAAGCATGTTTGAATCATGCGCTGATATGTTGCGCCGGCGTTTTTTAGCCCAAAAGGCATTGTGTTGAAACAGAATGGGCGGTATGGTGTGATGAATGCTGTTGCGGCTTGGTCTGATTCTGCCATCTTGATTTGATGGTAATCGGAGTATGCATCGAGGAAGCACAGCGAATCATGTCCTGCAGTGGTGTCGATGATTTTATCTATTCGAGGGAGGGGGAAGGGATCCTTTGGGCAAGCCTTATTAAGGTCTTTGAAATCGACACACATGCGCCAGGATTTGTCCTTCTTTGGTACCATCACCAGGTTTGCTAGCCAGTCCGGGTGTTTTATGTCTCTAATGAATCCAGCTTCCAATAACTTGGCTAGCTCCTCTCCCATAGCCTGTCTCTTTGGTTCGGAGAAACACCGAAGAGCCTGTTTGACAGGTTTGAATCCTTTCTGGATGTTTAGGCTGTGTTCGGCCAAACTGCGTGGGATTCCTGGCATGTCTGAGGGGTGCCAAGCGAAAATGTCCCAGTTCTCTCATAGGAACTCTCGCAGTGCGGCGTTTACATCAGGGTTCAGTCGTGCCCCGATGGAGGCTATTTTATTGGGGTCTGTTGGGTGGACCTGGAATTTGACTATTTCATCCGCTGATTTGAAGGATGGGGATTTGGATCTCTTATCGAGTATCACGTCATCCCTATTGACCGTGGATCGCAGTGCAGTCAGTTCTTCGGCCGCTAAGGTTTCGGATAGTGCCTCGAGGGCCAATGCGGCTGTCTTGTTCTCGGCGCGGAGTGCTATGTCCGGATCACTAGCGAGGGTGATAATTCCGTTTGGCCCAGGCATCTTAAGCTTCATGTACCCGTAATGGGGTATAGCTTGAAAAATTGTGAAAGCCTCCCGTCCTAGTATAGCGTGATATCCGCTTTTGAACGGGGCCACCTGGAACATGATCTGTTCGGACATGTAATTATCCGGCGTGCCGAATACCACATCTAGTGTGATCTTTCCGGTGCAGCGTGCTTCCTGACTGGGGATTATTCCTCTAAAGGTTGTGCTGCTTCGCTTAATGCGGTTCCAGTCTATTTCCATCTTTTGGAGTGTTTCCTCGTAAATGAGGTTCAATCCACTGCCTCCGTCCATGAGTACCTTTGCGAGGCGACAGCTGTCCACTATGGGACTGAGGACCAATGCGGCTGGTGCTATGGCTGCTCGAATTTTAGGCTCGTCACTCGCGTCGAAGGTGATAGCAGTATTACTCCATGGGTTTATTGTCGCTACTTGATAGACTTCAGTGAAGCTGCGGAGTGTTCTTTTTTGCATGTTATTTGATGCGAAAAGTCTCAAAGACTGTGATAACTGAACTGACTCGGGCTGGTTTCCTTCGACCTCTGGAATTAGGAGGTCCTCGCCAATTTTGGCCACCTGCCGGAGTATCCAACATGCCCTGAGGCTGTGAGTTGGGGTGGCATCCTCTGCACTGTGAATCTTGCAGGGTCCATCTAGCCACTTTTCCAGTACGGTTCCATGCCCCCTAGAGGGTTTTGAATTTTTAGCGTTTAGTCTGGGCGCCTTACTGCGGCGTGCCCTCTTGATTCGGACGGGATTGCTATTCAGGGCCGGATTATCCCAAAATTCAATTTCGGTTTTCCGAGCACTTTCCATGGCACAGTATTTTTGTACTATGGACGCCAGGTCAGCAAAGCGTGTAATATTACGACGGCTTATGGCGTTGAGTATTCCCTTGTCCGTGCAGTTACTGCAAAAGATTGAAATTGTGTCTCCCTCGCGGCAGTCCTTTATCCTGTTCATAACCAGGAGGAATCTGGCCCAGTAATGATGTACTGTTTCTTCGGGAATTTGCCTGATTTGGGAAAGATCACTTAAGATCGGGTGGGCGGGTGTCGTTGAATCTGAGACCTCGCCCAGTTTGTTGTTCGGAGGCCGAAGAACTTCCGGATTCTGAGATCCGGAGTCTTGGATGTTATCCAATTTGCCTGATTTTAAGCTCGGGTCTTGGATTGTATCCTCCCCTCCGCGGATATCCGGCATGGAGGGTTCGGGGATTCGGACGTAGCTAGTCCTTAAGATAGATGAAGGGTCGCCACATTGTGTCTCCATCACAGCCACATGGTGGGTGACCTGGGGAGAGTTAATTTCTCTCAGATCGGGTTTAAGCCCAACCTGGTCGTAATTTGTGGCGACGCCCAGTGCGGCGATACGATCCAGGAGCTCGTTTACAGACGAGAGCTCCATCGGATCCAATTGCTCAACAAGTTGTGAGCCGACATGGAGGTTGCTTTCGATGACCTGGGAGGTCACCTTCGGCGCAACAGCCGAACAGGCGGTTGCGAGAAAACCACCTAGCCGGAGAGTTTGGCCGACAGCCAAGGCTCCTTTTGTAATGACGCCATCTTTAAAGACGGGAAGAGGCATCCTTCCTGATCGCGACGGCACAGAGGAACTCTCAATGAAAGCACCAATGTCGGTGTCAAAACCGGTGGATCTCCGGTAGGGGGTCCCGAACTGTGCGTCAAGGTCGGGTGGTAACAGGAGACAAGGGACACTTTATTTTACCCAGGTTCGGGCCCTCTCGATGGAGGTAAAACCCTACTCCTGCTAGATTAATATTGATGATATGGGTAGTACAAGAGTGGATCTACCACGAGATCAAGGAGGCTAAACCCTAGAAGCTAGCCTATGGTATGATTGTGTATGATGATGGTTGTCCTACGGACTATCAACCCTCCGGTTTATAGAGACACCGAATAGGGTTAGGGTTACACAGAGTCGGTTACAATGGTAGGAGATCTCGAATATCCGCACGCCTAGCTTGCCTTCCACGCCAAGAAAGGATCCTTCCGGACACGGGACGAAGTCTTCAATCTTGTATCTTCATAGTCCTGGAGTCCGGCTGAAGGTATAGTTCGGCTATCCGAACACCCCCTAATCCAGGACTCCCTTAGAGGGCTTTGGAGCCGGCACACTACTTGTCTAACCACGGGTAGGACTTCTAATATAACTTAAGGTGGCCAGTCCCCGGGCCGACTAGTCGAACCCGGTGCCGGACGAGAGAAGTGAATGAAATGACATAATCATAAGCATGGTACTCTTCATTCATAGATGAAAGATGGCAGTCCCCGAGTTCTCCTCGGGGGGCCTATTGTCTCGTACTTAGTACAAAAGTTAGCGTGATACATACTGCATTTCAACTGTAAAATCTTCGAAGGAGGTTGGCGTTCCATGGTCGTTCCGACTCCTTGCCGGAGTCGTCTCTCTTTCGTGCCTTCGGCTTCTGTGCGTCGATCAGGTAGTAGGAGTCGTTTCCTAGCGCTCTGCTGCTGATGAAGGGGCCTTCCCAAGGGGCCGAGAGCTTGTGCTGGCCGGCTGTTCGCTGGATCAGCCGGAGCACAAGGTCGCCCTCTTGGAAAGATCTTGGCTTGACCTTCCGGCTGTGGTAGCGACGCAGACCTTGCTGGTAGATGGCGGACCGGCTGAGGGCTAACAACCGGCTTTCTTCCAGCAGGTCGACGCCGTCTTCTCGTGCTTCCTTGGCGTCCGCCTCCGTGTACATGGTCACCCGAGGCGAGTCGAACTCGATATCGGTTGGGATGACCACCTCGGCACCATATACGAGGAAGAAAGGAGTGAAGCCGGTTGACCTGTTTGGGGTGTGCGCAGACTCCAGAGGACGGCCGACAGCTCATCGAGCCAGCAGCCGGCCGAACGCTCCAGTGGCACGACCAGTCGGGGCTTGATGCCGGAAAGGATGAGGCCGTTGGATCGCTCGACTTGGCTGTTTGACTACGGGTGGGCAACGGACGCTAAGTCCAGTCAGATGCCCTGCATCGCGCAGAAACGTGCCAAGGCTCCTTTGGCAAAATTTGTGCCGTTGTCGGTGATGATGCTATGCGGCACGCCGTACCGAGTTGTTATATCTGCAATGAATGTCACGGCAGTCGGCCCATTCAGTTTCTTGATCGGTTTTGCTTCGATCCACTTTGTGAACTTGTCCACGGCGACAAGCAGATGTGTCATGCCGCCGCGCGCCGTCTTGAATGGGCCCACCATGTCCAGACCACAAACGGCAAAGGGCCAAGTGAGGGGAATGGTCTTGAGTGCCGAAGCCGGCAGGTGTTGTTTGGAGCTGAAGACTTGGCACCCTTTGCAATGCTTGACTAGTTCCTTGGCGTCGTCCAAAGCAGTCGGCCAAAAGAATCCATGGCGGAAAGCTTTGGCGACTAGTGATCTTGAGGCCGCGTGGTGGCCACATTCACCTTGGTGAATGTCTCTAAGGATTGCTATGCCCTTCTCTTATTCAACGCATCGCTGGAAGACTCCAGTGACGCTGCACCTGACGAGCTCTCTGTTGACGATGGTGTATGCTCCGGCTCGGCGCTGGACTTGTCTTGCCTCTGTCTCGTCAGCCGGCAGTTCTTGGTTTGTCAGGAAGTTGAGGATGGGATGGGCCCATGATGGAGCTGTGACTTCTTCTATTGCCAACGTGGCTACTGCAACCAGGGTGGGCAGGCTGGGTTGTGAAATGCTGGGGTCGACCGCCGCCTGTGGTGCTGGTGCAGTCCCCGGGCTGACTGCCGCAGTCCCCGAGACGGGTTCAGAAGTCCCTGGGTTGGGTGCGACTACGGAAGTCCCCGAGCCGCCTGCTAAAGTCCCCGCGCCGCCTACCGAAGTCCCCGGGCCGCCTGCTTAGCTCTTCAAGCCGGATCCGGCTGCATCGGGGCTAGGCGGCACGAAGATGGAATCAGACTCTGGAGATGGCTTGATAGTAGGCTTGAGGAGGCGTTGCAGAGAGACGCCGGTTGGAATTGCCTGCCGAGTGGAGCCTAGTCGGGCCAGGGCATCTGCTGGCCCGTTGTCGGCTCGTGGTACGTGAAGGAACTCGCATCCTTCAAAGTACCCGCTGATCTGCTGGACGAGGAAGCGGTAGCTCGCTATGTTTGTGTCCTTGGCGTCCCAATCGCCGGATGACTGCTGGACTATCAAGTCTGAGTTGCCGTAACACAGGATCCGGCGTATGCCAAGCTCTTTGGCAAGCCGGAGCCCATGTACGAGCGCCTCATACTCGGCCACGTTGTTGGAGGCGGCGAAGTGAATTTGCAGCGTGTATCTGAGCTTGTCGCCTTTGGGAGAGGTGAGGATGATGCCGGCTCCCAAGCCGGTGAGCATCTTGGACCCGTCGAAGTGCAAGCGCCAGTGAGTGGAGTCCGGAGCCGGCGGCAGGTACTAGGTCTCGGCCCGGTCGACGAGGAAGTCGGCCAGTGCTTGGGACTTGATGGCGGTGCGAGGCTGGTAGAAGATCGTGTAAGGAGCTAGCTCGATGGCCCAATTCGCCACCCGACCGGATGCGTCCCGGCTGCCTATGATCTCGGCGAGCGGGGCAGTGCATACGACCGTGATGGGATGCTCTTGGAAGTAGGGCTTCAGTTTCTTGGTGGCAAAGTACACGCCGTAGCACATCTTCTGGTAGTGCGGGTGAGGGAGTCCTGGATTAGGGGGTGTTCGGGTAGCCGAACTATACCTTCAGCCGGACTCCAGGACTATGAAGATATAAGATTGAAGACTTCGTCCCGTGTCCGGAAGGATCCTTTCTTGGCGTGGAAGGCAAGCTAGGCGTGCGGATATTCGAGATCTCCTACCATTGTAACCGACTCTGTGTAACCCTAGCCCTATCCGGTGTCTATATAAACCGGAGGGTTGATAGTCCGTAGGACAACCATCATCATACACAATCATACCATAGGCTAGCTTCTAGGGTTTAGCCTCCTTGATCTCGTGGTAGATCCACTCTTGTACTACCCATATCATCAATATTAATCTAGCAGGAGTAGGGTTTTACCTCCATCGAGAGGGCCCGAACGTGGGTAAAATAAAGTGTCCCTTGTCTCCTGTTACCATCCGACCTTGACGCACAGTTCGGGACCCCCTACCCGAGATCCGCCGGTTTTGACACCGACATTGGTGCTTTCATTGAGAGTTCCTCTGTGCCGTCACGATCAGGAAGGATGCCTCTTCCCGTCTTTAAAGACGGCGCCATTACGAAAGGAGCCCTGGCTGTCGGCCAAACTCTCCGGCTAGGTGGTTTTCTCGCAACCGCCTGTTCGGCTGTTGCGCCGACGGTGACCTCCCGGGTCATCGAAAGCAACCTCCACATCAGCTCAGAACTTGCCGAGCAATTGGATCCGATGGAGCTCTCGTCTGTAAACGAGCTCCTGGATTGTATCGCCGCACTGGGCGTCGCCACAAATTATGACCAGGTTGGGCTTAAACCCGATCTGAGAGAAATTAACTCTCCCAGGTCACCCACCACGTGGCTGTGATGGAGGCACAATGCAGCGACCCTTCATCTATCTTAAGGACTAGCTATGTCCGAATCCCCGAACCCTCCATGCCGGATATCCGCGGAGGGGAGGATACAATCCAAGACCCGAGCTTAAAATCAGGCAAATCGGATAACATCCAAGACTCCGGATCTCAGAATCCGGAAGTTCTTCGGCCTCCGAACAACAAACTGGGCGAGGTCTCAGATTCAACGACACCCGCCCACCCGATCTTAAGCGATCTTTCCCAAATCAGGCAAATGCCCGATGAAACAATACATCATTACTGGGCCAGATTCCTCCTGGTTATGAACAGGATCAAGGACTGCCGCGAGGGAGACGCAATTTCAATCTTTTGCAGTAACTGCACGGACAAGGGAATACTCAACGCCATAAGCCGTCGTAATATTACACGTTTTGCTGACCTGGCGTCCATAGTTCAAAAATACTGTGCCATGGAAAGTGCTTGGAAAACCGAAATTGAATTTTGGGATAATCCGGCCCTGAATAGCAATCCCGTCCGAATCAAGAGGGCGCACCGCAGTAAGGCGCCCGGACTAAACGCTAAAAAATCAAAACCCTCTAGGGGGCATGGAACCGTACTGGAAAAGTGGCTAGATGGACCCTGCAAGATTCACAGTGCAGAGGATGCCACCCCAACACACAGCCTCAGGGCATGTTGGATACTCCGGCAGGTGGCCAAAATTGGCAAGGACCTCCTAATTCCAGAGGTCGAAGGAAACCAGCCCGAGAATTTCAGTTTAGTTCTCACAGTCTTTGAGACTTTTCGCATCAAATAACATGCGAAAAAGAACACTCCGCAGCCTCACTGAAGTCTATCAAGTAGCGACAATAAACCCATGGAGTAATACTGCTATCACCTTCGACGCGAGTGACGAGCCTAAAATTCGAGCAGCCAGAGCACCAGCCGCATTGGTCCTCAGTCCCATAGTGGACAGCTGTCGCCTCGCAAAGGTACTCATGGACGGAGGCAGTGGATTGAACCTCATTTACGAGGAAACACTCCAAAAGATGGAAATAGACTGGAACCGCATTAAGCGAAGCAGCACAACCTTTAGAGGAATAATCCCCAGTCAGGAAGCACGCTGCACCGGAAAGATCACACTAGATGTGGTATTCGGCACGCCGGATAATTACATGTCCGAACAGATCACGTTCCAGGTGGCCCTGTTCAAAAGCGGATATCACGCTATACTAGGACGGGAGGCTTTCACAATTTTTCAAGCTATACCCCATTACGGGTACATGAAGCTTAAGATGCCTGGGCCAAACGGAATTATCACCCTCGCTAGTGATCCGGACATAGCACTCCGCGCCGAGAACAAGACAGCCGCATTGGCCCTCGAGGCACTATCCGAAACCTTAGCGGCCGAAGAACTAACTGCGCTGCGATCCACGGTCAATAGGGATGACGTGATACTCGATAAGAGATCCAAATCCACATCCTTCAAACCAGCGGACGAAATAGTCAAATTCCAGGCTCACCGAACAGACCCCAATAAAACAGCCTCCATCGGGGCACGACTGAACCCTGATGTAGACGCCGCACTGCGAGAGTTCCTACGAGAGAACTGGGACATTTTCGCTTGGCACCCCTCAGACATGCCAGGAATCCCACGCAGTTTGGCCGAACACAGCCTAAACATCCAGAAAGGATTCAAACCTGTCAAACAGGCTCTTCGGCGTTTCTCCAAACCAAAGAGACAGGCTATGGGAGAGGAGCTAGCCAAGTTATTGGAAGCTGGATTCATTAGAGACATAAAACACCCGGACTGGCTAGCAAACCTGGTGATGGTACCAAAGAAGGACAAATCCTGGCGCCTGTGTGTCGATTTCAAAGACCTTAATAAGGCTTGCCCAAAGGATCCCTTCCCCCTCCCTCAAATAGATCAAATCATCGACGCCACTTCAGGACACGATTCGCTGTGCTTCCTCGACGCATACTCCGGTTATCATCAAATCAAGATGGCAGAATCAGACCAAGCCGCAACAACATTCATCACACCATACGGCCCATTCTGCTTTAACACAATGCCTTTTGGGCTAAAAAACGCCGGCGCAACATATCAGCGCATGATTCAAACATGCTTGGCAAACCAGATCGGCAAAATAGTGGAGGCGTATGTAGATGATGTGGTCATTAAATCAAGACATGTCGAATCTCTAGTAGACGACTTGAGGCTTACATTCGACAACCTCCGAAAATACGACATTAAGCTCAATCCGGAAAATTGCGTTTTCGGCGTTCCAGCCGGAAAGCTCCTGGGCTTCATCGTATCTGGTAGAGGAATTGAAGCAAATCCAGCTAAAATCCGAGCTTTGTCACAATTGGATGTCCCAAAAGACCTCAAACAAATACAGAAACTCACCAGATGCGTGGCGGCTTTAAGCCGCTTTATCTCCCGCCTGGGAGAAAAGGCATTGCCCGTCTACCGCCTTTTTAGGCGCACCGAACACTTTGAGTGGACAGACGCTGCCACAGCCGGACTCGAGGAAATAAAGTCCATCTTGGCAACAAACCCAGTCCTGGCCGCGCCGAACACTGGCGAACCCATGCTATTGTACATTGCCGCAACCCATCAAGTTGTTAGCGCAGTACTCATCGTCGAGCGGGCAACGGACGGACACAAACTCCCCCTTCAAAGGCCAGTTTACTACGTGTCCACTGTCCTTACACCATGCAAATCACGGTACCCGCATTACCAAAAGATCGCGCACGCGGTGTTTATGGCATCCCGGAAGCTACGACACTACTTTCAAGAGTGTTCTATAACAGTAGCATCGGAAGTACCACTCAACTATATTATCAACAACCGCGATGCAACGGGCCGGATAGCAAAATGGGCCATAGTGCTCCTCCCGTTCGACATAACCTACAAACCACGGCGAGCCATTAAATCGCAAGTCCTAGCCGACTTCGTCGCCGAATGGACAGAGGCCGAACTCCCTAAAGAGTACGACACATATTCAAACTGGATCATGCACTTCGACTGCTCCAAAATGTTGGACGAACTAGGGGCTGGCGTCGTTTTGACGTCCCCTAAAGGAGACACAGTCCAATATGTACTCCAAATTATGTACACGGAATCCAACAATGCAGCCGAATACGAGGCCCTTCTACATGGTCTCCGGATGGCAGTATCCATGGGAATTCAACGCCTGGAAGTACGCGGGGACTCAAACCTTGCGATATCCCAAATAAATGGCGACTTCGACGCCAAAGACCCAAAAATGGCAGCTTATCGCAATGCCGTCCTAAAAATGTCAGTTCGGTTCGAGGGACTGGAGTTTCACCATATAGCCCGAGAAAACAATCAGGCAGCAGACGTCCTGGCACGCATCGGAGCAAAACGAGATGCAGTCCCCCCCAACATATTCTTAGAAAGATTATTCAAGCCATCTGTAGCATGGGAGGGGGAACCCTCGGATAACAGTCCGGACATAACCGCACAACCCGACGCCGAACAATCAGACATAATCGGAGGCCCTGCCACCGAAATCACACCTTCAGCCCACGTAATAATGGCAGTCATCGCCCCGTGGATAGAACCATTCCTAGCCTACCTTACTAGGCAGGAACTCCCAGAGGACCAAAACGAGGCACGCTGCATAGTGCGGCGATCTAAATCCTATAAAGTCCACGAGGGAGAGCTATATAAGAAAAGCACTACAGGAGTCCTTCAAAGATGTATCTCCGAAGAGGAAGGGCGGAGTCTGCTGGCTGAAATTCATGCCAGACTCGGTGGCCACCACGCTGCAGCTCGGTCCCTTGTAAGCAAGGCTTTCCGTACGGGCTTTTATTGGCCGACGGCCCGAGCAGACGCTCATGACTTAGTCAAACGATGCATCGGTTGCCAGCTCTTTGCAAATCAAAGCCATATGCCAGCCAACGCCCTCCGAACCATCCCCATCACTTGGCCTTTTGCGGTCTGGGGCTTGATATGGTGGGACCCCTTAAGGGTGGAACCCACAAGAAAAAATACTTATTGGTCATGGTGGATAAATTCACCAAATGGATAGAAGCCAAGCCTGTTAAGACGGCCGAATCCGGACCTGTGATAGACTTCATATCCGGGGTCGTACACCGTTACGGTGTCCCCCACAGCATTATCACCGATAACGGCACAAACTTCACCTCTGACGAAGTAAAGCTGTGGTGCAAAAACATGGGCATTAAGCTCGATTATGCTTTTGTCTATCACCCACAAACTAACGGTCAGGTCGAACGTGCAAATGGTCTCATCATGAGCGGTATCAAACCCAGGCTAGCGCGGTCCCTAAAGGAATCTAATACGCACTGGGTAGAGGAGCTCGACTCCGTACTCTGGGGGCTGCAAACCACGCCGAATCGTACCACCGGATTCACACCATTCTTTATGGTGTACGGCGCAGATGCAGTTCTGCCCTGTGATATAATTCATGACTCACCTCGAGTGCGCATATACGAAGAAAGATAAGCCGAGCTTGATCGGCAGGATAATCTGGACGCCTTAGAGGAGGAGCGCGACGTGGCTAAAGTCCGTTCCGCATTTTATCAACAGCAGGCTCGAAGATATCAAAGCAGAGAAGTACGAGCCAAAAAATACAACGTTGGCGAACTAGTCCTACGCTTGCCGGATAAGAAAAAGGACAAACTCAAGCCCAAATGGGAAGGTCCCTTCATAATTGACCAAGTCCTGACTGGTGGAGCATACCGCCTGCGAGATGCGTCGGATAACCGACTCGCCGAACCCATGGAACGCCGCACGTCTCCGAAGATTCTATGCCTAGCGCCGGACTTGGGGTTTGTCTCCTTCCTCTATCCACTTTTATATATATTTTTTTCTGTTTTTGTCTCCCCCCACTCTTTCCTTTTATAGCCCTTAAAGGCTCATCATGTGACGCGCCACTCGGGCTCCTTAAACCTGGGGGCTTCTCTAACAGAAGCTTGTCTATATGGGTTTCACGCCCAACGCATGCGTCAGACTTCCGCAGGCACCTTTTCTTCACCATTATATGCATCGATATGACTTAAGTTTTGGCCAAGCTGGGTTGCCTGGCTCCTATGCTTACCCCTACGTTCCCGATTGTTCGGCTAGGCGGTAAAGGGAGCACCTCTGCGATTGTTACTGCCGGATAAGCCGGATGTGTACCTTAGACTGGGTGAAGCCGAAAGCTAGCGTTCTTAAGGGAATATTCGGTCGGTGAACTAAAGATGAACCTTTTTTACTTATACATGCCCCCAGATGTTTTCCTGCATTTGCAGTCCGGACATGCACTTCAGGGCACGCCACCCCAGCGAAAGGAACCCTTAACGGAACTATTCTCTCTGGAAGATGTTTCTTACTAACCATGTAATATAACATAACTAGTTGGGCACTTGTCTGATAAAGCACTAATGACCCCTACGCCTGGTCTCCACGCATACCTCGGTTCTTATATAACCGTTATGGTATTCGGACACACTCCGGACCGTCAGGTCCCGAGGTCGAAGCGAAAAGGTCGGCAACGACAAACGATCTACAATCAGGCTAGAAGGCATTACACATGTCAATTATAAATTACATAGTCATCCTGACTGATTGTATTCCTCTTCTATACCATCTAATAGGCTGTCTAATTTATAGTCCTGCTGGGAATACTTTGCGGCCAATTCTACCTGGCCATACACTAAGCTCACAGGGATCTCCTTCCCGTCAGGCCCCACCGGTCCGACCTCGGCCATGTGATTGGGGTCAGACTTCGTAAAGCAGGTCTTCACCATGGCCCAGGCCTCCCTAGCGCCCTGCCTGCAGGCCGATATCTTCCACTACCGGAAGCGCCGCCGAGCTCCCTTCAACTTCTCCACAAGTTCTCCAAGGCCCTCGGGTATGGAGTGGGCAGGCCACAAGGCTTGGGCAATACCTCGCATGGCCTGCCGAACTCGTTCGTGCAGTTGCGAGAGTTCGGGAAGAAGATCGCCCATTGAACCGGGCATCTCCTCTGCAGGACGACCTGTTAGCATTCCTACAGACATAACTCTGTTAGTCGTCTTCCTCGCCGAACTCCTTTTTCAAGAGTTCGCTTAAGCACTTACTAAAAATGCCGCGTAGAAGTCGCTGATTCTCCTTATTGGAGTCCGACAGCTGGCCACGAACATCTTTTAGTTCAACATCTAGCCTGGTGTTGGCATCCTGGAGATCATTCTTCTCCCGCCTCACCTTTGTTAGCACGCTTTCACCAGACTTTAATCGGCGTAGAAGCTGTTGCCTGTCCGGACCAAGTCCGGCGCCATCTGCAATACAATTTGTCAGATTGGCACTTAAATCCGTACAATACTAAATATTCTGGAGTATTGTTTACCTGCAGGGGTCTCTTTAGACCCCCCTGCTGCCGTTTGTGCGGCCTCTAGTTGGGCCCTGCACCTTTCCAGCTCCTGGGACAGCGCGGTATTCTTCTCGGTAAGAAACTGCATGTTATATGATTCTCGAATCAGTTATTTCCACTGCTTCAAGTCTCGGGGGCTACTGGCATATCTATATTTACCAAAATTTTCTTACCCGTATGTCTTCTACATACTGCTCCGTGGCTCTGGCTAAACCATTTTGAGCGGCACGGAGGTACGTATCTCCTGAATTGAAGGCATTTAAAGCCTCCTGGGAGAAACAAGCGTCGCGAAGAACTGTCCGGCGACGCCTGCGGTTCATGGCACTCTCCACCTCGGAATGGGTGGCAGACAGCCTGTCCGCATCCTCTGATGGAGGAGCGTCCGGTGCGTGCCTTGTCTTGGCCTCCGCCTGCGGGCCAGGCGTTGGGGTCTGGCTGGTGGAGGCGCAGTTGGCAACCTCTCCGGATATAGTCCAGCGAGGTCTCTTCGTCCTGAAGATAGCACGAATGTCAATATACCCTAGAGGAGTAAAACGCCGGGGGAAAAGAGAGGGTACGTCATACCTTTGCTCGGGCACCTCAGACCGGACTACGTTCCTTTTTGCCCCACGGGGCCCTGCGGCCCCCCGCCGGTTAGCTGCAGCGGAGTCGGCTTCCCCCCTCGGGAATCTCCCCTACAAAGCGCGGTTGTTGTCAGAACAACCAAACCCATGAAAACGGAACCCCTCTTAAGGGGGTAAAGCTCCGGTATTTGTCTCCTGGGAGGCCGGGATCAACCCTGGGTAATCAGCTATAATAGCTACCAAGGTATCGTCCTTGCTTAGCTGATGAAACACTCCGTCGATGTAATCCACCGCTAAGTCCGGATCCTCTTCGGAGTCCGGATCGAGGGACCGTTCTGGGTCCTCTGGCTGTGGAGGATGGCTGTTTATGTTTTTACCTCCTGACGCAGGTCCTGCATTAAAGTAGTTAGGCTGCCTATTTAATCATGGGAATGTAAAATGAACAGGGAAGTACGACTGTCCGCTTACCCAATTCGGAGGACTATACATGGAAAATCCGCCCTGCGGGTCGACGCGGAGGAATTCCTCTTCTTCTCCCTTGTACAAAGAGGATAAAATCTTCATTAAAGCGGCAGGCGAGTCCGGCCCCTTACGGCCGTAACGGGTGGCGTCATCCTCCCCGTTGAAATCCCACATGGGGTGGCTTCTGTATTGGAGCGGCTGCACCCCTCGCATAATGCATATGGCCATGACTTTAATCATGGTTAGTCCGGAATGAGCCAGTAGCTTAATCCGGCCCATTAAGTAAAGGACATCTCTGTCATCCTCTCTCTGAGAGCTCCGAGGGCGCCAGCTCAGGCGTTTCTTCAGGGGAGCATTGTTGAACTCAGGGAGACCGGCCCGGATAGGGTCCGACAGGGGAACGTCGTCTATGTAGAACCATTCTGAAGGCCAGTCCTCGGACGCCTTCTTCAGGGTTCCGGACGGGTATCCGGTCCCGGCAATGCGCCATACTTTGGCTCCGCCCACTTGATAAATGGACCCCTCTTGGGAACGGGGCACCAGGCAGAATATCTTCTTCCACAGCACAAAATGAGCCTCGACGCCTAAAAATAGCTCGCAAAAAGCAACGAAGCCCGCAATGTGTAACACGGAACCGGATGTAAGGTGGTGCAGCTGGAGGCCATAGAACTCCAAAAGCCCGCGGAGAAAGGGATGAATTGGAAATCCCAGTCCCCTTATTAAATAAGGGACTAGGCACACCCGCTCCCCTCTAGAGGGACTAGGTGAATTCTCCGCTTGTTTTTCGCCTTGATAAGTGGTGAGTCCGGATGGTGCATCTCTCCCAGTCTTCGGGTTTAGGACTGGAGGGGCGAGGGGAGGAGCTGTGACGGCTGGCCATGTTGGAATGGACCTTTGCTTGAGACGCTCTGATGACAACTCGCGGGGAGGAGAAGATGTGGTTTGGATCTAAATCCCCATCCCGTTAAGTAGGCGGCTCGTTTATATGACTAAGGGTGTGGATGTAAAGACACCCCAAGCTCTTCGCATTCGTTCAGCACGTGGAAGACGACCGTTATTGGGCACTGAAGCCAAGGAGCGCTACATTACAAAAATCGGACGTTATTCATACAGGTACACAGGATTCGGAGGAGGAACCCGCCTTGCAATGCCGAAGACGATTTGCGCGCCAGACTTGTCGTCATTGAAGCCTGGTTCGGGGGCTACTGAGGGAGTCCTGGATTAGGGGGTGTTCGAATAGCCGAACTATACCTTCAGCCGGACTCCAGGACTATGAAGATACAAGATTGAAGACTTCGTCCCGTGTCCGGAAGGATCCTTTCTTGGCGTGGAAGGCAAGCTAGGCGTGCGGATATTCGAGATCTCCTACCATTGTAACCGACTCTGTGTAACCCTAACCCTATCCGGTGTCTATATAAACCGGAGGGTTGATAGTCCGTAGGACAACCATCATCATACACAATCATACCATAGGCTAGCTTCTAGGGTTTAGCCTCCTTGATCTCGTGGTAGATCCACTCTTGTACTACCCATATCATCAATATTAATCTAGCAGGAGTAGGGTTTTACCTCCATCGAGAGGGCCCGAACCTGGGTAAAATAAAGTGTCCCTTGTCTCCTGTTACCATCCGACCTTGACGCACAGTTCGGGACCCCCTACCCGAGATCCGCCGGTTTTGACACCGACAGCGGGTAGTTCTGCTTCGAGGTAGACAACACCTCGCTCAAATAGTACACCGGCCTCTGGACCGGCTGGGCTCGACCCTCCTCTGGGCGCTGGACTACGATGACGGTGCTGACCACCCGGCTGGTTGCAGCGTTGTAGAGGAGCATGGGCTCCTTCTCAGTCGGCGCGGCCAAGACAGGCGGCGTGGTCAGCATCTTCTTGAGCTCGTGAAAAGCTTGGTCGGCTTGGTCATTCCACTCGAAGTGAGTGGTCTTCTTCATGAGGCGGTAGAGGGGGAGAGCCTTTCTCTCCGAGCCGGCTGATGAAGCGGTTCAGGGAAGCCAAGCATCCGGTGAACTTCTGGACGTCTTGCAGCTTGGTGGGGATCGCCATTCTCTCAATGGCCTTGATCTTCACTGGGTTGCACTCGATGCCGCGTTTGGAGACCAGGAAGCCTAGGAGCTGGCCGGCTGGTACTCCGAACACACATTTCTCAGGGTTGAGCTTGATCCGGAACCGGCGCAGGTTCTCGAATGTTTCCTTAAGGTCTTCTAGCAAGGTGCCGCGCTTCTCCGTCTTCACCATGATGTCGTCTACGTAGACGTGGGCATTTCTGCCGAGTTGCTTGTGGAGGCACTTCTGCATGCAACGCTGAAAAGTGGCACCGGCATTTCTCAAGCCGAATGTCATAGTCAGGTAGCAGAAGGCTCCGAATGGCGTGATGAAGGCGATCTTCAGGCGGTCGGCCGGGTCCAACTTTATCTGATGGTACCCGGAGTAAGCATGCAAAAAACTCAGCAGCTCGCATCCGGCTATGGAGTCTATCACTTGATCTATCCTTGGCAGGGCAAAAGGATCTTTGGGGAAGGCCTTGTTGAGGCTCGTGTAGTCTATGCACATGCGCCACTTGTTGTTCTTCTTCAGCACGAGGACCAGGTTGGCAAGCCACTCCGGAAAGAACACCTCCATGATGAAGCCAGCAGCCAGAAGCCGGGCTATCTCTTCTCCTACAATCCTTCTCTTTTCCTCCAATAGTCGGCGGAGGGGTTGCTTGACCGGCTTTGCACCTTCTCGGACATGTAATTTGTGCTCGGTGAAATCCTTCGGGACACCCGGCATGTACTTGGGGGCCCATGCGAAGATGTCCCGATTCTCACGGAGGAAATCGGCGAGCTCGCCTTCCTATTTGCTGTTTAGGTTTGCCCCAATGACGACAAACCTCTCCGGGTGCTCGGGGTCAAGAGGTATCTTCTTTGTTTCCTTGGCCAGCTGGAAGGAACCTTGGGCATCACATTCTTTGGGATCGGGGGAGAGGGCCGGCTGCTTGCCAGCCATGGCCACGATCCGGTCCAACTTCTTCTTCTCTTCGGCAATCACCAAGGACTCGGCCAGCCGGCTGCTGGCCGCCGCGCACTCGGCCGATTTCTTGTAGTCGCCGACTATGGTGATGATGCCCTTGGTGCTTGGCATCTTCATCTTGAGGTAAGCATAGTGGGGAACAACCATGAACTTGGCCAAGGCAGGTCGGCCAAGCAGTGCATGGTAAGAGCTCTCAACGTCCACCACTTCAAACCAGACGGCCTCCCTGCGGAAATGATCCTTGTCCCCAAAGAGGACATCAATCTTGATCTTGCCGATGGGGGAGCAGGACAGGCCGGGTACGATGCCGTGGAACACAGTCCGGGTAGGCGTGAGCTGCTTCGTCCTGACGTTGAGCTTCTTCAGGGCGTCGAGGTACAGGATGTTGATGCTGCTCCCGGCGTCTATCAACACGCGGGAGAAACGGGCTGCGCGTCTGTCTGTTGCAAGGGTGGCATCCAGAACCAGCGCATAAGAGCCGGGAGATGGCATCACCTCTGGGTGGTCGGCCCAGCTCCAGCTGATGGGTTTTTCAGACCAGTGCATGTGATCGGAGGGATTGGAGGCAACCGCGTTGACTTCTTGGTGCTCGCGGCGCCTGCTGCGCCGGTCTTCGGGCTGGCTGGTGAAGACGACATAGGTGGCATGCTCGTCGGGGAACTCGTCGTGCACGGCTCCAACTACTGGCCGAGCGGCCGGCTGCTGCGGAGCCGGAGGCGGCGGACCAGCAGGTGGAGGCGGCACGAGCCTTTCGCCTTTGGAGATTCGGGTGAGCCAGTGGAACTTCCGGGTTGTGTGATTGGATGGCTTCGCGCCGCTGTGGAACTTGCATGGGGCGTCGAGGGTTTGCTCGTAGGAGAAGGCCGGCTGCCAAGCCGGCCGGCCGCCTTTCTGCTTCTTGGGCGCGGGCCGCCCTTCGGGCTCCTCGCCCTCGACCGTGGCCACCTGCCGACTGGTGGAAGACGGCATGGGGCCCTTGCGCTTGTGGTCGTTTTGGTACGGGCGTCGGCCGGGGTCCCCAGCCGGCGTCTTGGGCGCCGGGTTGAGTACCTTTCCGGACGCGTCAACCCGAAGTTCAGTCTTCATTGAGGAGTCGGCGGTGGCGTACTTGTCTGCTATGACCAGGAGCTCGTCGAGGGTAGTCGGTTCGTCGCAGAGGAGCTTGTGCTTGAGGAGGGTGCCCTCTCGGCACCCGGCTGTGAAGTATTCGATGGCTTGCACTTCGTGCACTCCTTCGCAAGAGTTGCGGCGCTCAGCCCAACGCGTGAGGTAGTCGCGAGTAGACTTGGCAGGGCCTTGTACGCACAAGGAGGGCTGTCTGGGCTTGGGAGCCCGCTTGTAGGTGCTAGTGAAGTTGCGGACGAAGGCTTCTGTGAAGTCTAGCCAGCTGTTGACGCTGTATGGCTTGAGGCTGTTGAGCCAGGTCCGTGCCGTGCCTTGGAGCATGAGGGACACGTACTTCATGGCAATGCGCCGGTTGCCGTTCGCGATGCGTACTGCGGTGGAATAGTCGATCAACCAATCTTCCGGCTTCACGGAGCCATTGTACTTGGGCGTGTCTCTTGGGAGCGAGAACCCTTTGGGGAAGGGCTCGTCGCGGATGCGGGGGCCAAAGCAAGGCGGGCCGACATCATCTTGTTCTTCTAGCGCCAGGGATCGCGCTAGGCGGTCGATCCGATGGCGGGCGTCGTTCTCACCGACTCCTTCGTGGCGACCCAGTCGGCCGCTGAGAGTCGGATGCGTGACAGGCGGTGGGGTGGGATACCTTTCCCCACGAGGCGGAGGCGGAGGCGGGTTGCCCCGCCGCTCCAAGGCTCGAGGGTGGCCTTCTGCGTCTCGCTCGATGGAGATCCAGGTTCGGCTTCGGCTGGCAGCCGGCTCCTTCTCGTGTCGCGCGTGGGTTCTATCCGCAGTCGGCGTCCGGGATGTCGCGCCGTGCTCTCGGCGCGATGGAGGGCTTTCCTCGCGGACGTTGGCCTCGTGCTGCTGCGCGACCGCATTGATTAACTGCTGGATGCGTCTGGTCATGTAGGGGGGCTCATCGGCCCCCAGTCCATCCAGCTCGTCTACGGCCGCCTAGGCGGCGCGCAGGTTCTCGAGTGGGGTGGCGTAGACTGGGCGGTCGACCCCAAGCAAGTCGGCGATGATAGCGCCGCGCTGTCTGACGACGCCGGCTCGGCTTGGCCCGCCAGGAGGTGGCGTGCCGAAGGCGGCGCGGTCGACTTCGCGCTGGTGGGCCTCGGTGAGGCGTCTCACGGAAACTAGCTTCCGGCCCTCCGCGATGAGGGCGAGGCGGCGAGCCTCCAGTGCTCCGGCGTCGGCATCGGCCGGGAGGGGGACAGACAGATCGTGGATCGCCACTTGCGGGGCATCGTGGGCGTTCTCGCCAGGAGCGCCGCCGTGGCTGATGACCATCACCTCGGCGGTGGCAACATCATAGCCATTGGCTCGGGGAAGCGGGTCGTCGTAGACCACAACGTTGGCGGGGAAGGCGTCGAGCGAGGCAGTGTCGGAGTCGCCATGCATCGGGTCGGTGGAGCCAATGGACTCCCGGTCCACAACAGGCTCGCTGGAGACGTGGAGCTGGCCGAGGAGGTCGACGAGGCGGCCAGTGCCCGCGTCGGAAGCGAGCTCGTCGGGGATGAGGGCCTCGCCAAGGGGATCGGCGAGGTTGCTTGCTGCGCAAGCGTTGGTGATGCCTTGCAGCGCGTTGTGGCAAGCGCCATCGGGCGTGCCGGGCTGGCTACGCTCGCTGGGGAGGAACAAGGTTCCCGTCCAGAACAGGTCTCCGGACGACGGTGCACCTGGCCCCATGGTGGGCGCCAAATGTCGGGTGGTTGGTGCGGCATATGCCAACGGGTGGCTTATCTGTGTGGGAGCCAGTAAGACGTCGCCGGTGCCTGGAAGCGGGATAAGGCAAAGACATGCACGCCGGCGAATCTTACCCAGCTTCGGGGCTCTCCGTGGAGATAACACCCCTACTGCTGCTCTGCGGGGTCTCCGCATGATCACTCAGTGAACAGGTAACTACAAAGCGCTCCTTGAGCTGTTTGGCGAGAGGAAGAAGAAGGGCAAGGCTAGCTCTACTCCTCTCTCTGTGTATGTGATAACCTAGATGAGATCAACCCTTTGCATGGGTGCCCCGGGGGGTTTATATAGGCCTACCCCCCGGGGGTACAATGGTAATCCGGTTGGGAGCGGGTCCCAGCCGTCAGCGTCTACGCTCGCCGGCTTCTGCGCCGACTGCCGGGGCCCGCCGGCTGGTGGGTCCCGTCGGCTGCTGGCATCTTGGCCGACAGGCAGGCCCTACTGCCTAGGGCCCTGTCGGCGACCGATTACTGTTGCCTCAATCCTGATGATGAGTGCTTTATCGAGGTAAGCGTGGCTACAGTACCGCCGCCTGGCGGGCGATCACTGTAGCCTCACGTCGTCTTGTCTTCTTAATGGGGCGCCTCCTTCGAGGGAAGGAGCAAGCCGGCTTTGGGGAAGCCGGCCATGTCTTGGCTGACTGGTTGAGGCCTGGCCAACTTCGGGTGTCTCTCTGCCTAGAGGGGCCCACCGCCCATGGGCTGCACTGACAGCCCGCCGCGGATGACGCCATAGGCATCATGGCAACAGTGCCGCGCCGGACGGGACAGGGCTAGCCCGTACGGCGCACTGTGCCAAGCGTGCTCCGGGTTTTGGGGGTGGCAGGCTTCACTGTAGCCACGCCCCGTCCCATCGCCATTATGTGGTTGCGGACCTCGAGGGTACGATCTTGACCGTGCCGCGGGAGCCGGCTTCTTGGAGTCGGCCTTCTCGAGGCCGGCTTCTCGGAGCCGGCCCTCCCGCGGTTTTCTTCGTGAAGGTGGAGGCCGGGCCGCCTTCCGACAGTCGGCCTGAGAGGCAGTCGGCAGAGGGAAGGCGGCCCAACGTCTTGGTTCCTTGGAGGCCAGATTGGCTTGTAATTTTTTCTGAAGTGCCAAAGGGGGCCGACTAGGCTACCCGTGGTCATTTACCCCGACAGAGGCGGCCGCGAAGAAGTAGAAGGCCACTCCGGCCCTCCGTCCATGCCCGACGCCTCGTGCAACGTCTCCAGCCACCCCTACAACCACTGCTCCAGCGCGCCCGGCCGCCGCAGCCGACAAAAAGGGCCGCGGACGCCAAGTGCTCGAGGAAATGCCAACAAGGTAAAAAAAACTTATTTTTCATTTCGGGCGATGAATTTGATGGTGATTGTTGATGCCCAATGATGATGGAGTTTGTTGGTTTTGTTGTCGTTGTGTGAAGATGAACACAGGCAAATTCTTGGCGTCTTTGGAGTCCTCGGATACGGTGGGGCTAGATGATCTCAATTACGATTCGATTTGTGATCATTCGGAGGTGGCCAAAGAGGAGTTGGGCGAAGATGAGGTGGCCGATGAAGAAGAACTTGAGGTCGAGGAGGTGACCAAAGCAAGAACAAAGACGCTGCGGTCACGAACTCACAACTACAATCAAGTTGAAGATATTGTTGTATGCTATGCTTGGATGAATGATGACCCACAAATATAGGGGATCAATTGTAGCTCTTTCCGATAAGTAAGAGTGACAAACCTAACGAGGAGCAGAAGGAAATGACAAGTAGTTTTCAGTCAGGTAGTGTGTGAAGTGCTGAAATTATAAGTAGCGGAGTAGTTTGATAGTAAGATAATTTGTAACGAGCAAGTAATGATAGTAGTAACAAAAGTGCAGCAAGGTAGCCAATCCTTTTGAGGCAAAGGACAGGCCAAAATGGTCTCTTAAGATAACCAAAGCGTTCTTGAGGGTACACGGGAATTTCATCTAGTCGCTTTCATCATGTTGGTTCGATTTGTGTTCGCTACTTTGATAATAAGATATGTGGGTGGACCGGTTGAGGGAGTCCTGGATTAGGGGGTGTTCGGATAGCCAGACTATAACCTTTGGCCGGACTCTTGGACTATGAAGATACAAGATTGAAGACTTTGTCCCATGTCCGGATGGGACTTTCCTTGACGTGGAAGGCAAGCTTGGCGATATGGATACGAAGATCTCCTTCCGTTGTAACCGACTCTGTGTAACCCTAGCCCTCTCCGGTGTCTATATAAACCGGAGAGTTTTAGTCCATAGGACAGAAGAACAACAATCATACCATAGGCTAGCTTATAGGGTTTAGCCTCTCTGATCTCGTGGTAGATCTACTCTTGTACTATCCATACCATCAATATTAATCAAGTAGAAGTAGGGTTTTACCTCCATCGAGAGGGCCCAAACCTGGGTAAAAACATCTTGTCCCTTGTCTCCTGTTACCATCCGCCTAGACGCACAGTTCGGGACCCCCTACCCGAGATCCGCCGGTTTTGACACCGACATTGGTGCTTTCATTGAGAGTTCCTCTGTGTCGTCATCTTTAGGCCCGATGGCTCCTCCGATCATCGATAGCGATGCGGTCCAGGGTGAGACTTTTCTCCCCGGACAGATCTTCGTATTTGGCAGCTTTGCACTGCGGGCCAATTCGTTTGGCCACCTGGAGCAGATTGAAAGCTATGCCCCTGGCCATCAGGTCAGGTTTGGAAGCCTGAACTACATGGCCGACATCCGCGGAGACTTGATCCTCGACGGATTCGAGCCACAGCCGAGCGCTCCGCACTGTCACGATGGGCATGATCTAGCTCTGCCACCGAATAGTGCCCTGGAGGCCGCACTCGTGCCCTCTTCGACCCTTAGCTCAGAGCCGACTGCGCCAATCGAGGACGGGTGGCTGGACCCCGCCTCAGGGGATGCAATCTCTACGGCGATCGAGGCGGACACCAGCCTTGTCCTTCTCGAAGCTCGTGACTCCAAGGTGCCGGACTCCGAACCCTCCGCGCCCCTGCCAATCGAATCCGATTGGGCGCCGATCATGGAGTTCACCGCCGCGGGCATCTTTCAGCACTCGCCCTTCGGCGACATTCTGAATTCACTAAAGTCTCTCTCTTTATCAGGAGAGTCCTGGCCGGACTATGGTCAGCAAGGTTGGGATGCGGATGACGAAGAAATTCGATGCCCACCCACCACCCACTTCGTAGCCACTGTCGACAATTTAACCGACATGCTAGACTTCGACTTCGAAGACATCGACGGTATGGACGATGATGTAGGAGACGAACATGAACCAGCGCCTATAGGGCACTGGAAAGCCACCTCGTCATATGACATATATATGGTGTATACACCCAAAGAAGGCAATGGCGACGGAACAACGGGGGATGCCCCTCCAAAAAGCAACCCAAGCGCCGGCGTCAGCGGCGCCGCTCTAAGTCCCGCCAAAGCAAAAACGGTGATACCGGCACGGGAGGTAATAACACCCCGGACAGTGCCGAAGACAACTCCCTCCAGCAAGACTCAGCGCAGGAGGATGGAGAAGCCAACCCTCCTGAGAGGGCGGCAAACAGAGAGGAAGAGGAGGATCATTACATGCCTCCCTCCGAAGACGAGGCAAGCCTCGGCGACGACGAATTTGTCGTGCCTGAGGATCCCATCGAACAAGAGCGCTTTAAGCGCAGGCTTATGGCCACGGCGAGTAGCCTTAAGAAAAAGTAGCAACAACTTAGAGCTGATTAAGATTTGCTAGCCAACAGATGGACTGAAATCCTTGCAGCCGAGGAATACGAACTCGAACGCCCCTCCAAGAACTACCCAAAGCGCAGGTTGCTACCCCGATTGGAGGAGGAAGCACTTAAACCTACATCACCAGCGCATGAGGCGGCCGATCGGCCACCTCGCGCCCGCGACAGAGAGGCCTCTCGGCCCTCCACTCAAGCCGCACCCCGGCGTCGCTCAAAAAATACCAAGGCACGGGAAAATGCGCTAGACCTGCTCGATATGTTGGAGGACAAGGCAAGACAAACAAGGTCGATCTACGGATCGCGTGGGCGCCCCACGACACAAGACGATAACCGTCATGCCGGATACAGTAAGTCCGGCCGGGCCAAACACAGTAGACAAAGCTCATTTGAGCTGCGTCGTGATATAGCCCAGTACAGAGGGGCCGCACACCCACTATGCTTCACAGATGAAGTAATGGATCATCAAATCCTAGAGGGTTTGAAATCCGTAAACATCGAATCATACGATGGCACAACAGACCCGACGGTATGGATCGAAGACTATCTCCTTCACATCCACATGGCCCGCGGTGATGATCTACACGCCATCAAATACCTCCCACTCAAGCTTAAAGGACCAGCTCGGCATTGGCTTAATAGCTTGCCAGCAGAATCAATTGGTTGTTGGGAGGACCTGGAAACCGCATTCCTCGACAATTTCCAGGGCACCTATGTGCGACCACCAGACGCCGATGACCTAAGACACATAATTCAGCAGCCATAAGAATTGGCCAGACAATTCTGGACACGGTTCCTAACCAAGAAAAATCAAATCGTCGACTGTTCGGACGCAGAGGCCCTAGCAGCCTTCAAGCATAACATCCGTGACGAGTGGCTTGCCCGGCACCTAGGACAGGAAAAGCCGAAATCCATGGCAGCCCTCACGACACTCATGACCCGCTTTTGCGCGGGAGAAGACAGCTGATTAGCTCGTAGTAATAACATGACCAAGAGCCCTGGTAATTCGGATACCAAGGACAGCAATGGCAGGTCGCGTCGCAACAAGCACAAGCGCCGCATTAACGGTGACAATGCTTGGGATACGGCAATTAATGCCGGATTCAGAGGCTCTAAACCCGGTCAGCCAAAAAAGCCATTCAAGAGAAATACTCCGGGCCCGTCCAGTTTGGACTGAATACTCGATCGCTCGTGCCAGATACATGGCACCCTCGAAAAACCAGTCAATCACACCAACAGGGATTGTTGGGTGTTCAAGCAGACCGGTAAGCTAAATACCGAAAATAGAGACAAGGGGCCACACAGCGACGAGGACGAAGAGCCCCGGCCGCCGAACAATAATGGACAGAAGGGCTTCCCCCCACAAGTGCGGACGGTGAACATAATATACGCAACCCACATCCCCAAGAGGGAGCGGAAGCATGCGTTAAGGGATGTATACACGTTGGAGCCAGTCGCCCCAAAGTTCAACCCATGGTCCTCCTGCCCGATCACTTTTGATCAAAGGGACCACCCCACTAGCATCCGTCATGGCGGATTCACCGCATTGGTTCTTGACCCAATCATTGACGGATTTCACCTCACTAGAGTCCTTATGGACGGCGGCAGCAGCCTGAACCTGCTTTATCAGGATACAGTGCGGAAAATGGGCATAGATCCCTCAAGGATTAAACCCACAAAAACGACCTTTAAAGGCGTCATACTAGGTGTAGAGGCCAACTGTACAGGCTCAGTTACACTTGAAGTGGTCTTTGGATCCCCGGATAATTTCTGAAGCGAGGAGTTAATCTTCGACATAGTCCCGTTCCGCAGCGGCTATCACGCACTGCTCGGACGAACGCATTTGCAAAGTTCAATGCAGTGCTGCACTACGCATAAGCTCAAGATGCCAGGCCCTCGAGTAGTCATTACGGTCAATGGAAACACCGAACGCTCTCTCCTAACGGAGGAGCATACGGCGGCACTGGCAGCGGAAGTACAGAACAACCTCTCAAGGCAATTCTCCAGTCCGGCTTTTAAACGTCCGGACACCGTCAAGCGCGCCCTTAGTAACCTACAACAAGACCGCCTGGCATGTCCCGAGCAAGCGTAGCAATACGGCCCCAACCCCAGCCCTCGCGAAACTACGAAATCAGTACTACGCGTACATAACTACGCTCTGAAAATTCCATGGGCGTAGGGGAGGGGCACGACCACGACATGCCCAAAAAGCGGCTCAACCGCACTAGGGGCTCCCGATTTTGTCATCTTTTCTTTTCTTACTTTCAGGACTCCACTCTTCGGAAGGCCTGTCCGGTAGTACAATCGCCGAACACACGATGCAACAGCCAGGGAGGCAGAAAGCTACGCCGCAAGATGGAACTCCCAGGTGGTCTCTATAACGACCAGTATACCTGTTTAACATACCATTCCGCAGCCTGCCCCTGGAGGGGACATGTTAAATAGTCCCTCTTATGCTTACCGCACTATTTGTATCGTCCTGCTTTCGCAGCAGCCGTTTAAAATAAACAATGCTTAGCTTCAGCTTATTATTGCATTCTCTATTTATTCCTTTTTCAATGTATATGTTCAGTTATGACATTTAGCACCCGTACACTTTGGTACGGTCAATACGCCAGGGGCTCAAGCACCCCATAATACGGCGTGAGAAGTCCGAACACTTCCACAAGTGCGGCCCTCTGAACTTATAGCATTATATGCATCAGCTCCGAATCATGTCTTTGGTCAATAGTTGGGTTTGCCCGGCTCCCATGTTTTGGTACCTTACGTTCCACTATATCGGCTAAGGTAGCGCTGGGAGAACTACTGCGATTGTGCCCCAGTTGAGCTGGGCCTAAGCACCTCAGTAGAGAAAGCTAAAACTGACTTTCATGATAGGGCGAGAGCTGGTCGTTGTTCGGTAGGTTTCGAGTCCCTAAAGACTTATGCCGCTTAGAGCGAGGAGTCGGCTTTGTCTGGCCTAGGCGTGTATAGAGCCCCGAACTCGGTCTTCCGAACACTAGGGCTTCGCTGAAATTTAAAATTATAGAATTCTCTGGCTAAGTGAGAGTGATAACGCATTATAGTCCGATTGCCTTGTTCGTTGTGTTGAGCACCTCCCTCGAAGGACCCAAGAATGGGAAAAAGAGTGCTCAGGTTTATCTCGAACACCCCAGCACTCGTGGCCTGGGAGTAGAAGCCGACGACTCGCCATCTCTCAAATTTAATAAATGGCCGCATAGAAGGTAATATTTTAAATTAAATAAGCGTTGCATAGCGCATATGAACAAGTTTTCAGCGCACAGGATAAAACGAACAAGTTTCACTAAAAAAATACATCTTTTGAGCATTCATCTGCCACAAGGCGGGCACCCTTCAGGACGCCCTCGTAATACATCTCGGGGTGGCGATGCTCCTTGCCCTGCGGTGGCCCGTCCTTCACAAGCTTCACGGCATCCAATTTGCCCCAGTGCACCTTAGCACGGGCAAGGGCCCTACGGGCACCCTCGATGCAGACGGAGCGCTTGACGACTTCAAGCCTCGGACAGGCGTCCACCAGCCGCCTCACCAGCCCGAAGTAGCTCCCAGGCAGGGCCTCTCCAGGCCACAACCGAACTATAAAGCCCTTCAGGGCCTGTTCGGCCACCTTGTGGAGCTCGACCAGTTGCTTCAACTGGTCGCTCAAAGGCACCGGATGTCCGGCCTCAGCATACTGAGACCAGAAAACCTTCTCCGTCGAGCTTCCCTCCTCGACTCGGTAGAAGGCGGCGGCATCGGACACGCTGCGGGGCAAATCTGCGAATGCTCCTGGAGAGCTCCGGATTCGGGTAAGTACCAAGTAATTCACTTTCACATGCTTGCTTTGCATAAAGAAAGCCTTACCCGCCGCTATCTTCTTCATCGCCTCAACTTCCTGGAGGGCTTTCTGGGCCTCGGCCTTGGCAGATTTGGCGCTTTCAAGGGCCACCGCGAGCTCGGACTCTCGCATCTTTGAGTCAAGCTCCAAACTCTCGTGTTTTTTCACGAGAGCCTGGAGCTCTTGCTGCACCTCGCCAACCCGCGTCTCATGCTTCTCCCGCTCGGTGCACTCCGTGGCCGCCCTTTCTTCGGCCTCGGACAACGCTTGCCTAAGGGTCGCCACCTCAGTCGTGGCCCCTATGACACCAATAGCGATCCTGTCATTATTTGCAACTGCATCTTTTTATATTATACTCCACAAGGTATTACTTACCTTCTTTTTCCCCGAGCTCCTTCTTGGCAAGGCCGAGCTCCTGCTCAGACCGCTCAAGGCTCTGCTTCAGCACCTCCACCTCCGCAGTCAGTGCGGCGGAGGCTAGCAGCGAAGCCTGCATACGCATATTGACTTGATTTTGTTAGACTCATGCGAATGTTATTAGATCCTCTATTCGGCTTTTCTTTCCGAACGCCAAACAGAGCATCAGGGGCTACTGTCTATGCGGTAATATTTTTACATATTTTTTACATACCTCAAAGCCTGTCAGCAGGCTGGCACAGGCTTCGGTCAGCCCGCTCTTGGTGGACTGAACCTTCTGAATCACCACACTCATAATAGTGTGGTGCTCCTCGTTGATGGAGGCGTCGTTAAGCACCTCCAGCAAGTTATCCGGTGCCTCTGGTTGGACGGAGGTCACCGGCGTCGTTGGCTTGCCCTTCTTCTTAGGGGGCCGCCTGCCGGACTCCGGAACCTTTGACGGTTCCGGTGCGGTGTCCGGCCTGGGGCCGGACTTGGAGCCCTCGGGGGTTTTGTCCCCTTGGCGCCTGGAGTCCGGGAGGTCGCCTTGCGGCGCCTCCAGGACCACCTCCTCCTGGCCTGCAGCCTCCTGGGACAACACCTCGGCATTATCTGTAGGGTGAGGGGAGGAGGCGGCCGGAAGTGAAGTACTGTTCACATCCGACGAATCCAGGGAACCGCTCGTCGACACGTCGAACCGGTCTTTGGGCGGACTGCATAATTATATTCAATAAAGGAATGGCACGAGCCATTCTGGTATCCAAACACTTACGTTTGCTAGGGGCTTGGCCCTGTGCGGTCACTCCTCTTCGCCATCGTCGGTGTTGGTGGAGTAGTCTGGAGGGAGGGTCCTTCCTTTCTTGGACCCTCCGGCCTCCCCAGTTGGGGCGACCTTCCTTTTCTTCTCCCCCCCCCCCCCCGCTGGGGTGGAGACCTCTCTTTCCTCCTCCTCGTCTTCGTGGGAGGAGTCCGCCTCGGAGTCATCGGACGACGAGTCCGACTCCACCGGGCGTCGAGAACTCTTCCGGGTTCCCGTGGCCTTCTTCTTGGACTTCTTCTCTGGCACCACATAAGGGTTCGGAACCAGCAGCTTTGCCAAGCGAGCGTCTGCTGGGTCTTCGGGCAAGGGAGCCAGACAGCTAATCTGCCCGGACGTCTCCTGCCAATCCTGTCAAAGGTAAGGGAGTTTAGATCCCGCATATAGTCAAACTATGAAAGATAAATATCCTGTAAGAGGTAAAAACAACTTATCGCGCTGGCTTGACGCTGCGCACTAAATCTGCGATCCTTGGTAGCGGATGCAGGAGCCTCGGCGCCCTTGAACAGCACCTTCCAGGCATCTTCGTACGTTGTGTCGAAGAGCCTGCTCAGAGTTCGGTGTTGGGCCAGATTGAACTCCCACAAGCTAAAAGCCCGTTGTTGGCCCGGGAGGATCCGGCGAATGAGCATGACCTGGACTACATTGACAAGTTTGAGCTTCTTACTCACCAGGCTTTGGACGCACGTTTGGAGTCCGGTCAGCTCTCCTTTTTTGCCCCACGGCAGGCCCTTCTCTTTCCAGGAGGTGAGCCGCGTGGGGATTCCGGATCGGAACTCGAGGGCTGCGACCCATGCAGGGTCGCGCGGCTCGGTGATGTAGAATCATCCCGATTGCCACCCCTTTATGGTCTCCACGAAGGAACCCTCGAGCCATAGGATGTTGGGCATCTTGCCCACCATGGCACCTCCGCACTTTGCCTGGCAGCCGCGCACTACCTTCGGCTTGACGTTAAAGGTCTTCAGCCATAAACCGAAGTGGGGTGGGATGCAGAAGAAGGCCTCGCACACGACGATAAACGCCGAGATGTTGAGGATGAAGTTTGGAGCCAGATTATGGAAATCCAGGCCGTAGTAGAACAGGAGCCCCCAGACAAATGGGTGGAGAGGAAAGCCCAGTCCGCGGAGGAAGTGGGTGAGGAACACCACTCTCTCATGGGGCCTGGGGGTGGGGATGAGATGCCCCTCTTCTGGGAGCCGGTGCGCAATGTCGTCAGACAAGTATCCGACCTTCCTCAGCTTTTTGATGTGTCCCTTCGTGACGGAGGAGACCATCCACTTGCCTCCCGCTCCGGACATGGCTGGAGAAGGTTGAGGTGGGGAGTGCGGACTTGGGCGCTGGAGCTCGAGTGTGCGAAAATGGATGAGAAAAGGAGGAAGAAGGCGTAGGTGAAAAGGTGGATCCTTATCCCCTTATATGGGCGGATGAAACTGCGTGCCCCCACCAGCCTGGTAAAACTCGCTTATCTCCCAAGCGCCATAATCAATGGCGCGGTTGGGTTACCCACACCGGTATTGATGAGAATCCCGGAATAAGGGGACACGATCTCTGCTTTGACAAGACGTGCCAAGGAAACCGCCTCGCTAAATGCGCTGAGGTGGGACAGTGAAACGATTCGAATAAAGACTTAGCAGTGGTGTGATGTCACACTACGGAGTACGTCAGTAGATTAGATTTGTGTAAATATTATTCTCTCCATGGCAATATGTGGAACTTATTTTGCAGAGCCGGACACTATCCTTGTGTTCAAAATCTTCGACGAAGTATTCGGAGGAGGAACCCACCTTGCAATGCCGAAGACAATTTGCGCGCCGGACTCGTCGTCATTGAAGCCTGGTTCAGGGGCTACTTAGGGAGTCCTGGATTGGGGGGTGTTCGGATAGCCGGACTATGACCTTTGGCCGGAGTCTTGGACTATGAAGGTACAAGATTGAAGACTTCGTCCCGTGTCCGGATGGGACTTTCCTTGGCGTGGAAGGCAAGCTTGGCGATATGGATACGAAGATCTCCTTCCGTTGTAACCGACTCTGTGTAACCCTAGCCCTCTCCAGTGTCTATATAAACCGGAGAGTTTTAGTCCATAGGACAGAAGAACAACAATCATACCGTAGGCTAGTTTCTAGGGTTTAGCCTCTCTGATCTCGTGGTAGATCTACTCTTGTACTACCCATATCATCAATATTAATCAAGCAGGAGTAGGGTTTTACCTCCATCGAGAGGGCCCGAACCTGGGTAAAAACATCGTGTCCCTTGTCTCCTGTTACCATCCGCCTAGACGCACAGTTCGGGACCCCCTACCCGAGATCCGCCGGTTTTGACACTGACACCGGTGCTTAGGTGTTGTTCTTATTTGAATAAACCTCCTACTTATGATTAACCCTCCCGCAAGCATCCGCAACTATGAGAAAAGTATTATGAATAAATTCTAACCATAACATTAAACTTTTGGATCCAATGGTCCCTTACGGAATAACGCATAAACTGGGGTTTAAGCTTCTATCACTCTCACAACCCATCATCTAATTGCTACTCCACAATGCATTCCCTTAGGCCCAAATATGGTGAAGTGTCATGTAGTCGACGTTCACATGACACCACTAAGGAAATCACAACATACATACTATCAAAATATCAAACACATATCAAGTTCATATGATTACTTGTAACATGATTTCCCCCTTGACCTCAAGAACAAACGTAACTACTCACAAATGATAAACATGCTCATGATCCGAGGGGCATTAAATAACATATTGGATCTGAACATATAATCTTCCATCAAATAAACCATATAGTAATCAACTACAAGATGTAATCAACACTACTAGTCACCCACAAGCACCAATCTATAGTTCCGGTAACAAGATTGAACACAAGAGATGAACTAGGGTTTGCGATGAGATGGTGTTGTTGAAGATGTTGATGGAGATTGCCCTTCCCAAGATGGGAGAGTTGTTGGTGATGATTGAGGGAGTCCTGGATTAAGGGGTCCTCGGGCATCCGGACTATGGTACGTGGGCCGGACTGATGGGCTGTGAAGATAAGCCGAAGACTCTTTCCCGTGTCCGGATGGGACTCTCCTTGGCGTGGAAGGAAAGTCTCGCGTCCAAATATGAAGATTCCTTTCTCTGTAACCGACTTTGTACAACCCTAGTCCCCTCCGGTGTCTATATAAACCAGAGGGCTTAGTCCGTACAGGCAATGATAATCATAGTCATATAGGCTAGACTTTTAGGGTTTTAGCCATTACGATCTCGAGGTAGATCAACTCTTGTAATACTCATATTCATCAAGATCAATCAAGCAGGAAGTAGGGGATTAGCTCCATAGAGAGGGCCCGAACCTGGGTAAACATCGTGTCCCCCATCTCTTGTTACCATCGACCTTAGACGGACAGTTCGGAACCCCCTACCCGAGATCCGCAGGTTTTGACACCGACATTGGTGCTTTCATTGAGAGTTTCGCTGCATCGTCATCAAGAGGTTCGATGGCCCCGTTAATCATATAGAACAATGTTGTCCAGGGAGAATTCTTCCTCCCCGGACAGATCTTCGTATTCGGCGGCTTCGCACTGCGGGCCAACTCGTTTGACCATCTAGAGCAGATCGACAGCTATGCCCCTGGCCATCAGGTCAGATTTGGAAGCTTGAACTATGTCGCGGAGACTTGATCTTCGACGGATTCGAGACCACGGCAGCCGCTTCCTGTCACCGCGATGAACATGACTTTAATTTGTCATCAGACCATACCCAGGAGATAGCGCATGTAACTGCTCTGGCCCTAGATCTGGAGCAGATCGCGCCATCCGAGGACAGGAGGCTCAACCCCGCCACGGAAGTCGCAGACTCAGCGGCGTCGGAGCCGCACCCAGACCCAACCTCCAGTGGGATCTGTGTCACCGGAACCTCGGACTCGTTTCCGGCTACAAGATCCGAACCATGTGCGTCCGCGCACGTCGAGCTTGATCAGGCATCGATCGTCGAATTCAGCTCCGCAGACATCTTCCGGCACTCGCCTTTAGGCAACATGCTAAACTCATTAAAAACACTCTCCTTAGCGGGGGACTCACAGCCGAATTATATCCGGTTCGAACTAGAGGCTGATGACGGAGAATTTCGCTTCCCACCCACCGCCCGCATCATAGCCACTGTCGAGTACCTAACCGACATGCTCGATTATGGCTCCGAAGACATCGATGGTATGGACGACGATTCCGGAGAAGAGGAGGCCCAAAACCCGTCGTTTACCGGACGTTGGACGGCCACTTCCTCGTATGACGTATACATGGTGGACACACCTAAAGAGAACAATGACGACAAGGAGAAGGATCCAGTCGAGGATAAACCTCCTGAGATACAGCCAAAACACCGACGTCAGCGGCGCAGCTCTAAGTCACGCCATGGAAAAGACAACAATACCGGCATAAGAGAAAACAATACTCCGGACGATGCCGAAGACAATGAAGACCGTGTTGAGGCAACTTCCGAACATGACGAACGGGAAGACGGGCAAGTTAGCCCTGATGAACAGGCCATACACGAAGACTCGGAGGACAGTAATTATCTTCCGCTCTCCGAGGATGAGGTGAGCCTCGGCAACGAGGATTTTATCGTGCCTGAGGAACCTCTCGAGCAGGAGCGCTTTAAGCGCCGGCTAATAGCCACTGCAAGGAGCCTGAAAAAGAAGCAGCAACAGCTTCAAGCTGATTAAGATCTGCTCAACAATAGATGGATTGATGTCCTGGCAGCCGAGGAATACGGCCTCAAGCGCCCAGCCAAAAGTTACCCGAAGCGCAAATTGCTACCTCAGTTCGATGACGAGGCGCTGGAGCCCGTACCATCATCGTGCAATGCGGCTGACCAACCACCACGTGGTCGGGACAAAGTGGCAACTCAAGCCGAACACCAGCCCGCCGCACCTCACCATAAAGGTAGAGATAAAACAACTCGGGGACATACATATGACCCGCGGCTGGACTTGGACAGTAGAGCAGGTCAGAACAGATCGATCTATGGATCACGGGGACGTGCCCCGGCATGCGACAACGACTACCTAGCCGGACGCAACAATCATACTCACGCCCGGGCCGAGAACCGCAGGCGGACTCCATCTGAGCTACGTCGCGACGTGGCCTGATATAGAGGCGCCGCACACCCCTTTACTTCACTGACGAGGTAACGGAGCACGAATTCCTAGAAGGGGTTTAACCTGTAAACATCGAATCAAATGATGGGACAACAGACCCCGCGGTATGGATCGAGGATTTTCTTCTTCACATTCATATGGAACGCGGCGATGATCTCCATGCCATCAAATACCTCCCACTAAAACTCAAAGGACCAGCCCGACACTGGTTGAACAGTCTGCCCGAAAACTCCATTGGCAGCTGGGAGGACTTGGAAGAGGCCTTCCTTAACAACTTCCAAGGTACATATGCTCGACCTCCGGATGCCGACGACTTAAGTCACATAATTCAACAGCCCGGAGAGTCAGCCAGGAAATTCAAGACTAAGTTCTTAATTAAAAAGAACCAGATTGTTGACTGTCCGGATGCCGAAGCCCTGACGGCCTTTAAACACAGCATCCAGACGAATGGCTCGCCCGACACCTCAGCCAAGAAAAGACGAAGTCCATGGCAGCCCTTGCGGCACTTATGACCCGCTTTTGCGCGAGCGAAGATAGCTGGCTAGCCCGTAGCAATAACAATGCAAGCGAACCTGGCACTGTGGAAGCCGGAAATAGCAATGGCAAGCCCCGACGCAACAGACACAAGTGTTAGAACAACGATGGTAATACCGATGACACGTTGATCAACGCCGGATTCAGTGGCTCTAAGTCCGGCCAGTGGAAGAAGCCGTTCAAAAGGAACAATTCGGGCTCATCCACCTTGGACCGCATACTCGATCGCCCATGCCAGATACGCGACACCCCCGACAAACCAGCCAATCATACCAACAAAGACTGTTGGGTTTTTAAACAGGCCGGCAAGTTAAGTGCCGAGAACAAGGAGAAGGGTCGCAAAGCAAGGACAATGACGAGGAGCCGTGTCCCCCGAACACACGGGAAAGGAGAAGTTTCCCCCTCAGGTCAAAACGGTGAACATGATATATGCTACACATATCGACGGATTCGAGCCCATGTCAGGTGCGCCGCACAATCGCGACGAGCATGATTTAGCTCTGTCGTCGGACAGTGTTCAGGAGATCACACCTGCAACCACTCCGGCCCTCGATCCGGAGCAAATTGCGCCATCTGAGGACGGGTGGATAGACCCTGCCTTGGAGGCCAGACTCTCAGTGGAGATAGAGCCGAATACTGACTTTACCCCTCGCGAGAGCCGTGCTGCCGAACCATTGGATTCGTCCCCGGCCACGGGCTCCGAACCGCCTGCGTCCGTGCCTATCGAATTCGATTGGGCACCGATCATGGAGTTTACCTCCGTGGATATCTTTCAGCACTCGCCTTTCGACGACATGCTAAATTCACTAAAGTCTCTCTCCTTGTGAGGAGAACCTTGGCCGAACTATGTCCGGCTAGGATGGGATGCGGACGACGAAGAAATTCGTTCCCCACCCACCACCCACTTAGTAGCCACTGTCGACGATTTAACCAACATGCTCGACTTCGACTCCGAAGACATCGATGACATGGACGATGATGCAGGAGACGAATTGGAACCACTGCCCACAGGGCGCTGGACCGCCACTTCATCACATGACATATACATGGTGGATACACCTAAAGAAAACGATGACGAGGAATGGGAGGATGCAGCGAAGGATAGCTCCCTCGAGAAGCAACCAAAGCGTCGGCGTAGGCGTCGCTCCAAATCCCGCCTCAGCAAAAACAGCGATAACACCAGTGAACCAGCAAACGGCGAACGTAGTACGGATCCGCTGTCCGGACACGGTGAAGCCAATGATATAGCTCATAAACCTCCCTCCGAAGAGGAAAACAGTCCGGACGAAGAGGCACACATCATGCAGGAAAGGCACTTGGAACAAGAGAACCTTCGCAGAAGGCTTATTTCCACCATGAGGAGTCTGAAGAAGCAAAAGCAAATGCTTAAGGCCGCGCAGAATACGCTCAACAGTAGATGGAACAAAGTGCTCGACAATGAAGAAAACTACGGTGGTAGTTATCACATGAAGAGCTATCCAAAGCGCAAGCTGTTGCCTAAATTCGATGACGAGGCCTTAGAGCCCACACAGCTGAAGAGTAAAACGGTCGACCGGTCGGATCAACCACCTTGTGGCGGCGATAGAGCGGCTAACAAGGCCGCACATAAGTCTGCACACACCTCACATGAAGACTCGCATCAGAAGACCGGCGCAACCAGATCCATCTACGGGTCAAGGAAACACGCTCCAGCGCACAACCAAAACCGAACACTGCAACCGTCAGAACACCTCGGCACATCAAAATACAGGGGCGCCACACACCCCCTATGCTTCACCGATGAGGTGCTGGACCATGAATTTCCAGAAGGATTCAAACTAGTGAACATAGAGGCATACGACAGAACCATAGACCCTGGAGTCTGGATTGAGGACTTTATCCTCCATATTCATATGGCTCGCGGAGACGATCTCCACGCCACCAAGTACTTGCCCCTCACGCTGAAAGGACCAGCTCGGCACTGGTTGAAAATCCTCCCCGAAAAATCAATTGGAAGTTGGGAGGAGCTTGAGGATGCTTTTCAGGCTAATTTCCAAGGGACTTATGTCCGACCTCCGGATGCAGACGATTTAAGTCATATAGTTCAACAGCCCGGAGAGTCAGCCCGAAAGCTTTGGAACAGATTTCTCACTAAGAAGAACCAAATCGTCGATTGCCCGGACGCCGAAGCCTTAGCAGCTTTCAAACACAACGTCCGAGACGAATGGCTTGCCGGACACCTCGGCCAAGAAAAACCGAGAACAATGGCAGCCCTGACAAGCCTCATGACCCGCTTTTGCGCGGGCAAAGATAGCTGGCTAGCTCGTAGTAGCACCAGCGACCCAGACACATCCGAAGTCAGGGATGGCAATGGAAAACCACGGCGCAGTAAAAACAAGCGCCGAAATAAAGAAGACAACCCAGATAACACGGTGGTAAACGCCGGATTCAGGGGCTCTAGACCAGGTTAGCGGAAAAAGCCTTTCAAAGGCAACAGAGATGGACCGTCCAACCTAAACAAGATTCTAGACAAACTATGTCAGATTCATGGCACCCCCGATAAACCTGCAAATCACACCCACAGAGAATGCTGGGTCTTCAAGCAGGCCGGTAAGCTAAATGCCGAACACAAGGGGAGGGAGACACCAAGTGAAGACGAGGGCGAGCCTCGCCAACAAAGCACTGGGGGACAGAAAAAATTCCCACCAGAGGTCAAAATAGTGAACATGATCCATGTGACGAAGAGGAGAAGCAAACATGCACTCCAAGACACAGGAGCTGTAGTGCCCGTCACCCGCAAGCCCAACCCCTGGTTGGCCCGGCCGATCACTTTTGATCGCAGGGATCACCTGAAAAACATCCGTCACGAAGGATTGGCTGCCTTGATGTTAGACCCAATAATAAATGGATACCATCTCACACGAGTCCTTATCGACGGCGGCAGTAGTCTAAATCTGATATATCAGGACACAGTCCGCAAAATGGGGATAGAGCCGACAAAGATCATCCACAGTAACACTACCTTCAAGGGAGTAATACCAGGCCTAGAGGCCCGCTCTACGGGCTCTCTAATACTAGAGGTCATATTCGGTTCACCCGACAACTACCGAAGTGAAAAGTTAAACTTCGACATCGCTCCATTCTGAAGCGGCTATCAAGCACTACTCGGACGAACAGCTTTCGCTCGTTTCAACGCTATACCGCATTATGCTTCTCTTAAGTTTAAGATGCCTGGTCCATGCGGCACCATCACAGTTAATGGAAATGTTGAGCGTTCCTTGCGCGCGGAAGAACGCACGGCCGCTTTAGCAGCCGGACACTAGATGGCCTCACCATCCAGAACAAATGACCGGTCGTTAAGACCACGGACACGGTTAGACAAGTCCGACGCATCATTAGATATACTTGAGATTGGTTTGATTGTTATACCCTTATAGACGGTACCAGGGGCTTCCCGCGTGTAATCAGGGCTAGTTCGGCTCAACTTTACTTATTTTGAATTTTAAATGGTTTATTTAGAATAACCAATTTTTCGCACGACAACTTTCTACTAAGTTCCTCTCTTTTACAGATAACAATCGTGCTACACCCGTCCAGGATACGGCACAATGGATGCACAGGCGCAGACGTGCAGCAGGGACCCGCTCAAAGGTTTTTCTTAGATTAAGACCCTGCGTAAACCTTTTTTTACTGTCTCTTGTTGTTCACATCCCCCGAATACTTAGTACAACCGAGAAGGATGCTGACGTATTGGCATTTCGCCATGTCAGAATATTGCACGTACCTGGACCCTCGGGGTTCATTATCCAGGGCATTGTTCAGCCCGACATATGTTATAAAGACCGAATACCTTAGGGAGTGTTCGGCGTCGTGAGTTTGGCCTTATATGCATCAGCTCCGAATCATGTCTTTGGTCAAATGTTTGGTTTGCCCGACTCCCGTGTTTTGCTACCTTACGTTCCGCTCTATCGGCTAAGGTGGCACCAGGAGAACTACTGCAATTGTGCCCTGGCTCGTCCGGACGAGCACCTCAGTAGAGAAAGCCGAAAATTGACTATCATGATAAAGCGCGAGAGTGGTCAACCACTCGATGACTCAACAGAATCTTCGGGATTCCTCCGCATTGACGAAGGGCCGTTTCCCAGCCAGGCATGTACGCGCCCCGTATTCGGACGAGCGCGGAGCCACCAGGGGCTATATAGTAGCCCCACCGTCAAACTCCTATGGCTAAGTGAAAGTGTTAAAGCAATATAGTCTGATTGCCTAGTTCGCTGCGCTACCACCTCCTTAATGGACCAAGACGTTGGATCAAGTGTAAACAAGCATGTTCTGCGAACACCCCCGCATTATGTGCATGGGGGCTGAAGCCGACGACCGCAAACTTTCAGGTTATATACATATATACACAAACGGCCGCGCAGGAGGCATCATAGTACTTTCAGGCAAAAAGTATAAACGCAACCTTTATAATTTAATAAGCATTGTTTTTACAATGGGAATACATGTCCTTAGAACATAATATTCTTCAAGCACTGAGACTCTATTGAACGACCGCCTTCAAGGACTTCTTCAAAGTAGTGCTCGGCAGATACTCGGCCCCCGACCGAACTCTGGGTTGCAATTGCGATGGCCTCCATCTCTGCCCAGTATGCCTTGACATGGGCAAGAGCCATCCGCACACCCTCTATGCACGCCGACCTCTTCATAGCATCGACGCATGGCACAACACCAAGGAACTGTTGCACCAAATTAAAATAACTGTTCGGCCTTGGCCCTTCTGGCCACAGATGATCCACAAAAGACCTCATGGCACGCCCGGACAACCTATGGAGCTCGGCCCATTCGGCCATCCGCTCATTCAAGGGAAGAGAACGAGATGGAACATTAAATTGTGACCAGAACAGCTTTTCCACTTCACAATCTTCTTGATCTTTGAAGTATTCGGCCGCATCAGCGGCACTTGCTGCCAAATCCAGATATGTGTCTGCACAACTCCATAGCCGATCAAGAGGAGCATACTTAGGATCTCCAAACTTCATCTGCAGCATAAAGGGCTTCCCTGCTGCGATATCCCCGGCTTGACGCAGCTCCTCCTTCATCGCCCTAATTGCAGAGCGGGCGTCCTTGGCCGCCACCGTGGCCTTCTCTAGGTCCGTCATCGTCGCTCAATTTTTATTTTCGAGAAGCTCGTAACAGCCGGTGGCTGATGACCCACAAGTATAGGGGATCTATCGTAGTCCTTTTGATAAGTAAGAGTGTCAAACCCAACAAGGAGCGGAAGGAAATGACAAGCGGTTTTCAGCAAGGTATTCTCTGCAAGTACTGAAATAAATGGTAACAGATAGTTTTGTGATAAGATAAATTGTAACGAGCAACAAGTAACAAAAGCAAATAAGGTGCAGCAAGGTGGCCCAATCCTTTTTGTAGCAAAGGACAAGCCGGAACAAACTCTTATATAAGGAAAAGCGCTCCCGAGGACACATGGGAATATCGTCAAGCTAGTTTTCATCACGTTCATATGATTCGCGTTCGGTACTTTGATAATTTGATATGTGGGTGGACCGGTGCTTGGGTACTGTTCTTACTTGAACAAGCATCCCACTTATGATTAACCTCTATTGCAAGCATCCACAACTACAACAAAAGTATTAAGGTAAACCTAACCATAGCATGAAACATATGGATCCAAATCAGCCCCTTACGAAGCAACGCATAAACTAGGGTTTAAGCTTCTGTCACTCTAGCAACCCATCATCTACTTATTACTTCCCAATGCCTTCCTCTAGGCCCAAATAATGGTGAAGTGTTATGTAGTCGACGTTCACATAACACCACTAGAGGCTAGACAACATACATCTCATCAAAATATCGAACGAATACCAAATTCACATGACTACTAATAGCAAGACTTCTCCCTTGTCCTCAGGAACAAACGTAACTACTCACAAAGCATATTCATGTTCATAATCAGAGGGGTATTAATGTGCATAAAGGATCTGAACATATGATCTTCCACAAATTAAACCGACTAGCATCAACTACAAGGAGTAATCAACACTACTAGCAACCTACTAGCACCAATCCCGAACTTGGAGACAAGAATTGGATACAAGAGATGAACTAGGGTTTGGAGATGAGATGGTGCTGGTGAAGATGTTGATGGAGATTGCCCTCTCCCGACGAGAGGAGTGTTGGTGATGACGATGGCGATGATTTCCCCCCTCCTAGAGGGAAGTGTCCCCGGCAGAACAGCTCTGCCGGAGCCCTAGATTGGTTCCGCCAAGGTTCCGCCTCGTGGCGGCGGAGTCTCGTCTCGAAAGGTTGCTTCCTGTTTTTTTCTCGACGAAAGACTTCATATAGCAGAAGATGGTCATCGAAGAGCCACCAGGGGGCCCACGAGGTAGGCGGGCACGCCCTAGGGGGGGCGCCCCCACCCTCGTGGACAGGGTGTGGGCCCCCTGGCCTTCATCTTTGGCGAGGAATTTTATTATTTATTGTAAGATATTCCGTGGAGTTTCAGGACTTTTGGAGTTATGTAGAATAGGTCTCTAATGTTTGCTCCTTTTCCAGCCCAGAATTCCTGCTGCCGGCATTCTCCCTCCTTATGTAAACCTTGTAAAGTAAGAGAGAATAGCCATAAGTATTGTGACATAATGTGAAATAACAACCCATAATGCAATAAATATTGACATAAAAGCATGATGCAAAATGGACGTATCAGCGGCATCCATCAATTCCATAGCCATCTTGGCTATTTCATCCTTGCTTCGGCAATGCGCAGCCTGTTCGGCTCTCAGCTCTTCGACTGCCTTTAGAGCGGCCACATCACTTTCCCTGGCTTGTTCCTTGGCTCGGGCAAGTTCAGCCCGAAGGTTCTCCACGGCAGCATCCCCATATGTAATCACAACATATTAAAGATACTAGCATCATGCTCCTCTTACTATGTGTTGATCATAGGAGAAAACACATACCCTGTGCCTCGTCGAGCCGTTCGTTCACAAGCATGATGTCGGCATCCGCCGCATCAAGTTGCCGCTTTAGCTCGGCAAACTCACCAGTCCGGCTAGCCACCAGACCTTCCGCCACCTGCATATGAAGGCGGCCTGATTATTACCTGGGACTATGATCCTCTGTTTGCTGCCGTTCTCGAAAGCAACCAGAGTCTCAGGGGCTAGTATCTGCACAGGGCACACCTAACATGTGCGGTACCGTAAAAACATACACTATTTCACGTACCTCAAAGCCTTTCAGCAGACTCATAAAAGCTTCATGCAACCCGCTTTCGGCGGATGAAATCCTCTCAATCACCGTACCCATTAGCATACGATGCGCTTCTGAGATAGCCGCTTGCTCCAACAGATCCTTCAGTGCGTCCGACCGCACACTGGGCGGTGCCGGACTCTTTTGGTTTCTCTCTTTAGGAGCCGAATACTGAGGACTTCGGGTGGCCGAAGGATTACCCTCTGGCCTTGCCAGATCAGGAGAAACTCTCCGCGACGACACTTCAGGGTCGCCCGCCTCAGGAGGCGGGGTGGCTTGGGGAGGTGTTTCGCTCTCCATCATCTCCGGAAGAAGATCCCCCAAAGACGAACTCTGTCGAGAAGGGCTACGATCCGAAATACAAGATAAATGCTTCGGTTATTGTCCTCAGAAGTAAAGCATGATATTTTTTCTATTAAGTACCTTTTTACTTACAGCTCGGTGGAGGGCTGATCCCCTTGCAGGCACTGTGCGGTAAGGGTACCCCCGAGGCAGGACCCTCTGGCAAAGATTTCTTCCCCCGTTTGGAACCCATTGTTTCTGGGTCTTCAGAGGTGGTCCTCTTCCTCCCTTGGGGAGAGGGAATTTCAGATTCTTATCCACGGTTATCCTCCTTCACGGAGGCGCTAACTCCCCCGGTTTGGATGAACAGTGAGTGAGGTCCGCTTTTAGCCTCTTTATTCCGCCCTTTATCTTCCCCTGAGGGCGCTTGATAGGGCGCAAGCTCCAGCATCCTGGCTAGTACAGGATCCGGTGAGATCTCAGGAAGGGGAGCTGGACACCTGATCATCTTCGCCTTTGTTACCTAGTCCTGGTCAAGGAGCGACTTTTCAGAATGATGTTGTGATAAATAAAAAGACAACGTGTTCGGCTACAAGACTACTTACTTGGGTATCTGGACGATTGCAGCTCAGACCCGCATCCTCGGTGGTGTCCGGACACCTTATTGTGGCCTGAAGAACAATTTGTACATCTCATCGAGCGTCATGCCGAGGAAGTGCTGAATAGCTCGCGGTCCTTCCGGGTTGAACTCCCACATGCGGAGGGGTCGACGTTTGCAGGGCAGGACTCGACGAACTAACATGACTTGCATTACCGCGACCAAAATGACATATCTCTCGAGGAGATCCCGGATGCGACTCTACAATATTGGCACATCCTTTACTGGCCCCCAGTCCAGCCCCTTGTTTATCCATGACGTCAGTCGTGGCAGGTGGCCCTAGCGAAAGGTAGTGGCTGCCACCCACTTGGTGCCCCGGGGAGCGGTGACATAAAACCACTCCCGTTGCCATAAGTCGGACACCTCCTGGAAGGAACCCTCTGGCCATGGGGCATCAACACTTTGGCTTATTACGGCACCTCCGCACACTGCGTGTCGCCCCTCGATCATCTTCGGCTTCACATTGGAAGTCTTGAGCCACAGGCTGAAGTGAGGGGTAATGCGGAGGAAGGCCTCACATACAACGACGAACGATGAGATGTGAAGGACTGAATCCGGGGCCAAGTCATGGAAATCCAGCCCGTATTAGTACATGAGCCCCCTGACAAAAGGATCTAGAGCGAGGCCTAGCCCTCGGAGGAAGTGAGATATGAATACAACGCTCTCGCTGGGTTCGGGAGTAGGGATGACCTGCCCTTGAGCAGGCAGCCTGTGCGAGATCTCTCCAGTCAGAAACCTGGCCTCTCTTAGCTTCTTGACGTCTTCCTCTGTGATAGAGGAAGGCATCCACCGACCTTGAAGGTTGGATCCGGACATGGTTGAAGGTCCGAAGCGCCTGACCTAAGCCTCGGGTGTTGAAACTCGAGGCGGCGGAGGGGGGAGGATTCGATTGAGTTCGAGAGGAAAAAAGGACAAGCCTTGGTCTCTTTATAAAGAGGGTGAATACCAAGCGTCCTCCACGTGACCGTTTGGGACTTGCCTACAATCGAGGAGTCATACCAACGGGCACGATTGGGTTACCCACGTCCGTGTTGATGAGAATCCCGTAATTAGGGGGACATGATCTCTGCTCCGACAAGACGTGCCAATAAAATCGCCTCGCAAAGCATGCGGTGGCAAGCTAATTGGAAAAAAACGGTTCATGTAAAGAACAAGTCGTGATGTGATGTCGTGTTATGAAGGGTCGTCAGCAGATTAGATTTGTGGAAATATTATTCTCTCTACGATGGTATGTGGAACTTGTTTTGCAGAGCCGGACACTATCCTTGTGTTCAAAATCTTCTATGGAGTATTCGGAGGAGGAACCTGCCTTGCAATGCCGAAGACAACCTGCGCGCCGGACTCATCGTCATTGAAGCCTGGTTCAGGGGCTACTGAGGGAGTCCTGGATTAGGGGGTATCCGGACAGCCGGACTATACCCTTTGGTCGGACTGTTGGACTATGAAGATACAAGATTGAAGACTTCGTCCCGTGTCCGGATGGGACTCTCCTTGGCGTGGAAGGCAAGCTTGGCAGTACGGATATGTAGATCTCCTTCCTTGTAACCGACTCTGTGTAACCCTAGCCCCCTCCGGTGTCTATATAAACTGGAGGGTTTAGTCCGTAGGACAACAACAATCATACCATAGGCTAGCTTCTAGGGTTTTAGCCTCTAATATTTCGTGGTAGATCAACTCTTGTAATACTCATATCATCAAGATCAATCAAGCAGGAAGTAGGGTATTACCTCCATCGAGAGGGCCCGAACCTGGGTAAACATCGTGTCCCCTGCCTCCTGTTACCATCCGCCTTAGACGCACAGTTCGGGACCCCCTACCCGAGATTCGTCGGTTTTGACACCGACAAAGAGAGCTTCATTCGGCTGGCCGAGAAAATGGCCTATCAGTAATGAGAAATGGGCTGTACATTTTTAAAACACATCAAACCAGCAATTAGTTTCAAATTTCTTTTTTTCATTTCAAGATTTTAAATTGCATTAATTTTCATGCGTGGACAATTTGTTGGATTTTATATTGATATACATTTATTTTTAAAATCAGTTTGAATGTGACTCGAAATTTCGGGATTAAAAATAGTTCGGAGCGCACCGAAATATGCAAAAATTATTATAATTTTTTAACCGTGGCCACAATATGGGCTGTAATGCTAACAAAAAGAATATGGGCTCCAAAAAACCCTTAAGAATTAGCAAATGGGATGTCAATTATTAGAAATAATGGCAGATGGGTTGTATGCTGTTTTCCACAGATTTGAGGCTTTCCTAAAAAAAGGTTGACGCACAAGCAGTGACTGTTGGATGTCCATCCAACGGCCATCGTGCTTCTTCAATCTCTGCTCTTCCTGCTCCAGCCGCTCAAACAAGCGCCGGCGGGTAGCCTGCTCCCTCCTCCCCGCGGCCGGCTGTGCTGCCGCGCAGGCCTCACCGCCCCACCGTACTCCCATCGCTGGCCTAGCCATCCCTCTACTCACCCACACCTGCTGTTATTCTCCGGTGATGGCAGACGAACCAATAAACCCTCGTACAGTCATACTCCCCTCCGCGTGCGAAACAGCTGCCGAGTCTTCCCTGCCTCCGTGTCGTTCCCTTCCCAGTCCTCGCCGTCGTCCATCGCCCTGGTGCTCTCGGCGCGGCCTGGTCAACATGGTCAACGACCGACATGCATCTGAAGTGGACTGTACATGGAGAGGCCGACAGCTGGGTCCACGGCCGCACACAAGGAAATGCCTTCTTATTACGCGCAAAGTAATGATTCCTCCACCTGACAACAGGGACCCACCGAAAGGGCCTCTGTATTTCGCGAAAAAAAGTTACCACCGCTGACAGCTCGGACCCACCAGTTATATCTTCACACACAAGGAAGTGCCTCCTTATTACGCACAAAAAATTGAATACTCCCCCTGTTAGCTGGGACCCAGTATAGTAGCAGGCTGACTTGTGGGCCTACTAAGTTGACAGGGACGGAGGGCTTTGTCAACTTAGTCAATATGCACGATTCTAGCTCCAGTGACCGTACGATGTCTATCCAATGGCCGTAGTGCTTCTTCAACCTCTGGTCTTCTTACTCCAGCCGCCCAAACCAACGCCGGTCGTGCCTCGTGCTCCTGCCTCCCGTGGCCGGCTGCGATGTGGCGGAGGCCTCACCGCCCCCTACTACTCCCACCGCTGGCCAGGCCATCCCTCTACTCACCCACACCCCCTGTTATTTTGCGGTGACGGTAGACTCACACCGCAGCGAACCAATAAACCCTCGTACTCCTCTACGCGTGGGCATCCACTGCCGCGTCTTCCCCGGCTCCACGTTGTCCCCTTCCTAGGCCTCGTCGTCGTCCACTGCCCTGGTGCTCTCGGCGCGGCGTGGTCAACGTGGTCAAGGAACGGCTTCCATCGGACATGGACTGTACGTGGAGAGGCTGGCAGCTGGGTCCACGGCCGCAGCAAGGAAGTGCCTCCTTATTACGTGCAAAGTAATTATTCCTTCACCTGACAGCGGGGACCCATCGGATAGGCCACCGTATTTCGTGAAAAAAAAAACGTTTCCCCTGACTGCTGGGACCCACCAGCTACATCTTCGCACGCAAGGAAGTGCGTCCGGGCAAAAAAAATGATTCGCCCCCTGACTGTTGGGACCCACCAGCTACATCTTCGCAGGCAAGGAAGTGCCTGACAGTCGGGACCCACCTGGTCGAAGCGTACGTAGCGTTGTCATTCTGGTCGTGAACGTGTACGTACATACTAGTCGATGTAGAGGCGCACACATGTCGTAGTAGAGGCGTGCACGTAGCATGTACACGTACATACAGTGGCCAGTGTGCAAGAAAGAAAATACGACCACATACATACATACGGGCAGGGTCTCGAACGCCTACTCGCGCATATGCACGGCCAGGGCTCGTGTACATGGCTGGGTCGGAACGGAGAAACAATGTCGTCGTCGTGTTCATGGGGAGCCAACCGGCTAGGTCGGAACGGAATGCATCGTCGTGTTCATCGGGAGGGCTTGGACGGAACAGCCGATGGAAACAAGGCGTACTGCAGAACGGAGGAAACGGCCTTGTGTTCGACCAGCCACGTTCGAAACGGGATCCTGTTCATCGAGAGGGGTCTAGCGTACCGCAAAACAAAGGAAACGGACCTCCTACGGTCGAAACGGGGGTCCTGTTGATTGGGAGGGGTGTGGCGTACCGCAAAACGGAGGAAACGGACTTGTGTTGGAGCGCTACGGTCGAAACGGGGGTCCTGTTCATCGAGAGGGGTGTGGAGTACCACAAAACGGGACTCCACGGGATACTGTTCATCTTCACCGTCGACCCCCTCTAGCCTCCACGGGCTACTGTTCATCCACCGTCGACCTCCTCCAGTCTCCACCTGCGACTGTTCATCCAGCTTCCACCGCGCGCTACTCCACCGGCTATTGTTCAACCAGCCCTCTCCACGGGCTCCTGTTCAACCACCCCTCCACGGGCTACTGTTCATCCTGCCCTCCACCGTCTACTGTTCATCCTGCCCTCCATGGGGTGGTCCTGTTCATCCTGCCCTTAATGGGGTCCTGTTCATCCAGCCCCAACCGGCTCGAACGATTGTGGTCCTGTTCATCCACCCCCATCGGGAACTGTTCATCCAAACCCCCCAACAACGCTCACTGTTCATCCAGAGGCAACGCCACGGGGTCCTGTTCATCCACCCCCACCGGGAACTGTTTAGCCAAACTCCACAGCAACACTCACTGTGCATTCAGAGGCAGCATCGTTCGGCTTCAGTTAGCAGTAGTAGCGAAGGAATCGCTCGATCGGGTTCAGTTATCAGCCATCGATCGATCGCTCCGGTTCAGTAACGCGTAGCCTACAGTGCAATCGCTCGGGTTCAGTTAGAGCCCAACGCCTCGCTCGGGTTCAGTTAGAGCCCAATGCCTCGCACCCACGCACGTGCATGTACGAGAGAAACACGCATTGCTCGGCCCGGACCACCCACCGTAACCGAGAACACCCCGATATTTTCCTCGCCCTCACTTCTACCACGGTATTTTCCGTCATGGATGGCCGAAAGAATGTCATGCAGCTACGTCTCCAGCCTGCCCAGGACGAAAAGCCCATTTTCTGTCATGATTTTTTGTCATAGAAGTAGGACCCCACCACATCTATGATGATACCGTGTTTTGTCACAATTATTGTCATAGAAGTGTCATAAGTATGACAGAAAAGATTTCCGTTCGGCCCAAAATGTCACGGATGTGTCTTTTTTTGTAGTGTTATGTCACTAACGGGTAGAAGTTATACCAACTAGCAGTGTTGATCATAACACCTCCATTAAAATGCTTCAAGAAATTATCTTCCCGAGATTTGGAGTCCCTAGATATTTAATGACTGATGGTGGTTTGCACTTTATTTATGGTGATTTCCGTAAACTGCATGCTAAATATGATGTCAACCATAGAATCGCATCACCTTATCATCCTCGGTCTAGTGGACAAGTTGAATTTAGCAATAGAGAGTTAATATTACAAAAAACTGTTAATAGGTCTCGAAAGAATTGGTCTAAGAAATTAGATGATGCACTTGGGCTTACGGAATAGCTTATAAAAATCATATGGGTATGTCTCCATACAAAATGGTTTGTGGAAAAGCTTGTCATTTGCCTCTTAAGTTAGGACATAAAGCGTATTGAGCAAATAAAGAACTCAACTATGACTTCAAACTTGCTGGTGAAAAGAGGTTGTTTGTTTTTAGCTCGCTAGATGAATGGAGAACCCAAGCCTACGAAAATGCCAAACTATTCAAAGAAAAAGTTAAAGGATGGCATGACAAAAAAAATCGAAAAGCGGGAATTCAAAGTGGGTGAATATGTTTTATTGTACAATTCTCATTTTAGGTTTTTTGCAGGAAAACTTCTTTCCAAATGGGAAGGACCATATATCATCGAAGAAGTTTATCGCTCTGGAGCTATCAAGATTAATAATGCCGAAGGTACCAATCCGAAGGTGGTTAATGGACAAAGAATTAAACACTATATTTCATTTATGCCTATTATTGTTGAAACTAACATTAACCAAACCATGACACTGGAGGAACACATAAAAGAAACCTTCCAAAACACTCCAGAACCTTGAGAAGAGGTACGTGATACGGTAAGTAAACGGACTCCGAAAAATCCGCAAACATATTTTCTGTCAGTTTTGGAATATTAGAAAAAAAAGAAACAACCGGGAAGGCAACCCAGGTGCCCACAAGGCACCAGGGCGCGCCCTGGTGGGTAGTGGGCCCCTCGGGCACCTTCCCGACTCCGTTTCCTGTAGTATGCTTGTTTCCCAAGATAAAGATTCTTTATATACTCCCACGGACGTATTAACCACCGCATCACGGAGATATCCTCTGTTCTTGTTTCGTGTTGTTTTTCTATCAGATTTGAAAATATGTCATCACGAGATTCAGATGGAGAAAGCTATTTTCCCACCATACTCTAGATCCAAACATCTTTAAGGAGACCTATCCCTATGTTCAAGTAGGTAGATGATGATGATGATGATGATTGCGCCACGGGTGAGGAGGAAGACACTGATATGGAGGACACAAGGGATGACAACTCGGATGAAGGTGAAGTCCCACTACCTCAACATGGAGATATTTAAGTGGAATTCAAGAAGTCAAGCCTCCTGAACGGATCAAGCAAATCTAAGGGTCAATTTATCCCGTCCCGTTTTCTGCAGGAAAGCAAGGCGGCATTATGCAAAAAGATATTGAAGCTTGAACAAGAAAACGATGACTTGAGGGAGGAAAATTTTATCCTCAAGCATAAGCTGGAGAAGAAGAATGATACTACCTCAACACCATCACCATCATCATCATCACCAAAGGAGGATAGTCAAGTACACGGGTATGGGCACTCCCCTTGGCTTTCGCCAAGCTTGGGGGAGATGCCCCAGTATCGTATCACCATCACTATTATTACCTTTCCAATCTTAGTTTGATCCTTAGTTATTTCATGATTTAGTTGAATAAAAGTTTAGTATGATCTATTTTCGAGTGCTAGTTTCGTGATCTATCTATCTATGTAATTGAGTGAGAGTTATATAATAAAGATTAGTTTGAATTTTTGCTCCTTTACTTTCTTGTTCAATCAAAATAAAGGAAATAATGAAAAGGATCATATGCTAATATTATGGTAAGTAATGACATTACATAAGGAAAAGCATAAGTGGTAAAAATTATTGAAAGTTGACAAACATAGCATTGGTCAATCATGCAATTCATGAAAGAATTAATAAGGGAAGATATGAAGGAAATATGCCCTAGAGGCAATAATGAAGTTATTATTTATTTCCTTATATCATGATAAATGTTTATTATTCATGCTAGAATTGTATTAACCGGAAACATGATACATGTGTGAATACATAGACAAACAGAGTGTCACTAGTATGCCTCTACTTGACTAGCTCGTTGATCAACGATGGTTATGTTTCCTAGCCATAGACAAAGGGTTGTCATTTGATTAACAGGATCACATCATTAGGAGAATGATGTGATTGACTTGACCCATTCCGTTAGCTTAGCACTTGATCGTTTATTATGATGCTATTGCTTTCTTCATGACTTATACATGTTCCTATGACTATGAGATTATGCAACTCCCGTTTACCGGAGGAACACTTTGTGTGCTACCAAACGTCACAACGTAACTGGGTGATTATAAAGGTGCTCTACAGGTGTCTCCGAAGGTACTTGTTGGGTTGGCATATTTCGAGATTAGGATTTGTCACTCCGATTTTCGGAGAGGTATCTCTGGACCCACTCGGTAATGCACATCACTTAAGCCTTGCAAGCATTGTAACTAATGAATTAGTTGTGGGATGATGTATTGCGGAACGAGTAAAGAGACTTGCTAGTAACGAGATTGAACTAGGTATTGAGATATCGACGATTGAATCTCGGGCAAGTAACATACCAATGACAAAGGGAACAACGTATGTTGTTATGCGGTTTGACCAATAAAGATCTTCGTAGAATATGTGGGAGCCAATATGAGCATCCAGGTTCCGCTATTGGTTATTGACCGGAGACGTGTCTCGGTCATGTCTACATAGTTCTCAAACCCGTAGGGTCCGCACGCTTAAAGTTTGATGACGGTTATATTATGAGTTTATGTGTTTTGATGTACCGAAGATAGTTCGGAGTCCCGGATGTGATCACGGACATAAAGAGGAGTCTCGAAATGGTCGAGACATAAAGATTGATATATTGGAAGCCTATATTTGGATATCGGAAGTGTTCCAGGTGAAATCGGGATTTTACCGGAGTACCGGGGTTACCGGAACCCCCCGGGGGTTTAATGGGCCTACATGGGCCTTCGTGGAGAAGAGGAGGGGCGGCCAGGGCAGGACGTGCGCCCCCTCCCCCTGTAGTTCGAATTGGACAAGGAGGGGGGCGCCCCCCCTTTCCTTCCTCACTCCCTCCTCCTTCCCCCTTCTCCTACTCCAACTAGGAAGGGAGGGAGTCCTACTCCCGGTGGGAGTAGGACTCCTCCTGGCGCGCCTCCTCCTGGCCGGCCGCCTCTCCCCCCTTACTCCTTCATATACGGGGGCAGGGGGGCACCCCATAGACACAATAATTGATCTTTTAGCCGTGTGCAGTGCCCCCCTCCACCATAGTCCACCTCGATAATATCGTAGCTGTGCTTAGGCGAACCCTGCATCGGTAGAACATCATCATCGTCACCACGCTGTCATGCTGACAGAACTCTCCCTCAAAGCTTGGCTGGATCGGAGTTCGAGGGACGTCATCAAGCTGAACGTGTGCTGAACTCGGAGGTGTCGTACATTCGGTACTTGATCGGTCGGATCGTGAAGACGTACGACTACATCAACCGCATTGTGCCAACGCTTCCGCGTTCGGTCTACGAGGGTACGTGGACTCACTCTCCCCTCTCGTTGCTATGCATCACCATGATATTGCGTGTGCATAGGAATTTTTTTGAAATTACTACGTCCCCCAACAAGATAAGATTCACATGCAAATATACCATCTTGGACATTTTTTATGATTGTGAGCTCCCGTTAAATATTTTATGCCAAAATTTTGACATTGGACAAGGAAGACAACATAATGATTTTTGTTTGTTCATATTCACATAGAAGTTATATTCATGGATCCTCTAACATGTGGTGCTTGCTCAATATCTTTGCTAGCCAAAAATCCGCAGTAAGTAGAGATACTACATGTGCATCCAAAACCATTGAACCCAAATCCATGTTTTGAGAGTCCACCATACCTACCTATGGATTGAGTAAGATCCTTCAAGTAAGTTGTCATCGGTGCATAAGGCAATACAAATTGCTTCTAAAAGTGTTTGATCTTTTAGTGTAAGGGAAAATAAGCATTGTACGAACTTGTGATGGCAAAGTAAAAAAAGCGACGGACTGTATAATAAAGGTTGATATCATAAGGGGCAATATAACGTGATGTTCTTTTGCATTAAGAGATTGTGCATACAAAACCAAAAAGCGCATGACAACCTTTGCTTCCCTATGCGAAGGGCCTATCTTTTACTTTTATGTATTTACTTTTATGAAAGAGTCAAAGTGTTCTCCTCTATTCTTTTTTATTTTTCTCTTTTTCAAGCATCATGTGGTGGGGAAAGATCTAGACACATATATCCAGTTGGATGTGAGTGATCATGAATTATTATTGTGGACATCACCCTTGATACGTCTCCGTCGTATCTACTTTTCCAAACACTTTTGCCCTTGTTTTGGAATCTAACTTGCATGATTTGAATGGAACTAACCCGGACTAACGATGTTTTCAGCAGAATTGCCATGGTGTTATCTATGTGCAGAAACAAAAGTTCTCGGAATGACCTGAAACTTCACGGAGATTATTTTTGGAAATAATAAAAAATACTGGTGAAAGAATCAAGGCCAGGGGCCCCACACCCTTTCCACGAGGGAGGGGGGTGCGCCCCCTCCCTCGTGGGCCCCCTGGAGCTCCACCGACCTCAACTCCAACTCTATATATTCGTGTTCGGGGAGAGAAAAATTAGAGAGAATGATTCATCGCGTTTTACGATACGGAGCCGCCGCCAAGCCCTAAACTCTCTCGGGAGTGCTGATCTAGAGTCCGTTCAGGGCTCCGGAGAGGGGAATCCGTCGCCATCGTTGAGGGAGTCCTGGATTAGGGGGTGTTCGGATAGCCGGACTATACCTTCAGCCAGACTCCAGGACTATGAAGATACAAGATTGAAGACTTCGTCCTGTGTCCGGAATGGACTTTCCTTGGCGATGCGGATATTCAAGATCTCCTACCATTGTAACCGACTTTGTGTAACCCTAACCCTATCCGATGTCTATATAAACCGGAGGGTTCTAGTCCGTAGGACAACTTCATCATACAACAACCATACTATAGGCTAGCTTCTAGGGTTTAGCCTCCTTGATCTCGTGGTAGATCTACTCTTGTGCTACCCATATCATCAATATTAATCAAGCAGGAGTAGGGTTTTACCTCCATCGAGAGGGCCCGAACTTGGGTAAACTTCGTGTCCCTTGTCTCCTGTTACCATCCGGCCTAGACGCACAGTTCGGGACCCCCTACCCGAGATCCGCCGGTTTTGACACCGACATTGGTGCTTTCATTGAGAGTTCCTCTGTGTCGTTGCTTTTATGCCCGATGGCTCCTTTGATCATCAACGACGATACAGTCCCGGGTGAGACTTTTCTCCCCAGACAGATCTTCGTCTTCGGCGGCTTCGCACTGCGGGCCAATTCGTTTGGCCGCTTGGAGCAGATCGAAAGCTACGCCCCTGGCCATCAGGTCAGGTTTGGAAGTTTGAACTACACGGCTGACATCCGCGGGGACTTGATCTTCGACGGATTCGAGCCACAGCCAAGCGCGCCGCACTGTCTCGATGGGCATGATCTAGCTCTGCCGCCAAACAGTGCCCTGGAGCCCGCACGCGCGTCGGTTCCGACCCTTAATTCGGAACCTGCGGTGCTGATCGAGGGTGAGCGGTTGGACGTCACCCCGGGGGCTGCGATCTCAAAAGCGATCGAGCCGAACGCCAGCCCCGCACTCTGCATGACCCGTGACTCCGAGGATCCGGATTCCCCTCCGGACTCCAAACCTCCCTCGCCCCTGCCAATCGAATCTAATTGGGCGCCGGTCATGGAGTTCACCGCCGCGGACATCTTTCAGCACTCGCCCTTTGGCGACATCCTGAACTCACTGAAGTCTCTCTCTTTATCGGGAGAGCCCTGGCCGGACTATGGCCAGCAAGGATGGGATACGGACAATGAAGAAATTCAAACCCCACCCACCACCCACTTTGTAGCCGCTGTCGACGATTTAACCGACATGCTTGACTTCGACTCCGAAGACATTGATGGTATGGACGACGATGCAGGAGATGAATAGGAACCGGCACCTGTAGGGCGCTGGAAGGCCACCTCGTCATATGATATATATATGGTGGATACTCCAAAAGATGGAGATGGCGATGGAATAGCGGAGGATGATACCTCCAAGTAACAGCCAAAGCGCCGGCATCAGCGGCGCCGCTCTAAATCCCGCCAAAGCAAAAACGGTGATTCTGGCACGGGAGATAGTACTACCCCGGATAGCGCCGAAGAACACCCCCTCCAGCAAGATTCGGCACAGGAAGATGGAGAAGCCAGCCCTCGTGAGAGGGCGGCAGACCGAGAGGTTGAGGACGATAACTACATGCCTCCCTCTGAAGACGAGGCAAGCCTCGACGACGACGAATTCGTCGTACCATCAAACCCCGCCGAACAAGATCGTTTCAAGCGCAGGCTTTTAGCCACGGCAAACAGCCTCAAGAAAAAGCAACAACAGCTTAGAGCTGATCAAGATCTGCTAGCTGACAGATGGACTGAAGTCCTTGCGGCCGAAGAGTATGAACTCGAACGCCCCTCCAAGCATTACCCAAATCTCAGGCTGCTACCCCGATTAGAGGAGGAGGCACCTACATCACCAGTGCATGACATGGTAGACAGGCCACCTCGTGGCCGCGACAGAGAGGCCTCTAAGGCCTCCACTCAAGCCATGCCCCGATGCCGCTCAAAACATGCTAAGGCACGGGAAAACGCGCCAGACCTGCGAGATATACTAGAGGACAAGGCAAGGCAAACAAGATCGATCTATGGGTCGCGCGGGCGCCCCACGACACGTGACGGTGATCGTCTCTCCGGATACGATAAATCCGGCCGGGCCGAACACAATGGACAAAGCTCCTCCAAGCTGCGCCGTGATATAGCCCAGTATAGAGGCGCCGCACACCCACTATGCTTCACAGATGAAGTAATGGATCATAAAATCCCTGAGGGCTTTAAACCCGTAAACATCGAATCATACGATGGCACAACAGATCCCGCGGTTTGGATCGAGGATTATCTCCTTCATATCCACATGGCCTGTGGTGATGATCTACATGCCATCAAATACCTCCCACTCAAACTCAAGGGACCGGCCCGGCATTGGCTCAACAGCTTGCCAGCAGACTCAATCGGTTCTTGGGAGGACCTGGAAGCCGCATTCCTCGACAACTTCTAGGGCACTTACGTGCGACCACCGGATGCCGATGACCTAAGCCACATAATCCAGCAGCCAGAGGAATCGGCCAGGCAATTATGGACACGGTTCCTAACAAAGAAAAACCAGATAATCGACTGTCCAGACACTGAGGCCCTAGCAGCCTTCAAGCATAATATCTACGACGAATGGCTTGCCCGACACCTGGGACAGGAAAAGCCGAAATCTATGGCAGCCCTCACGACACTCATGACCCGCTTTTGCGCGGGAGAAGACAGCTGGCTAGCTCGCAGTAACAACTTAGCAAAGAACCCTGGTAATTCGGATACCAAGGACAAAAGTGGCAGGACACGCCGGAACAAGCCAAAGCGCCGTGTTAACAACAACATCAACGAGGCTACGGCAGTAAATGCCAGATTCAGAGGCTATAAATCCGGTCAGCGGAAAAAGCCATTCAAAAAGAATACCCAGGGCCCGTCCAGTTTGGACCGAATACTCGACCGCTTGTGCCAGATACATGGCACCCCCGAAAGGCCAGCAAATCACACCAACAGGGATTGTTGGGTGTTCAAGCAGGCAGGCAAGTTAAGAGCCAAAAACAGAGACAAGGGGCTGCACAACGATGACGAGGAGGAGCCCAGGCCGCCGAACAGCAGTGGACAGAAGGGTTTTCCCCCACAAGTGCGGATGGTGAACATGATATACGCAACCCACATTCCCAAGAGGGAGCAGAAGCGTGCGCTACGAGACGTATACGCGCTGGAGCCAGTCGCTCCAAAGTTCAACCCATGGTCCTCCTGCCCGATCACCTTTGACCGAAGGGACCATCCCACTAGCATCCGCCATGGCGGGTTTGCCGCATTGGTTCTTGACCCAATTATCGATGGATTTCATCTCAAAAGAGTCCTCATGGACGGCGGCAGCAGCCTGAACCTGCTTTACCAGGATACAATGCGGAAAATGGGCATCGATCCCTCGAGGATCAAGCCCACAAAAATGACCTTTAAAGGCGTCATACCAGGTGTAGAGGCCAGCTGCACAGGCTCAGTAACACTTGAAGTGGTCTTCGGATCTCCGGACAATTTCTGAAGCGAAGAGTTAATCTTCGATATAGTCCCGTTTCGCAGCGGCTATCATGCCCTGCTCGGGCGAACCGCATTTGCAAAGTTCAATGCGGTGCCGCACTACGCATATCTCAAGCTCAAGATGCCAGGCCCTCGAGGAGTAATTATGGTCAATGGAAACACCGAGCGCTCCCTCCGAACGGAGGAACACACGGCGGCCCTCGCAGCAGATGTACAAAGCAGCCTTCTTAGGCAATTCTCCACTCCGGCCGTTAAAAAGCCAGACACCGCCAAGCGCGCCCGGAATAACCTACAACAAGGCCGCCTGGCACGTTCTGAGCAGGCATAGCAGTGCGACCTCGACCCCAGCCCTTGCGACATAGCGAAACCAGTGCTTCGCGTACATAACTACGCTCTTGAAATACCATGGGCGAAGGGGAAGGGGCACAATAATGGCAAACCCAAAATACGGCCTAAAACGTACTAGGGGCTGCCGAATTTTTTTTCTCTCTTACTTCCAGGACTCCATACTTCGGACGACCTGTTCGGCAATTCAATCATCGCAGAAACGATGCAAGACCCAGGGAAGCAGACAAGCCATGCCGCACTATGGAACCCCAAGGTGGCCTCTGTTACGAGCAGTATACCTGTTTTTGAATACAATTTCGCGGCCTGCCTCTGACAAGGACATGTTAAATAGTCCAAATATCTTTTGCTTATCGCACTATTTGTGTCGTTCTGCTTTGATAGCAGCCTCTTTATAAACAATGCATAGCTTTTTGTCTGTTTTTTGCATTATCCCCTTTTATATATATATGTTCATTAATGACATGTGGCACCCATACACTATGGTACGGCAAATACGCAGGGGCTTCAGTACCCCTTAACATGGTGTAAGAAGTCCGAACACTTCATAAGTGCGGCACCCCGAACTTATAGCACTATATGCATCGGCTCCGAATCATGATTTGGGTCAATAGTTGGGTTTGCCCGGCTCCTATGTTTTGGTGCCTTAAGTTCCGTTATATCGGCTAAGGTAGCACTAGGAGAACCACTGCGATTGTGCCCCGGTTGAGCTGGGTTAAGCACCTCAGTGGAGAAAGCTAAAACTGACTGTCATGATGAGGCGAGAGACCTGTCGCTGTTCGAGAGGTTTTTCGAGTCCCTAAAGACTTATGCCGCTTCGAGCGAGGAGCCGGCTTTGTCCGGCCAAGGCGTGGATAGCGCCCCGAACTCGGTCTTCCGAACTAGGGGCTTCACTGAAATTTAAAATTATAAAGTTCTATGGCTAAGTGAGAGTGTTCAAGCATTATAGTCTGATTGCCTGGTTCGTTGTGCTGAGCGCCTCCCTCGAAGGACCCAAATATGGGAAAAAGAGCGCTCAGGTTTATCCCGAACACCCCAGCACTAGTGGTATGGGGGCGGAAGCTGACGACTCGCCATCTCTCAATTTTTTGATAAACGGCCGCACAGAAAATAATATTTTAAAGTTAACAAGCATTGCTTAGCGGTTATGAACAAGTTTTCAGCGCACAAGATAAACACGAGCGAGTTCATTCAAAAATTACATCCTTGGTACATTCATCCGCCACAAGGCGGGCACCCGCAAGAACATCCTTATAGTAGTTCTCGGGCTTGCGATGCTCCTTCCCCGGCGGCGGCCCGTCCCTCACAAGCTTCTCACCGTCTAGCTTACCCCAGTGCACCTTTGCACGGGTAAGGGCCCTACGAGCACCTTCGATGCAGACGGAGCGCTTGATGACATCGAGCCTTGGACAGGCCTCCACCAGCCACCGCACCAGCCCGAAGTAGCTCCCAGGAAGGGCCTCTCCGGGCCACAGCCGAACTATGAAGCCCTTCATGGCCTGTTCGACCGCCTTGTGGAGCTCGACCAGCTGTTTCAGCTGGTCGCTCAAGGGCACAGGGTGTCCGGCCTCAGCATACTGAGACCAGAACACCTTCTCCGTCGAGCTGCCCTCTTCAGCTCGGTAGAATGCGGCGGCATCGGATACGCTGCGGGGAAGATCTGCGAATGCCCCTAGAGAGCTCCGGATTCGGGTAAGTAACAAGTAGTTTACTTTTATATTTCTGCTTTGCATAAAGAATGCCTTACCCGCTGCTATATTTTTCATCTCCTCCAACTCTTGGAGGGCCTTTTGGGCTTCGTCCTTGGCGGACTTGGCAGTCTCAGAGGCCGTCGCGAGCTCGGACGCTTGCGTTTTTGACTCAAGCTCCAAACTCTCATGTTTTTTCATAAGAGTCTGAAGCTCTTGCCGCACCTCGCCGACCTGGGCCTCAAGTTTCTCTCGCTCGGTGCGCTCCATGGCCGCTTTCTTTTCGGCCTCGGACAACGCCTGCTTAAGGGTCGCCACCTCAGTCGTGGCCCCTACAATAGGCAGTACAATCCTGTTATTTTTTGCAATCACGTCTTTTTACAGGCATTTTTTCAGGGCATCCACCTCCACAGTTAGCAAGGCTGAGCTCTTGCTCGGTCTGCTCGAGGCCCTATTTCAGGGCATCCACCTCCACAGTTAGCGCGGCAGTGGCTAGCAGCGAAGCCTGCATACGCATATTTGACTCCTTTTTGTTAGACTCCTGCGAAATTTAATAGATCCTCTGTTCGGCTTTTCTTTCCGAACGCCAAACAGAGCATCAGGGGCTACTGTCTATGCGGTTATATTCTTACATATTTTTTACTTACCTCGAAGCCTGTTAGAAGGCTAGTGCAAGCTTCATTCAGTCCGCTCTTGGCAGACTGAGCCTTTCGGATCACCGTACTCATAATAGTACGGTGCTCCTCGTCGATGGGGGCGCCATCAAGCACCTCCAGCAGACTGTCCGGCACCTCCGGTTGGACGGAGGCCGCCAGCTAAGAAGGCTTGCTCCTCTTGACAGGAGTTCACCTGCCGCGGTCCGAAACCGTTGAGGATTCCGGCGCGGTGTCCGGCTCAAAGCCGGACTTGGAGCCCTGGGGGGTTTTGTCCCCTTTACTCCTGGAGTCCGGGAGGTCGCCTTGAGGCTCCTCCAGGACCACCTCCTCCTGCCCCGGAGCTCGTTGCGACGCCACTTCGGCGTCGTCTGCAGTGCGTGGGGAGACAGCGGGCGGAACTGAGTTCACGTCCGACGGATCCACGGAGCCGCTCGACGACTCGTCAAGTTCGGCCCGGGGCGGGCTGCACAATTATGTTCGGCATTAGGGAAAGCTGAACGACAAAGGAATATCATGAGTCACTCTGGTATCCGAATACCAATGATTTCGCCGGGCGCTTGGCCCTGTCCGGCCACTCCTTGTCGTCCTTGTTGGCGTTGGGGGAGTAGTCCGGCGGAGGGGTCTTCCTCTTCTTGGACCCTCCGGCCTCCCCCGTTGGGGCGGCCTTCCTTTTCTTTCCTCCCCCCGCTGGAGGGGGAGAGGTTTCTTCTTCCTCCTCCTCGTTTTCACGGGAGGAGAGCGTCTCAGACTCGTCAGATGACGAGTCCGACACCGCCACGTTACGGGCACTCTTTCGAGTCCCCGTGGCCTTCTTCTTCTTGGCCTTCTTCTCCGGCACCACATAAGGCGCCGGAGCCAGCAGCTTCACTAGGAGAGCAGGGGCTGGGTCTTCGGTCAAGGGAGCCGGACAGTTAATCGGTCTGGATATCACCTGCCAAGCCTGTCGAAGGTAAGGGAGTTTAGATCCCGCATAGAGTCAAACTATGAAAAAGAACTTAAACATCCTGTGAAAGGTGAAAATATCTTACCTCGCTAGCGTGACGCTGCGAGCTGTATCCGCAGTCCTCGGAGGCGGATGTGGGAGCCTCGACGCCTTTGGTCAGCACCTTCTAGACGTGTTCATACGTCGTGTTGAAGAGCCTGTTGAGGGTTTGGTTCTGCGCCGGGTTGAACTCCCACAAAGTAAAGTCCCGTTGTTGACACGGGAGGATCCGGCGGACGAGCATAACCTGGACCACATTGAGAAGCTTGATCGGCTTGTTCACCAAGGACTGGATGCATGTTTGCAGTCCGATCACCTATTTTTCGTCACCCCACGACAGGCCCGTCTCTTTCCAGGACATAAGCCGCGTGGGGGGTCCGGATCGGAACTCAGGGACTGCGACCTATTTTGGATCGCGTGGCTCGGTGATTTAAAACCACCCGGATTGCCACCCCTTTAGGGTCTCCACGAAGTAGCCCTCGAGCCATAGGACGTTGGCTATCTTGCCCGCCATGGCGCCTCCGCACTCCGCCTGGCTGCCGCACACCACCTTGGGCTTGTCGTTGAAGGTCTTGAGCCAGAGGCCGAAATGGGGGCGGACGCGGAGGAAAGCCTCGCACACGACGATAAACGCCGAGATGTTGAGGACGAAGTTTGGGGCCAGATCGTGGAAATCCAGGCCGTAGTAGAACATGAGCCCCCGGACGAATGGGTGGAGTGGAAAACCCAGTTCGCGGAGGAAGTGGGGAAGGAAAACTACCCTCTCATGGGGCCTTGGGGTGGGGAGAAGCTGCCCCTCCTCGGGAAGCCGGTGCGCAATGTCCTTGGACAAGTATCCGACCTTCCTTAGCTTCTTGACATGGCCCTCCGTGACGGAGGAGACCATCCACTTGCCTCCCGCTCCGGACATTGCTGGAGAAGGTTGAGGTGGGAAGTGCGGGCTTGGGCGCTGGAGCTCGGGTGCGTAGAAGATGGATAGGCAAAGGAGGAAGAAGGCGTAGGTAAAAAGGTGGATCCTTATCCCCTTATATGGGCGGATGCGGCTATGCGTCCCCACCAGCCTGGTAAAACTTGCTTGCCTCCCAAGCGCCATGATAAATGGCGCGGTTGGGTTACCCACGTCTGTATTGATGAGAATCCCGTAAATGGGGGACACGATCTCTGCTTTGACAAGACGTGCCAAGGAAACCGCCTCGCAAAACACGCTGAGGTGGAAGAGTAAAAACGATTCGAGAAAAGGACTTGGCCGTAGTGTGATGTCACGCTATGGAATACGTCAGCAGATTAGATTTGTGTTAATATTATTCCCTCTATGGCAATATGTGGAAACTTATTTTGCAGAGCCGGACACTATTCTTGGTGTTTAAAATCTTCTTGAAGAACTTGGAAGGGGAAACCGCCTTGCAATGCCGAAGACAATTTGCGCGCCGGACTCGTCATCGTTGAAGCCTGGTTCAGGGGCTACTGAGGGAGTCCTGGATTAGGGGGTGTTCGGATAGCCGGACTATACCTTCAGCCGGACTCCACGACTATGAAGATACAAGATTGAAGACTTCGTCCCGTGTCCGGAAGGGACTTTCCTTGGCGTGGAAGGCAAGCTTGGCGATGCGGATATTCAAGATCTCCTACCATTGTAACCGACTTTGTGTAACCCTAACCCTCTCCGGTGTCTATATAAACCGGAGGGTTCTAGTCCGTAGGACAACTTCATCATACAACAACCATACTATAGGCTAGCTTCTAGGGTTTAGCCTCCTTGATCTTGTGGTAGATCTACTCTTGTACTACCCATATCATCAATATTAATAAAGCAGGAGTAGGGTTTTACCTCCATCGAGAGGGCCCAAACCTGGGTAAACTTCGTGTCCCTTGTCTCCTGTTACCATCCGGCCTAGACACACAGTTCGGGACCCCCTACCCGAGATCCGCCAGTTTTGACACCGACAATCGTCATCATCAACCATCCTCCATCACCAATTCCATGATGCTCACCGCCGTGCGTGAGTAATTCCATCGTAGGCTTGCTGGACGGTGATGGGTTGGATGAGATTTATCATGTAATCGAGTTAGTTTTGTTAGGGTTTGATCCCTAGTATCCACTATGTTCTGAGATTGATGTTGCTATGACTTTGCTATGCTTAATGCTTGTCACTAGGGCCCGAGTGCCATGATTTCAGATCTGAACCTATTATGTTTTCATGAATATATGTGAGTTCTTGACCCTATCTTGCAAGTATATAGTCACCTACTATGTGTTATGATCCGGCAACCCCGAAGTGACAATAATCGGGACTACTCTCGGTGATGACCATAGTTTGAGGAGTTCATGTATTCACTATGTGTTAATGCTTTGGTCCGGTACTCTATTAAAAGGAGGCCTTAATATCCCTTAGTTTCCATTAGGACCCCGCTGCCACGGGAGGATAGGACAAAAGATGTCATGCAAGTTCTTTTCCATAAGCACGTACGACTATATTCGGAATACATGCCTACATTACATTGATGAATTGGAGCTAGTTCTGTGTCACCCTTTGTTATGACTGTTACATGATGAACCGCATCCGACATAATTCTCCATCATCGATCCAATGCCTATGAGCTTTTCACATATTGTTCTTTGCTTATTTACTTTTCTGTTGCTACTGTTACAATATCTACAAAACCCGAAAATATTAGTTTTGCTACCGTTACCGTTACTTCCATACTACTTTGCTACTAAATACTTTGCTGCAGATACTAAGTTATCCAGGTGTGATTGAATTGACAACTCAACTGCTAATACTTGAGAATATTCTTTGGCTCCCCTTGTGCCGGATAAATAAATTTGGGTTAAATACTCTACCCTCAAAAACTGTTGTGATCCCCTATACTTGTGGGTTATCAAGACTATTTTCTGGCGCCGTTGTCGGGGAGCATAGCTCTATTCTTTGAGTCACTTGGGATTTATATATGCTGGTCACTATGAAGAACTTGAAAGACGAGAAAACAAAAATTTATCCCTCAACTACGAGGGGAGGTAAGGAACTGCCATCTAGCTCTGCACTTGACTCACCTTCTGTTTTGAGTAAAGTTGCGACACCTAAACCTGCTTCTGCAATTAATTCTGATATGTCGGATGTTATTGATGATGCCACTTCTGCTATGCATGATACTTATGATGAAACTACTTCTATGCTTGATACTACTGTGCCATTTGGTGAATTTCTTGATGAACAACTTGCTAGGGCTAGAGAGAATGAAATTATTGAAACTGATAATATCGATGAAAGTGATGATGAAGACTCTCCCCTAGATATGAATTACCTGTTGTGCCTGAGGGCTATGTTATGGATGAAGAAACTGCTACAGACTTTCTTGCTTGCAATGATAGAAGCGATCTTAAGAAATTATTAGCTAAGATGAAACAAAACTCTAAATGCTAGAATGAAATATGATCCTGCTTATGCTACTTCACCTATCTTTGTTACTGATAAGGATTATTAATACGCCGTCGACCCTGATATAATCACTATGGTTGAATCTGATCCTTTTTATGGCTATGAATCTGAAACTGTTGTGGCACATCTTACTAAATTAAATGATATAGCCACCCTGTTCACTAATGATGAGAAAACTCGCTACTATTATAGCCTTAAAATATTTCCGTTCTCGTTAAAGGGTGATGCTAAGAGATGGTTTAATTCTCTTGATCCTGGTTGTGTGCGTAGTCCCCAGGATATGATTTATTACTTCTCTGCTAATTATTTCCCTGCTCATAAGAAACAAGCTGCTTTGAGGGAAATATATAATTTTGTGCAAATTGAAGAAGAGAGTCTCCCACAAGCTTGGGGGAGGCTTCTCCAATTACTTAATGCTTTGCCTGATCATCCTCTCAAGAAAATGAAATACTTGATATCTTTTATAATGGACTAACCGATGCTTCCGGAGACCACCTGGATAGTTGTGCTGCTTGTGTTTTCAAGGAAAGAACTGGGGATCAAGCTGAAATTCTATTGAATAATATGTTGACCAATGAAAATAATTGGACACTTCCCGAACCAACTCCTAAGCCAACTCCGAAGAAAAGGGGTATTCTATTTCTCAGTCCCGAAGATATGCAAGAGGCAAAGAAATCTATGAAAGAAAAAGGTATAAAAGCTGAAGATGTTAAGAATTTACCTCCTGTTGAAGAAATACATGGTCTTAAATTACCGCCTGTTAAAGAAATATATGGTCTTAATTAATCACCTATTGAAGAAACACATGGTCTTGATAACCCGACACAGGTAATAAAGGTAAATTCTCTCTATAGATATGATAAAGCTGAAATCCCTCCTACTAAGTTTGCTAGCCAATGTTTGGATGAGTTTGATAACTTTATGGTTAAGCAAGAAGATTTTAATGCTTATTTTGGTAGACAATTGAAACACAATGCTTATATGATTGAACACTTGAGTGATTATATGTCTAGAGTTAAAGGTAAACTTAAACTCATTAGTAAACAAGTACATAAAGCTCAAAATGATTTGCTCAATGAATTGAATAGTAAGAAAAATGATAATGTTGTTAGAGTTATGACTACAGGGGGTAAAATGACTCAGGAACCTTTGTATCCTGAATGTCACCCTAAGAGAATTGAGCAGGATTCTCAGAGAAATAATTTAGATGCACCTAGTCCTTCTAAGAATAAGAAAAAGAAAAATGATAGGACTTTGCATGCTTCTAGTGAACCTGTTATAGACACACATGAGAATCCAATGAGATTTCTATTTCTGATGCTGAAACACAATCTGGTGATGAACATGAACCTAGTAATAATGCTAATGATGATGTTCATGTTGATGCTCAACCTAGCAATGATAATGATGTACAAATTGAACCTGCTGTTGATCTTGATAACCCACAATCAAAGAATCAACGTTATGATAAGAGAGACTTTGTTGCTAGGAAGCATGGTAAAGAAAGAGAACCATGGGTTCAGAAACCCATGCCTTTTCCTCCCAAACCATCCAAGTAAAAGGATGATGAGGATTTTGAGCGCTTTGCTGAAATGATTAGACCTATCTTTTTGCGTATGCGTTTGACTGATATGCTCAAAATGAATCCTTATGCTAAGTACGTGAAAGATATTGTTACAAATAAAAGAAAGATACCGGAAGCTGAAATATCCACCATGCTTGCTAATTATAATTTTAAGGATGGAATACCAAAGAAGTTAGGAGATCCAGGAGTACCCACTATACCATGCTCCATTAAAAGAAATTATGTTAGAACTGCTTTATGTGATCTTGGAGCCGGTGTTAGTGTTATGCCTCTCTCTTTATATCGTAGACTTGATTTGAATAAGTTGACACCTACTGAAATATCTTTGCAAATGGCTGATAAATCAACTGCTATACCTGTCAGTATTTGTGAGGATGTGCCTGTTGTGGTTGCAAACGTTACTATTTTAACGGACTTTGTTATTCTTGATATTCCCGAGGACGATAGTATGTCTATTATTCTTGGAAGACCCTTTTTGAATACCGCAGGGGCTATTATTGATTGCAACAAAGGCAATCTCACTTTTCATGTTAATGGTAATGAGCATACGGTACACTTTCCAAGGAAACAACCTCAAGTCCACAATATCAATTCTATTGGAAAAATTCCATCGATTATTATTGGAGGTTTTGAATTTCCTCTTCCTACTGTAAAAAAGAGATATGATATTCTTATTGTTGGGGATGTGCATATCCCCGTTGAGGTAACATAGTGTTATTCGAAATTTCTCCGGTTTCATGTTATTCGAAATGAGTTTGTTAACAAGACCTGATCAACCTTGTTAGCAAATTCCTTTTGATGAGCATGAGATGGATGAAGTTAGAAAGCACAACCTTCTGTACCCTTCTTTTACTTTCTGTTATTTAGATTAAATAAAGTAAAAATAGTATTTTCTGTCTGTTTTCTGAATTATCCGTGCAGTAAAAATACCCCAAAAATAAAAGTTCTCCAAATGTCCCGAAGATGAAATATGATTTTTTTCTAGAATATTTGAGAATATCTGGCACTGAGAACACAACAGGGGGAGCTGGCCCCTGGCCATGAGGGTCCAGGGCGCGCCCACCCCCTGGGTGCGCCCCCTGCCTCGTGGGCCCATGGTGGTTCCCCTCCACTTATTCTAGCCACAACACACTCCTTCTTCCTCCCAAAAAATCACCAACCAGCTCAAGCATGAGTTCTAGCTCATTTTGCTGCGATTTTCGATCTCCTTGCTCAAGGCATCTCTCACAAAACTGCTTTGGGGGATTGTTCCTTGGTATGTGACTCCTCCAATGGTCCAATTAGTTTTTGTTCTAGTGCTTTATTCATTGAAAACTTGTGCTTCCTAGGTGACCATGTTCTTGAGCTTGCATGTCAAATTTATATGGTTCCAAGTAGTTCTAATGCATGATATAGTCTCTAGGCACTTGTAGGAGTAGTTGCTATCAATTTTGTTGAGCTTGGTTCACTTTTATGTGAAGTTACTAAAATTTTCAGAAATTTTTCAGAGGAAGAAATATTTTAGGAAAATGTACCAAGGTGGTTCTTCGAGGAAGAAAGGACCCATGCTCGCAATGCGCGATGCCGATGATGAACCACCAAGGGAAGCTCAAGTGCGGGCTTGTGAATGGCCTTCTGAGGACTTCATGGATCGAGCAGGTATCAAGGAATAATTTAACGCATATATTATGAGGCTATGGTTCGTCATCATTTTGTTGAGAGGAACGATCAGTTCCTCCAATACCGACTAATCTTTCTACAACTTTGGATACCCACCAGGCCAGCCGTGGCCATAGACCAACTTAGGACAAAAGCCTAAGCTTGGGGGAGTACGTATTTCTCACCGACATTACATTTATGTTTACAAACTCATTGCTAGATGTCGGTGCTCATACTTTTTGACTGTAATATCCATGCTAGTTTATTTTCCTTTTTATGCTTTCTTCTTGTGTGTTTGATAAACCTTAAGAAAAACAAAAAAAATAGTTGTAGCTTTTGGCTAGTTTACTTTTCTTGATGTAGTAGTATTAATTAAAAGAAATCCCAAAAAGATTTCTCGTTCTTCTTTTGCTTGTTGTCGTATTTCGGGTTCCGGCAGACCCTTGAGGTTCGAACTCTGGGGTGTGCGCGGAGGTTACGCCTTCTTCCTACCTGCACCCCTCCGCCTCGCAAAGATCTAAGCTATGGAAAGAACAACACAAGAGACACAGGGTTTATACTGGTTCGGGCCACCGTTGTGGTGTAATACCCTACTCCAGTGTGGTGTGGTGGATTGCCTCTTGGGCTGATGATGATGAACAATACAAGGAAGAACAGCCTCGCGAGGGTCTATTCTTAGCTGGGGGGATGAACTGCTAGGAGGAGTTTAGTCACCCTTCTCTCTCTCTGATTGATTCTCTGGATCCTAGCTCATTCCAATTGCCTCTACCCCGGGGGTGGCTAGTCCTATTTATAGGCAAAGGCCATGGGCCTCTTCCCAAATATTGAGCGGGAAGGGCGCCAACAATTGGCCATTTTGAAGGGGAACATCTGGTACACTTATCCTGACTAAAGTTGGTCCTCGCCCGCCAAAGGCTCTGGTGGTGACGCTGGCTTGGGCTCCACAATGACTTCCTTCCTGCGCGTGCCTTTGCTTGATGCTCTCGCCTGCGCGTGCTCCCTTTGCACCAAAGAGGAAAGGAGGACACTGCGTGGGCTGGCGCCCGCCTGGCGCCCTTGGTCGTCATGGCTTGCGTCACGGGCACCTCGTGAGGTACCCCGCCTTGATCTCTCCGCCTCCTCGCGAGTCAGCCTGATGAGGTCGTGCCTGAGGAAGCTCTGCCGTGTTTGACAATGACGGCAGGGCTGAGGGCTTGAAGAGCCGCTCCTCGAAGACGCCAGGCTCCTGGGGTAACCGCCTGGATGCTCGTCTGGCGATGTTGTTGGCCTCCTGATTGGTGCCACGGGGCACATGCTGAAGCTCCAACCCCCAGAGCTGCTTCTCCATCTTGCGGACCTCTGCAAGGTAGGCTTCCATGTGCTCATCTTTCGGCTTGCACACCTTGTTGGAGAAATTGACAAGGAGCTGCGAATCGCCCTTGATGGTGAGGCGTTTCACCCCCTAGGGTAGCTGCGACCTTCAAGCCCGTTATTAGACCTTCATACTCTGCTATGTTGTTGGAGACCTTTTCACCTTGCTGGAAACAGAGCTGTAGTGCGTAGTAGAGCTTGTCCTGAGTGGGCGATATAATCACCGCCCCAACCCCAGCACCATGCCTGGAGAATGCCCCATCGAAGTACATGACCCAGCCTTCTGGCGCCTCGCTTCCCGGGGAGAGGGACTGATCCTCGTCGGCCTTGAGGCCTGGTGCCTCCGTCCATTCTGCCACAAAATCCGCTAATGCTGCTCCCTTGATGACTCTGGTCGTGCTGAATTCGAGCTAGAACGCTTGCAGTTCTGTGTTCCACTGAGCGACCCTTCCGGCCGAGTTAGGGCTCCTGAGCACTCTCTCCAAGGGGTATGATGAGACGACCTTGATGGGGTGACCCTGAATATAGTGCCATAGCTTGCGCGAAGCCACCAGTAGCGCGAGGAGGAGCTTCTGAGGCATGGGGTACCGGGCCCTCGCGTCCCGTAACACCGTGCTGACGAAGTACACTAGGTGCTCAACGAGGTTGGGTGCGTCAGTGCTTGTGGCGCCCCCGGAGACAATGGCGCCTCCTGAGGTGATGAGGCCTCCGGAGGCTGACCATCTGGGTGAGGGGCCTCTTCCGCCTCCGGTGCGCTCCTCTACGGCGGCTGATCCTCCTCAGTCGCGGTGGCGGTTTCTATGGGCCTTCCTTGTTCCTGTTTTGCCTTGTCTTGGGTGAACAACTGTTTCTTCTTGGCGGGTGCAGCCCCCTTGGGCTCGGGGGTCTCCGAGTCGGCGGGCTGTGCCGACGCCGCCGTCTTGAAGGCGAGCTTGAGCACTCGCAGCGCGTCTCCGGTGTCCCCGTGCACGGTGAGGACACCGCTGCTCCCGGGCATCTTCATGAGGTTGTACGCCGGGTGTGTTGCGGCCATGAACTGGGCCAGCGCTGGATAACCGAGGATGGCGTTGTACGGCAGGCGAATGTGAGCGACGTCGAAGTCGATGAGCTCGGTGCGGTAGTTATCGCGTGCTCCGAAGGTGGCAGGGAGGCGGAACTGCCCAATCGGGACCATGGAGCCGTCGGTGACTCCGGAGAAAGGCTTGGTTGGCTGAAGCTGGTTGTAAGGCACTTGGAGATTGTTGAATGTTTCAACGGACAAGACATTGAGCCCTGCTTCACCATCGATGAGGGTCCTGGTGACCACCATGTTGCTAATGATTGGGGAACAAAGCGTCGGGAGGACTCCGGCTGTGGCCGCGCACTTGAGCTGATCCGCTTAGCTGAACGTGATGGCGCACGCCGACCACCTGAGGGGGCGCGTGGATTCGAGCTTGGGGAGGACTGCATTCACTTCGCGGGCGAACTGCTTGAAGATGCGCTGAGAGGCAGGGGCTTGAGCTCCGCCCAGGATGCAGGCGATCGCGCGCGGCTCCTGGAAGCCCCTAGTGCCCTCGTCCTGGTGGCGGTCCTCGTTTCTTCTTAGCTGCGGCAGCATCGGAGGGAGGCCTGCATTGCCTTGCGGGCGATCCTCGCGAGGCTGGTCCCTCCAGTCTCCCTCGCGAGGCGGGTCTTGCCAGCGGTCCTCGCAAGGTCGATCGCGCCACCCTTGGCGTGGGCCGCAGTCTTCCCAGCGTCCTGCGTTCCTTCCTCCTCCTCGAACGTAGCCCCGGTCACCGCGGTCGGGACGACGGTCGATCCTTCCTTCTCGCACGGCTCGGAGCTCTTGGCATTCGTTGGTGTTGTGGGTGTGGAGGTCGTGGTACACGCAGTACCGACTGCCCTTGGAAGATTCGGGCTGATCTCTGCCCCGCTTGGTGTCCAGTTCTGCCGCGAGCACGGCAGCCCCCTTGCGCTTCACATCCTTGGCCTTGGACTTCTTCTCTTCTGGGTCTGCGGCAGGCAGCTCGAGGAGGGAGAGACGCCCTTCCTCAGCCCTGGCGCACTTGGTTGCCAAGTTGAACAGCTCCAAGCAAGTGCACAGGTCTTCATGCATCGCCACCTCCTCCTTCATCTTGACGTCGCGTACGCCATCGGAGAAGGCTGAGATGATGGCCTCCTCGGACACCTTGGGAATCTTGAGGCGTGCGTTGTTGAAGTGCTGGATGTACTTTTGCAGGGTCTCTCCGGGTTGTTGCTTGATGCGGCGCATGTCGCTCACGGCGGGCGGCCGGTCGCGGGTACCTTGGAAGTTGGCGATGGAGCGGGTGCGCATCTCGTCCCAGGAGGAGATCGTGCCTGGGGCCAGGTTCAGGAGCCAGGTGCGGGCCCCGTCCTTGACCGCCATGGGAAACCAGTTCGCCATGACGTTCTCATCTCCGTTGGCAGCTTCGATGCCCAGCTCATAGAGCTGGAGGAACTCCGCAGGGTCGGCCGTGCCGTCGTACCGAGGAGGCAGGTCTGGCTTGAACTTGCCGGGCCACGCGACGCTGCACAGCTCGGCGGTGAAGGCACGACAGCCCGCCGTGGCCACGGGGGGCCTTGGGTGACGGAGAGCTTGGTCCTGCAGGTCCCCGTGTGCTGCAGCTGGGAGCAGCGCGGGGTCTTGATGCGGGAGCAGGAGCATGGCCGCGACATGCTGGAGCAGGGAGCGCCTAGGCAGCTTCTTGCGGGCGAGGGACTTCTTGGCAGCTCTGCTCTTGCCGCGCTGGCGGCTGACGGAGCGGGTTCCGCCCAGGGGCCACGCGCCTTGGAGCCAGGGCGTCTTCTTGATGAGGAGGCGGCTAGGGCGCCCTCGGAGCTTCGTCGCCCGCGCGGGGTGGGGTGCGGTGCAGCGGAACGGACGGCGCAGGAGAGCCCCCCGCGGCGCGGACGAGCTCGGCGACGCAGTCGAGCCATTCTTCGTAGACGTCGTCGACGGGACGGTAGCGCAGGAGCTCGTTTGCCGCGATGAGCACAGCTCGAGCCTCCATGGGTGCGCGGAGCGCGCGGGTCGAAGAACCAGCTGGGGTGAGCGAGGGAGTAGCGGTGCGGCCGTCTTGCCGCACGGACGGATGCTGAGACGACGCTTGCTGCTCTTTCTCCGCCGGGCCGGTGGCGGCGTTGACGGCAGGCGACGGGGAATGGCGAGGACGCCTGCCGACAGGGGCCGTCTGGGCGACGCGGGAAGCGAGAGCGGCTCGGCGCTCGGCGCGGGCCCGACGAGCGTCAGACATGGACGCGATGGTCGGAGGAGAACGGGGCGGTGGAAGACGAATTCCAGCGCACCCCTACTTGGCGTGCCAAATGTCGGATTTCGGGTTCCGGCAGACCCTTGAGGTTCAAACTCTGGGGTGCGCGCGGAGGTTACGCCTTCTTCCTACCTGCACCCCTCCGCCTCGCAAAGATCTAAGCTATGGAAAGAAGAGCACAAGAGACACAGGGTTTATACTGGTTCGGGCCACCGTTGTGGTGTAATATCCTACTCAAGTGTGGTGTGGTGGATTGCCTCTTGGGCTGATGAAGATGAACAATACAAGGAAGAACAACCTCGCGAGGGTCTGTTCTTGGCTGGTGGGATGAACTGCTAGGAGGAGTTCAGTTACCCTTCTCTCTCTCTCTGATTGATTCTCTGGATCTTAGCTCATTCCAATTGCCTCTACCCTGGGGGTGGCTCGTCCTATTTATAGGCAAAGGCCCTGGGCCTCTTCCCAAATATTGAGCGGGAAGGGCGCCAACAATTGGCCATTTCGAAGGGGAACATCTGGTACACTTATCCTGACTAAAGTTGGTCCTCGCCTGCCAAAGGCTCTGGTGGTGACACCGGCTTGGGCTCCACAATGACTTCCTTCTTGCCGTTGGACTGGTCTTGGTCTCGTTGCACCGAAACGGGTGCCTTTGCTTGATTCTCTCGCCTGCGCGTGCTCCCTTTGCACCAAAGAGGAAAGGAGGACACTGCGTGGGCTGGCGCCCGCCTGGCGCCCTTGGTCGTCATGGCTTGCGTCACGGGCACCTCGTGAGGTACCCCGCCTTGATCTCTCCGCCTCCTCGCGAGTCAGCCTGATGAGGTCGTGCCTGAGGAAGCTCCGCGTCGTCCGCCCCGCGAGGCTTGGCCCCTCGCAAGGGTCTTGGGTCTGTGTTGATGAAGATGGGCCGTGCTGGGCCCCCTTTTGAGCCACGCCGCAGGCAGGCAAGTCTGGGGACCCCCGTTCCCAGAAGGCCGACACTTGTTGGGAGCTTTCCCGTGTAAATAGTTTTACTTCTTTTCTTTTCTTTGGGGTCGATAGGAGAAGACCATGATTAAATTGTTGAAGTGGCTCTTATATGCATTATTGTTGATTTAACCAAGAGCCCATATTGCCTTGTCTTCTCCTATTTATTGAATGCTCACAGATTCCAGCTTAGTCCAATGCACGTGCACTATTATTATTATTCACGTCGTTCGGTCGTGCAAGTGAAAGGCAATTATGACGGTATATGATGGACTGATTGAGATGAGAGAAGCTGGTATGAACTCGACCTCTCTTGTTTTTGTAAATATGATTAGTTCATTGTTCCTGATTCAGCCTATTATGAACAAACATGTTTGCAATGACAATTAGAGATTATAGTTGCTTATGCCATGCTTAATTAGCCAGGAGTTTATAATGGTTTACCTTGCGTGCCAACATGCTATTAAAATGGTTGTGATGTGGTATAGTAGGGTCGTATCCTCCTTTGAATGATTCGAGTGACTTGACTTGGCACATGTTCACACATGTAGTTGAAACAAAATCAACATAGCCTATATGATATTTATGTACATGGTTGATTATATCCTACTCATGCTTGCACTCAATGTTTATTAATTTTAATGCATGTTCATGACTGTTGTCGCTCTCTAGTTGGTCGCTTCCCAGTATTTTGATAGCCTTCACTTGTACTAAGCGGGAATACTGCTTGTGCATCCAATCCCTTAAACCCTAAAGTTATTCCATATGAGTCCACTATACCTTCCTATATGCGGTATCTACCTGCCGTCCCTAGTAAATTTGTATGTGCCAAACTCTAAACCTTCAAATGAAATTCTGTTTTGTATGCTCGAATAACTCATGTATCAACTAGGGTTGTCTTTATCTTCCATGCTAGGCGGGTTATTCTCAAGAGGAGTGGACTCCGCTCCTCACTCACGAGAAAATGGCTGGTCACCGGGATGCCCAGTCCCATGCTTTATGCAAATAAAATCAAAATAATTGCAAACAGAACTCCCCCGGGACTGTTGTTAGTTGGAGGCACTCGTTGTTTCGAGCAAGCCATGGACTGATGCTTGTTGGTGGAGGGGGAGTATAAACTTTACCATTCTGCTTGGGAACCGCCTATAATGTGTGTAGCATGGAAGATATCGCCATCTCTTGGTTGTTATGTTGACAATGAAAGTATGCCGCTCAAAATAGTATTTATCTCTGCTTTAAAATCGAGCTCTAGCACCTCTACAAATCCCTGCTTCCCTCTGCGAAGGGTCTATCTATTTAATTTTATGTTGAGTCATCACTCTCTTATTAAAAAGCACCAGCTGGAGAGCACCGCTGTCATTTGCATGCATTACTGTTAATTTATATTGGGTATGACTATGACTGGATCTCTTTTACCATGAATTACAATGTTTAGTCAGTCTTTGAGCTTTAAAGGTGCCGTGCATTTATGTTTTGCAGTCTCAGAAAGGGCTAGCGAGATACCATCTTGTTATATCATAGCAGATTGTTTTGAGAAAGTGTTGTCATCCGAGATTTATTATTATTGCTCGCTAGTTGATTATGCCATTGACATGAGTAAACATGAGACATAAATGTTATTGTGAATATGGTTGGTTATAATCTTTGCTGAAAACTTAAATGTTGGCTTTACATATTTACAACAACAAGAGCAAACAGAGTTTGTAAAAGTTTTTCTTTATCACTTTCAGTTTATCAACTGAATTGTTTGAGGACAAGCAAAGGTTTTAGCTTGGGGGAGTTGATACGTCTCCGTCATATCTACTTTTCCAAACACTTTTGCCCTTGTTTTGGACTCTAACTTGCATGATTTGAATGGAACTAACCCGGACTTACGATGTTTTTAGCAGAATTGCCATGGTGTTATTTATGTGCAAAAACAAAAGTTCTCGGGATGACCTGAAACTTCACGGAGATTATTTTTGGAAATAATAAAAAATACTAGTGGAAGAATCAAGGCCAGGGGGCCCACACCCTTTCCACGAGGGTTGGGGGCGTGCCACCCTGCCTCGTGGGCCCTCTGGAGCTCCACCGACCTCAACTCCAACTCTATATATTCATGTTTGGTGAGAAAAAATGAGAGAGAAGGATTCATCGCGTTTTACGATACAGAGCCGCCGCCAAGCCCTAAACTCTCTAGGGAGGGCTGATCTAGAGTCCGTTCGGGGCTCCGGAGAGGGGAATCCGTCGCCATCATCATCATCAACCATCCTCCATCACCAATTTCATGATGCTCACCGCCGTGCGTGAGTAATTCCATCGTAGGCTTGCTGGACGGTGATGGGTTGGATGAGATCTATCATGTAATCGAGTTAGTTTTGTTAGGGTTTGATCCCTAGTATCCACTATGTTCTGAGATTGATGTTGCTATGACTTTGCTATGCTTAATGCTTGTCACTAGGGCCCGAGTGTCATGATTTGATATCTGAACATATTATGTTTTCATGAATATATGTGAGTGCTTGATCCTATCTTGCAAGTCTATAGTCACCTACTATGTGTTATGATCCGGCAACCCCGAAGTGGCAATAATCGGGACCACTCCCGGTGATGACCATAGTTTGAGGAGTTCATGTATTCACTATGTGTTAATACTTTGGTTCGGTACTCTATTAAAAGGAGGCCTTAATATCCCTTAGTTTCCATTAGGACCCCGCTGCCACGGGAGGGTAGGACAAAATATGTCATGCAAGTTCTTTTCCATAAGCACATATGACTATATTCGGAATACATGCCTACATTACATTGATGAATTGGAGCTAGTTCTGTGTCACCCTATGTTATGACTGTTACATGATGAACTGCATCCGGCATAATTGTCCATCACCGATCCAATGCCTACGAGCTTTTCACATATTGTTCTTCGCTTATTTACTTTTCCGTTGCTACTGTTACAATCACTACAAAACCCAAAAATATTAGTTTTGCTACCGTTAACGTTACTTCCATACTACTTTGCTACTAAATACTTTGCTGTAGATACTAAGTTATCCAGGTGTGGTTGAATTGACAACTCAACTGCTAATACTTGAGAATATTCTTTGGCTCCCCTTGTGCCGAATCAATAAATTGGGGTTGAATACTCTACCCTCGAAAACTGTTGCGATCCCCTATACTTGTGGGTTATCAACCTTTATGTGAATAAGTTGGGAGGCGGTAGTATAAGCCCCTATCTTTCTATGTGTCCGATTGAAACTTTTTGCTCATATATATGCTGTGGGTGTTAGCAATCATAGAAGACTAAATGATGGTTGTGTATGTGGATGTGACGTCCGGATAATTAAGCTAAAGTAACCCTCTACTAATGATTCCACGTCACCACGCTTACTGTCATTTATCTCGCGTTGATTCAAACCCGATTCAAATTCAAATTTAAAATAAAGTCAAAATATTAATACTTAAAAAGGTAAATTAAAAATGTTCGTGGGTTACAAGTATTCACTAACTAATTGTCATGATTAAACCAACATTATTTGGCTCACCAGTTAATCCCTATTAATTTATGAAGTGTTCTGACATCATCTTAATGAACCGTTTAAGTTTTAAACATGATTTTATACTTTTCAAAATAACTCCAAACCTTTTGTGCCAGTGTCCAAAATTGCAATACAAATTATGAGCCAAGCTTCAGATTTTTACAAGATCAATTTGGTGGTTTAACTTAACACAAAACAGTAGATAAAAAGAAAAACAGTAAACAAAAATGAAAAAAAAGTAGAAAACCAAAACTACTCGGCGCTTAGGCCCATGTGGCTGGGGAGGCCTAGCCCAGCCGCCCTCCTCCCATCTCCTGTTCACAGGAGGGCGTGGAGGCCATCCATGGCGCCCTGATAACCCACAAGTATAGGGGATCGCAACAGCTTTTGAGGGTAGAGTATTCAACCCAAATTTATTGATTTGACACAAGGGGAGCCAAAGAATATTCTCAAGTATTAGCAGCTGAGTTGTCAATTGAACCACACCTGGAAACTTAGCATCTGCAGCAAAGTAATATGATAGTGGTGGTAACGGTAACAAAAGAGTAATGAAAGCAAAGTAATATTTTTGGTGTTTTGTAGTGATTGTAACAATAACAACGGGAAAGTAAATAAGCGTAAACCAGTATATGGAAAGCTCGTAGGCATTGGATCAGTGATGGATAATTATGTCGGGTGCGGTTCATCATGTAACAGTCGTAACATAGGGTGACACAGAACTAGCTCCAATTCATCAATGTAACGTAGGCATGTATTCCAAATATAGTCATACGTGCTTATGGAAAAGAACTTGCATGACATCTTTTGTCCTACCCTTCCGTGGCAGCGGGGTCCTATTGGAAACTAAGGGATGTTAAGGCCTCCTTTTAATAGAGAACCGGAACAAAGCATTAGCACATAGTGAATACATGAACTCCTCAAACTATGGTCATCACAGGGAGTTATCCCGATTATTGTCACTTCGGGGTTGCCGGATCATAACACATAGTAGGTGACTATAGACTTGCAAGATAGGGTCAAGAACACACATATATTCATGAAAACATAATAGGTTCAAATCTGAAATCATGGCACTCGGGCCCTAGTGACAAGCATTAAGCATAGCAAAGTCATAGCAACATCAATCTCAGAACATAATGGATACTAAAGATCAAACCCTAACAAAACTAACTCGATTACATGATAAATCTCATCCAACCCATCACCGTCCAGCAAGCCTTCGATGGAATTACTCATGCACGACGGTGAGCATCATGAAATTGGTGATGGAGGATGGTTGATGATGACGACGGCGAGGAATCCCCCTCTTCGGAGCCCCGAACGGACTCCAGATCAGCCCTCCCGAGAGGTTTTAGGGCTTGGTGGCGGCTCCGTATCGTAAAACACGATGATTTCTTCTCCTTTTATTTTTTCTCCCCGAAAGCAAAATATATAGAGTTGGAGTTGGCGTCGGAAGGTCTCCAGGGGCCCACGAGGTAGGGGGGCGCGCCCTAGGGTGGGGGCGCCCCCACCCTCGTGGACAGGGTATGGGCCCCCTGGTCTTCATCTTTGGCGAGGATTTTTCATTATTTATTGTAAGGTATTCCGTGGAATTTCAGGTCATTCCGAGAACTTTTGTCTTCTGTACATAAAACAACATCATGGCAATTCTGCTGAAAACAGCGTCAGTCCGGGTTAGTTCCATTCAAATCATACAAGTTAGAGTCCAAAACAAGGGCAAAAGTGTTTGGAAAAGTAGATACGACGGAGACGTATCAACTCCCCCAAGCGTAAACCATTGGTTGTCCTCAAGCAATTCAGTTGACAAACTGAAAGAGAAAAAGATAAATTTTACAAACTCCGTTTGCTCTTGTTGTTGTAAATATGTCAAGCCAGCATTCAAGTTTTCAGCAAAGATTATAACTAACCACATTTGCAATAATTCTCAGGTCTCATAATTACTCATATCAATAGCATAATCAACTAGCGAGCCATAATAATAAATCTCGGATGACAACACTTTCTCAAAACAATCATAATATGATATAACAAGATGGTATCTCGGTAGCCCTTTCTGAGACCGCAAAACATAAATGCACAACACCTTTAAAGATCAAGGACTGACTAGACATTGTAATTCATGGTAAAAGAGATCCAATCATAGTCACACCCAATATAAATTAATAGTGCTGAATGCAAATGACAGTTGTGCTCTCCAGCTAGTGCTCTTTAATAAGAGGGTGATGACTCAACATAAAAGTAAATAGATAGGCCATTTGCAGAGGGAAGCAGGGATTTGTAGAGGTGCCAGAGCTCGGTTTTGAAATAGATAATAAATAATATTTTGAGCGGTATACTTTCATTGTCAACATAACAACTAAGAGATGGCGATATCTTCCATGTCACACACATTATAGGCGGTTCCCAAACAGAATGGTAAAGTTGATACTCCCCCTCCACCAACAGGCATCAATCCGCGGCTTGCTCGAAACAACGAGTGCCTCCAACATACATCAGGTCCCAGGGGGAGTTTTGTTCGCAATTAATTTTGATTTAGTTTGCATAAAGCATGGGACTGGGCATCCCGGTGACCAGCCATTTTCTCGTGAGTGAGGAGCGGAGTCCACTCCTCTTGAGAATAACCCGCCTAACATGGAAGATAAGGCCAGCCTTGGTTGATACATGAGCAATTCGAGCATACAAAACAGAATGTTTATTCGAAGGTTTAGAGTTTGGCACATACAAATTTACTTGGAACGGCAGGTAGATACCGCATATAGGAAGGTATAGTGGACTCATCTGGAATAACTTTGGGGTTTAAGGGATTGGATGCACAAGTAGTATTACCGCTTAGTACAGGTGAAGGCTAGCAAAAGACTGGGAAGCGACCAACTAGAGAGCGACAACAGCCATGTACATGCATTAAAATTAATAAACATTGGATGCAAGCATGAGTAGGATATAATCCACCATGAACATAAATATCGTGAAGGCTATGTTGACTTTGTTTCAACTACATGCGTGAACATGTGCCAAGTCAAGTCACTTAAATCATTCAAAGGAGGATACCACCCCATCACAGCACATCATAACCATCTCAATAGCATGTTGGCACGCAAGGTAAATCATTATAACTCATAGCTAATCAAGCATGGTATAAGCAACTATGATCTCTAATTGTCTTTGCAAACATGTTTATTCATAATAATCTGAATCAAGAACGATGAACTCATCATATTTACAAAAACAAAAGAGGTTGAGTTCATACCAGCCTTTCTCATCTCAGTCGGTCCATCATATATCATCATAATTGCCTTTCACTTGCACGACTGAACGATGTGAATGATAATAATAGTGCATGTGCATTGGACTAAGCTGGAACCTGCGAGCATTCAATAAACAGGAGAAGACAAGGCAATATGGGCTCTTGGTTAAATCAATAATAATGCACATAAGAGCCACTTCAACAATTTAATCATGGTCTTCTCCTAGTGACCCCCAAAGAAAAGAAACGAAATAAAAACTATTTACACAGGAAAGCTCCCAACAAGCAAAGGAAGAACGGGAAATATTTTTGGGTTTTCTTTTTAATTACTGCTACTACAGCAAAGAAGTAAACTACTACTTATTTTTTTGGCTTTTTCTTAAGGTTTATCAAACACACAAGAACAAAGCAGGAAAAAGAAAATAAACTAGCATGGATATTACAGTGAAAGAGTATGAGCACCAACATCTAGCAATGAGTGTGTGTGAACATAAATGTAATGTTGGTGAGAAATACGTACTCCCCCAAGTTTAGGATTTTGGCCTAAGTTGGTTTATTGCCAGAGATAGCCTGGCGGATACCCGTAGGTGTAGCTGGGGACGTACTGCGACGAAGAATAGTTGGGGGTGTACTGTGATGAAGAAGACTCTGAATGCCATTGGCTGACAGCCATCTCCGGATCCCCAGAATAAACAGACTGTCGTGGAGGCTCCTCTTGTGGTTTCGGTTCCGGGGCTGGTGTAGGATTCATGTAGGCTTGGACTGCAGCCCACGTAACGAGCTAGGGTCCTACAAAATTAAACAAAGAAGGAGCAGGCAAGGTAATAGTTCCAGGATGATGTTTATGAAAGAATAATTTATATTTCAGCTCTCCTTCCCTGCCCTTAACGAGAAAGTCATGCGCTAGCATACTCTTATAATCTAAATAAGCACTAGGAAGGAATTTTTCTTCTTTCTCATGAAGCCTAACAGCTATGTTAAAGTGTGCAGCGAGGCGTGAAGTATAAATGCCTCCAAAGATGGGACCCTTAGTATGGTTCATACTTAACCGTCTAGCAATAATTCCGCCCATACTAACAGTGTTATCGCGGTATAAACCATGGAACAAAATAATAATATCAGGAACACTAAGGTTCCCACAGTTCCCGCGACCAATCAAGCAACGACTAGCAAATAAGGCAAAATAGTGTAATACATGAAAATGTATGCTAGTGATTCTTGCATCAGAAACCTTCCTGGTTTCTCCCATAGAGATAGTGTTAATAAACACTTCCACCTATTTATGGGGTGGTTCCTCTAAGATACCCTCTGGGGGTATGTTGCCAACTTCACAAAATTCAGCTAATGGCATCTTTTTAACAACGTCATATAAATGAAACTCTACTGAAGGAGGTGATTCCTTAGGGAAAAAGTAGAAGTTTTGCACAAAAGTATTTGTGAGTAGGAGATACTGAGGACGTTGGTCGCGGACGAAGTCGGTGAGGCCGGCATTCTCAATCAATGAATAGAAATCCTCATAATCCCGATCAGTGTCAAGAAATTATCGAAAGGCCATTCACACGGCCGGATCTCCGCGGTACGAGGCAAATTATTTTTGGGCCTCTGTGCTTCTTCATTTTGTTTCTCCTTCGATCTTCGGCTCGATGAGCCCCTCAAAAGTCTCTTCATTATTTTCTGAAATAATCTGAAATTTTTAGTAACTTCAAACAAAAGTGAACCAACTTCAATAAAACTGATAGCAACTACTCCTACAAGTGCCTAGGGCCTACATCAAGCATTAGAACTACTTGGAACCATATAAATTTGACATGCAAGCTCAAGAACATGGTCACCTATGCAGCACAAATTTGCAAAGAATAAAGCACTAGAACAAAAACTAATTGGACCAATGGAGGAGTCACATACGAAGGAACAATCTCCCCAAGCAGTTTTGCGAGAGGTGCTATGAGCAAGGAGATCGAAAATCACAGCAAAGGGGGCTGGAACTCGTGCTTGAGTTGGTTTTTCGTGTTTGTGTGAGGAAGAAGAAGAGGATGGGTGCTGGAATATGTGGCGAAGGGCCACCATGGGCCCACGAGGCAGGGGGGCGAGCTCTCCACCCTCGTGGCCAGGTGGCAGCTCCCCCCGCGGTGATTTTTGCACCATAAATCCTCAAATATTCCCGAAAAATCCTATTAAATTGGCATGGCATTCTGAGGAATTTTTTTTGGGATATTTTTATATTGCACGGATAAATCAGGGAACAGACAGAAAAATACTATTTTTACTTTATTTCAACTAAATAGCAGAAAGTATAAAGAGGGTACAGAAGGTTGTGCTTCTAGTTTCATCCATCTCATGCTCATCAAAAGGAATCCACTAACAAGGTTGATCAAGTCTTGTTAACAAACTCATTCCGATTAACTTGAAACCGGAGAAATTTCGAATAACACTATGTTACCTCAACGGGGATATGCACATCCCCAATAATAAGTATATCATATTTCTTTTTGACATAGGAAGAGGAAATTCAAAACCTCCAAATATAATCGATGTAATTTTTCCAATAGAGTTGATACTGTGAACTTGAGGTTGTTTCCTCGGAAAGTGTACCGTATGCTCATTACCATTAACATGAAAAGTGACACTGCCCTTGTTGCAATCAATAACAGCCCCTGCAGTATTCAGAAAAGGTCTTCCAAGAATAATAGACATACTATCGTCCTCGGGAATATGAAGAATAACAAAGTCCGTTAAAATAGTAACGTTTGCAACCACAACAGGCACATCCTCACAAATACCGACAGGTATAGCAGTTGATTTATCAGCCATTTGCAAAGATATTTCAGTAGCTGTCAACTTATTCAAGTCAAGTCTACGGTTTAAAGAGAGAGGCATAACACTAACACCGGCTCCAAGATCACATAAAGCAGTTTTAACATAATTTCTTTTAATGGAGCACGGTATAGTAGGTACTCCTGGATCTCCAAGTTTCTTTGGTATTCCACCCTTAAAAGTATAATTAGCAAGCATGGTGGAAATTTCAGCTTCCGGTATCTTTCTTTTATTTGTAACAATATCTTTCATGTATTTAGCATAAGGATTCATTTTGAGCATATCAGTCAATCGCATATGCAAAAAGATAGGTCTAATCATTTCAGCAAAGCGCTCAAAATCCTCATCATCCTTTTTCTTGGATGGTTTCCGAGGAAAAGGCATGGGTTTCTGAACCCATGGTTCTCTTTCTTTACCATGTTTCCAAGCAAAAAAGTCTATCTTATCATAACGTTGATTCTTTGATTGTGGGTTATCAAGATCAACAACAGGTTCAATTTCTACATCATTATCATTACTAGGTTGAGCATCATCATGAACATTTTCATTAGGTTCATGTTCATTACCATATTGTGTTTCAGCATCAGACATAGAGATATCGTTTGGATTCTCAGGTGGTTCAGCAATAGGTTCACTAGAAGTTTGCACAATTCTATCATTCTTCTTTTTCTTCTTTTAGAAGAACTAGGTGCATCAATATTATTTCTCTGAGAATCTTGCTCAATTCTCTTAGGGTGGCCTTCAGGATACAAAGGTTCCTGAGTCATTCTTCCAGTTCTAGTAGCCACTCTAACAGCATAATCATTTTTCTTACTATTCATTTCATTAGGCACTTCTTTTTGAGCTTTAAGTACTTGTTCTACTTGAGTGGTAACCATAGAAGCATGTTTGCTAACAAGTTTAAGTTCACCTCTAATATTAGCCATATAATCACCCAAGTGTTTAATCATATAATCGTTTTGTTTTAATTGTCTACCAAAATAAGCATTAAAGTCATCTTGCTTAAACATAAAGTTATCAAACTCATCCAATCACTGACTAGCCATTTTAGTAGGAGGGACTTCAGCTTTATCATATCTATAGAGAGAATTTACCTTTACTACCTGTGTCGAGTTATCGGGATCAGGAGGTTCTTCAATAGGTAATGGATCAAGACCATATGTTTCTTCAATAGGCGGTAACTTAAGACCATGTATTTCTTCAATAGGAGGTAAATTCTTAACATCTTCAACATTAATACCTTTTTCTTTCATAGATTTCTTTGCCTCTTGCATAATTTCGGGACTGAGAAATAGAACACCTCTCTTCTTCGGAGTTGGTTTAGGAATAGGATCATTAATTGGAGCAGGAACTGGCTCAGGAGGTGCCTGTCGGCGTTCTGGGAACGGGGGTCCCCAGACTTGCCTGCCTGCGGCCTGCGGCGTGGCTCAAAGGGGTCCCAGCACGGCCCATCTTCATAAACACAAACCCAAGACCCTCGCGAGGGGCCAAGCCTCGCGAGGCGGACGACACGGAGCTTCCTCAAGCACGGCCTCATCAGGCTGGCTCGCGAGGAGGCGGAGAGATCAAGGCGGGGTACCTCACGAGGTGCCCATGACGCAAGACATGACGACCAAGGGCGCCAGGCGGGCGCCAACCCGCGCAGTGTCCTCCTTTCCTCTTTGGTGCAAAGGGAGCAAGCGCAGGCGAGAGCATCAAGCAAAGGCACCCATTTCGGTGCAACGAGACCAAGACCAGTCCAACGGCAGGGAGGAAGTCATTGTGGAGCCCAAGCCAGCGTCACCACCAGAGCCTTTGGCAGGCGAGGACCAACTTTAGTCAGGATAAGTGTACCAGATGTTCCCCTTCAAAATGGCCAATTGTTGGCGCCCTTCCCGCTCAATATTTGGGAAGAGGCCCAGGGCCTTTGCCTATAAATAGGACTAGCCACCCCCGGGGTAGAGGCAATTGGAATGAGCTAGGATCCAGAGAATCAATCAGATAGAGAGAGAAGGGTGACTGAACTCCTCCAAGCAGTTCATCCCCCCAGCCAAGAACAGACCCTCGCGAGGCTGTTCCTCCTTGTATTGTTCATCATCATCAGCCCGAGGCAATCCACCACACCACACTGGAGTAGGGTATTACACCACAACGGTGGCCCGAACCAGTATAAACCATGTGTCTCTTGTGCTGTTCTTTCCATAGCTTAGATCCTTGCGAGGCGGAGGGGTGCATGTAGGAAGAAGCAGTAATCTCCGCGCGCACCCCAGAGTTCGAACCTCAAGGGTCTACCGGAATCCGAAATCCGACATTTGGCGCACCAGGTAGGGGTGCGCCGGAATTCGTCTTCCACCGCCCCGTTCTCCTCCGACCATCGCGTCCATGTCTGACGCTCGTCGGGCCCGCGCCGAGCGCCGAGTCGCTCTCGCTTCCCGCGTCGCCCAGACGGCCCCTATCGGCGGTCGTCCTCGCCGTTCCCCGTCGCCTGCCGTCAACGCCGCCACCGGCCTGGCGGGGAACGAGCAGCAAGCGTCGTCTCAGCATCCATTCGTGCGGCAAGACGGCCGCACCGCTACTCCCTCGCTCACCCCAGCTGGTTCTTCGTCCCGCGCGCTCCGCGCACCCATGGAGGCTCGAGCTGCGCTCATCGCGGCAAATGAGCTCCTGCGCTACCGTCCCATCGACGACGTCTGGAAGAATGGCTTGACCGCGTCACCGAGCTCGTCCGCGCCGCGGGGGGCTCTCCTGCGTCGTCCGTTCCGCTGCACCGCACCCCGCCCCACGCGGGCGACGAAGCTCCGAGGGCGCCCCAGCCGCCTCCTCATGAAGAAGACGCCCTGGCTCCAAGGCGCGTGGTCCCTGCGCGGAACCCGCTCCGTTAGGCGCCAGCGCGGCAAGAGCAGAGCTGCCAAGAAGTCCCTCGCCCGCAAGAAGCTGCCTGGGCGCTCCCTGCTCCAGCACGTCGCGGCCATGCTCCTGCTCCCGCACGTCAAGACCCCGCGCTGCTCCCAGCTACAGCGCATGGGGACCTGCAAGACCAAGCTCTCTGTTACCCAAGGCCCCCCATGGCCACGGCGGGCTGCCGTGCCTTCACAACCAAGCTGCGTAGCGTCGCGTGGCCCGGCAAGTTCAAGCCAGACCTGCCTCCTCGTTACGACGGCACAGCCGACCCTGCGGAGTTCCTCCAGCTCTATGAGCTGGGCATCGAAGCTGCCAACGGAGATGAGAAGGTCATGGCGAACTGGTTTCCCATGGCGCTCAAGGACGGGGCCCGCACCTGGCTCCTGAACCTGGCCCCAGGCACGATCTCCTCCTGGGATGAGATGCGCACCCGCTTCATCGCCAACTTCCAAGGTACCCGCGACCGACCGGCCGCCGTGAGCGACATGCGCCGCATCAAGCAACAACCCGGAGAGACCCTGCAAAAGTACATCCAGCGCTTCAACAACGCGCGCCTCAAGATTCCCAAGGTGTCCGAGGAGGCCATCATCTCAGCCTTCTCCGACGGCGTGCGCGACGTCAAGATGAAGGAGGAGCTGGCGATGCATGAAGACCTGTGCACTTCCTTGGAGCTGTTCAACTTGGCAACCAAGTGTGCCAGGGCTGAGGAAGGGCGTCTCTCCCTCCTCGAGCTGCCTGCCGCAGACCCAGAAAAGAAGAAGTCCAAGGCCAAGTATGTGAAGCGCAAGGGGGCTGCCGTGCTCGTGGCAGAACCGGACACCAAGCGGGGCAGAGATCAGCTCGAATCTTCCAAGGGCAGTCGGTACTGCATGTACCACGACCTCCACACCCACAACACCAACGAATGCCAAGAGCTCCGAGCCGTGCGAGAAGGAAGGATCGGCCGTCGTCCCGACCGCGGTGACCGGGGCTACGTTCGAGGAGGAGGAAGGAACCCAGGACGCTGGGAAGACCGCGGCCCACACCAAGGGTGGCGCGATCGACCTCGCGAGGACCGCTGGCAAGACCCGCCTCGCGAGGGAGATTGGAGGGACCAGCCTCATGAGGATCACCCGCAAGGCAACGCATGCCTTTCTCCGCTGCCGCCGCAGCTAAGAAGAAACGAGGACCGGCACCAGGACGAGGGGGTTGGGGGCTTCCAGGAGCCGCGCGCGTTCGCCTGCATCCTGGGAGGAGCTCAAGCCCCCGCCTCCCAGCACATCTTCAAGCAGTTCGCCCGCAAAGTGAATGCAGTCCTCCCCAAGCTCGAAGCCACGCGCCGCCTCAGGTGGTCGGCGTGTGCCATCACGTTCAGCTCAGCGGATCAGCTCAAGTGCGCGGCCACAACCGGAGTCCTCCTGATGCTTTGTTCCCCAATCGTCAACAACGTGGTGGTCACCAGGACCCTCATCGATGGTGGAGCAGGGCTCAACGTCCTGTCCGTGGAAACATTCAACAATCTACAAGTGCCTTACAACCAGCTTCAGCCAACCAAGCCTTTCTCCGGAGTCACCGACGGCTCCACGGTCCCGATTGGGCAGGTCCGCCTCCCTGTCACCTTCGAAGGACGCGACAACTACCGCACCGAGCTCATCGACTTCGACGTCGCTCACATTCGCCTGCCGTACAACGCCATCCTTGGGTACCCAGCGCTGGCCAAGTTCATGGCTGTAACTCACCATGGCTACAACGTCCTCAAGATGCCAGGAAGCGGCAGAGTCATCACGGTGCCTTGTGAAGAGAAGGACGCGGTGTGTTCCCTGGAACGAGCTTTTCAGGCCGCGTCACTGGAAGACCCGGATCCCGAGACCACCCCCAAGAAGAAGAAGACATCGTCCGGCCCGGTCCCTCAGGAGGCAGGCCCCTCAGGGCCCGCACCCGCCCAGGGGGAACCTCCTTCCATCGCATAGGAAAGCGCGCCTGGCACCCTCCTCAGGCAGGGCTCGGGGGCTCTCCCCTGGAGGGCCACCGACTTGGCTAAGGTCACGAGGGAGGCGCTTGGGCACCACATGGAGGCGTGTTTCGAAGGACGTTTCCCTCAAGAAGGAGTAGGGCAAGGAGGGCTAGACCCTCAGGAGTTCGTCAGCAAGGCCATTTAGGATCTACAAGAATCAAGAGTCATGAAAGGCGGCCGCCGCTTACCAGCTGTGGCCCCCCATCCAGGCGAGGATGGTGTTCTGCGCGTCAGCATCGACATACCAGGGCTCAACCGAGTCGCCTCTCTGGAACGCCTCTGGCCTTCGCTAGTGGGGCGCTGCGAAGGTCCACCCCACAGCTACGTTCGCATGTCTTACGGCATGTCGAACGCGGCTGCCGCGTACCAGCGCCTCATGAGGGGCATCATGGAGGCTCAAGAGGCCAGGCGTTCTGCAGCCCTGGCGGAGATGGAGATGGTCCGAGAGGAGCCACCAGCGCCTCCAGAGCCTCCTGAGGCCCCTGGGCCTGGGGGCTCGTGAGGATCGGCTTCCGCAGCCCACCGAGTCTGCTACACCAACACTGCTTCGTCCTCAACATCATCAGGTGACATCTTTCAAGTTTCATTTCCAGCTGGGAGCGCCCCCCAGGGCTGCATTATTCCCAGGCCGCATGGGTCCGTCCCTGCAGCATGTATCCCTTTTATTTCGTGTCGTTAGCTTACTTTGTTGGGGGCGCCCCTCGGGCTACATCATCCCCAAGTCGCTCGGGCCTGACCCAATGACGTCCGCCTTTCCAGCATCCATTTTAATGAATCCACTCCTTCGCGGCTAATGTGTTTGACTTAGATGCCCACTCAACTGACGCCAACTGACGGAGCTGCTCCCAAAACGGCACGACGCTTGCGCATGGGTCCATCCCTGTAACGTCGACAAACCTGAATGGTTGAGCTCTGGCCACGGCAGCCCCGCATGGCGCCACCTCGTCAAGCCTTCAGTGCCTCATCACCCCTCGGAAGCAACCAACGGTTGACTATCGATTGTCACGGCAACCCCTCGTTCTTTCTATGATGAGTCTACAGGATCTCCTGAAGGAGCTGCATCAGGCGAGGCCCTTGCGGTGCCTCCTTCACTCTCACCTGCGCGAACCGCTTGCACGTTAAAGGGGGGTGCCTGAGCATCGCGACTCAGGGCTCCTACTGGCTCTCCAGCCCTCACCCTCTGGCCTTGACCACGACATCGCGACCTGGCATACCAGCGACGACTGAGACTCGCTCGAGGGCCGGGACCCAAGGACGTAGAGCATAAAGGGGAGCAAAGGCGAGAGGGGAGAGACACGCGAGGAACTCGCCGAGCAACCTCACGCCTGCCGATGCACGGACCCGGCGACTCACCAGGGAGCGGTCCCTGATTCTCGAAGATAAGTCACTACCCGGAAGTACCAGCTACCGTAGCACTGTCCCTGCACCTAATGCAATCCCGTGTTAGCGACGCCACTCTCCTTTCTCACCGAACGACGGCTGCTTGAGCGCCAAAGGGGACTGAGGGAGTCCTGGATTGGGGGGTGTTCGGATAGCCGAACTATACCTTCAGCCGGACTCCAGGACTATGAAGATACAAAGTTGAAAACTTCGTCCCGTGTCCGGAAGGATCTTTTCTTGGCATGGAAGGCAAGCCAGATGTGCGGATATTCGAGATCTCCTACCATTGTAACCGACTCTGTGTAACCCTAACCCTATCCGGTGTCTATATAAACCGGAGGGTTGTAGTCCGTAGGACAACCATCATCATATACAATCATACCATAGGCTAGCTTCTAGGGTTTAGCCTCCTTGATCTCGTGGTAGATCTACTCTTGTACTACCCATATCATCAATATTAATCTAGCAGGAGTAGGGTTTTACCTCCATCGAGAGGGCCCGAACCTGGGTAAAATAAAGTGTCCCTTGTCTCCTGTTACCATCCGACCTTGACGCACAGTTCGGGACCCCCTACCCGAGATCCGCCGGTTTTGACACCGACATTGGTGCTTTCATTGAGAGTTCCTCTGTGTCGTCGCTTTTGGGCCCGATGGTTCCTTTGATCATCAACAACGATGAGATCCAGGGTGAGACTTTCCTCCCCGGACAGATCTTCGTCTTCTGCGGCTTCGCTTTGCGGGCCAATTCGCTTGGTCATTTGGAGCAGATCGAAAGCTACGCCCCTGGCCATCAAGTCAGGTTTGGAAGCTTAAACTACACGGCGGATATCCGCGGAGACTTGATCTTCGACGGATTCGAGCCACAGCCAAGCGCGCCGCACTATCTCGAGGGGCATGATATAGCTCTGCCTCCGAACAGTACCCTGGAGGCCGCACACGCTCCGGCCCCGATCCCTGACTCGGAGCCCGCCGTGTTCTCCAAGGATGAACGGTTGGACGTCACCTCACGGGCTGCAATCTCAAAGGCGATCGAGCCGAACGCCAGCCCCACACTCCGCATGGCTCACGACTCCAAGGAGCCGGACTCCTCTCCGAACTCCGGGCCTTCCATGCCCCTGCCGATCGAGTCTGATTGGGCACCTGTAATGGAGTTCACTGCCGCGGACATCTTTTAGTGCTCGTCTTTTGGTGATATTCTGAATTCTCTCAAGTCTCTCTCTTTATCAGGAGAGCCCAGGCCGGACTATGGCCTGTGAGGTTGGGATTCGGACGACGAAGAAATTCAAAGCCCACCCACCACCCACGTAATAGCCACTGTCGAAGATTTAACCGACATGCTCGACTTCGGATCCGAAGACTTCGATGGTATAGACGACGAAGGCGGAGACGAATTGGAACCAGCACCTATAGGGCACTGGGCCTCCACCCCACCTAACGATGTATTCATGGTGGATACCCGTAAAGGAAACGACAACAAGGAAAAAGGGGGCGAAAAAAGAGGTAAAACCTCCGAAAAGCAGTCAAAACGGCGACGTAAACGCCGAGCCAAAACCCGCCTCGATCAAAACCCAGCCCTAGAGCAGGATGAGCCGGTAGACAACGAGCTTGCCTCAGAACAGCCGTCCGAACAGGGCAACACGGATAGAGAGGACGGACTGCCCTCTCCCGGCCATAACAGAACTCCGGACGATCTCACACCGGACAAAACCATGGAGCAGAAGAATCTCCACGAAAGTCTCGTTGCCACGGCACGTAGCCTGAAAAAGCAGAAGCGTAAGCTGAAGATGATGGAAGATGCACTCAAAACAATATGGAGCAAAGTAATCAAGACCGCAGATAAATACGGCGACAGCCGCCGCACCAAAAGCTATCCGACAAGAAAACTACTACCCGAATTCGACCAGGAGGCCGCACGGTCAGATAGACGACCCCACGGCCACTATAAAAAGGCAAGCGGCGCCGCACTTAATGCGGCATGCGACCCAATCAAAGACTCGCACCAGGGCCCAGCCAGGTCCATTTACGGGCGAAGAAAGCAAACTTTCACAAGCAATGCAAAAATTCCACCATCAGAATCCGGCACACCCAAATACAGGGGCGCCGCACACCCCCTACGTTTCACCGATGAGGTACTGGAATACAAATTTCCAGAGGTATTTAAACCCGTCAACATAGAGGCATACGATGGAACAACAGACCCGGGAGTCTGGATCAAGGATTATATCCTCCACATACATATGGCTAGAGGAGACGATCTCCACGCCATAAAATATTTACCCCTTAAGCTTAAAGGGCCAGCCAGGCATTGGCTTAAAAGCCTTCCCGAAAACACAATTGGAAGCTGGGAAGAGCTCGAGGATGCTTTCCGAGCAAATTTTCAAGGGACCTATGTCCGTCCCCCGGATGTAGACGATCTCAGTCACATAACTCAGCAGCCCGGAGAATCAGCTCGGCATTTCTGGAACAGATTCCTCACTAAAAAGAATCAAATAGTGGATTGTCCGGACGCTGAAGCCCTAGCGGCCTTCAGGCATAATGTCCGAGATGAATGGCTCGCCAGACACCTCGGCCAGGAAAAGCCAAGAACAATGGCTGCACTCACAAGCCTCATGACCCGCTTTTGCGCAGGAGAGGACGGCTGGTTGGCATGATGCAGCCCCAGCGACCCAAGTACATCAGAAATCAGAGATGGAAACGGAAAACCGCGGCGAAATAAGGACCGCAGCCGAATCAAAGGCAAAAATCCGAAGAGCACGACAGTCAATGCCGGATTCAAAAGCTCACGGCAAAATCATACAAAACCACCCCTCCAAGATAATAGGGATGATCCGTCCAGCTTAAACAGAATCATGGACAGAATATGTCAGATACACAGTCCTCCTGAGAAGCCTGCCAATCACACCCACAGAGACTGTTGGGTTTTTAAACAATCCGGACAGCTTAACGCCGAACACAAGGGGCTCGATACACCAAGCGAAGAAGAGGATGAACCCCAAAGGCAGAACACCAGGAAACAAAAGAACTTCCCTCAAGAAGTCAAAACAGTGAACTCACTTCTCGTAACAGAACGTGTGGCACCCATAAAGGTACGCACGGTCAAACCTACCCCTCAGGAGTCCCGCCACTGGTCACTAAAGCCAATCATTTTTGATCAGCTAGATTATTCTAGAAATATCTAAAACGCAGGCCGGACTGCCCTGATACTGGATCCAATAATCGATGGATTCCAGTTTACAAATGTCCTTATGGACGGCGGCAGTGGACTAAACTTGATATATCAGGATACAATCCACAGCATGGGCATAAACCCAGCAAGAATCCGCCATAGCAAAACCTCCTTTCAAGGGGTAGCACCAGGCCCGGACACCCATTGCATGGGCTTTCTCCGGCTCACACTCATATTTGGCTCTGCCAATAACTTTCGTCGCGAAAAGCTGACCTTCCATGTAGTCCCGTTTTCAAGTCACTATCAAGCACTAATGGGACGCGGAGCTTTCGCTCGCTTTAACGCAATACCGCATTATGCATCCCTCACGCTAAAGATGTCCGGTCCTCGAGGCATCATCTCTTTAAAGGGTACGCACTAAAACAGGCCTCCTCCAAACGGAGGATTGCGCGGCCGCTTAAACAGCCGCACAATAAAGTGGCCTCGCCAGCCAATTGACTTTTTTCTAATTCATTACAGTCCACGGACCCGGACTCAACGAGTTCGGCACAAGTTGATCGTTAACGCGGGCTTAGCACACCATATACCCCCATACCAGGGGCTATACGCAGAACTCTACCTTATATATCCTTTACTTTGTATTCTGTTTTTATTCTTTTTGTTCCGCACGACCCATTTTTCAATTTAGTTCCTCTCTTTTACAGATGAACGTTGTGCGACGCCCGTCCAGGATACGGCACAACGGAGACACAGGCGTAGACGTGCAGTAGGGACCCGTCCTAAAGGATTCTTTTTAGATTAAGACCCTGCGTAAACCTTTTTTACTGTCTCTTGCTGCTATACATCCCCTGGTTTTTCCTTTTTCTACTATAACCAAGGAGGAGGCTGGCGTTTTGGCATGTGGCCACGCCAGAAATCTTGCTCGTACCTGGACACTAAGGGCTCTTTTATTTTGTTTAAGGGTGTTGTTTCACAAGCATTCACGAAGACCGAACACATTCGGGAGTGTTCGGCGTCGCGAGTTTTGGCACTATATGCATCAGCTCCGAATCATGATTTTGGTCACATGTTGGGTTGACCGGCTCCTGAGTTCGGCTACCTTACGTTCCGCTCTATCGGCTAAGGTAGCACCAGGAGAACTACTGCGATTGTGCCCCGGTTCGGCCGGGTGAGCACCTCAGTAGAGAAAGCCGAAAACCGACTGTCATGATGTAGCGTGAGACTGGTCGCCACTCGATGACTCATAGGGATTTGTCTAATCCCTCCACTTTGACGAAGGGCCGTTTCCCGGCCAGGCACGTACGCGCTCCGAACTCGGGCAAAGCGCAGTCGCCACCAAAGGGCTACCTAAAGAGTCCCACTGTCAAGCTCCTATGGCTAAGGGAAAGTGTTAAAGCATTATAGTCCGGTTGCCTAGCCCGCTGCGCTATCACCTCCTTTATAGGACCAAGACGTTGGGTTAAGTGTGAAAATGCGTCTTCTGCGCGCACCCCCGCACTATGTGCGTGGGGGCCGAAGCCAATGACTCCAATCTTTCAGAATTCATATATTAAAACGGCTGCACAGGAGGTGTTCTTAATACTTGAAGGCACAAGTCTAAAAAATGCCACTAAAATTTATCGAAATACTGAGTTATGATTACATATGCTATCATAATATAGCATCCTTCGAGCACTGCGTCTCTATTACGCGAGCGCCTTCGAGGACTTCCTCAAAATAGTGCTCGGCAGGTATTCGGCTTTTATCCGAATCCCGGGACGCAACACTGGTGGGCTCCATACCTGCCCAGTATGTCTTGACACGGGCAAGAGCCAGCCGAGCGCCCTCAACGCACGCTGACCTCTTCATAGCATCGACACGTGGCACCACGTCTAGCAATTGCTGCACCAAGCTGAAATAACTCTTCGGCTTCGCTGCCCCCGGACACGGACGATCCATGACGTACTTCATGGCGAGTCCGGACAACCTATTCAGCTCGGCCCATTGGGCCAGGCGATCGTCCATTGCCAGCGGACACTCTGGATTGACGAATTGCGACCAAAAGAGCTTCTCCACTTCATGATCCTTTTATCTCGAAAGTGTTCGGTCGCATCGGTGGCACTAGCAGCCAAATCCAGATAAGTGTCCTCTATACTCCACATCCGATTCAACGGGGCAAACTTCGGATCACAAAATTTTCTCCGCAGCGAGAAGGGCTTTCCATCCGCAATCTGTTTGGCCTGACGCAGCTCTTCCTTCGCCGCTCTCATTATAGAGCGGGCGTCCTTTGCGTCAGCAACAACCTTCTCTAAGCTCGTTTGCTTCGCCCGATCTTCTTCTTCAAGAAGCTTACAACGGTCAGTAGCGCTCTCTAATTTTACGGCTATACCAGCCATCTCATCCTTGCTTCGGCAACGGGCAGCCTGTTCGGCTTTCAGCTCTTCAAGGGCTTTTACGGCAGCTGCATCACTTTTTCTGGCTTGTTCCTTCGCTCGGGCGAGTTCGGCCCTAAGACCTTCCACGGCGGCCGCACCATCTGCATCAAGCATACACACGGTAAGATATTGACATAAAGCTCCTCTTACTACCAATCGCCCAATCATTTTAAGTACCTTGAGCATCATCAAACCGCTTGTTAACAAGCACGATGTCGGCCTCTGCCTCATCAAGTTGTCGCTTCAGTTCGGCAAATTCTCGAGTCCGACTTGACTCCGGACAATCAGCCACCTACACATAAAGGTGCCACTTAAAGGACCTGGGATTAAGATCCTCTGCGCGCCGTAAATCTTTACGACCCACAGAGTCTCAGGGGCTACTATCTACATAGGGCGCATTTTATTTATGCGCAATTAATTCAAACATACGTTATTTAAAACATACCTCAAGGCCTGCTACTAAACTCTTGACGGCCTCGTACAGCCTGCTTTCCGCGGATGAAATCTTTTCAATCACCGTGCTCATTAACGCACGGTGCTCCTCTGAGACAGAGGCTCACCCCGGCAGAGTGTTCAGCTCCTCCGACCGAACACCAGACGGTGCCGGACTCGTCCCATGGCCTTCCTCAAAGGCCGGACACGGAGAACCTTGGGGGGCGGCACCATCCGCCCTTTGCGGATCCGGAGAAATCCCCCGCGATGACACTTCAGCGTCGCCCGCCTTGCTAGGCGATATAGAGGGGGCAGGCGTTCCGCTCTCCATCTTCTCCGGAAGAAGATCCCCCGAGGATGAGTTCTGCTGAGAGGGGCTGAGGTCCGAACTACAAAATAAGGTTTCGGTTAAAACTTCAAAGATATGAATCGAGGATTTCTCTTAAAAGAAAAACTCTTCCCCTACTCACGGCTCGCTGGAGAGCTGGTCCTTTTTAGGGTTTAGTTCGACCGAGGGGCTCCCCGGCGTTCGGTCCTCTGACAAGGATTCTTTCCCCCGCTTCGAGGCTACGGTCTCCGGGTCATCAGAGGCGGCCCTTTTCTTTCCCCAAGGAGAGGAATTATCGATTCCCCCCTTCGGGAGGGCCTCTTTCGAAGAGGGCACAGTTTCCTTGTCCTCCCCCTTATTTCCCTCCAAAGGTACTTCCTCCAGCATCCTGACTAGCACGGGATCCAGTCTGGTCTCGGGAAGGGGAGCCGGACACCTGATCAGCTTCGCCTTCGCTATCCACTCCTGCATAAAAGGAGGAGCACTGTTAAAAGCAAGTTAATTATGCGGATAGAAGGTCCGGTCGCAAGGTCACCTACTTGAGTATCCGGGCGATTGCGGCTTAAACCAGCATCCTCGATCAGGTCCGGACTCACTTCTTATGATCCGAAGAACAATTTATACATCTCCATAGGCGTCGCGCCCATAAAATTCTAGAGAGCTCGTGGTCCCTCCGGATTGAATTCCCACAAACGAAGGGGGCGACGTTGGCCGGGCAGTGTCCGGCAAATCAGCATGACTTGTGTCACCTTGACCAGGTCGATATCTCCCTTCAAGAGATCCTTAATGCGGCCCTGCAGCAGAGGAACGTCTTTGGGCAGGCCCCGATCTAACCCCGTCTTAATCCACGATGCTAACCGTGGTGGGGGACCCGAGCGAAAGGCCGGAGGCGCCACCCACGCGGTGCCCCGAGGAGCGGTGATATAGAACCACTCCTGTTGCCATAAGCCGAGCTCCTCTTGAAAAGCGCCCTCGGGCCATGGAGCGTCGGCATTTCTTTTTACAACAGCGCCTCCGCACTCTGCGTGGCCCCCCTCGATTATCTTCGGTTCTACTTTGAAGGTCTTGAGCCACAATCCGAAGTGAGGGGTAACACGGAGGAACGCTTCGCACACAACTATGAATGAGGAGATATGGAGGATGGACACCGGAGCTAGGTCGTGGAATTCCAGCCCGTAATAAAACATCAGCCCCCTCACGAATGGATCCATTGGGAAGCCTAACCCTCGAAGGAAGTGAGATATAAACACGACGCTCTCGCTAGGCTGAGGGCTGGGGATCACCTGTCCTTGAACAGGCAACCTGTGCGGAATCTCGCTGGTCAGGAACCTAGCTTCCCTCAACCTCGACACGTCCTCCTCTGTAACGGAGGAGGGCATCCATCGACCTTGAAGGTCGGAGCCGGACATTGTTGAAGATCCGGTGCACTCGAAATCTGGAAGCTTAGGGTGTTGGAACTCGAGGTGATGGGCGAACTCGTTTTGAGAGTAAAAGAAGGGGGAACAGGGCCTTGGTCTCTTTATAAGAGGCAGAATATCGAGCGCCCTCCCCGTAACCATCTTGGACTAGCCTTTAATTAAGGCAAGACCTGCTAACAGGCGCGGTTGGGTTACCCACGTCCGTATTAATGAGAATCCCGTTAAAGGGGGGCACACGATCTCTGCTTCGACAAGACATGCCAAGGAAACTGCCTCGCTATACGTGCTGAGGTGGAACAATGAAAACAATTTATGTAGAAGGCTTGGCCGCAGTGTTATGACGCACTGCGGGATACGTCAGCAGATTTGATTTGTGTTAATATTATTCTTTGTATGGCAATACGTGGAAACTTATTTTGCAGAGCCGGACACTATTCTGTGGTGTTTATAATCTTCTTGAAGAACTTGGAGGAGGAACCCGCCATGCAATGCCGAAGACAATCTGCGCGCCGGACTCGTCATCATTGAAGTCAGGTTCAGGGGCTACTGAGGGAGTCCTGGATTAGGGGGTGTTCGGATAGCCGAGCTATACCTGCAGCCGGACTCCAGGACTATGAAGATACAAAGTTGAAGACTTCGTCCCGTGTCAGGAAGGATCTTTTCTTGGCGTGGAAGGCAAGCTAGGTGTGCGGATATTCGAGATCTCCTACCATTGTAACCGACTCTGTGTAACCCTAACCCTATCCGGTGTCTATATAAACCGGAGGGTTGTAGTCCGTAGGACAACCATCATCATACACAATCATAACATAGGCTAGCTTCTAGGGTTTAGCCTCCTTGATCTCGTGGTAGATCTACTCTTGTACTACCCATATCATCAATATTAATCTAGCAGGAGTAGGGTTTTACCTCCATCGAGAGGGCCCGAACCTGGGTAAAATAAAGTGTCCCTTGTCTCCTGTTACCATCCGACCTTGACGCACAGTTCGGGACCCCCTACCCGAGATCCGCCGGTTTTGACACCGACAGGGACCTCCTGAGCATCGCGACTCAGGGGCTACTACCGGACCCCGGGTCGCTCACCTCCTGGCCTTGACCACAGCATCACGACCTGGCATACCAGCGACGGCTGAAGCCGCCTTGGAACTGGGACCTGTCGGCGTAGAGCACCAAGCCCTCGTAAGGTTCGAAAGGGAGAACTGAGCTAAGAAGAAATGAGCAACTCGCACAATCCTACGACAAGGGTTATATTAACAAACAGGATCACAAGCACCTTACAAGCCCCCACGGGGCGCGTCTTTGATTCCTCGCAGGGAACAGATCCTAAAGGGACGCTAACTGCACGCACCCCTACAAAAGACTCCATCATCAATAGTGGGCCGTCAAGCACCAGCGCCAACCCCATCCAGATCAGAGTCGGCGATGGCCAGACGAGCCCGCCCTGCTCCAGGAGCGGCGCCGGCTCGAGGGCTCGTAGTTGTCGTCGCTCGTCTCCGGAGTCGTGAAGAGCTCGCTGGAGTCGCTGGATCCTCCGCAGCCTCCGCCGCCCGAGGAGCCGCCAAAGGAGCGATCGGCGGGCCCAGTCCTCGCTGTAGCAGGGTCCAGACCACCTCTCCTGGGGCAGCACTCCAGCCGGCGCCCGTTCGCGTCGATGACCTTGAAGAACATCACCGAAGCACCGTCATACTCCAAGTGGATCACGAAGGCGCCTCTTGTCCTGCAAACCCGGGCGATTTCGCCCCAGCCTCGAGTCATGAAGACCTCGCCCGGGGTAACGACCGCGACCTCCGCCTAGGTCGCGAGGGTGCTGCAGCCAAAGTTCCAGGAGTTCCCCCTGCGGGATGATGGATGCGAAGAAGGAAGGAAGGCGAATCCAAGACTGGGGAGGCATGGTGGCGTGGAGCATGAACTCTCGGGAGGAGCCCTCGGTGTGGACCCCAGGGGGGACGACCCACACCTTCGTGACCCGTCGGCGCCGATGGCGGCGCCGCCCGTGGCGGTCGGCATCGACTCCTTCAGAGCCCTCGATGTGGGCGTACAAGGGGAGCGGGAACCCCGGCGGTGCCCGCTCGCCCCAGGGCCTTGACACCACCTGATGGGTCCCCTCGTCCCTGCGGCGGAGGGCGAGCCGTTTCTTCACCGGGAGCGGGTCTGGTTCCTCTCGGGGAGCTTTTCCCTTCTCTGCCGCCGAGAACCGGCGGATCGGAGCCATCACAGCAAGACAGAGCAAGGACCGGGAAGAAGGTGAAGCAAGGAGGGATGGACTAGAAGGGTGCATGCCGTTCCATACTTATGGCCGTCGAAGGCCAACTGCCGACCTCCACGATCGCAGGTAATCATGACCCGCTTTCATGCAGGGACTTGTCCAATCCGCGCAGTTGCCGAGGCGTCGTGAGGAAGTGGAGACGCCCACATCCAATCAACCGCCACGTGGCGCCCAAGGCCACAGGCTGTTAGGGCCCGCGGCGCTTCGCCCTTGCCCTTTCGCATCCCTGCACGGCCAAGCCTGGGCGCGCCTTGGGCCCGGGGGCTACTGTCGGCGTTCTAGGAATGGGGGTCCCCAGACTTGCCTGCCTGCGGCCTGCGGCGTGGCTCAAAGGGCGCCCAGCACGGCCCATCTTCATCAACACAGACCCAAGACCCTCGCGAGGGGCCAAGCCTCGCGGGGCGGACGACACGGAGCTTCCTCAGGCACGGCCTCATCAGGCTGGCTCGCGAGGAGGCGGAGAGATCAAGGCGGGGTACCTCACGAGGTGCCCATGACGCAAGCCATGACGACCAAGGGCGCCAGGCGGGCGCCAGCCTGCGCAGTGTCCTCCTTTCCTCTTTGGCGCAAAGGGAGCAAGCGCAGGCGAGAGCATCAAGCAAAGGCACCCGTTTCGGTGCAACGAGACCAAGACCAGTCCAACGGCAGGGAGGAAGTCATTGTGGAGCCCAAGCCAGCGTCACCACCAGAGCCTTTGGCAGGCGAGGACCAACTTTAGTCAGGATAAGTGTACCAGATGTTCTCCTTCGAAATGGCCAATTGTTGGCGCCCTTCCCGCTCAATATTTGGGAAGAGGCCCAGGGCCTTTTCCTATTAATAGGACTAGCCACCCCCGGGGTAGAGGCAATTGGAATGAGCTAGGATCCAGAGAATCAATCAGAGAGAGAGAGAGAAGGGTGACTGAACTCCTCCTAGCAGTTCATCCCCCCAGCCAAGAACAGACCCTCGCGAGGCGTTCCTCCTTGTATTGTTCATCATCATCAGCCCAAGAGGCAATCCACCACACCACACTGGAGTAGGGTATTACACCACAACGGTGGCCCGAACCAGTATAAACCATGTGTCTCTTGTGCTGTTCTTTCCATAGCTTAGATCTTTGCGAGGCGGAGGGGTGTAGGTAGGAAGAAGGCGTAATCTCCGTGCGCACCCCAGAGTTCGAACCTCAAGGGTCTGCCGGAACCCAAAATCCGACAGTGCCCAATTATTTTCATTTTGTCAACATATTATTCAATAGAATTTCAGCTTCATCCGGTGTTCTTTCCCTGAAAAGAAAACCAACACAACTATCCAGGTAATCTCTGGAAGCATCGGTTAGTCCATTATAAAAGATATCAAGTATTTCATTTTTCTTAAGAGGATGATCAGGCAAAGCATTAAGTAACTTGAGAAGCCTCCCCCAAGCTTGTGGGAGACTCTCTTCTTCAATTTGCACGAAGTTGTATATTTCCTTTAAAGCAGCTTGTTTCTTATGAGCAGAGAAATATTTAGCACAGAAGTAATAAATCATATCCCGGGGACTACGCACACAACCAGGATCAAGAGAATTAAACCATATCTTAGCATCACCCTTTAATGAGAACGGAAATATTTTAAGTATATAAAAGTAGCGAGATCTCTCATCATTAATGAACAGGGTGGCTATATCATTTAATTTAGTAAGATGTGCCACAACAGTTTCAGATTCATAACCATGGAAAGGATCAGATTCAACCAAAGCAATTATATCAGGATCAACAAAGAATTCATAATCCTTATCAGGAACACAGATAGGTGAAGTAGCAAAAGCAGGGTCGGGCCTCATTTTATCTTTAAGAGATTCTTTGTTCCGTTTAACTAATAGCCTTTTAAGTTCATGACGATCTCTGCAAGCTAAAATAGCGGCAGAAGATTCCATATCAAAAACATAACCCTCAGGAATAACAGGCCTATCTTCATCATCACTTTCATCATTATAATCAGATTCAACAATTTCTTTCTCTCTAGCCCTAGCAATTTGTTCATCAAGAAATTCACTAAGGGGCACAGTAGTATCAGGCATAGAAGTAGTTTCATCATAAGTATCATGCATAGCAGAAGTGGCATCATCAATAACATGCGACATATCAGAACGAATAGCAGAAGCAGGTTTAGGTGTCGCAAGCTTACTCATAACAGAAGGTGAATCAAGTGCAGAGCTAGATGGCAGTTCCTTACCTCCCCTCGTAGTTGAGGGATAAATTGTTGTCTTAGCGTCTTTCAAGTTCTTCATAGTGTCCAGCAGATATAAATCCCAAGTGACTCAAAGATTAGAGCTATGCTCCCCAGCAACGACGCCAGAAAATAGTCTTGATAACCCACAAGTATAGGGGATCGCAACAGCTTTCGAGGGTAGAGTATTCAACCCAAATTTATTGATTCGACACAAGGGGAGCCAAAGAATATTCTCAAGTATTAGCAGCTGAGTTGTCAATTCAACCACACTTGGAAACTTAGTATCTGCAGCAAAGTGTATAGTAGCAAAGTAATATGATAGTGGTGGTAACGGTAACAAAAGAGTAATGAAAGCAAAGTAATATTTTTGGTGTTTTGTAGTGATTGTAACAATAGCAACGGGAAAGTAAATAAGCGTAAAGTAGTATATGGAAAGCTCGTAGGCATCGGATCAATGATGGATAATTATGCCGGATGCAGTTCATCATGTAACAGTCATAACATAGGGTGACACAGAACTAGCTCCAATTCATCAATGTAATGTAGGCATGTATTCCGAATATAGTCATACATGCTTATGGAAAAGAACTTGCATGATATCTTTTGTCCTACCCTCCCGTGGCAGCGGGGTCCTATTGGAAACTAAGGGATATTAAGGCCTCCTTTTAATAGAGAACCGAAACAAAGCATTAGCACATAGTGAATACATGAACTCCTCAAACTATGGTCATCACCGGGAGTGGTCCCGATTACTGTCACTTTGGGGTCGCCGGATCATAACACATAGTAGGTGACTATAGACTTGCAAGATAGGATCAAGAACACACATATATTCATGAAAACAAAATAGGTTCAGATATGAAATCATGGCACTCGGGCCCTAGTGACAAGCATTAAGCATAGCAAAGTCATAGCAACACCAATCTCAGAACATAATGGATACTAGGGATCAAACCCTAACAAAACTAACTCAATTACATGATAAATCTCATCCAACCTATCACCGTCCAGCAAGCCTACGATGGAATTACTCACGCACGACGGTGAGCATCATGAAATTGGTGATGGAGGATGGTTGATGATGACGACGGCGATGAACCCCCCTCTCCGGAGCCCCGAACGGACTCCAGATCAGCCCTCCCGAGAGGTTTTAGGGATTGGCGGCGGCTCTGTATCGTAAAACGCGATGATTTTTTCTCCTTTTATTTTTTCTCCCCGAAAGCAAATATACAGAGTTGGAGTTGGCGTCGGAAGGTCTCCAGGTGGCCCATGAGGTAGGGGGGCGCGCCCTAGGGGGGGCTCCCCCCACCCTCGTGGACAGGGTGTGGGCCCCCTGGTCTTCATCTTTGGCGAGGATTTTTTGTTATTTATTGTAAGGTATTCCGTGGAGTTTCAGGTCATTCCGAGAACTTTTGTTTTCTGCACATAAAGCAACATCATGGCAATTCTGCTGAAAACAACGTCAGACCGGGTTAGTTCCATTCAAATCGTACAAGTTTGAGTCCAAAACAAGGGCAAAAGTGTTTGGAAAAGCAGATACGACGGAGACGTATCACGCCCCTGCCAAGTGCTGGCCATCCATGCCTCCCCCTCGACTACAAGACCCCCTTCGCCCTCTCCCTCGACCCCGCGACCCCGGTCAAGCCCTAGCCACTACCCCCTCTCCCCCTCGCTCTCCTCCCCGATCTAGAGAGGCACCCGACGTGGTCGTCGTCATCGCCGCGTCGATCCCGCGGCCACCGACCGCCTCTCGTCTCACTGATGTGTCCAGGAGCTCCGCCAGCGACCGCTACGTCCTCCTCGACCACGAGCTCAAGTCGGGGCCCCCCTACATCATCAGAATCGAGCTTCGTTTACCTCGGACCATTGCCGGTGATCCCCAATGATTTCGGCGCCTCCCCGACTCCTCCCCGAGCCCGCTTGTGCTCAACTACAGGGCCTTTGTGAACCCCTCTCCCCTCCCCCTCTTTTCCCCGAACGAATCCGTCCCCGTAGCTCCCTTCGTCGTGGTCGTGTTGCTGCTGCCGCCAGACCGTGCTGGGCCGGCGATTTCGTCCGCCGCCGCCACGGTCTGGCTGCTCCTGCCCCACACTCTCTCTGGCCGTCCTGGCCATGCTCGTCGTGACCCCGGCCGTGCCCAGGGTCGCCCCAGGCCAGGCCCTAGCAACATCGCCCCCGCTCACCACTATCCGCAGCCTCGCGTCCCTGCTGCCCGTTCGCTGTTCTGTCGGTTGCCCGCTCGCCGCTGCTCCCTCTACTGCACGCCCCCGCACGCGCAGCCCCAACCCCGTCCCGCCTGCCATGTTGCTCCCCAGCCGCGCCACCCGCTACCGCTGCCGCCTGCGCCAGCGCTCACTCGCCGCCGCTGCCGTCGCGCGCTCGCTGCTCCAGGCCGCAGCCATGGCCGCCTCGCCAACCGCCTTCGTCAGCTCGTCTTCGCCTGACCTCGCCGATAGTGAACCGCATCCGCCCCGCGGCCACCCCTGTCGGCCACAGAGCCACCGCCCTGGCCGGCGCCCCGCCGCAGCCCCGCTTGCCTCGCTCGGTGGCCCTTGTCGGGCGCCCATGCCGAACGCCCGGTGCCTGCTATGGCCCGTGGGGCCTTTGACAAATGGGCCCCGCCCCATGGGCCTATGACATTAGGGCCCCACGCCCCTTTAATATATATATATAATAGAAAAATAAACAATTAGTTAGTTAGTTAAACAATTGATTAACTTAATTACATCTGTTAGCTTAACCTAATCACTTAATTAAATAAGTAACATTGTTTACTTAAACTAAGTCAATGGCAAATGGGCCCCACCCGTCAGTTGACCGGTCAATGGTCAAATTTGACCGCTGATGTCATGATAACATCATGATGACACAGTAATTCTGTTTAGAATTAATTTAATAATAATAAATTAGAAAATGTTTTTAAAAATTTATAGAAAATAAACCGTAGTTCGGATGGAAAAACTTTGTACATGAAAGTTGCTGAGAACGACGAGACGAATCCGGATACGTAGCCCATTCATACGCCACACATCCCTAGCATAGCAAACACGCAAATTTCCCCGTTCGGTTCATGTATCCGAAAACGCGAAACACCCGGAATATTTTCCAAGACGTTTCCCCCTTCGTCAGTATCACCTTCTACCGCATTAGGGCATACCTAGCACCGCGTATTGCCTTGTTATGTTTTGTGATGCTTTGTTTGCTCTGTATTTGCTGTTTCTTCCCCCCTCTTCTTCTCCGGTAGACTACGAGACTAGCACCACTGCTGGTGCCCCGATCGACTATAGTGTTAACGACCCCTCCTTCTCGGCTGAGCTTCCAGGAAAGCCCCCCTTGATCACCAGATATCGCCTATTCTTCTCTATACTTCTTGCATTAGATTAGTGTAGCAAGTTACTGCTTTCCATTAATCCTATTCTGCTGCATAGCCTGTCCTTGCTACTACTGTTGTTACCTTTACCTACAATCCTACATGCTTAGTATAGGATGCTAGTATTCCATTTGTGGCCCTACATTCTTGTCCGTCTGCCTTGCTATACTATCGGGCCGTGATCACTCGGGAGGTGATCACGGGTATATATCTATATACATTATATGATACCTGTGGTGACTAAAGCCGGGTCAGCTCTTGGAGTACCCGTGAGTGGATCTTTGTAGCGGAGTGACAGGGCAGGTTGAGACCACCTAGGCGAGAGGTGGGCCTGGCCCTGGTCGGCGCCCGCGGTTACATCAAATAACACGCTTAATGAGATCTTGGTATTTGATCTGAGTTGGGTTGTTGACCTTATACGCACTAACCACCACGTGGAACAAGATATGGGCAACCGGTGTCGTGGTATCAGCTGAAGCCTTCGTGACGTCAGCGATTGAGTGGCGCGCGCCGGATTTGACTGGAACGCCTGCTCTTGTATTAGGGAGGCTAGGTCTGCTTCCGGCCGCGTTCGCAACATGCAGGTGTGCAATTGGCGATGGGCCCAGACCCCTATGCCATAGGATTTAGACCGACGTGTTGACCTCTCTGTTGTGCCTAGGTAGGGCTGCGACGTGTTGATCTTTCGAGGCCGGGCATGACCCAGGAAAGTGTGTCCGGCCAAAGGGGATCGAGCGTGTCGGGTAATGTGGTGCACCCCTGCAGGGAAGTTTATCTATTCGAATAGCCGTGATCTTCGGTAACAGGACGACTTGGAGTTGTACCTTGACCTTATGACAACTAGAACTGGATACTTAATAAAACACACCCTTCCAAGTGCCAGATACAACCCGGTGATCGCTCTCTCACAAGTCGATGAGGAGAGGATCACCGGGTAGGATTATGCTATGCGATGCTACTTGGTGAACTTACCATCTACTCTCTTCTACATGCTGCAAGATGGAGGCTGCCAGAAGCGTAGTCTTCGACGGGATTAGCTATCCCCCTCTTATTCTTGCATTCTGCAGTTCAGTCCACCAATATTGCCCCTTTACACAAATACCCATGCATAAGTAGTGTAGTTCCTTGCTTGCGAGTACTTTGGATGAGTACTCACGGTTGCTTTTCACCCCCTTTTCCCCCTTTCCTTTCTTCCTGGTTGTCGCAACCAGATGCTGGAGCCTAGGAGCCAGACGCCACCGTCGACGACGACTCTTACTACATCGAGGGTGACTACTACTACGTGCAGACCGCCGCCGACGACCATGAGTAGTTTAGGAGGATCCGAAGCAGGAGGCTTGTGCCTCTTTCGATCTGTATCCCAGTTTGTGCTAGCCATCTTATGGCACCTTGTTTAACTTCTGTCTGTACTCAGATATTGTTGCTTCCGTTGACTCGTCTATGATCGAGCACTTGTATTCGAGCCCTCGAGGCCCCTGGATGGTATTATGATGCTTGTATGACTTATTTTATTTTTAGAGTTGTGTTGTGATATCTTCATGTGAGTCCTTGATCTTGATCGTACACGTTTGTGTGTATGATTAGTGTACGATTGAATCGGGGGCGTCACAAGTTGGTATCAGAGCCGACTGCCTATAGGAATCCCCCTTCCAAACTCCTTGGCCGAAGTTGAGTCTAGTCGATGAAAACTATTTTACTAACATGGCTGTGCGGCCCATGGGCCCACGTCGCCATTGGGTGGTATTAGGATCTTTTATTCCTCGTCTATACTCTGGGACTCTGATCTCTCTTCTATTCGGGTTAAATGAATTTTGCTTACTCTAACATTAGGATGTCGTGATCACTTCCACCCGGAGAGCCCCTTATTACTGATGGTCGCATGCTGTATCGGAAGATCCTGAAGATACTCTCCGATGTTCTCTCGAGACTTTGTCCCCGTTGGTTTTGCAATTCCCTACCACCAAAACATCAGTATGGATAAATACATACACCTGTCGTTCTTACGTTTATTCCCAGTTGGACTTGTTATTACAAGATACCCCGAACTTCTCTCTATTGCTCCGAGAAAACTTTGTGCTTACTGCCTTGTAGTTTCTTGTCGCCTGAATACACCTACAAATTAATCCACACAGTTACCGAGGATTTTTTCTCCCCAGTTGTTCATGTGTTCCCAAAAGTCTTTGAAATGCTATTCAATCTTCCGAAAATCCTCAGCAACCTATTGCTCTTGAAATTCTTGCTTGCTTGCATTATGGTTAATCCCATAAGTCTAGTAATCTTATTGGCACCCTTTGTCACTACTATTTTGAGTATATTAATTCGATATGCTTTTGAATGCTCGCAATCATCAAGCAATTATAATTCTTCCCTTCGGCTCAGATGTCACTCCGGGCATGACCTGGTTCTCGACCAATCAATTTGCCGTCGATTGTACCCCCTATGTCTATTCGATTATCCATTCTTAATCAGAGCGTTTGCTTTTGAACCCTTCAATTGGAAATCATAATTCCTTTGCATTTGAGTTTTGAATTAGTCAGTTGTTTCGATAATCTGATATCCTTGCATTCTTTCTTCTTCTGGGTGGGTACCGATGCTCGCATCAGATCCCTTGTGGACCACCTGATCATTTGTTGGATTATTATCCGACCTCTCCTGCATATTCACTATAACCTTGTGAGCCTTCCCTCGGATACATAATGCCTTCGGCAAATTGTATCATCTGCTTTCTCAACCATGCTCTGCTTTCGAGCTTGTATAAATTACTCCAGAAGTTTGTGGTATTTGTTCCTAAGAGGCCCTGATGGGTTGAACCTATGCCTTCTCTAATCTGTGCGAACCCGGAAACTACTACGGGTCATACTCTACTGTTGTTGTGTCAGATAAGACTTCAACACTACAACTTCATCGAAGGCGAGAAGGGAATGAAAGGTTATGCATTGGAGAAGTGGGAGTCGACCTTGAACTTTGTGTTCATGCCCATGGACACAATGTAGATCCTATCGTAGAAGCGTCTTGTAATAATAACTATTTCCTTGATATGATATCGTCTGGTATCTGTGTATTGATCCTTTGCAATAGTAGTTCCGACCACATTTTCTCCTTGATTCCATTTCTCAGACAAGTTATAGCACTTGTCTTCTATTGATCGATACATCTCCGCACCCTCTATTTTTTTGATCTTCCTCGAGTATTACCCTCTGGTATCTCGAGAACTGTGTCCTTCAAGTCATTCCTAGCCTGATCAGCTATATCATTACCGTGCTGATTTTAACTGTGCTACCTGGTCCTTAATCCCAGAGCACAACTTCCGATGATGAGCTAAGCTTACATCGATTTCCTTGTCTTATCATTCCACCTCAAACAACAAGCTTGTTCCCGAGTTGGTGTTGTATCCGTGGATCCAATAATGATTCCCTGCAACAGTCCCTTTGCTTGATGCAGTCGTCGTTCGATTGCTTCTTCGTGGAGCCTCTTCAAAAATTTGTCGTGATCATGAACCTTTTGGGTTCTTTCGGGATATCTATCGAATTCTTGATGAGAAATAACCTCCTTGCCCCTCGATGAATTGTGTTATCATCGGCATCTTTATTGCCCTCCCTCCAACACAAACCTGTTCATGTTTCGTGTAGTGCCTTGAGTTCCTTTCTATCCAGCTTATGTTATGTTCTACCTTGGTGTATTACCATCTTTTACGTCAAGGATGTTGTGCAGATTGCTCCACCTCTTAAGAATTCTGGATATAGTGATACTTCTCACCATCTCCATTCGTTTTCTGATCCCTGTGTTGTTTCCACCCTGAATATCGACAATTGAACTATGATGCGTGAATTCAAAAATTCTAGCAATCCTATTGCTTTGGAGTTAATGGTCGATAGTTCATTCTTAGACTATTGGTTATCCAATCGCCGTTCCAACATTGATCATGCTACCTAAGCCCATATTTTGGGTGCAACTTTCCTCCAATGTTTAATTGAGTATGTTTTCCTCGAGCATACCTCATTATATCATTTGATATGACAAATGTTAACTCCTTGTTCACATAATTGTGGAAATAAATCTTTTGGAATTCTCGATGAATTGTCGTTGAGTTCATCAGTCACCTCCTCATCCTCTCCTTGGTTTACTGACAAACTCATCATTCGGAACTCGCTCCCATAGTTCATTTCCTGAGAATCATACATTGTCATCTCGTCAATTTGTGTTGCACCTTTTCTTCTCAGGTATCCTAAGTCTGAGGTATCCCGACACCAATTAGATCTGAATCTCAGTCGGATATGATGGTTCGTACATTTTCCAAGAGTCATCGCATTGGTATTTATATGACCCGGTAAGATGATGTCATGCCTAACACACCTGGCCGGAGGACCTAATGTTATAGTTTCCTTTTTAGCAAGGTTGACCATTCTTCCATGAGGAAATGGAATGACTTGCTTCATAAGTTGTTCCTAATGAATCCTTTGTGTATCCAAAGTGTGACCTTTGCTTGAATATCATGTCAATGCTATCTCGAAGAATGTCTATGGTACTCTGTTTTTCAACAAGAACCTTTGAAGCACAATGCTAAATTTTCCTTATCAATTATCCAAACACCTTTGTATGGGTAATGTCACGAAATTTTTCTCCTCTTACCTAAAGGGTTTTCTATGTTATATCCTGTCATGGATATCATGCCCTACTTGTCCTTGGGAAGGGTATACCCCTGAAATATGTGTTTAAACACATTTTCCCTTCCATTGTTTTGTTTAATCTAATAAACATGATTTCCTTTCCATTGTTTTGTTTAAACTTTATGTGATCTATATGACTAAGCAGTAATATCTCCCTGCTTATGTAAACATCTTGGTGTACAACTATGTCAGTAAGACCTCGTTACTATTGTTGTTAACATTCCGATAACCACCGATGGACGAGAACCTTGCCTATTGGTCCGCCTTGTTCAACGAGCAGGAAATGGTTCTCTTCGTCCCTCGCCTTTGGTACCGGTGTTGTTGCCGACATAACTGACAGTCTATTTTCTGACATGCCTCGCTATCATGACCGTGCAAGATGTCACCGCTCCTATTTTTAACCCACATGGTGTGCCCATAACCCACAGTTCCACAGGATCGAAACCTGACTCTCCTGTACACCCTGTTGTCAAAGTTATTCCTCGCGCTTGACTTTGTATGTAATTCATGGGCCACCTGCCTATTGATCTATTCTGGAATAAGACGCAATACTTATTCCCGATTGCTTTGAGCCCCTTTTCACGACCTGTTCCAGGCATCAAACGGTTGCCTGCTTGCTCGAAACTTCCCATGAAACCTCATTACTTTGCTCTCAATATTTTCTTAAGTGTCAATTCGAGAGTTACTTTCCGCCACCTTCCCGATGTTACCGACCAGATAGTCTACCTTGTAGAGGTTCGTTCTCCCAAAATACCACCCTTATTCTTTCGTAAGTACGATGGAACCCCCGAAGAAAGGATGCCAACTTCATCTTGATGACCTGAAGCATAAAAATGAAGACATCAATATAATGGATCGTTAGAATTTCGTAACCGGAACCTTCCCCCTTCACTCCACCTCTTAAATCTCGGGACGAGATTTCTTGTAGTGGAGGAGAATTGTGATGTCTGGATAATTAAGCTACAGTAACCCTCTACTAATGATGCCACGTCACCATGCTTACTGTCATTTATCTCGCGTTGATTCCAACCCGATTCAAATTCAAATTTAAAATAAAGTCAAATTATTAATTCTTGAAAAGGTAAATTAAAAATGTTCGTGGGTTACAAGTATTCACTAACTAATTGTCATGATTAAACCAACATTATTTGGCTCACCTGTTAATCCCTATTAATTTATGAAGTGTTCCGACATCATCTTAATGAACCGTTTAAGTTTTAAACATGATTTTAAACTTTTCAAAATAACTCCAAACCTTTTGTGCCAGTGTCCAAAATTGCAATACAAATTATGAGCCAAGTTTCATATTTTTACAAGATCAATTTGAAGGGTTAACTTAACACAAAACAGTAGATAAAAAGAAAAACAGTAAACAAAAATAAAAAAGTAGAAAACCTAAACTACTAGGCGCTTAGGCCCATGTGGCTGGGGAAGCCTAGCCCAGCCGCCCTCCTCCCACCTCATGTTCACAGGAGGGCGTGGAGGCCATCCATGGCGCCTCGGCCAGGTGCCGGCCATCCATGCCTCCCCCTCGACTACAAGACCCCCTTCGCCCCTCTCCCTCGACCCCGCGTCCCCGGTCAAACCCTTGCAACTACCCCCTCTCCCCCTCGCTCTCCTCCCCGATCTGGAGAGGCACCCGACGCGGTCGTCATCGTCGCCGCGTCGATCCTGCGGCGACCGCCTCATGTCTCACCGATGTATCCAGGAGCTCCGCCAGCGACAGCTACGTCCTCCTCGACCATGAGCTCAAGCCGGGCCCCCCTGTCGGTGTCAAAACCGGCGGATCTCGGGTAGGGGGTCCCGAACTGTGCGTCAAGGTCGGATGGTAACATGAGACAAGGGACACGATGTTTACCCAGGTTCGGGCCCTCTCGATGGAGGTAAAACCCTACTCCTGCTTGATTAATATTGATGATATGGGTAGTACAAGAGTGGATCTACCACGAGATCAAGGAGGCTAAACCCTAGAAGCTAGCCTATGGTATAATTGTGTATGATGATAGTCCTGTCCTACGGACTACAACCCTCCGGTTTATATAGACACCGGATATGGTTAGGGTTACACAAAGTCGGTTACAATGGTAGGAGATCTTGAGTATCCGCACCGCCTAGCTTGCCTTCCACGCCAAGGAAAGTTCCTTCCGGACACGGGACGAAGTCTTCAATCTTGTTTCTTCATAGTCCTGGAGTCCGGCAAAGGTATAGTCCGGCTACCCGAACACCCCCTGATCCAGGACTCCCTCAGTAGCCCCTGAACCAGGCTTCAATGACGACGAGTCCGGCGCGCTGATTGTCTTTGGCATTGCAAGGCGGGTTCCTCCTCCAAGTCCTTCATAGAAGATTGTAAACACCAAAAATAGTGTCCGGCTCTGCAAAATAAGTTTCCACATAGTGCCATAGAGAGAATAATATTAACACAAATCAAATCTGCTAACGTATTCTGCAGTGCGTCATCATACTGCGGTCAAGCTCCTTATACAAATTGTTTTTACTTTTCCACCTCAGCGCGTAGCGAGGAGGTTTCCTTGGCACGTCTTGTCAAAGTAGAGATCGTGTGCCCCTTTTAACGGGATTCTCATCAATACGGACGTGGGTAACCCAACCGTGCCCGTTAGCACGTTCCCTTGATTAAAGGCGAGTCCAAAACGGTTACGGGGAGGGCTCTTGGTATTCAGCCTCTTATAAAGAGACCAAGGCCTCGCTCCTTTTCTTAATCTCAAACGAGTTCGCCTGTCGCCTCGAGTTCCAACACCCCCAGCTTCAGATTCCAGGCGCTTCGGACCTTCGACAATGTCCGGTTCTGACCTTCAAGGCCGATGGACGCCTTCCTCCGTCACGGAGGAGGACGTATCAAGGTTGAGGGAGGCTAAGTTCCTGACCGGCGAGATTTCGCATAGGTTGCCTGCTCAAGGACAGGTTATTCTCAATCCCCAGCCCGGCGAGAGCGTGGTCTTCATGTCTCACTTCCTTCGAGGGTTAGGCTTCCCCATGGATCCCTTTGTGAGGGGACTGTTGTTTTATTACGGGCTGGATTTTCATGACTTAGCTCCGGAGTCCATCCTCCATATCTCCTCTTTTATCGTCGTGTGTGAAGCGTTCCTCCATGTTTCCGCTCACTTCGGATTATGGCTCAAGACCTTCAAAGTGGAGCCGAAGATGATCGAGGGGCGACACGCAGAGTGCGGAGGTGCTGTCATAAGAAGAAATGCCAATGCTCCATGGCACGAGGGCTCTTTTCAAGAGGAGCTTGGCTTGTGGCAACGGGAGGGGCCGCATTAAGGATCTCTTGGAAGGAGACCTCAACCTGGTCAAGGTGACACAGGTCATGCTGATTCGCCGGACACTGCCCGGCAAACGTCGGCCCCTTCGCCTGTGGGAGTTCAATCCAGAGGGACCGCGAGCTCTCCGGGATTTTATGAGCGCGACGCCCGCGGAGATGTATAAACTGTTCTTCGGATCACAAGAAGTGTGTCTGGATTTGACCGAGGATGCAGGCCTAAGCCGCAATCGCCCGGATACTCAAGTAAGTAACCTTGTGCCCGGACCTTCTATCTGCATAATTAACTTGCCCTTAACAGAGCTCTCCTTTTAAACAGGAGTGGATAGCGAAGGTGAAGCTGATCAGGTGTCCGGCTCCCCTTCCCGAAACCAGACCGGATCCCGTGCTAGTCAGGATGCTGGAGGTAGTGCCTTTGGAGGGAAGCAAGGGGGAGGACAAGGAAACTACGACCTCCTCGAAGGAGTCTGTTTCGAAGGGAGGAACCGATGATTCCTTTCCTAGGGAAAAGAAGAGAGCCACCCCTGACGATCCGAAGAACGTGGTCTCGAAGCAGGAGAAAAGATCCTCGTCAGAGGGTCCGGCGCCGGGGAGTTCCTCGGCCGGACTGCGTACTCAAGGAGATCAACCCTCCAGCGAGCCGTGAGTAGAAAAAGATTTTCCTTTCAAGGGATGAGAGAAATCCATGATTTATATCTGAGAAATTTAACTGAATTTTTACCTTGTAGTTCGGACCTCAGCCCTTCTCAGCAGAGCTCGTCTTCGGGGGATCTTCTTCCGGAGATGATGGAGAGCGGGACGCCTCCTTCTGCTGGGCCGCCTAGCGAGGCGGGCGACCCTGAGGTGTCGTCACGGAGGGTTTCTCCAAGTTCGGCAGGGGCGGAAGATAGGGATGGGCCCCCCCGAAGTTCTCCGCGTCCGGCCTTCGAAAGAGGTCATGGGACGAGTCTGGCACCTTCTGGTGCTCGGCCGGAGGAGCTAAAGGTTCTGCTAGGGCGAGATTCTATTTCAGAGGAGCACCGTGCATTAATGGGCACGGTGGTTGAAAGGATTTCGTCCGCAGAGAGAGGACTGCGTGAGGCCATCGAAAGTTTATTGACGGGTTTTGAGGTACATTAGATAATGTATACTTTTGTTAGTTGCGCGTAAATAAGATGTGTCCTATGTAGATAGTAGCCCTTGAGACTCTGCATGTCGTCAAATGACGGCACGCGGAGGATCATTATCCCAGGTCTAAAATGTCGCCTTTTTAATGTAGGCTGCAGGGTGTCCGGAATCAAGCCGAACTGCTGGTTTTGCTGAACTAAAGCGGCAACTGGACGTGGCAGATGCCGACATTGCGCTTGTCAAGAAGCGGCTAGATGAGGCTCAAGGTATATGATTCCTCGGGCTGCATTAGGTAAGAAGAGTTTTATGCCAGCGTCTTAAGATATGTGTGCTTGACGCAGATGGTGCGGCCGCCGGGGAGAATCTTAGGGCAGAACTTGCCCAAGCTAAAGATGAAGCCAGGAGAAGTGATGCGGCTGCCAAGAATGCCCTTGAAGAGCTGAGAGCCAAACAGGCTGCTCATTGCCGAAGCAAGGAAGAGATGGCCACTATGGCCGAAAAGTTAAAGAGCACTGCAGACCGTTGCAGACTTCTTGAGAAAGAAGACTAGGCGAGACAGGCGGTCCTAGAAAAGGCCGTTGCTGATGCCAAGGACGCGCGCTCTGCAATGAGAGCTGCGAAGGAGGAGATGCGTCAAGCCAAACAGATTGCGGCTGGAAAGCCCTTCATGCTGCGGAGAAAATTTTGCGATCCGAAGTTTGCTCCGTTGGACCCGATGTGGAGTGTGGAGGACACCTATCTGGATTTGGCAGCGAGTGCTGCTGATGCGACCGAACACTTCCGAGATCTGGAAGATCGTGAAGTGGAAAAACTGTTCTGGTCGCAATTTCACAATCCAGAGCGTCCGCTCGCAGTGGACGATCGTTTGGCTCAATGGGCCGAACTTAATAGGTTGTCCGGGCTCGCCATGAAGTATGTCATGGGTCATCTGTGGCCGGGTAGGTCAGAGCCGAAGAGTTATTTTAGCTTGATGCAGCAATTCCTTGACGCAGTGCCGCGCATTAATGCAATGAAGAGGTCGGCGTGTATAGAGGGTGCCAGGATGGCTCTTGCCCGTGTCAAGACATACTGGGCTGAGATGGAGACCATCGTTATTGCGTCCCGAGATTCGGAGAAAAGCCGATTATCCTCCGAGCACTATTTTCAGGAAGTCCTTGAAGGCGCTCGTGTAATAGAGTCGCAGTGCTCGAAGGATGCTATGTTATTATAGCATATGTAATGTTGAAGTAATATTTTTATAAACTGTAGGCCTTTTTATACTTGTGCCTTCAAGTATTGTGAACACCTCCTGTGCGGCCGTTTAAAATATATGTATAAAATCTGAAAGATTGCAGTCGTTGGCTTCACCCCCCACGCACATAGTACGGGGGTGCTCGCAGAAGACGCATTTTCACACTTAACCCAACGTCTTGGTCCTACAAAGGAGGTGATAGCGCAGCGGGCCAGGCAACCGGACTATAATGCTTTAACACTTTCACTTAGCCATAGGAGCTTGACAGTGGGACTATTTAGGTAGCCCATTGGTGGCGACTGCGCTCGCCCGAGTTCGGGGTGCGTATGTGCCTGACCAGGAAGCGGCCCTTCGTTAACGCGGAGGAATCTGATAGATTCCAATAGGTCATCGAGTGGCTGACCAGTCTCACGCTACATCATGACAGTCAGTTTTCTGCTTTCTCTATTGAGGTGCTCGCCCGACCGAACCGGGGCACAATCGCAGTAGTTCTCCTCGTGCTACCTTAGCCGATAGTGCAAAACGTAAGGTAGCCAAACTCAGGAGCCGGGCAACCCAACATTTGACCAAAGACATGATTCGGAGCTGATGCATATAATGCCAAAACTCGCGACGCCGAACACTCCCTAAGGTGTTCGGTCTTTATGTGTGCGGGCTAAACAACACTCTTTGCTAAAAAAGCCCCTAGTGTCCAGGTACGTGCAAACAATTCTGACGTGGCCACATGCCAAGACGCCAGCCTCCTCCTTCGTTATGTCGGAAAGAACCAGGGGATGTATTGCAACAAGAGACAGTAAAAAAGGTTTACGCAGGGTCTTAATCTGAAAAGAATCCTTTAGGACGGGTCCCTACTGCACGTCTGCGCCTGTGTCTCCGTTGTGCCGTATCCTGGACGGGCGCCGCACGACGTTCATCTGTAAAAGAGAGGAACTGAGAGTTCCATAATGCGGCGTAGCTTTGTCTGCTTCCCTGAATCTTGCATCGTTTGTGTGGCAGTCGAATTGCCGAACAGGTCGTCCAAAGTGTGAAGTCCTGAAAGTAAAAAAGAATCCGGCAGCCCCTAGTACGTTTTAAGCCGTATTGCAGGCATGCCGTTACTGTGCCCCTTCCCCTGTGCCCATGGTATTTCGAGGGCGTAATTGTGTACGCGGGGTACTAGCTCCGCTATGTCGCGATGGCTGGGGTTGGGGCCGCATTGCTACGCCTGCTCAGAACATGCCAGGCGTTCTTGTTGTGGGTTACTCCAGGCGCGCTTGGCATTGTTTGGCTTTTTAACGGCCAGACTGGAGAGTTGCCTGTTGGGGAACGTAGTAATTTCAAAAAAATTCCTACGCACACGCAAGATCATGGTGATGCATAGCAACGAGAAGGGAGAGTGTTGTCTACGTACCCTCGTAGACCGAAGCGGAAGCGTTGACACAACGTAGAGGAAGTAGTCGTACGTTCTCCTCGCGATCCAACCGATCACAGCACCGTTACTCCGGCACCTCCGAGTTCTTGGCACACGTTCAGCTCGATGACGATCCCCGGGCTCCGATCCAGCAAAGCGTCGGGGAAGAGTTCCGTCAGCACGACGGCGTGGTGACGATCTTGATGTGTTACCGGCGCAGGGCTTCGCCTAAGCACTGCAACGATATGACCGAGGTGGAATATGGTGGAGGGGGGCACCGCACACGGCTAAGGAACGATCACGAAGATCAACTTGTGTGTTATGGGGTGCCCCCTGCCCCCGTATATAAAGGAGCAAGGGAGGGGGTGGCCGGCCTAGGGTTTGGCGCGTCAGGGTGTGGAGTCCTACTAGGTCTCCAAGTCCTAGTAGGAGTCCACCAAGAGGGGAGGAAGGGAGAAGGAATAGGAGGAGTAGGAAAGGTGGCCGGCCCCCTTTTCCCTAGTCCAATTCGGACTAGAGGGGAGGGGGGGCGCAGCAGCCTTTTCCTCTTCCCACTAAAGCCCATCAAGGCCCATTACTTCTCCCGTAATCCCGTAACTCCCCGATACTCCCGAAAATACCCGAACCACTCAGAACCCTTCCGATGTTCGAATATAGTCGTCCAATATATCGATCTTTACGTCTCGACCATTTCGAGACTCCTCGTCATGTCCCCGATCTCATCCGGGACTCCGAACTCCTTCGGTACATCAAAACTCATAAACTCATAATATAACTGTCATCGAAACCTTAAGCGTGCGGACCCTACGGTTCGAGAACAATGTAGACATGACCGAGACACGTCTCTGGTCAATAACCAATAGCGGGACCTGGATGCCCATATTGGCTCCTACATATTCTACGAAGATCTTTATCGGTCAGACCGCATAACAACATACGTCGTTCCCTTTATCATCGGTATGTTACTTGCCCAAGATTCGATCGTCGGTATCCAATACCTAGTTCAATCTCGTTACCGGCAAGTCTCTTTACTCGTTCCGTAATACATCATCTCACAACTAACACATTAGTTGCAATGCTTGCAAGGCTTATGTGATGTGCATTACCGAGAGGGCCCAGAGATACCTCTCCGACAATCGGAGTGACAAATCCTAATCTCGAAATACGCCAACCCAACATGTACCTTCGGAGACACCTGTAGAGCACCTTTATAATCACCCAGTTACGTTGTGACGTTTGGTAGCACACAAAGTGTTCCTACAGTAAACGGGAGTTGCATAATCTCATAGTTAAAGGAACATGTATAAGTCATGGATAAAAGCAATAGCGACATACTAAACGATCGGGTGCTATGCTAATGGAATGTGTCATGTCAATCAGATCATTCAACTAATGATGTGATCTCGTTAATCAAATAACAACTCTTTGTTCATGGTTAGGAAACATAACCATATTTGATTAATGAGCTAGTCAAGTAGAGGCATACTAGTGACACTCTGTTTGTCTATGTATTCACACATGTATGATGTTTCCAGTTAATACAATTCTAGCATGAATAATAAACATTTATCATGATATAAGGAAATAAATAATAACTTTATTATTGCCTCTAGGGCATATTTCCTTCAGTCTCCCACTTGCACTAGAGTCAATAATCTAGATCACATCACCATGTGATTAACATCAATAGTTCACATCATCATGTGATTAACACCCATAGTTCACATCGCTATGTGACCGACACCCAAAGGGTTTACTAGATTCAGTAATCTAGTTTACATCGCTATGTAATTAACCCAAAGAGTACTAAGGTGTGATCATGTTTTGCTTGTGAGAGAATCTTAGTCAACGGGTCTGCTACATTCAGATCCGCATGTACTTTGCAAATTTCTATGTCAACAATACTCTGCACGGAGCTACTCCAGCTAATTTCTCCCACTTTCAATATGTATCTGGATCGAGACTTAGTGTCATCTAGATCAATGTCAAAACTTGCATCGACGTAACCCTTTACGACGAACCTTTTGTCACCTCCATAATCGAGAAACATATCCATATTCCACTAAGGATAATTTTGACCGCTGTCCAGTGATCTACTCCTAGATCATTATTGTACTCCCTTGCTTAACTCAGTGTAGGGTATACAATAGATCTGGTAAACAGCATGGCATACTTTATACCTATGGCCGAGGCATAGGGAATGACTTTCATTCTCTTTCTATCTTCTGTCGTGGTCGGGCTTTGAGTCTTACTCAATTTCACACCTTGTAACACAGGAAAGAACTCTTTCTTTGACTGTTCCATTTTGAACTACTTCAAAATCTTGTCAAGGTATGTACTCATTGAAAAAACTTATCAAGCGTCTTGATCTATCTCTATAGATTTTGATGCTCAATATGTAAGCAGCTTCATCGAGGTCTTTCTTTGAAAAACTCCTTTCAAACACTCCTTTATGCTTTGCAGAACAATTCTACATTATTTCCGATCAACAATATGTCATTCACATATACTTATCAGAAATGCTGTAGTGCTCCCACTCACTTTCTTGTAAAATACAGGCTTCACCGCAAGTCTGTATAAAACTATATGCTTTGATCAACTTATCAAAGTGTATATTCCAACTCCGAGATGCTTGCACCAGTCCATAGATGGATCGCTGGAGTTTGCATATTTTGTTAACACCTTTAGGATCGACAAAACCTTCTAGTTGCATCGTATACAACTCTTCTTTAATAAATCCATTAAGGAATGTAGTTTTGTTTATCCATTTGCCGGATTTCATAAAATGCGGCAATTGCTAACATGATTCGGACAGACTTAAGCATAGATACGAGTGAGAAATTCTCATCGTAGTCAACACCTTGATCTTGTCGAAAACTTTTTGCGACAATTCTAGCTTTGTAGATAGTAACACTACTATCAGTGTCCGTCTTCCTCTTCAAGATCCATTTATTTTCTTTGGCTTGCCGATCATCGGGCAAATCCATCAAAGTCCATACTTTGTTCTCATACATGGATCATATCTCAGATTTCATGGCCTCTAACCATTTCGCGGAATCTGGGCTCATCATCGCTTCCTCATAGTTCGCAAGTTCGTCATGGTCTAGTAACATGACTTCCAGAACAGGATTACCGTACCACTCTGGTGCGGATCTCACTCTGGTTTACTTACGAGATTCGGTAGTAACTTGATCTTGAAGTTACATGATCATCATCATTAGCTTTCTTACTAATTGGTGCAGTAGTCACAAGAATAGATTTCTGTGATGAACTACTTTCCAATAAGGGAGAAGGTACAATTACCTTATCAAGTTTTCTACTTTCCTCCCACTCACTTCTTTCGAGAGAAACTCCTTCTCTGGAAAGGATCCATTCTCAGCAACGAATATCTTGCCTTCGGATCTGTGATAGAAGGTGTACCCAACAGTCTCCTTTGGGTACCTATGAAGACACATTTCTCCGATTTGGGTTTGAGCTTATCAGGATGAAACTTTTTCACATAAGCATCATAACCCCAAACTTTAAGAAACGACAACTTTGGTTTGTTGCCAAACCATAGTTCATATTGTGTCGTCTCAACGGACTTAGATGGTGCCCTTTTTAACGTGAATGCAGCTGTCTCTAATGCATGATCCCAAAACGATATTGGTAAATCGGTAAGAAACATCATAGATTGTACTATTTCCAATAAAGTACGGTTATGACGTTCGGACACACCATTATGTTGTGGTGTTCCAGGTGGCATGAGTTTGTGAAACTATTCCACATTGCTTTAACTAAAGACCAAACTCGTAACTCAAATACTCTTCTCCATGATCAGATCATAGAAACTTTATTTTCTTGTTACGATGATTTTCCACTTCACTCTGAAATTATATGAACTTTTCAAATGTTTCAGACTTCTTATTTCATTAAGCAGATATACCCATATCTACTCAAATCATCTGTGAAGGTCAGAAAATAATGATACTTGTCGCGAGCCTTAATATTCATCGGATCATATACATCAGTATGTATGATTTCCAACAAATCTGTTGCTTGCTCCATTGTTCCGGAGAACGGCGTTTTTAGTCATCTTGCCCAAGAGGCATGGTTCGCAAGCATCAAGTGATTCATAATCAAGTGATTCCAAAATCCCATCAGCATGGAGTTTCTTCAGGCGCTTTACACCAATATGACCTAAACGGCAGTGCCACAAATAAGTTGCACTATCATTATTAACTTTGCATCTTTTGGCTTCAATATTATGAATATGTGTATCACTATGATCGAGATCCAACAAACCATTTCGTTGGTGTGTATAACCATAGAAGGTTTTATTCATGTAAACAGAACAACAATTTATTCTCTTACTTAAATGAATAGCCGTATTGCAATAAACATGATCAAATCATATTTATGCTCAACGCAAATACCAAATAACACTTATTTAGGTTCAACACTAATCCTGAAAGTATAGGGAGTGTGTGATGATGATCATATCAATCTTGGAACCACTTCCAACACACATCGTCACCTTGCTCTTTAACTAGTCTTTGTTCATTCTGCAACTCCCGTTTCGAGTTACTAAATTTTAGCAACTGAACTAGTACCAAATACTGAGGGGTTGCTATGAACACTAGTAAAGTACACATGTATATCAAATATACTTATGTTCACTTTGCCATCCTTCTTATCTGCCAATCACTTGGGGTAGTTCCGCTTCCAGTGACCAGTCCCTTTGCAGTAGAAGCACTTAGTCTTAGGCTTAGGACCAGACTTCGGCTTTTTCACTTGAGCAGCAACTTGCTTGCCGTTCTTCTTGAAGTTCCCCTTCTTTCCTTTTGCCCTTTTCTTGAAACTAGTGATCTTGTCAACCATCAACGCTTGATGTTTTTCTTTGATTTCTACCTTCGCCGATTTTAGCATCGCGAAGAGCTTGGGAATATTTTCCGTTATCCCTTGCATCTTATAGTTCATCACGAAGTTCTACTAACTTGGTGATGGTGACTAGAGAATTCTGTCAATCACTATTTTATCTGGATGATTAACTCCCACTTGATTCAAGCGATTGTAGTACTCAGACTATCTGAGCACATGCTCACTAGTTGAGCGATTCTCCTCCATCTTTTAGCTATAGAACTTGTTGGAGACTTCATATCTCTCAACTCGGGTATTTGCTTGAAATATTAACTTCAACTCCTGGAACATCTCGTATGGTCCATGACGTTCAAAACGTCTTTGAAGTCCCGATTCTAAGCCGTTAAGCATGGTGCACTAAACTATTAAGTAGTCATCATATTGAGCTAGCAAAACGTTCATAACGTCTGCATCTGCTCCTGCAAAAGGTCCGTCACCTAGCGGTGCATCAAGGACATAATTCTTCTGTGCAGCAATGAGGATAAACCTCAGATCACGGATCCAATCCGCATCATTGCTACTAACATTTTTCAACACAATTTTATCTAGGAACATAACATATCAAAATAAACATAGGGAAGTAACAACGCGAGCTATTTATCTACAACATAGATATGCTAATACTACCAGGACTAAGTTCATGATAAATTAAAGTTCAATTAATCATATTACTTAAGAACTCCCACTTAGATAGACATCCCTCTAATCCTCTAAGTGATCACGTGATCCAAATCAACTAAACCATGTCCGATCATCACGTGAGATGGAGTAGTTTCAATGGTGAACATCACTATGTTGATCATATCTACTATATGATTCACGCTCGACCTTTCGGTCTCCGTGTTCCGAGGCCATATCTGTTATATGCTAGGCTCGTCAAGTATAACCTGAGTATTCCGCGTGTGCAACTGTTTTGCACCCGTTGTATTTGAACGTAGAGCCTATCACACCCGATCATCACGTGGTGTCTCAGCACAAAGAACTTTCGCAACGGTGCATACTCAGGGAGAACACTTCTTGATAATTAGTGAGAGATCATCTTATAATGCTACCGTCAATCAAAGCAATATAAGATGCATAAAAGATAAACATCACATGCAATCAATATAAGTGATATGATATGGCCATCATCATCTCGTGCTTGTGATCTCCATCTTCGAAGCACCGTCATGATCACCATCGTCACCGGCGCGACACCTTGATCTCCATCGCAGCATCGTTGTCGTCTCGCCAATCTTATGCTTCCACGACTATCACTACCGCTTAGTAATAAAGTAAAGCATTACATCGCGATTGCATTGCATACAATAAAGCGACAACCATATGGCTCCTGCCAGTTGCCGATAACTCGGTTACAAAACATGATCATCTCATACAATAAAATTTAGCATCATGTCTTGACCATATCACATCACAACATGCCCTGCAAAAACAAGTTAGACGTCCTCTACTTTGTTGTTGCAAGTTTTACGTGGCTGCTACGGGCTTAAGCAAGAACTCATCTTACCTACGCATCAAAACCACAACGATAGTTTGTCAAATAGACTCCGTTTTAACCTTCTCAAGGACCGGGCGTAGCCACACTCGGTTCAACTAAAGTTGGAGAGACAGTCTTCCGCAAGCCATCTATGTGCAAAGCACGTCGTGGGAACCGGTCTCGCGTAAGAGTACGCGTAAGGTTGGTCCGGATCGTCTCGTCCAACAATACCGCTGAACCAAAGTATGACATGCTGGTAGGCAGTATGACTTGTATCGTCCACAACTCACTTGTGTTCTACTCGTGCAAATAACATCATACCATAAAAACCTAGGCTCGGATGCCACTGTTGGGGAACGTAGTAATTTCAAAAAAATTCCTACGCACACGCAAGATCATGGTGATGCATAGCAACGAGAAGGGGGAGTGTTGTCTACGTACCCTCGTAGACCGAAGCGGAAGCGTTGACACAACGTAGAGGAAGTAGTCGTACGTTCTCCTCGCGATCCAACCGATCACAGCACCGTTACTCCGGCACCTCCGAGTTCTTGGCACACGTTCAGCTCGATGACGATCCCCGGGCTCCGATCCAGCAAAGCGTCGAGGAAGAGTTCCGTCAGCACGACGGCGTGGTGACGATCTTGATGTGTTACCGGCGCAGGGCTTCGCCTAAGCACTGCAACGATATGACCGAGGTGGAATATGGTGGAGGGGGGCACCGCACACGGCTAAGGAACGATCACGAAGATCAACTTGTGTGTTATGGGGTGCCCCCTGCCCCCGTATATAAAGGAGCAAGAGAGGGGGTGGTCGGCCTAGGGTTTGGCGCGCCAGGGTGTGGAGGCCTACTAGGTCTCCAAGTCCTAGTAGGAGTCCACCAAGAGGGGAGGAAGGGAGAAGGAATAGGAGGAGTAGGAAAGGTGGCCGGCCCCCTTTTCCCTAGTCCAATTCGGACTAGAGGGGAGGGGGGGCGCAGCAGCCTTTTCCTCTTCCCACTAAAGCCCATCAAGGCCCATTACTTCTCCCGTAATCCCGTAACTCCCCGATACTCCCGAAAATACCCGAACCACTCAGAACCCTTCCGATGTCCGAATATAGTCGTCCAATATATCGATCTTTACGTCTCGACCATTTCGAGACTCCTCGTCATGTCCCCGATCTCATCCGGGACTCCGAACTCCTTCGGTACATCAAAACTCATAAACTCATAATATAACTGTCATCGAAACCTTAAGCGTGCGGACCCTACGGTTCGAGAACAATGTAGACATGACCGAGACACGTCTCCGGTCAATAACCAATAGCGGGACCTGGATGCCCATATTGGCTCCTACATATTCTACAAAGATCTTTATCGGTCAGACCGCATAACAACATACGTCGTTCCCTTTATCATCGGTATGTTACTTGCCCAAGATTCGATCGTCGGTATCCAATACCTAGTTCAATCTCGTTACCGGCAAGTCTCTTTACTCGTTCCGTAATACATCATCTCACAACTAACACATTAGTTGCAATGCCTGCAAGGCTTATGTGATGTGCATTACCGAGAGGGCCCAGAGATACCTCTCCGACAATCGGAGTGACAAATCCTAATCTCGAAATACGCCAACCCAACATGTACCTTCGGAGACACCTGTAGAGCACCTTTATAATCACCCAGTTACGTTGTGACGTTTGGTAGCACACAAAGTGTTCCTACAGTAAACGGGAGTTGCATAATCTCATAGTTAAAGGAACATGTATAAGTCATGGATAAAAGCAATAGCGACATACTAAACGATCGGGTGCTATGCTAATGGAATGTGTCATGTCAATCAGATCATTCAACTAATGATGTGATCTCGTTAATCAAATAACAACTCTTTGTTCATGGTTAGGAAACATAACCATATTTGATTAATGAGCTAGTCAAGTAGAGGCATACTAGTGACACTCTGTTTGTCTATGTATTCACACATGTATTATGTTTCCAGTTAATACAATTCTAGCATGAATAATAAACATTTATCATGATATAAGGAAATAAATAATAACTTTATTATTGCCTCTAGGGCATATTTCCTTCATTGCCTATAAAGGCTGCTTTGTACTTCCACTGCGAGAGCCGCCGTGTGCTCCTCCGTACGGAGGGAGCGTTCGTTGTTTCCATTGACCATGATTACTCCTCGAGGGCCTGGCATCTTGAGCTTGAGGTATGCGTAGTGCGGCACCGCATTGAATTTGGCAAATGCGGTTCGTCCGAGCAGGGCGTGATAGCCACTGCGGAACGGGACTATGCCGAAGATTAACTCTTCGCTTCGGAAGTTATCCGGAGATCCGAAGACCACATCAAGTGTTATGGAGCCTGTACAGTTGGATTCTACACCTGGTATAACACCTTTAAAGGTCGTCCTTGTGGGCTTAATCCTTGATGGATCTATGCCCATTTTCCGTACTGTATCCTGATAAAGCAGGTTCAGGCTACTACCGCCGTCCATGAGGACTCTTGTGAGATGAAATCCGTCGATGATTGGGTCAAGAACCAATGCGGCAAAGCCGCCATGACGGATGCTCGTGGGGTGGTCCCTTCGATCAAAAGTGATCGGGCAAGAGGACCATGGGTTGAACTTTGGGGCGACTGGCTCCTTCTCGGGAATGTGGGTTGCGTATATCATGTTCACCGTCCGCACTTGTGGGGGAAATCTCTTCTGTCCACTGTTGTTCGGCGGCCTGGGATCCTCCTCGTCATCACTATGCGTCCCCTTGTCTTTGTTTTCGGCTCTTAACTTGCCTGCCTGCTTGAACACCCAACAATTCTTGTTGGTGTGATTGGCTGGCCTTTCGGGGGTGCCATGGATTTGGCACAAGCGGTCGAGTATTCGGTCCAAACTGGACGGGCCCTGAGTATTCTTTTTAAATGGCTTTTTCCGCTGACCGGATTTATAGCCTCTGAATCCGGCGTTAACTGCCGTATCTTCATTGCTGCCGCTGCTAACGCGGCGCTTTTGCTTATTTCGACGTGTCCTGCCACTTTTGTCCTTGGTATCCGAATTACCAGGGTTCTTTGATAAGTTGTTGCTGCGAGCTAGCCAGCTATCTTCACCCGCGCAAAAGCGGGTCATGAGTGTCGTGAGGGCTGCCATGGATTTCGGCTTTTCCTGTCCCAGGTACCACGCAAGCCACTCGTCGCGGATGTTATGCTTGAAGGCTGCTAGGGCCTCTGCGTCCGGACAGTCGACTATCTGGTTTTTCTTTGTTAGGAACCGTGTCCAGAATTGCCTGGCCGATTCCTCTGGCTGCTGGATTATGTGTCTTAGGTCGTAGGTGTCCGGTGGTCGCACATAAGTGCCCTGGAAGTTGTCGAGGAATGCGGCTTCCAGGTCCTCCCAAGAACCGATTGAGTCCGCTGGCAAGCTGTTAAGCCAATGCCGGGCCGGTCCTTTGAGTTTGAGAGGGAGGTATTTGATGGCGTGTAGATCATCGCCACGTGCCATGTGGATGTGAAGGAGATAATCCTCAATCCAAACCGCCGGATCTGTGGTGCCATCGTATGATTCGATGTTTACGGGTTTGAAACCCTCTGGGATTTTATGATCCATTACTTCATCTGTGAAGCATAAAGGGTGTGCGGCGCCCCTGTACTGGGCTATGTCACGACGCAGCTCGGAAGAGCTATGTCTGTTGTATTCGGCCCGGCCGAATTTATTGTGTCCGGGGTGAAGATCATCATCACGTGTCGTCGGGCGCCTGCGCGATCCGTAGATCGATCTTGTTTGCCTTGCTTTATCCTCCAGTACATCTCGCAGGTCTGGCGCATTTTCCCGTGCCTTGGTTGAGCGGCGTCGGGGCATGGCTTGGGTGGAGGTTTGACCGGCCTCTCTGTCACGGCCGCGAGGTAGCCGGTCTGCCATGTCGTGCGCTGGTGATGTAGGCGCTTCCTCCTCTGGTCGGGGTAGCAACCTGCGCTTAGGATAATTCTTGCTGGGGCGCTCGAGTTCGTACTCTTCGGCCGCAAGGACTTCAGTCCATCTGTCAGCTAGCAAATCTTGATCAGCTCTAAGTTGTTGCTGCTTTTTCTTTAGGCTATTCGCCATGGCTAAAAGCCTGCGTTTGAAACGCTCTTGTCCGGCGGTGTCTGATGGTACGACAAATTCGTCGTCATCGAGGCTTGCCTCGTCTTCGGAGGGAGGCATATAGTTATCGTCCTCAATCTCTCGTTCTGCCGCTCTCTCATGAGGGCTGGCTTCTCCATCTTCCTCTACTGAATCTTGCTGGATTGGGTGCTCTTCGGCGCTATCCGGGGTAGTATTATCTCCCGTGCCGGAATCACCGTTTTTGCTTTGGCGGGATTTAGAGCGGCGCCGCTGACGCCGGCGCTTTGGCTGTTTCTTGGAGGTGTCATCCCCCACTGTTCCATCGCCAGACGCATCCTTTGGAGCATCCACCATATATATGTCATATTACGAGGTGGCGGTCCAGCGCCCTACAGGTCCTGGTTCTTGTTTGTCTCCTCCTTCATCGTCCATACCGTCGAAGTCTTCGGAGCTGAAGTCAAGCATGTCGGTTAACTCGTCGACAGTGGCTACCAAGTGGGTGGTGGGAGGGCTTTGAATTTCTTCATCGTCTGTATCCAATACTCGCTGACCGTAATCCGGCCAGGGCTCTCCTGATAAAGAGAGAGACTTGAGAGAATTCAGGATATCGCCAAAAGGCGAGTGCTGAAAGATGTCCATGGCGGTGAACTCCATTATCGGCGCCCAATCGGCTTCGACTGGCAGGGGCGCGGGGGGTTCGGAGTTCGAAGAGGAGTCCGGACCCTCGGAATCATGGGTCATGCTGAGTGCGGGGCTAGCGTTCGGCTCGATCGCCTTTGAGATCGTAGCCCCCGAGGTGACGTCCAACCGTTCATCCTCAATTAGCGCAGTAGGCTCCGAGTCAAGGGTCGGAACCAGTGCGTGTGCGGCCTCCAGGACACTGTTGGGAGGCAGAGCTAGATCATGCCCCTCGAGATAGTGCGGCACGCTTGGCTGTGGCTCGAACCCGTCGAAGATCAAGTCTCCGCGGATATCCGCCGTGTAGTTTAAGCTTCCAAACCTGACTTGATGGCCAGGGGCATAGCTTTCGATCTGCTCCAGATGACCAAGCGAATTGGCCCGCAGAGCGAAGCCGCCGAAGACGAAGATCTGTCCGGGGAGAAAAGTATCACCCTGGACCTCATAGTTGTTGATGATCAAAGGAGCCATCGGGCCTAAAGGCGACGACACAGAGGAACTCTCAATGAAAGCACCAATGTCGGTGTCAAAACCGGCGGATCTCGGGTAGGGGGTCCCGAACTGTGCGTCAAGGTCGGATGGTAACAGGAGACAAGGGACACGATGTTTACCCAGGTTCGGGCCCTCTCGATGGAGGTAAAACCCTACTCCTGCTTGATTAATATTGATGATATGGGTAGTACAAGAGTGGATCTACCACGAGATTAAGGAGGCTAAACCCTAGAAGCTAGCCTATGGTATAATTGTGTATGATGATAGTCCTGTCCTACGGACTACAACCCTCCGGTTTATATAGACACCGGATAGGGTTAGGGTTACACAGAGTCGGTTACAATGGTAGGAGATCTTGAGTATCCGCACCGCCTAGCTTGCCTTCCACGCCAAGGAAAGTTCCTTCCGGACACGGGACAAAGTCTTCAATCTTGTTTCTTCATAGTCCTAGAGTCCGGTGAAGGTATAGTCCGGCTACCCGTACACCCCCTAATCCAGGACTCCCTCACCCCCTACATCATCGGGATCGAGCTTCGTTTACCTCGGACCACTGCTGGTGATTCCCAACGATTCCGGCGCTTCCCCAACTCCTCCCCGAGCCCGCTTGTGCTCAACTACAGGGCCTCTATGAGCCCCTCTCCCCCCTCTTTCCCCGAACGATTCCGTCCCCGTAGCTCCCTTCGTCGTGGCCGTGTTGCTGCTGCCGCCAGACCTTGCTGCACCTGTAATTTCGTCCGCCCCGCCGCGATCTGGCTGCTCCTGGCCCGCACTCTCTCTGGACGTCCTAGCCACGCTCGTCGTGACCCCAGCCGCACCCCCTCGCGCCCAGGGCCACCCCAGGCCAGGCCCTGGCCACGTCGCCCCCACTCACCACTGTCCGCCACCTCGCGGCCCCGCTGCCCGCTCGTTGTTCTGTTGGTTGCCCACTCACCATTGCTGCCTCTACTGCACGCCCCCGCGTGCGCAGCCCCAACCCCGTCCCGCCTGCCATGCTGCTCCCCAGCCGCGCCGCCTGCTACCGCTGCCGCCAGTGCTTGATCGCCGCCGCTGCCGTCGCGCGCTCGCTGCTCCAGGCCGTAGCCATGGCCGCCTCGCCAACCGCCTTCGTCAGCCCGTCTCTGCCTGACCTCGCCAGTGGTGAACCGTATCCGCCCCGCGGCCACCCCTACCGGCCACTGCGCCACCGCCCTGGCCAGCGCCCCGCCGCAGCCCCGCTTTCCTCGCTCGGCGGCGCCCTGTTGGGCGCCCGTGCCCAACGCTCGGTGCCCGCTATGGCCCCTGGGGCCTTTGACAAATGGGCCCCGCCCCATGGGCCTATTACGTTAGGGCCCCACGCCCCTTTAAATATATATATATATATAAATAAATAATTAGTTAGTTAGTTAAATAATTAATTAACTTAATTACATCTGTTAACTTAACCTAACCCGTTAATTAATTAGCTAGCTTTGTTTAGTTAAACTAAGTCAATGGCAAATGGGCCCCACCCGTCAGTTGACCGGTCAATGGTCAACTTTGACCGCTGATGTCATGATAACATCATGATTACACAGTAATTCTATTTCGAATTAATTTAATAATAATAAATTAGTAAATGTTTTTAAAACTTTAAAAATTTATATAAAATAAACCGTAGTTCGGATGGAAAAACTTTGTACATGAAAGTTGCTCAGAACGATGAGACGAATCCAGATACGCAGCCCGTTCGTCCGCCACACATCCCTAGCATAGCAAACATGCAACTTCCCCCCTCCGGTTCATGTGTCCAAAAACATGAAACACCGTGAATACTTTCCCAGACGTTTCCCCCTTCGTCGGTATCACCTTCTACCGCGTTAGGGCATACCTAGCACCGCGTATTGACTTGTTACGTTTTGTGATGCTTTGTTTGCTTTGTATTTTCTATTTCGTCCCCCCTCTTCTTCTCCGGTAGACTACGAGACTGACGCCGCTGCTGGTGCCCCGATCGACTACGGTGTTGACGACCGCTTCTTCTCGGCTGAGCTTCCAGGCAAGCCCCCCCTTGATCACCAGATATCACCTATTCTTCTCTATACTGCTTGCATTAGAGTAGTGTAGCATGTTACTGCTTTCCGTTATTCCTATTCTGCTGCATAGCCTGTCCTTGCTACTACTGTTGTTACCTTTACCTGCAATCCTACATGCTTAGTATAGGATGCTAGTATTCCATATGTGGCCCTACATTCTTGTCCATCTGCCTTGCTATACTATCGGGCCGTGATCACTCGGGAGGTGATGACGGTTATATATCTATATACTTTATATGATACCTGTGGTGACTAAAGTCGGGTCGGCTCTTGGAGTACCCTCGAGTGGATCTTTGTGGCGGAGCGACATGGCAGCTTGAGACTACCTAGGTGAGAGGTGGGCCTGGCCCTGGTCGGCGTCTGCGGTTACATCAAATAACACGCTTAGCGATATCTTGGTATTTCATCTGAGTTGGGTCGTTGAACTTATACGCACCAACCGCCACGTGGGACAAGCTATGGGCAACCGGCGTCATGGTATCAGCCGAAGCCTTCGTGACGTCAGCGACTGAGCGGCGCGTGCCGGATTGGACTGGAACGTCTGCTCTTATATTAGGGAGGCTAGGTCTGCATCCGACCGCGTTCGCAACGTGCAGGTGTGCAATGGGCGATGGGCCGAGACCCCTATGCCATAGGATTTAGACCGATGTGCTGACCTCTCTGTTGTGACTAAGTAGGGCTGCGACGTGTTGATCTTCCGAGGCCGGGCATGACCTAGGAAAGTGTGTCCGGCCAAAGGGGATCGAGCGTGTCGGGTAATGTGGTGCACCCCTGCAGGGAAGTTTATCTATTCGAATAGCCGTGATCTTCGGTAACAGGACGACTTGGAGTTGTACCTTGACCTTATGACAACTAGAATTGGATACTTAATAAAACACACCCTTCCAAGTGCCAGATGCAACCCGGTGATCGCTCTCTCACAGGTCGACGAGGAGAGGATCATCGGGTAGGATTATGCTATGCGATGCTACTTGGTGAACTTACCATCTACTCTCTTCTACATGCTGCAAGATGGAGGCTGCCAGAAGCGTAGTCTTCGACAGGATTAGCTATCCCCCTCTTATTCTGGCACCCTGCAGTTCAGCCCACCGATATTGCCCCTTTACACAGATACCCAGGCATAAGTAGTGTAGATCCTTGCTTGCGAGTACTTTGGATGAGTACTCATAGTTGCTTTTCTCCCCCTTTTCCCCCTTTCCTTTCTTCCTGGTTGTCGCAACCAGATGCTGGAGCCCAGGAGCCAGATGCCACCATCAACGACGACTCTTACTACATCGAGGGTGACTACTACTACGTGCAGACCGCCGCCGACGACCAGGAGAAGTTTAGGAGGATCCCAGGCAGGAGGCTTGTGCCTCTTACGATCTGTATCCCAGTTTGTGCTAGCTATCTTATGGAACCTTGTTTAACTTATGTCTGTACTCAGATATTGTTGCTTCCGCTGGCTTGTATTATGATGCTTGTATGACTTATTTTATTTTTAGAGTTGTGTTGTGATATCATCCCGTGAGTCCCTGATCTTGATCGTACACGTTTGTGTGTATGATTAGTGTACGATTGAATCGGGGGCGTCACGGTGGACTTGCCAAAAGGCTCCGATACGAGACCCTTCCCGAAAATATGATGAATTGAAATTGCAAATTTGATTGAGAACGTTTGTTAGTTTTCAATAAGGTTTATGCTTTATACTTCGACGTTGTGATGAATTGTTACTTGTTCATGAGAAGCTATATGATAAAGTTTTATGATAAAGTTTGTTGTTGTTATAATAATATGCGTGATGCTACTATGTCCGTATTGTTTTTATCAACACCTCTCTTTCTAAACATGTGGACATGATTATCGATATCAGCTTTTGCTTGAGGACAAGCGAGGTCTAAGCTTGGGGGAGTTGATACGTACATTTTGCATCATATTTTCCTACTGTTATTTATAGTGTTTTATGCCATATAACACTTTATGAAGTAATTCTAATGCCTATTCTCTCATAATATGCAAGGTTTACACAAAGAGGGAGAATATCGACAGCTGGAATTCTGGACATCAAAAAGCTATGTCAGATATATCTATTGTGCACATCTCCAAATGAGCTGAAATTTTATGGAGAATTATTTGAAATATATAAAAAATATTGGAGAAAAGAACTACCAGAGGGGGCCAACCAGATGCCCACAAGGCACCAGGGCACGCCAGCCCCCCTGGCGCACCCTGGTGGGTAGTGGGCTCCTTGGCCCACCTCCGGTGCCCATCTTCTGGTACATAAGGTCTTTTGACCTAGAAAAAAAATAAGGAGACGACTTTCGGGATGGAGCGCCGCCGTCTTGAGGCGGAACTGGGGCAGGAGCACTTTTGCCCTCCGGCGGAGGGATTCCGCGCGGGGGGGGGGGGGGGGACTTCCCTCCTGAAGGGTGAAATCAAAGCCATCGTCATCACCAACAACCCTCTCATCCTTGGGAGTCCAATCTTCATCAACATCTTCAACAACACCATCTCGTCTCAAACCCTAGTTCATCTCTTGTGTTCAATCTTTGTATCAAAACCTTAGATTGGTACGTGTGGGTGACTAGTAGAGTGGATTACATCTTGTAGTTGATTTATCTGGTGGAAAATTATATGTTCGGATCCATTATGATATTTATTACTCCTCTAATCTTGAGCATGAATATTATTTGTGAGTAGTTGCCTTTATTCTTGAGGCCAAGGGAGAAGTCATGTTGCAAGTAATCATGTGAATTTGATTTTCGTTCGCTATTTTGATGATGTTTATGTTGGGATTCCCTTAGTGGTGTTATGTGAATGTCAACTACATGACACTTCACCATCTTCGGGCTTAAGGGAATGCATTGTGGAGTAGTTATTAGATGATGGGTTGCTAGAGCGACATAAGCTTAAACCCTAGTTTATGCGCAATTCCGTAAGGGGCTGATTTAGATCCATATGTTTAATACTATGGTTACATTTTATATTCATTTTTCTTTCATAGTGGCGGATGCTTGTGAGGGGGGTTAATCATAAGTGGGAGGCTTGTTCAAGTAAGAACAACACCCAAGCACTAGTCCACCCACATACCAAATTATCAAAGTAGCGAACACGAAGCAAGCCAACATGATGAAAGTGACTAGATGAAATTCCTGTGTGTCCTCAAGAACGCTTTGCTTATTATAAGAGACCATTCCGGCTTGTCCTTTGCTACAAAAGGATTGGGTTACCTTGCTTATGTTTTGTTATCGTTACCGCTATTTGCTCGAAAACAAATTATCTTGCTATCAAACTACCCGTTACCGACAATTTATGTGCTTGCAAAAATTACATTGCTGAAAACCACTTGTCATTTCCTTCTGCTCCTCGTTGGGTTCGACCCTCTTACTTATTGAAGGACTACGATTGATATCCTATACTTGTGGGTCATCAGTGTTCTATGGATTCACATGATATATGTTTTGGCAATCAACTTGTGGATTCACGTGGGACATTGGGGTAATCTAGGCATAGGGTTTGATGCACGTTTTCATCCTACTTTCTCCGCTAGAAATCTTGGAGCACCCTTCGAAGTTCTTTGTGTTTGATTGAATATTATGAACCTGAAGTTGTTTGATGCGTATCGTATAATTGACTCACAGATACTTGTGGTGACATTGGAGTATCTAGGTGACATTAGAGTTGGTTGATGTGTATCACACTACAAAAAAATACACATCCGTGACATTTTGGGCCGAACGAAATTTTTTTGTGTCATACATATGACACTTCTATGACGATAATTGTGACAAAACCCGGTATCATCATAGATGTGGTGGGCTCCTACTTCTATGTCAAAAAATCATGACAGGAAATGGGCTTTTCGTCCTGGGCCGGGCCGGAGACCCAGCTGCATGACATTCTTTGGGCCGTCCATGACGGAAAAAACCGTGGTAGAAGCGAGGGCGAGGAAAATTTCAGGGAGTTCCCGGTTACGGTGGGAGGTCGGGGCCGAGCGATGCGCGTTTCTCTCGTACACGTACGCGCGTGTGTGCGAGGCATTGACTCTAACTGAACCCGAGCGAGGCGTTGGGCTCTAACTGAACCCGAGCGATTGCACAGCACGCTACGCGTTACTGAACCCGAGCGATTGATCGATGGCTGTTAACTGAACCCGATCGAGCGATTCCTTCGCTACTGCTGCTAACTGAAGCCGATCGATGCTGCCTCTGGATGAACAGTGAGCGTTGCGGGGGGGGGGGTGGATGAACAGTTCCCGATGGGGGTGGATGAACAGGACCCTGTGGTGTTCCCTCTGGATGAACAGGACCCCCATCGATCGAGCCGGTTGGAGCTGGATGAACAGGACCCCGTGGAGGGCTGGATGAACAGGACCACCCCGTGGAGGCAGGATGAACAGTAGATGGTGGAGGGCAGGATGAACAGTAGCCCGTGGAGGGGTGGTTGAACAGGAGCCCATGGAGAGGGTGGTTGAACAGTAGCCGGTGGAGTAGCGCGCAGTGGAGGCTGGATGAACAGGAGCCAGTGGATGAACAGTCGCAGGTGGAGGCTGGAGGAGGTCGATGGTGGATGAATAGTAGCTCGTGGAGGCTGGAGGGGGTCGACGGTGGAGATGAACAGTATCTCGTGGAGTCCCGTTTTGCGGTACGCCACACCCCTCCCGATGAACAGGACCCCCGTTTCGACCGTAGCGCTCCAACACAAGTCCGTTTCCTCCATTTTGCGGTATGCCACACCCCTCCCGATCAACAGGACCCCCGTTTCGACCATAGGAAGTCCGTTTACTCCGTTTTGTAGTACACCAGACCCCTCCCGATGAACAGGATCCCATTTCGAACGTGGCCGGTCGAACACAAGGCCGTTTCCTCTGTTCTGCGGTATGCCAGGCCTCGTTTCCATCGCCTGTTCCGTCCAAGCCCTCCCGATGAACACGACGCATTCCGTTGCCTCCCAAAGAACACGACGCTTTCCGTTGCCTCCCCATGAACACGACGCATTCCGTTGCCTCCCCATGAACACGACGACGACGTTGTTTCTCCGTTCGACCCAGCCATGTACACGAGCCCTGGTCGTACGTATGCGCGAGTAGGCATTCGAGACCCCACCCGTATGTACACATACGTGGCCGTGTTTTCTTTCTTGCACCCTGGCTACTGTACGTACGTGTACATGCTACGTGCGCGCCTCTACTACGACACATGCGCGCCTCTACATCGACCAGTATATATGTACGTACACGTTCGCGACCAGAATGACAACGCTACGTACGCTTCGACTAGGTGGGTCCCGACTATCAGGCACTTCCTTGCGTGCGAAGATGTAGCTGGTTGGTCCCAGCAGTCAGGGGGGTGAAATATGATGGCCCGTCCGGTGGGTCCCCGTTGTCAGGTGGAGGACTAATTATTTTGCACGTAATAAGGAGGCACTTCCTTGCTGCGGCCGTGGACCTAGCTGTCAGCCTCTCCATGTACAGTCCACGTCCGATGGAAGCCGTTCCTTGACCACGTTGACCACGCCGCGCTGAGAGCACTAGGGCGGTGGACGACAGTGAGGCCTAGGAAGGGGACGACGCGGAGCCGGGGAAGACGCGACAGTGGATGCCCATGCGTAGAGGAGTACGAGGGCACTGGTTCGCTGCGGTGTGAGGCTGGCGTCGCCGCAGAGTAACAGGGGGTGTGGGTGAGTAGAGCGATGGCCTGGCCAGCGGTGGGAGTAGTAGGGGCGGTGAGGCCTCTGCCGCAATGCAGCCGGCCACGGGAGGCAAGAGCACGAGGCACGCCCGGCGCTGGTTTGGGCGGCTGGAGCAAGAAGACCAGAGGTTGAAGAAGCACTATGGCCGTTGGATGCACATCGTACGGTCACTGGAGCTAGAATCGTGCATATTGACTAAGTTGACAAAGCCCTCCGTCCCCGTCAACTTAGTAGGCCCACAAGTCAGCCTGCCACTATACTGGGTCCCAGCTAAGAGGGGGAGTATTCATTTTTTTTGTGCGTAATAAGGAGGCACTTCCTTGCGTGCGAAGATATAGCTGGGGGGTCCGAGCTGTGAGCGGCGGTAACGTTTTTTTTTGCGAAATAGAGAGGCCCTTTCGGTGGGTACCTGATATCAGGTGGAGGAATCATTATTTTGCAAGTAATAAGGAGGCATTTCCTTGCGCGCGGCCGTGGACCCAGCTGTCGACCTCTCCACTTTAGTCCACTGATACGTCTCCAACGTATCTATAATTTTTTATTGCTCCATGCTATATTATCTACTGTTTTAGGCAATATTGGGCTTTATTATCCACTTCTATATTATTTTTGGGACTAACCTATTAACCGGAGGCCCAACCCAGATTTGCTGTTTTATGCCTATTTCAGTGTTTCGAAGAAAAGGAATATCAAACGAAGTCGAAACGGAACGAAATCAACTGGAGAAGTTATTTTTGGAAGAAAACCTACCAGATGGGCTTGGAGTGCATGTCAGGGAAGAAGGGAGGTGCCCGCGAGGGTGGGGGGCGCGCCCCCTGCCTCGTGGCCCCCCTTCGGTCCACCGACGTACCCCTTTCACCCATATATACCTACTTATCGCAAAACTTCCAGAACAGAGATTAGATCGGGAGTTCCGCCGCCGCAAGCCTCTATAGCCACCAAAAACCTCTCGGGACCCTGTTCCGGGACCCTGCCGGAGGGGGGATCCCTCACCGGTGGCCATCTTCATCATCCCCGTGCTCTCCATGATGAGGGGGAGTAGTTCACCCTCGGGGCTGAGGGTATGTACCAGTAGCTATGTGTTTGATCTCTCTCTCTCGTGTTCTTGATTTGGCACGATCTTGATGTATCACGAGCTTTGCTATTATAGTTGGATCTTATGTTTCTTCTCCCCCTCTTCTCTCTTGTAATGGATTGAGTTTCCCCTTTGAAGTAATCTTATCGGATTGAGTCTTTAAATATTTGAGAACACTTGATGTATGTCTTGTCGTGCGTATCTGTGGTGACAATGGGATATCACGTGCCACTTGATGTATGTTTTGGTGATCAACTTGCGGGTTCCGCCCATGAACCTATGCATAGGGGTTGGCACACGTTTTTGTCGTGATTCTCCGGTAGAAAATTTTGGGCACTCTTTGAGGTTCTATGTGTTGGTTGAGTAGATGAGTTGAGATTGTGTGATGCATATCGTATAATCATACCCACGGATACTTGAGGTGACATTGGAGTATCTAGGTGACATTAGGGTTTTGGTTGATTTGTATCTTAAGGTGTTATTCTAGTACGAACTCTAGGGTTGTTTGTGACACCTATAGGAATAGCCCAACGGATTGATTGGAAAGAATAACTTTGAGGTGGTTTCGTACCCTACCATAATCTCTTCATTTTTTTTCTGCTATTAGTGACTTTGGAGTGACTCTTTGTTGCATGTTGAGGGATAGTTATGTGATCCAATTATGTTATAATTGTAGAGAGGACTTACACTAGTGAAAGTATGAACCCTAGGCCTTGTTTCCTACCATTGCAATACCGTTTACGCTCACTTTTACCGCTTGTTACCTTGCTTTTTTATATTTTCAGTTTACAAAATCCCATATCTACCATCCATATTGCGCTTGTATCACCATCTCTTCGCCGAACTAGTGCACCTATACAATTTACCATTGTATTGGGTGTGTTGGGGACATAAGAGACTCTTTGCTATTTGGTTGCAGGGTTGTTTGAGAGAGACCATCTTCATCCTACGCCTCCCACGGATTGATAAACCTTATGTCATCCACTTGAGGGAAATTTGCTACTGTCCTACAAACCTCTGCACTTGGAGGCCCAACAATGTCTACAAGAAGAAGGTTGTGTAGTAGACATCAAGCTCTTTTCTGGCGCCGTTGCCGGGGAGGCTAGGTAAGTGAAGGTATATCTTTGGATCTTGCAATCGAATCTTTTTGTTTCTTGTTTTAGCACTAGTCTAGTTTATCAAAGAAAAATACAAAAAAATGAAATTGAGTTTGTCTCATACTCTTCACCTTTTTAATTTCTTTCGTGAGTATGATGGGAAGGAAAATTGTGCCAAAGTGTTAGAAGAAGAATTACATAGAATACTTGGCATAAAATATGTGAATGATGAGCATGATGGAAATATTGTTAGTTTGAATTGCTTGAATATCCATGATGCTGATGATATGCAAAGCCACAAGCTTGGGGAAGCTATGTTTGATGAAGATGATATTTTTTTGTCCCCCAAGCTTTGATGAGCAAATTTACTATGATGAAAGCATGCCTCCTATCTATGATGATTATTGTGATACCACGTATGCTTTAAAGAATAATGATAAACATGAAACTTGTCATCTTGATCTTAATTTTCAATCATATGATAGTTATTTTGTTGAGTTTTCTCCCACTACTATTCCGAATGAGAAGAATTTTGCTTGTGTGGAGAGTAGTAAAAATTCTATGCTTGTAGATCATGAAAAGAATGCTTTAGGTGCTGGTTATATTGTAGAATTCATTCATGATGCTACTGAAAATTATTATGAGGGAGGAATATATGCTTGTAGGAATTGCAATAATATCAAGTTTCCTCTCTATTTGCTTAAAGTTTTGAAGTTATGCTTGTTTTGCCTTCCTATGCTAGTTCATTATTGTTCCCATAAGTTGTTTGCTCATAAAATCCCTATGCATATGAAGTGGGTTAGACTTAAATGTGCTAGTCATATTCTTCATGATGCACTAGACTACATTTCCCCATATGAGAGGCTGCCAAGGATAAACAACTAGATTGTCGGATCCCACACATACCAAGCATTTCAATCATACACACAATATGCCCAATATATGCAAATACAACATGGCATCACAACATAACTCTACGACTCAAGTATTTTATTCAATAGGCTCCGAGGAGCGAGATATTACAAACATGGGTCTCATGACCTAACATTCAGAGCATACAAGTCAAAGCACACACGGAAGCTTAACATGTCTGAGTATAGACATCTACAATTGAAAAAGGCTGAGAAGCCTGACTATCTACTAGATCCTGCCGAGGGCACAAGATCGTAGCTGAGGTAGCAAGCTAAACATCAAAGTCCATGCGAAACTACTAACGAGACTGACGTCTCTCCGCAAAACACAAAATAGGCAAACGAGAGTACAAATGTACCCAGCAAGACTTACATCAGAACTATCTACATATGCATCAGTATCAACAAAGGGGCTAGTGGAGTTTAACTGTAGCAAGCCAGCTTTGACTCGGTGGCTATCCTGAACTACGACTGCAAGCAACTCTTTTGAGGTGGCGCACATGAGTCCACATATTCACCACATCAATACACTACTATGGATCCGCTCCCGTCTTCCTACGAGAACGCCATCCATAGCACTCACGCTTATCTTGCGCGTTTTAGAGTATCCACTTTCACTTGTCTATGAACTATGCAAGGGGTCCAAGTTTCCATATCCGAGGAATCCGGCTATTCGAATACATAATGATAACCCTGCAGGGGTGTACTTCTTCACACACGCTGTCGCCACTTACCGCCATGTACACGTCATGTACCTCGGCAACCTTCAAGCGGAAGCCTGGCGAGGGAGTCAGCCATGACCTGACTAACCACACAAGTCTCCAGTCCAGGTTTATCGCCTATTCGGGTTCCATCCGCAAGGAGATCCGGACGGGGTGTCGCTCACGGCCCCAAACTATGTGAGCAGGGTTCCCAAGCCCACCATCCGGGTGCCACATGGTACACCGTGCCACTGTGCCTAGTCTGTCCCAAGCCCACCTGTACCGGGTGCCACTTGGTAGACTACTAACACCACCTACAAACACCAGAAACTAGTTGCAACTCTTGGACAGATATCATGTTGATTAATAAGTCGAGAGGGGTCGAGTTACCGGAACCCAATGTGTGCTAGTAACTGTTCATGGATCACAACCACAGAACTCAGTTCCTGAGGACGGCTGCAATGAGACAACCCACCATGTACTCGTACATGGCCTATCACCGCTACCTTTACCAAATCGTGTTCACACACTTAGCTCTCAACAGTAGGACATGTTCACCACATTCCAATTCATCCCCGATGAATCAGACCTGACTCAACTCTAAGCAATAGCAAGCATGACAAACAAGCATGAATGAGTAGGCACATTAGGGCTCAAACAACTCCTACTCATGCTAGTGGGTTTCATCTATTTACTATGGCAATGATAGGTCATGCAGAGGAAAGGGGTTCAGCTACCGCAACATGTAACAATTGAAACGGTGTTGTCCTAATGCAGTAAAAGAGAGCAGGAGCGAGAGAGTGGGATTGTATCGGAATGAACAAGGGGTTTTTGCTTGCCTGGCACTTCTGAAGATAATAATAGCTCTTCATCGGTGTCATCGATCACGTCGTCGGAAACATCGTCTACTAAGAGGGAACAACCACCGGCAAACACAAAAGGAACCACAATCAATGCAATGCAACAATATGATGCATGAATGTGACATGGTAATATGAGTGTGTTGGGCTAATGCAACTACAACCAGGGTGGTTTGAGATTATTTGAATCAAAGATTCAAATACTGACTCAAGTTATGAATTCAAAAGAGTGCATTATCATGTTTGATCTAAACAGTAGGGTTAAGTTGCTTTAACATGCATGAAACCAGTACCAATGAATAGATTGGATTTTTCTGATCATTTTTCATATATAGTTTATCTTATTTGGAGTTACGGTTCAATTTCTATGTTTTTTAAAAGTTTTAACTATTTTCTGGAATTTTCTAAACCTTTTCTGATTTATTCAAATTTCAGAAAATAGTTACAGCGTCAGCATGACATCAAGATTACATCATCAGGTCAACACAGCTGACCGGGGTCAAACCTGCACCGTGGGTCCCACATTCCATGTCACTGCTGATTACGTTTAGATTTAAACTAATCCAAAACATAACAGGGGCTGGCCCCAACTGTCATGGACCCAAGGGGTCATTAGGTTAGTGCCTAATGGCGTTTTCGCCGGAGTTAGGCCCCCGGCGACCTTCCCGCGTGGCGGAGTCCACACGGGGCAGCACTATATGGAGCAGCTGGGCGAGCGAAGGGCACCAGGAGGAGGCCCACACTCGCGCGCATCCAACGGTGGCCTCGGGTGCCACGGGGACGGTCGGGAACGTCGACGACGACGAGCTCTCTCGGCGGCGGAGCCACGGCTTCGAGCGGGATGGCACTGTGGTGCACGGGGAAGCAAGCTAGGCATACGATTGGGTCGTCGGGATCTGCAGGATCTCAACGACGCGCTCGGGCGTGGCTTAAACAGGCCCTGCTCACGATGGCGACATGGCCGGCGGCGGGGAGCTCTCGGGTGCGGCAGCAGGCAGGGCTAGAGCTCGAGCGCGAGGGGGGGAAACAGGGGAGAAAGAATGCGGGGCTCACGGTGATTGCAGAGGCGTCGACGGTATGGTCGAGGAGGCCCTCACGGCGACGAAATCGACGGCGGCATCCGGCAGTCAAAGGTGGAAGACGGTGACGAGCCCGGCGTTGTGGCGCTTCCTTGCTTGTGGCCGTTGACTAGGTGATGCGGAGGAGCTCGGTGGAGTCGGGGAACACGGTAGGAGACCTCGGGTGGGCGGTTGCTGCGGTGGTGCACGACGGCGAGCTGCGGCGGTTCTCGGGGTTGCTCGGGGCTACAAGAGAGCAAGATCTAGAGGAAAGGGAGAGGGCTAGACAGCGAGGGGAGAGGCAGGGGAGGTCGGGGACGTCTCCTGGCGTCACAAGAAGGACTAGGGGGAGAGGAAGCAGGAGGTGGCGTCCGGTGCGTGCGCGGGCGACACGCCTCTGCCTACTGGCAGAGGTTGAAGACGCCGCTTCGGCCTAGTGGGCTGGGCCAGCTACAGAGACGGGCCAGGTAAGCGCGCCAGGTAAGTTTCTATCCTTTGTACTTCTTTCTCTTTTTGTTTTCTATTTTTGTTTTTCTTCTTGTTTGATTTGGTTTAACTACCAAATCACTTTATAAACTTCTGAAATTCAATATGCGGACTTAGGGAACTAGTCCAGAGCCACATACAAACTTTCAAAATTATTGGACACATATTTAATATATAATAAATATAAGTCCAATGCAAATAGTTATTAGATTAACTCAAATTCCCAAAATAAATATTTCTGACATTCCAAAAATACTGGTTTGAATTTTACCTCTTGCCAATATTTTCACAAAATAACAGGAACATTTTCTTGGACTTATTTGAGAAGATTTTAATGTTGACCATTTTTAAAATGTTTCTAAGGCTTTGAAAATTCCCTCAATTCAAATTCCTTGAATTTAAAAAGATGCATGGATGCTCACAATGCAATTAATTACAGGAAAGATCTAGGGTTGTGACAACTCACCCCCACTAAACAAGATTCTCGCCCCGAGATTCAAGACGTGAGGTAAGAAGACAGAGGGGGCACAAGACCAACACAATCTTCGCGATCCAGGTTACACCTCGTAAGGTTGTTGATTCGTTGCATACGTTGCTCTTGACATCCTCACTTTTGAGATCTTCATCCACGCGATGACGACGGAAAGAAACTCTACTAGGATTGAGCTTCTCGAAGATCGAGCTATACAAGATCAACTCACGGAATGAGATGTTGAAACATCTCGAGTTGAGACACAAAACACATCGAGAGGGAAGGGGGAACAAACGTCGGGGTTTGATTTGGTGGGAAACAATTCCATGCTTAGAGAGATGGTGGATGGTGTCAAGGTGGCGAGGAAATAATCGCCATGATCCCATAATGGGGCACCTTAGGGAAGGTGGCTCGTAGAGTTATTCCCTTAAATGGAAATAAAATACTTTTGATATCTAGATCATTGAAACTCTTTATACCAGCCTAGGGCAATCACAATCGATCGTTTGGCGGAGTACAAAGGGATGGCATACCGGGACTAGAATGGTTGATGTGGACTACCTTGTTGAAGACAACGTAATGGATGATTTTCTTATCGTCGGAGAAGGATAGGACCCATGGTAAGTCCACTTTTGAAGATGATCCTGGACAACAACTATTGAGGTGCAAGCTGGGAACAAAATGCAAATGCTGGGAATGATTCTGGTAACTGGGGAAAAACTCAACAGTCGAGAGTGTTTCCAACGTTTCAATGGTTATGGAATCATCGAAGACACTGAGAGCACAAGGATCCCTAAGGAACAACTTCTATAATAAGTCGCATGAAATCCTCAAGGAAAGATATTCAAGATACTACAATGACAGATCTTCCGGCTAGGTGTGTCGGCCAGAACATCAACCCTGTCGGGACCCACATCATAGATCCTGGAAAAAGTTCCAACCATCATATCTGCCTGAGATACAGATCTGGTTGGTAACAGGATATTTCAGACAACATGTCTAGAAAAGAAATTTTGCAACACAAACCGACGAGATGATGTTGCGAGATTCTCGGGAATTGAGCTATGATAGCAAGCTCCAAAACATGAGCTGGTTCTGCTACACACCTGTGGACACACTGTCCTAGACAAGCATGACCACCTGGTAGTCTTATAATAAAACACTACTGAGTTCTAGTTGGGAACCATCATCGAGGATAACGGAATCTTGTACAAATCCATTTGGTACCTTCAGGACTAGCACTTAGAACTTATTATCTTTGAACAAATCAACCAGTGGCTTGGTGTGCTAGGAATACGAGTGGAGTGGAGGTAATTAATCTGCCAAACCATGGGATACTTCGCACGTATGCATGACTGATTTGGGATGATTCCCGAGGAAACAAAAACAATCTTTCTCGAACTCATGGCGGCAACTTGCACCAAATGCACATGAATTCGGGGAAGTCACTTCTTCCATCCAAGCATAAGTTTCATGAACGGAACACGAAGGCATTGCTTACGAAATTTTCAACACTAGGTTGATCTTCAACATGAATCATGGGGGAGACAAAATGTTGCTGATGGGCTCAACAACAACTCATCGGAATTTCCATATCACTGGACTCCCACCATCATGTGATCATGGTGATAGCATTGGTCAGACCAAAAGATGTAATGGTGTATGCTTGAGGGATCAACCACGAGTAAGACAACATTACGAACATCGTTGGTTCTGATTTGACTTGACTATAGCCCATACTCAAGTCAAAGTTTTGACAAGGCAATAGATCCAACAACTGATCACGAGGACCCATCGATGGGATATCATCTTTCTTCAACACACACTCAAAAGGATATCCCTTAAAATGAACTAAGTCAGACAAGCTTTTATCTTCCAACTCTCCAAGTTTTTGTTTAGCTTAACCAACTAGCTTAGGGGTATCCAACACAGGTTCTTGGAGAAGGGGTGGTTTATAAGAAAACCAACTTGATCACGAACTCAACATAGCGGTCAGGTGACAACCTGGTAATACTTCCGAGAAGATGTTCGGAACATCACGAACCATCGATATGTTACTAAGCTCGAGAACAATCTTACTTTTCGGAGCAAGATGATATGATCAAATAAGCATGGGATTGGATAATCCTAACTCATTGATCGAGGAGTGCACCGGAAATAAGGACAAGGTAGGACAATCTATCTTAGAATGATGATTCAATAACCAACACGCTAAGAATGAGAATATCGTCCATTTACTACCAAGCAACGAGGTTGCTAGGAGTATTGATTTCACACATCACGATTCACTCGTCGGCATTCCGGTTACAACAACACGGAGCCGAGGAATGAACAATGATGGCAACAAGTATCACTAAATCAATAATTCATAAGAGGTGGTGCAATTCTCATGACATTCTTGATAAGAAAGAAAGTGACACTCCACGGTAGAACAGAACAAAAGCTGGATTGGCATTTTGATCTGCGGAATACAACTGCTTTGACCCAATCCCAGATATGGATGAGTTACTGGAGTTTGTTTCTCCTAGTCATTCTGAAATAGGATGGCTTGACGGAGCACTAAAGTAATAGGCATCGACAAACACGATTGCCAGCTACTCCTTACTATCAATTGATAGATGAGGGCCAGAAAACAACTAAAGAGGGACAACTCAAAAGAACATATAACTTTCTGAGTTGGGAATGCATGGATTAGTATGTCGAGCAAAGCTCAACATTTCTTCCGGATAACCCATGCAGAAAAGTAGAACTGGCAGATTCACAATACAGAATGGAGAACTCATCAAGAGCACTCTGGTTGTGATCTTTTGGTTGAAAGAACTTCTGCCATAGTGGTTCATGGTATTGGAAGAACGATATACCACAAACCTCAAGGACTATCACAAAGTTACTAATATCCTAAAGGAACTAGCAAACACTACCAACAGGAGGTGAGTGGGGTGAATCTCGGGTTCAAAACCCAGGAATAGAATACCTACTACTAAATGGCATCACGGGATGCTTTCAAGAATGGTGGCCAGAATCATCACGCAGGGAACACAAAACATGGCTAGATTGCTAGGTGATCCCCTAAGACACCTAGGGTCATAATAATAACTCCAACATATATGTCGAGGCAATGGAGTACCTCAACAGACCAATTAGCGTGGTTAAACTGGCCCAAAAAGACATCGGGAACTGGGAGGAAGGATTTGCAAATGCATCAGATTATTTAGAAACCTGGGATGACTCGGACAGCATAACGGCTGTAAATGCTCAAAATGATTTGAGACATCCTGCAAAATGGTGGCATAACCACTCAACATCACAATATCAAGGTTCTGAGGCCAGCTATGAACATATGGAAGTAGTAGGAACTCAACTGAGGCTTGAACTCAACAAACCTAGGCAACTACGGTTTAGTAACACGTCATCCTGAGAGATAGAAGAGAAACCTAGTTCTTAATCCCCGTAGAAGAGAAGAGGATGACTCAGATCAAAAGGACATAGGGTACAAGGAGTAAAAAGAGCCTTACGTTCCCTTCCACAATCAATTCCCTTATATAACTAAAGCATTTCTAGACACGACTTTGACCAGTTTGGCTTGGTAATCCTACAGGCAGTCAGGCTCTGATACCAAAGCTGTCAGGACCCCGATCCTAAGTCACACCGATCTAGCATGTAACACACCATATCACTTTGCAGCCTCACGCACGGTATTCCCACGGGTGCCACCTTACCTGGACCGGGACCGTTTGCACCTTTTGGCTCACGTATATGATATTCTCGCTAGCATCCATATGACAAAGGACCCGGGCCGACATGGCTAGTCGTGAAGCCAAAGCGGCACTAACTCATGGGGACAGGCATACATGAATCAACTTCGAGCATGTCGGTCAGCAGCGTGTGAATCCGGGCTGTAGCACTGGGCTAACAGGACTCCGGTAACCCGGGCTGTAGCAGGCTAGGCAGGACTCCGGATGTCACCGCGTGACATTTCCCCGAAGGGACAGACACAGGAACGAAGTGAAACACATGCCGGCCAGTCAAGTGTCCTGAGCAGTAGTGCTGGGCTAGCAGGACTCTGGTGAACCGGGCTATAGCGGACTACTATGGCTCAAGGAGGCACTAGACTACATTTCCCCATATGAGAGGCTGCCAAGGATAAACAACTAGATTGTCGGATCCCACACATACCAAGCATTTCAATCATACACACAATATGCCCGATATGTGCAAATACAACATGGCATCACAACGTAACTCTACGACTCAAGTATTTTATTCAATAGGCTCCGAGGAGCGAGATATTACAAACATGGGTCTCGTGACCCAACATTCAGAGCATACAAGTCAAAGCACACATGGAAGCTTAACATGTCTGAGTACAGACATCTACAAATGAAAAAGGCTGAGAAGCCTGACTATCTACTAGATCCTGTCGAGGGCACAAGATCGTAACTAAGGTATCAAGCTAAACATCAAAGTCCACGCGAAACTACTAACGAGACTGACGTCTCTCTGCAAACACAAAATAGGCAAACGTCAGTACAAATGTACCCAGCAAGACTTACATCAGAACTGTCTACATATCCATCGGTATCAACAAAGGGGCTGGTGGAGTTTAACTGCAGCAAGCCAGCTTTGACTCGGTGGCTATCCTGAACTACGACTGCAAGCAACTCTTTTGAGGTGGCGCACACGAGTCCACATATTCACCATATCAATACACCACTATGGATCCGCTCCCATCTTCCTACGAGAACGCCATCCATAGCACTCACGCTTATCTTGCGCATTTTAGAGTATCCACTTTCACTTGTCTATGAACTATGCAAGGGGTCCAAGTTTCCATATCCGAGGAATCCGGCTATTCGAATAGATAATGATAACCCTGCAGGGGTGTACTTCTTCACACACGCTCTCGCCACTTACCACCATGTACATGTCATGTACCTCGGCAACCTTCAAGCGGAAGCCTGGCGAGGGAGTCGGCCACTACCTGACTAACCACACAAGTCTCTAGTCCAGGTTTATCGCCTATTCGGGTTCCATCCGCAAGGAGATCCGGCCGGGGTGTCGCTCACGGCCCCAAACGATGCGAGCAGGGTTCCCAAGCCCACCATCCGGGTGCCACTTGGTACACCGTGCCACTGTGCCTAGTCTGTCCCAAGCCCACCTGTACCGGGTGCCACTTGGTAGACTACTAACACTACCTACAAACACCAGAAACTAGTTGCAACTCCTGGACAGAGATCATGTTGATTAATAAGTTGAGAGGGGTCGAGTTACCGGAACCCAATGTGTGGTAGTAACTGTTCATGGATCACAAACACAGAACTCAGTTCCTGAGGATGGCTGCAATGAGACAACCCACCATGTACTCCTACATGGCCTCTCACCGCTACCTTTACCAAATCGTGTTCACACACTTAGCTCTCAACAGTAGGACATGTTCACCACATTCCAATTCATCCCCGATGAATCAGACCTGACTCAACTCTAAGCAATAGCAAGCATGACAAACAAGCATGAATGAGTAGGCACATTAGGGCTCAAACAACTCCTACTCATGCTAGTGGGTTTCATCTATTTACTATGGCAATGACAGGTCATGCAGAGGAAAGGGGTTCAGCTACCGCAACATGTAACAATTGAAACGGTGTTGTCCTAATGCAGTAAAAGAGAGCAGGACCGAGAGAGTGGGATTGTATCGGAATGAACAAGGGGGTTTTGCTTGCCTGGCACTTCTGAAGATAGTAATAGCTCTTCATCGGTGTCATCGATCACGTCGTCAGAAACATCGTCTACTAAGAGGGAACAACCACCGGCAAACACAAAAGGAAGCACAATCAATGCAATGCAACAATATGATGCATGAATGTGACATGGTAATATGAGTGTGTTGGGCTAATGCAACTACAACCAGGGTGGTTTGAGCTTATTTGAATCAAAGATCCAAATACTAACTCAAGTTATGAATTCAAAAGAGTGCATTATCATGTTTGATCTAAACAGCAGGGTTAAGTTGCTTTAACATGCATGAGACCAGTACCAATGAATAGATTGGATTTTTCTAATCATTTTTCATATATAGTTTATCTTATTTGGAGTTACGGTTCAATTTCTATGATTTTTAGAAGTTTTAACTATTTTCTGGAATTTTCTAAACCTTTTCTGATTTATTCAAATTTCAGAAAATAGTTACAGCGTCAGCATGACGTGAAGATTACGTCATCAAGTGAACACAGCTGACCGGGGTCAAACCTGAGCCGTGGGTCCCACATTCCAAGTCACTGCTGATTAGGTTTAGATTTAAACTAATCCAAAACATAACAGGGGCTGGCCCCACGTGTCATGGACCCAGGGGGTCATTAGGTTAGTGCCTAATGGCGTTTTCGCCGGAGTTAGGCCGCCGGCGACCTTCCCGCGCGGCGGAGTCCACACGGGGCGGCGCTATATGGAGCAGCTGGGCGAGCGAAGGGCACCAGGAGGAGGCCCACACTCGCGCGCATCCAACGGTGGCCTCGGGTGCCACGGGACGGCCAGGAACGTCGACGGCGACGAGCTCCCGTGGCGGCAGAGCCACGACTTCGAGCGGGATGGCATTGTGGTGCAAGGGGAAGCAAGCTAGGCATACGGTTGGGTTGTCGGGATCTGCAGGACCTCAACGACGCGCTCGGGCATGGCTTAAACAGGCCCTGCTCATGGCGGCGACATGGCCGGCGGCGGGGAGCTCTCGGGTGCGGCAGCAGGCAGGGCTAGAGCTCGAGCGCGAGGGGGGAAAGAGGGGAGAAAGAATGCGGGGCTCATGGTGATTGCAGAGGCGTCGACGGTGAGGTCGGGGAGGCCCTCACGGCGACTAAATCGACGGTGGTATCCGGCAGTCGAAGGTGGAAGACGGTGACGAGCCCGGCATTGTGGCGCTTCCCTGCTTGTGGTCGTTGACTAGGTGATGCGGAGGAGCTCGGTGGAGTCGGGGAACACGGTAGGAGACCTCGGGTGGGCGGTTGCTACGGCGGTGCACGACGGCGAGCTGCGGCGGTTCTCGGGGTTGCTCGGGGCTACGAGAGAGCAAGATCCAGAGGAGAGGGAGAGGGTTAGACAGCGAGGTGAGAGGCACGGGAGGTCAGGGACGTCTCCTAGCGTCGCGAGAAGGACCAGGGGGAGAGGAAGCAGGAGGTGGCGTCCGGTGCGTGTGCGGGCGACACGCCTCTGCCTACTGGCAGAGGTTGAAGACGCCGCTTCGGCCTGGTGGGCTGGGCCAGCTACCGAGACGGGCCAGGTAAGCACGCCAGGTAAGTTTCTATCCTTTCTACTTCTTTCTCTTTTTGTTTTCTATTTTTGTTTTTCTGTTTGTTTGATTTGGTTTAACTACCAAATCACTTTATAAACTTCTGAAATTCAATATGTGGACTTAGGGAACTAGTCTAGAGCCACATACAAACTTTCAAAATTATTGGACACATATTTAATATATAATAAATATAAGTCCAGTGCAAATAATTATTATATTAACCCAAATTCCCAAAATAAATATTTTTGACATTCCAAAAATACTGGTTTGAATTTTACCTCTTGCCAATATTTTCACAAAATAACAGGAACATTTTCTTGGACTTATTTGAGAAGATTTTAATGTTGACCATTTTTAAAAAATTTCTTAGGCTTTGAATATTCCCTCAATTCAAATTCCTTGAATTTAAAAAGATGCATGGATGCTCACAATGCAATTAATTACAGGAAAGATCTAGGGCTGTGACACTAAGGCTAGTAAAATAGTTTATAAACCATAGAGAAGTTGGAATACAGTAGGTTTAACACCAATATAAATAAAGAATGAGTTCAATACAGTAGGTTTATTTTGCTAACGGAGCTTACGAGTTTTCTGTTAAGTTTTGTGTTGTGAAGTTTCCAAGTTTTGGGTAAAGATTCGATGGACTATGGAACAAGGAGTGGCAAGAGCCTAAGCTTGGGGATGCCCAAGGCACCCCAAGGTAATATTCAAGGATAGCCAAGCGTCTAAGCTTGGGGATGCCCCGGATGGCATCTCCTCTTTCGTCTTCGTTCATCGGTAACTTTACTTGGAGCTATATTTTTATTCACCACATGATATGTGTTTTGCTTGGAGAGTCATTTTATTTTCTTTAGCTTTGCTTGCTGTTTGAATAAAATACCAAGATCTGAAATTCTTAAAATGGGAGAGTCTTCACATGGTTGCATAATTATTCAACTACTCATTGATCTTCACTTATATCTTTCGGAGTAGTTTGTTGTTTGCTCTAGTGCTTCACTTATATCCTTTAGAGCACGTTAGTGGTTTTATTTTGAAGAAATAGATGAACTCTCATTCTTCACTTATATTATTTTGAGAGTCTTAAATAGCATGGTAATTTGCTTAAAATCCTAATATGCTAAGCATAAAAGATTTGTAAGAATTCTGATGAGTGTGTTGAATACTAAGAGAGGTTTGATGCTTGATGATTGTTTTGAGATATGGAGGTAGTAATATCAAAGTCGTGCTAGTAGAGTAATTGTGAATTTGAGAAGTGCTTGAGTTAAAGTTTGCAAGTCCCGTAGCATGCATGTATGGTAAACGTTATGTAACAAATTTGAAACATGAGGTGTTATTTGATTGTCCTCCTTATGAGTGGCGGTCGAGGACGAGCGATGGCCTTTTCCTACCAATCTATCCCCCTAGGAGCATGCGCGTAGTGCTTTGGTTTTCGATGGCTTGTAGATTTTTGCAATAAGTATATGTGTTCTTTATGACTAATGTTGAGTCCATGGATTATACGCACTCTCACCCTTCCATCATTGCTAGCCTCTTCGGTACCATGCATTGCCCTTTCTCACATTGAGAGTTGGTGCAAACTTCGCCGGTGCATCCAAACCCCGTGATATGATACGCTCATTCACACATAAATCTCCTTATATCTTCCTCAAAACAGCCACCATACCTACCTATTATGGCATTTCCATAGCCATTCCGAGATATATTGCCATGCAACTTTCCACCATCCAGTTTATCATGACACATTCATCATTGTCATATTGCTTAGCATGATCATGTAGTTGACATAGTATTTGTGGCAAAGCCACCGTTCATAATTCTTTCATACTTGTCACTCTTGATTCATTGCATATCCCGGTACACCGCCGGAGGCATTGATATAGAGTCATACTTTGTTCTAGTATCGAGTTGTAATCATTGAGTTGTAAATAAATAGAAGTGTGATGATCATCATTCAATAGAGAATTGTCCCAAAAAAAGAGAAAGGCCAAAGAAAAAAAGGCCCAAAAAAAGAAAATAAATAAAAAGGGGCAATGCTACTGTCCTTTTCTCCACACTTGTGCTTCAAAGTAGTACCATGATATAGCGAGTCTCATATATTGTGCTTCAAAGTAGCACCATGTTCTTCATATAGAGAGTCTCTTGAGTTATCACTTTCATATAATAGTGGAAAATTTTCATTATAGAACTTGGCTTGTATATTCCAACAATGGGCCTCCTCAAGTGCCCTAGGTCTTCGTGAGCAAGCAAGTTGGATGCACACCCACTTAGTTTCTTTTGTTGAGCTTTCATACATTTATAGCTCTAGTGCATCCGTTGCATGGCAATCCCTACTCCTCGCATTAACATCAATCGATGGGCATCTCCATAGCCCATTGATTAGCCTCATTGATGTGAGACTTTCCTTTTTTGTCTTCTCCACATAACCCCCATCATCATATTCTATTCCACCCATAGTGCTATATCCATGGCTCACGCTCATGTATTGCGTGAAGGTTTATGAGTTTGAGATTATTCAAGTATGAAACAATTTCTTGGCTTGTCATCGGGGTTGTGCATGATGAGAGCATTCTTGTGTGACGAAAATGGAGCATGACTAAACTATATGAATTTGTAGGGATGAACTTTCTTTGGCCATGTTATTTTCAGAAGACATAATTGCTTTGTTAGTATGCTTGAAGTATTATTATTTTTATGTCAATATGAACTTTTGTCTTGAATCTTTCGGATCTGAATATTCATATCACAAATGAGAAGAATTACATTGAAATTATGCCAACTAGCATTCCACATCAAAAATTATCTTTTTTATCATTTACCTACTCGAGGACGAGCAGGAATTAAGCTTGGGGATGCTTGATACGTCTCCAACGTATCTATAATTTTTGATTGCTCCATGCTATATTATCTACTGTTTTAGGCAATATTGGGCTTTATTATCCACTTTTATATTATTTTTGGGACTAACCTGTTAACCGGAGGCCCAGCCCAGATTTGCTGTTTTATGCCTATTTCAGTGTTTCGAAGAAAAGGAATATCAAACGAAGTCCAAACAGAACGAAATCAACTGGAGAAGTTATTTTTGGAAGGAAACCTACCAGATGGGCTTGGAGTGCACGTCAGGGAAGAAGGGAGGTGCCCACGAGGGTGGGGGCGCGCCCACCTCCTGGGGCGCGCCCCCTGCCTCATGGCCCCCCCTTCGGTCCACCGACGTACCCCTTTCACCCATATATACCTACGTATCGCAAAACTTCCAGAACAGAGATTAGATCTGGAGTTCCGCCGCCGCAAGCCTCTATAGCCACCAAAAACCTCTCGGGACCCTGTTCCGGCACCCTGCCGGAGGGGGGATCCCTCACCGGTGGCCATCTTCATCATCCCGGCGCTCTCCATGACGAGGAGGGAGTAGTTCACCCTCGGGGCTGAGGGTATGTACCAGTAGCTATGTGTTTGATCTCTCTCTCTCTCTCACGTGTTCTTGATTTGGCACAATCTTGATGTATCGCGAGCTTTGCTATTATAGTTGGATCTTATGTTTCTTCTCCCCCTCTTCTCTCTTGTAATGGATTGAGTTTCCCCTTTGAACTAATCTTATCGGATTGAGTCTTTAAAGATTTGAGAACACTTGATGTATGTCTTGCCGTGCGTATTTGTAGTGACAATGGGATATCACGTGCCACTTGATGTATGTTTTGGTGATCAACTTGCGGGTTCCACCCATGAACCTATGCATAGGGGTAGGCACACGTTTTCGTCGTGATTCTCCGGTAGAAACTTTTGTGCACTCTTTGAGGTTCTATGTGTTGGTTGAGTAGATGAATTGAGATTGTGTGATGCATATCGTATAATCATACCCATGGATACTTGAGGTGACATTGTAGTATCTAGGTGACATTAGGGTTTTGGTTGATTTGTATCTTAAGGTGTTATTCTAGTACGAACTCTAGGGCTGTTTGTGACACTTATAGGAATAGCCCAACGGATTGATTGGAAAGAATAACTTTGAGGTGGTTTCGTACCCTACCATAATCTCTTCGTTTGTTCTCTGCTATTAGTGACTTTGGAGTGACTCTTTGTTGCATGTTGAGGAATAGGTATGTGATCCAATTATGTTATCATTGTTGAGAGGACTTACACTAGTGAAAGTATGAACCCTAGGCCTTGTTTCCTACCATTGCAATACCATTTACGCTCACTTTTACCGCTCGTTACCTTGCTGTTTTTATATTTTCAGTTTACAAAAACCCATATCTACCATCCATATTGCGCTTGTATCACCATCTCTACGCTGAACTAGTGCACCTATACAATTTACCATTATATTGGGTGTGTTGGGGACACAAGAGACTCTTTGCTATTTGGTTGCAGGGTTGTTTGAGAGAGACCATCTTCATCCTACGCCTCCCACGGATTGATAAACCTTAGGTCATCCACTTGAGGGAAATTTGCTACTGTCCTACAAACCTCTGCACTTGGAGGCCCAACAACGTCTACAAGAAGAAGGTTGTGTAGTAGACATCATCCACTTCAGATGCATGTCGGTCGTTGACCACGTTGACCAGGCCGCGCCGAGAGCACCAGGGCGGTGGACGACAGCGAGGCCTAGGAAGGGAACGACACGGAGGCAGGGAAGACTCGGCAGTTGTTTCCCACGCGGAGGGGAGTACGACTGTACGAGGGTTCACTGGTTCGTATGCCGTCGCCGGAGAATAACAGCAGGTGTGGGTGAGTAGAGGGATGCCTAGGCCAGCGATGGGAGTACAGTGGGGCGGTGAGGGCTGCACGGCAGCACAGCCGGCCGCGGGAAGGAGGGAGCAGGCAGTCCCGCCGGCGCTTGTTTGAGCGGCTGGAGCAGGAAGAGCAGAGATTGAAGAAGCACGACGGCCGTCGGATGGACATCCAACAGTCACTGCTTGTGCATCAACCTTTTTTTTAGGAAAGCCTCAAATCTGTGGAAAACAACATACAGCCCATCTACCATTATTTCTAATAATTTTCAGCCCATTTCCTAATTCTTAAGGTTTTTTTGGAGCCCATATTCTTTTTGTTAGCATTACAGCCCAAATTGTGGCCGCGGTTAAAAAATTATACGAAATTTTGCATATTTCGGTGCGGTCGGAACTGTTTTTAATCCCGGAATTTCAACTCACATTCAAACTGATTTTAAAAATAAATGTATATCAACATAAAATCCAACAAATTCTCGAAGCATAAAAATTAATGTAATTTAAAATCTTGAAATGAAAAATAGATATTTGAAACTAATTGCCGGTTTGATGTGTTTTAAAACTGTACAGCCTATTTCTCATTACTGATGGGCCATTTTCTCGGCCAGCCGAATGAAAGCTCTAATCATCTTGAAAGATTTGCAGCCCAACATGCCTGACAAAGCGACTTGCTTGGCAAATCACAAAAAAACTGGGCTCTGGCCGTGGACCCAGCTGTCAGCCTCTCCACGTATAGTACTCTTCCGATGGAAGTCGTTCCTTGACCACGTTGACCACACCGCGCGGAGAGCACCACGGCGGTGGACGACGGCGAGGCCTAGGAAGGGGACAACATGGAGCCGGGGAAGACGCGGCAGTGGAAGCCCGCGCGGAGAGGAGTACGAGGGTTCACTGGTTCGGCTGTGGTGTGAGGCTGCCGTCGCCGCAGGGCCTGGCCAGCGGTGGGAATAGTAGGGGGCGGTGAGGCCTCCGCGGCAGCACAGCCGGCCACGGGAGGCAGGAGCATGCGGCACGACCGACGCTGCTTTGGACGGCTAGAGCAAGAAGACCAGAGGTTGAAGAAGCACTACGGCCGTTGGATGGACATCGTACGGTCACTGGAGCTAGAATCGTTCATATTGACTAAGTTGACAAAGACCTCCGTCCCCGTCAACTTTGTTGGCCCACAAGTCATCCTCCCACTATGGTGGGTCCCAGCTAGCAGGGGGTATCCATTTTTTGTGCGTAATAAGGAGGCACTTCCTTGCATGCGAAGATATAGCTGGTGGGTCCGACATGTCAGCGGGGGGAACGTTTTTTTCGCAAAATACAGAGGCCCTCCCGGTGGGTCCCAGCTGTCAGGTGGAGGAATCATTATTTTGCGCAACAGTCCACGATCGATGGATGTCGTTCGTTGACCAAGTTGACCAGGCCGCGCCGAGAGCACCATGGCAGTGGACGACGGCGAGGCCTAGGAAGGGAACGACACGGAGCCGGGGAAGACTCGGCAATGGTTGCCCACGCGGTGGGGAGTACGAGGGTTTACTGGTCCGGCTGTCATCGCCGGAAAATAACAGGAGGTGTGGGTGAGTAGAGGAATGGCCTGGCCAGCAATGAAGTAGGGTGGGCCGGCGCGGCCTGTGCGGCAGCACAACCGGCCACGGGAGGCGGGAGCAGGCAGTCCCACCGGAGCTGGTTTGGGCGGCTGGAGCAAGAAGATCATATATTGAAGAAGCAGCACGGCCGTTGGATTAACATCCAACGGTCACTGCTGCTAGAATCGTTTGTGGACTAAGTTCACAAAGCCAAAGTACACGTCAACCTAGTAGACCCACAAGTCAGCCTCCAAATCTGTCCCAAACAGCATACAACCCGAAATTTCTAGCCAGATTCAAATTAATTTTAAATCTAAATATACCTTAATTTAAATTCAATGAAATTTTACCCGCACAAAAACAATGAAATTTAAAATATCAAAATCCGAAAGAAAACAGTATTTTGGAACTAATTGTCTGTTTGCTATTTTTTTTCATTTTACAGCCCATTTCTTATTACTTATAGCCCATTTTCTGGTCAAAATGCATCCCTCCTCATCTTGAAAGTTTTCCGGCCCAGCAGGGCGTAGAAAAGCAAGTAGGCCTACGTTGGTTATTCTACAAAAAACAAAATAGCTGGCTAGCAAATTTCAGAAAGGAAAAAAACAAACTGGGCTGGTCATGTGCTAAGCATATGAAATAAAAGCCTGGGCTAGACGGGCCACGGGTCCCGCACAACCCAGTTGATACCCTTCTCCGTCCCGAAAAAACAAAATTACTGCGCGTGCTACTGGGTCCCTACTGTCATCCTCACCATGTACAGTCATCTCCTTGTTCCTCTCGGTTGTTGACCATGTTGACAACACCGGAGGGCGGCGCCGCGACGAGCGAACCAAGGCGGAGGACGAGGGTGAGGCCTCGGACGGGAACGAACAGGAGCCGGGGCAGATCACAGCCAGCCGTGGGAGGCAGGAGCAGGCGGTCCCGCTGGCGCTAGTTTGGCTTTGGCGGCTCGAGGAAGAAGAGACTGAAGAAACGTGACAGACGTTGAATGTCAATCCAACGGTCAAGGTTGGCACAATCGTTTGTTGACTAAGTGGACACCAAGTAGCATACTTTTTTATATATAGGAAGAAAACTGTGAGGAAAATGCGTTCGTCTGCCGTCCTCCTCACAGGGAACGTTCGCCACATAAGTGACTAGCACCCTTGGTTTTCAACCGAGAGGTCTTGGGTTCGAGTCCCAGGAACTCTCAATTTTGTCCTCCTTCCTTCCTCGCAAAAAAAGGGAAAGAAAATCAAAGACTTGGGAAGGCCTACAGAACAAGCTAGTGTACCAGTAAAGAGACGTTGCCGAGTTTTAGAAAAAATAAAGACGTGCTCCTGTAGCTGGTTCGAATCCAAACCTAGACTATGATTATATATGGTGATATGCTACTCTGCAAGTAATGAAACTGATATATCCAACGTTCGCTTCTCCTCTTCTCTACTTACAATGCCTAGCATCAGAAGCTTTGGCCGCAGCAACCATGTACGCTGGTTGCTCGTCCACCTGCTCTTCAGCAGGCAACAACTAGATATGCGCCAAGTCACAACTCGTACCATCGCGTGTGGGTCTCATCACACCCTCGTCGGCACGCGCACCGCAGCCGATTGCTCATCGCAACCCGCTGCCGTTGGTGTGGTGCCACTTCTGCAAATCACGCAAAGTCATCCGTCGCGTCTCAACCACAATCCGCAACCCTAGCCGAGTCTTCTACAAATGCCCGAATCATGGGGTAATAATATGTTTAAGTGTTGTTCTGCTGCTTTCAGTTGCTGATTTGTTTAATAGTTTGGTTGATGATCTACCAATTTGATTCGTGCAGAAAAGGGAAGATTCGTGTGATTTGTATTTCTGGGAAGTTGCTGATGTGGGGGAATGCAACTATGCTGATTATTTGGTTAGTCGAGGAATCCCAATACCAGCAGGTTGGGGTGTTGGACAAGTAACTGAAGGAACGGCAGAAGAGGAAGATGCAGAGCAGAAGGTTAAAGATGCAGTTCCTCTGATCATGGCCAAGCAATAGCTGCTGAACGGCCTTGACAACAATGAGGAGATGAAAGAGCTTGTGAAGATAATGGGAAGAATCGATGTGCTCTGTAGGATGATTGCCTCTTTATTTGCAGTGTATGTAGCACTCGTGATGTATTCAATGGCTACGACATGAGCACTTTGCTGAAACTAGTAATGAATGAAACCTGTGTAGCAGGCTGGGCGTAGTGTTGTGAACATCTAATGATTTCTATTAATGGAAATCAGGGGGTATCCCCTTTTGCTCATATAAATAAGTAAATAGCAGAGGCCCTGTCGGGTCAGCTTTGTTCTCATTCGAAGACGTCGAGCAAATTGCAGTCCAATAGCAAACTATGTCATCAAATTCAAGTTTCACAACCAAATATGAGTACAACTAAACAACAATGCCATCATGTTTTAGTTGTCATACAATCACCAAACACAAATCAGCATACATAACAAGTGATGTTCTCACAGCAAAATACTAAACAACATGTTCATCAGGTTTCAGTTGTCATAGCAAACACAATTTCACATAGTAGATAAAAAACGTCTTCTGACAGGCAAATACGACAAAAGCAATGTAATCATCATCCGCAACAGCAGTGTCAACATCTTCGCCATGTGTATCAGTCTGAATCGTAATTCCCCATGGTGTCATCTTCTTCTTCGTCCTCAACGTCCTCGAATGTTGGCTTCTTCTTGATCAACTCTCGTATGTCCACAACACGACAGGCAATCTTTTCGCCAGCGTCATTGACGTGATGGTTCTCAAAGATATTAGGAACATATGTGTTATCTTGTACATCAGGAGCAGTGTAAGCATCATCTTGTTGTGCAACTTCATTAAACGAATTCCTCTGCTCAAACCTTTGCAATACTCTCCAGTCATCGCTACGTGCAAATGTGTCTTCCAAGAAAAATATATGTGTTGCTTGATTTGCCAAAATAAAAGGCTCGTTGGTCTGGTACGCCGCCTTGACATTGATGGATTTGAAATAATCATCAGCTCTGGGTTTTGCGATCCTGGAAAACAGGTTATACCAACGACAGCACAACAGAACCACATACTGATGATCCTCGAAACTAGAGATATACTGCAACTGAATAATGTCTGTTATGTTAGCATACATTTCAGTTGTCTCTTTGTCATACGTATTCGTGCTCATGATGGCACTGTTTTGTGTCTTCCTGCCTTCGTCTCGTGCAAGGGTGTTGTAGCGCACATCTCCAACAACGCTAGATTCATAATGTCTTACCCAAGTATCAGGACCCATTTCTAGTGAGTAAAGGGCATCATCAACTGCCTGCCCATCCTCTCGCATCTTCTTAACCTATGGTTAAAAAATAGACAAGCTGATTATCTTATGTACTCAATATATTGAAAAAACTGACAGTGCACTTCAAAAGCTTACATGGTTCTTGAACCATTTCGCAAATCCTGCCATAACCAGTTTGTCAATGTTTCCTGGATTTTGCAGCAGTAACTCCTCTCTGTAGATGCTGCACAACATAGTGATCGCGTCAAACATGTAAATATATAAGAATGTGCTGCAAGTTTAGTAGATTACGATGTATAAGCTGCAGTACTGCACTTACTTGATATAAGGTAGTATCTCAGGACAGTTATTCAACACATACCAAACCATTTTGTCCAAATCTTTAGGTTTGTCCTCTTGTCGACTCTTCCCTGTAACTCGAACAGAATAATCAAAAACATTAAGCCCGGGATTGTCTTCACCCACCTCTTTGCTAAGTTGATCAGTTGTTTCAATGTATTTTGAGCAGAATGTCAACGCTTCTGTAGCAATGTAGGCCTCTGCAATGGAACCCTCAGGTCTATCTCTGTTCCTAACATAGCCCTTGAAAGTGCCTAACCGCCTTTCAATAGGGTACATCCAGCCATAATGTACTGGACCTCTAAGTAGTGCCTCATCAGGTAGATGAACAGCCAAATGCACCACCACATCAAAGAAGGCTGGATGATATATCTTCTCAAGGTCGCATAGGATAGTTGGTATCTTGTCTCTAAGATGCTCCAAAGCATCTATCCTGATATTCCTACCGCAGAGTTCCCTGAAGAATTGTCCCAACTCTGCAACTGCTCTGTATAAGTCAGGGCGGCCCAATCCTCTAAGGATAACAGGTAAAACCCATTGAAGTAGGACGTGGCAGTCATGAGTTTTCAACCCTTGTACCTTGTTTCCATCTGCACTGACTCTCCTTTCAGGGTTGGAAGCAAATCCATGTGGGAATCTCACACGTGACAGGAGCTCGCATAATTCTTTTCTTTTTACCTTGTCCAAGACGTACACAGCTGGTGCCATATCCCGTGGTTTACCTTCATCTTGCACCTGCAAATCATTTTTGATACCCAGGTATGTCAAATCAATCCTAGATTTTAAGGTATCTTTCGTCTTGCCTTCAATATTATGAAGTGTGCCGATAATGCTGTCACATATATTTTTCTCGATGTGCATCACATCAAGATTATGCCGCAGATCCAAATATTTCCAATACTCCAAGCCCCACAAAGTGGACCTGCGGGTAAACAATAATCTCTATTCTACCCTGCCACGCTTCCTTTTCCCGCTACCATTACCAGGATGGTTTCCTTGTGTAATATGCCTGACCTTCTCTAATTCCACTTTCAACTCATCACCGGTGAGCCTCTTTGGCGCATCACGGTTTTCATGCTTTGCATTGAACACATGTCTTCGGTATTTTCTAGGATGCGGCTTGTCCTTGGCAAGGAAACGGCGGTGTCCAATGTAACAGATCTTGCTAAGTATTGCGTATGACAGCAGATTCCTGTCACAGCGAACACATGCATTGTAACCATGTGTCGTTCGCCCTGACATAGTGCCCAAAGCCGGATAATCATGGATGCACCAAATTATAATAGCACGCAGAAAGAAATCAGCTGGTGGGCTGCTATATAGGTCTCGAGTGAGAACACCCTTCCATAGCTGTTGAAGTTCCTCCACAAGAGGCTCCATGAACAAATCAAAATCCTTTCCAGGACTTTTTGGACCTGGGATGAGAAAGGCCATGATGTAGTTTGATTCTTTGGTGCAGACATTTGGAGGCATGTTGTAAGGGATAACAAGCACTGGCCACATGCTATATGTGGCGCTCTGGTGGCCAAATGGGTTAAATCCATCTGAAGCTAAGCCAAGTCTAATGTTTCTCAGGTCAGCAACAAACTCTTTGTGTTTATCATTGAAGCTTTTCCACTCACTACCATGAGATGGATGGCTCATTACATTCTGATCTCTGTACTCCTAGTTCCTAGAATGCCACAGTACATCCTCTCTTGTTTCAGCATCATGAAATAACCTCTGCAATCTTGGTGTAATTGGAAAATGTCTCAGAACATTATGAGGAATCCTCTTCACAGCATCGCCATCTTTCCATCTTAACAATTTGCATTTCAGTCATTCACTTAAGTTAGCATAACCCTTCCGGAACATAACACAATTATTCTTACAAACATGGATCATATCATATCCAATTCCAACTGCACGAAGGAAATTCTTCATTTTACTGTAGGTGTGGGGCAGCTCAGACGCATCTGAGAAAGATTCACGGAAAGCAGCCAACATCGCATCGAATGATTTGTTGGTCATCCGCTCAGATGTCTTCACCTAAAGAAAGGTGACCATAGCTGAGAATACTGACAGCTTATTTCCTGGGGTGACAGCAACATTGCATTGTTCCAACACGCGGCCCCACCGTTTTTCTACTGCAGGTGAAAGTTAACGGAATGCACGAGCATTTCGTAGCATTGTTTCAATGTTGGTCAAACTCACTGGCTCCGCCACCACCACCTGCTCCTCCTCCTCTTCCACCTGAGCATCAGGCGGATCAAGATGCTAATCTGCTGCCATGTGACGCTCATAGCTTCACCATGATGAACCCACCTAGTATATGTGACCGACATCCCATACAAGTGTAGATGATTTTGCACAGTTGACAGGGGTCTTGTAACTGAATTCATACAACTGCTACACGGGCAGAGAACATCTAATTTCGGACCACCGTACTCAGCTCTGATAAAGTTCATGAAGTTTTCAACCCCCTCGACATATGCAGCGAAGAATCTTCGAGCAGAAGGTATCCAAGTCATGTCCATCTATTAGACATACAAATTAGTTCTTCTACTAGATATTACAGGAAAAACATATATGCTTTTTTATGAAGTCTAGAAAAAAAAACCTAGGTCGATGTCTAAAGCTATGGCAAGATATTTGGACGAGCAAATCAAAGTAACGAAATATATGTAAAGCTAATTCAGCAAGCAGATTTGAGTGCCAAATTATGGCAGGCTGTTTCAGCAGTCAATGAGGCCGAGCACACAGCCATCGAACTATGGAAGGCCATCGCAGCAACAAAGATCGTGTATAAAAAGGTGTAGAGCTATTTCACCTAACAGATTGGCTACTAGACCATGGCAATCTACATCACAATAAATATATGGCAGGATATTTTAGCAACTAATCGGCCTTGGCATGCCATCTCAGCTAAGCAGATTGAGTGCAGAACAGGGCAAGGGAGCTTCTTAAGTAGAGCATATTGACAGTAAACTACTTCGGCAAATAGTGAGATTAACAGCGTCTATCAGCTAACATTCAGAGCTACGCCGACATGAACGGGGCCTCAGTCTAGAATGCGAGTATTGTAGGAGAAGCTGACCGCCGTGCGTCTCCACACGAACGTCGCCAACGGTGGCGGCGCTGACCGGCCGTGCGCCTCCACAAGAACATAGCCAGAGGTGGCGGCGCGGCTAGAGGACGGTAGTCTACGAGAGCGTACTGTGGGGGCGAGAGGATCACCGAACCGCGGCGCCGATGTATCGGCGCGGCGGGGAGGGCGGCTTTGGCGGAGTGAATGGAGTGCAGGAGGACAGGAGGGGAGGGGGGTTTGGGGAATATTATTGGCTAGTTGGCCGAAGGGCGGTTGAATCAGATTTGGGGGGAATTTTTGGGTGGGGGGGGGGGATTTTCGCGCGGTGGGCGGGGGGAGTTTGGCGCATGGTCGGTTTCTCCAAGTGCAGTCCCACGTGTCAGTGAAGAGGCAAGCCAAAGCGCGTTCCGTTTGCATGAGCTGTGTGTAAGACCGAACGTGTGTGGGGTGCAATGCGACCGTGACAGGAGTGCTGTGAGTGTACCGCATTTTTTCCTTTTAAACTAGGTGCTTCGCCCCCTAAAAAAATCTGTTGCTTCGCGTGATCCATCGATACTACTACTAGTAATCCGGTAAACCCGACTAAAACGGCGCGGTCGGGTCTTTTCCCGCACGATATGCTGGGAGGTTGGCTTAGTTGGGTGTTTTAGGACGAGTAATGCTACACCTACGTAATCCCAGTTACGTAATTAACATAATGTGAAACGTGTGAGCTGTTGATTGTAGATTGGGGTGAGGGAGGAGCCCACCACCATGAAAATCAGGGGAGGAGAGAGAGAGGCAATTTACGTTAACCCTTTCGTAGGTTCCCGTAGATGTAGAAAGATGTGTCCGATCCTGCAATATAGGTCGTCCGATCTATATCTAACGGATAGGAAGGAAACTATGACAATTTACCCGCACTCCTCTCCACATTTGCAGATAAGGCTTTCCCTCGTTCATCCTTTTCTCCCACAAGATCTTGATCTTCCGTGCAACGCACGGGCATATTGCTAGTACTCCTACAATATGTATATTATTGTGAAAGTTCATATACACCGGCCGAGATTAATGCAAACACGGCAGATTTTCATTACATTTCGAACTTTTATAGGACAGAAAAATAAAAGAAACCCGACCCTAAACCTATTCTACGGCGGCGACCGACGTCCTCCATCTATGATCTCCATGTACGGGGGCGGGGTTCAAGACCCGTGAAGTGAAGGTGCGATCTCCGGCGAGGAAAAGTAGAACACGAGAGACGGACCGGCCAGTTGGCACACCATGCCCTGCCGCCTCCCATGCCCTACTCATCCTCGGAGGAGTCTCCGACCTCGGCGGTGCCGGACGTTGGACGGCGGCAAGTAGGACGCGTGGCTGACAGTGCTCCCGTCGTCGGCCGCCAGCGTGGCCACCGCTTGTGCGGCGACCTCGAGCTCCATCCCCGAACACAAGCTCTCCCGCAGAGCGTTCGCGCTTGCGGTCATGGTGGATGTGGTTCCAGGTAGGAGGACGATGCGCTATGGTGTGGAGGTTAGCTGGGCGTTGCCGCTTTAAGTAGCGCATTCCGGTGAGGCCAAGCGTCCGGGTGCGTCATTAAGTCACCGGAGTTGGTTCCTCGGGCACCGAGCCTCTCAACGACGACATACGAACGGACGGCGTGAATGCGGGCAGCTGGCGCCGGCTGGGAACGCACCGAGCGATGGCGCGAGGGACGAGGGTTTTGGTGTGCCAGGGTAGTCATCTACGGTCGTGGCAATGTTGGAGATGCCCTTTGCTCACATGCGATCCCCGCATGTCATTGAAAAAGCAAGACAACCCGGCATGGTCTCAGGTCCAGAGGATGCAGTTGGCCGCGCTACACCACTCCGCGGACGCGTCGCGGCGCCCCGTGCATCCTCGACGAGCCGGGTGTTGGGGTGTGTTTGGATTGTGGACAAAGTGCACCTTGCCAAAATTTTGGTCGTGACCAAAAGATTGGTGTTTGTTTGGATGGTTGCCATTTTTTTGGCATGCCAATGAACTCTAGCCAACTCTAGTTCATTTTTCTTGCCAATGTCGGCCAAATCATGGGCAACCAATACCTCAACCAAAATTTTGGTCATGACCCAAAGATTGGTCTTTGTTTGGATGGTTGCCATTTCTTTGGCATGCCAATGACCTCTAGCCAACTCAAGTTCATTTTTCTTGCCAATGTCGGCCAAATCATGGGCAACCAATACCTCAACCAAAATTTTGGCTACCCAATGCTTTGATGGGGCAACCTTGGGCACAAACCAAACATACCGTTGGTCGTGCCACAGCACTAACGCCACCCTCGGCAAACTGAAACCGACCATGTCTAGCGACGATATGAGCATGTCGCTCACCGCGGTTGCCGTGTCCAGAGGTGGTGCTGGAGCTGCGCCCCGTTGTTGGCCCAAACGACCCACATGAACGGTTGTCGGTGGCGAGGAGGTCGTGGGCCAGCTCCTCCATTAGGCTAGTCTGCGCTACGTCGTCCCGACGGGTGTGCCCCACATGTCTATTTCCCTGTTTTCCCGGCCATATTCGAGCGTCAGTGCTTCGCGTTGCGCATTAGGCCTTTCACTATGTAGGCCAAGCAAGACAACTTATTGTTTTGAGCCGTTCAAGTATAATCATGTGGCGTTTGCTTATTTCTCATTCCTCTCCAACCCTCTTCTCCATCGATCATGTCACCCTCCAGTCGAGTCCATCCTCCCGCATGCCTCATTTGAACATTTTGCCGAGTATCATTCGCATGTACCAACCCTAGTCCTCTTTCAATAGATATCCGGACCCCGAGATGAAGTCGAGAGGGAACGAGTGGGGGCACGTGATACCTAAGGCGGATTAAAAATTTTGAACCGGTGATCATAGCATCCGCAAATCATATATAAAGGGTATTCAATGTTCGTTTCGTTTTCGAACATACAATATACTCCCTCCTATCCTTTCTAGTTTACATATAAGTTTTATGTGTAGTCAAAGTACACTTTGATCAAAAAGGTATCAACATTCAACAACGCCCAATCAATATTGTTAGATTCGGACGTACTCCTAGATTTGTACTCGAGATGGTTTACAATTTGACTATTGACAAGATTAATAGTACATGAGATGTATAATGTGAAAATTATATCATTGGAAACTCCTTTCACATACGAATTTGACCGTATGCTTTATGTAAGTTGCATGTCATATATTATTACTCTAACATTTGGTCAAAGTTAGCCTCAAAAAACGCATTGGACCCTGTATGCTTTGTGTAAGTTGCATGTCATATATTAGTACTCTAACATTTGTGTAAGTTGCATGTCATATATTATTTCTAACATTTGGTCAAAGTAGTATAGTGGAAGTGGATCCTCTGACGTAGGTATCCCTGCCTTACTGTAGGATCGAAAGTATCTCTAGAGGGGGGTGATTAGACTACTTGACCAAATAAAAATCTAGCCTTTTCGCAATTTTAGTTCTTGGCAGATTTTAGCTATCTTGGCACAAGCCAAGCAATCTCCACACAATTCAAGCAAGCATGCAAAAGAGTATATGAGCAGCGGAAAGTAAAGCATGCAACTTGCAAGAATGTAAAGAGAAGGGTTTGGAGGATTCAAACGCAATTGGAGACACGAATGTTTTTTTCATGGTTATGATAGGTGGTGCTATCGTGCATCCACGTTGATGGAGACTTCAACCCACGGAGGGTAACGGTTGCGCGAGTCCATGGACGGCTCCACCCACGAAGGGTCCACGAAGAAGCAACCTTGTCTATTCCATCATGGCCGTCGCCCACGAAGGACTTGCCTCACTAGCGGTAGATCTTCACGAAGTAGGCGATCTCATTGCCCTTACAAACTCCTTGGTTCAACTCCACAATCTTGTCGGAGGCTCCCAAGTGACACCTAGCCAATCTAGGAGACACCACTCTCCAAGAAGTACCAAATGGTGTGTTGATGATGAACTCCTTGCTCTTGTGCTTCAAATGATAGTCTCCCCAACACTCAACTCTCTCTCATAGGATTTGGATTTGGTGGAAAGAAGATTTGAGTGGAAATCAACTTGGGAAGGCTAGAGATCAAGATTCATATGGTAGGAATGGAATATCTTGACCTCAACACAAGTGTAGGTGGTTCTCTCTCAGAACATGAGTATTGGAAGTGTAGATGTGTTCTGATGGCTTTCTCCACGAATGAAGAGTGGGTGGATGGGTATATATAGCCTTCACACAAAATCTAACCGTTACACACAATTTGCCAAACTCAGTGGGACCGAATGGTTAAACTCGGTCGGACCGATTTAGCAAACCTAGTGACCGTTAGGATTTTCGGTGAGACTGAGATGCAACTCGGTAGGACCGATATGGTTAGGGTTCTGCATAACATAATCTCGGTGTGACCAATTACACAAACTCGGTGGGACCGAATTTGGTAATAAGTTAACCAGAGAGTTGGTCAGGTAAACTCGGTGGGACCGGTTCGCTCTTTTCGGTGAGACCGAAATGTTACGAAAGAGAAACAGAGAGTTTACATTGCAATCTCGGTGGGACCGATCGCTCACTTCGGTTAGACCGAAACGTTACGAAGGGAAACAGAGAGATTACAATCCCATCTTGGTGAGACCGAGATCCCTATCGGTGAGACCGATTTGCCTAGGGTTTGTGGCAGTGGCTATGACATTCGAAACTCGGTGGCTCCGGATATAAAGAATCGGTGAGGCTGAGTTTGACTTTTGGTTTAGGTCATATGAGGATGTGGTAAGGTAGTTGAGGGTTTTGGAGCATATCACTAAGCACTGAAGAGCAAAAACCTCATCAAGCAACACCTCATCCCTCCTTGATAGTATTGGCCTTTCCTATGGACTCAATGTGATCTTGGATCACTAAAATATAAAATGTAGAGTCTTGATCTTGAAGCTTGAGCCAATTCTTTTTATCCTTAGAATTTTGAGGGATCCACTTTCCTCATCCATGCCATGCCATTCATTGAGCTTTTCCTGAAATATTAATCTTGGAATAATGTTAGCTCAATGAGCTATATGTTGTTAGAAATTACCAAAACCACCCAGGGATAGTTGCACTTTCAATCTCCCAGTTTTTGGTAATTCATGACAACATATAGATCAAAGCTTCGACAAATGATAATAAGAGTGAAAGATAATGTCGCTTTGAGAAGTATGTGAAAAGCAAGAGCTCCCCCTAAATTTGTGCATATATTAAGATTTGCTTTGGACTGCAAATGCACAATGAGTTAGGATCATGGGTTACTCTTCCATGTCACATACATCTTGGTGGAGCGCTCAAAATGATAAGAATTAAATACATGCACTCATCACCAAGCAAAGTGAATGACCAAACAGAGATAAAAAGATAGTATCATCCAACAAGCATAAGTGTAGCTTATGATCAACCATATGATCATCAATGTCTCACAAATAAGCATAGTATCTCAAGCAATCAAAACCAAATAAAGTATCAACCACAAAGACAAGAGAGAACAAAAGCAACAGACTCTCTCTCTCGAAGCCTATGATCTATACATTTTTTCTCCCCCTTTGGCAACAAGTTACCAAAAAGTTCATAGTAAATGCATAGCACTAAACGACTCTCAGGCTTGGTCTTCAGGTGGTGGAGTCCAGATAACGCCAAGGACGAAGGCTTCAGTTGAAGTAGACGGAGCTGGAGCTGGTGTAAATGCTGGAGCTGATGGCACTGAAGTTGTAGCTGGTGCAGATGTAGTGGCTCTGGTGTCAGAAACTGGCACTGCAGATGATCGCTGAGCTCGAGGCACTCTGGAAAATGCATCAGGGGGTTGTTCTACCCTTCCTCTCCTACATGTCATCCTGTAACTGCTCCACAACAGACTGAATCTCAGTTACTTTCACATCTAAGTCATAGAACTTTTGTTCCATGATTCTTTCCAAGCTCTCTTGGTTTAAAGTCAGGGTGGCCAGTCCTTTCTCAATCCTCAGAGTTGATGCTATCAGATAACCGAGCTGCTCCTGCTTGCTCTTCAGAAAGTACTCAGATGCCTCCTCTTGAGTTGGCATCTTGGCAGCTTTCTCCATCGTTGCCTTCTCCTTCTTTGCTTGAGCTTGTACTGATGATGGTTCATTCTCATTCATTACAACTTGATTGTCCTCAAAATCTGGATGGATGGGCAAGTGTTCCTTATCCAGCAAGTATGTGCCTATGCCCATCTTTGAGTTAATCAACTCCTGAATATGTGGGGCATATCCACAACTTCTCTTTTGATCAGCTGCTGTCCTCTTGATAGTCTCAACTATAAGGCTCATGACCTTGAACTTCTGTGGCACATCAAATATGTGTAGCAAGTTAATTGCATGGCCTCTGATCATTCTGTGATCACCTGACTTGGGCAAGAGAGTGTGCCTAAGGATCCAATTGATTGTAGGCAGCCTTGACAGCAAGTGTTTCACTCACCCAAACTGGTGAGTCTCAAGATCATCTTCGGGAATCTCCTTGTACATGTTTGCCATAGAGTTGTGATCCATCTTCTTCTTGGCATAGACATCCAAGTCATCTTCTTGCTCTTCTGGGGCATAGATCAACTGAGCCCATTCCTCAATGGTTGATTGGTACCTTGTACCTTCAGACATCCATACTATCCTGCCATCTGGATAGAAATGTGCTGTGGAGTAGAATTGCATTATGAGCTCCTCATTCCACTTTGTGAGCTTCTGCCCAACAAAGTATGCAACTCCACAAGCATTGAAGCTGTCATACACTCCAGGATAGTGTTCTTCATTTTCCTTCATGTAGGTCCAGTCGACCCACCTTATATCACACTATGGGTTTTTTGTCCAGCAACACTGTCTCATAGAAGTCTTGCTGTTCCTTTGCGTGGAACCTGTAATAAATATCAGTCCTTCTTATTGTAGCATATGCATCTGTCTCTCTCCATTTCCTCAGCCCTGAGTCTCTTCTGAGCTTCATGTTCTCAGCCACAGGATGAGCATCATTGTGGTCTGGAATCTTGGGTTTGAGCTTTCTCAGAACATGCTCTTCATCTTCTTCATCAGCAGCAACTTCACGCACTGGGGCCTTGTTCTTCTCAGCAGCAGATATGTTCCTGGTATTCCTCTTAGGTGCACTCTTGGGCTTGGAGGCAGCTTTGGGTGCTTCTTTAGGCTTTGAAGATGTAGCCCCTGACTTGATAGCATCACCCATAAGCTTCTGTGCCTTAGGTGCTGGTGCAGCAACCTCTTCTTCTTCTTCTTCTTCTTCAGAAGAGTGCATCTCAAATTCAGCCATTAGATCAACCTTCTTGCACCATCTGCCCCTCTTTCTTTCCTTCTTATCTTTTGCAGTAGCCTCTTTGGGTTGAGATTCCAAAGATGCTTGAGAAGAGGCTCTGGCTTTAGACATGGGCTATCTCCCTGCTGTCCTTTTGATTTTCAGTCCTGGCTTTGTGGCTGCAGCTGAGCCATATTCCTTCTTGAGCACTTTCTTCTTTGAAGTTGCTTCTTCCTCTGCAACATAATCTTCATCTTCAGATTCTGAAGTCCTTTTCTCGCTTGCTCTAGTGGCAGCCTTTGGCAAGTTGCTTGGGGTGCTTCTGCTACCCTCATCTGAGCTGCTAGAGGGACTAGTGCCCTCACTCAAGTGAACCTGCTCCTCTGACTTGTTCTGGCTATCACTTTGGTCAGACATGTTGCAAACACTGACTGCAGACCCTGTGAATAGATTGTAGATGAGATAGAGTGGATGAGCATCACAAAATACAGAGATTTTTGCAAAAGAATGAATCAAAAACTTAGTTTTAGTTTTCCACAGAAAGCATTTCGGATCAACCGATCTGCAAACTCGGTGATATCTAAGCAGCTATTGGAACCAAAACTAGTGAACTCGGTCAGACCGAGTCACAGTTCGGTGCCACCGGGACTGCTAGGGTTTCACAAAGTCCTGAACTCGGTCACACCAATTTGCAATTCTCGGTCAGACCGAGAACCACATGTGCAATGGCCTTGGCCGAATCGGTGACCGAGTTCTGCAACCCGGTGGGTCCGAGATGGTTTCGTCAGAAACCTAACCCTAAATTTTAGATTCAACTCTAATCTGCGGAGTGTTTTGACTGGATAGAGGCGTTTCAATCGTGGAAAGAATCATAATGAACACAATGTGCTAGGAATCGGACGGGGATAGCACTGTGATCTAGTCCATACCCTAGTTCGGCGATGAACTCGCCACGGCAGCAACGGCGGAGGAGAATTCCGTTGACGGCGGCGGAGACCAGCGACAGGAGCCGGCTGGCGGTGAGGAGGACGATCTAGAGACCCAGGAGGCAGAGGGAGCTATGCGCGGGCGAAGAGGTTTCGGAGAAATTTCCAAAATTTTGCCCGTGAGTATATATAGCTCGACCCTGTCGGTGTGACCGAGTGGAACAACTCGGTGGCACCGAGATGCATAACTGTTGACAGTTACAGCAACTCGGTGTGACCGAAAAGTTCAAATCGGTTGCACTGAGATTGAAAACCTAGATCGACTCAGTGATCTCGGTATGACCGAAGTGGAGGAATCGGTCAGACCGAAATACACAAAGAAGTTTTGGAATTTTAAGTCTATGATGAATCGGGGACTCCGAGTGCTCCTCACACAGAGTGGTTCGAATTTGACTTGATCAAATTTTGTGATGTAGCATGAATAGAGTCTGAGACGAGAAAAGCATAGATAGCTAGAGAAGGTTCTTAGTTATTCTTGTCCATCCACTTGGCCAAAGAAAAGAAACCAATCAATCAAAACAACAAGTGGACGTCCTCGAATGAGTGAAATATGCAACCAACATGCTCACACAATAGAATGGCAATAGAAATATGTGGCAAAGCATGCACAACCAATTCTAGCATATATCAAACAATTTGCAATGACTAGGTCATCTATATATGAGTATATTGACTTAGGAGTCAAATGAGAACATTTGATCATAGGTCATACTCATCGTTTAAGCGCAAGTGGGGTTACCACTTTTACATAAAGCATTGTTGTGTTCGCATCATTAGAGTTGCTTTAGCTCAATTCTTAGAGTAAAGCTCCCCCTAGATGTGAGATCCCTTTTAAGAGGGATGAACTAACCTTGGGTTTTGTCGATGATGACTTCATGTAGATGTTGAAGATGTGGATGCTCAATGTTGATGTAGATCATTTGGAGCTATCCATTTGAGTGAGTTGCACTTTCAATACCTACACGGGTTAGTCCCACAAGGAACAAACAAGGATATCCATAGACATAGAGTGATGCACACACAATATGATCTCTATGAAAGCTTTTAGGTTACCTTGTCCCTTGTCTTACCAACAAGAGGGTTTGTGACTCCTTGAACTAGTGCAAGATGTGGAAGTTGATTGCACTTGTTCTTGGCAAGATGATAAGAGTGAAATATGTTGGCGGAGTCACCCTCAAGAACTCTCTAGTTCTTCTTCTTCTGGATCCTCACCATCTTGATGGGAATCCTCGGAGTTGTAGTTGTACTTGATGAAGTGGAACTTTAAGTAGTCTTGGGAACCCATTTGACCAAGGCCTTAGGAGCTTCTTCAAATGCATCAATTTCCTCTTGAAGCTTGTCCTTGCCTTTTTGCTTGTGGTCTTGTGGTGGAAGATCATCTTGAGCTTGTGTCCCTTTGAAAGAAGTAGGATCACACTTCTCTTGTTGAGGGACAAACTTCATCTTGGGGTATTGATCTTCTTCCCACTCAACTCCATTGGCATTGAACTTCCGTTCAAAACCAACACCTTGATTCTTCCAGTGCCTTCCTTGCTTGCGTACAATTTCTTTGAATTGCTTACTTCCGGCAAGGCTCTTGTAAACACCTTCCTCTATAATTCCATTCAATAAGCTATTTTCTTGCTCAAGTGTAACTTGTCTAAGAGAATCATTAGTGGAATCAAAAGAACTACTAGAAGCAACAATATTGGATTTAGCACGATCATTGTTACTACTAGAGGAAGAATAATTCTTGTTCTTGTTACTAGACTTGACTTGAGGCATGTAAGTGGATAAGAGTAAACGCTTGGCAATGTAAGAAGAACTTTTCTTACGAAGATCATCATTGATTGCTTTTAAGAACTCATGCTCTTGCTCAAGGCTGAGCTTTTCAAAGCGTAATTTCTCATGAGCTCTTAATAGTTCTCGATGATCTCCTAAGATAGTTTCATGAGCTAACTTAATAGTGTTTAGTTCTTTAGTTAGAGACTCAATCTTCTCCTTATCATTGTCATTCGTTTTATCTTGATTAGCATGATCAATAGACGTTTCATCATAGTATTCATCACTAGAATTGTCAACAAGTAAATCATCATCACCTAACAAGTCATCTTCATCACTATTGAAATCAATATACTCGGGGTGTGTTACCTTTGGGCCTTTAGCCATGAAGCATGTTCCGACTCCTTCATTTGGTGAGTCAAATATGTCGTAGGAGTTGGTTGTCACAAGAGCTAGACCGGCAACACCTTCATCTTGAGTATATTCGGAGTCGGAGTGATAGCTTCTCTCGGAGTGGTTGTCGGAGTCGGAGCCGGATACCCATTCACCAACATGAGCTTGATGTCTTCGTTTTGTGTAGCTCCTTGATGATTTTTGCTTTCTTTCCGAATCCTTGCTTCTCCGTGAGGGCCTTCGTTCATAACGATCATCTCTACTCCTTCTTTCTCTAGATGGTAATTTTTCTCTTTTACTTCTTCTCTTAGGAGAATCTTCTCTTCTCTTGTAGGGAGCCGTACACTCATTGGAATAGTGTCCGGGCCTTCCACAATTGTAGCAGTTTCGCTCTCAACTAGAAGATCTTTTGTCATTGTAGGACCTTGACTTGGAGCTTTTCTCTTTGCTTCTACTCTTGTAGAACTTGTTGAAGTTCTTCACCATTAAGCTCAATTCTTCATTGAAGGTTTGTTTCTCACTTGATGATGTGGGGATTTCACATGAGGCTTTGTAAGCACCACTTGATTTGTTGTGAAGTTCTTCTTTATCCTTGAGTGACATCTCATGAGCAACAATTCTTCCGATGACTTCCGTTGGCTTGAGATCTTTGTAATTGGGCATCATTTGTATCAATGTGCACACGGTATCATATCTTCCATCCAAGGCTCTTAGGATCTTCTTGATGATGAATCTATCGGTCATCTATTCACTCCCTAAGCCGACAATCTCATTTGTGATAAGAGCAAGCCTAGAGTACATTTCAGCGACACCTTCACCATCCTTCATTTTGAACTTGTCAAGTTGACTTTGGAGCACATCCAATTTGGATTCCTTGACGGAGTCGGTACCTTCGTGCATATCAATCAAGGTATCCCAAATTTCCTTTGCATTCTCAAGACGACTGATTTTGTTGAATTCTTCGGGGCACAATACGTTGAAGAGGATGTCACAAGCTTGAGCGTTGTATTGCAGCATCTTCAACTCTTCCGCGGTAGCTTCACGGTTCGGTTCTTTTCCATCAAAGAAGTCACCTTGCAAACCAACACACACAATGGACCAAACGGCGGGGTTATGTCCAAGAATATGCACTTTCATTTTATGCTTCCAAGTAGCAAAATTAGTACCATCAAAGTAAGGACCTCTACGGTGATAATTTCCCTCGCTAGACGCCATACTCTCCTAGGTTGTGAAACCAAGGCTATGACCACCAAAAGCTATGGAAATCAAAGCAAATGGAGACCAAAGCTCTGATACCACTTGTAGGATCGAAAGTATGTCTAGAGGGGGGTGATTAGACTACTTGACCAAATAAAAATCTAGCCTTTTCCCAATTTTAGTTCTTGGCAGATTTTAGCTATCTTGGCACAAGTCAAGCAATCTCCACACAATTCAAGCAAGCATGCAAAAGAGTATATGAGCAGCGAAAAGTAAAGCATGCAACTTGCAAGAATGTAAAGGAAAGGGTTTGGAGGATTCAAACACAATTGCAGACACATATGTTTTTGTCGTGGTTCCGATAGGTGGTGCTATCGTACATCCACGTTGATGGAGACTTCAACCCACGGAGGGTAACGGTTGCGCGAGTCCACGGAGGGCTCCACCCACGAAGGGTCCACGAAGAAGCAACCTTGTCTATTATATCATGGTCGTCGCCCACGAAGGACTTGCCTCACTAGCAGTAGATCTTCACGAAGTAGGCGATCTCCTTGCCCTTACAAACTCGTTTGTTCAACTCCACAATCTTGTCGGAGGCTCCCAAGTGACACCTAGCCAATCTAGGAGACACCACTCTCCAAGAAGTAACAAATGGTGTGTTTATGATGAACTCCTTGCTCTTGTGCTTCAAATGATAGTCTCCCCAACACTCAACTCTCTCTCTCATGGGATTTGGATTTGGTGGAAAGAAGATTTGAGTGGAAAGCAACTTGGGAAGGCTAGAGATCAAGATTCATATGGTAGGAATGGAATATCTTGACCTCAACACAAGTGTAGGTGGTTCTCTCTCAGAACATGAGTATTGGAAGTGTAGATGTGTTCTGATGGCTTTCTCCATGAATGAAGAGTGGGTGGGTGGGCATATATAGCCTTCACACAAAATCTAACCGTTACACACAATTTGCCAAACTCGGTGGGACCGAATGGTTAAACTCGGTCGGACCGATTTGGCAAACCTAGTGACCGTTAGGATTTTCGGTGAGACTGAGATGCAACTCGGTAGGACCGATATGGTTAGGGTTCGGGCATAACGTAATCTCGGTGCGACCGATTACACAAACTCGGTGGGACCGAATTTGGTAATAAGTTAACCAGAGAGTTGGTCAGGTAAACTCGGTGGGACCGGGTCACTCTTTTCGGTGAGACCAAAATGTTACGAAAGAGAAACAAAGAGTTTACATTGCAATCTCGGTGGGACCAATCGCTCACTTCGGTTAGACCGAAACATTACGAAGGGAAACAGAGAGATTACAATCCCATCTCGGTGAGACCGAGATCCCTATCGGTGAGACCGATTTGCCTAGGGTTTGTGGAAGTGGCTATGACATTTGAAACTTGGTGGCTCCAGATAGAAAGAATCGGTGGGGCCGAGTTTGACTTTTGGTTTAGGTCATATGAGGATGTGGGAAGGTAGTTGAGGGTTTTGGAGCATATCACTAAGCACTGAAGAGCGAAAAACTCATCAAGCAACACCTCATCCCTCCTTGATAGTATTGGCTTTTCCTATGGACTCAATGTGATCTTGGATCACTAAAATATAAAATGTAGAGTCTTGATCTTGATGCTTGAGCCAATTCTTTTTGTCCTTAGAATTTTGAGCGATCCACTTTCCTCATCCATGCCATGCCATTCATTGAGCTTTTCCTGAAATATTAATCTTGGAATAATGTTAGCTCAATGAGCTATATGTTGTTAGAAATTACCAAAAACACCCAGGGATAGTTGCACTTTCACTTACCCTCCCTTTCGATCACTTAATGGCGGACCATATGCTTGCTAGGCCCCGCATTTTAGTTACTCAATGGGTTCGGCCACGTCAGGGGATCCTCATCTGTAGTATACTCCCTCTGTTTTTATTTACTCCGCATAAAACGGAGGGAGTGGTGATATAATAAATGACGCGGGCGTGGGAGGGGGAGGGACGTCGGTTTGCTCTCAACTGCGGCCCCACAAGCGAGCGAAAATGCAAGACGTAGCGCGTTCCATTCGGTGAGCGACGTGGAGGGTCCAGGGTGTCAGACTGCAACGTGAATGCGACAAGAGCGGTGTACAGTCAAAACCGATTGACCGGTCATCACCGGAACCACTATTCACGCCAGAACCTTCGCTGCTCGGCCTACGCCAGCCACTACCCTAAAACCACATCAAATCTCCAGCCCATTCCCCCACCTTTCGATCCCCTAGCCTGCATCAAGCGTCCCCTAGTTCGCCAGAAAGCCATGGTGCGCCGCAAGATCACTTACTACAAGATGCTGACGCCAAAGCGCCGCGCAGAAATCGCGGCGGCGGTCGGCGCCACAGACCTCCGTTCCCAAGCTCGCTTTGCGGCGGGCCAATCCCCGAGTTCTCTGGAGCCAAGCTACGAGGAGGAGGAAGCCGATCCAATGTTCATGGCGGAGGTCGCGGCGCAGAAGGCCCCCGATGGCTATGAGACGATGGACGTTCACTTTGTGCCGGCGTCCGAGTCCCCCATGGTGCAGGCGGACCAGCGATTCAACATGGCGATACTAAAGGAGGACCGGGAGGCAGAGGCTCAACTCGACGCGGAGCGCGCGCATGCCGCTGCCATCGAGGCTCTCCTGCAGGCGGAACCGGATGTCGTGGATGTGAACCAAGCGGCGGAGGCTCAACTTGAGGCGAAGCGCGCGGATGCCGCTGCCATCGAGGCCCTCCTGCAGGCGAAACCGGACGTCCTGGACTTGAACCGGGCGGCAGAGGCTCGACCCGACGCAGAGCGTGTGGATGCCGCTCTCATCGACGCCCTCCTGCAGGCAGAACCAGACGTCCTGGACTTGAATCGGGCGGCGGAGGCTCGACTCGACGCGGATGCCGCTGCCATCGAGGCCCTCCTGCAGGCGGAACCGGACGTCCTCGACTTGAATCGGGTTGTGCTATCGTCCGTGCAGAGCACCCGCACGCTCCGCTTGAACGAGTAGCTGGAGGCCGAGGACAACCATGGTGCGGAGACACACGTCGGCAGCGACGGCTGGTTCCCGCCGGCAGCCAAAGATGACGACGACGTCTCTTTCCGCGAGCAGTGATAGTTTTTCTTTATGTTGTTGTTTTCATGGATCTTTTGTTGTGTAAAAACATATATTTGTTATGCAAGTCGCTTGAATTGGGTCAGTCTACCATTTCAGGTGGTTGGATGAATATCCTACGTCTCCTAACCCTTCTTTCCTTCTTCCTCGCCTCTTTTTCTTCCCCAACAGACCACCGCACGGGCCGTACGGATACTCCCCAACATGCGGTTGGATAAACATACTCTATGAACGAAAATTATGTGTCAGCGATAGGATGGCTGAGTTTGGTGTGTTCACATGCGACAGCACGTGTGAGTGAGGGTGCGTTCCCTTGGTTGGGTTTGCGGCGTGCAGGAGCGACTGTGTGAGGGTGTGGTGCAACCACAGCGTGCAGGAGCGACCGTGTGAGGGTGCGGTGCGACCGCGATAGCCATGCGCAAGTGTACCTCCTTCTCATTTTGAAAACTTTAGGCAAGCTTGGCAAAAATGTGTGGCAAAGTTTGGGAATGCAAGGCCTAGACCCAAACAGGATAAGTACGTACGTACTAGGAGTACTAGTGTTAAAAAAGAAAGGCTGGGTTTTCCTTCGCGGGATTTAATCGATACAAATCCTCGTTTCATGTGTTAATTAATGTGTATTTTTCTCCAAAGACCAAAGAGCTAACCATCTCAATCCTCATCGCTTGATTAATGCAGCGCCATGCAAACCAACCTTCTCACTTCCGCATGCATGCAGGGGATATTAATGTCCTTGGTTGCTAACCCCATCAATTTTTCCTCGATTAGTGTTAGTGGCCCTTTGCAAATTGTAATTTTGATATACTGGCCTTGTGTACAAAAAAATGGAGGTAGTAACTATATTTGACTTCCTTCCCCATTGCGGTGACGTCGACGATATTTTTTTGGTGGTTTGGCGAAGTGTGTTCGACGGAGAACACCATTGAGGGAGACCACGGTAAGTCGTTCGCAAGTGCCGCCTGCAAGCCGAGACAACCGCCTTATTTGCAGCCAGGAAGTCGTTTACTAGTACTACTAGGAGTAACTAATGCGGTGAGATGGCTTCTCGAAGAAGACGATTGAGAAGCGGAGTCAGCGAAGAGTGAAATGATGGTTGCTTCGTCCGTGCTTTTGTGATTTGACGCCTCACTGCTTTGTGATTTGTGATAGAAGGGACAAAGGAGTAGACTCTATGCTCTATACTGTACTACATGCGTCCAAGCATGGGAGAAATAGGAGAGACGTTGCATTTTTCTATTCCTTCAATCAATCAATCAGGGAGCTTCAGTTCCATCTTTTTGGCTTTGGCAACACCGTCCACAATGGTTCCCACGATGCCAAAAAGCTATTTTCGCATTTGGCTACACATTGTGGATGCCCTTAACCGTACCACTTGGTTTTGCTCCTGTGTGCTATCTATACAAATCTCAATTATATTGATCTAAAAAATTATAGAATCGAGATTAGTAAAAAGGAGGTGATTTTGTCGCGCGGATGGCGGGGGAGGTTTCTTATTTGAGCAATGCTACATCCATGTAATGGTTTACGTAAAGTTACGAACTGATGTGATGTGGAACTATTTGATTGGATTAAAGGAGAGGATTAGGCCCACCCCACCTGAAAATCAGGGGGGCATATATAGATTAGATGGAAAGTATATGTAGTAGCTACGTAGCCCTTTGTAAGTATAGGATTAGGCTTCTTATTTTCGAAGGACATTGTCCTGGCGGTTTGCTAACACGCGGTCCCACGTGTCGGTGCTTTACCAAGCCGATCCGCATCCCACATGAGGCAGAACAACGGCAGAAGCAACACGTGGTTAAGTTGAAGAAGATGAGGGAGAAGCAGATTCAGCAATGAGTGAAATGATGGTTGCTTCGTCCCTCCAACTTAACTGCGGGAAAGGTGTAGCTTTGTGATTTGACGCCCCATTGCTCATTACTACGTCGGCGCCATGACTGGGGTGCTTCACCCCGGCTGCTGTGCACTGTATTCCGGTATGGCACGTGGACCCGGCAGCTTGATGTCCCACATGTCGGCGAAAGGGACTAGAAGTTTTATGAAAGCGAGCGCTCCACTCTTACAACGGAGGAGTAGACGACACGACGGCCCAGTGAACTGTCACTTGTACTGTATAGTACTATAGTTTTGTTGTTTCGCACGATCCATCGATACAAACCCGATTAAACAGGAAAGGGCGGGATTTTTCCCGCGCGGTAGATGATATTGGCCATACATTTCAAAGGCAATTTTAATGTATGCAAACTGAATAATTATAAGTAACAATATGATATCTAGTAAAACTAAAAACACATATCATTTATTGTGTTAGAGTGTAGTAGTAGTGTTGTATTGCATAGTTGTTAGATGTAACATGCGAGAACGTGTAGAGATGTAGTTTTGGAGGGCCTACAGAGAGAAAAGCGTAATACGGTCACCGAACTTCAGAATAAGCTGATTACGGTCACTATATACGTTTTGCGGTGATCATACGGTCACTTGCTCACAGCTCAGCATCGGATTGCACTCTGTTGACCGGCCAAATTGTCTGCGTGACGCCATGTTGACTAGTTAAATTGACCACGTTTGTTGTGGGTCCCACCTGTCAGTTTGCAATGGCAAAAGGTCACATAAACACAAATTTACACAGGCGCGACAAGGCTCCAACCCGTGCACGGGAATCACCTGGTTGTGTATGTGTCTGTCAGGGCCTAATGTGTGCGCATGCACGTGTAGGTTGAGCACTTGAGCGTGAGAGTGTGTGTTGGTCGTGCGGTGTACTGGTGTGTGCATGCATGCGTGCGTGTGAGTGTTGCGTGCGTGCGTGTGAGTGTTGCGTGCGTGCGTGGTTGCGTGTGTACGTGTGAGTGTTGCGTGCGTGCGTGGGTGCATGTGTTTGTGTGAGTGTTGCGTGGATGCAATTCGTGTGCATGTGTGCATGTGTGTATAATCACCACACCAGCTCCTGTGTGTTAAAACAGACGGCTCAGCATACCAATACAAGGCCACCTTGTCCGTTGTGCCCGCGGTCATGACTTCGAACCACCATCCAAATATTTTTTTGTCGTTTGTTTTCATTCTTACTAGCAAGATGCCCGTGCGTTGCACGTAACATCAAGATGCATTTGTATGACTTGTTTATCTTGTGAGAGAAAAGGATGAACGAGGGAAGGCCTTATTTCCAAATGTGCAGAGGTGTGTGGGTACCTTTTTGCAAAATTGCCATAGTTTCTTTCCTATCCGTCAGATATAAATCGGACGGCCTATATTGCAGGACGGCAGGCACACCATCATCACCAACTCTGTTTTTTTATAAGAGTGTGTATTTTATGTATTTTATAAGAGTGTATACGTAGAGTAGATACAAGTCGACAGGTGGGCACGATGGTAGTGAGGTAATGTGATGCAACACTAGAGGTGCCACGTGGAGCGTTTAACTGGTCAACTAGTCATGTCATGAGCAAATACAGAGTAGTACGGTGAGCCCGTGACTGCATAATAACCACTAAACGTAAATGGTGACCGTAATGAGTGGTTTCTGAAGTCCAATGTACATATCGTGCTTTCGCTTCAAATACAATGATCTTCATTGCATATATCGCGAGAGAAAGATGAAACATGCGTGAATTTTCTGGGGGCTTACTTTTAGAGGACCTGGAGATAGTTTTGTGTGCATACGTGAAAGGGGCGTACAGGGGGGTTATGCAATGGAGAGAGAGATGCTCTTCGTTTCTCTTTATTATGACTAACTTTGTATATAGTATAAAAATATATAAATTCACACTGCGGAATAAATATCATTGTGGGCACCATGCAATGCAAATTAGCGTTCGTACTCCTCAATATAACTTTGTAATGTTGTATATATGTAGAAACTCTAAAATATTTTTTTGCCCACACTTTATTCAAAAGGAATGTTGTATGCGAAATAAACGTGAAGAGAGGGCTTTTTAGATCAATGGGGTACGTGATGTAACATGTGTGAATGTGTAGTTGATGCATTTGGCGGGGCCTAGAGAGGTATGTGTGTGTATTACGTATTCGAGAGAGGCATGGATAGAGGGGCCCACGGGGGGGGGCGTGGGAGAGATAGCACGAGAAATGAGAGTGGTCTAGAGAGAGAGAGACGAATATGACGTCACGACAAGAGATTCCATTCCCTTGAGTGTGTATATGCAAGGGGGGAGGGAGTAGAGGCACCAGGAGAAATTTTCTGTGTGTGTGGTGTTTGTGTTGGTATGTGTGGGTGTGAGAAGATAATGAGATGTGGGGGCAGAGGGTGTGTCACCGCGTGAGGTCCGGTGGGTCGAGGTGAGGCCTTTCGTTCTATTCCATCCTGCGCCACATTGGTCGGCCCGTGACGCATTTAGGAAGACCCATGGATGACTAGTCGTACAAAACAAAGATAGCAGAATTGTGAAGGACTCTGTGTCCACTGACAAAGCCGGCTAGGATTTGTAACCCTAGGTTCTCGGACCAAGGTAACCCCTTTATCTCTGATATTACTATTCATCCAACCTAACTTTAAGGGGCATCCTACAGAATGCTCTGCTAGAATCATACTCGTCGATTAGGAAGAGAGGTGTGAGACAATGCGTGAGAGACAGGCGTAAAGATAATGTGCGTACATGAGACACGTAGGCAGGTCCATGTATATAGAAAGGGTCGATGAGGATTGTGCGTGTGTATGTTTGCGAGAGGAAGAGTGCTTGTGATAAAGGTTAGTGAAAACAGTTGTAAATGGTTATGAGAGGGAGGTAGGGTTATATCTAGAGCATGTGTGCGAGAAACATACCTCGGGAGAGAGTGTGTGAGCATGTGTGAGAGACCACCAATGGAGAGTGAAACTACACGTAAAAGACTGCTCTACACATTGATTAAAGATATAAATTGTATCCAAATATTAGGATGGGATCATGATATTTGCAATTCGCGTAAGGAGCGGTCATTGATCCATCAGACATCTAGATTCTATCGAATTTGAGCATGTCTATGTTATTATTCGACACAATTGATCCACATAGTTAGTATTTTGAACTCCAGACAATGCATCGCTTTAGCAATCGAATATAAACGTGAGTATAGTTCATGTTGTGTGTGTAAAGAACATTATACATACGAAAGTTACACAATGGACATTATAAATAGCTACTACCTATGAACTAGCATACATTTGAATTCAACTTAAGGTGGTTTAAAAAAAATCGAATTCAACATGAAGTCCATTCAATTATTTGAATTTGATATCATGGCATTTGTAAACCATACCTAAATTATGGGGGCACCAATCTTTTCTCTGATTTTGTACATAATAGCATATGTAGTCGTGTACAAAATAGATTCAAATTTAGCTCCACCATTCCAAAATAATCGTAGTTATAGGATTTTTCAAGTGTCAAAATTTCAAACAGAAGCGGATAATTTAATGAGGTTTTCAAACATACAAGGTCAAATTTAACGTTGCATATTTAGGTCAATCCTCATAGTAGTTCAAGAGTACTCTAAACGTGAATGCTTGTGTTCCAAAATTTCAAACGAAGCGCCAAAAGAGCCTCTACTCGCCTGAAACCGCGTGAGACCAATGTTTGGTAGTCCAAGGAAATTACTTTTCTAATAACTCTGACCCGTGAAACCTACCGGCCCGACGTCCAAAGGTCTAAACCGGGGTAGGTTTGTAGCTTCATCTATACGCCACGCAACCGCATCCGAAAAACATTCATACACAATGGCCGCCTAAGCACACATGCGCGTGGCCGAAATCGCTCCCGCCCACTATTTGGGACACCTGGGATTACCATCCTACCCCCGACCCGCGGTAGGTCCGAAATTTAAGAGGGGGGCAAAGTTTGCACTTTCCCCAAATTTCAAACAAGCGCGTCCCATCTTCTGTTCAAAAAGGCCAAAAACAAGTGCGTCCCAGACCGAAACATTGTTCCCCCCACCCGTCCGATTCCCCATTCGTACTCCGTGGGCGCCAAAACTACCTCTCCACTAGCCGCGAAACCCCTGCATCCTCCGTCCGCCACCCCATCCCACCCATCAACCGCCGCCCTCCTCCATCACGCAGGAGCCGATACCCTGACGTCGACGTCCACCGCAACCTCAACCGCAACGCCCTCCACGGCTAGTAGTTGAAGCTGAGGCCGAGCCGTTCGTACCCAAGCCAGTTCAACCACGCCGTCCTGCGCCTCACCGCTGCAGCTCGAACTTCGCCACCCTCCACCGCACCGGAGCTGTTCCTGCTACGCCGTCCTTCGCCACCTCGGATCTGCTTCCCCTCCGCCGACATACGGCCACGGCAACACAGTCAACAATTTGGCCATGGGTTCGTCCAAGCCTGCACCCTCCAGAACATCGGTTTCCCCGATAAAAAGAAAAAAATCGGCGCGACATGCGGAGGTGACCACACCAGTAACGGAAAAAGGTACTCATCTTCCCTTATTCGTGCAAATCTTACGTCTCTGCTTGCACGGTATTCATCCCACAGAAGACACTAGTTGACCGCTTCTTCTTGATACTAGATGTTCCTAGTAACTCGCGATGCACAAGGTTTCTCCTCATATACTATTTCACCTTAGCTAGAGGTTTGTCGCCCCCCTAAATTTCAATTTCTGGCCACTTGATTCCCAATTAACGGAAGCATTCCCCGGTGTAACAGGCGCTAGTACGCCTATTACGCCGGGGAAGCAGCGCCTTGGCGTTTATCTTAGGGGCGTGTGCGGCCTAGAGCTACTGGCGCCCGATCTGGAGGTCGGCCGGGATTAAAGGGATGGCCTGGGGGCGCTGCCAAGCACAGCGGTGGTGTGAGGTCGATGGGAGGGCGGGGCGGCGCAGGCAGGGGTCTGGGCCGATGGTCGCTGGCGGTTCAAGAAAGATCGTCAACAGTAACTGGCGGGAGGTAGACGAATGCCATCTGCCCGTTCCTTATAGATCAGACGGTTCATTAAAAAATCGACTGACCTATTTATTTTCAGTCGACTGTTATCTTAGATATGACCACATGTGGTGGTGTGCTGGAGGAGTACCTGCATTTCCTGTGCTCATATATTACAAAATCATACAGAGTAGAATCTAATTTTGTTTGCCATGCAATGTTGTAGAGCTATCATATGTCTCTTGTCATTTATTTTTTAGCCACCTGCTATCTGCTACTTTTACAGTGCACTAGTTCTGCACACACTTCACCCTTACTCTCACTATTGTGTTTTTATGCAAGGGTATTTCAGACTCTGCTGCCATGAGAGAAGCCAAAAATAAAAGAGAGAAGTCGGTCCGGTTTGGTGTGCGGCTAGGCAAGACACGTTTCAACGCTTTAAAGGATGTAGTGTCAGCAGATGGAGACGGGGAACGTAGCTCTCGAGTTGATGACCTCGCTCACAATGAACCACCATCCCAGGTGCTTGCTTTAACTTCGCGGTGTCATATGTGGTTGCATGTTCCATATGGTGTCTAGCTTGTATTCGAAAGGCCGAAGTCGGTAAGATCAGGAAAGATATTTTTTTTACATGAACCACCATCCTGTGAGCACCAGAAGACAAATAGCTAGTCAGGGCACTGGCTGAGCCAGTGACAAGCCCAACAAAGATAGGCATCACCTGGAAGCCAACTAAAAAGCTGCGATGGTGGCGAAGCAGCCCGCCTCCCACCAGGCTCTCAGGTCCTAGATGATCATGCTCACCACTCCAGCCGGATGTCTAGCTTGTATTGCTTCCAATTTGGTTAAATTGCATCTGCTTAGCTTACACATTATACCTTTGAATATGACATGCCTTTCTGTTTTTGGTACATGCTAGTACATCAATGTATTAACCATGTTCTTACATCAAACTAATGTTCTTGTGTATCCCTCATCAATCACTTATGACGAGGCAAGCAGGCAAGGGGACTACTCCTCATTTAAAGAATGCAGCGTCAGCCTCTCGACATGATTCTCAAGAAACAGAAATGCTAGATGAAGATAGTGAGCGTAGCTCTGTAGTTGATTACAGCATTTCCCCTACACTAGCATCGCAGGTGCTTGCTCTAACTTGGCAGCGTGATATGTGGTTGCATGTTGCATATGGTGTCTAGATTGTAATTCTTCCAATCTGGTTAAACTGCATGTGCTAGTGTGCTTAGCTTATACATTATACCTGTTAGTGTGACATGCCTTCCTGTATTTAGTACATAGTACATCTGTCTATTAAGCATGTCCTTACATAAAACTATTGTTTTTTTGTATCCCGCATCAATCAACATGACCAGACACCTTTAGTATATGCAGTGCGATATTAGTTGCATCTTTCATATGATTTATAGCATGTGCTGCTTCTAATTTGTTGAAATTCCATTTATGATGGGACGCTTTTAACTTGGCAGAGTCATATTGGTTGCATCTTTCATGTTGTGTCTAGCTTGCATTGCTTCTTATTTGCTGGAATGGTTTCTGCTTAGTTTACACAAACAGTTGTGAACATGCCATGTCGTCCTGTTTTTCGTACATATTCCATCCTGGTATCATGTGTTTGCCTTACATCAAAGTAGTGATTGTCAGTATCATGCATGAATGAGTTCTGAAGAGAGAATTTTATTGCTTTTTCTTGTCGGTTTTACTTGACAATTCAAAATCAATAAAGAGGAAGGAAGTTAGCAAGGCAGCGGATAAAGGTGCTCCTTCCGAACGGAGGGCCTCTACAGTTTCTACTCCTCCACACCCCCAAGATGATTTCCAAGACAACACATGCATGGACACTCAACAAAGCTGTGTTTACGATGAGCACGTCTCCCCTAGTGTCGTGGAATTGTCACGTCAGATGTCCTAGTAAGAGGACTTAGTCGTAGAGCCATCGCAACGGGTTAGCTTGAAGGGGTTAAAGTGGACACAAGGACACGGTTTTTATACTAGTTCGGCCCCTTCGATGAAGGTAAAAGCCTACGTCTAGTTGCGATGGGATTGATGGGTTTCGAGGGCTTAGGGAGCGATATGATTCGCCTAAACCTCGAGTTCTTCTTCTCTGTCCCCAAACCGCCGTCGGGTCGTCCCCTTATATACACGGGTGACGCCCGTCGGTCTGCAAAGTCTCGACCTCCGGCTTATAAACGTGCCCGGGTCGGTCTCTCTATTCCTATCTTACAGTACAAGTTGGCCCCAGGCCGGTTTACACCATAAACCTTTAAACCGTTTATAGATCTTGGGCCTTTCTACTCCTCCTTGGGCTTTAACATCTCGGGTCTTGTTGACGGTGGTAACCCGGGCCCTGCAGGCCGGTTTACCCCAGATAGCAACATCCCCAACATTAGGCCCCAGATTGATTTGAACAGGTTCATGTCAATCCTTAATAAGAATTTCTGTCTTCAAATGTCTTCCAGTGACTTGTTAAACCGTCGTTTCTCCGTCTCCTCTGCTGTGGTAAACCGATGTGACGTCAACGCAGGCTACCGTCTCCTTTCGCTAACCCGCAAGAATCAAGGCGACGGCTGGGCTTCCGAAATCTCCGGCCCCTGGATTCGCGCGCCTGATACACGCGCCGCGCCTTATAAATAGGACTTGAAGGACATCTTCCTTTCCTCCCCTTCTTCGTCTTCCTCGTGACCCAGACCTCAGAGCTCCGCCGCCGCCGTCAACTGCTGCATCAACTCCGGCCGCTGCATCAACCTGATCGGTTCAGAGCACCGCGGCGACCTTCCGCATCTGTTTGGACCCCGGTAAGGCCCCTGTTCTTGTTGCTTTAGATCTGTTCTAGGGTTCATCGTCCTGCTACTGTTTCTTGCTCATCCCCATAGCAGCCTTTACGAACAGATGACGATACCTGTACCTGGATTTGTAGTTTCTCTTAGCAGTCGCCATAAATCTGCATTCATTTCCTTAGATCTCACTCTTGTTCCTGCTTGTCGAACTTATGTTGTTCTGCTGTGAGCCCGACTTCATATTACCTATTTTTATTTCTTTTTCACCCTAGCTGTAGATCCATTGCTTTGAACGAATCCGTACGGGATCTGTTTCTGCTTTCATACTCACAACTGCTTAGATCTGGTCGGTTTAACTCTTAGCAAAGCGAATAAACCGATCTACACATCCATTAGTCCCCTTGATGAACCGCCGGTTGATATTATTGTAGATAACCTGACTCTATATAAGAGCATCTTCGGTTTACAATCATACTTGCTCTCAAACCGGAATACCTTTGTCTTGTAGATTTCCTCATGGCAAAACAGGTGTATGAATGCAACTGGGTTCCCTCTTGCATAACTGAGACCCAACTAAACAACTTAGTTCTGACTGGTGCTTTGAGTAGCAAAAATACCATCCATTGGAGGGTTCCAGGAGACGAATGTCCTCCTACCCCGCAGGAGGGAGAAGTGGTGGTGTTTGCGGATCACCTGGCCCGAGGGTTTAACCCACCCGGTTCAAAATTTTATCGGGACGTTTTGGCTAATTTTAAGTTGCGCCCACAAGATGTTGGACCAAATTCAGTCACGAACATCTGCCACTTTCAAGTACTTTGCGAGGCGTACTTTCAAGAGGAACCCACCGTAGAGCTGTTCCGGGACTTTTTCCATCTGAACCGACGTACTGAATTCACCGATGGTCCTAATATGGAACTGGGCGGTATGGCGATTCAGAAGAGGAAAGAGGTGACTTATCCTCACGCCAAGTTGCATAGTCATCCGCAAGAATGGAATTGCACTTGGTTCTATTGCAAGGATACTTCCCCTGCTGAAGAAAATCCACTGCCCGGTTTCCGCCCAGAGAGACTTAGCAATACTCACCCCTTCCCCCCACGGCTAACTGCCAAAGAGAGGAGTAAGTATGCCCCTCAGTTGTCCAAGCTCAGAGCCTTCATGGCCAACGGTTTAACGGGGGTAGATCTTGCTCGTTGCTGGATTTCGTGGAGCATCCTGCCCCTTAGCATTCGCTCCGGTTTAATGTGCCAATACACGGGTCGGGTTGATGATCCTTTAAGGCACTGCAACATTCAGCTGATGGAGGACGAAGTCGCTGAAGCTGTGAAGAAGATGCTGAACGAACCGGAACATGTCTGCGCTCGAGCCGGCCTGCTTCCATTTTGTGCCACAAATAAACCACCTGCTGTAAGTAACTCCTCTGTTTATAGAATCCTTGATCTCCTTATATATATGTTGTTAACTCCAGTCCTTCCTGAAACAGGGAGATGATCCATTTTGGAGCAAGAAGTTGCAAGAGCCGACCGAAAAGGTAACCCGACCCAAGACGAGGGTGAAGAAGCCTGCTCAGAGGAAGAGGAACACCGCTTCCAATACTCCGGATTTAGAGGAGGATGATGTGGGTAATCCGGACCTCGGGGTAGACCTCGATTCAGTTGGTTTGCTTTTTATACGTCTTATTGACGATGATATTTGTCAGGACGACGCTGAAGTGAGCCATGCCGAAGGCCCAGAGGTAACTATTCTTTCTTCTGATGCCGTTCTTTTGCCTTTGAAAAAACCTCGCCAAGCAAACCGGAGAATTAAATTTTCTCACCCTCTTGCTTACTTGGATCCCGAATTTCTTGTGAAGACCCAGCAACATGAAGCTCGACGCACCACCCGACATAGCGGCCAGGTAGTCACCTCCGCCGGTTTACCGAACAGCCCGGTTCGGAAACGCCGCTCAGAGGTCTCCGATTTACGCGCTAGCTTTCCTCCTAAAGCAGGTTTAACCCGTCAGCCTCTAAATCCATCTGACTCCGATTATCAGGTCACTTCCCATTCCTCTTCCGGTGAATCTTCAGCCACTCAACTGCCCCCGTTGAAGACAGTTATTGGGTAAGTTGGACCGATCACAACATATCTCTGTATGGGTCTCTTAATCCATTTTATACCGTTTTTTCAATCTTTGGGCTTTTTTCAGGGCTAAGCCTAGACCGAGCAAGAAGGCTCGTCTGGATAATCCGGCTGAAGGAACTGCCGCTCCTGAACCGGAGAAAACTCCTGGTGCTGACGCTCTGGGTTGTGAAGATACTCAGAACTATCCATCTCCGCAAGATGACATCTGCGCTGAAGAAAGGACTACCGAACCTGCTAACCGTACTGATCCGCCTGCCAGTCCTGTTCGGGTTGAAGGATCCATCCCCCCTTCTGCAACTGCTGATAAACCGACAGGGCCACTGCAGAGCAGCGACTCCAAGGATGATGATGTCGTTATTACCGGTATTGGCCGCTCTGAACCGGGGAACACTGCTACTTTGACCAAGCATACTGCCAAAGACGAAATCTCGGCCACAAAGGGCAAATGGGACCTTGACTTGTCTACGTTCGCCTCTTTAAGCGCCCCGGACCTTTATTCTGGGTATCTGAACCGGCTGTACACCAGTCGGGATTATGAGGCTGCCATGATCAAGATGATGAAGGAGAAACTTGAGGTAACTCCCTTGTGCTTCATTCTATTGCAACTTAGCTTATCAATATTTCCAAACTGAGGTAGTAAACCGGACCAGGCTGCTTTTGACAATTAAGGTCTGGTTTAGAAAACCCCAGGTTTCAACATCGGTCATAATCAGAAAACATCATCAGATAACCATTAGCCCCCAAGTGCCAAGTTTAAATACTTGTATTAATCTTGGGACTCTTTGTAATGGAAAACTTGCGTTAAAATCAAGTATGCATTAGCCCCCAAGTATCGAGCACATAACTTGCTTGTGTGGTTGATACTTCCAAACCGTGCAATATTTTCTGAACACTGTTGATGACCTGCTGCAGGGGGATTTGAAGACCAAAGAGAACCAAGTCTCGGACCTTCAGGAAGCTTTAAAAGCCCAGCAGATTGAAACTGAAAAAGCAAAGGAGGAATTGACCAAAGCCTTAACTGTTATGGAGCAGCTGAAAGCAAGCCGCAAAAAGGAGCAAGCCGATTGGGCTACTGAAAGAGCTCTTTTGACGAAGAGGGCTGAAAATGCCGAAGCTGCTCTTAAACCGGTGGTTGATGAGTTATCCACCGTGAAGCGACAAATACACTCCATGACATCTGCCGTCTTTGGTAAACCTTTCAATGCCCTTCTTCCAATTTGTACCTTGTTTGCTACACCCTATGTCCGGTTTGTAATCCACCTTGAAACACTGCAGGCTCACGTATTGGACACTTGGGTTCTGATGTGCGGATGAAACTCAAAGCTGCTTATACTCTGATTGAACAGTTATACACCGGAGCCCAAAGAGCTATCACCACTGCATCGCACAACAACCCTGCGCCGGCTCTGATTCAAGACACATTAAAGAGGCTGTCCATGCTTCCGGCCCGGATTGAAGAGTTGAAAAGATCAGCTGCTCGAACTGGAGCTATCACTGCCTTGATCCGGGCCAAAGCGTGGGTACCAGATTTCGATCCTGTCGAAGCGGCCCAAGGATACCCCAGCTTGAAGGAAGACGGTTCAGACTTTGGTGAAGATGATTTGAGGGCGATAAACCGGGCGGTGCGCCCCCTAGCTTGTCAATTGGCTGAGGAGGCAGATCTGTCACGTTACCAAGCCCAATATGACAACCAGAACAAACGAGTATCTGCCCCGGTCCCTGAAGCGGGAAACCTTGTTCCTCCAATCCGTAAGCATACTTACGCCCCAGACATTGAACCGTCTTCGCTGATTCACGAAGAAGCCGTCTTCCAAGCGCTAATGGGAATCGACTGGACCACTGCTGATTTCCAGCCAATGGGTAACCAAGATGGAGCTGAAGCGGCGCGAGGTGACCCCCAGCCTTCGAACCGAGGCGTCGAACAGGCGTAATCAACGCTCCGGTTTACTTGGTGACGTCTTAATCCGTCAACGAACAATATATTCAGGCACTACGTTGCCTTGTAATAAGATAGTTTAATACTTCTGCTTTTGAACGTGCCTTCGCGCACGGGTACTGATGCTCTTTCCAGCGACATTTCCAACTTATGTTTCCCGTCTTTACTGAGTGCACAATATGATTTTTCGACCACCTGAACCGTGCTGCGCCTCTGCCAAACCGGGCAATTTGCCTCCGGGTTTAAAACGGACCAGGCTATGCCAGCTGAATCGGTTTAAGGATACTTGACGTTCCGAAGAACCAAAAAAACACCACAATAAAGGCAGAAAACAAAACCAAATATGAAAAGGCAACGCGATAGTAAAACGCATGCGAATAGTGGTTACTATGAACCGTTCAGAAGGCGTGACCATCGTCAAGACAAAACCGAGCCCCCAAGAGGTGTAGCTACGGTTTAAGTCGACTAGGTTCCTTACTGAATCGTGGCAAATATGCCGGCCAAATGGCATTGCATTGGTTCGTCAACCAAGCCCCCAAGTGACTCAATGGCTAAAAAGCCGACCAGAAGGCATTACCATCATCAAGACATGACCGAGTTCCCATAAGGCGTAATCTACGGTTCAAGTCGATTAGGTCCCCAACTGATTCTGTGGCAAATATGCCAGCCAGAAAGCATTACCGTCGTCAAGGCCTGACCAAGCCCCCCGGAGGTGTAGCTACGGTTCAGGCCGACTAGGTCCCCAACTGACTTTATAGGGATAGCTATGTTCTCTTTGGTTCGAATACGACCTATGTTTGAACAGCTGTGTTCTCTTTGGTTCGAATACGACCTATGTTTGAACAGAAAACCCCATGTTTGAATAGCTATGTTCTCTTTGGTTCGAATACGACCTATGTTTGAACAGGAAGCCTCATGTTTGAATAGCTGTGTTCTCTTTGGTTCGAATACGACCTATGTTTGAACAGGAAGCCTCATGCTTGAACCGGGATATTGAACCGGATATTAAGAGTTTCACAACCCTGTAGGAGACATCTTCCCTTGAACCAGCTTTTAAACCGGAATTTGAACTTCTGTGAAGCGACCTCCAGGGGTAAGTACACATGATGTGAAGAACAGTAGAGACCCCGCTTTACTTGAGGCTCTGGTTTATTGTATTCACTCATAATATATACATGGTCATGATATGTACATAAACAGAGCCCAGGGCTCATGTATAATAAGGTCGAAGATGAGCTATGTTCCACGGCCTGCTGGTCTCCTCCTCTGACGTGCGTGAATCCTTGCGCTCTCTGATATCAATCAAGTAATATGACCCATTATTCAGATTCTTGCTGACCACAAAAGGTCCCTCCCAAGGCGGGGATAATTTATGCTGATCAGATTGATCCTGGATGAGCCGAAGCACCAAATCCCCCTCCTGAAAGGTTCTGGTTCTAACCCGACGGCTGTGGTAACGGCGGAGATCTTGCTGGTAAATCGCTGAACGGGCAGCTGCCAAGTCACGCTCCTCATCCAACAAGTCAAGAGCGTCCTGCCGTGCCTGCTCATTGTCCGCTTCAACATATGCTGCCACTCGAGGCGAGTCATGTCGTATATCACTTGGGAGAACCGCCTCTGCTCCATAGACCATAAAAAACGGCGTAAACCCCGTGGATCTGTTAGGCGTGGTGTTGATGCTCCATAACACAGACGGTAGTTCCTCCACCCAACAACCCGGCGTCCTTTGCAAAGGGACCAGAAGCCGGGGTTTGATACCTCTCAAGATCTCTTGGTTCGCTCGTTCCGCCTGACCATTAGACTGTGGGTGCGCTACCGAAGAAACATCAAGCCGTATACGCTCCCGTGCACAGAACTCCTTCATGGCCCCTTTGGATAGATTGGTACCATTATCTGTGATGATGCTATGTGGAAAGCCAAACCGGAAGATCACCTTCTTTATAAATTGAACCGCCGTGGCAGCATCACACTTACTGACAGGTTCTGCCTCCACCCACTTGGTAAATTTGTCAACCGCCACCAGTAGGTGGGTCTTCTTATCTTTGGAACGCTTAAAAGGCCCAACCATATCAAGCCCCCAAGTCGCAAACGGCCAAGTGATTGGAATCATCCTCAATTCTTGAGCCGGTATGTGTGCTCGTCTAGAAAATTTCTGGCACCCATCACATAACCTGACTAGGTCTTCCGCATCAGCATGAGCAGTTAACCAGTAGAAACCGTGGCGGAACGCTTTAGCCACCAATGATTTTGAACCGGCGTGGTGGCCGCAATCCCCTTCATGTATTTCTCGTAATATCTCGCACCCCTCCTTAGGGGATATGCACCATTGCAGCGCTCCTGATACGCTGCGATGATGTAACTCTCCTTGGAAAATGGTCATAGACTTGGACCGTCGTACTATCTGTCGAGCCAAGCTTTCATCTTCTGGCAACTCACCCCGGTTCATATATGCCAGGTAAGGGAGCGTCCAATCCGGGGTGGCGTGAAGAGCCGCCACTAACTGAGCCTCCGGATCAGGAACAGCCAACTCCAGCTCACCGGGCAGCTGTACCGATGGGTGGTATAATACATCCAAGAAAACATTGGGTGGGACCGGTTTACGCTGAGAGCCCAAGCGACTTAAAGCGTCTGCTGCCTCATTTTTTCTGCGGTCCACATGATCCACTTGATAGCCTTTGAAATGCCCAGCCACCATATCTACTTCACGTCGGTATGCAGCCATAAGCGGATCCTTAGAGTCCCAGGTGCCAGATACTTGCTGAGCCACCAGATCCGAATCACCAAAGCACCTAACTCTGCTCAGATTCATCTCTTTAGCCACCCGAAGACCATGAAGCAAAGCTTCATACTCCGCCGCATTATTTGTACAGGGGAACATTAAACGGAGGACATAACAAAACTTATCTCCTCGTGGGGAAGTTAAAACGACTCCAGCCCCCGAGCCTTCCAATTGTCTTGATCCGTCAAAATGAACGGTCCAATAGGTGTTATCTGGCTTCTCCTCAGGCGCTTGTAACTCCGTCCAATCGTTTATGAAATCGACAAGTGCCTGTGACTTTATGGCTGTTCGGGGTACGTACCTTAAATCGTGCGGCCCAAGCTCGATAGCCCACTTGGCAATCCGACCAGTCGCCTCCCGGTTCTGTATAATGTCACCCAAAGGAGCAGAACTGACCACCGTGATTGGGTGTCCTTGGAAATATTGTCTCAGCTTCCGGCTTGCCATAAAAACTCCATATACCAGCTTCTGCCAATGCGGATACCTTTGTTTGGACTCGATAAGTACTTCACTGATATAGTAAACCGGTCGCTGAACCGGATGTTCCTTTCCAGCCTCTTTTCGTTCTACCACCATCGCCACACTGACTGCTCTGGCATTCGCTGCAACATATAACAGAAGTGGCTCTTTATCCACAGGGGCTGCCAACACTGGCGGATTGACTAGTTGTCGCTTCAAGTCCTCAAACGCTTTATCAGCCTCCGGACTCCAGACAAACTGATCCGTCTTCTTGAGCATTTGATACAAAGGGATCGCCTTCTCACCAAGGCGACTGATAAACCGGCTTAACGCTGCAATCCGCCCGGCCATGCGCTGAACATCATTGATGCATTTCGGTTTGGCCAGGGAGGTGATGGCTGTGATCTTTTCTGGATTGGCCTCAATTCCTCTATGGGACACTAAAAATCCCAACAGCTTGCCTGCAGGTACACCAAAAACACATTTAGCCGGGTTGAGCATCATTTGGTACACTCTCAAGTTATCGAAAGTCTCCTTCAAATCGTCAACCAGGGTCTCCTTCTTTCGTGACTTGACCACAATATCATCCACATAAGCATGCACATTACGACCAATCTGCTCGTGGAGGCAATTTTGCACACATCGTTGATAAGTAGCCTGCGCACTCTTAAGCCCAAAGGGCATAGACACATAGCAGAAGGCTCCAAAGGGAGTAATGAACGCTGTCTTCTCCTGGTCCTTAACTGCCATCTTGATCTGATGATAGCCCGAATAGGCATCCAAAAAACTTAAACGCTCGCAACCTGCCGTAGCATCAATGATCTGATCAATCCGGGGGAGAGCAAAAGGATCTGTTGGGCAAGCTTTATTCAAGTCTGTGTAGTCCACACACATGCGCCAGGTACCGTTTTTCTTAAGAACTAGCACCGGATTAGCGAGCCATTCGGGATGAAAAACCTCAATGATAAACCCAGCTGCTAGGAGCCTGGCCACTTCCTCACCAATCGCTTTACGTCTTTCTTCGTTAAACCGCCGTAAGAACTGCTTTACCGGCTTGTACTTAGGATCCACATTAAGGGTGTGCTCAGCGAGTTGCCTCGGTACACCAGGCATGTCAGATGGCTTCCATGCAAAGATGTCCCGATTCTCACGGATGAACTCGATGAGCGCGCTTTCCTATTTTGGATCCAAGTTTGCACTGATGCTGAACTGCTTGGATGAATCGCCAGGTACAAAGTCAACAAGCTTAGTTTCGGCCGCTGACTTGAACTTCAAGGCCAGATCGTGGTCCGTAGTTGGCTTTTTTAATGAAGTCATATCCTCCGGATCAACACTGTCTTTGTACTGCTTTAGCTCCTCCGTAGCACAAACCGATTCAGCATAAGTCGCATCTCCTTCCTCGCATTCCAAAGCGATTCGGCGGCTCCCGTGAACCGTTACAGTACCCTTGTACCCTGGCATCTTAAGTTGCAGATATACGTAGCAGGGCCGTGCCATAAATTTTGCATAAGCTGGCCGCCCGAACAAAGCGTGGTACGGATTTTGGATTTTAACCACCTCGAACGTCAGCGTCTCTGATCTGGAATCGTGGCTATCGCCAAATACCACTTCAAGGGCTATCTTACCAACCGGATATGCAGACTTGCCAGGCACCACCCCATGGAACACTGTGTTGGTCGGTCTGAGATCCTTATCTACCAGTCCCATACGACGGAAGGTCTCATAATACAAGATGTTAATGCTGCTCCCTCCGTCCATGAGCACCTTGGTGAGCTTATAACCTCCCACCTGTGGCGCTACCACCAGTGCTAACTGACCCGGATTATACACCCTGGGAGGATGATCTTCTCGGCTCCATATGATAGGCTGCTCCGACCAACGCAGATAGTGAGGCGTGGCCGGTTCGACAGTACTGACTGCCCGCCTCTGAAGCTTCCTATCTCGTTTATCCAAGCTCGTAGTAAAGACATGATACTGTCCACCACTCAACTGCTTCGGGTTGCTCTGATAACCGCTTTGATTCCCTTGATTATTCTGATTGTTTTGGCTGACCTGTCCGCCCGGGTTACCCTGGAACCCTGGACCGGAATTCCCGCCACCGTACCCTGATCCGGAACCGGAACCGCCACCGGAGCTGTGATCATATTGGAAAGTGTTTGAGCTTTTGAACTCCTTCATGATATAACAATCCTTCCAAAGATGGGCTGCTGGTTCCTCCTTTGTTCCGTGCTTCGGACAGGGCTGGTTTAAGAAAAAGTTCAAACGCTCCGGATTAGGACCGGGATGCTCGCGAAAACTCGGCTGTTTCCCCTTACGCCGCTGGCCTTTAACCTGTGCACTTGTGCTGGCCACCAAGTCCATGCTCCCGTCCGGTTTACGCTTTCCTCCGCCTCCATTACCTGTCGGCCGATGCTGCTGGCCTTTGGTGTTGCCATTCTTCTTTCCCTTCCCTGCTTTGTCATCACCAGAGTCAGGATCCTTGGTACTGTCAGAATCCGCATACTTCACTAAAGCGGTCATGAGCGTTCCTATATCTGTACAATCACGCTTCATCCGGCCCAGCTTTAGCTTCAAAGGGCCAAACCGACAGTTGCTCTCCAACAGCACCACGGCGGTGTCTGCGTTGATGCGATCTGACGAGTGCAAAACTTCTGATACCCGCCGTACCCAATGGGTAGTTGATTCCCCTTCTTGCTGAACGCAGGCTGCTAGGTCAACTACTGACATTGGCTGCTTGCACGTGTCCTTGAAGTTCTTGATAAACCGGGCGCGTAATTGGGCCCATGAACTAATTGAATTAGGCGGTAAGCTTTTTAGCCAAGTCCGGGCCGTTCCTTCTAACATCATAGTGAAATACTTGGCACATGCCGTCTCGTCCACATCCAGCATCTCCATAGCCATTTCATAACTCTCCACCCATGTCTCCGGAGGCTGATCTGCCGTGTAGTTTGGTACCTTGCGGGGGCCTTTGAAGTCTTTGGGCAGGCGTACATTGCGTAAAGCGGGAACAAGGCACGGTACTCCCAAAGAGCTGGAAACCAACCCCGGTTCAACCGTAGCCGCCGGGAAGATAGGTGTAAGCTGACGAGCCTGATGCTGCGCTGCTAATCCGGCCTCCCGTGCACGGGTGCGATCCACATTCTCGTGAGCATTGTCGACGCCCGCCGGATTGTTGCCGCGGAGCGCTTCACGCCTGTCGTTAGAAGAGACGGCCGGCTCCTCCACGCGCCTACTATAGCTCCTGCTGGGGCGAGGGGTGGAGTGAATCCGATCACGGCTTTGCGAATACGCTTCTTGCTGGGCCAACGCGGTCCTAAGGAGCTCCTTGACCCGGCGTGTCTCTTCATCCTGTGGTGAATCTCCTTCGATCGGAATGGCTTCCAACCGAGCCGCCGCCGCGACGAGGTTATCCATCGGGTTGGAATAATGACCTGACGGCGTTGGCATGGCCGGTGGCGTATCAGTGTTATGACGAGGCAAGTTTATAATCCGGTGCTGAAACGGGGCGCCGGCCGTCGCTTCCGCATGGTTTACCCCCGGGGTGTTGAAGAGATTTCGAGCGTCGAGGGCGGCGGGCAACCGAGACCGGGATTTTCTCTTCAGGACCTCCTGAGATGCCTTCTGGTCCATCATGAGCCTGTAAGCCTGTGCTTCTAAAGCGGCGCGCTCCGCCGTCATCCTGATCTCTTCTGCTGCCAGCTCCGCTTTAGCCCGAGTGATCTGCTCTCTCACTTTGGCAATCTCAGCGTTGTGAATCTCCTGATCCACCGGGTTAGCCTCCGCCATGAGCGCTGCTAGTGCGTCAAACAGGTCTGACAAAACTTGGGCTGGTGAACCGGCAGGGCCTCCTGCCCGCGCAGCCGTTGCTGCTGCCGATCCGGAGATCGCTGCTGCTGCAGTTGATGATCGTGGCGTCGCCTGTGTCCCAGCCATGAAGATCCCAACCCGATAAGGCAGATCAGAGGGGTCCGGAATACTGTTGCCATCGGAGCCGCCCCCAACCCGATCATTTTGTAGCTGGTAAAGAGATTCGGTCTCCCCGGTTGACGTTTCATCGCCAGAGTAGATGGCGGTTTCGTCACCAGATTCGGATCCTTCCTCGTAGCTTCCCCCGTGGATGACTCCCATGAAGGCGTGCTTCCTGGTCGGTTTAGCCAGGGTCGATCTCGTGCGCTGAGCTGTCTCAATGAGGTCGGCGCAGTCGCCTAACTCGGGGCCCGGTTCTCCGATCTTGCCGATGAAAACATGGATGCCGCCAAAGGGGACCCGGTACCCGTACTCGATCGAACCGGCGTCGGGGCCCCAGCCTGTGCTGTCGATGTAGAGTTTTCCGCGGCGGCTCTTGGTCATCCGTCCCACAGCATAACCCTCGAGTCCTTCAAAGCGGCCCTCCAAGAACCTGAAACCATCTCGCGATAGCCCCACGGTGGGCGCCAACTGTCGTGGAATTGTCACGTCAGATGTCCTAGTAAGAGGACTTAGTCGTAGAGCCATCGCAACGGGTTAGCTTGAAGGGGTTAAAGTGGACACAAGGACACGGTTTTTATACTAGTTCGGCCCCTTCGATGAAGGTAAAAGCCTACGTCTAGTTGCGATGGGATTGATGGGTTTCGAGGGCTTAGGGAGCGATATGATTCGCCTAAACCTCGAGTTCTTCTTCTCTGTCCCCAAACCGCCGTCGGGTCGTCCCCTTATATACACGGGTGACGCCCGTCGGTCTGCAAAGTCTCGACCTCCGGCTTATAAACGTGCCCGGGTCGGTCTCTCTATTCCTATCTTACAGTACAAGTTGGCCCCAGGCGGGTTTACACCATAAACCTTTAAACCGTTTATAGATCTTGGGCCTTTCTACTCCTCCTTGGGCTTTAACATCTCGGGTCTTGTTGACGGTGGTAACCCGGGCCCTGCAGGCCGGTTTACCCCAGATAGCAACATCCCCAACACCTAGTGCAGCATCATCGATGCTCCCTCTAACTTGGCACTGTTATATGTGGTTGCATGTTATGTGTGATGTCTAGTTTGTATTGCTTCTAATTTTGTTGAATTCCATCTGCTTACTTTACACATTATACTTGAATAAGACATGTGTTCCTGTTTCTAGAACATACAATATCTGTCTATCACACCATGTTCTTACATCAAATTACTACTGTTTTGTAACCTGCAACAATAGTTATCATAAGACACGTTTGACTTCGGAGTGTGATATAGGTTACATCTCACATTCTTTTCTAGCTTGTACTACTAATTTGTTGAAATGGCACTTATGACGAGACAGTTTTAACTTGGTAGGGTGATATTCGTTGCATCTTTCATATGGTTTCTAGCTTTCATTGCTTCTAATTTGTTGAAATGCCTTCTCCTTAGTTTACACATCATAAGCTGTGAATATGCAATGTTGTGAATATGCAATGACACTAATGATGAGAGACCTCTAACATGGTAGTGTGATGTTGTTTGCATCTTGCATATGATTTATTTCTTGTACTGCTTCACATTTGTTTAAACACCATTTATGATGACACGCTGTTAACTTGGCAGAGCGATATTTGTAGCATCTTTCATACGGTGTCTACCTTCCATTGCATTGCTTCTAATTTGGTGAAATGTCTTCTTCTTAGTTTACACATCATAGTTCTGGTTATCTCCTTCGTCCTATTTTTCATACATATTACATCCTCCTATCATGTGGTTGTCTAACATCAAAGTTCAGTTCGTCTGCATCACACATCAATTTGTTCTGAAAAACTAAATTCTTATTCGTTTTTCTTGTCGGCTTGACTTAACATGGCACAGAGAAAGAGGAAGAAACACAGAATGGCAGGGAATGAGAAGCGGATGAATCCTGCAGATTCTGCTGGTACTGATGGTGCAATAGAAGGTCAAAGTCTAGCAGAAAATTCTAGAAACACGGCATCCCATGCTACACGAGTTGCAAAAAAAGACAAACAGAAACAAATAGCTGCCACCAAACAAGCAGAGACAGCCCTAGTTCTTGCAACACCTACCACAGTACTACCAGCTGCACGATGTACTCGTGCGTCAACTGAGCTAGCAGCACGTACCCAAGCTCCCTTGCCACCTGACACTACTTCCCAAGTACTCTTGACACAAGACAAGTTGGCAATATTAGATGAACCTTGTGAGCTTCAACAGCAAGAAGGTAGTTGCTAGAGTCAAGTTACAGTTGCATGCTTCTTTATATGTAGTCTCACAGTTTGATGTACACTAACACTTCCTATGTTTGTTGTTGGACTAGCACCTAGGCGCAAGAGGAAACAAACATCAGGGATAATGCTTGATAGGTGAACTAAATCTAGAGGAGGAAGAATGGAGATCCGTTTTGAGGCAGGTTTAAAAAGGCCACGTGATGCTACAGAGTCAGCCAAGTTAGTATCAGAGGCAGTTGTTGCTGTTAGGTGTCATGTACGTATCCTCCTAACATGGATTCAGTACAGGAATGACAAAGACGAAACCCAGTTCAACATCTTCCTCGACCATTTATCTGTAAGTATGGTTATGTATGGAAACTAGTAATATCATCTTGCTCTGTCCAATACTTTCTAGGTTGCTGATAATGAGACTGCCATAATTTTCAACAGATGAGGTTCAAGTTGGATAGCCAAGATGATGCAACCAGATAAGCTTGCACCCATGTTTTCAAGTCTGCTCTATGACAGTATCGGTATAACTTGAGGAAAACTCACTTTTAAGGCAAGGCTAATAGTGAACTTGCCCAAACATCTCCAGTGGAAAATATATCTGATGAAGACTAGAGAGGCCTCGTTAAACACTGGTCCGATCCGAAGTATCAGGTACATTATATATATGTCATCAGATCACATGTTAAAGTCCTATTTATGCATGTGCCGCACAAATCTATCTTCTTGTAGGTGAACTGTTCAAAGAACAAGGCCAAACGTATGAAAGTGAAATTCCAACAGACGACAGGATCTCGTAGCTATATTGCACACTGCAAGGCTCTTGTAATTAGCTGATGTTTCACTCTTTTCGTAGTACCATATTATCAGATCTATATTGACTTGTTCCAAATGCAGAGGAAAGCCCGCAAGGACCAAAAAGTACCTGAACCAAATGATGTGGAAATCTTCAAGGACTGTCACACCAGCAAGAAGAAGGGCATGACTACACCAGTCAAAGCCGTTGTTGTAAGTACTTAATCCTCATGCCTTTTAACTACTACTTATTCTGACTTGTGCCTTAAACTGCTTGGTTTGCAGCCAATGTTTATTACTCTTTTCAATTTTATACACAATTGTCTTAGCATATCATTGCACCTTACAAGGTTTAAAAGAGAGGAGTGATGTTCCTTTGATCTTGACCCGTAATCTAGTTCCGTGCTGGACTTGCCCACACAACGTTACAATTGCCTGTTTGTCTGTTCTCAGTTGTTTTGTGATATGAATGACGTCATACTATGCTTACCGTATTATAAACTTCGTCTCTTCATCCTTAGCCCTCAATACAATGTGAAGAAATAGACAATACATTAGCGATGGTACATGGTCATATGTTTGGAAACTGGTTTTATTATGTACTTTGCAATAAAATACAACTAATATTTTACATGGGTTCACCAGAATAAGTTCTGTATATAGACCAAAGCTATTTTGTTTGGTTTTGCTGCCTCCTTAATATCTTTTGTTCTGGTACTACTAATGTAAAACCTCAACTTTTCAGCGAGCTGTGGAAAAAATGGTGGAACCGCCACCTTCTGAAGGTGGCGAGGCAACTATAACCGCAATGTCAGCTCTTGCTGCAGTGGGTCAGTACCTGTCCACTAACAGTGCCAAAAGCACATTCCTGCGTAATACTGGGTTGGTTGTTAAGGCAATATCGTCCAAACTGCCTCATGATCAAGATACGCGAGCTCAAAGCAATGTTGTATCTGCGCTCTAGACACAAGTCCATTCCCTAACAGAGACCCTTTGTGAAACAAGGAGAAACATTGCTCAATGCCGTCAAGATATGCATGGTTTTGAAACCAGACTATCAGACATTTGCTATGTTGTTCAGGAGCCTAGGGGAAATGAAGGCGAGGGTTATGGTGCTCCATCGGACAATACAGCATGAAAACGTAACAGTCAGGTCAAATGAACTGAGCTTCTGAACTTCTGGTGGTGCATTTATCTGCTAGACTGTTAAGTTTTATGCCAACCTTCCTTTTGTTATATAGTTGTAATTTGTTTTGGTGCGATACAAAATTTATTCTTAACGTGCAGCCACCGCCTGAAGAAAACAGCAAGCCATTTTTGTATAGTGTAGGGTGTTCCCTATATTTGCACCGGTGGCGATCTTTGATGTCGAGTGGATGTAATCTATGCAATCGCCTTAATAGCCTAGCATTAGTTTCGGCCTTATTTATTTCCTAGTCTTGTTTTTCCCTGGTTTGCTAGTAGCCGCAACTACCATGGGCCATATACGGGTCGTAGGATCCATGGGTCTCCTACGGGCCGTCGATAAATGGGCCTGTAATCGGTGGGCCTCGGGCCGTCGGATAAATGGGTCTACATGGGCCATAATCGGGCGTAATTGGTATCGGCCCAACACAGTAACAGGCTGTTAACAGGCCGTAGGACAGCAAAGGCTTAATTCTGTCACAGGCATAACGGGTCGTTAATGGGCCAGAATATAGGACGGGCTGGAAACGGTGCAATAGGTTAACAGGCCGGAAACGGGCCGACTCTTGCCATGGGCCGAATTTGGCCCATTAGGGTAAGAGGCCAGTAACGGGCCGACTCTTGCCATGGGTCGAATTTGGCCCATTAGTGGAACAGGCCAGTAACGGGCCGACTCTTGCCATGGGCCGAATTTGGCCCATTAGGGGAACATGCCAGTAACGGGCCGGAAGTAATCGAGGGCCGAAAAGGAGCCCAAGAATGTATGGGCCGTCAATAGGCCGAAAGCTAACATGGGCTGGAAACGGCCCATGTAAATCACGGGCCGTTAACGGGTATAAAGAAAATTACTGTTCATTATGGGCTAGAGTCACCGTGGGCCTGTAATGGGCCGAAAGATACGAAGGCCTCATATGGGCCGAAAGACACCGTGGGCCATACATGGGCCGAAAGTGAAATGAGCTGGTATTATATTCGACGGCCCACATGAAGTTGTTGGGCCGATTTCCTTTAGGGCCTAACGGGTCGTGAGTTAATGGGCCGTAAAATGGACTATTTGCGAAGAGACCGTTAACAGGCTTTTCATGGGCCAGCCACTTAACTTTTGACCAAGTCAAACGGGCCGGCTTTGTAAGCTAAATGGGCCACTGTCGGGTCGTGCCACGTGTCGACATATCATAGGCGCCTATCTGACCCACTGATGAGGTGACATATGTTTCGTTCGGCCAATAAGAATTTTACACGTGGAAATTTCCCATTGGTCGGGGCTGTTAACGGGTTATCAGATCCAAAACCCGACCCGATAGCTTAACGGCGTTCCGTTACGGTGGATGCCACGTGTCAGTCACCCTTGACGAAAGCACTTCTGTGACGCGCGATTTATCGTCATGGAAGTGGACACTTCCATGATAATAATTTTGGTAATGTCATGGAACACTTCTACGATAGCACAGGTATGACTATCTTGATTATGTCATAAATTTGTCATGGATGTACATGCATGACAAAAAACGCGACCTACTATGACAAACACGTATCATCACGGAAGTGTATTTTTTTGTAGTGTTATATGGTGTTATTTTAGTACGAACTCTAGGGCTATTCGTGACACTTATAGGAATAACTCAATACATTGATCGGAAAGGATAACTTTGAGGTGGTTTTGTACCCTACAAACAATTTCATACTATGTTCTCAGCTAGATAATAACTTCGGAGTGATTCTTTGTCGCACGTTGAGAGATTGTTATATGGTTCAATTATGCTAGCACTGTTGAGAGATTGCACTAGTGAAACTATGAACCCTAGGCCTTATTTCTAAGCATTGCAATACCGTTTTTGCTCCATTTTATCACTTGCTACCTTGCTATTTTTATATTTTGAGATTACAGAAACCTATATCTACTATCCATACTACACTTGTATCACTATCTCTTCACCGAACTAGTGCACCTATACAATTTACCATTGTATTTGGTGTGTTGGGGACACAAGAGATTTCTTGTATTTAATTGCAGGGTTGTTTGAGAGAGACCATATTCATCCTATGCCTCCCACGGATTGATAAACCTTAGGTCATTGATATGTCTCCATCGTATCTACTTTTCTGAATGCTTTTCCTCTTGTTTTGGACTCTAATTTGCATGATTTGAATGAAACTAACCCGAACTGACGTTGTTTTCAGCAGAACTACCATGGTGTTGTTTTTGTGCAGAAATAGAAGTTCTCGGAATGGAACGAAACTTTTTGGAGAATTTTTATACAATAAAAGAAAAATATTGGAGCCAAGAACCACCGAAGGGTGGCCCCTGGGTGAGCACAACCCACCAGGGTGCGCCCCCCTCCTGGCACGCCAACGTGGGTTGTGCCCACCTGGTGGCCCCGCAGACCCTGATTCCAACTCTATAAAATCCTATTTTTGTAGAAAAAATCAGGGAGAAAGAATTTTTGCATTTCACGAGATGGAGCCACCGCCACCTCCTGTTCTTCATAGGGAGGCCAGATCTGGAGTACATTTGGGGCTCCGGAGAGGGGGATCTTTGATCTTTGTCATCACCAACCCTTCTCCATCGCCAATTCCATGATGCTCCCCGTCGGGAGTGAGTAATTCCTTCGTAGGCTCGCTGGTTGGTGAGGAGTTGGATGGGATTCATCATGTAATCGAGGTAGTTTTGTTAGGTCTTGATCCCTAGTATCCATTATATTTTGAGATTGATGTTGCTATGACTTTGCCATGCTTAATGCTTGTCACTTTGGGCCCGGGTGTCATGATTTCAGATCTGAACCGTTTATGTTATCACCATTATATCTATGTTCTAGATCCGATCTTGCAAGTTATAGTCACCTATTACGTGTTATGATACGTTAACCCCGGAGTGATAGTATTCGGGATACTTTTCGGTGACGACCGTAGTTTGAGGAGTTCATGTTTTCACTATGTGTTAATGCTTTATTCTGGTTCTCTATTAAAAGGAGGCCTTAATATCCCTTAGTTTCCATATGGACCCTGCTGCCACGGGGGGGTAGGACAAAAGATGTCATACAAGTTCTTTCCATAAGCACGAATGACTATTTACAGAATACGTGCCTACATTGTATTTATGAACTGGTTCTAGTTTTGTATCGCCCTAGGTTATGACTGTTATATGACGAATATCATCCAACGAATTCACCGATCCAATGCCTACGAAGTTTCCACATATTGTTTCTGCTAAGTTACTATTGCTATTGCTACCATTACACTTGCTACAAAATCATTGCTACCACTGTTACCGTTACTATTGCTATCATCACTACTATCACTACTACCATATTACTGTGCTACTGATCACTTTGCTGCAGATAACTAATCTCCAGCTGTGGTTGAATTGACAACTTAGCTGCTAATACTTGCAAATATTCTTTGGCTCCCCTTGTGTCAAATCTATAAATTTGGGTTGAATACTCTACCGTAAAAACTGTTGTGATCCCCTATACTTGTGGGTTATCAAGAACTTTTTCTGGCGCCATTGCCAGGGAGCATAGCTATATTTGTTGAGTCACTTGGGATTATTATCTATTTATCCCTAGAAGAATCTGAAGGATACAAAAACCAAGATCGTTCCCTCTAGGACGAGGGTTGGTAAGGAACTGCCATCACACTCTACACCTGATTCACCTTCTGTTTTGAGTAGACTTGCAACACCACCACATGCTATTAATCCTGATATGTCACAAGTTATTGATGATGCTACTTCTATGAATGCTACTCATGATGATGCTAGTACCTTGCTTGATGATGGTGTGCCACTAGGTGATTTTCTTGATGAACAAATTGCTTGAACTAAAGAGGATGAAATTACTAAGACTGATGAAATTATTGAAACTGATGAAGTGCTTGCAACTGAAAATCTTGAAACACCTATTAGACTAGCTCTCCTAGATATGAATTTCCTAAGATATCGGAAGGTTATGTTATGTATGAGGAGACAACTAGAGATTTTCTTGCTTGCAATGATAGAGATGTTCTTAAGAAATTATTATGCAAACTGAAAGAGAAATCTTTGAATGCTAGAATGAAATGTGATCCTAAGTTTGCCACTTCACCTATCTTTGTTGATGATAAGGATTATGAATTCTCTGTCGACCCAGAGTTAATTACTTTGGTTGAATCTGATCTTTTCCATGGCTATGAAACTGAAACTCTTGTGGCACACCTTACCAAATTAAATGATATGGCCACCCTTTTTGCTCATGAGGATAAAATTTGCTACTACTATATTCTCAAATTATTTTTGTTGTCACTAAGAGCCCGTTCGGATCTCCTCCATGATCCAACTTCTCGAGAAGCTGGCGAGAAGTCAGTCGAACGACCCGGCTCCTGGAATCTGGCTCCTGGAATCTGACTCGGCTCCAGTGCAATTTCTGGGAGCAGCCCCGCCCCAGCTCCTAGATTCTGGAGAAGCGGGAGTTGCTGGATATTACATTCTATGCCATCCCGAAGTGCTACAGCCCACCCAGCGAACCGTTTTTCTATCGCTAATGCCCCATCGAATCGTTTTTCTCTCGCTATAGTGTACCAAGTCGCTGCCGAACGCTGTCGAACGCTCGCTGGCTCCCGTGAGAAGCCAGCTAGCACTAGCTCGCGCGAGAAGCTGGCTTTCGGAGAAGCCAGCGGACTTCCGAACGGGCCCTAAAGGGTGATGCTAAGATATGGTACAACACTCTTGCTCCTGGTTGTGTGCGTAGCCCCTAGGATATGATCTATTACTTCTTTGAAAACTATTTTCCTGCTCATAAGAAACAAGCTGCCTTATAGGAAATATTTAATTTTGTGCGAATTGAAGAAGAGAGTCTCCCACAAGCTTGGGGAGGCTTCTCCAATTGCTTAATGCTTTGCTTGATCATCCTCTTACGAAAAATGAAATACTTGATATTTTCTATTATGGACTAACCGATGCTTCTAGGGACTTCCTAGATAGTTGTGCTGATTGTGTTTTTAGGGAACGTACTGTTGAACAAGCTGAGGAATTATTGAATAACATATTGAAAAATTATGATGATTGGACTCTTTCTGAACCACCTCTTAAACCCACTCCAAAGAAGAGGGGTATCTTATTCTCAGTCTTTAAGATATGCAAGAGGCAAAGAAATTTATGAAGGAAAAAGGTATTAAAGCAGAGGATGTTAAAAATTTACCTCCTATTGAGGAAATACATGGACTTGATACACCACCACCCAAGGTTGTAGAGATAAACTCCTTAATGAAATTTGATGAAAGGGACAACCCTTATAATATGCATCCTAGTCAATGCCTTTATGAGTTTGACAGTTACATTAGAAAACAAGATCGCTTCAATGAAAATGTTATGAAACAATTAAAATACAACTCTGATATGACTGCTCGTTTGAGTGACTTGTTATTTAGAATCTCTAATGATGTTAGAGGCGTAGGAAAACATGCTTCTATGGTTCATACTTAGTTAGAACAAGTTGCTAAATCTCAAAGAGAATTTCTTGAGAAAATGAATAATAATATGAATGATCATGCTATAAGAGTAGTGACTAGAGGAGGTAGAATGACTCAGGAACCACTTTGTCCTGAGGGGCACCCTAAAATAATTGAACAAGACTCTCAAAGAATCAACACTGATGCACCTGGTCCGTAAAAAGAAAAAGAAAAAGAAAAATGATAGGACTTTGCATACCTGTAGTGAACCTAAAATAGAAAAAACTCCTGAAGATAATAATGATGTTTCTATCTTTGATGCTAAAACTCAATCTGGTAATGAACATTCATCAAGTGATAATGAAAAATATAATGATGATATTCATGAAGACACTCAACCAGACAATGATAAACAACTAGATAATGATGTTGAAATAGAACCAACTGTTGATCTTGATAACCCACAACCTAAAAATAAAAGATATGATAAAAGAGACTTCGTGGCAAGAAAACATGGTAAAGAAAGAGAACCATGGGTTCAAAAACCCATGCCCTTTCAACATAAATTAGCTAATAAGAAATATGATGAAGAATTTGAACGCTTTGCTAAAATGCTTAGGCCAGTTTTTTTGCGCACTCGCTTGACTGATATTTTAAAGATGGCCCCGTATGCAAAATACGTGGAAGACATCATCACTAATAAGAGAAAAATACCTGAAGCTGAAATCTCCACCATGCTTGCTAATTATTCTTTTAAGGATGGAGTACCTAAAAAACTTGTAGATCCGGGAATACCAACTATACCTTGCTCCATCAAAAGAAACTATGTTAAAACTGCTTTGTGCGATTTAGGAGCTGGTGTTCGTGTTATGCCTTTCTCCTTATATAAAAGACTTGATTTGAATAAATTCACACCTACTAAAATATCTTTGCAAATGGCTGACAAGTCAACTGCCATACCTATCGGTATTTGTGAGGATGTGCCCGTTGTTGTTGCAAATGTGACCATCTTAACTTACTTTGTTATACTTGAGATGCCCAAGGATGACAACATGTCGATTATCCTTGGTAGACCCTTTTTGAATACTTCAGGGGCTGGTATTGATTGCAATAAAAGCAAGGTCACTTCATACCAATGGTAATGAGCATACGATGCACTTTCCGAAGAAAAAATTCCAAGTGAATGGTATTAATGCTATTGAAAAAACTCTGACACTCACTATTGGAAGTTTTCAACTACCTCTACCTATTGCCAAAAAGAAATAGGAAATGCTTATTGTTGGGGACATGGATATCCCCATTGAGGTAACTTATTGTTTTATGAAAGTTCTTCGGTTTCATGCTAATCGAAAATGGTTGTTAATAAGACTTGATCAACCTTATTAATGGATCATTTTTTAGGAGTATGAAGTTGATGAATTTATTAAGCAACCTTCTGCTCCCAACTTCTATTTTCTATTTTTCTTAGTTAAATAAAATAAAATGCCATGTTCTGTCTGTTTTCTGAATTTTTCGTGCAATAAAAAAATGACCCAAAAATAAAAGTTCTCAGAATGCCCTGAAAATTTAATACGATTTTTTGCTAAATTTTTAGTGCAAATAACATCAGAGGGGGTGCACCAGGTGGGAACGCCAGCGGTCCTAGGCGTGCCCTGGTGGGTTGTGGTCCCCACGTGGCCCCCTTCACTTATCTATTTAGCCCATGTCATCTCCCACCTCCAAAAAAATCCACCATTGCTCTCTCCCTCGTGTTCTTGCCTTCAAACCCACGGACTTCGATCTCTTTGCTCGAAGCTCCATTTCCAAAACTGTTTTGGGGGATTGCTACTTGGTATGTGACTCCTCCATTGGTCCAATTAGTTTTTGCTTTGGTGGTTTATATTTTGAATAATTAGCTACTCTTGGTGCTGTTGTAGATGAGATTGCATGTTGAATTCTTAGAGTTCTAAGTAGTTTGAATGCTTGATATGGTCTCTATGCATCTCTATGAGTAGTTACTGCCACTCTTGTGAAGTTCTGTTGACAAAAAAATTGTGACCCAAATTTTTTCAGAAAATTGTACATAAATAAGATGAACCTCTTGGAAGGAGTTCTTCGAGGAGGAGGTCCTCGGAGGCATCTTCTAGTAGTGGTTCAACCCGTCAATCTTATGTTGAACCAAGTTCAAGTTCAATACGGGATGCCGCCACCAAATCATGCTTATGGTCGTGCGACAATTTCATGATGATGGCTGGTATTAAAGAAGAATTTGAGCAATATGTTCACAATGCTGAGCTCGGTCCCTACATTGAAGATAAGTGCAGCCAGCATCTCAGTCTCACGGAATCATTTACTAAAGAGTTTAAATTTCATCCTAGTGAGTCTAGAGTTTCGTTTAAACTTTATGACCGTTCGGTCACCATGCCTCTAGACGCGTTTAGTGGTGTGTGTAAAATTTCATTTTGCGGTTCATTGGATGAACCACCAAGGTCTGAGTATGAGTCATTTTTACTAGTCTTTGCTACAGTGAGAATAGAGGGGCAACACAAGGAAGAATAAAAAGTATTCATTTCCCTTTGATTCAACACTTTGCACTATTCAATGGCAAATGCATCGTAGGCAAGCAAGACTGTATTACACTTTGTGCTCCTGACTTGAGCCTCACACACACTGCTCTCACTGGTATTATATGTTATAACATTGGGGCGATTGTTGCACGCGGACGACAACACAACGCTGGTAGTGGATATTTTTATGGTGGGATTTATGCTTCATGATTAGAAAGGGAGTTGGGTGTATCACCCTGGCCTAATGACCCTATCCCTCCCACAGTACTTAGACTTTGAGGACAAAGCGCCATAAGTTTCTTAAGGGTGAAATCAATGATTATTCTTATAACTTAATGTTCAATAAAGCTTCTGTTGTGCATACCTTTTTGCCTGCGCCTACTCTCTTTGATTATCACAGCAAGGAAGGTATTATGTTCTTGAGAGCGAGGCCCACGTGCACAACGTCGGGGTTATGGCTGCTCGGCCGGCTGAGGAAGCTGCACCGAGAGCCTCCATGAGCTATCACTCCGATTATTATGCAGGCTACAGATGGTGATTACCAAGCTAGGCCAAAAGCCTAAGCATGGGGGAGTACGTGTTTCCACTGACATTATATTCATGTTCACATATTTCATCCCAGTTGTCGGTGTACACTTTTTCATTGCATTATCCATGCTAGATTCATTTTATTGCTTTCTTCTTATGTGTTTGAAAAACTTTGAGAAAACCCAAAACTTTTTCTTGTTTCTTTTCGGTTTTTCTTTCTAGTTTAGTTAGCTGTAGTATTAAAAAGAAACCCCAAAATATTTCCTTGTTCTTCTTTTGCTTGTTGGGAGCTCTCCCGTGTAAATAGTTTTCTCGTTTTTGTTTTTCTTTCTTTAATTTCTCTTTCTTCTAGAAAAAAACAAAAACTCCAAAAATATTTCAGTGTGTTTCACTAAAATTATTTTCTTTTTATTGAGTCATACCGAGGAGAAGACCACGATGAAAATGTTGAGTGCCTCTCATACGCATTGTTATTGATCTAACATAGAGCCCAAATTACCTTGTGTTCTCCTTTTGAATAAAATGTTTGCAGATTCTAGCTTAGTCCACGGCACTCTTGCACTACTATTATTTTCATATCATTCGGTCATGCAAGTGAAAGTCAATGATGACAATATTTGATGAACTGGTTGGCAGAGAGAAACGATTATGGACTCAACTTGTTCTGTTTTTGTAAATATATTTAACCTAGTATCCATGATTCAACAGGGGAAACGCAGCAGCCAGCAGGGGTTGCTGCGCCCCCCATATGGGCTGCACTAGAGGAGAAAGGAAAGAGAGGAAGAGAGAAGGAAGGGGAGGGATTTGGCCTCCCCCTACCTTCCCTCCTCCCTCCTCTTTCCTTCCCCCTCCGATGAAAAAGGAAAGGGGGCCGAATTGGGGAGGAACCCCAAGTAGGATTCGGTCTACTTGGGGCGCCCCCGTTGGCTGCTCCCTCTCCCTCCCACCTTATATGAGGGGGGAGGTGCCTACAACACACAACAACATCTGTTAGCCATGTGTGGCACCTCCCTCCACAGATTACACCCTCGGTCATATTCTCGTAGTGCTTAGGCGAAGCCCTGCGCGGATCACTTCATCAGCACCGTCACCATACCGTCGTGTTAACGGAACTCATCTACTTCCTCGAAACTTTGCTGGATCAAGAGTTCGAGGGACGTCATCGAGCTGAACGTGTGCAGAACTCGGAGGTGTCGTACGTTCGGTGCTTGATCAGTCAGAACGAGAAGAAGGTCAACTACATCAACCGTGTTGTCAAACGCTTCCGCTTTTGGTCTACAAGGTAATTGCATGCTACGTTTCCCAACAGGAACCCCCTATCGCCCACACTCTCACTTGGAGATGGTTTCAAACGCCATCGTAGAAAGGGGTTAAACCCGTTTGTATAGCAGGTCTCTGCACCAGTGTAGGTTGCCTCCAGCCTCCTTTTATAGCTTAAGGGGTCACCATAGTGGAAAAACAGTCTTTATCTATTGATGAGATAGCTAACAGTGCTATCATACCTAACTCTGGCAATTAGGACAAAGTGCATTAAATGCACTACTAGGTGTCATGCTGAGGGTGCAGCCTGGCAAGCCTACCGTGCTGCTAATCATCTTCTGTTTATCTGCTTGACACGCCTCTGGACGGGTGTCATATGAGGATAATTTGTCTTCCAAATGGATGCCACATGCCTAGTGGAAGCCACTTAATCACTTGGGGGCTCGTCACCGCACTGATAGCTGATTTGCGTTGTGGTGCGGTGGAGCAGTGGTGCCTTGGCGGGGAGATTTGCCCTTGGCGGACTCGGCAAGCTTGTTGGGGAAATCTTGGGCTTTTCCTTGGGGCGGCCTCGACCCGACCAGGCTCTCCTGCCCGGCAAGGGAGGCTTTCCCAAGGTGGTGCTCTACTATCTTGTTCGTTTTGGTCTTCTTGATCCACTCTTCGACCTCACAAAGAGCTGCTCCTCTGGCTTGGCCTGGCTTTGTATACTGGTGTAGTTATGCCTTTGCCAACACGCATGTGTACAATCCGGGAAACAAACGTAAATGTTTGTTGTACCGACAGGAAGCCCTCCGTGATCGATTCCCCCTCCGGTAGAGTACTGGAAAAGGCCTCCAGATGGGATTGCGGAAGAACAGAAGCTTGCAGCGACGGTAAAAGTGTTTCGGGTGGCTCCCTGTAGGTTTGGGAATATATCTGAATTTATAGGCTTGAAATTAGGTCAAATGGAGTTGCGTGGGGCCCACGAGCTCAGGGGCGCGCCCACCCCCTAGGGCGCGCCCTGTGAGCTCGTGGCTCTCTCATAGATCTTCTGGCTTCCTCCCCAAGCTTATAGGGTTCCTTCTGGTCCATAAAAAAAACACCGTAAAAGTTCCATCGTGTCTGGACTTCGTTTGGTACTTATTTTCTGAAAAGCCAAAAACAAGCAAAAAAAAGGAACTGACACTGAGCACTAGGTTAATAGGTTAGTCCCAAAAGTTGATATGAAATAGCATATAAATGCATATAAAGCATTCAAGATTGATAATATAATAGCATGAGACAATTCAAAATTATAGATACGTTGGAGACGTATCATCCAGTCAGACACCCAACTCATGAAGGCCCGATTCACAAGGAAATATGTGGTGTTATCCCGATCATCGAATATGACGATTCGACCTAGGGCTAAGTTTCGATCTGACCTAGGTGGCCAGCCAAGTCAGCAAGGAAGTCGATGTTGTCGAAGACAAAAGTTTGGCATGACGCGGAAGTTATGCCAGCATCGATTTGATTGTGGATATTGATCTCCATCAGATCGCTATGACTCCGACTCCGTATCAGGACCTGCGTTGGCCACCAATGACGGAGTTGATTCTGGCAGATCTCGGATAGGGGGTCCCGAGGTAGTAGCCTTGATGTGATGCTAACACAGACACCGATTTTACCCAGGTTCGGGCTCTCCTAAGGGATAAAACCCTACGTCATGCTTGTGTTGTATTGATTTGGGATGAAGTACAGAGTACAAGTGATCTACCGCGAGAGCTATGTGTGTCCTCTACGAACCCTACCCCTTGGTTTATATAGGTACCAGTGGTCTAGGGTTACTACCTAGTCGGTTACGTAGGAGGTAAACGTGTTGTAGACTACCTCTAAATGTCTTGGAGTATACAAAAGTCTTCGGGAGTCTTCCTTCCATATGCCATGCCATTTTGACGTGACCCACTGGTGAACCGATATGGGGGGTCCATGGCCCGGCCCACCTGGCCGGGAGAAGACGTGGCGAGTGACTCCTAATCAGGGACACCGTCACCTTGGCGCATTAGGAATATAGCATCGCTACACGTATGGTGTTCTGCATACGATTTTCATACAACACACAATAGAAGCCATCCATCAAGTCGGTTGTGTCCTATTAAAATGAAGCCGGTTTTATGGGCTTGCATGTTGCAGACATCCAGGTAAGCATTGTACAAGAACCATACAAAGAAAATCATACGCACAATCATTGTACTATATACAAGACTTAAGATAGAACTATATTAACAATCATTGTACATGCCCTAAGAGTATCGCTCCATCTGTAGTGTTTTGCATACGATTTTCAAACGACAGACAATCGTAGCATTAGAAGTGACGAACCTTCGTTTAGTAAGAAGTGATGGAAAATAATAAGTAGTACTGCAAAGCATCAAATCACGCACGTGACAAAGACAAACCAAGAATAAGCTAGCTAGACCGTACTAGTACCAGTACCTTTTTAGCCTGTGAGCCTAGGACCATGCATACCAATAATTTTGTCACGCGCACCAGAGGTTTGACTAAATAAGGTGGATGAGGACATGACCAGGATTCACAGCTCACACTAATTTTACTCTAATAATCCGGTCTAATCCCACTGGCTTGTCCTGGTCGATGACCTGTGAACAAGAGTTGCCAGGATTGCAAGGGAAGGCGAGCTAATGGATAAGATAAGTACTACCCTACATCAGCACTAAGGTCCTGATTAATTAACTCTTCTCACAGCTAACAACTTTTGGGTATTGGTGAGAGGAGATAGAGTCAGACAGTGGAAGGTTAGCTTGGGGAAAGACTATTGGCGTAGCTGCGTAGGGATAGCATGGTACCGGTTGGAAAGGCTGAAAAGCCTCGCAGGAACACGTGGAGTCTCCATGAATTATGCATGAGTTTACCACGGCTCGAAATGGAGAAGTGCTGCCACATGATACGTTGCTATCCCAGAACTGTTGCACGTCACTGTACCCCATGCTTTGAGTTTTGTCATTAGTCAGGGCACACCAACGCACGCCCTCAGACCGTAACGTGGACCATGCATGTTTTTTGTCTGAAATCCCGCAAATCAGAAGCAAACCTGTGGGACGTTTGTGGAGTCCAGACATCCGCCTGCGGTGTGGTGCGTTGTGGCAGAAAGCGGATTACTGATTTGTTGACGGACAGTGGCTTTCATTTGACGGAAAGTAAATTTCATTTGGTGAGAGGTGCCTTCTATTTGGCACAATGTGGCTTAAGCAGTTTTCATTTCGGGGAAAGCAGCTTTAGGCCCTGTTTGGTTCGGCTGTGGATTTCTAAAAGCAGCTGTGAAAAATCTGTTGTGAAAAAACAGTTGTGAAAAATCTGATGTGAAAAAGATGTAGGTCATTTGGCAAACCAGCTGATACAGTTTTTTTTTCAGATTTTGGCCCGCAGCGGAATCAGATTTTGAAAAGCACGTCCTTGGGTGCTTTCGCTTTTTGTTCAGATTTTGACAGCGGATTTCTGGAATCGGATTTTGCTGGGTTCGCCCTTTGGTTCAGATTCAGCTGCGCGACAGCGGAATCCGTCGATAAAAGCTGAACCAAACAGGGCCTTAGGCCGGCTTCTATTTGGGATTTTCTTTAAAGTAAATAGAGGTGACGTTTAGGGGATCCACGCCGGAGATACCCTTACTCATTAGAGCATCTTCAATAGAAGATGCAAATTTGAAGATTAAAACAAAAGATGTTAAAATTTACATCTTTAAAATATGCATTTTGCATCTTTAAAAGAGAGACAACTTCAACAGATGATGTATATTTGTCATGTAAAAGTGCAACTTCAACAGATAATGCAAATGAAGATGTAAACTAGTTCAACGACAACATGGTGGCAGTGTGGCTACGGATCGAGCGGCATCAACCGAGCTTTGAGAGGAGTGCCAGCGGCCGAGCGATGAGGAGCGGTGCGGCCCCCGAGCCTCTGCTTCGAATGCGGCGGCGGGAGCTCGAATGGCTGGCGGCATGGGCTCGAACTGGGCGGCGAATTAACGTCGGCGGGGCGGCGCAAGAAGCTCGAATCGAGCGGCAGAAAAGTGGCATCAGCATGGAGGCGGGTGTGCGGCTTGAATCCGAAAGCGGGAGGGGGTGGCAGGGGAGCTCGAATCAGGCGACTGTGTCGCTGCGGCAGGGCGGCGAAAAAACGACCGACACGGCCGATTTTCTAGCGGAGGGCGGCGGAAAAACGGTGGCGGCGGATGTGCGGTTCGAATCCAGCGGCGGCGGTGCAGCAGGGGAAGCTCGAACCTGGCGGAAGGGGCGCGGCGGCGAAAAAACGGGTGATGCAGTCGATTTTTAAGCGGGGGACGGCGTAAAAGCGGCGGCACCGGCGAAGGGGGGAGTCAGGAGGCCGGATCTAACGGCGGCGGGGTGCGGTGCCCTGGTGGCGCGGCGAAGGATCGATGTAAGCGGCCGGTCGAGGGAGGGGAAGGGAAATTTCATGGCGGTTGGGTTGGCGTGGCAGTTTTGTAAATTTGCATCATGAGGTGTTGTATTTTACATCTGCACGATGCGAAGATGTAAATTATTTTTGCATCCATATCATCAGTTAGAGATGGGTTTTTGAGCATCAATGATTCAAAAATTAATTATTTTCACATCTAAGTCATCTATTGAAGATGCTCTTCTTTTTCAAGGGCAGGTAGACATTAGCATCCTGAGCAAACGACGTGCATGTTGTTAGTAACGCCACATCACTCCTCGCTCACTCACTTCGCTTCACTTGTGGCTTGTGACTTTTTGATGAGTGCCTATTTTACGGTCGCTAAGGCTGCTGCCAATGCATCCGTGCTTAGATGAGGTGCTTAGCTTATAATAGCTCAGCTTGCTTCATTTAAAACTCTCCAATGAATATGTTCGCGGGTCTTGAGGTTGCACCAACGGCGGAGTTCACGTGAAAATCACGCGCCTCTGCACGTTGCTTCTTCGTTTGGTTAGCCATGAGGAATAGGTGTTGGACCTCTGACCGCCTTGCTAGACGGGGACTCCCCCACAAAAGCTCGTGTCCACTTTGCGGCCAACATGAGGATACCATCACCCACATTATGATCGGATGTGTCTTTGCAAGAGAGGTCTGGAGCAATGTCTGCCTGGCCTTGAGACGACCGGACCGCGCTCCAACAACAACGGAGTTACTTCCGGAGTGGTGCATTAGGCAGGAGGAAATTGGACAACACCGGAAGCTGGCTAGGACAATCTGTATCTTTGTCCTATGGGAGTTGTGGACTCACATAAATGCAGTGGTCTTCGACAGAGCGGCGCCATCCACACTCACGGTGCTCAAGAGCATTGAAAGCGAGGCCAGGGCATGGAAGCAAGCAGGATTACTACGAGGGGAAGTCGAGGTGTTCTTGGTTGGCCTTGCATTGTGGGAGAGTAGTGAGTAATCCTTAAATAGCGAGTTAGGCAGGTGAGATGGCCGAGGGCTATCTGTAAATAACTTTGTAATTTTCAAGTGGAGGGTTTCTACCCTTTCCTTCTATAATATATGATACACATACTCGTGCGTATTCGAGAGAAAAAAAAGATTTAGCAACTAAATCTCTTCATGTATTAGTGGACTTCCTTCATTTAAATGTTTTGCCTAGGTTCATGCCCTAAACATTGTTTCTTCCTGAGATCATCACATTTATTTCTTTTCTTTTAAATAACTTGTCACATCAGATTTTTTTGCCTAGATAAAAGGCTTAGCACCTACAAGATGAAGCATTGGGAGAAGGCTAATATTTTCTTTGCACACTTACCATTTACCGACTGGTGGCTTTTCGGTAAAGTGCCCGGCTGAAAAAGGCCGCTGCTTCCCCCGACAATCGTTTTGGAGGCACTGTGAGTAACCATAAATGTCAGAGCAAAGGTGCATGGCGCTCGCGAAAGGACCTTGGCTAGAGAGCAAGCATTCGTTTGTCCTGGAACGCGGGAACAAGGCGGCATCCCCCCTACGCATATGCTCCCGAACGGCAGGGCGGCACGTCGGCGCCGACCCACTGCATGCGCGCATGCCCCGACGCCGCCGCTCACAGTCGCCGGTGACGTGCGGCCGGCCGTGCTCGTGGTGCGCGGTGCCTGCTTCGGCCAGGTGCAATGGAAATGGCCGCGCTCGGGGGTCCGACTCGCGCGACTAGTGTTGGACTGCACGGATGCTAGTGGTACTAGTAAGCAGTGGAGTAGGAGTACATTGGGCGCTTTCTGGTTCTTGTGCGTCTGTGTGTGGGCTGTCGTGTCCTTCGTTGATGGGAGGATCGTTGGAGAGGAGCAGGGCACTGGGCCGGTGCCCAGATTAGACCAACACTAACGCATGACTCTAAACGAAAGTCCATTTTGTTCAGATTCTGACCATTTAGGTCGGGTAAAAGGGTGTTCTTCGGCCGTTTCTACATTTGAGATGGCCGTGTGCATCCGGCCCCCTGAAAATTTTGCAAAGAAAAAGAAAACTAAAATTTAGGCGTTACGGCCATAGTCCATGTCAGCAACCATAGTTTATGCCAGTCGGAGCGTCAGCAGCCGGCGCACATGCCAGCCTACAAAATGAACAATCCATATAGTTTCACGTTGACAACAAAGCCAATAGCCAGCACACATGCCAACCTATAAAAAAACGGCCATAGTTCATGCCACGCGACCTTCGTAGTTCATGCCGGCACACAAGCCGGCCCACTCATCTCCATCGACTATCTTCCTTTTGCATCTTCTCAAACCAAGTCTTCATTTCGAGGAACAAGCGGGCCTCCTCATCAGTTTCACTGTCAAAACGGGCTAATTCGCGAAATAGTGTGATTTGTTTTTTCTCTCGAATAAATAGTGTGATTTGATTTGTTGCCCTCGATTAATCGAGCAAAGATATGTCAAGAATACGTTCGCTCTGGACCTAGCCGCCGCCTCCCAAGAACCCTAGATTTCTGCCTCCCACCGGCGCCGGCGCCGGTCCATCCCGTCTCCGGTGGCCCTATGGCCATGGAGGCGGAGTGGATCTTGGCCCTTGCCGGTGGGAGGGCTCCGTTTTTAGATCTTTTTTCGAGCTTCGTTAGGGTTTGTGTCCTGCTCAGGAAGGCGAGACGGCGGCGGCTCCCTGAAGATGGAATAAAGGTCTCCCCGCCTAGCCCCCGTTCCGGTGGTGCATCTTGCATCATCGGCGGGCGTGTGGAGTTGTGTCTCCGGCGGATCTGTCTTTGGTGGATTTGTTCGGATCTGTTCGTCGTTCGTCTTCGTTCGTGTGTTTTCAGGTTGGATTCTTTTGATCTACAATCTTCATCTGCGGCGGTTGCTGTTCTGGTGCGTTGGTTCTACGGGGCCTTAGCACGACGACTTCCCGACTGTCTACTACAACAAGGTTTGCCCGGCTCCGGCGAGGGAGGGGCGATGACAGCGGCGCGCCTTCGGCTCACTTCAGTACTTGTAGTCGTCGCTAGGTGGTCTACGGATCTAGATGTAATTTTTATTATTTCTAGTGTTCGTTGTACTACCATGATTGAAGATGAATAGATTAAAAGTTTTCCCCATAAAAAGAAAAATAGTGTGATTTGTTGCGGCCTTCTCAGACTTGGTACTGATTTGCAAAAGAAAACATAAATTGATACCAACTCATTACTCTAGTCCCAATTGCGGTACTACCAGTGGTGCAATTAACTCTGCTATACTCCCTCCTTTCCGGTTTATAAGGCTCAATTCAAAAATCTCACCAACCAAGGTAGATGGTGAGTGGTGGAATACTTTTTGTAGTTTGCAAAAGCACCCAATTAATGCTCTTGTTTTCCTCAAAAAAGTACGTTTACCAATGCAATAATTGCAATGCATGCATGCATAAATTACATGCATTGGTAAATTTTCTCTTAATACTTGCATGCAATGATTTAATGCACCTTGGAATCTGAACATGTGATGGAAAACAACCAAATTGAGCCTTATAAAATGAAAAAACTAAAATTTTGATATAAGCCCTATAAACCGGAAAGGAGGGAGTAGTACTTTTTGAACAATGAAGTCGTGGTAGAGTGGTGACGGCCTCAGTTGTAGGTGTGCAGCTTTCTCTAGTGTAAATAAATGTTTAGCTTTGGACACCTGGCAAAAGTAAACGAGCGACATGAAGGACACGTACTCTAGGTACTACAGGAGGACCATGCGTTCACCACAGTGCTGTAGAGATGCATGCATGTTGAACCATGCAATCAACAGAGCTGACAGCCTCCCGCCACTGCAGGGATAAAAAGGCCGGTTGATTGGTCCGTCCTCATCTGTAAAACCTCCCATTGTAGAACTGCAGTACACACATGCTTCTATGAGCAAACCGGGTTCGCTCTTTTATTGATCTTGTTCCGTTTGCCTGGTGATGACCAGATTTTACGCGGGAATGCGTTAATCCATGTCGACTGTACATCATCTGGATCACTTTCAGTTTGGTAACCGAAGCCTTTACCCGTCCTGTTATGCTGAAGCATTGTCGTCCATCTCCAGCATGGCCATCATGATCGGATTAGCGCATTGTCGTGTCAGCCCAACCAAATCATGGGCGCGGCCTCCCACTTCCGGCAAAGCGTTAATTAGCCAGGCACCCGGCAACACGCATGCCGGCCTAGCTCGCCGCGCCATGCCAGGAAAAGGCATGCAGAGTGGCCGCCGATCCGTACGTGCACATCTTGTCGCCGGCCGGCGGCGTACGTCCGGTCGGTAGTCGATGCAGACATGATCCCTGACCCCTCCCTCCCGAGACCCGAGCCGTGGCACGGCAGGGTAGCCCCGCGACGGCGACCCTTGCGGCCAGAAGGGCACGCCATGCACGCCTCGTATCGTACGTACCGCACCGCGCCATGCCAGATTTATCTTTCTTGCCGTGTTGCCCTAGGCCTCGTAGTATCTGCCTCGTTTCCTTGCCTCCGTCGCTCACGCCACCCTGCCGGCCGGCCGTTCATTTCACCAACGAACCAAATGACGGACGGCTCAAAAAAAAAAAAAACGAACCAAACGACGGAGGGAGAAAAGACGTACACAGATCTAGAGAGACGACGAAGATTTTTTTTTTTGAAAGGAATAACAGATGTATTCCACTTAATCATGGTGCCCCATATCGGAGATGCGGTTGCTCTCCTATTTATTAGTTGGACCATGCATGAGCCTGGCACTTGATGCACCCACCAAGCACTTGTGTTTCTGCACTGTATCCTATGAGGGCCTGTTACTGCAGCAACTCCAACCAGACCCGCTGAAATGTAGTTTTTTTAATTGCTTTTGCGCATGTTGGTTGTGCACGAATACTGTTGGGTCTCCACCGCACACTGCTCAAAGCATCTCAAGGTCTGGCTATGTGAAAACACTCAAATCAACCATTTTTCCAGAGCCAGGCCTGAGCGATGAGAGGGGGCCCACGTGGGTGATGGCGGCTGCACGTCCGGGAACATGCGGTAAAAAGCTGCGTTGGTTCCTGAAGTGGCGCCTTAACTCCCCTCACCCTCCTTCCACCTCTCTCTCTCTCTCTCTCTCTCTCTCTCTCTCTCTCTCTCTCTCTCTCTCTCTCTTTCCGGCAGCGACCACAAGATCTGCATGGCGAGCACCAGCAAGCATACATCGGAGGCAAGCTCTGGACCAGTAAGCACCGACAACCATACATCGAAGGCAAGCTCTGGACACTGAGAACCGGCGGCGAGCACCGGCTTCCCCCTCCGCGTCAATGTTGGAAATATGCCCTAGAGGCAATAATAAAATGATTATTATTATATTTCCTCGTTCATGATAATTGTCTATTGTTCATGCTATAATTGTGTCATCAGGAAATCGTAATACATGTGTGAATACATAGACCACAACATGTCCCTAGTGAGCCTCTAGTTGACTAGCTCGTTGATCAACAGATGGTCATGGTTTCCTGACTATGGACATTGGATGTCATTGATAACGGGATCACATCATTAGGAGAATGATGTGATGGACAAGACCCAATCCCAAGCATAGCACAAGACCGTGTAGTTCGTTTGCTAGAGCTTTTCTAATGTCAAGTATCATTTCCTTAGACCATGAGATTGTGCAACTCCCGGATACTGTAGGAATACTTTGGGTGTGCCAAACGTCACAACGTAACTGGGTGACTACAAAGGTGCACTACAGGTATCTCCGAAAGTGTCTGTTGGGTTGGCACGAATCGAGACTGAGATTTGTCACTCCGTATGACGGAGAGGTATCTCTAGGCCCACTCGATAATGCATCATCATAATGAGCTCAATGTGACCAAGTGGTTGATCACGGGATCATGCATTACGGTACGAGTAAAGTGACTTGCCGATAACGAGATTGAACGAGGTATTGGGATACCGACGATCGAATCTCGGGCAAGTAACGTACCGATTGACAAAGGGAATTGTATACGGGATTGCCTGAATCCTCGACATCGTGGTTCATCCGATGAGATCATCGTGGAACATGTGGGAACCAACATGGGTATCCAGATCCCGCTGTTGGTTATTGGCCGAAGAGTTGTCTCGGTCATGTCTGCATGGTTCCCGAACCCGTAGGGTCTACACACTTAAGGTTCGGTGATGCTAGGGTTGTAGAGATATTAGTATGTGGTAACCCGAAAGTTGTTCGGAGTCCCGGATGAGATCCCGGACGTCACGAGGAGTTCCGGAATGGTCCGGAGGTAAAGATCTGTATATAGGAAGTCCAGTTTCGGCCACTGGGAAAGTTTCGGGGGTCATTGGTATTGTACCGGGACCACCAGAAGGGTCCCGGGGGTCCACCAGGTGGGGCCACCTATCCCGGAGGGCTCCATGGGCTGAAGTGGAAACCCTGGGGGTGGGGGCGCCCCACCAAACTTGGGGGGCAAGTCCCCCTAGGCCGCCGCCCCTCCCTAAATGGGATCTACAAGGGGGGCCGGCGCCCCCTGGCGCCTCCCTCCCGTGACACCTCTTCCTCCCCACTTGCGCTTGGCGAAGCCCTGCTGGGATCCCGCTGCTTCCACCACCACGCCGTCGTGCTGCTGGATCTTCATCAACCTCTCCTTCCCTTGCTGGATCAAGAAGGAGGACACGTCTCTCCCAACCGTGCGTGTGTTGAACGTGGAGGTGCCGTCCGTTCGGCGCTCGGTCATCGGTGATTTGGATCACGATGAGTACGACTCCATCAACCCCGTTCTCTTGAACGCTTCCGCTCGTGATCTACAAGGGTATGTAGATGCACTCCCCTCTCCCTCGTTGCTAGATGACTCCATAGATTGATCTTGGTGATGCGTAGAATTTTTTTAAAATTCTGCTACGTTCCCCTACAGTGGCATCATGAGCTAGGTCTATGCGTAGTTTCTATGCACGAGTAGAACACAAGATGTTGTGGGCGTCGATTTTGTCAATTTACTTACCGTTACTAGTCTTATCTTGATTCGGCGGCATCATGGGATAAAGCGGCCCGGACCGACCTTACACGTACACTTACGTGAGATAGGTTCCACCGACTGACATGCACTAGTTGCATAAGGTGGTTAGCGGGTGTCTGTTTCTCCCACTTTAGTCGGATCGGATTCGACGAAAAGGGTCCTTATGAAGGGTAAATAGAAATTGGCATATCACGTTGTGGTTTTGGCGTAGGTAAGAAACGTTCTTGCTAAGAAACCTATAGCAGCCACGTAAAAATTTGCAACAACAATTAGAGGGCGTCTAATTTGTTTTTACAGCATATGTCGTGTGATGTGATATGGCCAAAAGGATGTGATTAATGATATATGTGATGTATGAGATTGATCATATTCTTGTAATAAGAATCACGACTTGCATGTCGATGAGTATGACAACCGGCATGATCCATAGGAGTTGTCTTAATTTATTTATGACCTGTGTGTCAACATAAACGTCATGTAATTACTTTACTTTATTGCTAAACCGTTAGCCATAGTAGTAGAAGTAATAGTTGACGTGACAACTTCATGAAGACACGATGATGGAGATCATGGTGTCATGCCGGTGACGATGATGATCATGGCACCCCGAAGATGGAGATCAAAAGGAGCAAATTATATTGGCCATATCATGTCACTATTTGATTGCATGTGATGTTTATCATGTTTTTACAACTTATTTGCTTAGAACGACAGTATCTTAAATAAAGTGATCCCTTGAAATAATTTCAAGAAAATGTTCCCCTAACTGTGCACCGTTGCGAAGGTTCGTTGTTTCGAAGCACCACGTGATGATCGGGTGTGATAGATTCTAACATTCGAATACAACGGGTGTAAGCCAGATTTACACATGCAACACACTTATGTTGACTTGACGAGCCTAGCATGTACAGACATGGCCTCGAAACACGGAAGACCGAAAGGTCGAACATGAGTCGTATAGAAGATACGATCAACATGAAGATGTTCACCGATGATGACTAGTCCCTCTCACGTGATGATCGGACACAGCCTAGTTGACTCGGATCATGTATCACTTAGATGACTAGAGGGATGTCTATCTGAGTGGGAGTTCATTAAATAATTTGATTAGATGAACTTAATTATTATGAACTTAGTCTAAATTTTTTGCAATATGTCTTGTAGATCAAATGGCCCACGCTAATGTTGTCCTCAACTTCAACGCGTTCCTAGAGAAAACCAAGCTGAAAGACGATGGTAGCAACTATACGGACTGGGTCCGGAACTTGACGATCATCCTCATAGCTGCCAAGAAAACATATATCCTGGAAGCACCACTAGGTGAAGCACCACCCCCAGCAAACCAAGACGTTATGAACGCTTGGCAGTCCCGTGTTGATGATTACTCCCTGGTTGAGTGCGGCATGCTTTACAGCTTAGAACCGGGGCTCCAAAAGCGTTTCGAGCAGCACGGAGCATATGAGATGTTCCAAGAGCTGAAAATGGTTTTCCAAGCTCATGCCCGGGTCGAGAGATATGAAGTCTTCGACAAGTTCTACAGTTGTAAGATGGAGGAGAATAGTTCCGTCAGCAAGCACATGCTCAAAATGTCTGGGTTGCACAACCGCTTGACTTAGGCTGGTAGTTAATCTCCCGGATGACGCGGTTGTTGACAGAATCCTTCAGTCGCTTCCACCGAGCTACAAGAGCTTTGTGATGAACTTCAATATGCAGGGGATGGAAAAGATCATTCATGAGGTATATTCAATGCTGAAATCAGCGGAGGTGGAGATCAAAAAGGAACATCAAGTGTTGATGGTGAATAAAACCACTAAGTTCTAGAAAGGCAAGGGTAAGAATAACTTCAAGAAGGACGGCAAGGGAGTTTCCGCGCCCGGTAAGCCAGTTGCCAGGAAGAAGCCAAAGAATGGACCCAAGCCTGAGACTGAGTGTTTTTATTGCAAGGGAAGTGGTCACTGGAAGCGGAACTGCCCCAAGTACTTAGCGGACAAGAAGGCCGACAACACCAAAGGTATATGTGATTACATGTTATTGATGTGTACCTTACCAGCGCTCATAGTAGCTCATGGGTATTTGATACCGGTGCGGTTGCTCATATTGTAACTCAAAACAGGAGCCGCGGAATAAGCGGAGACTGGCGAAGGACGAGGTGACGGTGCGCGTCGGGAAAGGTTCCAAGGTCGATGTGATCGCCGTCGGCACGCTACCTCTACATTTACCTACAGGATTAGTTTTAGACCTCAATAATTGTTATTTAGTGCCAGCTTTGAGCATGAACATTGTATCAGAATCTCGTTTAATACGAGATGACTACTCATTTAAATCCGAGAATAATGGTTGTTCTATTTATATGAGAGATATGTTTTATGGTCATGCCCCGCTGGTCAATGGTTTATTTTTAATGAATCTCGAACACAATGTTACACATATTCATAGTGTGAATACCAAAAGATGTAAAGTTGATAATGATAGTGCCACATACTTGTGGCACTGCCGCCTTGGTCACATTGGTGTCAAACGCATGATAAAGCTCCTTGCAGATGGACTTTTGGAGTCTCTTGATTACGAATCATTTGACACGTGCGAGCCATGCCTCATGGGAAAAATGACCAAGACTCCTTTCTTCGGGACAATGGAGCGAGCAACCAACTTATTGGAAATCATACATACTGATGTGTGCGGTCCAATGAGTGTCGAAGCTCGCGGTGGCTATCGTTATGTTCTCACCCTCACTGATGACTTGAGTAGATATGGGTATGTCTACTTAATGAAACACAAGTCTGAGACCTTTGAAAGGTTCAAGGAATTTCAGAGTGAGGTTGAAAATCAACATGACAGGAAAATAAAATTCTTACGATCAGATCGTGGAGGGGAATATTTGAGTCACGAATTTGGCACACACTTAAGGAAATGTGGAATCGTTTCACAACTCACGCCGCCTGGAACACCTCAGGAAAATGGTGTGTCCGAACGTCATAATCGCACTCTATTGGATATGGTGTGATCTATGATGTCTCTTACCGATCTACCGCTCTCATTTTGGGGCTATGCTTTAGAGACTGCCGCATTCACTTTAAATAGGGCTCCGTCGAAATCCGTTGAGATGACACCGTATGAATTATGGTTTGGGAAGAAACCTAAGCTGTCGTTTCTAAAAGTTTGGGGATGCGATGCTTATGTCAAGAAACTTCAACCTGAAAAGCTCGAACCCAAGTCAGAAAAATGCGTCTTCATAGGATACCCTAAGGAAACCATTGGGTATACCTTCTACCTCAAATCCGAAGGCAAGATCTTTGTTGCCAAGAACGGATCCTTTCTGGAGAAAGAGTTCCTCTCGAAAGAAGTAAGTGGGAGGAAAGTAGAGCTTGATGAAGTACTGCCTCTTGAAACGGAAAGTAGCGCAGCTCAGGAAGATGTTCCTTTGGTGCCTATACCGACTAGAGAGGAAGTTAATGATGATGATCAAGGAACTTCGGATCAAGCTCCTACTGAACTTCGTAGGTCCACTAGGACACGTTCCGCACCAGAGTGGTACGGCAACCCTGTCTTGGAAATCATGTTGTTAGACAACGGTGAACCTTCGAACTATGAAGAAGCGATGGCGGGCCCAGATTCCAACAAATGTCTTGAAGCCATGCAATCCGAGATAGGATCCATGTATGAAAACAAAGTATGGACTTTGACAGACTTGCCCGATGATCGGTGAGCGATAGAAAATAAATGGATCTTTAAGAAGAAGACAGACGCGGATGGTAATGTGACCATCTATAAGGCTCGACTTGTCGCTAAGGGTTATCGACAAGTTCAAGGGGTTGACTAAGATGAGACTTTCTCACCCGTAGCAAAGCTGAAGTCCGTCCGAATCATGTTAGAAACTGCCGCATTCTATGATTATGAGATATGGCAAATGGACGTCAAAACGGCATTCCTTAATGGTTTTCTTAAGGAAGAATTGTATATGATGCAACCGGAAGGTTTTGTCGATCCTAAAAATGCTAACAAGGTATGCAAGCTCCAACGCTCCATCTATGGGTTGTTGCAAGCATGTCGGAGTTGGAACATTCGCTTTGATGAAATGATGAAAGCGTCTGGGTTTACACAGACTTATGGAGAAGCCTGTGTTTACAAGAAAGTGAGTGGGAGCTCTGTAGCATTTCTCATATTATATGTGGATGACATACTATTGATGGGAAATGATATAGAATTCTTGGAAAGCATAAAGGCCTACTTGAACAAGTGTTTTTCAATGAAGGACCTTGGAGAAGCTGCTTATATATTAGGCATCAAGATCTATAGAGATAGATCGAGACGCCTCATTGGTCTTTCACAAAGTACGTACCTTGACAAGATATTGAAGAAGTTCAATATGGATCAGTCCAAGAAGGGGTTCTTGCCTGTATTACAAGGTGTGTGATTGAGCACGGCTCAATGCCCGACCACGGCATAAGATAGAGAAAAGATGAGTGTCGTCCCCTATGCCTCGGCCATAGGGTCTATTATGTATGCCATGATGTGTACCAGACCTGATGTAAACCTTGCCGTAAGTTTGGTAGGAAGGTACCAAAGTAATCCCGGCATGGAACACCGGACAACGGTCAAGAATATCCTGAAGTACCTGAAGAGGACTAAGGATATGTTTCTCGTTTATGGAGGTGACGAAGAGCTCGTCGTAAAGGGTTACGTCGATGCTAGCTTTGACACAGATCTGTATGACTCTAAGTCACAAACCGGATACGTGTACATTTTGAATGGTGGGGCAGTTAGCTGGTGCAGTTGCAAGCAAAGCGTTGTGGCGGGATCTACATGTGAAGCGGAGTACATGGCAGCCTCAGAGACAGCACAAGAAGCAATCTGGGTGAAGGAGTTCATTACCGACCTAGGAGTTATTCCCAATGTGTCGGGCCCGATAACTCTCTTCTGTGACAACACTGGAGCTATTGCCCTTGCCAAGGAGCCCAGGTTTCACAAGAAGACTAGGCATATCGAGCGTCGCTTCAACTCCATTCGTGAAAATGTTCAAAATGGAGACATAGATAGTTGTAAAGTACATACGGACCTGAATGTCGCAGATCCTTTGACTAAACCTCTTCCACGGGAAAAACATGATCAACACCAGAACTCTATGGGTGTTCGATTCATCACAATGTAACTAGATTATTGACTCTAGTGGAAGTGGGAGACTGTTTGAAATATGCCCTAAAGGCAATAATAAAATGATTATTATTATATTTCCTCGTTCATGATAATTGTCTATTGTTCATGCTATAGTTTTGTTATCAGGAAATCATAATACATGTGTGAATACATAGACCACAACATGTCCCTAGTGAGCCTCTAGTTGACTATCTCGTTGATCAACAGATGGTCATGGTTTCCTGACTATGGACATTGGATATCATTGATAACGGGATCACATCATTAGGAGAATGATGTGATGGACAAGACCCAATCCTAAGCATAGCACAAGATCGTGTAGTTCGTTTGCTAGAGCTTTTCTAATGTCAAGTATCATTTCCTTAGACCATGAGATTGTGCAACTCCCGGATACTGTAGGAATACTTTGGGTGTGCCAAACGTCACAACGTAACTGGGTGACTATAAAGGTGCACTACAGGTATCTCCGAAAGTGTCTGTTGGGTTGGCACGAATCGAGACTGAGATTTGTCACTCCGTATGACGGAGAGGTATCTCTAGGCCCACTCGGTAATGCATCATCATAATGAGCTCAATGTGACCAAGTGATTGATCATGGGATCATGCATTACGGTACGAGTAAAGTGACTTGCCGATAACGAGATTGAACGAGGTATTGGGATACCGACGATCGAATCTTGGGCAAGTAACGTACCGATTGACAATGGGAATTGTATACGGGATTGCCTGAATCCTCGACATCGTGGTTCATCCGATGAGATCATCGTGGAACATGTGGGAACCAACATGGGTATCCAGATCCCGCTGTTGGTTATTGGCCGGAGAGTTGTCTCGGTCATGTCTGCATGGTTCCCGAACCCATAGGGTCTACACACTTAAGGTTCGGTGACGCTAGGGTTGTAGAGATATTAGTACGCGGTAACCCGAAAGTTGTTCGGAGTCCCGGATGAGATCCCGGACGTCACAAGGAGTTCCGGAATGGTCCGAAGGTAAAGATTTGTTTATAGGAAGTCCAATTTCGGCCACTGGGAAAGTTTCGGGGGTCATGGGTATTGTACCGGGACCACCAGAAGGGTCCCGGGGGTCCATCGGGTGGGGCCACCTATCCTGGAGGGCCCCATGGACTGAAGTGGGAAGGGAACCAGCCCCTGGTGGGCTGGTGTGCCCCCCATGGGCCTCCCCCTGCGCCTACGGTTGGAAACCCTGGGGGTGGGGGTGCCCCACCAAACTTTGGGGGCAAGTCCCCCCCTAGGCCGCCGCCCCTCCCTAGATGGGATCTATAAGGGGGGCCGGCGCCCCCTTGGCCCCTATATATAGTGGAGGGGAGGAAGGGCAGCCGCACCCAAGCCCCTGGCGCCTCCCTCCCTTCTGTGACACCTCTTCCTCCCCGCTTGCGCTTGGCGAAGCCCTGCCGGGAACCCACTGCTTCCACCACCACGCCGTCGTGCTGCTGGATCTCCATCAACCTCTCCTTCCCTTGCTGGATCAAGAAGGAGGAGACGTCTCTCCCAACCGTATGTAACGCCCTCGATGCGGCTATATCTCCCACGTGTCGAGGCACGACTTAGAGGCATAACCGCATTGAAAGCAATGTCGCAAGTGAGGTAATCTTCACACAATCCATGTAATAAATAAAGGGGAAAGATACATAGTTGGCTTACAATCGCCACTTCACACAAGTGCATAAATAACATCCATCAAACAGATTACACTCAAGGTCCGACTACGGCACCAAAATGAAAGAAGACTACCCCAAATGCTAAACAGATCCCCGGATCACCCAACCGGGCTCCACTACTGATCATCTGGAAAAGAAACATAGTAACGGCCACGTTCCTCATCGAACTCCCAAATGAGCTCGGTCGCGTCATCTGCACTGACATCGTTGGTACCTGCAACTGAGGTGATAATATCTGTGAGTCACGGGGACTCAGCAATCTCACACCCGCGAGATCAAGACTATTTAAGCTTAAAGGTGGGAAAAGGGGTTTGTGAGGTGGAGCTGCAGCAAGCGACTAGCATATGGTGGCTACAGCGCAAAAAAGAGTGAGAAGAGAAGGCAAAGCACGTTCGTAAAGCTAGAAGTGATCAAGAAGTGATCCTGAAACAACCTACGCCAGACATAACTCCAACAACCGTGTTCACTTCCCGGACCCCGCCGAGAAGAGACCATCACGGTTACACACGCGGTTGATGTGTTTTAGTTAAGGTCAACTTCGGGTTTTCTACAACCGGACATCAACAAATTCCCATCTGCCTCATAACCGCGGGCACGGCTTTCGAAAGATAATACCCTGCAGGGGTGTCCCAACTTAGCCCATGATAAGCTCTCACGGTCAACGAAGGATATTCCTTCTACCGGGAAGACCCGATCAGTCTCGGAATCCCGGACTACAAGACATTTCAACAGCAATAAAACAAGTCCAGCAAAGCCGCCCGATTGTGCCGACAAATCCTGATAGGAGCTGCACATATCTCGGTCTCAGGGCACATCCGGATGAACACTACGTACGGCAACCGAAGATACCCCAAGTTGCCTCAGGGCGGCACCGCGAGTGGCTCTAGTTGGACCAGCAATCGAAGGAGAACTGGCCCGGGGGTTAAAATAAAGATGACCCTTGAGTCTGCAGAACCCAAGGGAAAAAGGCTAGGTGGCAAATGGTAAAACCAATGTTGGGCCTTGCTGGAAAAGTCTTATCCAAAGCGAACTGTCAAGAGGGTCCCATAAATCATCCAACCGTGTAAGGAACGCAAACTCCGGGAACATAACACCGGTAAGACGGAAACTAGGGTGGCAAGAGTGGAACAAAACACCAGGCATAAGGCCGAGCCTTCCACCCTTTACCAAGTATATAGATGCATTAATTAAATAAGAGGTATTGTGATATACCAACAAGTAAACATGTTCCAACAAGGAACAACAAGATCATGTTCCAACAAGGAACAAACTTCATCTTCACCTGCAACTAGCAACGCTATAAGAGGGGCTGAGCAAAGCAGTAACATAGCCAAACAACGGTTTGCTAGGACATGGATGGTTAGGGGCTGACAAGGTAATATAGGAGGCATGATATAGCAAGTGGTAGGTATCGCAGCATGGGCATAGCAAAAGAGCGAGCAAACTAGCAAGCAAAGATAGAAGTGATTTCGAGGGTATGGTCATCTTGCCTGCAAGGTTCTCAGAGTTGTCGAAAGCTTGGTCCTCGAAAGCGTTCTCAACAGGTCCCTCGTTCACGTACTCGTCTCCCGGCTCTACCCAAGACAAGAGAACAAGCAAAGGAACCAAAATCAACCATGATGCAATGCGCAAGCAACATGATGCAAAACAAGGCATGATATGCGAGAGGTGATATGCAATGCGTATGCATGCTCCGGAAGGACAAGGATGAACAGGGCATAATCTTGGCAAACCAAGCATGCCACTGGATAGGTGAGGTGATTTCGGTTGAGATCGATATAAAGATCACCGGAATCGGATGCACGGTTTGCAAATGGCAAGCAATACAAGAATGACACGAATCTGCCATTAACAGCATGATGCTACTTAGCAAGCAACAAATAATTAAGCTACTGCACCCAAACATGGCAACAAAGCATAAGGCAGTAATCTACTCAAGATGCACGATAAAAGATGAACACTGAGCTACGGCTAAATCACATCATAACAGGTCCAAACAATCATGGCAAAAGTGCAAACGATAACAAGTTCCCAGACTTAGTGAAATTATCAAAGTAGCAGAAACTGACATCAGGATGACATGTTCAGAGCAATGAAACAATATGCTACAGGATCAGAACATAGCAAAATAAGGCACGGCATGAATCTACACATAGCACTTGACAAAAGTCCTTTACTGACCATAAGCCAAAGAGGATCCGAAAATATGATTACACCCATGTCAAATAAGCAAGTTTCGTTACAGGTTTCAGACTTAGCAGAAAACTGGACATGGCAGAAAACTGCTAACGACTAGGCATGTTCGTGAGCTCGATGCACTCACTACAGAGAAATTCATGATAAACTAAGCATACATACATCAAAACGACATGGCATAGTAACTATACATGGCAAGAATAACATCATATCATGCAAGGATCAACTACACCAAGCTTGGCAAAATCGAATAACACGTAACCAATCTGCCAGCAACATTTTGAAGCAAAAGTAGAGCTCGATTGACTCAAGCTATGGCACCCCATAATTGCAAACAAAGGCATGGATGGATAGAGCAAATACTCAAGTTCAAAACTCTCTTACTGATCATGCTCAAATTATGCATAGGTCTCTTGGAAACAACATGAACACATGGCATAAAAATAACAGCAGTCAGGGACTTAGTGAAATCACTAAGTCTCTGAAATCAGCAACATCAAGACACCTAGTTTGCATGCTTGTGCTAGTCACCACATAGATCACAAAAATACATGGAAAAATCCTATGGATAGGTAACATGGCATATTACAAAACTTATGTAGGACTCAACTTCATAGGAGGTACACATCAATCATGGCAAAAATGACAAAAATGCATGTTCAGATAAGATCCAGCCAGTAGCATCAACTAGCCCTCTTCTAACAGCATTTCGGGCATCGAGATGACCTCAAATGAAAATGATGCAATGGAACAAAATGATGTACTCTTCGAGGCGAACAAAATGACATATGATACGCGTGAAACGGAGCTACGGATGCAAAGTTATGGCATGATGAAGATGCGATGATGATGATGAAAATAAAGGACTTAGAGATTTCGGGGAGGAGATAAAAGTCAACCCAGCCGGGCACGCGGATCGAGGCGGCGGCGCGGCTCGCCGGATCCGCGCCGGAGGAGGCGGACGAGAGGCCGGGGCGACCGGATTTGGCCGTATCCGGCGCCGGCGACGTCGGCGGAGGCGGGACCGGGCGCGGTGCGGTGCGGAACGGCGCGGGACGACGCGGCGGCGCGGCACGGCGGCGGGCGGCGGCGGGAGGAGACGGCGGCGGCGCGGCTGGCGGGAGGAGACGGCGGCGCGGCTGGCGGGTGGCGGCGCGCGTGGGAGCGGGCGGAGGAGGCGGCGGCGGGGCGCTGGGCGCGGGGCGGCCCGGAGCGGGCGCGGGGAGGGCCGGCCGTGGGCCTGCGCGGGCCTGCGCGGCGGCTGGCGGCGGCGTGCCACGTGGCGTGCCCCGGTTGGCCCGGGCGGCGGCGGCGGATGAACAGTGCGGCGGAGAGGCTGGTGGCACGGATTTCGAGGTGTAGACTAGGGTTTCGGGGTGAGTCTCTCTCAGATTTAGACGGGGGAGACGTTTTTATAGACAGAAGGAGCTAGGGAGCTCCAAATGGAGTGCGGTTTTCGCCCATGCGATCGTGATCGAACGGCGGAGGACATGGGAGTGACTTAGATGGGTTATTGGGCTGTTTTGAAGGGGTGTTGGGCTGCAACACACACGAGGCCTTCGCGGTTACCCGGTTAACCGTTGGAGTACCAAACGAACTCCGATTGACCCGAAACTTGACAGGCGGTCTACCGGTGCTATACCAAGGCCACATGTCAAACCTCGGTCCATTCCGAGAATGTTTAATACCCGCTCACGAAGAAATGTAAAAGGGGACGCCGGGAGACATAGGAGCGCCGGATTGCAAAATGGACAACGGGAAAGATGCTCGGATTTATGAGACGAACACGTATGCGAATGCGATGCACATGATGACATGATATAAAATGCATGACATGACCAAAATGCAAAACGGAGAGAACCCAACCACGGAGGAAATATCATAGCACATCGCCGAAAATGGCAAGAGTTGGATTACAAATATGGCAAGTTACATCAGGGGCGTTACACCGTACGTGTGTCGAACGCGGAGGTGCCGTCCGTTCGGCGCTCGGTCATCGGTGATTTGGATCACGACGAGTACGACTCCATCAACCCCGTTCTCTTGAACGCTTCCGCTCGCGATCTACAAGGGTATGTAGATGCACTCCCCTCTTCCTCGTTGCTAGATGACTCCATAGATTGATCTTGGTGATGCGTAGAATTTTTTTTAAAATGCTGCTACGTTCCCCAACAGTCAATGGCGGTATGCCCTCTGTCCCCTCCGTAACATCGATTGTACCTTGCATGCATTCGATTCAAGGTTAAGCTTGATTCGAGGGTTTTCACACGGATGTATATGAATTTCGAGGGTTTGAACAAACCTTACATCAACTAATTGGCACTTCGGATATATCCTAGCCACGGCGGGGTTCCAGGCGCATGGGTTGGAGGTGCGCCGACCGGCGTGTAGGTTAACGGTAAATCGAATGTTCAGACTTGTAGTCGTCCAACTCGATAGGACTTTTAGAGCAACTAGGCTGGGGAACCCTCGCCACCATCGCCAATGCTTGGTGCTCCTCCTCCTCGTCGAAGTCGTCTAGAACGATCTTGTTCATACATGTAGTACATTTTGACTGGATCACTAGCTTATATGTGTATGTTTAATGTATGTTGACAAGCTCACCATGGGAGGCTACGACAAGGCTGGCAAGGAGTTCGTCCCGGATACAAAAGGCAAGGAGGTCACCTCAGACACAAAGGGCATGGAGGTCGCCTCGGGCAAAAAGTGCAAGGTGGTGCTGCAGACCGGCAATGCCCCGAAGAGGGTTAAGAAATACAACCATTACTAGGAGAACGTCGTCCCAATGCACTTCTCAAGATCAACTTTGGACCTAAATTAGAGTATATGCAGATGCCCCCTGCTTTCAGCAAGCACCTCGTCCCCATTCAAACGCTATTTAGGCTGATGCAAACAACGGCTGCACCTGGAAGGTCACCGCCCGGATGATCGGCAGGCGGCTCACCCTTGATATGTGTTGGGCCGGATTGTGTGTAGCTCACGAGGTCAGGGTCCGGTGCCTTCTCACCTTCGAGCTGGTGAGTTGCGCGAAATTGAAGGTGATTGTCTTCACCGACGAGGGCGTTGAGGTGGTGGCCATGTGCGAGCCGCACCACAAAGCGTTTGACATGGATGCTGAGGGTTCTTAGGGTGCTATCTCTACTATCTTATCTATGGTTTGTTAGTCCTGTTTGAAGATTTTGATTTACTGTTATGAACCTGCGTGTTATTACTGTTATGAACCTGTAAAAATTACCATGTTCATGCATGGATGGACTCCTTGCGTGGTTAAAGGAATAGGTGGAGCCACCGTTTTTCAATTGGAAAGGACACTATCACGGTCGGAAACTGATCGGGACGCATGAAGCGCTTCACGCGTTGGCACGAGCGATCACGTAAGTGTCTTTTCCTGGTTTATCTTGTTCTAACTGTTTATATTGTGATTATTACGTAACCATAACAACACTTTGCATCTGGGTAGAACATACGTACAATCAAACGCCGGTGCCTATATTGTTGCCGAGGCAGGTTGGAGCGGGAGTAAGCAAACAAACTATATGTTCGAAACATGATTTTTTTACTTTATTCACTCAGCCTGGCTATGTCCAAAATAAGAGGCCCTGATTATCTGCGTACGTGCGTACGAACAACACATCGTCGTACTGTTGCGGTGGAAAAATGTCCCGGCCGGTAACTCGCTCAGGCATGCACGATTCGTCCGTTTGTCCTTGCATTTGCCACATGTAACGGCGCGCGCCGGAGCATAAACGCAAGGCTCGCCGACGTCGACCGGTGGGTGTTCCGTTATGAGGCGCACATGGCATTTCTGATGCAACGCATGTAGGGCAGGGCAGGACACGACGCGCACTAGCTAGTGCGAGCACGTTGAAATTATTGTTCGTAATCGTACCATCAAAGCATCGCGTACTGTGCTCGTAAAAGGAGGGGCAATGGATAGATGCGACGTTGCATGATCACCCGATCAGAAAACGGCCTGCCCCCTGTTCCCAAAACCGACCACCGATAGATCCGCAGCCAGTCCGTCAGAACAATCTGCCGGCGGGCCGGCCGCGCATAGGCGGCATGGGCGAGCGCCGTGCGTGCTCGGCCTTGCTCTCCCGCGCCAGTACGTGGCCCGTGGATCCGGCAGAGGCGGGGCTACCGAGCCCAGGCCGGCAGCAGCTAGCTGGGGCGCGTGCGCTACGATCGCATTGACCACCTCGTCAATCGGTCAGAGGTGCTACTACAACTACGTGCTAGCTCTTTTTTTTTATTGCGGGTGGCTACGTGCTAGCTCTAGCTGCGAGCTACTCCACGCTGTCGGATTTCGGCTTCCGGCAGACCCTTGAGGTTTCAACTCTGGGATGCGCGCGGAGATTACGCCTTCTACCTACTCGTACCCCTCCGCCTCGCAAGAATCTAAACTATGGAAAACACAACACAAGAGACACAGGGTTTATACTGGTTCAGGCCCCCGATGTGGTGTAATACCCTATTCCAATGTGGTGGTGTGGTGATTGCCTCTTGGGCTGACGATGATGAACAATACAAGGAAGAACAGCCTCGCGAGGGTGTGTTCTTGCTGGGGGATGAACTGCTAGGAGGAGTTCAGTCGCCCCTCTCTCTCTCTCTCTCTGATCTGATTGCCAACCGATCCGTCCGATTCTAATCCTCCTCCCCCCTCTATCCTGGGGGTGGCTAGTCCTATTCATAGGCAAAGGCCCTGGGCCTCTTCCCAAATATTGAGCGGGAAGAGCGTCAACAGTTGGCCATTTTGAAGGGGAACATATGATACACTTATCCTGACTAAAGTTGATCCTCGCCTGCCAAAGGCTCTGGTGATGACGCCGGCTCGGGCTCCACAATGACTTCTTCCTTGTCGCGGAGCTGGTCTTGGTCTCGTTGCACCGAAATGGGTGCCTTGCTTGATACCCCCGCCTGCGCTTGCTCCCTTTGCACCAAAGAGGAAAGGGAGGACACTGCGCGGGCTGGTGCCCGCCTGGCGTCCTTGGTCGTCATGGCTTGCGTCACGGGCACCTCGTGAGGTACCCCGCCTTGATCTCTCCGCCTCCTCGTGTGCCAGCCTGATGAGGCCGTGCCTGAGGAAATTTCGTGTCGTCCGCCCCGCGAGGCTCGGCCCCTCGCGAGGGTCTTGGGTCTGTGTTGATGAAGATGGGCCGTGCTGGGCCCCCCTTTGAGCCACGCCACAGGCCGCAGGCAGGCAAGTCTGGGGACCCCCGTTCCCAGAACGCCGACAGTAGCCCCCGGGCCCAAGGCGCGCCCGGACTTGGCCGCGCAAGGAGGCGAAAGGGCAAGGGCGAAGCGCCGCGGGCCCTAACAGCCTGCGGCCTTGGGCGCCGCGTGGCGGTTGATTTGGACGTGGGCGTCTCCACTTCCCCATGACGCCTCGGCGACTGCGCGGATTGGACAAGTCCCTGCATGCAAAGCGGGTTATGATTACCTGCGATCGTGGAGGCCGACGGTTGGCCTTCGCCGGCCATAAGTACAGAACGGCACGCGCCCTTCCAGTCCATCTCTTCTTGCTTCTCCTCCTTCTTGGTCCTTGCTCCGTCCTGCTACAATGGCTCCGATCCGTCGGTTCTCGGCGGCAGAGAAGGGAAAGGCTCCCCGAGAGGAGCCAGACCCGCTCCCGCCGAAGAAACGGCTCGTCCTCCGCCGCCGGGACGAGGGGGCCCATCAGGTGGTGTCGAGGCCCTGGGGCGAGCGGGCGCCACCGGGGTTCCTGCTTCCTTTGTACGCCCACGTCGAGGGCTCTGAAGGAGTCGACGCTGATCGGCACGGGCGGCGCCGCCGCCGGCGCCGACGGGTCACGAAGGTGTGGGTCATCCCCCCTGGGGTACACACCGAGGGCTCCTTCCGAGAGTTCGTGCTCCACGCCGCCTTGCCTCCTCAGTCTTGGATCCGCCTTCCTCCCTCCTTCGCCTCCATCGTCCCGCAGGGAGAACTCCTGGAGCTTTGGCTGCAGCACGCCGGCTGCAGCACCGTCGTGACCGAGGCAGAAGTCGCGGTCGTTGCCCCGGGCGAGGTCTTCTTGACCCGAGGCTGGGGCGAAATCGCCCGGGTCTGCAGGACAAGAGGCGCCTTCGTGATCCACCTGGAGTACGATGGTGCCTCGATGATGTTCTTCAAGGTTTTCGATGCAAACGGGCGTCGGCTGGAGTGCTGCCCCGGGAGAGGTGGTCGGGGCCCTGTTACGGCAAGGACTGGACCCGTCGACCGCTCCCTTGGGGGCTCCTCAGGTGGCGGAGCCGTCAGAGGGTCCAACGACTCCGGCGAGATCTTCGTGACTCCGGAGACGAGCGACGACAGCTACGAGCCCCCGAGCCGGCGCCGCTCCTGGAGCAGGGCGGGCTCGTCAGGCCGTCGCCGACTCTGATCTGGATGGGGTTGGCGCCGATGCTTGACGGCCCACTGTTGATGATGGCATCTTTTGCAGGAGCGAGTGTGGTTAGCGTCCCTTTAGGTTCTGTTCCCTGCGAGGAATCAAAGACGCGTCCCGTGGGGGCTTGTAAAGTTCCTGTGATCCTGTTTGTTAATGTAACTCTTGTCACAAAATTGTATGAGTTGCTCGTTCCGTCTTAGCTCAGTTCTCCCTTTCGAACCTCACGAGGGCTTGGTGCTCTGCGCCGACAGGTCCCAGTCCCAAGGCGGCTTGAGCCGTCGCTGGTATGCCAGGTCGCGATGCCGTGGTCAAGGCCAGGAGGTGAGCGACCCGGGGTCCAGTAAGAGCCCCTGAGTCGCGATGCTCAGGAGGTCCCCTTTGGCGCCGAAGCAGCCGTCGTTCGGTGAGAAAGGAGAGCGACGTCGCTAACACGGAATTGCATTAGGTGCGGGGACTGTGCCATGGTAGCTGATGCTTTCGGGTGGTGACTTATCTCGTCAATCAGAGACCGCTCCCTGGTGTGTCGCTGGGTCCGTGCGTCGGCAGGCGTGAGGTTGCTCGGCGAGGTCCTCGCATATCTCTCCTCTCTCACCCTTGCTCCCCTTTCTGCTCTACGTCCTCGGGTCCCGGCCCTCGGGCGAGTCTCAGCCGTCGCTGGTATGCCAGCTCGCGATGCCGTGGTCAAGGCCAGAGGGTGAGGGCTGGAGAGCCAGTAGGAGCCCTGAGTCGCGATGCTCAGGCGCCCCCCTTTAACGTGCAAGCGGTTCGCGCGGGTGAGAGTGAAGGAGACTCCGCAAGGGCCTCGCCTGACGCAGCTCCTTCAGGGGATCCTGCAGATCATCATAGAAAGAACGAGGGGTTGTCGTGACAATTGACAGTCAGCCGTTGGTTGCTTCCGAGGGGTGGTGAGGCACCGAAGGCTTGACGAGGTGGCGCAGTGCGGGGCTGCCGCGGCCAGAGCTCAGCCACCCAGGTTTGTCGGCGTTGTAGGGACGGACCCATGCGCAAGCGTCGTGCCGTTTTGGGAGCAGCTTCGTCAGTTGGCGTCAGTTGAGCGGGCAACTAGGTCAAACACATTAGTCGCGAAGGAGTGGATTCATTCAAATAGATGTTGGGAAGGCAGGCGTCACTGGGTCAGGCCTGAGCCACCTGGGGATGATGCAGCCCGAGGGGCGCCCCCAACAAAGTAAGCTAACAACATGAAATAAAAGGGATACATGCCGTAGGGACGGACCCACGCGGCCTGAGAATGATGCAGCCCTGGGGGCGCTCCCAGCTGGAAATGAAACTTGAAAGATGTCACCTGATGATGTTGAGGACGAATGAGTGTTGGTGTAACAGACTCGGTGGGTTGCGGGAGCCGATCCTCACGAGCCCCCAGGCCCTAGGGCCTCGGGAGGCTCCGGAGGCGCTGGTGGCTCCTCGCGGACCATCTCCATCTCCGCCAGGGCTGCGGAACGCCTGGCCTCTTGAGCTTCCATGATGCCCCTCATGAGGCGCTGGTACGTGGCAGCCGCGTTCGGCAAGCCGTAAGGCATGCAGACGTAGCTGTGGGGTGGACCTTCGCAGCGCCCCAGTCGCGAGGGCCAGAGGCGCCCCAGAGTGGCGACTCGATTGAGCCCTGGTATGTCGATACAGACGCGCAACCCACCATCCTCGCCTGGATGGGGAGCCACAGCTGGTAGGCGGGTGCCGCCCCTCATGGCTCTTGACTCTTGTAGCTCCTGAATGGCCTTGCTGACGAATTCCTGTGCGTCTGACCTTCCTTGCTTCACTCCTTCTTGAGGGAAACGTGCTTCGAAACACGCCTCCACATGGTGCCCAAGCGCCTCCCTCGTGACCTTGGCCAGGTCGGTGGCCCTCCAGGGGAGAGCCCCCGAGCCCCGCCTGAGGAGGGCGCCGGGCGCGCTTTCCTATGCGATGGAAGGAGGATCCCCCTGGGCAGGCGCGGGCCCTGAGGGGCCTGCCTCCCGAGGGTCCGAGCTGGACGATGTCTTCTTCTTGCGGACGGTCTCGGGAAGCCTCCTGCTTTCGCGATCCGGGTCTTCCAGTGATGCGGCCTGAAAGGCTCGTTCCAGGGAACACACCGCGTCCTTCTCTTCACAGGGCACCGTGATGACTCTGCCACTCCCTGGCATCTTGAGGACGTTGTAGCCATGGTGAGTCACGGCCATGAACTTGGCCAGCGCCGGGTACCCAAGGATGGCGTTATACGGCAGTCGAATGTGAGCGACGTCGAAGTCGATGAGCTCGGTGCGGTAGTTGTTGCGTGCTCCGAAGGTGACAGGGAGGCGGACCTGCCCGATCGGGACCGTGGAGCCGTCAGTGACTCCGGAGAAGGGCTTGGTTGGCTGAAGCTGGTTGTAGGGTACTTGGAGATTGTTGAATGTTTCCACGGACAGGACGTTGAGCCCTGCCCCACCGTCAATGAGGGTCCTGGTGACCACCACGTTGCTGATGATTGGGGAACAAAGCATCGAGAGGACTCCGGCTGTGGCTGCACACTTGAGCTGATCCGCTGAGCTGAACGTGATGGCGCACGATGACCACATGAGAGGGCGCGTGGCTTCAAGCTTGGGGAGGACTGCATTTACTTCGCGGGCGAACTGCTTGAAGATGCGCTGAGAGGCTGGGGCTTGAGCCCCGCCCAGAATGCAGGCGATCGTGCGCGGCTCCTGGAAGCCCCCAGCCCTCTCGTCCTGATGGCGATCCTCGTTTCTCCTTGGCTGTGACGGCAGCGGAGGGAGGCCTGCATTGCCCTGCGGGCGGTCCTCGCGAGGCTGATCCCTCCAGCTTCCCTCGCGAGGCGGGTCTTGCCAGCGGTCCTCGTGAGGTCGATCGCGCCACCCTTGGCGCGGGCCGTGGTCTTCCCAGCGTCCTGCGTTCCTTCCTCCTCCTCGACCATAGCCCCGGTCGGCACGATCGGGGCGTCGGCCGACCCTTCCTTCTCGCACGGCTCGGAGCTCTTGACATTCGTTGGTGTTGTGGGTGTGGAGGTCGTGGTACACACAGTACCGACTGCCCTTGGAAGATTCTGGCTGATCTCTGCCCCGCTTGGTGTCTAGTTCTGCCGTGAGCACGGCAGCCCCCTTGCGCTTCACATCCTTGGCCTTGAGCTTCTTCTCTTCTGGGTCCGCGGCAGGCAGCTCGAGGAGGGAGAGACGCCCTTCCTCAGCCCTGGCGCACTTGGTCGCCAAGTTGAACAGCTCCAAGGAAGTACATAGGTCTTCATGCATCGCCACCTCCTCCTTCATCTTGACGTCGCGCACGCCGTCGGAGAAGGCTGATATGATGGCCTCCTCGGTCACCTTGGGAATCTTGAGGCGTGCGTTGTTGCGCTGGATGTACTTTTGCAGGGTCTCTCCGGGCTGCTGCTTGATGCGGCGCATGTTGCTCACGGTGGGTGGCCGGCCGCGAGTACCTTGGAAGTTGGCGATGAAGCGGGTGCGCATCTCGTCCCAGGAGGAGATCGTGCCTGGAGCCAGGTTGAGGAGCAAGGTGCGGGCCCCGTCTTTGAGCGCCATGGGAAACCAGTTCGCCATGACCTTTTCGTCTCCGTTGGCGGCTTCGATGCCCAGCTCATAGAGCTGGAGGAACTCCGCAGGGTCGGACGTGTCGTCGTAACGAGGAGGCAAGTCTGGCTTGAACTTGCCCGGCCACGTGACGCTGCATAGTTCGGTGGTGAAGGCACGGCAGCCTGCCGTGGCCACGGGAGGCCTTGGGTGGCGGAGAGCTTGGTCTTGCAGGTCCCCACGCGCTGCAGCTGGGAGCAGCGCGGGGTCTTAACGTGCGGGAGCAGAAGCACAGTCACGACGTGCTGGGGCATGGAGCGCCCAGGCAGCTTCTTGCGGGCGAGGGACTTCTTGGCAGCTCTGCTCTTGCCGCGCTGGCGGTTGACAGAGCGGGTTCCGCCCAGGGGCCACGCGCCTTGGAGCCGGGGCGCCTTCTTGAGGAGGAGGCGACTGGGGCGCCCCCGGAGCTTCGTTGCCCGCGCGGCGCGGGGTGCGGCGCAGCGGAAAGGACGGCGCGGGGGAACCACCCGCGGCGCGGACGAGCTCGGCGACGCGGTCGAGCCATTCTTCATAGACGTCGTCGACGGGACGGTACCGCAGGAGCTCGTTCGCCGCGATGAGCGCAGTTCGAGCCTCCATGGGTGCGCAGAGTGCACGGGACGAAGAACCAGATGGGGTGAGCGAGGGTGTGGCGGTGCGGCCGTCTTGCCGCACGGACGGATGTTGAGACGACGCTTGCTGCTCGTTCCCCGCCGGGCCGGTGGCGGCGTTGACGGGGAACGTCGGGGACGCCCGCCGACGGGAGCCGTCTGGGCGACGCGGGAAGCGAGAGCGGCTCGGCGCTCGGCGCGGGCCCGACGAGCGTCAGACATGGACGCGATGGTCGGGGGAAAACAGGGCGGTGGAGGACGAATTCCGGCGCACCCCTACCTGGCGCGCCAAATGTCTGATTTCGGGTTCCGGCAGACCCTTGAGGTTCGAACTCTGGGGTGCGCGCGGAGATTACGCCTTCTACCTACTCGTACCCCTCCGCCTCGCAAGGATCTAAAGTATGGAAAACACAGCACACGAGACACAGGGTTTATACTAGTTCGGGCCACCGATGTGGTGTAATACCCTACTCCAGTGTGGTGGTGTGGTGATTGCCTCTTGGGCTGACGATGATGAACAATACAAGGAAGAACAGCCTCGCGAGGGTGTGTTCTTGCTGGGGGATGAACTGCTAGGAGGAGTTCAGTCACCCCTCTCTCTCTCTCTCTCTCTCTCTGATCTGATTGCCAATCGATCCGTTCGATTCTAATTCTTCTTCCCCCTCTACCCTGGGGGTGGCTAGTCCTATTTATAGGCAAAGTCCCTGGGCCTCTTCCCAAATATTAAGCGGGAAGGGCGCCAACAGTGGCCATTTTGAAGGGGAACATATGATACACTTATCCTGACTAAAGTTGATCCTCGCCTGCCAAAGGCTCTGGTGATGACGCCGGCTCGGGCTCCACAATGACTTCTTCCTTGTCGCGGAGCTGGTCTTGCTCTCGTTACACCAAAATGGGTGCCTTTGCTTGATACCTCCGCCTGCGCTTGCTCCCTTTGCACCAAAGAGGAAAGGGAGGACACTGCGCAGGCTGGCGCCCGCCTGGCGCCCTTGGTCGTCATGGCTTGCGTCACGGGCACCTCGTGAGGTACCCCGCCTTGATCTCTCCGCCTCCTCGTGAGCCAGCCTGATGAGGCCGTGCCTGAGGAAGTTTCGTGTCGTCCGCCCCGCGAGGCTCGGCCCCTCGCGAGGGTCTTGGGTCTGTGTTGATGAAGATGGGCCGTGCTGGGCCCCCCTTTGAGCCACGCCGCAGGCAGGCAAGTCTGGGGACCCCCATTCCCAGAACGCCGACACACGCCCACAGCGCGGCGGACTGGCCCGATTGATGGAGGCCACCAACTGTGCTCTGCAACACCTTCACAACATTTAGAGCAACTTCAACTGGCCGACCCAAACGGACGCACGCTTTGTCCGTTTTTCGTCTGTTTTGATCGGTCAGACGGACATGCGTATCCGCATTCTCAAATGGGTTGGCTTGATCGCCCAACAGGAGGCGGCTCTAAATGTGCGTGTGTGAAAAAAAACACCTCACAGAAATAAACATAATTAGACATAAGTGGCCGGTTAAACTCTGCCCAAAGTTCACTTAAATCAAATTAAACATTAATTAAAACATTAAAAAAAGTCTGCGCCCGCATGCTGCCGCCTCGCACGCTTCCCTAGACGTCGTCGGCCTTGCCCTTGCCCTTGCCGTCGACGTCGCCATCGCCATCGCCGCCGGTGAGGTTGATGAACATGAAGCAGGGCCAACCCACCTGAACGCCGCCTGGTACGCTGCCAGGGCAGCCTCCTCCGGCGTCTGCTGGGGCGACGACATTGCGGCTCGCCGCACGTGCTCCTCCTCCTCCTCCTCCTCCTCAAGCCAGAGCGCCTCAGCGTCACGTTGCAGCATCTGCTCAAAACGCATCTGCCGCTCGTCGTCGGCCTCCTCCTGGCATAGCCAGTGTACCTTCTAGCACTCAAGGTGGGCCGCCTCCTGCGCCGGCGTAGTGGCGTAGTGGACAGGAGGCGCGCTCACCCACTCGCGTACTGGCCCGTCCACGTGTAGGCCTCCTCCGACCAAGTTGGTGGAGGCGGGGAGCGCTTTCGCGTCGGCTCCGGCTTGGGCTCGACGGGCGGCGGCGGTGCCGGAGGCGGGACGAAGAGCGGGGTGTGGACGGAGTCCCGCGCCGCCAACAAGGCAAGGGCTTGCTCCAGCCCATCCCAGTGCGCGTCCTCCTCGAGCCGGCTAGCCTCCAGCGCGTGTCGTAGGGCCTTCTCGAGGGCGGCTTGTCCGCCTCCTCCTTCGTTTTCTTCGGCTCTACCCGCGGTCGTGGCGGTGGAAACGGCGGCGGGATGGCCTCGACGCCTACACGCCGTTGCTCCTCGTGTTCGAGGGCAAACTGTGATGCCCGGATAATTAAACTACAGTAACCCTATAGTAATGACACCACGTCACCACAGTTACTATTGATAAACTCGCATTGATTCAACCCCCGATCAAATTCAAATTTTAAAATCAAGTGAAAGTATAGAAGGTTTCAAACTTTAAAACTAAAAAGTTCAAGTTGTTGCAAATAATCATTTCTTAATAATTGTGGCAAACCAACATTTTAAAAGGTGTTTTAATGACCTAAAATAAATTAAAACAGAATAAAAACAATTAGTTAAATGCCTTTTTCAATTAATAAAATATTAAAATATTTTATTTTAGTTGCCCAAACTTATGTGGCAGTGGTATAATTACAACACAACTTTAGGTGTTGATCCTGTTCTTATTTATGAAACTATTTGCTTTTCAAAAATAAAATAAAAGTAAGCTTAAAAAGTAAATAAGAGAGAGAGAGGCCCACTGAACCTTGGGCCTAGCCAACCTGGGCCGGCCCAGCTCCCCCGCACCGGATGCCCCAACCCGCTCCTTCCTGTTCCTCGGTGCCTGACCGCTACAGGGCGCGGGTTCCGCCCGACCATCTCGCCAGCGATGGGCGAGAGGATAAGGCCGACGCCTCGGCCTCCCCCCTACCACCTCTCCCACTGGCTCCTCCCCACACACTCGCCCTCTCCACTCCCCTCCTCAGATCCGCCGAGGTGCGCTCGCCCGAGCGGGTGCGTCGTCGTTGTCTCGCCGAGCGCGTGGCCACCGAACTTCGTGCTCCGTCCGCTCGTGTCCTGGGAGATCCTCGGCGCCGGCTACGTCGCTTGCGTAACTGGGTTGAAGACGGCGAGCCGCCTCAACGCCGTCTGCCCTGATCTCCATCGTCGGACGCCACCGCACCGCGTTGTTCCATCCTCCCCAACTCCGACCATCGCAGCACGTCCCCGACCTCATCGAGCCTCCCCTGCAACGCTGTGAGCAGCACCACGTCTCCCCTCCATCCTTCCCTCGATTTGTTGTTGTTGCTGCTAGCTCCGTCGGCACACTGCACTCGCGTCGCCCCACACCCGCGAAAGGCCTCGCCGTTGCTCGCTCGCTCCCTGTTGTTCGCCACGACCCCGCGAGCGCCCTGACCACGCCCCACTCGTCGCCGCTCCAGCCAGTCAGCCTGCCATGCCGGCTCCCCTCCTGCTACCTCGCTGCACCCCCTCCCCCACCACTGCATGTCGCCGCCTACACCGCCTGTTGCCCTGCCGCCGCGCGCCCCGGCCCCACTCTGCTCGCCGGCCGCGCTTGCCCACCCCGCTCGTGCCGTCCCCTACTAGCCACTGCAGCGCCGCTGCTTGGGCCAGCCGCCGCCACCTCCGACTACCCTGCTGCGCGCCACCAGACGCGCCCAAGCCGCCCCTACTCGCCGGCGCGCCCCTGCGTTCGAGCGACTCCGTGCTCGGGCTCGCCCCGTCGGGCGCCCGTGCCCGTGCCCGATAGCCCACACCCTGCTTGGCCCAGAAGGGTCACCGACACGTGCGGCCCAGCCCTAAAAAAACTGAAAAAATAATTTATTATATATATAATTAACTTAATTAATTTGCTTTAATAAACCTAATCTTAATTAAGCTAATTAACTAGGTTAATTAGTAGATCAGAGTATGACAGGGTGGCCCCACCCCCTGTTGACCAGTCAAACTTTGACTGGTCAACTGGGTCCCCCTGGCCCACATGTCAGCCTCTGTGTACATTCTGTGTACACAGGGCTGGGTACCCATAGCATTTTGTCTATTAATTTAGAATTAATAATAATTCAGAAAATGATTTAAAACTTCAAAATTTAATAGAAAATAAACCGTAGCTCGGATGGAAAAACTTTGTACATGAAAGTTGCTTAGAATGACGAGACGAATCCGGATGCGCAGCCCGTTCGTCCGCCACACCCCCCTAACATATCAAACTCGCAAGTTTCCCCCTCCGGCTCCTCTGCCCGAAAACGCGAAACACCTGGGATTCTTTCCCGTATGTTTCCCCCCTTCACCGGTATCACCTCATACCGCGTTAGGGCACGCCTAGCATCACACTTTGCTTTGTCATGCATCGCTATGCATCTGCTTGCTTAAATATTTATTGTTTCTTCCCCCTCTTCTCTCGTTAGACACCGAGACCGCCGCCGCTGCTACCCAGTACGACTACGGAGTTGACGACCCCTCTCTCTTGCCAGAGCAACCAGGCAAGCCCCCCTCCCTTGATCACCAGATATCGCCTACTCTGCTCTATACTGCTTGCATTAGAGTAGTGTAGCATGTTACTGCTTTCCGTTATTCCTATCCTGATGCATAGCCTGTCCTTGCTACTACTGTTGTTACCTTTGCCTGCAATCCTACATGCTTAGTATAGGATGCTAGTTTTCCATTAGTGGCCCTACATTCTTGTCCGTCTGCTGTGCTATACTATCGGGCCGTGATCACTCGGGAGGTGATCACGGTTATATACTATACTTTATACATGATACATGTGGTGACTAAAGTCGGGTCGGCTCGAGGAGTACCCGCGAGTGATTCACGGAATGGGGGCTGAAAGGACCTTTGTCCCGACGGCCCTCTGTGTGGATCCTTGTGGTGGAGCGGCAGTGCAGGTTGAGACTACCTGGTCGAGAGGTGGGCCTGGCCCTATCGGCGTTCGCGGATACTTAACACGCTTAACGAGATCTTGGTATTTGATCTGAGTCTGGCTACTGGCCTATACGCACTAACCAACTACGCGGGAAAGATATGGGCACTCGGCGTCGTGGTATCAGCCAAGCACTTCGTGACGTCAGCGACTGAGCGGCGCGCGCCAGATTGGGCCGCGTAACGTGACTTCCGTTGTACTGGAGGTTGCTAGGTCTGCTTTCGGCCGCGTTCGCAACGTGCAGGTGTGCTAAGGGCGATGGGCCTAGACCCCTGTGCGCTTAGGTTTAGACCGACGTGCTGACCTCTCTGTTGTGCCTAGGTGGGGTTGTGACGTGTTGATCTTCCGCAGCCGGGCATGACCCCGAAAAGTGTGTCCGGCCAAATGGGATCAAGCGTGTTGGGTTATGTGGTGCATCCCTGCAGGGAAGTTAATCTATTCGAATAGTCGTGATCTTCGGTAACAGGATGACTTGGAGTTGTACCTTGACCTTATGAGAACTAGAACCGGATACTTAATAAAACACACCCTTCCAAGTGCCAGATACAACCCGGTGATCGCTCTCTAACAGGGCATCGAGGAGGGGATCGCCGGGTAGGATTATGCTATGCGATGCTACTTGGAGGACTTCAGTCTACTCTCTTCTATATGCTGCAAGACGGAGGTTGCCAGAAGCGTAGTCTTCGACATGATTAGTTATCCCCCTCTTATTCTGGCATTCTGCAATTCAGTCCACTGATATGGCCCTTTACACATATATCCATTCATATGTAGTGTAGCTCCTTGCTTGCGAGTACTTTGGATGAGTACTCACGGTTGCCTTGTTTCCCCTTTTCCCCTTTCTCTACCCGATTGCTGCGACCAGACGATGGAGCCCAGGATCCAGACGCCACCGTCGACGACGACTCCTACTGCTCCGGAGGTGCCTACTACTACGTGCAGCACGCTGACGACGACCAGGAGTAGTTAGGAGGATCCCAGGCAGGAGGTCTGCGCCTCGTTCGATCTGTATCCCCGTTTGTGCTAGCCATCTTATGGCAACTTGTTCAACTTATGTCTGTACTCAGATATTGTTGCTTCTGCTGACTCGTCTATGATCGAGCTCTTGTATTCGAGCCCTCGAGGCCACTGGCTTGTAATATGATGCTTGTATGACTTATTTTATTTGTAGAGTTGTGTTGTGATATCTTCCCGTGAGTTCCTGATCTTGATCGTACACATTTGCATGCATGATTATTGTACGATTAAATCGGGGGCGTCACAAGTTGGTATCAGAGCCGACTGCCTGTAGGAATCCCCTTCCACACTCCTTGGCCGAAGTTGAGTCTAGTCAATCAAAACTGTTTTACTAACATGGCTGTGCGGCCCATGGGCCCACGTCGCCATTGGGTGGTATTAGGATCTTTTACTCCTCGATCTTTACTCTGGGACTCTGAGCTCTTTTCTATTCGGGTTAAATGATTTTCTAAAAATCTAACTTTAGGTTCTCGAAAACACTTTCTCCCGGAGAGCCCCTTCAGTCCAGATTATCGCCGACTGCACCAGAAGATTTCGAAGTTACTCTCCGATACTCTTTTGAGACTTTGTGCCCGTTGATTTTGCAATTCCCTACCACTGAAATATCCATATGGATAAATACATACACTTGTCCTTTCAATCCCATTGATCTTGTTATTACAAGATACCTCAGAAATTCTCTCTATTGTTCCGAGAATACTTTGTGCCTACTGCCTTGCAGTTCATTATCCACATATACACCCCTACGGATAATTTCTCGCACTTACCGAGTATCCGCCCATCCCTAGTTGTTTGTGTGTTTCACTAAGTTCGTCAAAATAATATTCGAACTTCCGAATATCCTTAGCAGCTTATTGCTTTTGAAATTCTTGCTTGCTTGCATTATGGTTAATCCCATAAGTATAGTAATCCTATTGGCATCCCTTGTCACTATCATTCTTGAGTCCATTGATTCAATAAGTTGTGAGTGTTCACAATCATCAGTCGAATCCTAGGATTACCCTTTCGGCTCAGACGTCATTTGGATATGAGCTGGTTCTTGACCAATCAATGCCTTGATCGGTTGTGCATTTAAGTCTATTTAACTTATTCATTTTCGATCAGAACGACTGCTTCTGATCCCTTGATTTGGAAATCAAAAAATATATTCTTTGCATTAAGCTTTGAATTAGTCAGTTGTTTCTATAATCTGATGCCTTGGCATTTCTTCTTCCTCTGATTGAGTTCCGATACTCACATCAGCCCCGTGGTGGACCGCCTTACCCATTGCCGGGTTATTATCCAACAGAGTCCTTGACGACCTAAATTCTTGTGATTCTTACCTGATACATATTGCCTTTGTTAAATGGTATCCTCTACTTCTGACAACCCTGCTCTACTTTTGAGTTTGTGATATTTACTCCTGAAGTTCATGGTATATGTTCGAAGAAGCCCCAATGGGTTGAACCTTTGCCATCCTTAATATGTGTGAACTCGAAAGTTTTCATGAGTCATACTCTTCTGGTATTTTGCTAGATAAAATTTCAACACCACTACTTCATCGAACGCGAGAAGTGAATGAAAGGTTATGCATTGGAGAAGCGGGAGTCGACCTTGAACTCTGTGTTCATGCCCATGGACACGATGTAGATCCTATCATGGTAGCTTCTTGTAATAATAACTATTTCGTTGATATAATATCCTTTGGTATCGACGAATTGATCCTTTGCAATCATGGTTTCGACCATATGTTCTTCTTGGATCCCATTTCTCGGACAAGTTGAAGTACTTGTCTTATGCAAAGCAATACCCTAGTCCAACCTCTACTTTGGTCTGTCTCCGAGTATTACCCCCGGTATCTCGTGATTATCTTGGAACTGCATAACTTCCTGTGAGTTCTTCATCAAGTACTACATTCTCACTGATTACAATTTTTCATGGGCTCTGAGGTATTAAACACTCAAAGACACCGATAACTGAGCCGAGTCCGCACTACGGTTCAACAACTCTTAGTAATCTTCTTTAAGTACGAGTTTATACCCGATCACGCCATTCCTAGCCTGTTTGGCTATATCATTGTCGCGATGATTTTAACTGTGCTACCTGTTCCTTATTCTCGGAGAACCACTTTCGATGATGAGCTAAGCTTACGTCGATTTTCCTCGTCATATCATTTCGCCTTGAACAACAAGCTTGATTTCGAGTTTGTGTCGTACTCGTGGTTCCAATAAACTTTCGCTTCATCATTCCTTTGACTTGATGTCATCGCTGATTAATTACATCTTCATGAAATCTCTCGACAAATGAGTCGTGATCATCATCAGCATTCTGAGCTCTTCCAGGATATCAATTGAATTCATGATGAGAAATACCATCCTTGCCCTCGATGATTTGTGTTATCATCGACCACCGTATTGCCTTCCGTTCATCACAAACTTGTTCTTGTTATGGATGCAACTTGCTATCCAGCTCGTATCATGATCTACCTTGAAGTATTTCTGCCTTTTTGTCAAGGATGTTTTGAGAATTTCACCACCTCTTGAGAATTCTTGATATAAGTGATACTTCACCATCACCATTCTTCTTGGTCCTCGTGTTGATTCCAACTGGGGTACCAACAAGTGAATGGTGTTGTTTGGATTCTGCACTTCTAGCAACCCTGTTGCTTTGGAGTTAATGGTCGGTCGTTCATTCTTAGACTATTGATTACTGAATAACCATTCTGACATTGGTCGTGCAACCCAACCCATATTTCGGGCGCACCTTTCAACCAATGTTTAATTGTGTATGTTTTCCTCGAGCATATATCATTATATCATTTGATCTGACAAATGTTATCTCCTTATCCACATAATTGTGGAGATCCATCTTTTTGGATACCTCGTTGAATTATCACTGAGTCCATCAGCCACCTCCTCATCCTCTCCTTGTCTTAATGATGAACCCTTGTTCGGAACTCGCTTCCATAGTTCATTTCCCGAGAATCATATAATGTCATCTCGTCAATTGTGTTGCACCTCTTCTTCTCAGGCATCCTGAGTCTGAGATATCCTAACACCAATAAGATATGAATCCCGGTCAGATATGATGGTTGGGACATATTTCCAAGAGTTTTAACATTGGTCTTTATATGACCCGGTAAGGTGGTGTCATGCCTACCATACCTGGCCGGAGGCCCTATTATTGTAGTTTCGTTTTTTAGTAAGGTTAACCATTGTTTCATGAGGAAATTGTAAGACTTATTCTATAAGTTGTTCTTGATGGATCCTTTGTGTATCCAAAGTCCGTCTTTTTCTTGAAGACCATGTCAATGCTTTCTCGAAGCATGTGTGTGGTACTCCGATTTTCAATAAAAATGTTTGAAGCACAATGCTAAATTTCCTTATCAATTATCCAAACACCGTTGTATGGGTAATGTCATGAAGTTCCTCTCCCCTTACCTAAAGGGTTTTCTATTTATATCTTGCCATGGATATCATGCTCTGCTTGTCCTTGGAAGGATATAGCCCTGAAATATGTGTTTAAACACATTTTTCTTTCCATTGTTCTGTTTAATCTGATGATCACATTTTCCTTTCCATTGTCTTGTTTAACCTTTCTTGTGGTTTATATGATCTAAGCAGTAATGATTCACTGCTTATGTAAACACCCTGGTGTACAACCTTGTTAGTAAGACCGTGTTAATATTGTTGATGACATTTTGGTAACCACCGATGGACGAGAACTTTGCCTATTGGTCCGCCTCGTTTCAACGAGCAGGAAAATGGTTCTCTTCGTCCCTCACCCTAGGTACCAACATTGTTGCCAACAAAACTGACAGGCTATCCTGTGACTTACCTTGCTATCTTGACCGTGCAAATGTTAGCGCCTTCTTGCTTTTAACCACATGGTGGGCCCATAACCCATAGTTCCACATGATCGAAACCTGACTCTCCTGTACATCCCTGTTTCTAAGGTTATTCGACACGCTTGGCTTCGTATGTATATCACGAGCCACCTTCCTAGTAATCAATTCTGGTATCAGACACAATACTTATTCCTATTGCTCAGAATCCCTTTCATGCCATGTTTCAGAAATCAAACGATTGCCTACCCGCTCGAAACTTCTCATGGTACCTTCTTACTTTGCTCTCGATATCTTCTTAAGTTTCAATTAGAGAGTTACTTTCCGCCACCTTCCCCGATGTTATCTACCAGATAGCCAACCTTGCAAGGGTCCGTTCTCCCGGAATACCCCCCTATATTTCCCATAAGAACGATGAAGATCATGAAGGAAGAATGACAACTTTGTCACGATGCCCTGAAACAGAGAACTGAAGACATCAACAAAAGGGATTGACTACTTCGGGAAGAGCAATCAAGACTGAGAAGATCCGTTAGAATTTCGCAACCACAAGTTTTCCCTTTACTCCGCCTCTTAAAATCTCGGGACGAGATTTCTTGTAGTGGAGAAGAATTGTGACGCCCGGATAATTAAATTACAGTAACCCTATAGTAATGACATCACGTCACCACAGTTACTATTGATAAACTCGCATTGATTCAACCCCCGATCAAATTCAAATTTTAAAATCAAGTGAAAGTATAGAAGGTTTCAAACTTTAAAACTAAAAAGTTCAAGTAGTTGCAAATAATCATTTGTTAATAATTGTGGTGAACCAACATTTTAAAAGGTGTTTTAATGACCTAAAATAAATTAAAACAGAATAAAAACAATTAGTTAAATGTCTTTTTCAATTAATAAAATATTAAAATATTTTATTTTAGTTGCCCAAACTTATGTGGCAGTGGTATAATTACAACACAACTTTAGGTGTTGATCCTGTTTTTATTTATGAAACTATTTGCTTTTCAAAAATAAAAGAAAAGTAAGCTTAAAAAGTAAATAAGAGAGAGAGAGGCCCACTGAACCTTGGGCCTAGCCAACCTGGGCCGGCCCAGCTCCCCCGCACCGGATGCCCCAACCCGGTCCTTCCTGTTCCTTGGTGTCTGACCGCTACAGGGTGCGGGTTCCGCCTGACCATCTCGCCAGCGATGGTCGAGAGGATAAGACCGACGCCTCGGCCTCCCCCTACCACCTCTCCCACTGGCTCCTCCCCACACACTCGCCCTCTCCACTCCCCTCCTCAGATCCGCCGAGGTGCGCTCGCCCGAGCGGGCGCGTCGTCGTTGTCTCGCCGAGCGTGTGGCCACCGAACTTCGTGCTCCGTCCGCTCGTGTCCTGGGAGATCCTCGGCGTCGGCTACGTCGCCTGCGTAACTGGGTTGAAGACGGCGAGCCACCTCGACGCCGTCTGCCCTGATCTCCGTCGTCGGACGCCACCGCACCGCGATGTACCATCCTCCCCAACTCCGACCATCGCAGCACGTCCCCGACCTCATCGAGCCTCCCCTGCAACGCTGTGAGCAGCACCATGTTTCCCCTCCATCCTCCCCTCGATTTGTTGTTGTTGCTGCTAGCTCCGTCGTTGCCGAAGCTCGCCGCCGTCGTGTTCACTACCGCGGTCACCGCGCGCACCACGCACGCCCCGCCTCAGTCGCTGGGCGCCTGGCCTCGCGCCACATCGGCGCACTGCGCTCGCGTCGCCCCACACCCGCGCAAGGCCTCGCCGTTGCTCGCTCGCTCCCTGTTGTTCGCCACGACCCCGCGAGCGCCCTGACCCCGCCCCACTCGTCACCGCTCCAGCTGGCCGGCCTGCCACGCCGACTCCCCTCCTGCTACCTCGCTGCACCCCTTCCCCCACCACTGCGAGGCGCCGCCTACACCGCCTGTTGCCCTGCCGCCGCGCGCCCTGGCCCCACTCTGCTCGCCGACCGCGCTTTCCCACCCCGCTCGTGCCATCCCCTGCTAGCCACTGCAGCACCGCTGCTTGGGCTTGCCGCCGCCACCTTCGACTGCCCTGCTGCGCGCCACCAGACGTGCCCAAGCCGCCCCTACTCGCTGGCGTGCCCCTGCGTTCGAGCGACTCCGTGCTCGGGCTCGCCCCGTCGGGCGCCCGCGCCCGTACCCGATAGCCCACACCCTGCTTGGCCCAGAAGGGCCACCGACACGTGTGGCCCAGCCCTAAAAAACTGAAAAAATAAATTATTATTATATATAATTAACTTAATTAATTTGCCTTAATAAACCTAATCTTAATTCAGCTAATTAACTAGGTTAATTAGTAGATCAGAGTATGACAGGGTGGCCCCAGCCCCTGTTGACCAGTCAAACTTTGACTGGTCAACTGGGTCCCCCGGCCCACATGTCAGCCTCTGTGTACATTCTGTGTACACAGGGCTGGGTACCCATAGCATTTTGTCTATTAATTTCGAATTAATAATAATTTAGAAAATGATTTAAAACTTCAAAATTTAATAGAAAATAAACCGTAGCTTGGATGGAAAAACTTTGTACATGAAAGTTGCTTAGAACGACGAGACGAATCCGGTACGCAGCCCGTTCGTCCGCCACACCCCCTAACATATCAAACTCGCAAGTTTCCCCCTCCGACTCCTCTGCCCGAAAACGCGAAACAATGGGGATTCTTTCCCGGATGTCCCCCCCCTTCACCGGTATCACCTCATACCGCGTTAGGGCACGCCTAGCATCACACTTTGCTTTGTCATGCATCGCTATGCATCTGCTTGCTTAAATATTTATTGTTTCTTCCCCCTTTTCTCTCGCTAGACACCGAGACCGCCGCCACTGCTACCCAGTACGACTACGGAGTTGACGACCCCTCTCTCTTGACAGAGCAACCAGGCAAGCCCCTCTCTCTTGATCACCAGATATCGCCTACTCTGCTCTATACTGCTTGCATTAGAGTAGTGTAGCATGTTACTGCTTTCCGTTATTCCTATCCTGATGCATAGCCTGTCCTTGCTACTACTGTTGTTACCTTTACCTGCAATCCTACATGCTTAGTATAGGAGGCTAGTTTTCCATCAGTGGCCCTACATTCTTGTCCGTCTGCTGTGCTATACCATCGAGCCGTGATCACTCGGGAGGTGATCACGGTTATATACTATACTTTATACATGATACATGTGGTGACTAAAGTCGGGTCGGCTCGAGGAGTACCCGCGAGTGATTCACGGAACGGGGGCTGAAAGGACCTTTGTCCCGACAGCCCTCTGTGTGGATCCTTGTGGCGGAGCGGCAGGGCAAGTTGAGACTACCTGGTCGAGAGGTGGGCCTGGCCCTATCGGCGTTCGCGGATACTTAACACGCTTAACGAGATCTTGGTATTTGATCTGAGTCTGGCTACTGACCTATACGCACTAACCAACTACGCGGGAAAGATATGGGCACTCGGCGTCATGGTATCAGCCGAAGCACTTCGTGACGTGAGCGACTGAGCGGCGCGCGCCAGATTGGGCCGCGTAATGTGACTTCCGTTGTACTGGAGGTTGCTAGGTCTGCTTCCGGCCGTGTTCGCAACATGCAGGTGTGCTAAGGGCGATGAGCCCAGACCCCTGTGCACTTAGGTTTAGACCGGCGTGCTGACCTCTCTGTTGTGCCTAGGTGGGGCTGTGACGTGTTGATCTTCCGCGGCCGGGCATGACCCCGAAAAGTGTGTCCGACCAAATGGGATCAAGCGTGTTGGGTTAAGTGGTGCACCCCTGTAGGGAAGTTAATCTATTCGAATAGACGTGATCTTCGGTAACAGGACGACTTGGAGTTGTACCTTGACCGTATGACAACTAGAACCGGATACTTAATAAAACACACCCTTCCAAGTGCCAGATATAACCCGGTGATCGCTCTCTAACAGGGCATCGAGGAGGGGATCACCGGGTAGGATTATGCTATGCGATGCTACTTGGAGGACTTCAGTCTACTCTCTTCTATATGCTGCAAGACGGAGGCTGCCAGAAGCGTAGTCTTCGACAGGATTAGTTATCCCCCTCTTATTCTGGCATTCTGCAGTTCAGTCCACTGATATGGCCCTTTACACATATATCCATTCATATGTAGTGTAGCTCCTTGCTTGCGAGTACTTTGGATGAGTACTCACGGTTGCCTTGTTTCCCCTTTTCCCCTTTCTCTACCCGATTGCTGCGACCAGACGATGGAGCCCAGGATCCAGACGCCACCGTCGACGATGACTCCTACTGCTCTGGAGGTGCCTACTACTACGTGCAGCCCGCTGACGACGACCAGGAGTAGTTAGGAGGATCCCAGGCAGGAGGCCTGCGCCTTGTTCGATCTGTATCCCCGTTTGTGCTAGCCATCTTATGGCAACTTGTTTAACTTATGTTTGTACTCAGATATTGTTGCTTCCGCTGACTCGTGTATGATCGAGCTCTTGTATTCGAGCCCTCGAGGCCACTTGCTATTAATATGATGCTTGTATGACTTATTTTATTTGTAGAGTTGTGTTGTGATATCTTCCCGTGAGTCCCTGATCTTGATCGTACACATTTGCGTGCGTGATTAGTGTACGATTATCGGGGGCGTCACACAAACCAAGCCTCCCAGTTGGGAGAGTCGGCGGCGTACTCGGGCATCCGCCGCTGCTCTGGTGTGAGCTGCGCGCGGCGCCTACGCACCTCCTCGGCGTGCGCCCGCTGGGTCTGCGGAACCGCCGGTACCGGGATCCGGTGCGGATCCAGGTTCCAGTGGTACGACAGCGTGACGTAGTGGTAGGGCAGCGGCTACCAGTACTCCCAGTGCCACCGCGCTTGGTGCACCGGGATGTGCAGACGCCTGCGACCTAGGCGAAAACGCGCCGGCGCCGGAGGAGGAGGGGTAGGAGGAGCACGGGACGACGAGGCGCCGGGGGTGCCGTTGCCCTTGCCGCTGCTGCTGCCAAAGAGGCCCATTGCTTGCTAGGGTTTGCTGTCGCCAGCGAGGAAACAAAGGGGGTGGGTGGGGGCCAGATGTGGACGGAAGTGGATGTGGCCGGTCCCGCCGCACGCGTGGTTAAAAAGGACGCTTCTAGTGGCTGACTAGTGGGCCCGCTGTCGGTGGTCGTCATAAATAAGACGACGGGCGGTAGTTGGGTGGCCTAGAAGTGGGGCCGCGGCGGACACCGAGGAGACACGCGGCACGTCTGCTTCGCGTCCGCACCGACGCATTTCAAGCGCAATTTTAAACCGGAAATGGGTCAGCGGAAATGCCAGGTGGACTAGATTTGGGGTTGGATCGGCGCGTTGGGCCTCCACTTTTATCTGCGCCGACCCAAACGGACGCAAACAGACAAAATGGGTCGCCCCATTGGAGTTGCTCTTACAGCGGGACTTAGCAAATCTGAGCACCTTTTTCTTCGATAAAGAGCGCTTTTATTATCTTAAATAGCATCAAGTGGATACAAAAGCATTATGACATGGCATCTTCAAGGGAGACCCTGAAAACTCCGGTATATATTCGACCGAACATTTTTGTTCACTTTTGCAATCCATTTTCTTCGATAAAGAGCGCTTTTATTATCTTAAATAGCATCAAGTGGATACAAAAGCATTATGACATGGCATCTTCAAGGGAGACCCTGAAAACTCCGGTATATATTCGACCGAACATTTTTGTTCACTTTTGCAATCCAACGCGGTCCTGCATCGATCCACGAAGTGGTCTGGACGTATGTTTTCTGGTAAAATGGAGAAAAACATGGAGAAGATATACCGGAGTCTGGACATCTACTTGACCAAACAAAATCCTTTGCGTGATCCTTCTCTCTTTTCTCTCTCTTCACATGCATGACCCCTCTCTCCTCCCAACCGGACATCACACCACAAATAACCAGATATTTTATGATTGGCATTGAATGGCTCACTCCAGCATCATTTCCGCGGACCACGTCCAGACATAAAGTGGACAAATACCGGAGACTTTTGAGGTCAGCGTTAGAGATGCCCTAAACGCTTGCGGACATGCCCGATCAATGACGGGACGTGTCCGTTCTGAGCTCCTATTTGACTCTCCATACAACCACACTCATCATTTTTTCCTCATATGTCCGATCACTTGCACGTGATTGATGGAGATGAAGAGAGAGAAAGAAAAGAATGAATAAAGAAAGAGAAAAGGTGGTCCAGGGTGGCCGCGTCCAACGTGACGGAACTGACTGGGCGCGTTCGTTTTGATCCCCTATTTGTCTGTCCATACAGCTACATTCCTCATTTTCTTCCTATTTGTCTGGCCGTTTCCTAGTATCGTATCACCATCACATCTTTACCTTTATCGTTTTTCTTAGTTCGATCCTTTTGGTTTTATCTTACCTAGTAGAATAAATTTTTCAGCATGATCTAGCTTTGAGTTTTGCCTGATGATCTATCTATGTAATCGAGTCCGTGAGTTATATAATAAATAGTATTTTTGAGTTGAGGGCTTTGCTTTCTTACTTTGATCTTGAGAAGAAGAAAAATAATAAAAGAAGTAAAAAGATTATAATGATCTTATGGAGAGTGATGACTTCACGTATAAAGAGTATGATGAATAAAATTAATTGAGAGTTGACAAACATAGTTTTGGTCATTGTTGCAATTAATAGGAAGTAATAAATAAAGAGAGGTTTCATATACAAATATACTATCTTGGACATCTTTTGTGATTGTGAGCACTCATTATAATATTACATGTTAAAAGGTTGATGTTGGACAAGGAAGACAAAATAATGGGTAATGTTTTCTTATATCTAAATATAAGTCATATTGTCATGGATCCTCCAACATGTTGAGCTTGCTTTCCCTCCTATGCTAGCCAAATCTTTTGCACCAAGTAGAGATACTACTTGTGCATTCAAACATCCCTTAAACCCGTTTTTCCATGAGAGTCCATCATATCTACATATGGATTGAGTAAGATCCTTCAAGTATGTTGTCATCGGTGCAAGCAATAAAAATTTCTCTCCAAGTATGTATGATCTTTTAGTGTGAAGAAAATAAGCTTTATACGAACTTGCGACATGGAAGTAATAAAAGTGACGGACTGCATAATAAAGTTCTTTATCACAAGCGGCAATATAAAGTGACATTTTTGCATTAAGATTTTGTGCATCCAACCATAAAAGCGCATGACAACCTTTACTTCCCTCTGCGAAGAGCTTATCTTTTACCTTCTACCTTTATACAAGAGTCATGGTGATCTTCACCTCTCCTTTTTACACCTTTTCTTTTTGGCAAGCACTATGTGTCGGAGAAAGATCCAGATATATATACCCACTCGGATGTATGTTATCATAAAGTATTATTGTTGACATTACCCTTGAGGTAAAAGGTTGGGAGGCGAAACTATAAGCCCCTATCTTTCTGTGTGTCCAACTGAGGCTTTGACCTCATAAGTATTGCGTGAGTGTTAGCAATTATAAAATACTAAAAGATGGCTGAGTATGTGGAATTGCTATAAAAAGCTCTCTTACATTGACTCTTTAAGATATTATGATAAATTGCAATTGCTTCAATGACTGAGATCATAGTTTGTTCATTTTCAATAAAATTTTGGATTCGTACTTTACCTTGTGAACGAACTGTTACTTTAGCATAAGAAATTGTATGACAATATATGTTGCTTTTCTAAAGATGATCATGATGCCCTGATGTCTGTATTTGTTTTATCGACACCTCTATCTCTAAACATGTGGACATGATTATCGATTTCGGCTTTCGCTTGAGGACAAGCGAGGTCTAAGCTTGGGGGATTTGAAACGTCAATTTTGCATCATGCTTTTATGTTGATATTTATTGCATTATGGCATGTCATTAGACATTATGGTACAATACTTATGCCTTTTCTCTCTTATTTAACAAGGTTTACATGAAGAGGGAGAATGCCGGCAGCTGGAATTCTGGACCGGAAAGGTGCAAATCCGAGAGACCTATTCTGCACAACTTTAAAAGTCCTAAAAATTTATGGAGAATTATTCTTGAATATATAAAAAATATTGGGCGAAGAAATACCAGAGGGGGACCCACCAAGTGGCCACAAGCCTGGGGGCGTGCCCCTAGGGCTTGTGGGCCACCTGGCAGGTCCCCGGTGTCCATCTTCTACTATATGAAGGGTTTTTACCTAGAAAAAATCACAAGGAAGCTTTCGGGACGAAGTGCTGCCATCTCGAGGCGGAACCTGGGCAGAAGCAATCCAGGGCTACAGCGGAGCTGTTCTGCCGGGGAAACTTCCCTCCAGGATGGGGAAATCGAATCCATCGTCATCACCAATGATCCTCTCATCGAGAGGGGGTCAATCTCCATCAACATATTCATCAGCACCAGCTCCTTTCCAAACCCTAGTTCATCTCTTGTATCCGATCTTTGACTCAAAACTTCAGATTGGTACGTGTGGGTTGCTAGTAGTGTTGATTACACCTTGTAGTTGATGCTAGTAGTGTTGATTACTCCTTGTAGTTGATGCTAGTTGGTTTATTTGGTGGAAGATCATATGTTTAGATCCTTAACGATATTCAATACCCCTACGATCTTGAGCATGAATATGCTTTGTGAGTAGTTACGTTTGTTCCTAAGGACATGGGAGAAGTCTTGTTATAAGTAATCATGTGAATTTGGTATTCGTTGATGTCGGGGAAACTGCCTCCACGAGCACCTATGGGGACGGAGCCCCTTCTCGGTTCGGCGGGGGGCGGAGGTCGCACGAAGAGCAGATCGAGGCGAGGCACACGAGCGGTTTTACCCAGCTTCGGAGCTCTCCAGAGAGATAATACTCCTACTGCTGCTTTGTGGTTTGTATTGAGTTCTTGCTCGGGAGCGCTGAGTGCTATAGTACACACCACCAGCTAACGAGACCGAGCGTGAGTGTTCTACCCCCCTCTCTACGTTGTGCATGGGCCTCCTTTTATATGCTCAAGGGGTCTCCAACAGGTGGCAACGTAGGCAAGGGTAAAAATGGAAAGGGGCTGCGGTAGGTACACCTACCTACACAGTGTATCATACCTAACCCTGACGGCAGGGGACAAGGGCATTAAATGCCTATCTACGTCGCCCAAACAGTGCAGAAAAGGGATCGTCAGGGACGCCACCGCTCGCCACGATGGCGATCTTGTCAGCGCCGCTTGCCACAGTGCACCCCTGGCTGCACAGCCTCCCGCCACGTGCGCCTGGAAGGGTCTCAGAGCGACACGTTGGTGGGTGAGCTGGAGCGCGGGTACAGAGTGGTTGCTAGCCGCGGCAAACGCCTTGCCGCGACCGTTGTCTTGCCGCGTCCGGGAGCTTGTCACTCGCCGGGTCTTGCCGGGACGCGTGGCGCGTTGCGGCAAGTTCCTTGAGATGACTTGGTTGGCCTTCCCGACAAGCTCCTCTTGCCGGGGCTTTGTGCCTTGAGTAGCCTTCCCGGCAAGCTCCTCTTGCCGGGGTCTTGTCTTCTTGGCTTGAATACTTTGTTCTTGAATGGTTCCAAAGGAACCACAGAGGTCCTTGGCGGTCACCCGGCAAGCCTTGCCGCGGGGCGCTGCGACTGCCCGTGCACAAGTTCGGGATACTAGGGTACCCCTACTCTAGTACACCGACAGGAGCCCCCGGGCCTGGGCCATACACGGTGCCGAGCGCTGTTGGGCCAGGCCCAAAACAGGGCACGGGCACGCGCGGCCTGGGTCACGCCGCATCTGACTCCGTATCCACCGCGCCCTCCCCGAACGGCACGCGTCGATTGCGGCGTCGTGGGAGAGGTCGTGGGTGGTTTCTTTATTCGAAAAGGCGAAACGTCCGCCCCCTCCCTCCTTATAAGCAGGGGAAAACAGGGGCAATTCGTGCCTTCCCCATAAATGGAGGGAGGCGTGGAGGCGTGGTCATCGAGGCATCCACTCCCACGATCACGGGGTGGGGAGAGGTTGCCTCATCTGTCGCCTCGGTTCTGTACGCCTGCCACGCGGCCTCCATGCGCTTGGGGTGGCGAACGGTGGAGGCGGGAAACCGGGACGTTGTGGGTCGAGGCAGCGGGTCGGTCCCAGTTCCCTGCTCCTTCTGTGTCTTGATTGGCTGAGCGGGGCGGCCGAGCGGGCCCGCCGGGGATACGAGCGGCTCGTTGGAGATCGAATCCTCTTCCTCTTCGTCTTCGGGCAGCTTGCCGCAAGCAGAGCCCCCGGCTCCACCAAGAAGGCATCTTCGCAAGGCCGGGGACGTGGCGGAGCGGCGGACGAGTCAACCCCCGCCGCGCCGCACGACGCGCTCCACCGCGGCAAGTTCTGTTGCCGCAGAAGCACCTCACGCCGCAGCGACAACTGGAGCGGGGTCCTCCCGGTCCGCCGCTCCAGCTCCGGCCAAGCGGCCAAGGGATCCTACTCCTCCGCCTCCTCGCGCCGGAGGAGGGCCAGGCTTTGACTTCTCCGCGCTCAGCTCCGACGAGGAAGAAGAAGAGTAAGATTCTTGTTGTACTTGTATGTCTTCAATACTTGCTGTCTTGTCTTGTATCTCATTTGCTTTACTTTGAACTTATTCCTTTTTAGGACTCTGGCCCAGAGAGCGGCAAAGAGAGCCAAGGTCCCGGTGATCGTCATCGAGGATGATCCCACCGTGTCAGCAGGGGGTGCGCCTGAGACAAGCTTGCCGGACCCGACAGCTGTTCTTCAGAGCAGCCCCCAGCGCAGCCCCCAGCGTAAGTATATGGTTTGCTTCCCGCTGTTGAGCGCGCATGGATAGTCTTTGTTTGCTGATATCTGACTGTTGGCTTGTGTAGGAGCAGAGCAGCCTCGCCAGGAGCTCCCGGAGGCCGCCCCTGACATGACATCTGCTTCGACTACGCCGCCAAGGGAGAGTTCTCTGGCAAAGGGCAGATCCTCCGACAAGGGAGAGCTCTTTGGTAAGGGGGAGCTCTCCAGCAAGGGAGGAGTCTCCGGCAAGGGACAGCACCAGCGGTCCTCCGGTGGTGGAGACCACAACTGCCGAGCCTAGTGTAGGTAAACCTCTTGCTTCGAAACTTCCCTTTGGGTTCTTCTTCTTTTGATCTTATTTTTGGATATTTGCTTGACTTTTCTCCCCTTTTTCGGCCGTTAGATCCACCCACTGCGGAGCCGATGGAGATCGAGGTTGCTGTTGATGATGCCGCCGCCACCGAAGAAGCGGCCGGCGCTGATGATCCCGCCGGCGAAGAGGCCGCCAAGGCTGCCGCCGCAGCAGCTGACGAGGGGTCTGGCGATCGTACTGATGACCCTGAGGCCGCAGGAGCGACAGGCGCTACACCGACCGCCGATCCTCCCGCCGCTGCCGCAGTGTCAGGCTCCGAAGAGCCCCAGCCAGGCGTATACTTAAAGGCCGGCGATGGCGTCTTCATCAACCTCCCCTGGGCGTCAACGTCCAGGGCGCCAGTCGAAGGAGAAAGCTTTGACGTGGAGGTGCTTGCCTCTGCTGGGCACGCTGGTCGACGCGCCAAGCAGCAGCAGCGACGAGCCTGAGGAGGAGCGACTGCTGCGGAAGCTGTTGTCGCTCTACCGTGCCCGCCAGGCCAAACTGGAGTCCCGCAAAGCGCTTGTCGCGAAGGTGGGGGTGGACATGGAGAAGCGCGCGGAGGAGCTCCGAGGTCTCAATCAGGCAGCTCTCCGGTCGCTGGCGGCGGAGCGTGTGCAGCTCGATGAGGCGCAGAAGGCCTTCATCCTCGAGAAGGCAGAAATTGCAGTGCAACAGCGGCTTGCCGCCGAGGAGCTATCTGCGCGGGAGGGTGAGTTGGTGCAGCTGAAGGCCAGCCTGGACATCCACGAAGAGGAACTTGCTGCGCGCGAGCAAACACTCAGCGGAGCTCTCAAGGAAGCAAAGGATGCTGCCACAGCTGCCGAGGCCGCCAAGAAGGAGCTGGAGACGAAGGTGGCGCAGCTGGAGACTGATCTCAAGGTGAGCGGTGAAGAGCTTGCCGCGCTCAAGCATGAGCGCGAGAAAGACGCTTACACCTTTGGCGAGCTGCAGGGTCGTCTCGCCGAGAAGATCAAGGAGCTTGCCGCCGCCAAGGACTCCAACGCCGATCTTGAGTTGAAGCTGGCTGCTTTGACCAAGACGCTGGACGGTGCCAGGGAGCAGGAGGCGGCCCTGAAGAAGGAGATCAAGGCCGACAAGGCGCTGCTGGAGAGCATTGCCGCCACCCAGAACGATTTCAGAGAAACTGTGGAGCAGTGGACGGAGGGTCTTGTGAATGCTGCCGCAGACATCGACAAGGAGCTGGCGCAGCTGGGGATGGAGGATCTCGGGTATCCCTCCGATGAGACCCTTCCATCCAGCGCCAAGCTCACTCTGTTCTTCAAAGGCGTGGCGACGGCCCTCCATCGACTCCGGGAGAGGATCCCAAAGCAGCTGGCCGACGAGTCACGCAAGATCTGCGCAGGAGCTCTACAGAAGGTGTTGGTGAAAGTAGCCTTCCGCAACCCGGGCCTCGACCTCACCAACGTCCTCAGATCCTTGCCGGCGTACGCTGATCTGGAGGCGCTCAAGGACCTTGTCGCACCCATTGTGGACAAGGTGAGCGGGATCAAGAGGGTTGAGGGCGACCGCGTGGACTAGGCCGCCTATTTTCTTCTTTTCTTGTCGCTGCTGGTCATGTTCGAAAACAGTCTATTAGAGCCGCGACAAGATATCTTGTAATATATAACTTTATTTTGGGTTGTAATTGCAATGTTATTTCCTTTACTTGATTCCTTCCTTTGCATGTTTTTTGCCCTACGCTTTTAGGGAACTTGCCGGCGCGGGCACCCTCGCCGCGAGCGCTGAGTGCGGGACGTCAGCAGCCTGCTGGCGGTGCCGTTGCCGACAAGAAACCTTGTCGTAACTAGTCGCAACTCGCTTAAGTTGTTGAGCGAAACTCAAAACAAAGTAAGGGCGTGACTCTAGTCGCAGCACACTTAAACTGTTGAGCGAACTCGAAACAAAGTAAGGGCGCAACTAGCCACGAGCCGGTTCCTTCATGCATAGGTTTTCCATACAAAGCATGGTCGTTCAAGGAAGATAGCTTAAAAAAAACTTTAAAAACATCTGATTGCTCAAACTTTGGCAACTTAGCTTTTCTGTCGTTTGCTTCCCGGCAAAGGCGAAACTTTCTTGAACGACGCCTGGTCGATACCATTATCTTCCTCTCCCCCCGGCAAACTTGTGGGCGAAGGAACCTTCATTTCCTTGAGAAAAAAAAGGTAGTAGAGAAAATAATGATATGGAGCCTTATGGCTCGTTATTGCTTACCGGGGGTATTCGCTGCACAAAGTGTCAGATAACTCATGCAAAAAAAAAAGCATGAAATTGACGAGATGTGCGGAGCACATGAGCTTTATTTTCGCACAGGGTCTGTGCCTGGCTTTGTACAAAGGATTACATGCAACAGCGGCAAGACTTGTACAAAAGGTGGTTGCCGGAACAGGGTCCGGCAACCGCGCCTTACGGGTAAAACTTACGAAGATGCTCAATGTTCCAGGAGTTGCTCACCGGAATGCCATCTTCGGTCTCAAGGCGGACAACGCCGGGCCTAGTGACTCGTTTCACCCGGTAAGGGCCTTCCCACTTCGGCGTCAACTTGTTGGAATTCTTGGCAGAATGAACGCGCCGAAGAACAAGGTCGCCTTCCTCGAGACTTCTGGCGTTAACTTTGCGGCTATGGTAGCGGCGCAAAGCTTGCTGGTAGCGAGCAGCTCGTACAGCAGCCTGAAGTCGGTCTTCCTCAAGGAGCAGCGCGTCATCTTGTCGCAGCTGCTCTTGCTCAAGCTCATCATAAGCGAGCACTCGAGGCGACCCGTATACGAGTTCCATGGGGAGAACTGCCTCTGCTCCATAGACTAGAGCGAAAGGTGTCTGGCCAGTGGCTCGATTTGGCGTCGTCCTAATCGACCAAAGAACCACCGGCAGCTCCTCGATCTAGTTTCTTCCGCACTTGTGCAGCCTGTCGAAAGTCCAGGTCTTGAGTCCACGCAACACTTCAGCATTTGCCCTCTCCGCTTGACCGTTGCTCCTGGGGTGAGCAACAGAAGCGAAGCAGACCTTGGCGCCAAGGTCTTGGACGTACTGCATGAAGGTGCGGCTCGTAAATTGTGTACCGTTGTCAGTGATTATCCTGTTAGGGATCCCAAAGCGGCAAACAATCGACCTGAAGAACTTGACTGCTTACTGTGCTGTCACCTTCCTCATTGCTTCCACTTCAGGCCACTTTGTGAACTTGTCGATTGCAACGTACAAGTACTCAAAGCCCCCGACTGCTCGGGGGAAGGGGCCGAGGATGTCGAGCCCCCAGACCAAAAATGGCCAGGATAAAGGGATCGTCTAGAGAGCTTGAGCTGGCTGGTGTATCTGCTTGGAATGGAACTGGCACGCTTCACACTTGGTTACTTGTGCAGTTGCATCCTGGAGGGCTGTCGGCCAAAAGAAACCTTGCCGGAATGCTTTGCCGGCAAGTGCTCTTGCACCAATGTGGTGACCACAGATGCCTCCATGTATCTCTGCCAACAGCTTCTGTCCATCTTCCCGCTAAATACTCATCAATTTCCCACCGTTGAGTCTTCTTCTGTACAGTGCGTTGTCGACAAACTGGTACATACTTGACTGCCGGGCTACTCTTTCCGCTTCTTCTTGCTCTTTGGGAAGTTCTCCTGTCTGAAGGAAACGGACGATCTGCTGTGCCCATGCTGGAGCTTGCGGCTCGACAACAAGGACTAAAGGCACTTCTGCTGCTGTGGGAACACCCGCTTCTACGGCGAGAAACTGTGGTTCAGCCGGAGCTTGACGTTCCCCGGCAAGCTTGCCGGAGCAAAACTTGTCGGGAGCGTCTGGTTCAACGGAACAAACCCTGGGGTTTGCCGGAGCAGACTGCTCCCCAGCACTCTTGGTGTTGATCTTGGGGACCTTCTTGGCGGCGGCTTCGGGAAGCTCTGCCGGAAAATAGTCACCAGAAATCAACTTCCTCTTCCTGTTGTTCCGCCGCCGGTTTTTCTTTGCCGGGGCAGCATCATCGCTGTTAGATCCTCCTGTTCCTGCATTCTCTCTGGGGAGTTTCCTCCCTTCCTCAGCACGTGCACACCTGTTGGCCAGGGCATACAGCTCACTGACGTCTCTGATCTTGCACATCGCCATCTCCTCCCGCATCCTGCGGTTACGCACGTTCTGATGGAAGACGCTGATGACCGCGGCAGGGTGGACATCTGGGATGTTGCGTTGCACTTGGCTGAATCTCTGGATGTACTTGCGCAAGGGCTCTCCTTCTTTCTGGGCAAGCAGATGAAGATCACTCTCCTAGCCATGAGGTTTGTGGCCGCCTGTAAAGGCGCCGACAAACTGATGGCATAGGTCTGCCCAGGAAGATATGGAGTTGTCTGGCAAGTGCATGAGCCAGGACCTGACATTGGGCTTGAGCACCAGCGGGAAGTAGTTGGCAAGGATCTTGTCGTCGCGCCCCCAGCAGCTTGCACCGCGATGGTGTAGATGCTGAGGAACTCCGACGGATGCAACTTGCCGTCGTACTTCTCGGGTACGTCTGGCTTGAAATTCTTCGTGCTGGGCCACTGGACTTGCCGCAGCTCACGGGTAAACGCAGGGCAACCCACCGCGTACGGTAGGTCCCCTGGTGCACACATGTCGACAGTGGGCCCAACGCACTGGTCTGACTGACGTCGCGCTTCTCTTCAGCGCTCGATGCGAGTACGAGCGTCTTCTTGCTGTCGTTCGTGAAGAACTTGGTGTTGATCGCGGCGAGCTCGCGGATCTGATGAAGCGGTGGAGTCGCTGTCGCGATGGACCCGGCGAGTCGGCGATCTTGGCCTTCGGGGCGGAGAGTGGACGGTGGTTGCACCCCCACCGGTCTTGTCGCCATCGGGTCGCGCCTGGCTAACTTGCCGCGGCTGCGACGCAGTCGGCTGCCGTGGAGTGTCGCCGTTGGCGAAGCCGATGAGACTCTGAATGGTGGCCCTCCGGTCGTCGATCTTGTCCGCTGTTGGAGGAAAGTCTAGGAGCAGTTGAGCTCGCGCCAAAGCTTCTGCTGGAGTGGCGGGTAGCGGTGGCGAACGGTGCAAGGAGCGGGATATGCTCGGACTTCTAACTGCGTTAGAAGGAGCAATATCCCGTCCAGGCGACCGTGCCTCGCTCGCGCCAGCACGTTGGCGCGCATGCTGGCCTGGAGCATCCCGAGATCCGCCAGCTCGATCTGGGTCCATCGAGCGTATGGTACAGTGAGTACCACGACACTGCCGGTCCGGCGCCTCCTGAGATGGGCGCGGTGCATCTACGGACGCTCGGTCGTCGTGGGAGCCGGCTACACCGCTGATGGGCAGCGCAGCCTTGTCCTTGGACCTGGCGGCACCGTGGGCTCCCTCGTCCTCGCCCGTTCTTCCGCCGGCGTCTTTCCCACTAGCCGTTTGCTCCGGCGGCGGTGGGTTCGACGCGGACAGAGCAGCCGTCTCCGAAGCTTTCTTCTTCGGCGGCATGTCGATGAAGTCGATGAAGATGTGGCTCGTGTGAACACCGGATCAGGTTCACACAACTTCGACGCCCCCTACCTGGCGCGCCAGAGATGTCGGGGAAACTGCCTCCACGAGCACCTATGGGGACGGAGCCCCTTCTCGGTTCGGCGGGGGGCGGAGGTCGCACGAAGAGCAGATCGAGGCGAGGCACACGAGCGGTTTTACCCAGCTTCGGAGCTCTCCAGAGAGATAATACTCCTACTGCTGCTTTGTGGTTTGTATTGAGTTCTTGCTCGGGAGCGCTGAGTGCTATAGTACACACCACCAGCCAACGAGACCGAGCGTGAGTGTTCTACCCCCCTCTCTACGTTGTGCATGGGCCTCCTTTTATATGCTCAAGGGGTCTCCAACAGGTGGCAACGTAGGCAAGGGTAAAAATGGAAAGGGGCTGCGGTAGGTACACCTACCTACACAGTGTATCATACCTAACCCTGACGGCAGGGGACAAGGGCATTAAATGCCTATCTACGTCGCCCAAACAGTGCAGAAAAGGGATCGTCAGGGACGCCACCGCTCGCCACGATGGCGATCTTGTCAGCGCCGCTTGCCACAGTGCACCCCTGGCTGCACAGCCTCCCGCCACGTGCGCCTGGAAGGGTCTCAGAGCGACATGTTGGTGGGTGAGCTGGAGCGCGGGTACAGAGTGGTTGCTAGCCGCGGCAAACGCCTTGCCGAGGCCGTTGTCTTGCCGCGTCCGGGAGCTTGTCGCTCGCCGGGTATTACCGGGACACGTGGCGCATTGCGGCAAGTTCCTTGAGATGACTTGGTTGGCCTTCCCGACAAGCTCCTCTTGCCGGGGCTTTGTGCCTTGAGTAGCCTTCCCGGCAAGCTCCTCTTGCCGGGGTCTTGTCTTCTTGGCTTGAATACTTTGTTCTTGAATGGTTCCAAAGGAACCACAGAGGTCCTTGGCGGTCACCCGGCAAGCCTTGCCGCGGGGCGCTGCGACTGCCCGTGCACAAGTTCGGGATACTAGGGTACCCCTACTCTAGTACACCGACAGTTCGATATTTTGATGAGATGTATGTTGTCTTTCCTCTAGTGGTGTTATGTGAACACCGACTACATGACACTTCACCATGATTTGGTCTTAGGGGAAGGCATTGGGAAGTAATGAGTAGATGATGGGTTGCTAGAGTGACAGAAGCTTAAACCCTAGTTTATGTGTTGCTTCGTAAGGGGCTGATTTGGATCCACATGTTTCATGCTATGGTTAGATTTATCTTAATTCTTCTTTCGTAGTTGCGGATGCTTGCGAGAGGGGTTAATCATAAGTGGGAGGATTGTCCAAGTAAGGACCACCCAAGCACCGGTCCACCCACATATCAAATTATCAATGTAACGAACGTGAATCATATGAGCATGATGAAAACTAACTTGACAATAATTCCCATGTGTCCTCAGGAGCACTTTGCTTTATATAAGAGTCCATCCAGGCTTATCCTTTGCTACAAAAAGGATTGGGCCACCTTGCTGCACCTTTGTTACACTTGTTACTTTTTACCCGTTATGAATTATCTTATCATAAAACTATATGTTACCGATAATTTCAGTGCTTGCAGAGAATACCTTGCTGAAAACCGCTTGTCATTTCCTTCTGCTCCTCATTGGGTTCGACACTCTTACTTATCAAAAGGACTACGATAGATACCCTATACTTGTGGGTCATCACTACAATGCATTTCTAATAAGAGGATAAGCCAATCTTTCCTAGGGCATCCTCCTTGCACTCAAAATAGTTATCCTACGCAAACATCCCCTCTCGGATATGGTTGAACACATGTCTAGCCATCCGGAAGCGGCGCCGAAAAATGTTGTGCTTGAAGAGTGGGTCAGGGGACTTGAAGTGGTCACTCCAGAGTAGGTAATGGCAGCTCTCTCTGTTGCGATTCAACACCGGAGTATGCCCTGGGATCAGTCATGTTACAAAACTTTCTTCCGTAACGTCATATGAAGGTGAAGTAAAAAAAATCCGATCCTAGGGCATACTCCGGCGTTGAATCACAACAGAGAGAGCCGCCATTACCTAGTCTGGAGTGACTACTTCCTGTCCCTTGACCCACTCTTCAAGCACAACATTTTTCGGCGCCGCTTCGGATCGCTAGACATGTGTTCTACCATATCCGAGAGGGGGTGTTGGCGTACGATAACTATTTTGAGTGCAACGAGGGTGCCCTAGTAAAGATTGGCTTCTCCTCTTATAAAAAATGGACTGTAGTGATGACCCACAAGTACAGGGGATCTATCGTAGTCCTTTTGATAAATAAGAGTGTCGAACCCAACGAGGAGCAGAAGGAAATGACAAGCGGGTTTCAGCAAGGTATTATGTGCAAGCACTGAAATTATCGATAACATATAGTTTTATGATAAGATAATTCATAACGGATAACAAGTAACAAATGTAACAAAGGTGCAGAAAGGTGGCCCAATCCTTTTTGTAGCAAAGTATAAGTCTGGACAAACTCTTATATAAAGCAAAGTGCTCCCGAGGGCACATGGGAATTATTGTCAAGTTAGTTTTCATCATCCTCATATGATTCACGTTCGTTACTTTGATAATTTGATATGTGGGTGGACCGGTGCTTGGTTCCTGTCCTTACTTGGACAAGCCTCCCACTTATGATTAATCCCTCTCGCTAGCATCCGCAACTACGAAAGAAGAATTAAGATAAATCTAACCATAGCATGAAACATGTGGATCCAAATCAGTCCCTTACGAAGCAACACATAAACTAGGGTTTAAGCTTCTGTCACTCTAGCAACCCATCATCTACTTATTACTTCCCAATGCCTTCCCCTAGGCCCAAATCATGGTGGTGATGACGATGGATTCAATCTCCCCCTCTCGGAGGGAAGTTTCCCTGGCAAAACAGCTCCGCCAGAGCCTGATAACCCACAAGTATAAGGGATCGCAATAGTTTTCGAGGGTAGAGTATTCAACCCTAATTTATTGATTCAACATAAGGGGAGGCAAAGAATATTTGCAAGTATTAGCAGCTGAGTTGTCAATTCAAGCACACCTGGAGATTAATTATCTGCAGCAAGGTAATCAGTAGCAAAGTAGTATGATAGTTTTGATAGTAGTAGCAACAACAATAGTAACGGTAACAGTGATAGCAATGATTTTGTAGCAAGTGCAATAGTAACAGCAGCAGTAACTTAGCGGAAACAACATAAGAGATATTCGTAGGCATTGGATTGGTGAATTCGTTGGATGATATTCATCATATAACGTTCATAACCTAGGGTGATATGGCACTAGCTCCAGTTCATAAATATAATATAGGCATGTATTCCGTAAATAGTCATACATGCTTATGGAAAGAACTTGCATGACATCTTTTGTCCTACCCTCCCGTGGCAGCGGGGTCCTATTGGAAACTAAGGGATATTAATGCCTTGTTTTAATAGAGAACCGGAACAAAGCATTAACACATAGTGAATACATGAACTCCACAAACTACGATCATCACCGGGAAGTGTCCCGACTATTGTCACTCCAGGGTTGCTGGATCATAAGACGTAGTAGGTGACTATAACTTGCAAGATCGAATCTAGAACATAGATATAATGATGATAACATAAACGATTCAGATATGAAATCAACGAAGTCATAGCAACATCAATCTCAGAACATAATGGATACCAGGTATCAAGCCCTAACAAAACTAACTCGATTACATGATGAATCTCATCTAACTCCTCACTGACCAGCGAGCCTACGAAGGAACTAGTCACTCCCGGTGGGGAGCATCATGGAATTGGCGATGGAGAAGGGTTGGTGATGACAAAGATCGAAGATCCCCCTCTCTGGAGCCCCAAACAAACTCCAGATCCGGCCTCCCGATGAAGAACAGGAGGTGGCAGCGGCTCCGTCTCGTGAAACGCGATAATTCTTTTTACCTGATTTTGTTCTCCGAATATGTGAATTTATAGTATATGGGTTGAAGTCTGTGGGGCCTCCAGGTGGGGACAATCCACTTGGGCGCGCTTGGAGCGGGGCGCGTCCGGTGGGTTGTGTCCACCCAGGTGCCCCTCCAGTCATTCTTGGCTCCAGAAATTCTCTTTTATTATATAAAAAATCCTCGCAAATTTCTTTCCAATCCGAGAACTTTTATTTCTGCAGAAAAAATAATACCATGGTAGTTCTGCTGAAAACAACGTCAGTCCGGGTTAGTTTCATTCAAATCATGCAAATTAGTGTACAAAACAAAAGGAAAAGCATTAGGAAAAGTAGATACGACGAAGATGTATCACAGCCCTAGATTGCTTCTGCCCAGGTTCCGCCTCGAGATGGTGGCGCTTCGTCCTGAAAGCTTCCTTATGATTTTTCTAGGTAAAAACCCTTCGTATAGCAGAAGATGGATGATACGTCTCCAACATATCTATAATTTATGAAGTATTCATGCCATGTTTACAAAAAATTTATATGGTTTTGGTATGATTTGCATGGAACTAACTTGGACTGACGCTGTTTTCAGCACAACTACAGTGGTGTTGTTTTTTGTGCAGAAATGAAAGTTCTCCAAACGAGCTGAAACTTTTTGACGATTTTTTTTGGAACAAAAGAGACCCCCGAAGCTTCGTGGAAGGACCAGAAGGTGAAGGAGCAGGGCACAAGACGCCGGGGCACGCTAGGGGGCCCAAGCGCGCCCTGGTGGGTTGTGCTCATCTCGAGGCCCATCGTCGCGTGAAACTGACGCCAAAAATCCTATAAATAGAGAAACCATCAGAAATAACCCTAGATCAGAAGTTCCGCCACAGCAAGCCTTTGTAGACACAAAAAACCAATCTAGACCATGTTCCGGCACCCTGCCGGAGGGGGAAATCATCACCGGTGGCCATCTTCATCATCCCGGCGGCCACCATGATGAGGAGGGAGTAGTCCACCCTCGGGGCTGGGGGTTTGTACCAATAGCTATGTGTTTAATCTCTCTCTCTCTCTCTCTCTCTCGTGTTCTGGATGTCACGATCTTGATGTATCGGGGGCTTTGTTAATATAGTTGGATTATATTGTGTTTCTCCCTCTCTATCTTGTTGTGATGAATTGAGTTTTCCCTTTGTGATTTCGTATTATCGGATTGAATACTTTATGGATTTGAGAGCACTTGATATATGTCTTGCATATGAATACCCGTGGTGATAATGGGGTATTATATTGATCCACTTGGTATATGTTTTGGCACTCAACTCGCAGATTCCCGAGGTGACATTGGGTAATCGATGCATAGGGGTTGATGCATATTTTCATCCTACCTATATAATATGACAATAGTGGTATCTCGCTAGCCCTTCTGAGACCACAAAACATAAATGCAGAGCACCTCCAAAGTTCAAGCAGCGACTAAATATTAGCTACACACAATGCATGAGGATGCAATATCGCTCTCAGGTTCTGGCGCTTATTTGAGAAGGTGATGACACAACATAAAAGTAAATAGATAGGCCCTTCGCAGAGGGATGCAGTGATTTGTAGTGGTGCCAGAGCTCAAGTTTTTAAAACAGAGGTAAATGAAATTTTAAGAAATGCACCCTTCTTGTTTACTTTGCGACCATTAGTTATCCGTATCTGTCGGCGTTCTGGGAACGGGGGTCCCCAGACTTGCCTGCCTGCGGCCCACGGCGTGGCTAAGCCAGTGGGCCGTACAGCCCATCTTCATCGACAAGGCATTCAAGACCCTCACGAGGGGCCAAGCCTCGCGGGGCGGACGACGCAAGACTTCCTCCGGAGCGGCCAAGCCAGGCAGGCTCACGAGGAGCGGAGATATCAAGGCGGGGCAAACCTCGCGAGGCTCGAGTGACATGAGCCATGACGATCGGCACCAGGCGGGCGCCAGCGCATGCAACGTCCTTGTTTCCTCTTTGGTGCTAAGGAGGCAGGCGCAGACACAGAGTACCGAGGCATCAAACAAAGGTTTCCATATCGGTGCAACAAGACCGAAGACCAGCAGGACGGCAAGATGGAGGTCACCATGGAGTCCAAGACGGCGTCACCACCAGAGCCTTTTGCAGGCGAAGAGCACTTTTGTCAGGATAGCTTATACTAGTTGTCCCCTTCTAAATTTACCCGTCGTTGTTGGCTCCCTTCCCGCTCAATATTTTGAGGAGAGGACCAGGGCCTTTATAAGTAGAGCTAGCCACCACAGTAGGGGCATCTGGTCTCAAACTCACCGAGTCCTCACCCACACAAGTTCGACAAGCACAAGAACACCTCAACCTCAGGAGGTTGTTCTTCCCCTTGTACTGTTCATCATCAGCCCAAGAGGCAATCCACCACCACCACACTGGAGTAGGGTATTACACCACAACGGTGGCCCGAACCAGTATAAATCTCGTGTCTTTCTATGTTGCGAGTTCGTCGAGCTTGTCCGCGAGATCTTAGCGAGCTAGGGCGTAGATCGGTAGGGGGGAAAGAACTTCGCGCACACCCCAGAGTTCGAACCTTAAGGGATTTGCCAGAACCCCAGACCCGGCATTTGGCGTGCCAGGTAGGGGTGCGCCGTAGCTTCCCTTCCATCGATTCATCGCTCTGTCGCTCCGTCGTCTCCATGGCGGACGCTCGCCGCGCTCGAGCCGAGCGCCAGGCTTCTCTCATCGCCCGCGTTGCTCAGATGGCTCCCGTCGGCGGGCCACCTCATTGTTCTCCGTCTCCTGCCACCAACGCTGCCACCGGACTGGCGGGGAATGAGCAGCAAGCGTCTTTGCTGCACCCATCGGTGCGGCAGGATGGCCGCACTGCCACTCCATCACTGACCCCGGCCGGTTCTTTGTCCCATGCACGTCGCGCTCCCATGGGCATGTAGGCTACACTCCTCATGGCGAACGAGCTCCTGCGCTACCGCCCGGTCAACGACCTCTACGAGGACTGGCTCGACCGCATCGCCGAGCTCGTCCGTGCCGCAGGGGGCTCCCCGGCACCGTTCCACTCTCTGCCTCACCCTCTACCAGCCATGGGCGACGTGGCTCATGGAGCACCTCCACCACCTCTGCCCCCAAGATTGCGCCTTGGCGCTAAGGCGCGCGGCCCCACGGCGTGATCCACCATGACTGGTGCCCGCGTGCGAAGAGAGAAGCTGCCAAGAAATCCCACGGTCGCGAGAAGCTGCACCTGCGCCACCTCGCCAAGACCGCACGTTGCCTGCGGTGGCGGTGCGCGGACCTCATCAAGGCCAAGCTCCACCTTCGAGACGGGCCCCGCCAACCATGGCCGGCTGCTGCGCCTTCACCCCCGAGCTGCATAGCGTCGCTTGGCCGGGCAAGTTCAAGCCGGATCTGCCTCCTCGCTTTGACGACACCCTCGACCCTACGGAATTACTGCAACTCTATGAGCTGAGCATCAAAGCAGCCAACGGCGACGAAAAAGTCATGGCGAACTAGTTTCCTATGGCTCTCAAAGATGGTGCCCGCTCCTGGCTCCTGAACCTGCCACAAGGCTCGATCTCCTCCTAGGACGAGATGCGCGACCGCTTCGTCGCCAACTTCCAGGGCACCCTCGACCGCCCGTCGGCCGCGGGCGACCTACACCGCATCAAGCAACAACCAGGAGAGACCCTCCAGAAGTACATCCAACGCTTCAACAACACTCATCTCAAGATCCCCAAGGTCACGGACAAGGCCATCATCTCCGCGTTCTCCGACGGCGTCCGTGACATCAAGATGAAGGAAGAGCTCGCTATCCACGAGGAGCTGTGCACATCTTAGGAGCTGTTCAACCTGGCAACCAAGTGCGCAAGAGCTGAAGAGGGGCGCCTTTCCCTCCTCGAGCTGCCAGCTGCGGGCGCAAAGGAGAAGAAGGCGAAGGACAAGGACGTGAAGCGCAAGGAAGCAGTCGTGCTCGCAGCGTAGCCCAACACCAAGCGAGGCAGAGATCAGCCCGAGTCATCCAAGAACAACTGGCCATTCTGCTCCTTCCACAACCTGAACACCCACAACACCAGCTATTGCCAAGAGCTCAGAACCATTCGCGAAGGACGCTACGGTCGACGCCCTGAACGTAGAGACCGGGGCAACGACCGAGGAGGAGGACGTGGTGGCGGACGCTGGGACGACCGTGGCCCGCACCAGGAGTGGTACGACCAGCCTCGTGAGGACCGCTGGCAGGATCATCCTCGCGAGGTCGCCTGGAGAGACTAGCCTCGCGAGGACCGTCCTCAGGGCAACGACTTTCTTCCCCCGCTGCCGCCACCACCAAGAAGGAACGACGACCACCATCAAGACGACGGGGCTGGGGGCTTCCAGGAACCGCGTGCAATTGCTTGCATCTTGGGCGGAGCCCAGGCCCCAGCCTCGCAGTGTATCTTCAAGCAGTTTGCTTGTGAAGTGAATGCAGTCCTACCTAAGCTCGAGGCCACACGCCCACTCAGATGGTCCAAGTGCCCCATCACGTTCAGCTCGGCAGATCAGCTCAAGTGCGCGGCTACTGCCGGCGCCCTCCCAATGCTGTGCTCCCGAGTCATCAGCAATGTGCAAGTCACCAAGACCCTCATAGATGGCAGAGGAGGGCTCCATGAACTGTCCGTCGATACGTTCGACAACCTCCAAGTCCCATATGACCAACTTCCACTACAAAAAAGACACATCCGTGACATTTTGGGCCGAACGAATTTTTTTTCTATCATACATATGACACTTCTATGACGATAATTGTGACAAAACCCGGTATCATCATAGATGTGGTGGGGTCCTACTTCTATGACAAAAAATCATGACAGGAAATGGGCTTTTCGTCCTGGGCGGGCCGGAGACGCAGCTGCATGACATTCTTTGGGCCGTCCATGATGGAAAAAACCGTGGTAGAAGCGAGGGGGAGGAAAAGTTCGGGGAGTTCCCAGTTACGGTGGGAGGTCGGGGGCCGAGCGATGCACGTTTCTCTCGTACACGTACGCGCGTGTGTGCAAGGCCGAGGCGTTGGCTCTAACTGAACCCGAGCGAGGCGTTGGGCTCTAACTGAACGCGAGCGATTGCACTGCAGGCTACGCGTTACTGAACCCGAGCGATCGATTGATGGCTGTTAACTGAACCCGATCGAGCGATTCCTTGCCTACTGCTGCTAACTGAAGCCGATCGATGGGATGAACAATGAGCGTTGCGGGGGGGGGGGGGGTTAGATGAACAGTGAGCGGTGGCGTTGCCTCTGGATGAACATGACCCCGTGGTGTGGTGGAGGGCTGGATGAACAGTAGACGGTGGAGGGGTGCCCGTGGAGGGGTGGATGAATAGGACCCCGTGGTGTGGAGGGCAGGGTGAACAGTAGACGGTGGAGGGGTGCCCGTGGAGGGGTGGTTGAACAGGACCCCGTGGTGTGGAGGGATGGATGAACAGTAGATGGTGGAGGGGTGGTTGAACAGTAGCCGGTGGAGTAGCGCGCGGTGGAGGCTAGATGAATAGGAGCCCGTGGAGGTTGGAGGAGGTCGATGGTGGATGAACAGTAGCTCGTGGAGGCTGGAGGGGGTCGACGGTGGAGATGAACAGTATCCCGTGGAGTGCCGTTTTGCGGTACGCCACACCCCTCCCGATGAACAGGACCCCTGTTTCGGCCGTAGCGCTCGAACACAAGTCCGTTTCCTCCGTTTTGCGGTACGCCACACCCCTCCCGATCAACAGGACCCCTGTTTCGACCGTAGGAGGTCCGTTTCCTCCGTTTTGCGGTACGCCACACCCCTCCCGATCAACAGGACCCCCGTTTCGACCGTAGGAGGTCCGTTTCCTCCGTTGTGCGGTACGCCACACCCCTCCCGATCAACAGGACCCCCATTTCGACCGTAGGAGGTCCGTTTCCTCCTTTGTGCGGTACGCCAGGCCTCGTTTGCATCGCCTCTTCCGTCCAAGCCCTCCCGATGAACATGAACACACATTCCGTTCCGACCCATGAACACGACGACGACGCTGTTTCTCCGTTCCGACCCAGCCATGTACACGAGCGCTCGCCATACGTATGCGTGAGTAGGCGTTCGAGACCCCGCCCGTATGTACACATACGTGGCCGTATTTTCTTTCTTGCACCCTGGCCGCCTCTACTACGACACGTGCACGCCTCTACATCCACCAGTATATATATGCACGTACATGTTCGCGACCAGAATGACAACGCTACGTACGCTTCGACCAGGTGGGTCCCGACTGTCAAGCATTTCCTTGCCTGCGAAGATGTAGCTGGTGGGTCCCAGCAGTCAGGGGGCGAATTACGGTGGCCCGTCCGGTGGGTCCCCGCTGTCAGGTGGAGGAATAATTATTTTGCACGTAATAAGGAGGCACTTCCTTGCTGCGGCCGTGGACCCAGCTGTCAGCCTCTCCACGTACAGTTCACATCTGATGGAAGCCGTTCCTTGACCGCGTTGACCACGCCGCGCCGAGAGCACCAGGGCGGTGGACGACGGCGAGGCCTAGGAAGGGGACGACGCGGAGCCGGGGAAGACGCGACAGTGGATGCCCGCGCGCGCGTGGAGAGGAGTACGAGGGTTCACTGGTTCGACTGCGGTGTGAGGCTGCCGTCGCCGCAGGGACTGGCTAGCGGTGGGAATAGTAGGGGGCGGTGAGGCCTCCGCGGCAGCATAGCCGACCACGGGAGGCAGGAGCATGCGTCACGATCGGCGTTGCTTTGGGCGGCTGGAGCAAGAAGACCAGAGGTTGAAGAAGCACTACGCCCGTTGGATGGACATCGTACGATCACTGGAGCTAGAATCGTTCATATTGACTAAGTTTACAAAGCCCTTCATCCCCGTCAATTTAGTAGGCCCACAAGTCAGCCTGCCACCAAGGTGGGTCCCAACAGTCAGGGGGAAACGATTTTTTTCGCAAAATACTGGTGGCCCGTCCGGTGGGTCCCTTCTGTCAGGTGGAGGAATAATTATTTTGCACGTAATAAGGAGGCACTTCCTTGCTGCGGATGTGGACCCAGCTGTCAGCCTCTCCACGTACAGTCCACGTCCGATGGAAGCCGTTCCTTGACCACGTTGACCACGCCGCGCCGAGCGCACCAGGGCGGTGGACGACGGTGAGGCCTAGGAAGGGGACGACGCGGAGCCGGGGAAGACGCGGCAGTGGATGCCCACGCGTAGAGGAGTACGAGGGCACTGGTTCGCTGCGGTGTGAGGCTGCCGTCGCCGCAGAATAACAGGGGGTGTGGGCGAGTTGAGGGATGGCCTGGCCAGCGGTGGGAGTAGTATGGGGCGGTGAGGCCTCCGCGGCATCACAGCCGGCCATGGGAGGCAGGAGCACGCGACACGACCGGCGCTGCTTTGGGCAGCTGGAGCAAGAAGACCAGAGGTTGAAGAAGCACTACGACCGTTGGATGGACATCTTATGATCACTGCAGCTAGAATCGTTTATATTGACTAAGTTGACAAAGCCCTCCGTCCCCGTCAACTTAGTAGGCCCACAAGTCAGCTTGCCACTAAACTGGGCCCAGCTAACAAGGGGAGTATTCATTTTTTTTGCGTAATAAGGAGGCACTTCCTTGCGTGCGAAGATATATCTGGTGGGCCCGAGCTGTCACCGGCGGTAACGCTTTTTTTCACGAAATACAGAGGCCCTTTCGGTGGGTCCCAGATGTTAGGTGGAGGAATCATTATTTTGCGCGTAATAAGGAGGCATTTCCTTGCGTGCGGCCGTGGACCCAGCTGTCGGCCTCTCCACCTAAAGTCCACTTCAGATGCATGTCGGTCGTTGACCACGTTGACCAAGCCGCGCCGAGAGCACCAGGGCGGTGGACGACGGCGAGGCCTAGGAAGGGAACGACACGGAGGCAGGAAGACTCGGCAGTTGTTTCCTACATGGAGGGGAGTACGACTGTACGAGGGTTTACTGGTTCGTCTGCCGTCGCCGGAAAATAACAGCAGGTGTGAGTGAGTAGAGGGATGGCTAGGCCAGCGATGGGAGTACGGTGGGGCGGTGAGGCCTGCGCGGCAGCAGAGCCGGCCACGGGGAGGAGGGAGCAGGCAGTCCCACTGGTGCCTGTTTGAGCGGCTGGAGCAGGAAGAGCAGAGATTGAAGAAGCACGACGGCCGTTGGATGGACATCCAATAGTCACTGCTTGTGCGTCAACCTTTTTTTAGGAAAGCCTCAAATCTGTGGAAAACAACATACAACCCATCTGCCAATATTTCTAATAATTTTCAGCCCATTTGCTAATTCTTACGGGTTTTTTTGGAGCCCATATTCTTTATGTTAGCATTACAACCCATATTGTGGCCATGGTTAAAAAATTATACGAAATTTTGCATATGTCGGTGCGGTCTGAACTGTTTTTAATCCCAAAATTTCGAGTCATATTCAGACTGATTTTAAAAATAAATGTATATCAATATAAAATCCAATAAATTGTCCACGCATAAAAATCAATGCAATTTAAAATCTCGAAATGAAAAAGGATATTTGAAAATAATTGCCGGTTTGATGTGTTTTAAAAATGTACAACCCATTTCTCATTACTGATAGGCACTCTCCTCGTCTTGAAAGATTTGCAGCCCAGCAGGCCTGATAAAACGATTTACTTGACAAATCACAAAAAAACTGGGCTAGCCATTTTCAGAAAGAAAAAAAAACTACTAGGCTGGTCTGTGGTGAACATAAAAGAAAAGGCTGTCTAGACAGGCCAGAGTGTCCCGCACAGCCCAGTTGACACCCTGCTTCCGTCTCAAAAACAAATTAGATAAATGCCACTCCAATTATGGCGATTCAGAAAAATGCCACTGCAATTTCCAAACTTTGAAAAATTCCACTGCAATTTTTGCAAACTTTGAAAAACGCCACTGCAGTTTGCAAACTTTGAAAAACGCCACTCGAGACTTCGAAAAATGCCACTAGAAATGGCATGAAATGGCATTTTCAAAGTTTGGAAATTGCAGTGGCATTTCTCGGATACACCAGATTTGGAGTGGCACTTATCAAATTAACCCAAAACAAAAATAACTGGGCGAGCTGCTGGGTCCCTTGTGTCAGCCGCTAGTTGTGCAATTTTCTCGTTTATTGACTATGTTGACAATGGCATGGGACCCACATGTCAGAAATCCACTAGGAGGAGCCATTTTTTATTGGCTTGAAATAAGGAGGCACTTGCTTGTGTACTTCCATGACCTTGGCGGGTCCCTGCTGTCATCCTCTCCACGTACAATCATCTCCTAATTGTGTACGCGTCAACTTGCTAGGCCCACAAGTCAGCCTCTAAACCGTGGAGGACAAATACAACCCATTTAAAAAAATAACAGCCCATTCCATACGTTCAAACGGAAAGTTCAACATTCAGAGCAAAGTAACAGGTCTGATCCACATATAGAGTACTGAACCACGTTGACAACCATCATAGCCAAGTGAACTATCTACTCCCACTAACACTCTAGTAGCGTACAAGTACTAACTTACTATTAGCTAACTAGACGATGCCGGCCGCCATCTGCTGTCCATGCTAAACGCCTGTACCAGCGTCCTCCACCTCGCCTCGGACTTGCCAGAGGTGCGATAGGGCGCGTTGCTCGCGCGCGTTGGCCCTTTCCATTCCGGCGTGGTCCACCGAAGCTTCGGCTTCCAATTAGGAAACCCACTTAACGAGCTGGTAGTAAAAATCGGCATCACGAACGCGTGCGTGCCCGACAGCCTCCATGGCTATTTGCCGGGCGCCGGCCTCCACGTAGTTGGCCCAGTTGCGGGCGTTCTGCTCGCGACACAGAGCGTCGGTGCGCTGCTGCTCCATGTCCTGCTGGCGGCGCAAATCGGCGAGACGCTGCTCCTCCGCCAGGAGGTCGCGCTCCAACAACTCCTGCTCCTCCGCCATGCGGTCGCGAACAACTCCTCGATCTCCGCATTGCGATCTAAAGACAGATAGAATGCCTCCTCCCTCCGTCTGCCTTCCGGTGAAAACCCGAACACTAGTTCCGGCGGTGACCGCCTCCGGCGTTGCCTACCGCGGACGGGCGGGGGCATGGCGGACGTGGCGAGCGGCGTCGGGCCGGTGGGGGCTTATGAGGATATGGCGAGTTAGGTGACGGTGGCACCGGAGAAGGTCTGGAAACAGTACTTATAGGCGGAAGGTAGCGCGACGGTCATCGGAGTTCAATGCATAATGGCTTAGCGCGCCAACTTGTCGTGGAAAACTAGAGAAACTGAAATTATGACTGTGCCGTCCCGTCCCGTCTAGGTCGCACGCCGGCAGGGCGGTCAAACGAGTGCACTCGAATCATCTCCCTCCTTGTCAATAATGATTCCATGGATTTAAAGCGTATCTTTTTTTGCATCAGTTAGCTGCCTTAATTACGGTCGGCTGCATGCATGCACTCAGAATCGCTCGCAGGCAGTACGCGAAGCAGCATGCAGCCACTTAAATCGCTGGAATTAATTAGGCTTAAACTTCTGCATGCCGAGGGCACGCATGCAGCCACTTAAATCGCTGGAATTTATTAGGCTTAAACTTCTGCATGCCGTTAATTATTGCCATGCCTTGGTCTTGCTGCTTTGCTCACGGGACTAATAAACCCGGACGGAGGGAGTACCTTGGTTGGTGAGAGGTTTGAATTAAGCCTTACAAACCGGAAAGGAGGTACTAGTACATGCGTGATCCGCTATTTATTCGTGTAGGATCATGTAGGTCGTTTCTTGAATTGAGCCCTGCAAACCGGAAAGGAGGTAGTACGTGCGTGATCCGCTATTTATCCATGTAGGATCGATAGTGTAGCTTGTCAGTTTCTTTAGAGGTAGGCATTTTTATTCGTGTAGGATCGATAGTGTAGCTTGTCAGTTTCTTCATAGGTAGGCATTTTTATTCAAAAAACTGCCACTTCGCATCTTGCGTCGCAAATAAAATTGCCAGGAGCGCATTTGTAGGCTATCTAGTGATCGATCAGTAACTTGTAAACACTCAGCAAACAGAAATAAGTAACTGTTAATGCATCTCAATGATTCACAGATCATATACAAATATGTAGCTCCAAAAGCAAAGATCAGCCACTTCGGATCTTGCATCGCAACTAAAACTAACTAGTATGATTCCCATACATAAGATCAACATGTTAATGCATCTCAATGACTCACAGATCATACAGAAATATGTAGCTCCAAAAGGAAAGATCTAGAAAAAACATCTGTTCTTCCTACTAACATGGATGCTTCTATTGGCCAACATTCAGTACAGACTGAAAGACAAATTTGTTTGTGAAGTCTACAATTCCTCTTGCAAATGTAAGTGGTTTCACCAACAGCTGGAACCATGAGAATGAACCAGACATGATGGAGGAACATGCACTGCAATATGATTTGGTCTTCCCTCGATCACACTGCGAGACTATTTTCGGAATACAAACTTTAACTTAGGCAAAATGATGCCCATTGTATAATCAGACCAAAGCAATGAAGCACCTAGTGTTGGCCAATAAATAGTACAATACTACTTTTCTGCAGTCCATGAAGTGAATATCCAATCTTTCTGTGTCTATTTTCAAATGGCACTGCATGCAGTGACTACTATTCTCTTGTGTAGTTCAACCAAAATTGCGGGCACTTTGTTGGTTTGCCAAATAGCAACGGGCAGACATCTCTGTCTGCACAAATATCAAGCAGCTAGTAAACATATACCACACCTTGTATTTTCGGTTTAAACATGTCTCTTCCGCTTAGCATCTGTCATGTTCTGCACTGGACAATCTGATATAGTTATGTTTTGCCCTGGACAATTTCATACTGAATTGATTTGCTGGTTTGGAGCAGAAATATAGCGCCTATTCTTCATCAGACCAAAGATATCCATGTTCGCAGTGATGGAAGAGGTGAAATCGATACAACCGAAATTGAGCATCCAATCATTGAATCCTGTCCTGCACCTCGAATGTAGGTCCACCCTGCTAATAAATTCACATGCAAACCACTAGTGTTACTATCTAATGACAGTACAAAAGAGTAGCAAGATAGTAGCAAACCATGTATCTTCGTAATGAACAGCTCATAGTGCCACCAATTGGATATAAAGGTTGGGAAAAAAACATGCTCCTAATGTTGAACCAATTGGACTTTTTGTGCAGTTCCACTAAAATCGAGCATCCCTGTTTGCATAGATATTGAAAGTGTGATTACTCTAAAAGTGGCACTAGTTGAAGCATAGACTCACAAATATAAGCATTCCAATTTCTTAATGGGAAAAGGTAGCAAGACTGTTTCTAACCACCTGTTTGAAGGAATAAATAAAGCAACAACGGCTGATGTCAGGAAGGCATACATACAATAGTTTTTTCTAAAAAACTGAGCCATTCCTGACCTTTCCTCTTATTTTAAGCAAATTTTGTGCAGTTCTACTAAAATAAAATGCCATCACCGCCTTGACAATTCAGTGACACTGTACAAAAGTAAATGACTTAACATTACATCATGATGTCAGGTATGTAGTTTTCAGACATTAGAGACAAACATACAGACCTCCTCAAGAGAACAGCCGGAGGAGGAGGTGCCCACTCTTGACCTTTCCTCTTGTCTTCATAATTGTCTGTGCAGTTTAACCAAAATAAAATGACATCAGTGCCTTGGCATTTTGGTGACACTATACAAAAAAATTAACTTATCTCATGAAAGTGAGGTATGTAATCTATAAGCATTAACAGTGCAAAAATCTGACGGGAGTAACAAGTTTCATCGTTGGTATACTTGCTGTGCAACAACATTAGAATGCCTTATAGCTGAAAAATCTTTAATACATCCACAATCAACAGCTAACCCTGAAATAATCCAGTGACATTAAATGCCATTGCATAAATTTATGGGTGGCATTAGACTGAGAGCGGCATTAGTTAAATGTGGCATCACTTTAGCAGTAGCATTGCTTGACTTGACTGCTGGCGTCATACTAACAGCAAAAAAAGTGGCAATAAGAGCATGGGAGGCACCAGTACGATGTACCTCCACGGACGCAGAGTGGTGAGGGAGGTATGGTTGCCTAGAGCAACAAATATCCAGGCAACATATGTGGATTACGGTCCCATTTTTGTTCTCTCTAGCCACCTTTTTCCTATGCGAGGACAACAAACCGATCGACCTTGTCATTCTCTATTGCGTTGTCATGCCTTTCTACCCTTCTTCAACCAAGAGACACGAGACTCGTTCCTTAGCTACTGATTTCCCCCTTTTCAACCTAGATGCGGGTTCGATGCTTACTCTCTTGGACAGTACAGTCTCCCTTCCTTTCCTTATTCAACCCAGACATGGATTAGTCTGCATGAAGTAGGGTTTCCTTTAATAGTGCAAACTATGGTTTTCGTCTGGGTGGACAACAGAGTAGAGGATAGCAAATTGGGAAGATGGTGGAGTGGAAAAAGATCCACATGCAACGACGTAGCAGATGGGGCAATAGAACAAGGTTATGGCTCGAAAAGTGGTAGCATACCTGAGGGTCGGCGGGAAGTGGCTTCGCTCGTGGTCGTCGTCCTCCGCACACACTACGGCATCGAGCTTGGGGACGGAGGCCATCTCGCGCGGGCGCTAGGTCTGAGAGGACGGCCTTGTCGTCAGTGCGTGACCTCGCTCGTCGACGACGAGTGCGTTAACGCTGCACGTCCTTCTCTTCCCCGGCGGATCTGTGACCACCAGTGAGGAGGGAGAGAGGGGCCGTCTTTTTTAGATCTGGAGAGAGGGTGGTAGTGTGAGAAGCAAGTGGGCAGCCCTTAGCAAGAAAGCGCTGAAGCTCCAGCCTATATATCTTTTTTATACTACTAGTACTAAAGGTGGGGTAGTGGTAGAGTAGTTTATATTTTCTCTGCGTACAGTACCAGTTAGTCGTGCTTCAAAAATGATCAGCACACCATTAAAAAAATAAAGGTCGATAACTAATGCGGCACCTCGAGCCAACGCGGCCAGATCGCATTTTGCACGAGAAATTACACACCATGTTTCGTTGACATGTGGTCCCGTTCCAACATATCAGTGGGACGACGGCGAGTAGTAGGAGTATTTCCGAACGGATGTGTAGGACGGGGCGCCTCTTCGTGAACCGTGGCAAACTCGCAACCGTCCACCGACTCTTCGCCTTTCCCTCTCGATTTGGAACTGCTGTCGCACGCTCTTCCTCTCCCTCCTCCATTTCCCTTCAGCCCTTCACCCTTTCTTCTGCCATTGTTCGATCGTGTTCTCCATGGAGGAAACTGGCCGGAAACGACCCCGTTATTCTTGCCCCAATCTAAAAGATGACGTGGTGGAGGAACTCATTGATCGGTGCGATGTCATCACCTCGGCTAGCATGGCAGGTTCATTCAAGCCCATTCTCGACTCAACTAATAACATCATTGCAAGGAACCCAAGGGTCAAGGAGCGGTTTGATCTCCCCTATCTTCTTCGCCGTGACCCTGCTCGCTGGCGAGCAGATGACAGAGACCTCGCCTTGTGCAAGTTGATGCCGCTTGATAATGATACGTGTGATGTTAAGATGCCATCGCTTAAGGGTAAGACCTGGGCTGGTGCAAATGGAGATTGGGTTGTTTATATTGGGTACAATTGCGAGTGGGAACTTGTGAATGTGTACACTCGTCAGCGGATTCCACTTCCAAAAATCTCCGAGTGCCCTGAGGTTGAGCACACAGATGATCTACGTACGTTCAAATACGATCATGGTGACTGTCGTGTACTGAAGATAGCAATTTGCCGAGTTCCCAACCGCTCATGGAATTACAAGAACTATCAAGTTGTTGCTATCTTCGACAAGCTAGTTGCCATCCTTCGTGGTTCGACTGGATGGATATTACACAAAAATCAGTTTCTATACACGGATGTGTACTGTGATGCAATTGAATACAAGGATCTTGTGTTTGCTGCCACCTCTCGTGGCACTATTTTTGCATGGGATCCTCGTTGTTTCGGTACGTTTGTCTTCCACCGTAATTATAATTGTCTCATCCACATGCATGCGGGTTAGCAACTTTCCCTTTACTAATTAACCTTCTTCTTGTGTTTCCAAGGTCCTGTGGACATCCCACCACCTATACTTGAAGATTTTTATAACTAAGGGGGAGATGACGATGGTGATGATCACGAGCAACGCCGATATACTCTGTGGCGCCTGGTAACTAATTACGATGGATCACCTCTTCTTGTGTGTATACAACCCACTGATGATGTTACTGCTAAGGAAGCAGGTGTAGTCTCCCATGGTCGCACTCTCCGGACCTATTCCAACACCCGTTGCATGGTATTCGGGATGGATACTAGTGTGCTAGCGCCAACTACTTCTCCCTGGCATAGAATTGATAGTCTTGGAGAAAACTCGCTCTTCCTTGGACGAAACTATCCGATGATGGTGAAAGGCGATCCAACCGCTGTTGACACATTTATGAGAAGCAATTGTGTCCATACCTCGGACATTTGTGTGGTTCCCTACCCTGGTACTGATATAGTAGGCTGCTTCAACCTGGATGATCAGTCCTGCGTTGGTCTCCAGATCGTCAATGCATGGCCCGTCCCAGAGAATCACTTGTGGTTCAAAGCAAGCGTTTCCAACGCCGAGGAATGGTTGAGTTGAAGTTCATTTCATTGCTTGTTATTTGTTGTGTGGTGAAAACTTTAGTATTTATAATGTATCCTCGTTGTCGATGTGGGTTGATGATCTGTTGTTCTACGTAATAAAATGATATGCCTGTGATAAACTTACTGTACTAAATTTATGAATGGCTTTCGAGTCGCTTCTCTGAGTGAGTGGTGCGACGAGGCAAAAAAATATTTTTGGAATACATAACTGTACGTGCATTGCAACAGGTTATCGGATGAGGCCAATCAACAATAGTAGTACACTATTAGTACTAGCTTCACATGCTTCGCGCGTCGGGCGGGTGTTTTTACTGTAGCCATATGTTAATGTGTTCGCTGTACGTAACCAGCACCTCGAATCCTCGATATACTAGTAGTATAGTATATAGTAGGAGTAAGTAGTAGGAGTAGTAGGGTGGCATGGGCCAGAACAAGCATTCACGTCCAGGAGTACGGCACACGCCACCACCACGACATCCATCTGACACCATATTATTTCTTGGAGTCCGTGCGAGAGCAATCTCTTCAACCTCGTCGTTTCTCTAACTTCAGCCATCGCGCGGCGAGCGAGGTGGGGGTTTGCTGATAGTCAGTTTCCTTAAATGCGGTCCCACTTGTAAGGCCAACTCCAACGCACGACCCCAAACGGACCTCCGTTTTGCATGAACTCCAACGATAATTTTGACTAGAAAAGCAAGACCAAAGAAGACAAGAACCACAAGAATACATTTTACTACTCCTATAGTAAGTTGGATTAGTGCCTTCTTGATGCGTTCATTGTTGATCTGCGGAGGCTCGATCTAGCGTGCTTCTTTCTTCTTCGAGTGTAAAGAAGTAGACGTTGCTTCCTCGCATCTAGTCTCATGTCCAGCCTCTATTATATGCTAGCTAAAAGTGATAGAACATCTACTAAATTGCGCTCTATCAATATATGGATGCACTCTTCTTCCCAATACAAAAACTTGCATCCATTCTACTCCCTCCGTTGCACAATACTACATGCCTTCTATTTGTCAAAATATATATGTATCTAGACATGTCTTAGTATATAGCTAGGTACATCCATTCTACTCCCTCCGTTGCACAATACTACATGCCTTCTATTTGTCAAAATATATATGTATCTAGACATGTCTTAGTATACAGGTACATCCATTTTTGGACAAATGGAAGTCAAGTATTTTGGAACGGAGGGACTACACAATAAATTTTTTAAGTTAGCACAACTAGTCTAATCCGAGAGCAGAACTGAAGATTTGGTCGGGTTCTTCCTCCTTTTGCCGACACGTGGGACATCCAGCATCTAGGTCGTGTCATGAAAGAAAATAGAGTGGTAGTTGAAGCCACGAGATGTGCATCTTGGGTTAAACTGTAAATAGAATCTTACTACTCTTGAGTAAATCCAAAAGCGGCCACCGAAGATCTTTACTGGATTTGTTTTTCATCACCAACACGTCGAGGTGAAAGATGTGCAGGTTCAGTGGGTCCTCTTGCGTTTTCACTGACATGTGGGGCCGTATGTGAGCAAACAGACGATGGGCTCCGCGCATCCGCTGGCTGACTGAGAAGAGAGATAGAAGAGGGATGAGCACGGACTGCAGGAAATTTCTTCTACGTACCTCGATATAGGCTCGATATAGTGGGGTGGCATGGGCCATAACTAGCATTCACGTCTAGCAGTACGGCACACGCCACACACACGAGTCCCACCCGACACCAGTTTTCTTGGAGTCCGTGCTACAACCATATCTTCTCCCTCCTGTCCTCTTTTCTCAGCCATCGCGCGGTGGGCGGGGTGGGGGTTTGCCGATAGTCGGTTTGCTCAACTGCGGTCCCACTTGTAAGTGAAAATGCAACACCGCACGCATTCTTGCTTGAGCGGCATGCCGGACCAACCGTGTGGGGGTGCGACACAAACACGACAGGCTTTTCCTTTTGAACTCGTAACTTGTAAAATTTGGTTCTGCTCCATGGCGTGACCGATAGATAGAAAATAACGATTTTGCCTAGAGTAATGAGAAGTTTGCTTCTGGCGCCGTTCATGCATGGAGTACGTACGAAAATTATGAAGTTAATGCAAAAGGTAAGATAATTACTGTAGTATCATATACTACTACATGGATTTGACGGAAGGATAAAAATACATACGGATCCATCAACGTTCAACGACATCCTCACGCCCTAGTGCGTCGGGTCACCAACCGACGTGTGAGGAGCAGCGGCGTTGGCGGCGAGCTCAACGTGCTTTTGAACAGTGTCGTCCAAGGTTGCCCTGCACTCCAAGAAGGCCAGCGTCCTATCGTCCTCCTCTTGCATGTACTAGGCCTTGTGGATGATTTGCGCGTAGACGTGGGTGATTATGTCGATGGTGTCTTGCTGCGCCAGCCGCTGCGCGGCGAGCGCGACCTCGAGGTGGACATTCTCCGGCGCGACAGCGGGCAGTCGCAGGGCCACCAGTGCGTCGAAGAGGTTGTTACCATAGTGGACGTTGAGGGTGGCGGGCATCGCAGAGCCTGGGAGCGTCGGCTAGAGGCTTATGTCAATGTCGTCCGCAAGCTTCTTGACGATGGTGAACTTGTCGTGGAAACCGACGAGGACCTCGTCGAACAAGGATGCAAATCTATCGTCCAAGCGGCCCCTCGCCCTGGCGGCCTCAAGCAATACTACCTGCCGGGCCGCAGGCCGGCATCGTGGACCATCTGGCACAGCCGGCTGATGCTCGCGCTCATCGCCTCCATGGGTCTAGCGTAGCTTCTAGTCAACTGATCTTGCGATTCGTGTGATCACTCAGCCCTTGGTTAGCGTGCATAGGTGCGTAGGATTTCGTACTACTCCTCGGCCCTCTACTGCACCTGCCTTTGGCTGTATGGTAGGTGGGCCAGCCACCCCCTAGGGCCACGTGTCATTCACCCAAAGGCAGTTGCCGTAAGTCAATGAAGCTGCGTCCCCCTCCGTGCCGGTGCAGTATAGTCATCTCACCGGACCTCTAGTTGGGGCCAAACGAGAGAAGTTTGATGTTTACTAGTTTATTGGTCCCCTTTGCATTTTGCGCCAAGTTTTGACCTTTGATTTAACTAATAAAATGTTAATGCATGTAAACAAAAATGTTGTGTAAGTCACCTTACAAAAACCAAATAATCCCAAAATACTTAGGCACAGTGCATTAACTCCCTCCTTGTTTCTTATTTCGTGACATATCAACCAATGAGAAATGTGGGCCATGCATGCTTTTAATGACTTGAGACTAGTATCAAACATGACATGCAGTGTTTAGTTCATTGCATGTAATCCTATTACAGTACTCTAGTTAGCAAAAAACATTAAGTTCTCTCGCCGATAGGAATAAAACACCATGTATTTATTTACAGAGGGAGTAGTACATTTTTGGTGACATGCATTACTAGATATTGCTAGTCAATACTAAAATCTAGATGGACGTGGTAGTACTCCTAAATCCAGATGGTGGTGCTACTAGTACTAGTAGTAGTACTACCAATGTAGTAGTAGGAGTACTAGCACTGTACTACCCATTGGTCAAATTATTACGTGTTGCTCCTCACAGTGAAGTGACAAGACCCTGCACCGGAGATGACACCTGAGTATAGGCGCCGTGTTCGGCATACCGTAGTCAGCCTCACCGTCTGCAGTCACTATCATCATGGCTGTAGAGCTAGCCTGCTTACAACTAGCCCTATTCGGCATAATTTCCCGTGCGTAGATGCCCGTGCATTGCACGAAACACCAAGATTGGGGGTGGACGGCTCCGGCAGCGGCCATCGCGCCAGATTTTTCCACGGCCTTCTACTCCTAGATGTGATGGGGAGGAGATGAGGCTGATTGTGAGAGACAAGGAGTTGTTTGTAAATAGGGAACAAGTGCGAGCATCTTTTTGCAAAAATGGAGAAGCTTGGTTTGTATGCGTCAGATCTAGATCCGACGGCTATTGGTAAAAGATGGGAGGCACAACATCATCACCAACTCAGGACCTGTTTGATTCACAGGATTTTGAAAACACAGGAATAGGACACAACAATATTACAAGTTTCGAACTGATATTACAAATGTTAGGAGTAATGCTGCACCTACGAAGAGGGAATTACTATGAAGTGGGCGCGACATTAATCTGGGGAAGATAGCAGGAGCTGAAGCTGGCGCGACGCAGCATTGGCATGAGGCGGAGCGCGGACGGCGGCAGAGAGCGACATCATCCAGCTTCAAAGCTGAGCTCCTCGAGCTGATCTAGGGCGGGGGATAAGAACCACTCGTCGAACTTGGGTTGGACCTTGCAGTTGGTACTGAACATGCGGATGTCAAGGCGTTTGGCTGGCCCAGGGTGCGATGAAAGGATCTTGGAGACTGCGGCCATGCGTTTGCAATCCCCATTGCTGAGGCAGCTGTCAACGATGAGGTTGAGGGGGACGAAATGCTAGAGGGGGCGCCACCGCCGGGAGAGCAGGGCGGTCCGCACGGCAGATTTGGTGGGGAGGAGCCCGATGATGACGAGCAGCGTGTCGTCAGGGAGGCTGCTGATGAAGACCAGGCTCACCGGATGCGGTTTTGGCTCGAGCCGCCTCCGCTTGTTGGCTGCCTCGCCGTCCATCTCAACCGGCGGCGACGCCGGTGTACGTGTGCTGGTGTGTGTTGTGTGCTGGGTGTGCGCGAGTGCGTCCTTCTGTGCATGCCGCCGCGCAGTGGTGAATTGTGCGTGAGTGCGTCCTTCCCGCGCAAGAAGTTTGTCCTCAATGCGCCCTCAATTTACTAGCGTGCGGGGTGCTACCCCGAGTGGTTTCAACCTTGTTTACTTCACCGCGTGTCAGATGGGCCTCTAGTTTACTTATTTTCACCCACTGCCACATGGGCCAGCACACGAAGATACAGAACACGAGTTGACAAGGCAACATGTGGATTGGTTGACCAGTCAACTAAACAATATACGCAACTATACGCTGACACAGTGAGCGTATAATCCGTCGGTATAGAGAATTCGATTAAGAGGGGAGGCCCATGAGAGATAGCAGAGAGAGAGAGAGAGAGAGAGAGAGAGAGAAAGAGCTACTCTCTCCGTTCGATAATGTAGTTCCAACATTTTTTTAAGTCAAACTTTTGAAACTTTGACCAAGTTTATAAAGAAATTACTTATATCTACAATACCAAAGATAAATGATAGTATGAAGTAAGTACATGTTGTGATGAATCTAATGATCGTTCTAGATGTAAATGTTTTTCTCCACATATACCTGGTCAAACTTTTCTGAGGTTTGACTTTTCAAAAATCCATATGCTTATGGACGTGACAGAGTCCCTAACAAGAGAGAGAGAGAGAGAGAGAGAGAGAGAGTGAAAAAAGTGTGTGTGCGTGTGTGAAAGACACATGGACAACACACGATAAAAGTAGAGAAAAAGCGTACGTGTCTTATGCAAACATATCACACATGCATCTTCGACAACGGAGGCAAGGTGAGGAGATAGTGTGTGGTTGTTTGGAACTTAGAGAGCAAGACCCCTAGCATGTGGCCAAGAGGGGTCTGACAAACAAGGGAGAGAGGTCGAGAGAGACGTACGGAGAAAATGCAGACATGGGGAGGAGAGAGTGTATGTTTGTCATAGAGAGATCCCCTGGAGATCGTGATGGGACTACATGGGTGTGGGAGATCGAGTGACAAGGTGTGTGCGCGATAGAAGATGCCCCGAGAGATATCGAGATAGACGTATGGATGTGTAACACCCTCGATGCGGCTATATCTCCCACATGTCGAGGCACGACTTAGAGGCATAACCGCATTGAAAGCAATGTCGCAAGTGAGGTAATCTTCACACAACCCATGTAATACATAAGGAAAAGAGATACATAGTTGGCTAACAGTCGCCACTTCACACAATACATAAATAAACATTCATCATCCAGATTACACTCGAGGTCCGACTACGGAACCAAAATGAAAGAAGACTACCCCAAATGCTACACAGATCCCCGAATCACCCCAACTGGGCTCCACTACTGATTATCAGGAAAAGACACATAGTAACGGCCACGTTCCTCATCGAACTCCCACTTGAGCTCGGTTGAGTCATTTGCACTGGCATCGTCGGCACCTGCAACTGTTTTGGTAGAATCTGTGAGTCACGGGGACTCAGCAATCTCACACCCGCGAGATCAAGACTATTTAAGCTTAAAGGTAGGACAAAGTGGTGAAGTGGAGCTGCAGCAAGCAACTAGCATATATGGTGTCTACCTTCGCAAAAGAGAGCGAGAAGAGAAGCAAAGCACGGTCATGAAGCTAGCAGTGATCAAGAAGTGATCCTAGAACAACCTACGTCAAACATAACTCCAACACCGTGTTCACTTCCCGGACTCCGCCGAGAAGAGACCATCACGGTTACACACGCGGTTGATGTGTTTTAATTAAGGTCAACTTCGGGTTTTCTACAACCGGACATTAACAAATTCCCATCTGCCTCATAACCGCGGGCACGGCTTTCGAAAGATAATACCCTGCAGGGGTGTCCCAACTTAGCCCATTATAAGCTCTCACGGTCAACGAAGGATATTCCTTCTACCGGGAAGACCCGATCAGTCTCGGAGTCCCGGACTACAAGACATTTCGACAGTAATAAAACAAATCCAGCAAAGCCGCCCGATTGTGCCGACAAATCCTGATAGGAGCTGCACATATCTCGGTCTCAGGGCACATCCGGATAAGTCAAGCTACGAGTAAAACCAAGCCTCGAGTTTCCACGAGGTGGCCCCGCAGGCTGCTCGGTTCGGACCAACGCTCGAAGGAGCATTGGCCCGGGGGGGGGCTAAAATAAAGATGACCCTCGGGCTCGCGAAAACCCGGGGGAAAAAGGTGTAGGTGGTAGGCAAATGGTAAAACCAATGTTGGGCCTTGCTGGAAGAGTCTTATTCAAAGCGAAGTGTCAAGGGGTCCCATAAATCACCCAACCGTGTAAGGAACGCAAAATCAAGGAACATAACACCGGTATGACGGAAACTAGGGTGGCAAGAGTGGAACAAAACACCAGGCATAAGGCCGAGCCTTCCACCCTTTACCAAGTATATAGATGCATTAATTAAATAAGAGATATTGTGATATCCCAACAAGTAAACATGTTCCAAAAAGGAACAACATCTCCATGTTCCAACAAGGAACAAACTTTATCTTCACCTGCAACTAACAACGCTATAAGAGGGGCTGAGCAAAGCGGTAACATAGCCAATCAACGGTTTGCTAGGACATGGATGGTTAGAGGTTTGACATGGCAATATGGGTGGCATGATATAGCAAGTGGTAGGTATCGCAGCATAGGCATAGCAAAAGAGCGAGCATCTAGCAAGCAAAGATAGAAGTGATTTCGAGGGTATGGTCATCTTGCCTGCAAGGTTCTCAGAGTTATTGAAAGCTTGATCCTCGTAAGCGTTCTCAACAGGTTCCTCGTTCACGTACTCGTCTCCCGGCTCTACCCAAACAAGAACACAATCAAAGAAACAACTATCAACCACGATGCAATGCGCAAGCAACATGATGCAAAACATGGCATGATATGCGAGATGTGATATGCAATGCATATGCATGTTCCGGAAGGAAAAGATGACCAAGGCATAATCTTGGCAAACCAAGTATGCCACTGGATAGGTGAGGTGATTTCGGTTGAAATCGATATAAAGATCACCGGAATCGGATGCACGGTTTGCAAATGACAAGCAAAACAAGAATGACAATATTCTGCCATTAACAGCAAGATGCTACTTAGCAAGCAACAAGAAATTAAGCTACTGCGCCCAAACGTACCAACAAAGCATATGGAAGTAATCTACTCAAGATGCTTGACAAAAGATGAACACTGAGCTACGGCTAAATCACACCGCAACAGGTTTAAACAAGCATGGAAAAAGTGCAAAAGATAACAGGTTCACAGACTTAGTGAAAATAACAACATGCCAGAAATTAACATCAGGATGACATGTTTAGAGCAAGGAAACAACATGCTACAGGAACACAATATAGCAAAACAAGGCATGGCATGAATATTCTCAAAGAATAGAACAAAAGTCCCTTACTTACCATAAGCCAAAAGGGATCAAAAAATATAATAGCACCCATGTCAAATAAGCAAGTTTCATTACAGGTTTCAGACTTAGCAGAAAACTGGACATGTCAAAAACAGATAACAAGTAGGCATGTTTACGAGCTCGATGCACTCACTACAGAGCATTTCATGATAAAATAAGCATACATCCATGAAGAAGACATGACATAGAAGCTATACATGGCAAGAACAACATCATAGCATGCAAGGATCAACTACACCAAGCTTGGCAAAATCGAATAACATGTAAACAATCTGCCAGTAACATTTTATAGCAAAAGTAGAGCTCGATTGACTCAAGCTATGGCACTCCACAATTACAAACAAAGGCAAGGATGGATAGAGCAAATCCATATGCTCAAAACTTCCTTACTGATCATGCTCAAAAGAGGCATAGATCTCTCTGAAACAACATGAACACATGGCATAAAAATAACAGCAGGACATGACTTAGTGAAATTACTAAGTCTCTGAAATCAGCAACATTATGTACCCTAGTTTGCATGCTTGTGCTAGCCACCACAAAGATCACAAAAATACATGGCATACACCCCTGTAAAGATGGCATGGCATATTACGAAACACATGTAGGACCCAACTTCATAGGGTGCACACATCAATCATGGCAAAAATTACAAAAAGTACATGTTCTGAAACAGATCTGAAACTAACATCACATAGCCCTCTTCTAACAACATTTCGGGCATCAAGATGACCTCAAATGAAAATCATGCAATGAGATGAAATGATGTACTCATCGAGGCGAACAATTTTACATGCTATACGCCCAAAACGGAGCCACGGGTGCAGAGTTATGATGTGATGAACATGCAACAAAATATAACAATTCTCGGGACTTGGAGGAAAACGCGCGCGCGGGGGGGGGGGGGGGGGGGGAGGAGGAAGTCAACCACAGTTGGATCTAGACCCGAGGGAGTTCGCCGGAGACGGCGCCGGAGATGACGAGGGAGGGGTCGCCGGAGTCGAAGGAGGCCGGATCCGAGGCGGCAAGGCGACGACGGGGCGAGGACGGCGCGAAGCGCGGGCGCCGAGGAGCTCGGGCAGCGGAGAAGGCGGCGGCGGAGCTGCGGCAGCGGCGTGCGGCGGCGGGCGGCGACGGCGGCGCGACGGAGGAGGCGAGGCGGCGCGGGCGAGGGCGCGGGAGGCGGCGCGGCGCGGCCCGGGTCGAGGCGCGGGAGGGCCTCGGTGGCCGGCGGCGGGCCTGGCGGGCCGCGGGCGGCGCGCGGCGGCCGGGGCCACGTGGCGCGCCCTGGGTGGCTGCGGCGGCGGCGCGGGTTTTGTCCGGCACGGGGGCAGACGTGTCCGGCGGCGGAGCGGGGAAGATGGCTAGGGTTAGGGTAGGAATTGATCCGCAAATTCAGGGGAGGGGTGTTTTTATAGGTAGAAGGGGCTAGGAAGCTCCAAATGGAGTGCGGTTTTCGCCCACACGATCGTGATCGAACGGCGATGGACATGGGAGTGACTTAGATGGGTTGTTGGGCTGTTTTGAAGGGGTTTTGGGCTGCAACACACACGAGGCCTTCACGGTTACCCGGTTAACCGTTGGAGTATCAAACGACCTCCGAATGAGTCGAAACTTGACAGGCGGTCTACCGGTGCTATACCAAGGCCACTTTACAAACCTCGGTCCATTCCGAGAAGGTTTAATACCCGCTCATGGAAAAGGTAAAAGGGGACGCCGGGGGACATAGGAGCGCCGGATTGCAAAACGGACAACGGGAAAAATGCTCGGATTCATGAGACGAACACATATGCAAATGCGATGCACATGATGACATGATATGAAATGCATGACAAGGACAAAATGCAAAAAGACGGGAAACCCAACCACGGGGGGAATATCATATCACATAGCCGAAAATGACAAGAGTTGGAGTTACAAATATGGCAAGTTACATCCGGGGTGTTACAACACTCCACCACTACGAGAGGATCTCGTCCCGAGATCTAGGACTGAAAGAACTCCGGATATTCGGAACGGAGGTGGTCCTCGCGCTCCCAGGTGGCTTCTCGGTCTGAATGATGAGACCACTTCACTTTCAGGAATTTGATTGACTTGTTGCGAGTCTTGCGCTCAGTTTCTTCAAGAATAGCAACGGGATGCTCATGATAAGACAAATCTTCTTGAAGATCAATCTCTTCGAAGTTGATGGTGTGCTCAGGTGTCTTGAAGCACTTGCGAAGCTGTGACACGTGGAAGACATCGTGCACATTTGCAAAGTTGGGGGGAAGCTCAAGTTGATAGGCGAGATCGCCTCTTTTGCCGATGATCTTGAAAGGACCCACGTATCTAGGGGCAAGTTTCCCTTTGATACCGAAGCGACGAGTGCCTTTCACTGGAGAGACACGGAGGTAGACATGGTCTCCGATCTCGAAAGCCACATCACGATGTTTGCTATCGTAATAGCTCTTCTGGCGCGATTGAGCGGCTTTGAGATTCTCACGAATGACTTTACACATATCTTCAGCCTCTGAGATCAAATCATTGCCAAGAAGTTGGCGTTCGCCTGTCTCAGACCAATTGAGAGGAGTACGACACTTTCTGCCATAGAGAATCTTGAATGGGGCTTTGCCCAAGCTGGCTTGAAAGCTGTTGTTGTAAGAGAACTCAACATATGGAAGACAATCCTCCCACTTCATGCCGAAAGAGATAACACAAGCCCTGAGCATATCTTCAAGAATTTGGTTGACACACTCGACTTGTCCACTAGTTTGAGGATGGAAAGCTGTGTTGAAGCGAATGTTTGTGCCCATGGCCTTCTGAAAAGAATCCCAAAACTTGGAGGTAAAGATGCTGCCACGATCTGAAGAGATCAATTGTGGAATGCCGTGCAAGGAGACAATTCTGGATGTGTAGAGCTTTGCTAGCTGCGCTGCTGTGATAGACTCTTTGATAGGAAGAAAATGAGCCACTTTAGTGAGCTTGTCGATGACGACGAAGATGGCATCATTTCCACGCTTGGACTTTGGAAAACCAGTCACGAAGTCCATTTTGATATGATCAAACTTCCATTCTGGAATAGCAAGAGGTTGGAGTAGACCAGCTGGTCGTTGGTGTTCTGCTTTCACCCTTCGACAGACATCACATTCGTTCACGAATTGAGCAATTTCTTGCTTCATTCGAGTCCACCAATACGACTGCTTGAGGTCATGGTACATCTTTGTACTTCCAGGATGAATTGACAGAAGAGAATTGTGCGCCTCGTTCATAATGACTTTACGAAGATCACCCTTTGGAACCACGATCCGGTCCTCGAAGAAAAGAGTATCTCTGTCATCAACGCGATAGCAGTTGTATTTGGAAATGCCCTTGTCAATACCACGTTTCACCTTCTTCACCATGGTATCCATCAGTTGTGCCTCGCGAATCTGATCTTCCAAAGTAGGAGAGACTATGAGGTTGGCGAGAAAACCTTGAGGAACAACTTGAAGATTCAACTTGTGGAAAGCTTCACAAAGATCCGGCTGAAAGGGCTTGAGGATTAAGCTGTTGCAATAAGCCTTCCTGCTCAAAGCGTCTGCAATCACATTAGCCTTGCCTGGAGTATATTCAATACTCGGATTATACTCTTGAATCATTTCGACCCAACGAGTTTGCCTGAGGTTGAGTTTGGGCTGAGTGAAGATATACTTGAGACTCTTGTGGTCGGTGAATATGTCCACTTTCCTTCCCAACAGGAGATGTCTCCATGTTATCAATGCATGGACAACTGCCGCCAACTCAAGATCGTGAGTGGGGTAGTTCTTTTCGTTGGGCTTCAACTGACGAGAGGTATAGGCCACAACCTTCTTCTCTTGCATTAAGACAGCACCGAGACCTTGAAGATAAGCATCACAGAAAACTTCATAAGGCTTGGATTCGTCAGGAGGAGTCAAAACTGGAGCAGTGACGAGTTTCTCTTTGATAGTGTTGAAAGCAACGTCACACTCAGGAGACCAGACATACTTCACATGCTTCTAGAGGAGGTTGGAAAGAGGCTTTGCAATCTTTGAGAAATTCTCAACGAATCTTTGGCAATAGCTTGCAAGTCCAAGAAAACTGCGAAGCTGCTTGACATTCTGAGGAGGTTCCCAATTCAAAACTGCAGACACCCTCTCTGGATTAATAGCAATGCCCTTGGCAGAGATGATATGACCAAGGTAAAGAACTTCATCAAGCCAGAATTCACATTTGGAGAACTTCGCATAGAATTTATACTCTCTGAGCTTGTCGAGCACCAATCGCAAATGCTTGGCATGATCCTTCTTATTCTTGGAGAAGACCAATATATCATCGAGATAGACCAAGACGAATTCATTGGTGTAGGGGTTGAAGATGAAGTTCATCATGCGAGAGAACGTTGGAGGAGCATTGACAAGACCGAAAGACATGACAGTATATTCATAAGAACCAAAGCTTGTTCTGAATGCTGTCTTGGGAATATCTTCTTCACGAATGCGAATTTGATGATAACCCATACGAAGGTCAAGCTTGGAGAACACTTTAGCACCTTTAAGTTGCTCGAATAGCTCATTGATGTTGGGAAGTGGGTACTTGTTCTTGATAGTCTTCTTGTTCAATGGACGGTAACCGATGCAAAGTCGGTCCGTGCCATCCTTCTTCTGGACAAAAAGAACACCACAACCCTAAGGAGAAGAACTCGGTCTGATCAGACCCAGACGCTCTTGTTCATCGAGTTGTTTCTTCAATTCCTTCAACTCTTTTGGCCCAAGCTTGTATGGACGCTTGCAAATGGGTTCCGTGCCAGGCTCAAGATCAATAACGAATTCAACTGGCCGGTGAGGAGGCATTCCCGGAAGTTCTTCTGGAAAGACATCTTGGTACTCACAAACGACTGGAATCTGAGAGATAGCATCCAATTCGCCCTTCTCATTGAGAGAAAACAACCGAATGGTATCATCATGAGCGGCATAGATGATCACATCGTCAGAAGAGTGAGTCAATTGAATTTCCCTGGCAGCACAATCAAGCTGAGCCTTGTGCTTAGAAAGCCAGTCCATCCCGAGAATAAGATCAATATCAGAGTAAACAAGAACAATTGGTTTAGCCAGAAATCTATAATCTCCCATCTTGATGGAAACATCTGGAACCACCAAACTAGAGCTCAAACGCTTGCCCGGAGAAACGATATCCATGGGTTTACCCAAATTTGAAGAAGTGAACTCATGCTTGGCAAAAAATGGTCTTGACATGAAACAATGCGATGCACCAGTATCCATGGGTTCTCAACAGGTTCCTCATTCACGTACTCGTCTCCCGGCTCTACCCAAACAAGAACACAAGCAAAGGAACAACTATCAACCACGATGCAATGCGCAAGCAACATGATGCAAAACATGGCATGATATGCGAGATGTGATATGCAATGCATATGCATGCTCCGGAAGGAAAAGATGACCAAGGCATAATCTTGGCAAACCAAGTATGACACTGGATAGGTGAGGTGATTTCGGTTGAAATCGATATAAAGATCACCGGAATCGGATGCACGGTTTGCAAATGACAAGCAAAACAAGAATGACAATATTCTGCCATTAACAGCAAGATGCTACTTAGCAAGCAACAAGAAATTAAGCTACTGCACCCAAACGTACCAACAAAGCATATGGAAGTAATCTACTCAAGATGCTTGACAAAAGATGAACACTGAGCTACGGCTAAATCACACCACAACAGGTTTAAACAAGCATGGAAAAAGTGCAAAAGATAACAGGTTCACAGACTTAGTGAAAATAACAACATGCCAGAAATTAACATCAGGATGACATGTTTAGAGTAAGGAAACAACATGCTACAGGAACACAATATAGCAAAACAAGGCATGGCATGAATCTGCTCAAAGCATAGAACAAAAGTCCCTTACTTACCATAAGCCAAAAGGGATCACAAAATATAATAGCACCCATGTCAAATAAGCAAGTTTCATTACAGGTTTTAGACTTAGCAGAAAACTGGACATGTCAAAAACAGATAACAAGTAGGCATGTTTACGAGCTCGATGCACTCACTACGGAGCATTTCATGATAAAATAAGCATACATCCATGAAGAAGACATGACATAGAAGCTATAAATGGCAAGAACAACATCATAGCATGCAAGGATCAACTACACCAAGCTTGGCAAAATCGAATAACATGTAAACAATCTGCCAGTAACATTTTATAGCAAAAGTAGAGCTCGATTGACTCAAGCTATGGCACTCCATAATTACAAACAAAGGCATGGATGGATATAGCAAATCCATATGCTCAAAACTCCCTTACTGATCATGCTCAAAAGAGGCATAGATCTCTCTGAAACAACATGAACACATGGCATAAAAATAACAGCAGGACATGACTTAGTGAAATTACTAAGTCTCTGAAATCAGCAACATTATGTACCCTAGTTTGCATGCTTGTTCTAGCCACCACAAAGATCACAAAAATACATGGCATACACCCCTGTAAAGATGGCATGGCATATTACAAAACACATGTAGGACCCAACTTCATAGGGTGCACACATCAATCATGGAAAAAATGACAAAAGTACATGTTCTGAAACAGATCTGAAACTAACATCACATAGCCCTCTTCTAACAGCATTTCGGGCATCAAGATGAGCTCAAATGAAAATCATGCAATGAGATGAAATGATGTACTCATCGAGACAAACAATTTTACATGTTATATGCCCAAAACGGAGCCACGGGTGCAGAGTTATGATGCGATGAACATGCAACAAAATATAACAATTCTCGGGACTTGGAGGAAAACGCGCGCGCGCGGGGGGGGGGGGGGAGGAGAAAGTCAACCATAGTTGGATCTAGACCCGAGGGAGTTCGCCGGAGACGGCGTCGGAGATGTTGAGGGAGGGGTCGCCGGAGTCGAAGGAGGCCAGATCCGACCGGCCTCTTGCCGGATCTGAGGCGGCAAGGCGACGGCGGGGCGAGGACGGCGCGGAGCGCGGGCGCCGAGGAGCTCGGGCGGCGGAGCAGGCGGCGGCGGAGCTGCGGCAGCGGCGTGCGGTGGCGGGCGGCGACGGCGGCGCGGCGGAGGAGGCGAGGCGGCGCGGGCGAGGGCACGGGAGGCGGCGCGGCGCGGCCCGGGTCGAGGCGCGGGAGGGCCTCGGTGGCCGGCGGCGGGCCTGGCGGGCCGCGGGCGGCGCGCGGCGGCCGGGGCCACGTGGCGCGCCCTGGGTGGCTGCGGCGGTGGCGCGGGTTTTGTCCGGCGCGGGGGCGGACGTGTCCGGCGGCGGAGCGGGGAAGATGGCTAGGGTTAGGGTAGGAATTGATCCGCAAATTCGGGGGAGGGGTGTTTTTATAGGTAGAAGGGGTTAGGAAGCTCCAAATGGAGTGCGGTTTTCGCCCACACGATCGTGATCAAACGGCGATGGACATGGGAGTGACTTAGATGGGTTGTTGGGCTGTTTTGAAGGGGTTTTGGGTGCAACACACACGAGGCCTTCACGGTTACCCGGTTAACCGTTGGAGTATCAAACGACCTCCGAATGAGCCGAAACTTGACAGGCGGTCTACCGGTGCTATACCAAGGCCGCTTGACAAACCTCGGTCCATTCCGAGAAGGTTTAATACCCGCTCACGGAAAAGGTAAAAGGGGACGCCGGGGGACATAGGAGCGCCGGATTGCAAAACGGACAACGGGAAAAATGCTAGGATTCATGAGACGAACACGTATGCAAATGCGATGCACATGATGACATGATATGAAATGCATGACGAGGACAAAATGCAAAAAGACGGGAAACCCAACCACGGGGGGAATATCATATCACATAGCCGAAAATGGCAAGAGTTGGAGTTATAAATATGGCAAGTTACATCCGGGGTGTTAGAGGATGGAAGGAGATAGTACGTGTGTTCTTGATGGCTAGTAAGAGATAATCACACTTAAGATCAAGGGGGGGGGGGGAGTGCTTGCGCCTATGATGGATTGAGGGATTATGGTACTTAGGGGGGTGCGTGTCACATGGAGAGAACAAGGGCAGAGAGTGTTGGATGGGTCTATATGTATAGCGCGAGCGAGACATGTGTATGTGTGAACCAGGGAGATATAAGGCCAGTTTGGCTTGCGTCCTGAGCTTCTTTTTCCTGGCCTGGGGTTGTGGATGGATTTCATGCATGCTTGTTTGGTTGCTACCCTGTGAAAAAGAAAGCACGCCTGGCCTGGGTTCCGTTGCACTTCAATTAGCTTGGCTGAACTCCAGACACTGCAAGTAGCCTGGCCCGGGCGACCGATTTCGAACGCCTGGCCATGCCTGGTCGTGTGGCCACGAGGCTAACAGCAACATGGATGGATATTAGCATTAAATAATTGATGCATGGATTGATTGATGGGATGTTGATGCTTTGCCTGGCCTAGGCATGAACCAAAAGCTTCAGCACCACACAAGCCTGGCCAGGCAGAAATAATTACATCTCACGTCCACATGAGGCAGTACCGGCCATCAAGGCATGAGGGTCAGGCCAGGAACCAAACTGACCAATAAAGTTTGAGAGAGATTGAGGATCCCTAATAAGGCTGAGTGGTGCGTCAGATAGCTGAGAGGGGGAAAGAGATATTCCATCCGCTCGATAATGTAGTGCATGTTAATTTTTTAGAGGTCAAACTTTGGAAACTTTGATCAGGTTTACGCAAATGTTATTTATATCTACAATACCAAAGATACATCATACAAAACTACATCTCATGGTGAATCTAATGGTATATGTTTGCCATACTAGATGTAATTCTTTTTCTCCATGTACATGGTCAAACTTTGTGATGTTTGACTTTTCAATAAATCTATATGCTATGGACCGAGGAGAGTGCCTCAGTCGAGGCAGATCAAGTGCGTGTGAAGGAGAATGAGTAAGTGTGCAAAAAGAGTATGCGTGTGAAAGAGAAAGTGACAACAAACGATAAATTAGAAATATAGAGTGTTTTTTCGTTTCTTATGCGAACATATCACGCATGCATCTCCGGGATGGAAAAGCGAGGCCAGGAGATACACTAAGATAGCTAGTGTGTGATTTTTTGCAACGGAGAGAGACATCCCTGTAGCACATGTCCAATAGAGGTGTGGCCAACAAGGAACAAAGGTCGAGAGGGACACATGGATGGCATGGATGCATGGGGAGGGAGAGAGGGTGTGTTTGTGATAGAGAGATCCCGTCGAGATCGTGAGGGGGACTATATGGGTGGGATATCGAGGGAGTGCGTGCGCGATAGAAAGATGCCCCGATAGAAATCGAGATAGACCATGCACATGTTTGTGATGGAGACTAAGATTAGCTAGTCATATACATATAGGGGGACTGCGCGTGCCTACAATTGAGTGAGAGACCATCATACTTGGCTAGCTGGGCATGAGATTGTGTGTGTGCGTGTGTGAGATGGAGAGAGAACGAGGGGGAGAGATAGAGTTTTAGATGGGCCTATTGAGTGCGAGTGAGATATGCATGTGTATGTGTGACCCAGGTGGATGGAGAGTTTGAGAGAGGGGGGAAGAGCTCGGAGACGACATAGTGGTGCGTGAGAGAGTTACAGGCAAAGAGCCAAGGAATCTGTGTGCGTACGATGAGTGCACCCAAGATATCTAGCTTGGACTAGCTAGAATATCATACATAGTGTGCGAGAGAGACCTATAGATGGTGTATATATGCATGCGAACTAGAAAGACCCCCCCCCACACACACACAAAGAGAGAGAGAGAGAGAGAGAGAGAGATGGAGAGAAAGGGAGAGGGACCAACAAGGTTTTTGTGTCGGATGCGTGCGACAGAATTGAAGATTGTCGGAGAGAGAGAGAGAGAGAGAGAGAGAGAGAGAGAGAGAGAGAGAGAGAGAGAGAGAGAGAGAGAGAGAGAGAGAGAGAGAGAGAGAGAGAGTGAGAGAACAAGAGTCCGGGAGAGGGAGAGGTCACGTTTTATGCATCAAAGACTGATATAAACCATGTTCCGATATAAACTTGCATTCAAATATTTAAATTGGAGAACATGTTGTCTACAATCCACACATGAACGGATATATGCGTATATCAAAAAAGTTCATTAATTTGACTTTCAACATGTTCATGGAGTACTATAATATTGTACAACATGCTACTCGATTGAGGTGTTCAATTTTGGATTTAATTCACTATTTTGACCTACTGAACGAGCTATTTCATTGAATCGAGATATTTCATTTTGGGTTTGATTCGCGTTCTTGAGTGAGTCAACTATTTGTCATATAGTAAATCGCTAGCAACGAGCATGTAAAAACACATTACTCCCGAGCATCATCTCTCCATCTAAAAAAGAAGTGGCAATCTAATATTTCAAAATTTGATGCAAATCGACTTGGTAAGGTAGACGTGGATGCTCGTTCTCCCAAAATTTGAACGAACTGTAAAACATCCTCTCTGCTCGGTGGAATTCGCCCGAGCAAATAAATGGGAGACGCGAAATTACCGTCCTATGTGGGACACGCATCAATTGGCCCGTTGTACATCGAGGGTAGGTTCGTAACTTCATCCAAGCGCGCCTTCTCCTCGGCCGAAATGACATGTGACGAATAATTCATAAACCATGGTCGGCAAAACACGCTCTCCTCGCCCAAAATAGCTCGCGCCCACTATTTCAAAACACGCTCTCCTCTCCCGAAATCGCTCGCGCCCACTATAGTTCAAAAGACGCCCTCCTCGCCCGAAGTCGCTCCCGCCCACTATTTGGGGAGAAGCAAAGTTACTCTACTATCCCCGACCCTCAGTATACAGACCCAAGCCGAGAAGCCTATAGGCAATGGTAGAACTATAACTCCCCCTCACATTTCAGACAAATGCGTCCATAAGACATGGTTCCATTCCCCTCCCAATTCCCCCCGCCCGCACCCATCCATACCTCGTGGGCGCCAAATCACCTTCTCCCCGGGAAGCTCCCTTCTCCCGAGCCGCGAAACCTCAGCCACACATCCAGGCGCCCCCACCGCACCAATTTCATAGCCGCCCTCCTCCCTAATGCCGGAGACGCTGTCCATTTGCCATCGTGCACTGGGCCGTGTGCCTCTTACTCCGTGCTGCTGGTGCTGCCTCGACGACGGCCGCGTGAGCCGTACCGGAGCCGATTCACCCCCGCTGTTGTTCACGGCTCCGGAGCGGCTCCAACTTCGGATTCGTCCAGAGTTCTGGTGCTGCTTCGGCGTAGCCGTCGACCGTCGCGACATCGCTCTTTCCTTGCCACCGGTCGCCACCGCAACCGCGCCGGCCTCATCGACTCGGCAGCTGGACCTTCCTACTTCACCATGCCGCCAGATAGGTCGCACCCTCATCTCAAATCACTTTATTTAGGCGTCAGTTGTCTGAATTTTTATTCTGGGCCTATCGATTTGCAATGGGAAGCAGCACCCCTCGAGGCGGCGGAGCTCCTAGGCTGCCGATTGGCTGGTGTCTAACGTAAGGGTGCGGGGCCGCAAGTTCGCCGCGGAAGCAATGCTTAGATGGCTATCTTTTAGAGTTGCATGGGTTGAAGGTACTGCCGCCGCTGGATCTGGATGACGGGGAGTCTTTGTGGATTGGCCCGGGGGCGGCGCAACCACGACAGTGCGGTGGGGCGGGGAGCGGGGTTTTGCCCGGGGCCACGGACGGCGGAGGCAGGCTGCTCTGCCGTTGGTCGCTGGCTCTTCGGGGAAGATCCCGAACAGTGTCAGCCGGGAGGCACAAGACGGCCAGCCATCCGGCGTAGATCAGACAGTACTAAAATATAATAAAATCGTGTGACCCCAATTTAGTCTTCAGTCAACAGACGTCTGACCACTCTCATACCTTGTTGTTGATCTCTTAGTGTATTTCTTCAGATCAAAGAGATATGTCGTTCTTAACATTATGCGTTATCTGCATCTTCAGACACACCGTCTTCCGACTCACCGTAGCTGCTCCAACAAGGGAAGCATACACCAGAAGGGAGCTATAGTCCCCACTCAACAGTTCCCTGCATCGAATGCGCGTGCCCGACATGCACAGCCACAACAACTGCAGGGCCATCGACAAGTCAGCACATGATGCTCACTCCTATGGATGGCAGCCCGATAGGTTGTACCCTCATCTTACTTGTGTGCAACATTTATGGCTTTGTTATTCATCTAAGCATGGAAAATAGATCATCACATTTCACTGTATATTCACGCTGATCTCTTACGGGTCTTGTTCAGGAGTTAACGCTGTTCCATAGTTCAGCTAAGATACTTGTTCTTTAGGTAACACTATTCCATAGTTATCATCCATCAGCCAATGCTATCCCACAGGCTGGTGATTATAGTATTATACCACTTCCAGTATTTCCTATGTTGTTCTTTAATACTTTTGTGTGCCATCTAGTTAATCTCGAGTACAAACGGTACATATTCTGTAGCTTTCATCTGTGTTCTCCCTTTAGTTTATGAGACCTGTTGCTGCTAGTTAACCCCAGTCCTACTATCTATGTCGTCTCCTACAGGCACTCATTACATAAATCTAACTACTAGTTGTCTTCCATGCATGTCAGATATAATTGCACACACTGATATATCCACAAGAACCTCACGGAGCAATGTAAAGGCCAATAAACTTGTTGTCAATGATACCCAATATGATGAAACATGTAAAGGCAGTTCTTCAGAAGACTTTCAGAAAGATGATGAATCCTCTTCACCCCACAAGGTCCTTGCTCTAACTTGGCCTGTGATATGGGTACAACATGCATATAATGTCCTGGAGTGTATCTACTCTGTTGCAATGCCATGTGCTTAGCATGCTGATCATGCATGTAAATATGTCATGCCTTCCTGTTTTTCAGTACCTATTCCATTCATGATAACATGTTTTCAAATTCAAGTAATGTCATTCTACTCTATCGCAATGCCATCTTCTTAATTTGGACATCATGCTTCTGAATATCTTATGCATTGTTATTCATCAGTATGTACTTCATCTGTCTACCATACCATGTTTTTTTACATTGAAGTGTTGTTCTAGTGCTCTGTTGCAATGCCATCTTATTTTCCCAATCATGCACGTGTATGTTGCCTTAGTTATTTCTGTACGTATTCCGCTAGCATACAGTTTTACATTCAACTATTGTTTTTTTTGCTGTGTTGTCCTGTCGTATCCCTAGCTCTTACACCATACTCCCTCCGTCCGGATTACATGTTGCCGAAATGGATAAAAAAGGATGTATCTAGAACTGAAATACGCCTAGACCCATCCATTTTTTTCCGGATGGAGGGAATACATGTCAGTATGTCATGCCTTTCTATTCTTCAGTACCTATTCCATCTCTCTGCTGCTGCATGTTTTATAATTAAAGCACCATTCTTCTATACAAGGCATGCAAGGGGAAGACGACTATGTTAGAATCTGAAGGGTTACAAAACAAGGCCTTTGCAAAAGATCCAAATGCCAGGAGATAATAAACCAACTCCTGTTCTTATAGATACTGCTCCAGCACAGAGAAACCCAACTCCTACTGATAATAAGCAGATTCCAGTGGCCAAAGAACTAGTCCGCTCCAGTCCAGCAAAAATATGTCAACTCAATTCTAAGAAGCGTGTGCGTATCCTTGCATCATGAAATTTTAGAGCATGCTGATCATATTTTCTACATGTTTCTTACCCATCTCTCTTTTAGAAAATAAGCTTAACAGATAGAAGATTTTCTGCAATGGTATCGTTTATGAGGAAAGATTCTTGCAGGAATTCTCTGTGCTCAAATGTAGATGTAAGTACCTGTTGTATATCACTATATTTTTACATCAGCATCTATTTTGTTAATCGGCGTGAATCCAAGCTTTATCTGATCTAAATTTAGTTGTAGCAAAATGTATGATTAAAGGCCACAATGTTGATTTTTGCAAGGAAAACTGCCTGGTAGTTTTGCATCCTAAGCTGCATGAGTGTACTATCTCATATCAGTGGGTTTGAATACTTTGGTTATGCAGTGGGTTTTTCAGTGTTTTTTTTGCTATGTTGTCCTGTCGTATCCCTAGCTCTTACACCATACTCCCTCCGTCCGGATTACATGTTGCCGAAATGGATAAAAAAGGATGTATCTAGAACTGAAATACGCCTAGACCCATCCATTTTTTTCCGGATGGAGGGAATACATGTCAATATGTCATGCCTTTCTATTCTTCAGTACCTATTCCATCTCTCTGCTGCTGCATGTTTTATAATTAAAGCACCATTCTTCTATACAAGGCATGCAAGGGGAAGACGACTATGTTAGAATTTGAAGGGTTACAAACAAGGCCTTTGCAAAAGATCCAAATGCCAGGAGATAATAAACCAACTCCAGTTTTATAGATACTGCTCCAGCACAGAGAAACCCAACTCCTACTGATAATAAGCAGATTCCAGTGGCCAAAGAACTAGTTCGCTCCAGTCTAGCAAAAGAATGTCAACTCCATTCTAAGAAGCGTGTGCGTATCCTCGCATCATGAAATTTTATAGCATTCTGATCATATTTTCTACATGTTTCTTACCCGTCTCTCTTTTAGAAAATAAGGTTAAACGATACAAGACTTCCTCCATTGGGATTGTATTCGAGGAAAATATCTTGCGGGAATTCTCTGTGCTCCAGTGCTGATGTAAGTACCTGTTGTATATCACTATATTTTTACATCAGCATGTATTTTGTTAATCGGCGTGTATCTAACCTTTATCTGATCTAAAATTAGTTGTAGCAAAATGTTAAAGGCGCCAATGTTGATTTTTGTAAGGAAAACTGCCTGGTAGTTTTGCGTACTGAGCTGCATGAATGTGCTATCTCATATCACGCACATTACTGAATTGTAGTGCTTCTCTGGTTGCCCATTCATTCATTGTGTCAATGTTGCTTTCGTATTACCTTACTTGGCTGATGATAGCTGTGCCATATTGTGTTAATTTGGTGTAGGCTAGTTGCCCAAACGTTTGTTGTGTCAATGTTGCTTTCCTATTATCTGACTTGGCCAATGATAGCAATGCTAGTGTGTTAATTTTGTGGAGGCTGCTGAAGATAAGAAGACAAACTCTTAAAACAGCAAGGCAACCCCGTTGTTTCTTTCCAGTAAATCTAGGCCAGGTAATACGGCAATAACTCATGATTAATCTGTTTGGTTCCCGTCCTAATTTACGTTATGATGCAGTGGTCAAGACACTCTCCACTATCAATAATACAAGCCTGCCAAAATCGCCATCTGAATTTGTTTAGTATCCTCTGTCTCGAATGCAACGGAATAAATGTATGTTTGTGAACCAATTAATGGCTGAAACCATGATGGAAATGGTGGATGAATCAGAGGTGCAGAGTCGTGCGACACAACAACTGATCAATGTTTTCAAAGACAGTGTGGCAAAGCAGCAAGAACTTGCCCACATGCTTATGGGCGTCATCTGTGCTGAGGTTGCAGATTGTGACGTTGTAGATGGTTAGGTTGTGCTCATTTATTTGCACTGGCATCAATCTTTGATTGCCCAGTGGATGTAATTTCCTGTAATATATTCTGGATGTGCAACATTATTCCCTGTATGCCGTACCTTTGCTCGTCGCAATGGGCTCAAATTATCTAATTTGGCCTAAAGACATGAACGAACTTTAGTGGGCCCATTGAGTTAATGGGCCGTTACTAGGCCGAAAGTTAATGGTCGGCCCTCTTACCTCCCGGGTCGTTAACAGGCCGACATCGAAACGGGCAAAAGGTGGCCCCAATTTATTTCATGGGCCGTTAACAGGTCGTTACTAAGTTTGGGATACAAACGGCCCAACTATACCGTAGGCCTTTAGCAGGCCGAAAGAGACATCGGGCTTGTATTGGACCATGAAGAGCATGGGCTGCTAAGAGGCCGAAAGTCAGGTCGTATTGTAAACGGCCCAACTGTGTTGTGGGCCTTTAGCAGGCCGAAAGAGAAACCGGGCTGGTATTGGACCATGAAGGGCATGGGCCGTTAAGAGGCCAAAACTAAGGTCCGACTACAAATGGCCCAACTCATTTATGGTCCGTTAACAGGCCGAAAGGCACACACAGCCGGGAATTGGCCCAACACCTAAATGGGTCGCTAAAAGGCCAAAACTCAGGTCCGACTACAATTGGCCCAACTGATTTATGGTCCGTCAACAGGCTGAAAGTGACACCGGGCCAGAAATTGGCCAACACCTAAATGGGCCACTAAAAGGCCGAAACACAGGTCCGACTACAAATGGACCATCAGATTTATGGGCTGTCAACAGGCTGAAAGACACACCGGACCGGAAATTAGCCCAACATTTAAATGGGTCGCTAAAAGGCCAAAAGATGTACATCCTGAAAATTGGCCCATCCATTAAATGGGCCGTTAACAGGCCGAAATCTCATCGGGTCAATATTGAGCCCAAGTATATAGCGGGCTGTTAACGGGCTCGAACTGACGATGGGCTGCAATGGTGTCAAATCTATAACGGGCCGAATTGGCACATCTCATATGGGCCATTGGCTTAAATGGACCTGACACAAGTAGGCCTTTTATGGGCCGTCCTGCTAATTTTTACTGGGCCGGCCTTTTTCACCGGAATGGGCAACTGTTGGGCCGTGCCACGTGTCGACACATCATAGGCGCCTATCTGACCCACTGACGAGCTGACACGTGTTTCGTCCGGCCAATAAGAATTTTACACGTGGAAATTTCCCATTGGTCGGGGCTTTTAACGGGTTATCACATCCAAAACCCGACCCGATAGCTTAACGGCGTTCCGTTACGATGGATGCCACGTGTCGGTCACCCTTGACGAAAGCATTTCTGTGACGCGCGATTTATCGTCGTGGAAGTGGACACTTCCGTGATGATAATTTTGGTAATGTCATGGAACATTTCTATGACAGCACAGGTATGACTATCTTGATTCTTTCATAAATTTGTCATGGATGTACATGCATGACAAAAAAAAGCGACCTACTGTGACAAACATGTATCATCACGGAAGTGTATTTTTTTGTAGTGTTTAGCCTACCAAGCCTTTCTCAGGAGTGACCGACGGTTCCACCATGTAGATAGGGCAGGTCCGCCTCCCTGTCAGCTTCGGAGAACGCAAGAATTACCGCACCGAGCTCATCGACTTTGACATCGAACACATCCGCCTTCCATACAACGCCATCCTCGGGTATCCAGCCCTGGCCAAGTTCATGGCCGTCACCCACCACGGTTACAACATCCTCAAGATGCCGGGAAGCGGTGGAATCATCACGGTCCCATGTGAAGAGAGAGATGCGGTGTGCTCCCTCGAGCGCGCCTTCCAAGCTGCAGCAATCGACGACCCCGATAGCAAAAGTGAGGGCCCTCCGGAGGCCGTTCCCAAGAAGAAGAAGCTGCGCCGCGCCAGACCTCAGGAGGATGGCGTCGCGGCTGGAACCTCGTTAGGATCAGCGCCCGCTCCAGGGGCGCCTCCCTCCATCGCATAGGAAGGCGCACCCGATGCCCTCCTCGGGCAAGGCTCGGGGTCTGTCTTCTGGAGGGCCTCAGGCCTTGCCAACATCACGAGGGAGGCGCTTGGGCACCACTTGGAGGCGTGCTTCGCGGCACGTTTTCCTCAGGAGGGCAAACAACGAGGATCACCCACCACTCAGGAGTTCATCACCAAGACCGCTCAGGAATTGCAAGACGCAATGGCCATGCGTGGCGACCGCCGCTCATGAGGCGCAGCTCCCCATCCAGGCGAGGATGCCGGGCTGCACATCTGCATCAACGTTCCAGGGCTCAACAGGGCCGCTTCTCAGGAGCTCTTCTGGCCTTCGCGCGTGGGATGCTGCGAGGGTCCACCGCACAGTTACGTTCGCATGCCTTTTGGCCTGCCGAGCGTGTCGTCAGCCTATCAGCGCAACATGCGGTGTATCCTGGCAGCTCAGGAGGCTAGGCACCATGCCGTCTTGACGGAGATGGAGACGCTCCTCAGGGAACCGCCTGAGCCCCAAGAGCCTCCCGAGGCTTAGGCCCCCGGTGGCTCATGAGGAGCTACCCCTTCGATGCACGCCTTCAGCTGCCTCAACTCTCCTTCGTTGACAGAACCAGGTGACATTTTCCAAGTTCATTTAGCTGGGAGCGCCCCTCGGGCTGCATTATTCCCAGGCCGCGTGGGTCCGTCCCTATGGTGTGTATCTTTTTCTTATGTCTTTAGCTTACCTTGCTGGGGGCGCCCCTCGGGCTGCATCACCCCCAAGCCGGTCGAGCCTGACCCAGCGGCATGTATCTTTCTGCATTGCTCAAACTGATTTGCCTTCCATGCTTAATCTGCCCGGTTACCACCTGCCACAGGTCCACCCCTCCATCATGCAATTCGCTTGCGCGTTAAAAGGGGGCTCCTGAGCATCATGACTCAGGAGCTCCTACTGGCTCTCCAGTCCTCACCCCCTGGCCTTGACCACGGCATCGCGACCTGGCATACCAGCGGCGGCTGAGCTCGCTCGAGGGCCGGGACCTGAGGACGTAGAGCGCGTGCACTTAACCGTCTTGCAAGAATGCACACTTATTAAAGACTCAAGACTAGGTGCAACCCGCCTTGAGGTAGGGCCTCATGAGTCCCGCGCTGGCTCACGAGTGCGCAGATACACCTCGCAGTCCTGTCGTGCAAGCCACGTGTCAGGGCGGGGCTGTACACGCCCCCGGGGCTTCTCCCGGAGGGCCCCCCTCCCACGCACAAGTTGAAGCACCATGCCCGTGCACAAGCGAAAGCACTATGCTCCGCGCTGGAGATAAACAATTGAGGGCGGCTCCACGGTCGTACCAACCTAAGGGAGCCCCAGAGCTCAGCGTCCGGCCTCACCGCAACGCCTCCCCTCGGGAGAACCGCGCGAGGGGGCTGGAAACGGGGGTTGCGCTCGAGTCACGCCCAAGCGTACGCCACCCAACCAGGTCTCCTGGGCCTGGGGGCTGTGCTCGGGTCACGCCCAAGCGCACGCCGCTCCAACAGGTCTCCTGGACCTAGTCGTTGCACGCCCCTCCCGAGGCCTCGGCGAGGGTAGGTATGGAAATTGTTTGCGCGTCAAGGGGGACTCCTGAGCATCGCGACTCAGGAGCCTAACTGGTCACGTAGCCCCTCACTCCTTGGTCTGTCCTAGTCTTCGGTCGGCCCAATGGCGATTGAGGTATGCGTGGGGCCGGGCTCTGCCGACGTAGAACATTAATCTATCCTCGCGCACTCTTCCTGTAAGCCATTTGCGCGTCAAGGGGGACTCCTGAGCATCGCGACTCAGGAGCCTAACTGGTCATGTAGCCCCTCACTACTTGGTCCGTCCTGGTCTCTGGTCGGTCCAACAGCGGTTAAGGTATGCGCGGTGCTGGGCTGAGCCGACGCAGAACACAAAGCAAATAGGAAGAAAATCGCAAAATCTCAAAGCAAATATTACAAAACATATTGTCCTCACAATATAGAGGGAAAGTTTAACGCCTCCACGAGGCCTGATGCGTATTACATGAATGAATCTGGAGAGTAGTTGCGGGTCACCCCTGGACACCGCCGTCGCCTGCAGAAGTTGCTCCTCCCCGAGTAACGTCGCCTTCACCTGCGCCACCAGCCGCAGGATCGACGGCATCACCGGACAAGGGTGCGGAGGCAAAGCCGCGAAACTTCTTCATCAGGGCCTCCACCTGACCCTGCACGACTGCGGCGGCGACTGCGGAGTGTTCATCAGCCACAGGGTCCAGCAACCCGTCGAGACAAGCGTTGGGGTCGCGAAGGTGCAGGTGGATGAAGATGCGAGTCAATGCAACCGAAGACAGGACGCGAGCTTCTGCCTCTGCCATGGGACCGACACCTTCCGCGACTTCCTCGAGCGCCTTCACCAAGAGAGGAAGCAGCAGGGCGGATCCATCCTCATCGGTGTTTAGCGGCCTCTCCAGGTCGTGCTCGTAGTGTGTCTTCAGCGCCTTGCGAGACCTTTCCTCGAGATCGGGAAAGGCCACGCGGTCTTCGGCTAGGACCCGCGCCTTGGCATCAAGATCATCCTCCCTCGCCTTCACCTTCCGCTCCAGCTCGTCCAACCGACTATGCTCGGCGGCCTGCATCTTCCCCAACTCCTCCAGCTCAGCATCACGGTTCTTGAAGGCATCCTCCCGGGCCTTCATGTCCTCCTCCTTCACCAGACGGTCGCGCGCTTCTTCGGCGTGATTGTCGCGCAGGCTCTTCAACTCGCCCTCCAGCTCCTGGCAGCGGCCACTGGCGGCCTTGGCGTCTTTCAGTGCCGCCTCGCGATCGGCTGCAGTGTTGGCGGTGCTCTATTGCTCCTTCCCGGAAGACGCCACGGCCTGGCTCAGCGTCGCGCGGACCGCCAATTCAGAGTAAAGCCAGCCAGAGGCCAGTTCCGGGTGCCCGTCCACCAGGCGCGGATACGCGCTCAAGAGATCAGCCTGCAACTAGGTCATCTCCACAAGCGCGCGCTCCAGGATAGCAGCAGAGGCGGAAGGATCTGGGAGTGGAGGTGTAGCAGCGGGAGGAGGCGATGTCGTCACCAAGGCCTAGGAGGCTGCGGGTTCTGGAGCAGTCGGGACCTCTTCAGCCGAGCCAGACGCTGGCACCTCCGGACCCAGTGGGGGAACGGGGGCTGATTCCACGCGGCGATGCTCTTTTTGACCTCGCGAAGACGATCGGGCTGGGGAGGTGCGAGCGCTGATGTCTCCTTTCTCAGTAGAAGGAGGCGCAGTCGTTGTACCCTCTTTTCTCCTCTTCGTCGCAGACAGCGGCCTGGACAACCAAATACGAAGGTCAAGAAGCAGCGACATGAGCAAAAACAAGACTGAGATCAAGTATTTACTGGTCCACCATGATGTATTCCACCCTCCGCTTGGCAAGCTTGAAGCCTGAAAGCATCGGGGCCTGAGAAGTAGGCGCGCGGGTCCCGGCAGCAGAAGACGGCACAGCAGGAGGGCTGGAGGCAGCCCCAGGCGGCGTCAAGGCGAAATCAGCATCCTGAGGGATCAGTGATGACCTACTCCTCGTCGGGACGACAGGCAGTTCTCTCACCTCTTGGCGGGTGTCGACCTCGGCGTCGTCAGGAAGGGCGCGGAGGATCACAGCTTTGCTCAAGAGGGAGTTTTCCCCCATATCTTTGAGGGTCGCCTCCGAGTCCTCCTCCTTTTCCTTTCCCCCGCCGGACTCGTCGGAGGACACCTCCACTGGCTCCGGCGCTGCTGGGGCTCCACTGAGTGCCGGCGGCACCAGCCCGCGCGCGTCGAAGGTCGGCCTGGCGGCGACAAATTCCTCCCAGTCCTTGCGATGGAACATAGGAACGAAAGCGCTCGGAGGATACTCCTGGTTGTCCCCAACCAGGAGGCGCAGGGCAGCGGTTAGTTCATCGGCAGGCAGCTCCCCCGGCCTCAGGTGGATCTTGTCTCCTTCACCTCCGAGCTTCCACAGGGGGCGCGAGCGCGCCTGAAGTGGAGCAACTCGCAGCATCAAGAACTCCCTCAAGAGGATGACTCCCGTCACCTTGGCCGCCTTCGCGTTGCCCGGCTTCAAGTCAGTCATCATCTGCCCCAACACAGACGACGCCCGCTCATCAGCAAGCTCCGCGCGGGGCCACCCCTTGTCGGACTGGGGCGCCTCTGTGGGCAACACCAAACGCGGATGGGCGCACTTGGCGTCCATTATGACCCATTTGTCCCGGATGTTGTCGACCCTCTTCCCAGTGCTCGAGATTGAGTTAGCCTTGCCAGATGCGACGAAATTGGCGCACCCAGAGTTGTGTCCCTCACTGATGCGAAGGAAGAAGAAGTGGCATAGAAGCTCCACGGATGGCATCACACCCAGGTACACCTTGCAGTAGTAGGCGAAGATGGACAAGAGGAGGATAGAGTTGGGGTGGAGGTGCAACGCCTGCAACCCGTAGTGGTCGAGGACCTCATAAAAGAAATCGGAGAAGGGGGGAACCAACCCGACGACGACGCTGCTCGAGAAGAAGGGGAAGAAGGTGCTTCCCTCAGACTCCGGCTCATCGGAGGCAAGCCGGAGCTCCGTATTCCCCCCTTCGTTGCTCTTCCCCGCCGTCAGCAGGCGCACGGAGGCGAGGCTCTTCTCTGTGACAGTGGGTGCCTCAAGAGCTGGCTGGTACCAAGCCAGTGCCGAGGCGGACTTGGCCTTGCGCCGCACCATGGATCGCGGACGCGGAGCAAGATCAGAGCAGATCTGGAGGTATCGGTGGCGAGGAGCGAGAAAGTGGATCTGAAGCAAGGCGAGGAAGAAGCAATG